>OY720174.1:6205000-8605000 GCA_963082885.1 Parascotia fuliginaria | reverse complement strand
ATAAAGCTATCACTGAAGCCAGTTTTGATTCTACAGCTGGACTAGCATTAGCACTTTTCAAGAGAGGACTTTATGAAGAATCATATTCAGTGTATGATACTGCATTGGAATGGCTGACCAAAGAAGATTCTGAAAAAGCAGACTTATTACTGGCTATGGCGGGTATTGTGTACTTGTTCAAGGGAGCAGAAGATGCTGAGCTCAAAACATTGTTGTTCCACAGTATCCAAGTTTCTCAGAAACAACCAACTCCTCATAGTTTGTTTGCAATCTGTTCTTTGGGATTGCTAAACTCTGATCAAAGTTTGTCAAAACTGGCTTTGAGTGAATTACGAAAATATGAGAAAGATAATAATTATGGATTTGATATAGGATTTTTGAAATCATACCTATCTCTCTGTAAAAATAATACGGATCAAGCAATAAAACAATTGAGTGATGTCCTTCATGATCACCCTAGCAATGCACTTTTATGGTTTTGTTTATCGCAATATTGTTTGAGAGTTGCTGACACAAAGGCGAAAGTTGCAAGTAACTGTGCCCAAAAAGCTTTATGTACAGCCCAATGTGGTGATTATGACTGTAACACTGGCAAAATCTTAGCATCTGCCAGTATTGCCGAACATTTGGCAGGTGATTATGTGAAGTCTTTATTATTAGCCAAAAGAGGGTTACACATGTATCCAAACCAACCAGAAATTTGGGCAGCAATTTTGTTTTCACATTTATCCAATAGTAAATGGATGGATAAGAAAGATTGGCTCTTGGGAGCTGCTGGGCATATGCGCCGACATTTAAACATATCTCGACCACTTGGTCGATGGATTATTCTAATGGAGAAAAAGCTGAATAAGTAACCATCCAGGATAACAACACAAATAACTACCTACTCCAATTTCGACAATATTACAGGATTTTTCTATGTTAGCCATTAATTTCAAGACAGACTATTTTGTGTCTGAAACTGCAGTATATAATGTTAGATATACGCAACGTTGTAAGCTTGAGTCCTCTGTTAAATGAACTAGTAATAAATTTAAATCACCAATTAATTGTCATTAAAATTATATTTCAGTATGTACTTTTTAAAATGAATTTATGTTAATGTTAGAATTATAAATGCCTTAAAACATTGCTTTTATGTAGTTTTGGTTTTTTTTTATTAAATATACCCACACTAAACAAGTGTGTAAAATGGCAAGTGGCTCACTGGTGGCATCTTCAAGAACATACATACATACATAACTTCATGTTTTCCATTAATGGAGTAAGCAGAGACTATTGCTGCAATCTAACCATAGGTCCCTTCAAGATTATAGATTTAAAAAAAAAATCATATAGTTTTAATTACATTTTAATAAACAAAATAAAATTATTTACATCAACACCTTTTTTAAGTTTTTACACCCTTATCAGGAATTCTTCGGAAAACTGCAACAAATTTATCTCCATTGTTTCTGGTAACTTTTTTACCTTCTTCTGTGCTTTCATATAATTTGTCAACAATTGGATCTAATTTCTGCAAAAAGCAGTAAAAAATGTTAACAATAAATAATTTACAGAACATTAATTAGGTCTGCTAACAAAATTATAATGTCGTACTTACTAGTTCTTTGTCAGAAATCCTTTCAAATAAAGGATGCTCCTCAAAATGTAACACCATCCATTCATTTAAGTCCTTAACATCTGTTATTGTATAGACAACACCCTGAAAATATTTAAATAGTTTGTTATGATAAATGGTATTTATACTTTTACTTATTGATGAAGATCAAACTGTAAAATAAAGTTCTGTTCTATGTTTTAATTGAACAAATTTTGTAGAAATTACCTCCTGTTTGGCTTCAGACTTTTTTAATTTAACTTTGAATTAAAGTAGGTCAGGGGACCATGACTCCATAGGGAAATAAATTCATTAATTCAACCCATAGCTGGACATAAGCTTCTCCAGAAGAGAAGTCTGTCATAGTAGGTAGTCTGTCACTTGGCAGGCCTATTGATGGCTGCAGCAAGGTAAAATTTATGAAGATAATTCTCTTTATCTAGTATAGAGGTGGTTCCATATTCTTAAGAGGTCACACAGTACACAGAAGTTAAAAATAAGTTAAATTAGTTGTTTATTTACCTGTTCTGCTAGAACATAAGCATATTCAGAAAGCAACCATTTGTTTATTATCCTCCATTTATGTTTAGCCTTTTTGAAATGTGGGTCTGGATATAAAAAGAACATCTTTTTAAGCTGAAATTAAAAAGATACATGTTATAGTTATGTACGATTTATTGATTATCATTATAATAATAGAAATTACTAACCTGTCCTTTGCGGAAGAAATTTGGCAGATATTTCATAGCATTAGTTCTGAGAACAGCAACATTTAGATACTGACCTACATGTTGTGACCTTAGTGCTTGAATTCTGTCATTGACATAATCAGATACCTTTACACGTATCTCTAATCCCAACATCAAGCTCTCCGGATACATTGGTGATAATGTTACTGTAATCAATGGTTTATTTTCACAAGTTTTTCTGGACGTAGCAACATTAAATTTGTATGTTGTTATGAAAGAAAACTTGTACAGTTTATACAAACCTAATAAACCACCATACCCACAACCAACATCCAGAAATTCAACTTGTTTAACCTTACTATCTTCTGATTTTATCATGGGGTATAAAATTGACCAATCGTAATCATCAGGATGGGAAGGGCTGAAACATAGTATCGATATTACATACTTCATAGATATCATTAACTATCACCAAATATCCAAACTTTTCTGTAACTTACTATTCAAAACAATGATCCGCAATCGGGTTAGAATGTGCACGTTGTCTATAGTACTTTTTCTGCGGTAAAGACATGTTTACTTTCGTCTTTAGATTCTTCAAAGAACTATTGACTTATAATGTTATTGTATCATCAAATTTTATAGTTTACCAACTCAGTTCACTAAAGTTTTAACACAATGACATTACTTCTCTAAAGTTTTCTGTCTTATTTACGTCTAGTAGAGATGAGACGTATTTACGCTACCAGGTTTTCGAACTCTCGAACCAGGGCTTCGCTTCGAAGTACGGCGCCCTGGTACGAGCAGACTATACTTGCAAGTATGAAAGTATGTGCTATATGGCGAACGCGCGATAGCATAGCATAGAAAAACGATTCATATTTCAATGTAGATAAAAAACACACTCGTATTTTGTGAATAATTAATACTTTGATCATCAAAGTATTTTTTTATGTATACGAATTTGCTCCTTACCTTAGTGGGAATACAGGTTGAATTTCTATGCAAGTATTTAGATAAGACGCTTGCGTCCAAAACTTGCAAGGATAAAAGTAAATGCTTCAAGGCGAACGATAATATAGCATAGAAAAATTATTCATATTTCAATGTAGTGAAACACACTCGTACTTTGTGAATAATAAATACTTTTATCTTCAAAGTATTTTTTTATTTATACGAATTTGTTCCTTACCATACTGAGAGTACGGGTTGAATTCCTATACAAGTATTTTAGGTAAGGCGCTCGCGTCCAGCGTGGTAGGTGGGACGGGAGCGTGTTGCCATACTCAAACCCGACCTTTAGCGGGTTAACGATAAATATATTAAAGTATTTTAAAACCTGGTTTTCGACCCTCGTATTTTTACGTACTTGTACTTAGAAGCCCTGGTATTGAATTTTGCAAGCATATCTCATCTCTACAATATAATATCCTAACGAAAAACTACCTACTACCAATGAAATGGCTGTATGGAAGGGTCCCTTTGCCGTATCGAAAGAAAAAATCAAACGTGTTTGGTTGGCAGACTGTCAAAGTTACTGCTATGTTCTATTGCTGGTACAAAATACTGGTATAAAACATTTAGAAAAACACTAAACAAACTAAACTCCAATAAAATACATACTACATATACATACAACTAAAAAAACTAAAGCTACATTGAACTTGTACAAGGGGTGATCAAAAAGTAATAAGAATGGGTATATTAAAATAACTGTTTCATTAAAAAATAAATTTATTTTTCTACATAGTCTCTTAATAGGTCAATACATTTAGTCCATTTCTTCTCTAAACCAACAATACCCCTCAAAAAAATTTTTATCTTGCACTCCAAAAATGCCTCTACAGCGCCCATCACTTATTTTTTATTAAAAACTTCATATACAAAGTATATTGGCGGACTTAATGCCTGAGGCATTCTCTACCAGTCAACCATTACGGGTGATGCAGAGAACAACAAAATAGGTGTATCTGAAGACAGTATGAAGAGATTATCACAAGGAGTTACAATACTAAATAAACATACATACAATCATACATACACATACATAGCCTTACGTTCAAAAATATACATATACTACATAAATATAAAATATAAATATACACATATACATAAACTTAATAATATATGTTTGATCTGAATCATTGTGATGAGTCTGCTTTTTTATTTAAAAGAAGTTAACGCACCTTCACCTTAAATGTAAAACGGTTAGTGGACATCCTGATTTCAAGAGGGAGCGCATTCCACAGACGGATAGATTGGACAGGAAAGGAAGAGTCTACGAAATTAGAACAGTGGGATGGACATTGTAGAAGTAAATTATTAGAAGAACGAAGGTTTTTATGATGGTTACTGCATAAATACTGAAAGGAGTCCATTAGGTAAGAGGGAGGAGTGGGAGAAGTTAGAAAAGAATAGAGAGTTGTGAGAGTACGCATGCTACGGCGTTGACGAATAGGTAACCAATTTAGTTGCGAGCGATATGTAGACACGTGGTCATACTTACGAAGATTGAAAATGAATCGAATGCAGTTATTGAGAAGACGGTCATATTTGTTGAGAAGATCTGCATTCAGGTCTAAATAGCATACGTCACCATAGTCAAAGGAAAAACTAAAGTTTGCACAAGTGTCACCTTAATCTTGGATGGCAGGAAGTTATTCAGGCGATAAAGAGCGCGTAGGGTAGCAGTGACACTTTGACTAACGCATGTTACTTGAGCCTGCCAGTTTAGAGCAGAGTCAATGTACAGACCAAGGTCTTTGACCGTAGCACTCAGCTCTATAGGGCAACCACCAAAAGCTATTGTTGGAAGCGTCATAGTATCCACTTTACGTAGCATATTTTGACTACCTAGCATAATGACCTGGCACTTACTGGGATTTACCATCAAACCGAATCTATCTGACCAGCTCTTGATATAGTCCAGATCATTATTCACTTTATTAATTGTCGTATGTAAACAGTCTACCCTTTCGTGTGAATAAAGTTGCAAGTCATCGGCATACAGATGATACGAGCACTGAAGATTTTGGGTTATAAGATTAATAAAAATTGAAAACAATATAGGAGAGAGAATGCCGCCTTGAGGAACACCAGAATCAAGATAACACCAACCGGACGAGGAATCATCCAGGCGCACTGACTGCTGACGTCCCTGAAGGTAAGACAAGAATCATTCCAATACCTCGGCAGAGATCATAAAGTAGGAGAGGATGGCTAGCAGGATATCATGATTGACGGTGTTGAAGGCATTGGCAAAGTCAACTAAAGTCAAAATGGTGACCTTAGCGTCCTCCATAGCCGTTCTCACATTACCAGTCACCTTAAGGAGTGCAGAGGTAGTACTGTGACCAGGCCTAAATCCAGATTGTAATGGACTAAGTAACTCATGTTCATGCACGAATCTAGACAATTGTCTATGAACACAGGCCTCAAGTACTTTGGAAAGGAATGGGAGTATGGATATGGGACGGCAGTGATTAGCAAGAGTGGGATGAGAGATTTTTGGTAAAGGGATGACATAGGCCTTACGCCATAAAGATGGGAAACTGCCTACCTGGAGAGAGAAATTTATGATGTGGGAAATGGCTGGAAGAAGGTGGTCAAGGATAGGTATAATCATACTACGACTGATGTTATCGCAGCCCACAGCTTTAGACCTAATGAACATGAATATCTTTTTGATCTCTGCCGAAGAAACTGGAAAAAAGGAAAATGGATTTATGTTAGGACGGGGAAGGCTAGCTAAGTACTCCAGAGTATGACACTTGGTTTGGTTATCAATCGGAGTTGTAGAGGAGAAATGACGGTTGATGTCGTCCAAACCAATTGAAATGAAATGAAATGAAATGAAATGAAATGAAATATGAAATGAAATGAAATGAAATATATGTTTATTCATTTAGGTTAATTAAATTAACACTTATGAACGTCAAAGTTTACAAAATGTCAGCAAATTAACCTACAGCCAGTTCGCTGACGAAGTAGAGCCATGAGAAGAACTGGCAAGAAACTCAGGCCACTCTTTTTAATCGCCAGGTTATTACAATTTTTGTAAGTTACAGTTTCAAGTAGCATGCAAAGTGACGCAGGCAATACACTTAACTCTATAGATACTTAATTACTTACAGCTTTCTATGTTGTAAAGAAAATTAAAAAGTAAAATGTGTGCTTTACAGGTTGCCTCAATTTGCATATTGCTACAAAAGGTAAAGGCAACATGTGAACTGTGATAAATGTTTCTATGTAGATATTATATAAACTGTTAATTTTTGGTATAAGTATAAAGTAAGATGAACTTAATTTACCACAGGAGTTCACAATGTACCTCTATTTCACAAAACAACTCTGCAGATCGCTGTTTACCAATACCTAGAGTACCGAGGAACTTCCAGATATTTGCAGGAGAAGAGGAAGAAATATTATCAAGAATATGGCGGCGTTTTGCATTGCGTATCATCTGATTACATCGATTTCTTGCAACTCTAAATTGTTGCCAATTGTCATCGGTGCGTTCTTTTTTAAATTTTCGAAAAATACGATCCCTATGCCGCATCGCCATCCGAACACCCCAGGTCATCCAAGGCGCTGGTGGTCGCTTAAGTCTTATCCTCTTCATAGGGGCATGTACATCGTAAAGTTGTATAAGCGATTTGTTGAAAATTTCGACTCACTTCACTTCACTTCGCCATTATCCTCAAATTTCTTGCCCCGGAGGTGTTCCTTGAGCCGAGGAAACGAATAAAAGTCGCTGAGGGCTAGATCTGGAGAATAGGGTGGGTGTGTTCAAGCAGCTGGAAGCCAGAAAAATTATCTTCATCCGCCTGAAACTTTTCAAGATTAGTCCTTGAAATGTCAAATCGTTTCTTCTTTTGTTCGTCGGTTAACATTCTTGGGACCCATCGTGCAGGGACCTTTCTCATGTTCATCTCGGTAGTTAAGATTCTTTGAATGCTACCAAATGAAATGCCAGTGTTTTCAGCTAAATGATGAATGGTCACTCTTTGGTCTGCCAAAACCAGATCTTGAACTTTCTTGACATTTTCTTCAGTGAGGAAGGAGGATGGGTGGCCTTCGCGGTATTCGTCTTCCGTGGATGTTATTCCCATTTTAAACTCCTTGTACTAGCGTGCAGTTGTAGAACATGGAGGAGCAGAGTCCCCCAATGTTTCAACCAAGTCAGTATGAATGTCTTTGGTGGACATTTTTTTCAAGCGCAGGTATTTGGTGTCGCTTCGCACTTAATTTTTCTCCATTTTGATGTTATCACTCCGACTGCTAGTATTCAAATGAATGTATCTTTTAAAAGTGACGTCCTATTTATACCATTTTTGTCAGGGAAGTTGTGAAGGGTTAGTGAGTTGAAAAATATTTTTCAGAATTTTGTTATTACTAGAAATATCTGTTTATCAATACTTTTTTATCACCTCTCGTAGAAGCTTTAAAAAAAAGAAATATTGATATATTACCGATATTTTGGCGTTCTAGACCATTATATTGCGGAATGATTGCCTTAATTCGATAACAGAGTGTATACGACGGTATGACATTAAATGCAATTACGTATAGTATGTGACATTATAAAGCGAGACAAAAAAAAATCTACTAAATATCTTCAATAGTTTAGACACAGGACAAATGTTTTAATTTCTTTAATTCTTTATTAACACTATGTAAGTACGTCAAACGGTCACTGACTTAAGTCATAGTCCACGTCGAAGGATAAACGTTGCCGTTCATTACAG
This sequence comes from Parascotia fuliginaria, assembly GCA_963082885.1. Classification (NCBI taxonomy): domain Eukaryota; kingdom Metazoa; phylum Arthropoda; class Insecta; order Lepidoptera; family Erebidae; genus Parascotia; species Parascotia fuliginaria. The sequence continues at coordinate 8,596,961 of OY720174.1, read as the reverse complement.
TTCAGTGAACTTGTCATAATAAAATGGTGTATTACTTCGTTACTATTAAAATATTATTTATTTTGTTAGAAAATTTCAAATTTTTGTTTTTCGTCAAATTACTTTTGTGATTAATTAGAAATCATTATATGGGCTAGTAACACCTGCCTTTTCATTTAATGTCAAACCGTCGTATACACTCTGTATATATATATATATATATATATATTTTATATTAGCCTACCAAAGTGACTCCACCCCACCTGATGGTAAGCAGTCAGTGGAATCCAGAAGTTGTGGCTACCATACCAAAAGCTATCGTCTTAAGCTGCTGGTATGGTGGCCTCCACTATGGCGGCTGGGAATGGGGTTAGGGGAAGGGAATGAGGGAGGTGAGGAAAGAAGGAAGGGAGGAAATTGCGCCTCCGGCACTCTCACTCATCGATCGAAAAGCAGTAGTACCGATACTACTACTCTTACGTCGATCTTCTATGAGAGGGTAGTACTTCCCCGGACGATCCGGCCTATTCATACTGAAACCAGCGTGGATCTACTACCGTCTAAATATATCGATATCGATATTTTTTATAAACACTGCATCCCTACTACGTCACGTCAAAACTCAAAATGATAGTACAAAGTTTCAGAAATTTGTTTGTGCCAGCGATCTGCAAAAACAAAGATAATAAATAATAAATAAAAATAATAAGAATTCCTTATTAACACAAGCACAAGTAGGTACATAGTAGTGGAAAACTTAATGTAGGTACAGAAGTCTCAATTAATAATGTACTGCTGGTCCAGTACTTAAAATAGGATAACCTGAGCTATAAGTACCAGCAACCTTCCAGTTGCTCTGTAAGTTATATAAGAAAATCTATTGGTTACAATAAACCTAATTACATTATTTAACGTGTGAGTGAAATTAAATTAAATTAACCTATTAGGTACTTAGTTACATATCATGTTAAAAAATTATTTATTTTATTATTTATTACGACAATACCGTATGTGTGTTTGTGTGTGCGTGTGCTTGTGCATGTGCGTGTGCGTGTGTGTGTGGGATTGTGTAGCATGTACTTAGAGCATTAAACCAACCGGAGAGGCCACTGACAGGCGTACCCCTCTGCCAAAGGTACCAGCCCACCGGTCATACCCGTTATATAAAACTAGTTGACGCGCGTTCCGCATCATAAGTCACCTATCAGTGCATGCGTAATAGCGTCTCAATAGAAATGCCGAATTGCAGTGTATTTTGGTGTAAAAAGCGTTCAGCGACATCAAGTCTACAAAAGGATAATATTACATTCCACCTATAAGTATTATTTTGTTCTAATATTATTAAATAAGGCATTAAATTAGCAATTTAACCAAATAAAATGCTAATCAACAAGTGTTGCCAGGCTTATCATCAATACTCCAATCTGGGGTAATATTTTAAGTTGAATTAACATAAAAACTAACCTTTCCATTTTTATATCTCGCCTTGTTGACATATCTAATAAGTTTCATTTTGGATGTACATTATTGTGTCACCGTTCCCATATTTATTTATTTTTAATTAAAACCAATGTTTTTTTTACCAAGTAATGCACAAAATAATATTAAATGAACAAGTAAAATGAGATTATAAATCCAAATATACAAGATTAGTGCACTTTATTCCGAAAGATAATTGCTCATTTCTTACAAAAATAAGCGTATTTATTTTTAAGAAACTGGTCACACTTTAACATAATTAGAGATGAGACAGTTTAATCACAAATATCGATATTGGTTTTCCAGTATTAAATTTTTTTTTTGTTTGTTTTAGATTTTCAAAAGAAGCAGCGCCTCGAGTCGCTTGGGTCCAATATTGTAGGAACCATATAAGTGGGTTCCTAAGCGTACAAGTATCTGACTAACAGCTTAAAAGACAAAGCCTTCTGTGCTGCCAGCACTGCTACCTCCTCCCTACCCCCCAAGGGGCGGAGAGCTCAGTTTTTAGCAAGTAAACTCGCTGTGCGCTACCTCCTCTTATTGCATTACCTAGGATTAGTTAAACTAGATTTATAAGGTTAATTTAAATTGCACAGTTTTTTAGTATTTTATTATACCTACTTAAATAAAGACTTTCTGAAATATATTCTGTTGTTTTTTTGTTATCTGAACAGATAAAATATCTCTCTAATAAAAATCTACTCATACATTCTCATGTCAGTGTCTTGTTACTATGTAATCAGAACAAAATCCTCCAATTACAAGCACTGCTTAGTTGGAACGAAATTTAATAGCAACAGACAATTAATTCAAAGTATTATTTGGTTTGAATATACATACATACTTAGGAATAATACACGTAAAATTGACACGTAATAATTAATTACAATCTTTAATCCACACTAGAACAAATTTCAACAGGTGGTGGTTATTGAACATACATCCTTGTGCGCAGTAGTAAAATAAAAAAAAAGAGTGGGTACCCATGTACGCACGTAAGAAGTTATACTTCTTTGGCATAACAATCCAAAAATACCAAATAATAATACAACGCATACATACATAAATATTTGAATTGATATAAACGCCAATATATTTTTTATTTATTCACACAGATTATTTGTACTGATACGACACACAAAGATCCGCAACTAACTTCAGTGTGTAAAAGGTTCGCAACTAACTTCAGGGTGTTGCTTTTTTCTGTCGGTGTGCGCGCGCATCGTAAAAATTCACTCTCATAATTGTTCCCAATCGCGCCAAAAAAAGTATAACTTCAAAAAAAAACGGCTAAATGCCAGTAGGACTCGCGCGCCGAGGGTTCCGTACTATCAGGGATCGGAAGTATTGAATAAACATTAGTAAACATAGTAGGAGAGCCCGACCGCATAACCAGATTTGTTTGTCGAACAATGTTTAACAAATAAATTTAGCCCGACCGTATGACGGGCTATTTTGATAATAATTACAAAAAAGTGTGTTAGTTAGAAACACTTTTTTATTCTTCCTGTAATATTGACATAAACATGAATTAACAGAATTGCTTCTAGTTAATTCATGTTTATGAACTATTTACTTTACTTTCATCTATTTCAAAGTGCTTAAATAAAAAAAAACCTTAAAATTATAATAGATTATTATTACCTAAAACTGTTCTATATAATATAAGATAATGCTCATTTTAATAAGCAAACATAATAATAATGAAAATAATTAAATCTTTCGCGTACTTATATGAAATCCTAAACATCGATACTAAATATCGACAGAGTCAAGCTCTAACTGTTTTACGCTAAGGAAGCGTAAACTGATAGATGTCCCTGTGTGTGAATGTGATTGTGTGTGTTTAGTTTAAGCTAGTGTGTAATAATTTTATTGTGTGCGTGTATAACGACGCGATTTAAAAATGCATTAGTAGTTAACATTGTAATTAGTGTGCGTTGCTCGCGTTACCCCGTCCCCCGCCGAAAGTGGCAGACTTTTGCGCAAGGGAAATAGAGCGCGTGTCCACTCCTGTTGGTTTAATGCTCTAAGAGCATGTATCAAATAAATATAGTTTCTCATTTGACTGGACATATAAGTTTTTCAGTGTCGTCATACGAGAGTGTTTGAAGCCATTTTGTTACTTTATTCTTAGATTGATATCTATTATCTGAATCTATGTCTAATACTTTACTAATTTTGATGTAAATATTTCGCCCGAGAAAGCAGTAAAACCGTTCGCTGAATGTGGTCCTATGCCTATCAGCTGGCGGCAGCTTTAATGTACGCAGTTTGCGCTGCAAGGATGATGATGACCCATCTTTTTTGTGCATTGAATGCTGTTTCATTACAATTTGCAGAATGAACAACTGTCTTACTGTCAGAACTTCGCAGAATTCATACAAATCTTTTGTGGGAAAGCGATACGGTTTAAAAGTGCTTACTTTTAACACGGCTCTCTGTGCTCGCTCAAGCTTTATTAAAGATGACTTACAAGCCCACCGATATGAACTAAAAACCGGTTTTTTATTTATTATGTTATAAATCACCATTTATTTTAATAAAGTATAATATTTAAACATTTCTATACTTATATATACTTCATAAATAGACACAAAGTATATTTATACATTATAAAGTATATATATATATATATATATATATATATATATATATATATATATATATACGTATATATGTATATTTTTAGTGAGTACCTCACAAGGTGGACCAACGATCACCAACGGGCAACTGATGGATGAAGGCGGCAAAAGACCGGCCACGGTTGCGAAAATTGGGGGAGGCCTATGTCCAGCAGTGGTCGTCGTATGGCTGTAAGGATGATGAAAGAAATAAACATATATATGTTTATTTATTTTATATAATAAATTCATTCAAGACACTAGACAAAAAAATTAGCAGAACTCTTGATTTGTTACCTATAAACTGGAAAAAAAAACGATGAGAATAGTAAACTAAAACTTGTATTTCTTAGTAATCGACTAAAAAGATGTGACTGTCAAGTGTGCACTGACGACTGACATTGTCAAATGTCATGTCAAAATTCAAATAAAATTTTCGTGCAATGCCAAAACTGACAAAAAGTACTGTACATGCTTGAATAAAACAAATTGCATTGTTTGAATAAATAAGTATGAGTAACTCTTCGCAAACATTTGTAGTGTATTTGTGAAAGAATACATTAAATTACATAATGTATTCACGTATAACGTAAAGCATAATGTAGTGGCTATTGTTTGTTACCGTAACGCCAAACGCATATCTCAAGTATCAAAGTAAGTGTTAACTGTTCTTTCTTGTTATTGTAGTTAAATCTTGACACTGTTTTAGACATGTATTTTTCAGTAATTGCTGTTTATGTTTAATTATATTCTACGTATATTAACTTACCTACTTTTAGTGAAATTAATTCTTTTAGATAATAATGCTTTTCGTAAACGATAATTTGATTTGTTACTCGAATAAATTTATTGCACTTAGACACCCGTGCCGTAACGTAATATTATTGACACAATTTCATTTTTAACTTATTAAAAATATTTTTTATGATACAAATGTGTGTATTAAAACTGAAAGTTATTACTTTACCTACTGTAAAATATTGGTACCACTAGTACAGTACAAACTTAAATCGCAACTAACATAAATAATATGCAATATTTGTGATGTTACATTAAAAATTACTCCACAGTACCTATTCCATAGTAGTCATAATTTAAAGAACTGCCTACTCAACAACTAATTACATGACAGAATATAATACCTTATTTTTACATTATATGTTAATTGCTACCCAAAATTTCTATGCAATACACAACAATTACTAGCATAATGCATTTCTTAATCATCTTATACTATGATTTGATTGGTTTAGTCCAAGTTCAGAAAATACTGCTAAACACATTAGCATGAAACACTTCAATCTATTGGGTAGATCAATCAACAATCTGTTTGTTTAATATCCAGTGTCTTCTGGTTGTATTAAAATTGTAATGTATTAATTAGTAAACATTACTCATGGTTGCAAGGCCTGTTCTAATCACAATAATTAAGAAACTGAAATATCTTTTTCAAGATATTATTCTTAAGGAGGTATAACACAGCATTTGACATTTGTATTGTGCAGTAATGGCCCATAGTATCAGCCTGTTTATTGTAGGGCTAAGGCCTCTTCTCTTATAGAGAAGGCATGAGCATTAATCGCCACACTTGCTCAAGGCGGACTAGCAATTTCAGGCTTTTAAGTCCAGGTTTACTCACAATGTTTTCTTTCTCCATCATTTAAAAATGTCAAAGATAAACTTAGAAAGTTCATAATTATGATTTGAAAAATCACATTGTTACTTGCCTAGATTCGAACCCACTACCTCGTGTTTACGAAGCGAATGCCTTATCCACTGGGCCATTTCTGGCCATGTGCCCATCAGCATTTGTAATTCTTTTAAATATTAAACTTTATAGCTAGTATAATATAGGTAACATAATTAATTCCATTATCAGTAGACACTTTATCACCTTATGTTGTATATCAATACCTTAGGTTTAAAAAAATACTGCAATGGTAGAAGTGTGTGTGAATAAATCAATATTTACGATGCATTAGTATGTCCAGTTATGTTTCTATAACAAAAACAGCAATAATTAAATTATACCCCTATTGCATTATCCATGGAATCTAGTATCATTTGGACAATTTATTACCTACATATTTTTTAACATGGTTGTTTAGTAAATATGATATAAATTTGAATCAATACCTAAGTACACTTATGGGTAATCTTTATATTAGGGTCAGCTAATAGTAGGATGAGCTATCTGACAAAGGATAATAAAAGTGTACAAAGGACTAAATTTGCAAATTTTAAGATGCAAGAGTGAGGCCAGCAGTGTTGTTTTGACGTCGGGGCGTCGTCGCCCACGTGCGCCCGCTCCGCGCGCCGCAGTCTAGTTCCGCCGTCGACGGCGCTACACGTCATTCGCGCCGACATAAACGCTCCCGTCACTAAGTTTACGAAACATTGTTCATGACATACCTTTTACCCAAGCTAATATAAAGTTTGATACTGTCAATGGTGATGTGTGACTAGTTTACAATGAAGAAAGAAGATTCTCAGTGTGGTCCCAGTAAAAGTGGACGCGTGTCGAGGTCGGCAAGGTTGCTAACAGACAGCGTTTCATCTGATGAGGGACCTGAGACGGAATGCCTGCTAACATCGCAGCTGCAGGCTGTAGTGGTGACTCCGATGACGAGACGTCGAGAGTCTCTCACCGCGCCGCCCTCTCCGACCGAATCTCGAAAGAAGCGAGATCACCACCGGCAACACAACTATAAAAACCACTTGCATCACCTGATTCACTGGAGAGATATCTGGAGCGGCGAACCAAACAAAAGTCACCACGAGGTATACAAATGAATGCACTATGATATAACTAATAAACTTTAGCCGGCAGTAATAACCATTCTCAAATAGCGCATGTCCATTTCTTTTTGTTCTCTTGTTGTTGTTTTCTTACAATGAGTCGTCGCATCGTGCAAGCAACCTCTTACCGTTGTTTTGTTTCGTAAGTGTTATTTAAACCCATACGTACTTACATAAGTAACTTTTGTACCTCAACTGTTGATATTGACACCTACAACACGCAAGCAATGTTGTTTTATACCTTCTTTTCTCTAACCAGGTTGTGGTACAGTCTGCCCTTGATTTCTGTTTTGTGGAACCTGTACTAGATTAGTACCAAGTCTAGATGCATAGATTGCCGAGTTTTCTATTTACCTAATGATTTTCCTCTTTGGTTCCACGGTTAACGTTCAGTTGTTATGAGGTCAATGTTGTACTGATTGGTGCTGATCAGTGATAATACTGTAGAAAAATCCATTGTCTCGGTCTGATTGCGCTGTTATTTTTACGAAGCTATTTGTGATAAGGTCGGTGCAATTACTTACAGTCCTTAACCTTTTAGAATGTTATTGTTTATTATATAATTGTAGTGAATAAAATGGTTATTAATAGCTACCGAGGAGGTATAAGTTTCATCAATCTATATACATATTAGCAATCTTAATGTTAAAATCATTATTGACACAAGAACACATTCTGGTAACATGTGTTTATATATGCTTACTGTGCGTACTGGTACTGAGGAAATTAATAACAAAACTTCCATTGAATTACATAAATACACAACATAGGCTATGACAAAAGCCGGTACCTTATTTAGAACTAGCTTGCCGCGGCGCGGTTTCACCCGCGTCTTTGCTTACTGTTCTGCTCCCGTCGCCAGTAGCGTGATGTTATTTAGCCTATAACCTTCCTTAAGAACTGAGCTATCATACGCAAAAAGAATTATTCAAATCCGACCGGTAGTTCCATAGAATAGCGCGTTCAAACAAACAAACTCTTCCGCTTTATATAATAGTATAGATAAATACGAGTATTAGTTATTTGCATAAATTATTGAGATAAACTCGGCATTTGTCTGATAATAAGGGATTTGAAATACTGAATTGTAAAATTTTCCGTGTCCTATAACCGATCTGTTTACTACGATAACATTTAACAGTTTCTCATTTATTCACATGCAGAAAAACAATTTAATGGCTATGTTTTTTTTCTATAAATACAATAAATTGATAGAAAGTATTTTTGAACAACTGCGAACCAAATCAAAATTTGAATAAAATTTATCTTATCCCCGGGTTGTCAGCATTGCTTAATTGAAGTTGATTGAAGTAGATAGTTCTGGTATAATCAGCGCGTGGTGACACTTTACAACAGAACTGTACGCAATAACGTTCATATGGTACAAACCGTAAGCCTGATAAATTACTAGGAACGAGTCGCGTGCATTCAATTTAATCCTGACAATTAAATACCATCACATGAGAGATGTACACTTACAATTGAGTCATGAATCTAATGTATTAGGTATAAAACATACCAATGAAGCGGCTCTGCGCAAGACAATTGAAATACCTAGTTATCGCCAATTAGTCGAAGTTCAAATGTAGTGCCTAAAATTTTAACTTTAACCGTTAATGAGGTTTTCGTCAGATAAATATTCTATCATCATTGCATTTTTGTCTTTCTAAAACTTTCCTCAATGAAAATTTTTACATTACCAAATTTCATACTTTCGTGCACGGTAACGTATTAATATAACAGATAGGTACCATGTCTTCGATTGTTAACATAATCTTTAGTTTACATAGGTATATGTATCATATTAAAAAATTAACTGATTTACGTTAACACCTGTGCCTAGCAAAGAACTCCCCTAAGCATAAGAACTCTCGCGGTGCAGCAATGTTCAAAGTTTGTTAGATACTTTAAATTCTCTTCGTGCGTGCTAGGCTTTAACACCACAACTGTCGATTCTGGCCGAGCATGATGAATTTTTCATACAAAATGAACAACTTCCATGTACCTATGTCATGTCTCTGCCATTCATATCATAGTAATGAAAAATAAGATCAATTATATGTTTTGAGCCTTAGTTTGTGGTACAACTAGACACGATTTTCTTGCATAGGTAACCACACTTTGCATAGTTACAACGCTATACGAGTATCATCATATCAGCCCTTTATTATCCCACTGCAGACCTCATACAGAAAAGGTAAGTATGAGTATTAATCGCCACGCTTGCTCAAGGTGGATTGGCAATTTCAGACTTCATCAGTAGTCCAGGTATCCTCACGATGTTTTCCTTCACTGTCAGTCAGTAAAGTAGCTAAACTTAGAAAGTACTTATGATATGAAAAATCACATTGGTACTTACCCGGATTCGAACCCTCGACCTCGACCTTACGAAGCGGGTGCTTTCACTACTGGGCCAATACGATTTGTGTGTTGCACAACGCTACTTGAAGCAGTGCAATTACCTGTTTTACTGTATTTCTCTTACAGAAAGTGTAAGTGTCAGTTGCCGTTATTGAAACTAGAGTAGAGTATCTATAGTTACTGCGAAATACTTGTCCCTATTAGGTAGAATATGCACTGCTTCAATTTATTTTTCCCAAAATCACATGAATTACCTATTTTTGTTCCTTAATATCCCTTACATTTGCGATCATGTTATGGATTGCCATAAAATTGGCGAATGTAAATGTAGGTTACGCGGTATACGGGCGCCCTTAATTTGTAAGAAGAATGCCAGCGTGCCATAGTTTGAAATTATACAAAGAGCCTTGAAGCACAAATATTATCTGAAACATTTCGTAGTTGAGCGAAGATTACGTAATTCAGATCCCTGTAGCAGAATTCGGCAAGCCCGAAATTGTAAAATTTTGAACGCTTGACAATGTAGGCTGCGAGATCCGATCTTTGAAAAGGCGATTACGCTGGCTGTAATAATAGGCTGTGCACAGTACACCAGGCCTTCGTTTCGTCAAAAATAAAATATTGCAAGAAACCGGGAAAGCATACAATAAAACAGGATTTCGTTACGGAAATAACATGTCTCAAACGAACAATGCATGACATTCGGGTACAGTATGAGTATTTAAGAATACCCAAATATCCTTTCAGAATATGCATCCATTTGTATTTGATATTTAGAAACAATATTGTCACTTTACAGGATGTGTGCCTAGGATGTAAATTAGTATACGGTAGCACTTCTCTCAAAAGTTTGTGTATTTTGTAGTCCTGACTGTTTTGACAACCGTGAAATGGGGTACATTTAGATGGCAGATATTCAATTTGCGGTTTTGTGGTTATTTTCAATACCATCGTCACGTAACAATAAAATTATATCATTAGGAACGTTCAGTCACAAATTGCCAAGGAACAAAAACGTATATTACGTTTACGTCTCAGTTTGATTTACATTGTTGGCACGATGTAGTCAGATTGATGTGTGAACGGCATTATTGAAATTACCATAATGCTATTAATCTGTACATAATGTAATGCGACACGTCCTATGACACGGCTGCGGCTGCCAGCAATAGCAATTGGGCGACAAAATGTACTGAATTGTACTGAATGATGATTTTCGAAATCTTCTGTGTTCTAAAATGATCTATCATTGATAATTAATTTGTTAAAATTTAAAATTGTATTTATTCATTATGCCTATAATAAAAAATTAAACTTACGGGTGTTATAAAACAAGTCAATGGTCATAAGCCAAACGATTTGGTGCTTCGAACATGCCGGTCTGGTCTCCTGGAGCTATTTACCAATGTTTGTTTTGCCTTCTAATATTGAGTCTAGGTGTTCTAAAGTGCTTAAAATCTTCAAAAATCTTGCTGAAAATCTGTGTATGTTGTAATGTTTCTATATAACATTTTACTATTAATATTTTTATTTATTACCGACAATGGCAGACGAGCAAACAGCCCACGTGATTGTAAGTGGTAACTGTCGCTCAAGGACGACTCAGTCCCTAGCATTGCAATGCTAGAGACTGTGAAGCCGCTGCCTATCGTCGAAAACAAGAGTGGGATAGGTGAATGAATTGAGGGAAGTGAGGAAAAAGTAAATGGTGGAAATGGGGCCTCCGGCACTCTCACTCGCCGAACGAAACGCGATAGTACGGATACTATTACTTTTTACGTCGATCATGTATGAGAGGGTAGTACTTCCCCGGTCGATCTGGCCAATTTATGCTGAACCCAGCGTGGATCTACTACCGTGTTCAGCACCGTCATCAGTTCTTGACTTCACTGAATACTTAGTAACAGGTAAAATTATTTATTTTGGAAAGCTAATCTTTATCTATACTCTATACTAATATTATAAAGAGGAAAGATTTGTATTTTTGTATGCAACGAATAAACTCAAAAACTACTGGACCGATTTCAAAAAATATTTTACCATTAGAAAGCTACCTACATTATCACTGAGTAACATAGGCTATATATATTACTAGAAAAAAATAGCGATCCTTAGAAACCAGCCTAAGGTATAAAAAAGTTAGCCAAAACATGTCTTACATCGCATGCGCTGCGGAAAGTATTGATAATAAAACAAAAAAAAAATCTACAATATTAAAGAACATATTATCAACAAAAAACTACAAAAACAGCTTCGCGAGACCATATTATTATCTATGTCCAACTTTGTAGTTATGTCACTAACTAACTAACTAATAACTAGGTTTTTACATTTAAAAAGTTGACAGAAATGCCGATCAAAATCAGACGATGTTATCCCCAGCATTTTAATAATTCTTATCCAAATAAATTATTTCTCATTTAAAACTGTTTCAATACCTGTTGACTTCTTTTTGAATTATTGAATTCGAACATTCCATTCAAAAGATGTTACGAAATTAAAAATGCCAATATATACAATAAATACACATCGCCGCGCCGGTGTGGCTCCACGCAGCGCAGTCAGCAACGCGGCGACTTTTTTTTTTATTGTGGGAACGCATTACGCTTACGCACCCGCCTGGGCGAGGCGAGGGTTATGTCGGACTCTCCGGCCACAATAAGAAAGCGGCCGGCATACCGACTAAAACCCACGGTGTTCCTCTAGACGGCCAGAGTGTCGGGGTCACGGGAGACGCTCGCGCATTCATCCGCGACCCCGACAGGCCATGGCCCGCTCAACGTGAGCGGGCCCCGTCTGATTTGGGGGGCCTAGCCCTCCTTCCTCCATCGAGAGGCGTTCGTGGAACTCGTACGCCGCCTTCTCGGGCCTGTGCTGTTCGAGCGGCGATTGCCCAATTGCCGCCCGCAGGCATCCTCCTACTGTGGCTGGAGATGCCGGAGCGCCCCACGGCGACGTCCGGTGCGTGCGCGACGGGCGGGGAGCAAGGTGGTCAGCTCCCTCTCCCGCTCGGCCGCCTCCTTGGCGAGCATCACCTCCTCGCAAAAGGAGGCGACTCCCTCCCAAGCTCCCTCGCTGCGGACCATGGACAGAACCACAGCCGGCAGCGAGAGTTGGGCCGTCGCGAGCGCCGCAACCAAGTCGCGGTGCTGGTCCGCCTACTCTGGACACTCCAGACGGACGTCTGCTCCCGGCCTATGAGACACAGGTACGTGCCGAAGCACCCGTGACCGGTGAGTACCTGTGTCAGCCGGAACGTGAGGACGCCGTGCCTCCTCTCCAGCCACTCCTCGAGGACGGGACTTACCGCCACCACCGTGGCGTGCCCTGCAGTTGGTCGCGCAAGTCGCGCCTTCCACTTCGCCACTAGGACTGTGCGGAGATGGGATCGCAGAGCCTTGATCTCTCGAGGCAGAGGTCGCAGTTCCGCTCCGCCGCCTCCTCGCGCCATCGGAATAACGACGCGAGCAACGCAGCGACTGCAGCAAGAGAGATTATCTTTATTTATCCAAAATGTTTAAAAAAAATTCCACCCGTGCGAAACCGGAGCGGGGAGTTTGTTTGTTTGTTTGAACGCTTTAATCTCTTGAACTACCAGTCCGATTTCAATAATTATTTTTGCGTATGACAGCCCAGTTCCCGAGGAAGGTTATAGGCTATGTAACATCAACATCACGCTACTGGCGTCGGGAGCGGTGTAGTAAGCAAAGACGCGGGTGAAACCGCGCCGCGGAAAGCTAGTAAAATATAAAAGTTCTTAAAAAGACACTATCTGCATGTGGGGATCGCTGCCAGGTTTTTTCGCTGATCTTCATTCTCTCGTAGACGCCAATTAGTATAACTTGGGTTAAAATTTGTGCTCCGTGATAAAGTGCACACTTTTCCGGTCAATTAAAACTAACAGTATTATGTAAACTAGCTGTGCCCGCGACTTCGTCCGCGTGGAATAGTGATTTTGGGCAGCATTTTTTGGATTTATCTTTTGGTTTGTTTTGAATTATAAACATCTTCGTTTAGGTAAATAAGAAAAATCTTTACAGTAAATGCTTCTCTATATACGATATTAGACGTATAGCCATTGGGGATCAAAGCCATACAGGCTGCTAGAATTACTTACACGTGACAAATCCACATAAAGCTGATCATGCGAAAAACAGCTAATATTTAGATCCACACTCACAACATTTAGTGTCTGACCTTAGGCTTTATTAATTGTCATCGCGAAACATAGGCTCACTGGAAACTGAACTAGTTTAAAACTAAACGAAAGATTGTTTAGAATGACAGGACTTCGAGGAATAAAAACACTATCAGCTATTCCGCAACCTGTTAAAATCTCTGCTTCTATAAGATTTCGTAGTAAATTAACGAATGTTCGATGTGATTCTTTAAATTGGCATAACTTTTTTATTTATGAGCCGATTGACATGACAACAACACTAAATGTTAAGTGAAGCTTACTACAATATATTAGTGAAAACCATATTTAAATCGGATAAGCCGTTTCTGAGATTAGCGCGAACAAACGCACAGACAAACAGACAAACAGACAAAAATTGTAACAATCATTGTTTTGGTTTCTATTTGCGTTGATAAAGGTCCTAATAGTATTTTTTCTCATTTATTTTCATGTACAGACAGCGATCGGTTACATTTTTATTATATGTATAGATATAGATAGCTTTACAAAGCTTTAGTGGTCTATATAACTTCAGTGGATTTATTAATCGAGGAAAATAGATAATATATAGCCATAGCACTTCGCTTTGTTAGCTCGCTCGAAAATGAAACAATACATGTCCAACTTGATTATTCAATGTGACAAACAATATTCTTATTTTATTTGTTTCTCATCTGTCAATCGATAAAAACGCCTAAATATTATCATACTAGATTTTAGATAACAATAGATTGAATGGTCATGTCTTATTTTTGACCGATTTATAAGGAGGAGGTTCTCAATTTGAGTCGTATGTTTTTTTGTATGTTTGTTACCGCAGAACCCATTTGAAAAATCTTTTTTTATTTAATAGGGTATGCTCTGAAATTCGTCCCATATTTTTTTTATAAAAGAATGGTGGTTGGTTTTAGTTTACATATAAAAAAGTATAAATAATAATAAGAAGAATACTCCAGACAAACACACAACGCTATTTAGACCCAAAGTAAGCATAATATGTTAATAGCTTGTGATATGGGTTCTAGAATGAAATAATATATAAAAACGTATGCAAGGAGTAAAGAAATGTAAAGCAACGCGTCGATGTTTTTTGTAACGAATTTTCTGCCTGAAAATGGATATGTCCATGCTACAATAGGTTATTTGACAATTTTAACGATAAAATATTTAATATGTTAGATACAGTAGCTTATCGGTTCATAATAATCATACAAAATGTTTTTTGCATTAAAATAAATTATGTTATTATATATAAATATATATTATATAAATAAATTATATACTGAGACGCGGGTGACTAAGTTTTGAGCATCGTGTGACGTCACATTTCACGCAATAGTGTTTTATCGATAGCGGTTTGCTGAGAAGATAAGACTTTTGCATAGAGAAACTTCACGAAATGGAGCCAGGCTATATAACAGCTGATAGACAATCTACCAAAAATCGACTTGTATATGCTTTGGACCACCGCTTTTGACGTTTGGGACATTTAGGAACATGCATAAACAAATTGTCAAAATATTTAATTGTAATACTTTTACACAAAGTAACGGCACACTTTTTGGAGCTTGCTATTTTCATAAAATATTTATTTTATTTATTATAAAGCTTAAAAAACTTGTTATTTCCACTGAAGAAGCTACGAACTACTTAGATTAAAAAAAAATGGCGTCACGGTCAGAATTGTCACGTAATCGGCTGTTATTTTTTTATTTAACAGCCGATTACGTGACAATTTTTATTTATTTATTCAAATTACTAGTTTTTTTTTTATAAATAATGCATTTTTGAGGTAAAAATTGTAAGATATGAAATAAACATACATAAATTGAAAAATATCTTTCCGAAAACTGTCAAATATCCAATTATTGTGAACCGATATCCAAAATTCTTTATTTGTGAAAAACGTGTCCGTGGTTGGGTGGACATTTGCGACATTTCATTTTAAGCGTCTTCATTCTCTAGAAACAGTGGATTATAATGTGGTAGTCGTTAAGCCTAATAGGAGACCTTATGGTATTAAGAAATTACACTGCGAGCGGCCATAAGCCTGCCTTAACAGTAACACTGTTTTTCTTTGTATGTTTGTTACGCGATTACTCCGTCAGATGGTTAAATTATGATTTTTGATGATTTTTTTTGTTGGTAGGTCATCACTTTTTTGTTTTGGTTTGTAGTTTCTGGGATTCAGGGTTCAGCGATCAGCAAAAGTTTTGATAATACTTCACTTCTTTCTTCCAAATGGTGCTGTCTTATTTGCGTATCACGTTTAGTAATCCTTCTTGGCTGGCACTGACACCAAAAATAACTGATTATAAACTGTAAATAGTATAGTACTATATATAAGTATTCATGATTTTGTACTGTATTTATGTATTGATATATATTTTCTACTTTTTAGTTTGAGATTGTACATTGTAGGTATTGTTTTGAAGTCGGTTTTTGTTTTTTTTTTTCTAAAAAATAATTTTATTAGGTACCTTTGCTGGTTCTTAACCAGATACAAATAAATAAACACATACTCACCTGTAAAATAAAATCATAGCCTAACTTCTGTGTATGAACAAAATATTGACAGCACATAACTGTATTTATTCCTAGATAATAACTAAATCTATAATTATTTAAATATTGTAAACGGAAGTTAGCTTTATGAAATACTTGCAGGATTTTTGAATCGTCGCCAAGTTTTTATAGTGGTAGACATATTTGTGTGAAGACACAGTGCTGACAGTGCACTCTATTACTTCTGAGTTATCCGACATAAGATATGACGAGGAGCGATAATATAGACCACCGATATCTTGTACGTAAGGTGCTAACAGACTATTCATTTTTCGTTCATTTTCGTCTTTCGTTCTGCATCTTTCACTCGAAATGCAACGTCTAAACACGGAATGAAAGTAAAGTTCCAAATGAATTCATTAGTGAACCGATCCAACAATGTTGGATGTTGCCATTCGGCATCTTTTATTCCTACTGTGAATAAACCATAAATGAACAGTGTGAACACAGACAGAACGTTCGCTCGGAATCGGTCATTTTGTACCGAGTCCTGTAGCAGACCAACGTCAGGTCAAAATGGTGTATAAGTGGAACGTTGCAATGTGATTCATGATCTTCATCGGCTAGATTTCTTAACAATGTATTTGAAGCTCCCAATAAATTTCTTTTTGCAATCCATAATCGCAGCCACCACTGTCGACATTTTCTTTGCTTCTTTTTTGTTAATTGCTTAATTAAATGATCACAAATCAAACTAATTTCAAGACGCACAACTTCATTTGACGACATATTGAAGGAAAAGAGCAGGCAGGTGAATGTTCATTTCCATGTCATTACTGCTAAGCCGTTTGAACATGGAATGCAAGAAAAATGAACCATTCACTCGAGTGACCAGGTCTGATATCGCCTTTACTTACACAATTTTTATGCCTATGGTGTATTCTTTTGGTTACTAAAATTGTTATTAGTTACAGTTGACCCAGTATCTGACTCGGCTCGGCAATCAATTCTTCTCACAGTCTTTACCTTTTTTATTTAAAACTTAGTTAAACATACAAATGTATTTGGTCAATGTATGAATGTTCTAGAAATATTGTTCAACCATTATCAGGTGTGACGCTAGTAAAATGTACTATGGAATTTGAATCATAAAGTATACACATTCATGCTTAATGTTAAGAACCGTACTTCGTATTGAACAAAAACACTATAATAAAATTAACATAGCGATAATGGTAACTAATGTAAAATAATGTGCCTAAAAAGTATTTTAAAGATTTTCTGTTCACAGTAATTATACTCATTCTGAATTAACCTCCATTAATGCTATTTTTTTGGGTAAATATAGAAAACCTCTCTTACTTATTTGATACGTTTTTCTATCGAAGCATAGTACATCCAGTCCACTTGGCTCTAGCTAACCTAATTCAATCATCGAAACAAATATTCGTTATCATATTATTCGTCCATTTCTTTAGGTTATGGTAATGTTCTACTTTTACATTATTCTATTCTCGCCGAAGGGTGATTGACAGCAGAATCTGCCAATTTAATTATTCCTCAAGTAACGGGCTGTCATGTCAAATAATGACAGAGTAGGTGTACGCGTGTATTACTAAGGATTCACCGAGTTGTTCCACTATTTGAGGTCTCCAGCAAAAAGATATTATAACTTTGAGCAAGAAATTAATGACACGAAAAAGAGGTTCATTATGTTGATAAAGAAAGTCTTCAGCTGTAGGCTTTAGCTTCGTTAACTTTGTTGATATAATACTATTTTAAGTAATAACTTATGTCCTTCTAACCGAACTTCATTTTTCTGTGCTCTGACTTACATCTCTGTAGTTTACCCTAAGCAAACTTTAGTTTTTTTTTTCTTAAAACCACTTCATATGCAATTTACCTATATTTATTATTATTACATTATTATATTATTATACCTTTAAATATTATTTACCTATAACAGGAATGTTAGCTCAACACAATTATTTGTACAAATTACTTGATTATAGATATTGGTTATTTTTGGGAAATAGGTCACATGAAATCTTACAACCCACTTATTCCAGTTGACCTTCCTACTTTTTATCGGTTCATTTGACTTGATGTGATTTCTACTAGAAGCTGAACGATTTTGGACCCTTACCAACTTCGTACTTAAAGTACAATATTACAGTTTCTTTTATACCATCTCGGTCGTTCGTGACTTACTGATATACATTTCGGAGAAACAGTTTTGCGTGTTGTTGGTAGGTCACTAGGTAGGTATCCTTCTAATTACGGTTTTAGTCCCTGACCTTTTTATGCAATGTTATGAATAAGTTAAGTGCTTACATACTGGTCGTTAGAAGCTAAACCTCTATGAAACTAAGTGGCACATTCGAAGGTTAATCGATATTATATGAAATTGTATAGTTCGGACAATATCCATTACATAGTTTAGTTTACCCCACTTAATGCGCCTGGTGTTGGACTAAGTTGCTATACGGAGTGAAAGTATTTGCATTACCCACAGATACTTTAACCTAGTCTGAGTGTAGGTAGGTATTCTGAAAGGTTATTTGTAGGTTTCCAAACTAATCGGAACATAAGAACAACTTAGCAAAAAATTTAAATTCTTTATTTAGAAACCACATAATATGCACAGAACGATGAAATGACGCACGCTATACAAGGAACGGCAAGCCTCAAATTACAAATAACTGCGCAACTTTACGGGATATGGTCGTAACGAAATTGTAAAATTGTACCATGTTTTGCTGACTTTCTTATCCAAAATAAAGCAAACTTATCAAGTCATTACGTTTGGGGTAAATAGGATTAATTTTTGTGTAATATTCGTTTAGTGTATTTATTGCGTTGTGTTGCGCGTTGTTATGTTCAGAATCTACTGCACACATTCTCAACGGTGATAGCCTTATCTGCCGTCTACGTGACCTCAGCAAATAAAAATGTTATCGTGATCTTTTGTCTTAAAATATTACTTAACATTAAGGTATTCATTGCCAAGACTACATCTTTGTTTCCAAATACTTAGTAGTGTTTATCTAATTATAGTTTTGTGGAAATCCTCATCATTTTAGCCAAAAGCCAGTGCTTAATATTAAAATAAAATATTAACTAAAATTACTTAATTAAGTAATCGTATTATTACATTACTATCATTGAGACGAGTTGCCAATTGCATAAGAAGGGTAATATACCTCCAACTCTCGCTGCCGGCCGTGGTTCTGTCCATGGTCCGCAGCGAGAGGGCTTGGGAGGGAGTCGCCTCCTTTTGCGAGGAGGTGATGCTCGCCAAGGAGGCGGCCGAGCGGGAGAGGGAGCTGACCACCTTGCTCCCCGCCCGTCGCGCACGCACCGGACGTCGCCGTGGGGCGCTCCGGGATCTCCAGCCACCGTAGGAGAATGCCTGCGGGAGGCAATTGGGCAATCGCCGCTCGAACCGCACAGGCCCGAGAAGGCGGCGTACGAGTTCCACGAACGGCTCTCGATGGAGGAAGGAGGGCTAGGCCCCCCAAATCAGACGGAGCCCTCTCACGTTGAGCGGGCCGTGGCCCGTCGGGGTCGCGGATGAATGCGCGAGCGTCTCCCGTGACCCCGACTCTCTGGCCGACTGGAGGAACACTGTGGGTTTTAGTCGGTATGCCGGCCGCGTTCTCATTGAGGTTGGAGAGTCCGACATAACCCCCGCCTCGCCCAGGCGGGTGCGTACGCGTAATGCGTTTTCCACGAAAAAAAAGGTAATATACCTACATTAATTATTATGTCTTTATATATAAGTATGACATTCCAAATAAATATAGTTATAACCATAACAAAATAATTCAATTAATACAAATTTAATGTATTATTGTTTTAGACAGTGGGACAAAATTTTTAGATTTTATGTTATATTTTTATTCCCAAATGACCTTAGTGGTGGCGGCATTTTTAAATTTAGTTCCAACGATCACTAGTGGTGGCCGTTTTAGCGGGGCCGTTGGTAAGTCTTTGAGGGCGCATGACAGGCGAGTTGTGGACAAAACGCATCACAGAGTGGAGTCCACACAACGTTAAACGATGCCGCGGAAGACCTAAAAAGGGACGACGGGATGAGTTTTGACACCTACTGGAACGGTTGGCCACAGAGAGCTTTGAACAGAAAGGAATAGAAGGAGGGTAGGCTGAAATAATAAATAAGGATTTAGAGTGTGTTGTGGGGTATTTTACAGACATACTATTAACCGGCTCAAAATACACTATGTCACCTAGGCAGCCATTTCTAATAGTTCCGTTGGTTTATTTTTGTAGGTACTTAGATTACGTAGGCAGCCCTTATTTTTATTTTTATTTCGTGGGCCTCGCCCGCCCGGGCAAGGCAGGTAGGGGGGGGTTATGTCAGACTGTCTTTTATGTTAGGGGTTATATTCCTCCAGACGGCCAGAGTGTCGCGGTCACGGGAGACGCTCGCGCATTCATCCGCGACCCCGACGGGCCACGGCCCGCTCAGCACACGCGAGCGGGCCCCGTCCGATTTGGGGGGCCCAGCCCCCCTCCCTCGAGAGGCGTGTGCGGAACACGCGCACTGCCGTCTCGGGCCCGTGCTGTTCGGGCGGCGACTTCCCGATACAGGCCACCTCCTAACCTTGCCGCAGAGGATAGGAAGAACGGCGCGTCGCAATACCGACACTCCTCTTCCCCTGCGGCCCCAACGCGTTCGCAATCTGGCGGTTGCGGCCCCGCCGAGGCCGTTGAAGGTAGGGAGAGAGGCGCACCGTTATACCGGCACTCCTCTTCCGCCTCGGCCCCGCCACTTCTCAGCCGCAGTGTTGCCGAAGCAAATCACCGTGGTTCTGAGTAACCACGGTTACCAAGCCCCCCCCCACCCCCCGCGTGTTTACTGCCTGGGTTAAGTTAATTGTGTACCATCAATTTGCAACTTAATCATGTTGACATCAGACCATCGGCACCGTTCCTAATTGCATCCTTTAGTCACGCGAGTTCTTTGTCAGATGTTGCGATTTTAAATAACGCAAGTACCCCAACGAGCACACTAGTGGCAATGGCAGCTTATTTTGTAACTTTCAGCTGTAAAATAGCGGTTTAAGGGTTAAAAAAGCAGTTCAAAGTTGCTAGAACCTGAACCAAATGCAACTTTGGCATTTACAGTAGTTCACAGTAGAATTCATTTGCTGCTTACACCTTTATGTGAGAATTAAGAAGATCATTCTGCTACCTACAGCTGCACAGTGGTTTCTATTGTAACTTTTATATGCTATTTGATTACAGAATGGGGTTAATTGTAGACTGTTTGCAGCAACTGTATATGAGTTACAGTAGCAACTATTACACTACTGCAAGTTTGATTAAAGAAGTAATAGATGCTCTTATGCACATTATAGTTAGAAAAAAACATCAGTGTAACTGAAGACTATATTGAATCCCTAGATAAGCAAGATGAGCTGCCTTTAGTATTACAATAGATATAACATGTTTCTTAACGATGCTTTTCATTTGAGTCCATTCAGGTTGGACAGAATCGTCCATTTTGCAAAGTTTTTCTTTTTTGGCCATCTTAAAATGCCCCTCTTTTGCCACCCTGAAGGGTGGTTCGAATCGTTTTAAAACTTAAGACGCGTAGCATTTCTGTGTTGAGTAAAGGTTTTTCAATAAGGATCACGGACCTCCAGAACGATAACCATACGAATAAGAGTGACAGATATTATACTTAGCC
This sequence comes from Parascotia fuliginaria, assembly GCA_963082885.1. NCBI lineage: Eukaryota > Metazoa > Arthropoda > Insecta > Lepidoptera > Erebidae > Parascotia > Parascotia fuliginaria. Next base: position 8,575,318 of record OY720174.1, on the reverse strand, counting down.
GTGTAAAAGGAAGAATAGCAACTCTTTTGTGACTGTGAATTGCATTAGAGGATCAAAAATCGCTTCAAGCTTTACAAAGGAGAAAATTAGCACTCTAATTATCACAAGTGAATTATTAGAGCCTAAACTGCAGGTTATGACTACATAACAATGACGCCATGATTTTTAAGAAAACGTGACAAATTGAAATAGTTGAGATGATTGTGTTGACGTTAAATTGTTTAATTTACACTAAATTTACCATGAAACAAACGGCTACTTCTAAATAGTAAGTTGCCGACACATAATAATACGGCAGTAAATACTACTCCGTATAACCAATAAAAATTATCACACCTATCTTTTGATTTTTTAATAAAACCCTGAAAGCGCGTCAAAGATACTCGAAAATTATCTTATATATCCACAGTAAACTGGACAGCGTTTTAAGCCACTTTATATAACTTACTAATACATAATACAAACTGTAACATACTTTTGTTTTATTTTAATGATGGCGACGAAAACCTATATTATCATAAATTGACAAATGAATACAATAAAACTTCGTAATCATATCATTCGTTCAAAGCAGTTCAAATTAAATCATTCAGAAGAAGCGCCACTAGAGCTATAATATGGTGTTTTTAAATTGTTATAGCTCTTGAAGCACCTTTAAGCAACCGTTGTACAGGTTAAAAAGAACTCATGGCTGCATAATATTGTGCCCAAATGGCGCTAAAGCGGCTGCATTATGTCTGTAGTAGACGCTCTACAGCTAACGTCTAACACCATAGGTAATAATCGGATACGCTCCAAAGCCCTAATGCAGCATAATTGTGCTAGTTGGGACCATTTCAAAAAGTTAATTAATACTACTATCACCATTACAAAAATAGAAATCATAAAATAATTAATTACATATTTTGCGCACTTTCAGGTTTTTATTTACGTAAAATTCACACAATATAATGATTTTTAGCTATTTACTGCAAATCTTAATTACTTAATTACATCTTAAATCGTTTTTTACGAGTATATAATACTAGCTTACCGCGGCGCGGTTTCACTCGCGTCTTTGCTTACTGCTCTGCTCCCGTCTCCAGTATCGTAATGTTACATAGCCTATAACCTTTCTCGAGGCTGGGCTAAAATACGCAAAAAGATTTTTTCAAATCCGACTTGTAGTTCCAGAGATATGCGCGTTCAAACAAACAAACTTTTCCGCTTTATATAATAGTATAGATATAATATTTATTTACATAAATGAATAAATATTTCCGTGCTGCCAAAATATTTAAAGTCATTATTCAATTTACACTTTCAAGTACCGATACCGATCCAAGTTTTGTGTTGACAATAGTTATAACGTTGAACTTGTCACACGATGATTCGTAAATTAGATTTCACGTTTTATTTTATTGTACAAGCAAGGTTTAGTATAGTTGTTTGAACTAGAACTAAACGTCCAAGGTCTTCTCGTTATCTGTCCATACGCGTCATTATTCCCGGTTATGCTGACATCATATTGCCACAAAACGAATAGGATTGATTTGAGGTCTGTGTAAATTAATTATTAGTTCTTTGGACGGTATATTAAGGACGGTAAATCAGTTCATAAATAATTGCAATGTTGTTTTGATACTGTTTGACAACTGGTAACTGTAACATAAATACGGGTTATCGTTTTGTTCAGTTATGTGCATCTTTCTTTCATCTATTCATCTGCTATACTGTTTACTTTTGTTTTATAGATTTAATTCGTTAGTGGAACTGAGCACGGGTCTACTTTTTTGGACTCACCACAATATTATTTGAAACAGTAATTTGCTTGGTAATACAGTAAGTTATTACACCGTCCAACGTAGCGTATCATCTCGTCGTGTCATGGACAACCATACGATAACTACATTCATCGAGCATTCTATCACGATTGCCATCGTGTCTAAAGACCTCGGTTTTTATTGTAAGATAAATGTTTGCATAGACATAAGTAGGTATACTAAAAAGACTTAAAACTTTACTAATCTTATATGCGTTGTATTTTATTTTATGTTATCTTCTTTTCCGGTGCTTTGTAGTTCTGTTAAACCAAAATTACTGCATATTAAAATTTATAAAACCTAAAAAAAATATGTACTGATGCTAAATGTATACACATAATAGTTTTTAATAATAAAAAGAAATGCATCCATAATTTACTACGAAACGTGTTTCGGCATAAATTTTATGCTGAATGGAAACGTGACAGAGTATAACAATACACTGACACATTAAATTCTATTCATAGTAGGTACTCTAACCCTGTATGATGATGAGTTGATGACAGAAATACCATTACCTACTTAGTAGCTATTTTTGGAATATTTTATTAATGTATATTTTTTTAAATAATAAATAATATAAGTAAATGTACCTCTAAAATATCGTATTACGGGATAATAGATAAAGTGAGATTACCTAACTTTAAAATTGAAGTGCATAAGTACAGTAAAGCACTTGGAAGTTTTCAACTTCTGTTGTTTAAGTTCTGTTGTTTAAGTCACTGACTTATGTCGCTTTCATTTTACGACTAAAATACACAACCACGGACTTGCCCACTTTTGCATAACATAAAAGATTCAAGGAATGGCCATAAATGTGTCTTGTCATCGCAAAGTGATAATACCACTCCTGTGTACAAAACGAATATTGAAACGATATCACCAATAACAGTATAAGCTCACTATAATTATTACAGGTATTAAGATTTAAAACGTTTTGTTGATTTTGTAAAGGCTTTTGTTTGAGTGTAAAACTAAAACAACGTAAAGTTTAAATTTAACGACATCTTAAGAGAACTAGTAAGCGGCAACTAAGATAGCTCATAATTAACCTTTAGGTTTCGTTGAACAACAGGACTACTATGACTAAACTAAATGTTACTTGGCAGACCTATCGATGGGTGTTTCACAGGGATTGATTCCTCGTCTTATTGATAGAGAACAGTTGTCATACAGCTATAATACGTTCTAGTTTTGGCTTCTAATTATTTGAATGGATACTCTTAATATAGTGAATTGAATTGTTAGGAAATTAATACTTTACTTACTCTACTTTATTTTGCAAATATATTATGTAGACTAGTAACCACTGCAATAAATTTCATTGTTTGGCGAAAACAGCAAATAGAAACAATGAAGTTTGGACATTTCAATACTTTATAATATGACTACACAAAGAACCAAGAATTCATATTGAAATGTACAATGTTGTATACTTAGAAGAGAATTTTTTATTTAGTATTTTTGACTTTACTTACAGAAATATTAGTAAGTATTTATTTATTTGATTACATTATGACATAATTGACGCATCTAATTAAACCTTTTTATTGACTAAAGAGCATTCAAACAATCACAAAATATCGGTATGTAAACCGATTTCTTACTATCATTAATTCATTATTCATTACGCACCGTATCCGAATGCTATTTATTTATTCTGCTAACTCGAGATGATCAAAGGACAAAAATAAATTGGTTATGTTTACTATTAAGTCCAGCTTTTGTTTATTTACAAACGATATAAGAAAAAGAGTAGAGAGACGTTCAAGAGAATTTGTAATGAACCTCAATCTCTAGAAAGAAATTAGGGTCTAAAATTGGTATAAAAATCTTATGAATTTATTCATATAATGGCTTAAAGTTGAAATCACAGAACAGTGGTTAAAACATTAAAAGAATGAACGTAAATATAAAAACAAGTATTTAAAAAAAACGGTAATTTAAAAAACTAAAAATCCGACTGTGTTTATGTGTAATTTTGAAATGAAAAAACCTTAAAAGAAAATGTAAAATGGTAGCAGTCAAATTATGCTGTAAAAATATATCAGTCTAAAGCCGGGAAGGGTCGTTGCTATATAGCAAATTAAGTAATCGTTTTAAATAGCCAGCTTCATAATGAAGTTTAAGCTTTCAATCGCCTAAATAAACTCCAAAAGTATAATTTAACATTTGATTATCGAAGTAATATTTATTTTATCCTGCTTCATTAATCAATCCAACCAAAACCGTCCCGTTCTTTTACATTTCGATATCATGTTCTAAATAGCCGTTGCCTGTTAGTACTACCTATTTTTAAAAGCTAAGTAAAAACGTATTTGGTTTCTAACTTCTTTATTACAGATAAGAGGATTTCGATAGTTCTATTTTAAATTTACCGACTATAGGTACCTACACAAATTGCTATTCAAAATTGAATGAATTCTTAAGGTTTGCTACATAATATGTAACTGCAAGTTTGACAGACCAGCATGCACATTGGAGCAACATCAGATGTTGGTTGACGATAATATTATATTTACCATGTTATAGTAGCTAGCATATTCGGTCTAGATGCCTGGTTTTCATTTTGAACGTTGTATGGCATTGAAGCTAGGTTAGTTTCTAATGGTCCTTAATCCATTCCTATATCCATTCATCTTCCTTTTTAATTTATAACGCGTCAAGATGCACTTCGTTTATTACATTACATATCTTTTCTTTTTATTTTGTTCAAAAATAAAAAACACTTAATAAAATTGTTTTTTAGAATAAGAAACTGACTTCAAAACAATAATTATAATATGTTCAATCCATAACTAAAAAGTAGAAAATAATATTTTAATTATTTCAAAGCAAAGAACATTAAAGGGGAATCAACGAAATCATTAATACCTATAGTCACGACCAAATCCATTTCCGGACAATGTAAAAAAACAGTCTTTTCACTATTTTTCTATTAATAACTCCATAATCGATGACACATGAATTTTTACACATTCGTTTTGCAACTATTTTTACTAATTATTAATAATCAAATCTAGATTATTTAATAAAATTGCGAATTACTTTCTGCGGTCAAATAAAGACGTCAAATTGATTAACAGTTTTATTTTTTCTGTACTCTCTATTGTTTTTGCAAACCAATGTTGTAATTTATTAAAAGAAATAAGTTTAACGAATACCTACATATCATAAGTACATAATATTTTGTAATTCATCATTTAATTTGGGTTTGCCCTCGCAGGTCTGTTCATTTATTTTATTGTAATACAGTACCTATGATAAAATCGTAACATACATACAAATTCCATTTAGTCCATATTTCACAAATTTTCATCAGGCGGGAAAATATTCAAAAGTATCTCAGTATTCCATTTCAGTCCGTGGTCAAATCGTTGCTTTTACAACGCTTAATTTAAATTACATTTATTTATTAGATTAGGTACATTGTTTGTCATATTATCTTACTGTTTATAAATCAACGATTACAATAAAATACAATACCATATTTAACATAAATAAAAATATTTGGAGTAATAAATTAAATAGAATTAATCTATTACGCAAATAGAGTATTCGTAAACGTAATATTATTTAAAAATTTAAGAAAAAGGACGAAAAATTACTATTTAACAATGTATTGATGTCATTAATTTTATTTTTATTATCTTTGTCCCCATCACTAGTAAATTCATGAAACCATAGACAATGGCAATATGGCGGCTTGTTTACATTGTACGAAATTGGAGTTGGAATGGACACTACACTATTTACTATTTACAATCAGGTATTTTTGGACTCGGCCATCCAATCGTTATCGTATGTTTTGAAGTTGGTTTCTGTTTAATTAGTAAAAGTGTTTTAGTGGGAAGTAATTGTGTATTAATATTTAATATGGGTAGGCTTACTAAACGTGCTGCGCATATGAGACAGCGCCGTTTGGAAGAAAATAGTGATGAGAGGGAAGATAATAAATAGAGATTTAAAGTTCTTTTGCTGATCGCTGAACCCTAAATCCCAGAAACCACTAACTAAAATAAAAAAGTGATGACCTGCCAAAAAAAAGAAATTACAAAATTATAATTTAACTGACGGAGTAAACGCGTAACAAACACACAAAAAAATAAACAGTGTTGCTGTAAGGGCAGGTTTATCGTCGCCCGCTGTTAGAATTTCTCAAGACTATTAATAAGGCCTCCAACTTGTCTTAACGACCACCATTATAGTGATAACCAGCAGAGTCCACTGCTTTTAAAGCATAAACACGTTCAAAATAAAGTGCCACAAATGGCCACGGACGCGTTGTTTCTAACAAATAAAGAATTTTGGAAATCGGTTCACAATTGTCATCATCATGTCGTCCAAGCCGTGTTCGGTGACGGCGACTCCTTAAATGTTAATTCCGGGTCGTAATTGTGATGGGTTCTAATGTGGCTGGCAAATACGAACTTCGACTTAAAGGTTCGGTCACATGGTGTACAATAAAGCTGGCCAGCCGAGTTCAGTGTATAATTGTAGGAGGGCTTTGGTCGAATCTTCCGTATTTGGCGCTTTGCTTCGAGATCTTGTACACGCTTGCTTTCGTATAAGTCCACTATTTTTTGGACAGTGTTGCGCCATTCCGGTCTCAGACGAGTACGCTCCTCCCAACTATCTGTTGGAATTTCACAAGCCACACGGTTCCGCTTAAGTACATCTTTGTAACAAAAATATTGCCCACCCTGTTTTCGTTTTTCGCTTGAGTGTTCGGAATAGTCAACTGCTTTTGGCAATCTACTGTCATCCATTCGCAAGACGTAACCTCAACCTTAGCTGATGTTTCATGATGAGTTTACAATTGTAGCATGGACATGCCCATGTGAGAAAATTCTTCACAAAAGACATCCATGCGTTGCTTTACACCTCTTCACTCCTTGGATACGTTTTTTATTACAAAATATAAAACTAAAACCAAACTACTGAACCATTTTTATACAAATAATATGGGACCAATTTAAGACTTTACTCTTTCCGTTACAACAACAATTTTTAAATCGATTAAAAATGACCAAGTTCTGTGGTAACAAACATAAAAAAAAAAACATACGAACCGAATTGAGAACCTCCTCCTTTTCGAAGTCGGTTAAAAAAAGAAATTATGTACCAGCGATTATTTTTATTTTAATTTTTATTTCCGTTATAGTCTTTCAAAATTGATATAAGTCGTCTCAAACAAAATCTTCATGATTTTGTCTCAAACAAAATCATGAAACATTTGTGAAAAGAAACAGTTAATGGGCATCTTGACCTTCTTAACTTTGTGCTCAAGTGTGTAAATCACACAGTTATGTAAATTAAAAGCAAACCTTGCATTTTTTTAGCATGCCGACGGCAATTTCGGTTGCGCTTAGATTCCGTCAGACCAAAATTTAGTTACAAATGTCGCCGCGCTATCGGTAATGTCGTTCCATTCCTGCAAGATTCATAAGCAAAAGGAAAGTCACTGAAAAGTTTCTCGTTCAACACTTTTTTTGCACAGAGGATGCATTATGTACTTTGCCAAGTAAAACAATAACTAGTTATAATTATTATCAATTATAATTTGCTATTTTAGTAAGGTTCTTGTACTATTTACTTGGCACCAACTTCATCAAAATTATAAAATAATACTTGTTTAATCATTACTGAATAACTAAATGAAAATACGAATTACTTTGTGATAAGTAAATTTATTTTTAACTTTTTCTTTCTTTACTGTCTGAAGGAAAAATTTATAAATTTTTTTTTGTACTTTTTAGTGATTCACATATGCGGTAAGCTGTAAGCATATATATTATGTAAACCACTAAAAAGTAAAAAAAAATCACAGCGTTCCGGCGTGATGTTATGTTATGAACTGGTGTAAATCCCAGTCCTTCATTTATTGAGGAGTTCCGTTGCCTAGCTCCGTAGTTCTATATCAGATCTTCACCAAATTGAAATGGGACCACTCCCAGAAAGTACTCTTCCAAAAACTACCCAAATCAATGCGATTTGGGTAGTTTTAGGAAGAGTACTTTAAGTGTGCCTATAACATTTTAAGAGTTCTCTCTATTTCTCCAGGATCCCATCATCAGATCCTGACTTGATAATCATGGGACCACCTGGGAAGTATACCTACCCTTTCAAACAAAAAAAAACCAAATCGATCCAGCCATCTTCGTAATCAGGGAACATAAAATAAAAAAAAAATGGTTCCAACAAATTGAAAACCTTCTTCTTTTTGTAGTCAATTAAAAGGCGCTTAAACATTAGCACAAATTTGTTGATACAATTTCGTCAAACTTGCATTTTCATAGCCAGCAAGCTGTGCCATATGGGATAAAATAAATATTTGAAATGCCTACTTTTACACATTAGCCCTATAATAAAACACTACTATGAGAGAAATGTTTTTTTTTTATGTTGAGTTTCTCTTGATTGTGCGAAAATGCGAAAATGAGGACGATGATGATGTCTAAATACTCGAAACAATTTGAATAGGTACGATTTAAATCTCTGTTGAATACCAACAAAAATGTTCACTTACGCTACAGGTGAAATTATGGTAGGTATCTATATTCTATCAGTTACGTATTATGTTACTTAATAGTTAACATTATTATCTAGCATTTGTTAATTTAAGTACATACCGCTTCAATAGGTCAAATTGAATTTGGTTTTTCAGTGCAAAGTAGCAAATCATGCAATACGCCTGCGTCATCTGGTAGAATGTAAAATACTTTCTTGAAATTATATTTAACTAAGTGATTGATATGATTGTTGATAATCTGATATGATAGGAATAAATAAAATATCTAAAATATTAAACGATGCAGCGCGGTCTCTGGTATAGAGTAAGAACTATCCCATTTCTTCCCTTTGGGTGATATAAAAGGCGACCAAAACTCTAAGACAAGCGTTACGCGTGCGTACTTATACTATCACTTATTTGCAATCACTAAATCTTCTGTCAGGTGTGGTGATGTAACAATCATATCTTTGCGCGTACTTACATTGTAACAGATTTTTCTCTAAAATACCCAGCAGGAGACGTTTTCAGATTGATATGTTAGGCCAAATATTGTGTCATCTTCCTTTTACATAACTATGTACAAGGAAAAAACATTGATACTTTTGAATAAGAGTACCTAATAACTTTCCCTAAAAATGTAATCTTAGTAGTAGATACTTAATGTACCTCGATGTTATATAAAGAAAATTTGTTATGTTATATCGGATTGCTACTTCGTTGTAATGGAATGTAGGTAAGTACCTATCTTAATTTTTGCATATTAATAGCAGTCGTCGTAAATAATTCTTCAAGTAATAGTTTATGGTTTTAAAATATTCGCATTACTTATGCTTACAACCAGATCAGTCAAGGAGGAGGAAATCAATTGTCCATTGTTTTCCAGTCGTTCCGTACAGTCACCACACTCGACAACCAATTGTTGGTTGAACCGTTTATCTATTATTTTTATATAATAGTAGGTACTTGAAATAAGTAGGTACATTATAATAAAGGTAACACTGTCACGGTATTTCGCATGTAAGTAGATAGTGGCGGTAAATCATGTTCCCCTATTATCAGTGCAGATAATACAATTATCTGCTATAACTATAGATGTTTGATAATCTTGATAAACATGGTTGAACGGTTAGAAACAAATCCTTTTCTTCAATTTACTAGACCACCTAAAATATAAATTTTCTTTAATTTCATGCAATCTCAGAAATGTACTCTAACAAGTAGCGCCATCTCTGTCTTTGCCACGAATGTGTCTATGACAGAAACTGCTCACGCGCAGTGTTTTCCACATGCGTTGCACGAAACATCCTATCCTTAGTAATACCTTGATATTTCTTTAGATGGCGTTACTGGTATAGTTTGTGAAAATTCTACTATTTTGGCCTTATAAACATTTAGATTTTTTTATCATGAATGTTTTAATATAAATCAAACGATATTTCATATAACATGCCCATAGCGTAAATTGCTTTCGTTTTTACTATTACATCAATAAATATGAAGCACAGGACTTAACAAATAAAGCCGATAAGCTTGATAAGCACTCCTCGTGTATTACAATTCTATTACTTTAAACAAATCTTATCAAATTGTTTGTGTCAGTTCGACGTCGTCTTTAGCCCTACCTCATCATTCGTCACATGCTTTACCTTCCAATGTTAAAACACAGTATTCTGGAGAACCTACCCACATTTGACAAGTTTGTGAAGTGTCACTTGGTTTAGGTGCGTTTTTCGAATAGTGCAAATGTCGAGATGGCCAACAATGTCTTATATTAGAAGAATTCGGACTAGTATTGTGTTTAGTGACGAACTATGCCTCGGAGGAATGTGCCTGGCCCTCCCTCACCGTTGGCCGAGCGCCGGCCGCTCATGCTGCCTATGCGCGTACCAAGAAGTTACGGCAGTCTGTTTCCTTATTACAAATTCGTGAGGGACACCGCAAATGAAACGTTTCATAACGAGGTATTTATTTATTTAATTTTCATTAAACGTTAACTTGCCAACAGGCCTTGACTATCTTATAGAGCCATCAAATACTTTTTACTATTGACATGGCAACCATGCAGACGACTTAGGACGATGGGAAGCGGTTATCAATTTATTCTGAACGTTTGCATATCAGTGAAAAATAAAACGTAATTTTAAGTGAAGACATGGCTTGCTACTGTTCTGTTGTCACTCTTCGGATGAATTTTATTTTAAAACTAAATGAAATAGGTTATTTATTATTATAGAAGTAGATAATAAATAATATTTAGGTATAAGCCATATTTTGATTGAGATAACTATTAAAGGATTAACAGGATTTTACGATCTATTCCGTTCTAATACCACAAAACTAATACCAATAGTATTTGTTTATTGCCCTAATAATTATTCTAATTATATTATTATAAATGCGAAAGTTTGTGTGTGTATATGTGTGTGTTTGTTACCACTGCGCCTTAAGGTGGTTCCGACGAAATTTCGACGAAATCCGCTACTTTCATCTCGATAATTGAGTAGATTCTAATGCTATTTATTCTTTTTTTTTTTGCCAACAATATACTTTGATTCATGAACTTTAGAATAGTAGAAGAATTATTTACAATAATTGATTATATAACTTATACCAACGATATTAAAACAACGTGATTTCACTTATTTCGAAATATTACTTTGTAATTACTATAGTTATAAATATAAAAGTTATATTGAATCAACCGGAATAAACCAAATGTCAACTCTGTAGGTTTATTTCATTTATTAGGATAATGTTTCAATAGTTATTGATAATTTGGCTGAATCAGCGTCGCAGGGGCTCTGCGCGGGCGACGGGAGGCAGAACGGCAGAGCGGCGCAAGCCCTTCTGACGGACGGACGTATGCGGTTTTTTTAAAAATTATTTACGTAATTCAATAATTGCAAATAAATAATATCAAAAAAAATATTGTGTGGATAGATTTAGTGTTGCAAATAAATTAGATTAGTTATTTAGATTTTTTTAGTGTATTAAATACGTAGGTATTTACCTACATTTATTATTATTTTTCATCAAAATGACTAAAATTTCACGACTGAAACAAATACAAATGCAAAGGATTCAATAATAGAATATCCTGTAAGTAGGTATATACCTACCTTCATATTTTTAGTAAAATACCTTCTTTGAGATACTTACCTAGGATATCCTTTAATTATGTTTAGTTCCACGTAAACTAGGTAGCAGGTGGTGAGCCTATTGTCGCTCGTGATAAGATCAAGGCAACACCAGGCCTCAAGAATCAGTAAATTCCTGCTGTTATATACCCTAGGGGTATGAATATGAGCTTGCTACAATATTGTCTATGTCTACTATCATTTCGAACTAGGTGTGTGGTAGGTGGGCACATGAGTAAAATATCTAACTTGGATATTTACTCATGTGGCAAGGGCGCTTTCCGATTCCGACCGACGCGACGCGACGACGGCGACGCCGGCGTAGGTACGAGGTGCTTCGGTCGGAACACGAACGTCGGCGTCGGTCGTACAACTAGCATAGAACTCAAATTACAATGATTATACGTGACATGCGTCGGTTTGCGACCTAGTTAGGTACCTACACAAAACAACCATACACGCTGCTGTTAGCTACCTAACTATCTACGTTATCTTGCACGAGCATAAATACCTATACATTCTATATATACATACGGTGTGTACTTGAATATTCTATCGGTAAGTAATACCGATAAAATATTCAAGTATTTACCTCGTTAGATTTTTTTTCATGAGCTGATAAAATCAGTGATAAGCTGATAAGATACTAGGCTAAAGTAAATACCTACCCTTCTACTTTCAATGCATCTTATTTTGATTTATTTATTTGATTGCAAGAAAGGAAGAAAAAAGGCTTTACAAAACGTCTTAGTCTCTAACCAAACTAAAATATTTGAAGACTGTGAAATTATCACAATTAGGTAAATTAAAAATCCTACTCTCTGTTCCTTTATTATCGTACTATATGAATTTTTAATCCTAAAATTAAATAATATATTGTTGAGTGCCTACTGGACATAACAAAACTAATACCGTATTTTTCGAGTAATAGGTGTATGTAGAAAGTAATAGACCCGGCACGGTGGCACAGTATTAAGAATTCTACTCTTTTTTGTACAGTCTTTACCTAACTAGGTAAAGGCAAAAGAATTATGGTTTAGCACTCTATGTATGTATGTATGTATGTATGTATGTATCTTTATTATATTATATTATAAGTGTATGTACTGTAAAACTACCCCGTGACGTCGTCCGCATGGATCCGTTACTTAGCGATAATATTACATTAGTTCTACTTTACCGATTTTGCATTATATTATACATTTACAATACTACAATATGTACGTACATACAAATATATGTATGTACACATATATTTGTATGTACATATTGAAGTAATCTATACTTATAATGAATCTCTAGCGAGGTAATTTTCACGGTACATCCAAATCACTCAAACAGTGGGTACAATGCGTCTACTTTGGCAATTGTTCGTGTTACTTATTTTGCTAAGGGTACATGATATTGTGTACCTTACGTACGGGCACTTACTAGAAGATAATCAACATTTATTTATTTATTGAAAAAGTATTTACAATATCATTACAGATAAAAACCCAATACGATATCATAAAAAACCTAAAATTAAAAACACTAATTACTAAATAAATATATCTAGTTATCCAATACTATACATTTTTGTGCAACATCCTTGAATTTTGATAGGGTACATTGAAAAATATCAATTTCTATAGAAATAATGATATACACATAGGAATGATGACGCTTTGTTTAAAGCATGTGTAACTGAAAATCCTTATCAGCTCCGTCATTTGAATTCAGTTTTGCTGGTGAATGGTGCTGTTTCAAATTCAGTGCAGTGGTGGCCATACAGAGTAAAGATACTGTGGGAGAAAAAGGAAATAAAGAGGACCGAGGAGGTAACTATGCCTTCGGACCACTGACTTTCAGACAAAACTTACACTTTACGTCGTTATGTACATCTCCAGCCAAACCGTCCCGCTTATTCTAAAAGATCTACTTCCGTAAAATGTTTGCTAGCTATACAATATACAGAACGATTTACTGAAGTTATATTTGTGATATCCAGTTGAACCGAAAATAAATAAGGAAAATGAAAATATGTTAATTCATATAGGTTAATTAAATTAACACTTATGAACGTCAAAGTTTACAAAATGTCAGCAAATTAACCTACAACCAGTTCGCTGACAAAGTAGAGCCATGAGAAGAACTGGCAAGAAACTCAAGCCACTCATTTTAATCGCCAGGTTATTACAATTTTTGTAAGTTACAGTTTCAAGTAGCATGCAAAGTGACACAGGCAATACACTTAACTCTATAGGTAATTAAATACTTACAGCTTTCTATGTTGCAAAGAAAAAATAAAAAGTAAAATGCGTGCTTTACAGGCTGCCTCAATTTGCATATTGCTACAAAAGTACGAAAAGTCAGGGAGAAGTCAAGAGGAGTCAAGGGAAAGCCAGGGAGAAGCAAGGGAGAAGTGAAGAGAAAGTGAGGGGAATGTGAGAGGAAAGTGAGAGGAAAGTGAGAGGAAAGTGAGGAAAGTGACGGGGAAGTTAGGGGAAGTGAGGGAGAAGTGAGGTGGAAGTGCGGGAGAAGTGAGGGGGAAGTTAGGGGAAGTTAGAAGTGAGGGGAAGTGAGTGGAAGTGAGGGGAAGTTAGAAGTGAGGGGAAGTGAGTGGAAGTGAGGGGAAGTGAGTGGAAGTGAGGGGAAAGTGAGGGGGAAGTGAGGAGGAAGTGAGGAGTGAGGGAAAAGTGAGGAGTAAATGAGGAGGAAGTGAGAGGAAAGTGAAGGGGAAGTAAGGGAGATGGGAGAGGAAGGGAGGGGGAAGGGACAAGGCAGGAGCTCTCGAATGCAGGGAAAGGGATAAGAAGTGATAAGAAGGGAGAAGAAAATGAGGGGAACGAAGGAGAAGAAATGGGGAAGTGCTAGAGAAGAGAGGAGAAAGCGAGGAGGCAAGGTAGAGAGAAGTGGAGGAAAGGGCAAGAGATGCTCGAGGAGAGGCAAGGGATGCTGAAGGAGGTGAAGAGGAGAAGAGGGAGGTGAGGAGAGAAGCGGAAACTGTGGAGAGTGGAGAAAAAGGGCGATAGGGAATGAGGGGAAGGGAAAAGTTATTGTAGTGAATATTTGCCTTTGTGTATTGTATTTTTTTTTTACGAGGGATATCTTTAGGTAGGTGAAAGAGGGTTTGTATGAATGGGAGATTAAAAATACTATGGAAAACAGTATTTAAACAATATAAAAATGTCTATTGGAAAAATCAATATTCACGCGAGCGAAGCCGCGGGCAAAAGCTATCTATATACATAAAAGCAAAAGGTCACTCACTCACTCATCACGAAATCTCAGAAACAACAAGTGCTAGGAATCTCAGACTTTGCATGATCGTTCCTATTAGGATATAGGTGCTCACTTAGACGGGATTTTGCAAAATCCATCCTCTATGGGTGTATAAAGGGGTGACAAAGTTTGTATGAAACTTCTATAGTTTTTATAGTAAGATTACCAAATTACTAGAAAATACTCTTTTTTTAATATTCAGAAACTACCCTTATTAAGTGAGCAAATAAGAGTCGAAGTTTGTGTGAAAGTGGTTCATCAGTTTTAGCGGTAGCGGGTTTAAATGAGATTCGCCATAGAGATGGATAATACTGATATTTATTACTGATACAATGTACGGTTGCCGTAAAATCTGGCACCCATCTGAATTTTCACGCGAACGAAGTCGCGGGCAACAGCTAGTCTATAATATGTATGTATTTACAAAAAAAAAAGTATATAAGTAGTATATCAGTTGTTTAGTACCCATAACACAAGCAAATATAATTGCTTAATTTGGGACTAAGATGACTCTGTGTGAATGTGGTAGAATATTATTATTATATTATAGTTATAAGGTGCATTTTATGCTTTTTGTTTAATTATCTCAATTTTGGCATATGTGTGGATTGGTTCCTTTTTGCATAAGTAAGGTAGAAGCACCTATTACGGAGGTATTTCGCATCATTTGAAAGTAAGAAACAAAAATAAGCATTTGTAGGTATTTCTAAAGGTGAAAAAAAATTCTATCGTTAAAAGTGGAATTTATATTTTGTATTGCTGTTGAGACTATGTTTCTGTTGATGATATTTCTTATTTTAAAGAAATATTTAAATAGTCTGGTCGATTTTCCCTAATACGGAGGTACAATTTTGGTCTGATCCTATTACTGCGGTAGACGGCTCCTAATACGGAGGGTCAGAAATCATATTCATTAAAGTTCCGTACAAATAATATTTATTAAATAATATTAATGTGTTAGTAACGTAATTCGTAAGTTTTTCATTTATTGACCATTGATTTTATTACGTTGCTTAATCAAATTAATGGTGAATGAATTATTTTTAGAATTACTTTAGTCACATTTATATTATTTAATAAATATTATTTGTACGAAACTTCAATAAAATTAAAAAAAATCTTTACGTTGTGACAAACAAAAAGTAAAATTAAAAAAATGAGCGAAAGAAGTCGGTCTGTATAGAAAAATCTTTCCGTACAGACCGAAATCGCTTCGCTCATTTTTCTATATTGTATTATTAAATTAATTCACATGAGAATCCCCTATAAGAGAATCCCCTATGAGAGAATCCCCTAGGATTCTCTCATGTTAAAATAAAATAATTTTTATTCCCAAATACCAACAGATTCCGAAGGAATTTAAGAATAAATAAGGAGGTATGTTCACTGGTTTTATAGAATTAAAAATACAATTATTAAGGAATCAACTAGTTATATTATTTAAAAAATAATGACAACTAATAACAATAAAATCTAAACAAAATCTTTCAAAAATCAACAGTTCGTTGAGGAACAAAAGGTTATAAAATTAAAAACGTATTGAAAGATTGAGATTTAAAATAATGTTCTATAACATCATTTTAAATCTCTATTTTTCAAAAATTAACAATTCGTAGAGTATAGTTAAAAACGAACTAAAAGTAACTGAAGGTTTACACATTATGCACTTAAAAAAGTAAAAAAAAAAACATCTAAATAACATAACAAAAAGGAACAACAATTACTTACGTAATTAATGGTAAATAAACTGAGGTAAGTGAAGTTTTAGACTCAATTCAGGCAGCGGTGGTAGCGGCCGGCAGCAGCTCGAAGAGTACTTTCACTTTTGAAAGAATTTTAAACGTTATCAACATTATTTTAAAGACTAGTATCGCTGATACTGATCGTAACTGCCACCAGCTGTTAGCGGCATCAGTCACCGACAGTTTTATCTTTTTAAATAGGTATTGATAATAATTATTTTAATGAAGATAAAGTTTAAAACTCTTTCAAAGCCGAAAGTGTTACGCACCGCTGCTTTTCGCTGCCACCGCTGCCTGAATTGCGCTATACACGATATTTAACATGAACTTAAAATAATAATTATTATTTATTGATCACTTTGTGAATAAATATTTAAACAGAATCATCTGAATCAAAGAGGTTACGGCGTTTAATTTTCTTTGCCTTTGCAGAAATGTTAAAAACAAAATCATCGTCACTGTCAGAAGAGTTTTGGATTGAATTTTTATCTAGTGTCTTGACGTGACGCATATTTACATCTTTTAATTTCTTCATTACACTTATTTTTTTCGGTTCTTCTTTTTTCTGTTCAGTCTGTGCTTGTTTTATCTTTTTATCGTTTTCTTTTTGTCTTTTCTTTTCTAATGCCTTACATTTTCTCAGTTGTTTAAGTTTTTCTTTTTCTTCTTTCTCTTTGTCTAACCTTCTTTGGTGTTCCATAAATTCTGCTGCAATAGCTACGGTGGGAGTAACCTTTTTAGTGAGTTTTTTGGTTTGGGGAGTATTCTCGGTTTTCGGAAAAAAAATGCATTCTTGAAAGGTGTAGGTATTCCTTTGAATGGGGTCGGCGGCGTGACATTTTCAATAACTATTGGCGTTGGAGCTTTGCTTGTACTAGGCATTATTAAAGAGTTTTGAAGGGTATCTATTTCTTCCGAATACTTGTCTATCAGTGTTTTTTTTTGCATTCTGTTTGGACGTAGACTTAAGGAAGAAGAGCAATTACTATTAACTTCATCATCTGCGTTCTCTATTTCAGAGACTGATGGAGCGGCACTAGAACACTTGCTTAATTCAGGAGTCGATGAACGTAATATTTGTTGGGCTTTTTCTTCTGTTAATAATCGTATTTTCTGTGGTGGGGTAACTTCTGATAACCTCGGATCAATAATCTCTATCAATACAGGTGAATCAACCAATGGTTTTGGTAGAAGAGAATTTGCTTCAAATGTATTTTCTTCGATTGTTGGGACCACATTAATTGATGACAGTGACACTTGCGATGACTTTGGTGTGACCTTTCCTATATCGTTAGCTTCCTCATAATTAAGTGGGGTTAGAATACCATCCGATCTAATATCAAAGTTTACGGAATCATAAACAATTTCTATATCGACATTATTGGTAAAGGTTGTCTCCCCAATATCTAGAGCAGAGTCTGCTTGATCTTCAAATATGCTTTCCGATGATGTAAGACTTTTCCAGAATAAAAATAGTTTTTCATAAGTGGGGTCACCTGTCCACTGGTTGCCTGCCTCTTTAAATAATTTTAATGTATTTTGTGATAATCGACTTTCAAATTGTTTCTTGAACTGCTCATTGTTATCGATATTGCTCATCTGTTGAGTATTAAATAGAGTATTTTGATTGGCCTCAGATAGTTTGTCTTGGTGTTTTTTCACTTTTGACAAAAGTTTATCATAGTCAATATTTTGTTCATCAAACGGGTAAAGTCCGCAGCATTTGAATCCGCTCATTATTGTTTCAGGCTTGAGGCTTCTGTGAAAACATTTTTCTACTTCTCTACAAAAGTCTGTACGCTTAAGCTTCGCATAATTATGTTTAACCCTGAATTCCCTCACAATATCCCGCCAAGTCCCCTTAACGGGCCTGAAAACGGCGACATCAAGAGGCTGCAAGACATGCGTTGAATTTGGGAGCAAAGCAACCAGTACAATCCCTTTTTCCTTGCAAAAAGTTGTCAAAGGCAGAGATATATGTGAACTATGGCCATCTAAAAATAAAACAACGGGCAGTGTTATTTCCTGTTGTTGAAGCCATGGGTAAAACACATTTGCAACATATTCATAGAACGACTCCATAGTCATCCAGCCTGATTCTGTGTTACCAAGTCCCCACCACGAAGGAACCGTTGACTTGATATTGTTAGGTAGCCTCTTGTAGGGGAAAAGTACCATTGGCGGAGCTAAATTACCATCTGCTGACACATTGACTAAAACGGTCAAACATTCTTTTTCGTCATTTGCAACGCGGTTGTATACTCGTTTACTACCCTTTTTTACCAAAACTTGCTTGTCTTTTGGACAAAGAAAAAACCCAGTTTCATCGCAGTTGAATATACGTTTTGGATCTTGAAGAACTTGCAGCAAATCGTTTTCTTTAAAATATGATTGTACTCTATCAAACCACGCTCGCAATGCAACTTCCGTGACTTGGTTTCTACTTGTTGGAAGATTTTGTGCCACACGTTTTGACACTGCTGGATGTCGTAGCATAAAGCCTGAAAACCATTTCTTTCCAGGAACTCCTTCTTTAAACGGATTAGGGCGCTGCAGGTTTTCAACTAACTTAAAGACAGTGTGTAATAATTGATTCTTAGTAACTGGAAAGCCACATTTACCAAGGTAATGGATCCAATCAACGATTTGTCTTTCTTCGTTTAGGTTAAGTACTGGTTGCTTACCACAATGTTCATTCTCGTAAAGCCCATCTCGTTTACTCCGTAATGTAGTCTCTGGTATATTATACTGTCTGGAGGCTTTGTAAATACTCATACCTTGTCGAATCGATGAAAGTGCTTCAGCCACTTGGGCATTACTATAACACTTGCGTTTCTTTCTGTCCATAATATCTATAAAAACAAAAATAAAAATTATGTAGATTGCATAAATTTAAATAAAACAATTACATAAATTTTAAAGTTTTCATCGCTTTTGATTTTATCAAAAAAAAACATGCATGTCAAATAAGAATCCACAAAAAAAAAGATACAAAGCTTTTACGGAACCCTAAAAACTTGTAATTTTATGTTGTATGAATAGAGCCGTAATAGGAGATCTTAGAACCCTACACGGAGTTACCTTGAAATAATTACCGCCGTAATAGGAAAACTACTCATGTTTTCGATAATCCTAATTCTGACCCATAAATATTTCGATAAACAAAAGAGTAAAAATGCCTAATCAAACATTAACAGTTTTTTGGCTCAGATTTGTAAAACTCAAGTCAAAATTTATACAAAATAAATGTTTTGTGATAAATTAAAATACACCTTCCCATATTTGCCTCTTCTAAGAAACTAACATTTTGTACTCGACAGTTTTCATATTTAACTAGATTTCTAATTAAGAACACATACCACAGAATATGGTTTCTAAGTTATGTGATTAATAATTATTTCAACTAAACTTGAAACTAATTCAATAAGTTAATCAATTGAAAGTTATAAACAATTAAACATGTCCAGTACTTTTCCTATTTCGGAGTCATACCACCGTATTAGGATTAATCTACAAAATTTGTATCGTATTACGGCGGTATTTTATTTTTTATTTTTTTGGTAAAAAATGACTTACAAATATAAAATAAGCTATTTAAATAGCGAGTGTAATAATAAGAAAATGCTATAAATAACAAATGAACAAACTCGAACGGCATCTTAATACGAAAAACTTAGTTTCTAAATATTTGTGTACTTACTTTTGTTGTTCCGCGTTTGTATGGAAACACCTCTCACGTCGATGACGTTACACAGACTGATTGATCTTGTTGTGTTGTCTATGTGCTATACTTGCAAACGTCAGTTAAGTCATAAAGTAATAGATTTAGAATAAATAGTTTCGGTTTTTGTGTACCTACACTGAATAAAACGGGAATAAAACGCGAAAATAGAAATACCACCGTAATAGGAAGCGATTTTGGCTACCGCCGTATTAGGAGCGTTTACCTTAGGTCCAATTGTTTTTTATGCTTATTAGTTTAAAGTGTAAGTTAAACTTACTTGTGATTTTTATTATTAGTATCTACATTTGTTTTTATTATAAAGTGGTTTGTAAGTCAATTTAAATTTTATAAAAACCATGTTTTAAATTTATAATAATTGATGCGATACCTATAATCTTGTTTTAAGGGAAGTTTTGTGTTAGTTGTAAGTTTAAAAAATGAGTGTATTTTAATAACTTTTAACTTCAGTTTGATCGATAATGATCTAATACTTTATAATTCTGTTGCGTTAAAATGCCGTTAAACTATAAGGTTTTAAGTTTAACCGCGTTTAAGCGTAACAATGAATCAAGTTTTGTACTCTTATTTAAACACATTTATAGACTACCAGACTTAAAAGCAGTGAACGGACGTTAACCACGTTTAACATGAGGTAGTTCCACAAGTATTAATGATAAGCTAAATTGACATTATGTGCTATACCGACATTTTAGTTACAATTAAGTTCTTTTGTTTTTTAGGTTTTTAACAAACAATATTTTTTATGAAATAGAGACACTAAAATGCCGTTACGCTAAGCGTAGTGGCATTTTAGCCGCTGATCTATTAGATTTTTGTAACACCAATGGTATACTAAAACGCAAAAAAACGTTTTATTATAAAATTTAATTATATTTACAAACTGACAGGAGAATAAATTGAAAGTATTTCATTTGATCTATATCTTGGTACCTTTAAATCTCAAATAATTGTTGTCATTTGTAAGTGACAACGGTTTCAATTTTTGCCGCGTTTTTTGAGTGTTTACTCAAAACTCGACTTTGGCAGTTAACGGCATTTTAGTTATACCACGGTAGAGCTGGATTTTGAGTTTATTGGTTTAACCCACAGTAGTTATTTTTATTTCTACTACATATTTAACAAACGTCATGATTCTAAACACTCATCTTTGCTTTCGCTACTATATAAATAATAAATATATAAATAATATATACTAAAAAATATACATACTTACTAAACGAAATAATAAAAGATACTAAAAAAATAATTCATTATTTTCGCGTCTATCAGATTTTAGCTCTGCGGTTTCGGACAAGTAAGGTCATTGTCTTATAGTTGTGCTACTGCTACTTGACGCTAGAGGGCGGACTCGCACGCAATGTTTTTTTCGGGTGAGGCGCGGGGTGGTGAGGAAGCGAAACGCTCAAGGTCATATGTGACGGAACGCCCTTAACGGCTGAACCGATTTCGATGAAAATTGGTATATAGTTCGGTGCCGGAGCCGGACATAGGCTACTTTTTATACCGAAAATCGGTCTGGTTCCCGAGGGATACAATAAAACATTTTACGCGCGGGCGAAGCCGTGGGGCGCAGCTAGTTATTGTAATAATAACGAATACCACTCATAAACGAACGCCACAACAAGGTAAATGCTTTGCTTTGATGCCTATTCAAACCTCTGTATTAATGCTAAGTTTATTCAACAGTTTTTGGGCTACAGTAGTTCACAAAAAATAAATTACATTATAGCTCTCGTGAATACACGTTTTTTGAGCCTTTTTTGAATACATATAATATCTTTACAATTGTCTGCGAGAAGTTGTAAAGAAATGTATGACAGAAAACGTGAGTGTAGAACGCATTCTTGAAAATCGACCATTCTCCGAAGCTCATAGCTAAGCAAAGATTGGAGATAGTTAAAAAATGTGAAAGCCAAAGTTGAAAAATTATCAGCTTTCATTAAACAACAAAATGTTGTACGACGTTTTCGAGATGTAAGCAAAAAACCAAAAAATGGGACCTTTGCAGCCTTTGCCCTCCTCTCCCCCTCGAGCTCACCTCGGAGGGATAAGGACTTTTAATATGTTTATCACCTAACTAGGCTAAAGAAAGTACTGAAGTCAAAAATTCTGTATTCGAGTTTTCCATCTACAATTATTTGTTTTTCGTGGCTTTGTTTGTTACTGTAAAACTCGAAATAATACTTTTACGCCATAATTTGTAAGAGAGTATGATCGATTGAGGTAGTACGTGTGCAGTACATCCGTCGATCCGGCTCATTCATGCTGAAATCAGCACGGATCTATTACCATTAAATATGTACATCTATAATATAAAAATGTATCGCTAAATGTGTTGCTAAGCGCAAATCTCGAGAGCTGCTAAACAGATTTTGCTAATTCTTTTTTTATAATATTCCTTGAATTATTTATTCTCCGTACGAGGATGGTTAAGAACCATCCTCGTACGGAGAAAAAGATTGCCTGAAAAAAAAAACACTTTTCTATATTCCCATATAAAAGTATTTTTATTTAACCCAAAATATTTAAAAATATGTCCGGCCGTTCAAAGCCGGGGCGGGCCGCTAGTATTATATAAATAATATACTTAATATGTATAGCAACCATGTCTAATGTCACATAAATATATTTACACTTAACATTTTATTCTTGCTTCGTTAATCATACTTATAAGTTGTCACTTTATTATGTGTATCGTTAGCGCTTCTTGATTTTATTGTAACTAGCTTTTGCCCACGGGTTTGCTCGCGAGGGGGTATTGTTTTTCCATAGACATTTTATATAATTAATACAGCGTGTCCCAAAATCAAACGATAATCCGGTACCGGTGTACAAGGCTTATTACATTTTATTAAGGTTCTTTTACCACCCATGCCCTGCATTGTCATGCTCACTAAAATATAATTGTTTGTGGTGTCGTATTGGCCGGTCATCACTTTCCCTCTAATATGGCGAGGTAAAGCCACCCTTGTCAAAAATATTAATATGAGCATTTTTTATTTTGATTGTAGTAACCCAAAAAAAATATTAAAACTATAGATTTTAAAACAAAGATGTTGCATACAATCGTTTTCATCCCTTTTTATACATTTAGGGGATGAATTTAAAAAAAAACCTTAGTACACCTCTACACATTAAAGTAAACATACCATACAAATTTCAAAATGCTACGACCAGCGGTTTAGCCTGTACGTTGCCTGTCAGTCAGTCAGTCATTCAGTCAGGACAAAGGGTTTTATAATATGTATGGATAATTATCATCAATCGACCTGAGTGGTTATAATTGTGCTTTATTAGTTAGTATTAAACCGGCATATTAGAAAGAAATTAATTAATTAATTAAGAAATTATGGCCGCAATACTAAGGTTCAACGTTTATAGGTTGATCCAACGCATTGCATTTGCCTTATTGAACAGCTCCTTGTGAACACGCTGGATTATTGTAATCCGAATTCGAGAAAAACCGGATACAAAGTTAAAATATTCTGATGGTAAAACAGGATTCTCAAAATACCTTTCTTTGCTCTTTATTTACATTGAATTTTTTGTCCACAAGGATAGGTCCCAATCGTTCTAAAAATACTTGCCAAAAACAAGTCATAAAAAAGATAAACAAGCCAGCCTCTGCATTAAATGGACACTTTTTATAAACGGGTTCCTTGGTTTTAAAAACATCCTCATAGAATATCAAAGTTTGAAGCAAGACTAATAATACTATTTACTATTAAGTTTAAGGGCTCATCAAAACTTGCTTTTATTAATAAACCAAATAAGTATTGTTGGCGGCCCTCGTTCCCAACATGAGTAGGGTTTATGAGTTGAAGGGTCTAGCAACAAGCCAGAGCCTTCTCTCCTTGTATTTTTTTTAGCAGTTTTTTCCTCGCAGCCCACCTCTAGATGAGGCGGCTTTCGTTCCCGACTCTCCTAGGAAAGTCAGGCTTACGAGTTGGCAGGGCAGTATCAGGAGGACTGACATAATTCAGTCTCCGATACAGCCCCGCCCCACACGGGCTCTCCACTATGCCCTCTGCTATTCAGAGGGACATGCGGAGAGAACCCGACCCGGGTTCCCCTTGGTTCGCCATGGAAAAACGTTCCACGGTTACTAAGTCCTCACGCCGCGGCAAGGTGGGAACCCTTCGTGGAGGACATAAGGGACCTTCTGTTTTAAGTTATTTCGTAATTAGCTAACCTAACAACATCTTATATTAAAAATCATTTATGTTTTAAATAAATAGATTGAATTGGCATTCATCTATCGCTTTCACGCCATTTTTATCAGGTCGTCCTTCGCTCGGTTTACTTTGTGGGGTCTCGCTCATGCTGCGTCTTCCGTTTTCATATTTTATTTTCCTTCACTTATTTAAAACTTCACCACCTATAATGCTCTCAAAATTTCTGAGTCCGAAACTGGGCACCGGAATCACTAGAATGGTTTATCTCACGTTTGATTTTCTTGCCTCTTTGCCTCTCGTAGATTTTATTAAGTTTGTTATTTTAATTTTAGGCATATTTCTTGATGCAGTCCTAGACTTTTCAAAAGTCTGTACACAAGTCTGTCTGTCCTTTGATACGTTAATCAGTCAAAGTCAACCTCTTTATGTATCCTTAAATTCTTAAATTTATTGGCTGCATAAATACTACACCGGCCTTTACTTCGTATCAGATGATTTATGCAACGTTCTTGCGGCAACGTTTGGTATGGCTGTAAAACCAGATGCAAGGGCGGCAGTAGCGTCCGCACGACTGGCATTTCAACTGAGGTCCGTTAGCTGTTATGGATGGTGAAACAACCATATCACTTTGATGTCTTTTGAAACGTTTGTCGGCAAGAGTCTGGAACCATGTACCTATTATCGTTGACTTTGCAACCATCGACCAAATACTTTCTTCACTGGTTTCGGTCGCTAACCAGGTCCATTTATCAGGATCTGAATAAATAAGTAAGTAGGTATAATCTTATAGGATATTGTGTGTACGTATATAATTATTTTTAACTGACTTCACAAAGAAGGAGGTTCTCAATTCGATGGGTATGTTTTTATTATGTGCTAGGTACTTACGTAGTATTTAAGTACCCGTTATGAAAGTAGGTAGTAATAAGCTTTGATTTACGGAACACTGACCCGAAAGCAAATAATATACATAAGTAAAAAAACTTAAATATAAAAGTCACTTTCAAAACTTCACCTACTTTTACGTTTATAGTAAAAAGTTAATTAACACATTTTATTTCCTTAGCAGACAATAAATTTATAAGCACAACATTTAAGTAAAATAACTATTTTATTAATTACTCGTTTATGTAGTATAATCTGGTATTTTGGCGGCTGTGCCGACTAAAGCAATGGACAGGATTTTATACTAATTCAATTTTAACCTTTAAAGAATTTGTTTATGACTTGATTAATTACGATATAATATAAATTACCGTTTAATTTAAAAATAAAAAAATAACACTTTATTGTCAAATCTAGACCCTTACCACAAGCTATCGATCTCCTGTATATAAAACGGTTAATTGAGATCATTCCAATAAGCCCAAATATGATTAAAAATTCCAGATGTAGCTGCAGCATCGGGCCAAGGATTTAATGCTCTTGTTATTACATTATTAATTAAAGTATGAATTTTTGAACCGATCAGACCTGTGGAAGTTGCTCACAACTCAAGCGGATATTACACTACACGGTATTCAGGGCCCAGTATTCAGGGGGGCCGAGCCCCTAACTAGGGCACTAGGGCTGCACTGAACACCGGGCCCAGTGTTAGTCTGAATGTGAACGCGGATAGAGACACATCATGGCACCTGTACTATATTCTATTATATATTTCTAATAAAACTTCATTATCCTCGTCTCGGACGTAGTACATACTTACACACATAGCTGCACACCTTTTTATCCCCGAAGGGGTAGTCAGAGGTGTTTAACCACCCACTTTTCGCCATTCTTTATTTTTGGTCCCATGTAACAGGTAGCGAGCCTGTTGTCATTTATCGGGCACAATGGCAGACTCCGAGCTAATACTGAGAATTTTTCGATACCCAATATCACTTTACCCGACCCCCCGGGGATCGAACCCGAGACCTCTTGTCTGGTAATCCGTACCTACACAGTACCACCGTACCACAGAGGCAGTCTTCCGGCTCTGACGTCTTTATCCATATGGTCGTCATGGTCCTTTCTCCACAGGTAGTCATATTCAAAGTCAAGTATATTAATTCACTAGCTGTGCCCGCAACTCCGTCCGCGTTGACGTTCGGTAAGGGTGTGAATATTCGTAACATTGTTTTCTGCGGCCGTAATAAAAATTACAGTGCTCAGAAATTTTAAATATGCAACTTGATAGTTAACAAATATATCCTTCTAGATCCATAAAGAAATTGTGGTAAAATAACTTGTCGCTGGGCTTGGCTGGATCTTCTGACGTCTCATTTCTAGGAGACTGAAAATGTACATTAAACATGTACATATCGACGTACAGTGTTAGTTTTGTCCAAAAATAAGTGCCCCGAAGGCATAACTACCTCCTCGGTCCTCTTTATTTTTTTTTCTCCTACAGTATCTTTAGTCAGTATTTAAGCCACTTCTGCACTGAATTTGAAATAGCACAATACACCAGCAAAACTGATTTCAAATGACGGAGCCGATATGGATTTTCAGTTACACATGCTTCAATCAAAGCGTCATCATTACTATGTTGATTATTTGAATAAGCTTACTTAGGTAATAATTACCAAAAAATTCATACTTATTATGAGTACCTACTGATAAATTTAATGTAACAGTATCTGCCAATTAAGTTATTTATTTACTACCTACTTATTATGCAGGGTCGGTATAAGTTCATATTTTGTAACTTTATTGCAGGGCTTACTTGAATAACATACAGCAGTATATGTTTCCAAAGATAAGTATAGAAGGAAATACAAAATACCGTTTTTAAACTGTTACACCCAGTTTCTGATCCTGTTCAGTTTCCTGTTAAATCATTGTTCAACTAACACGACTGTTAATTTAACATGGCTATCAAATCATTTCGAGTTTCTGAAACGATCATCAGTGCAAAATTAAGTGATCTATGATTACTTAGATTTGACATTAGGTTTCTTTGGAAACAAACCGAATGTCTAATCAGTTGGCACTTGACATGAGATTGATGAGAGTTAATTTTTGCGTTGATCAGCTAAAGTTAAAGTTCACGTCCTTTAATCATCATTACTGCTAGATGTTCTGATACTCATGCTAATATCCGAAACGGACAATTGTGATCTAAAAACAAAACACCACGCAGCTTAACATGATGCCTAAATAAGTCGTGTTAATTACTTATAAGTTTTATTTTATAATATGTATGTTAGTATGTAAGGTATTTATCTATGGGTCTATGCAACCCGAAAATAAATGTTTTATTATTATTATTAAAAAGAAACAATGTTAAATTTAACAAGATGTCCAAAACATACTTACAGTTTTTTTTATACAGAAAAACAAATATTACAATTAGGTAATACTGCATATAAATATATGTATGCATATATGCATTTATAATATAAAGTATGCATTAGTATGGATATTATGCGATATAACCGACACCCACGCGGGCAGAGCTACGGGCAACAGCTAGTATGTAGTATATTCATACTTACTTACTTTTTTTTTCTAAAACTTTACTTCGGTTATTAGTGTGCACTAATAGACTAGACACGTTCATTCGTTTGTGTGTATCTTTTACAAATACACGATGTTTAACAAAAAGTTGCTTAATTTTTGCTTAAAGCTTCTAAGATGTATGATTCTTTTAGTTTTATTTTTTCGTATACCGGTACTGTGTTAATTTGTCTTATTTTCATGAAATAACGAGCCGATCCTTGTAGGTTCCTTATATAGCTGGTGGTAATTTCCTTTATATGCCACATTTCACACCTCACAAGAGTACAAATAAGTTTGGGTGAAACCTATTTGTTGTTATCTCTAAATAGTGTAAAGTGAACTCGTTGTATTTTCGTCTATTTATCCGCTAACTTCTTTTACCTCCTTTGTGGTACTACACTACCTAACGGAATTTGAATCGGCTTACCCCTCAAATTTCAGCTTCATAGATTGTCTTCATACCGACCTTTCGCTTTGTACCTTTATGGATAAGCTGCTTATAAGATGGAACGGTCTGTCTATCATCTATAATATTATATATATATTACCTATTGAATGATGTTTAGGGCATACATACTCGTAATATAAAGTGAAAAGCCCTTAAATAATACGAGATAACGTGTGTAGATAATGTATTATACTGTAATTTATCTATCGAGTTTTATTCTTTGTCGCGCAGTTATGCAGTGTTTTGATCGGTTATTTTATAATTTATTATCGTAAGTGGCAAATATTAAGATACACTCATTAGATTTACTTTGTGGTGTTAAATCATGCTCAGTAGGCATATGTGTATGTGGAAATAGAGCTTTCACATCCAGAGAAAAGATGTGATCCTGTTTTGTGTTAAGTTGTCATTTTGTGGTTCGAATAGATGATTAATAATTAGGTAGGTACCTACTTTATTTTAACGCGTGGTTGATATATTTCAACTAGTAATTCTGAAAAGTAACAAGGCAATGAACTTGCACTACCATAATATTTTACCGTTTTCTAGAATATTATCTATTAATTATTTCGACCATAAAATAGTATAGTAATAGTAATTACGTAGTGGTTTTCTAAAGAAAATTGTTAGTTAACTAAGCGGTACAGGTTTACGGTTGTTTACAACCGCTGCTAAGTTTAAACTTAATGGAACTTATAACTTACTGCCTGGCATTTAGCTAATAAAATAATTTTTAGAAAAAAAATAAAAACCGACTTCAAACAACACCTACATGTTCAATCCTTAACTAAAAAGTAGAAAATAATATTTTAATTACTTCATAGCAAAGAACATTAAAGGGGACTCAACGCAATCCTTGATACCTATAATACTTTACTATTTATAATTTTTAATTAGTTATTTTGGAGTCGGTGCCAGCCAAGAAGGATCTTTAATTCTGCTTTGCAGCAAACTTTTGAAATGCACGGGGCGGTAATGGCACGCGAGGGGGATATGCCTGAGTGCACTACCCGAACGCGGTCATACTCGTGAAGGCAGACGTCATTGATAGTTGTGTTCAGATATACATAAAAAATTTGAGGCGCACTTATCTGATTCCGTTCGATTTCTTGTATTAAATGTATATTATTCATTCATTCATTAAATAGATTAATCAAGAAGGTTTTTTTTGCTAGTAGGTAGGTTATTTTTATAAAGGCCATTATGATCCTTCTTGGGTGGCACCGACTCCAAAATAACTAATTAAAAATTATAAATAGTAAAGTATTATAGGTATCAAGGATTGCGTTGAGTCCCCTTTAATGTTCTTTGCTATGAAGTAATTAAAATATTATTTTCTACTTTTTAGTTAAGGATTGAACATGTAGGTGTTGTTTGAAGTCGGTTTTTATTTTTTTTCTAAAAATTATTTTATTTTTAGCCTTTTAGTGGGAATTAATTGTGTATAAATATATTCAATATGGGTAGACCTACTAAACGTGCTGCGCAAATGAGACAGCGCCGCGCCGTTTGAAAGAAAGTAGAGACGAGAGGTAAGATTGTAAATAGATATATATAGTCCTTGTCAACACTTTCTCGATCGCTAAACCCTGAATCCCAGAAACCACAAATCAAAACAAAAAATGGATGATCTACCAACAATAAAGAATCATCAAAAATCATAATTTAACTGACCGAGCAATCGCTTAATAGATATGCAAAAAATAAACAGTGGTGCTGTAAAAGCAGGTTTAAGGGCGCCCATTGCTGTTGTAATTTCTCACGACCATAAGACCTCCAACTTGGCTTAACGACTACCTAATTATAGTGATGACCATAGTCTACTGCTTCTAAACAATGAAGACGCTGAAAATGAAACAACACAAATGGTTACTCATCCAGGGCCACTTCGTTTCTAACAAAAAATGAAAAAAAATTACTTCGCACTTGTAGCATGGACATGTCAATGTCAGAAAATTCGTCGCAAAAGAAATCGACGTGTTGCTTTACACATCTTTTCTTCTGGCATACGTTTTGTTACAAAATATAAAATTGAAGCTAAACCACTAAACCATTCTTTATAAAAAAAACATGGGACCCCATTTCAGAGTATACCCTTTCAAATAAAAGAAAAATTTTCAATATTGATTTATAAATGACCGAGTTCTGTTGTAACAAACATACAACCACTGAACCATTTCTTATAATAAAAAAATGGGACCAATTTCAGAGTATACCCTATCAAATAAAAAAAAAATTTTTCAAATCGGTTCATAAATGACCGAGATATGAGGTAACAAACATACAAAAAAAAAAAAAAAACATACGTCCCGAATTGATAACCTCCTCTTTTTTGAAGTCGGTTAAAAATAGAATCGTGCCATCTTCCCACGCGTGTTATTCAAGGGATAATAAAATTATTTCGAGACGTGGAGCAGTCTGAAGCGCTTCGAGGCTTTGTAAGCCATACAGCGTTTAGGGAGCAATATAATAAGGTCAAAAGATTTTCTTCTTTGTCTATTATCTACTGGTATATTACTGTGATTAGATATTGTTTTTTTTTTATTTTTCTTTTTGCGAAATGAGAAGATTGAAAACGATCGTTTAGTGCGAGTTTGGTTTTGGCGAAATTGGTTTTGCTTTACAACCGGAGTTAACCTCTCATTTATTGTTTCTAATTTTGGTAAACATGACGAAAGGTACCTAGTTGATCTACTTGTTTTAGCGATAACATTCTTTATCACTATGTTATTGAGAAAAATTAAAAAAACTTTGAATACTTATAAACTCTTTTGCACAATAACAAGTTTGTGCTTCACATGATTTTTGCCTTAGTCACACGTAGTTAAAATCAACTAAAAGTTGCTTAAAAGTTCACATTTTTGGGCAGATGAAAACGCACATTATACTTAGGTACTTAATTAACTAGTTACTCATAATCACAGGTGATGACGAGGTGTGCTTCAAATCAATGGTATTCACAATCAATTAGATTCAACTTTCGTTCTAACTCATTAAAACGTTTAGTCACTTCGTCTCTTTGGCATCGAATTTAAAGCCACAATCTCTATTGGCAGATGTTTAATTGATTTACTGATGAAAGCATGGTATTCAATACCCACTATATAATTAATGAACATCTCTATTGATTACAATGTCAGGCACTTCTAGTAGTTCGGCACATACATAGCGCTGCTTATTATTTTGTACCTACGAACTAGGCGGGAATGACACACGTTATTTTTCATTTCGTCACGTTCGTTATGGATTGATGTATTTGCCTCAAGAAAATTATTGTTGTAACTAGTAAGATATCCACAGGTCTACAGACTGAAAGGTTAGAACAATTCTTAGCTTACAACATTAGTCAAGTAATAATAATAACTTATTTTTATTGAAACATGATACCTAAGTATAGGTAATGATGTAATTAAACTGTATGAAATGCAAAGATTTTATAGTATACAAGTATACAACTTATTAAATGAGTGTTCCGTACCTATGCTTTACAAATTATGTAAAATGATGACGTTTATGACGATTAAAGCCGAAGCTCTAAGTATTTGCTACCGGTACTAATAGTACCTATAAAAATTTCATAGGTACCTATGAAATTTTTATAGATACTATTATTGCAATAGGGCTTTAAAACAAGAGACAGAGGTTCAAAATGGGACCATGTGAAACAATGGACTTTTGGTTCAACAATACGTGTAAATTGTACATGACTGCACCGTTGGTCTAGTGGTTAGTGTAACTGACTGTGACGCCGGGTGTCGTGGGTTCGATTCCCGCGGAAGGCAAATATTTGTGTGATGAACATTTGTATTTGTCTTCAGTCTGGGTGTTTTTCTATGTATATTAAGTATGTATTTACAAAAAAAAAAAAAAAGTACGTATATGTATTATGTTTCAGTTATCTAGTACCCATAACACAAGCTCTGCTTAGCTTGGGACTAGATGACGGTGTGTGATAGTGTCCACATATTATTATTATTATTATTATTATTATTTATACTAGCACCAGTTAGCATTTTTATACATTTAGAAATGGTTTTTTCTGTTCTTAAACATAATATAAATAAGGGGCAAGTGGGCAGTACCCACGTCCTACACGTCTTGTTTTTGGACTTTATCCTCTAGTATTATAGTGCTTTGCACTTACCTCTTTAAATTTTTTACTACTAAGCATAATATAATAAAACTCATAAACAGTAAAAGAAAATGGTGATGCTAATAGCCTAACGCTGAAAAGAGGATACGATATAGAAGTTTTGACCTTCAAAATGTATGTTTACTTTTTTAATCTCTTTTTGTTTGATTTGGCTGCATAATGCAAAGATCAGTAATAAAATTCTCGCTCATCATAGCAAATGCCAAAAGTATCTTGTTATAAAACTAGATTAACCTACACACTAACCTTCTGTAGAGATATTTTGTAGATCAAGAGTGTAATATATCACGTTACAAATGTAACACAATATTAACGTTGTGATTTCTACGGTGTCTCGAAATTGAAAATGGATGAAAAACTGATCGAGTGACATCATATTTCTTTGCATCAGAACAAAGTTTATAATTACTGGGTATTTGAAACTTACCTAAGTTTTGACTCTTGTTATTAAATAACAACAAATTTTATTGTTGCCTTGAATATTACGGCGCATTGTTTTAGTTTACAGTGATTTCGATACTTTGTGTTTTGATAAAAAAAGATAATATGTGTGAAATAACCAAAACATTATAGGTATTTTCCCAGTAAGTATGAAACGAATTTTACATAAATAACATAGTAGTATAATTGGTTGAGCAGTATTGGATTAGTTTATATCATTGTTCAAAATAATTACAGAATGATGTCGGTCTATAGTCTATAGTGCCATTGTTTATAAAGTAGTTCTTTAAGGGTTCACCGGTATATCAATAGACTTGGTCTTAACTAAAATAATGTCATTACTTAAGCGCAATTATGGGTTTCCTTAGGCCAAAAATTAAACTTATTTTCTGCTCATTATAGAATTTTTGTTCATCTTGAATCTGTATGAATATAATTTGTTTTAAACCAACAATGCTATACAAAATAGTACAAACTAAAGAGAGAGGGAAAATGATACTATAACGGATTATGGTTTAACGGATTTATGGTGCATTATAATGGTACAAGTTTATGCTATTCAGCAGCATTAGGCATTATCTTACTACTTAAAAATGCTGTTGTAGACCCTAAGGCACTAAAAACAGCTGAAAGCTGTACAGTTGCGTTGTGGTTTGCTAAAGATTTTAATATGCCACTATCCAAACGGTATCCATACTTCCATACTAATATTATAACTGCGAAAGTAACTCTGTCTGTCTGTTACGCTTTCACGCATAAACCAGTGAACCGATTTTGATGAAATTTGGTATATACGTAGATTAGACCTCGAGGAACAACATAGGCTATCTTTTATCGCATAAAAATAGCTTGAAGGGGTTGAAATAGGAGATAAAAGTTTGTATGAAAAATCGTCAATTTAAACAGAGATATAACCGAAATTCACGCGAGCGGAGCTGCGGACAACAGCTAGTTCAATATAAGGCATCATAATGGCTTAGAAAAACATACCCTAATAAGACTCTAAGTTCTTTAAAAGTTATCTATTCGTTTGTTAAAATGCTTCCTGTGTTACTTGGGTACCTATTTAATCTACAAGTATGTATAATCTCGGCACTAAAGGCACGGTAATAAGATAATATTACTGTGCTAAAGGCCTCAGTGCGCTAGCTTGCTCTATACAGGAGTTTGAAGATGTGTGATCTCATGTATTTTGAAGATAGGTCTGAATAAGGTAGATGGGAACTTACTTACCTATAGTCCACCATACATCCTTGTTATTTTTTTTAACAGAAAGATCATAAACCAAGCAATTTAGTGATATCCAGTTACAGTGTCAACAGTACAAATAATTAATTCTTTAGTAGTAGTCGTTTATTGTTGCGAAATTTCGTATTCTTTTAACATTATTGATATTATTTTGTCAAATTGTTAACCTACTTATCGACTTTTATTACGGTACTACTACTATTATACGTCGATATTCCTTATGAGGGTGAATATTTCTTAATCGATCGAGCATTTACCAGATAGGATTACCATTGGTAAAATCATTGGTAAAAAGGTAGATACCTAATAGAAAGCACATCTGAGGCCCTAGACAAGTGTCAAACATTTCTATTCTATTCATAGAATAGATAAAAAAATGTATGAGATAGACATAAGCGTTGGCGTTAGCTTATGTCAATCCAATACATTTTTCATTCATTTAATATTTCATTTAATCTATTCTATGAATAGAATAGAAATCTTTGCCACTTGTCTAGGGCCTCAGGACTAATTAAAAGTGGCTAAATCTATAAGCTCTAATAAACTTGTAGACTTTAGGTAAATTAGCACTACCGATTCCGACTAGCCACCACAAATCTAGAAATTTGAATACAGTGTTATTGAAATGGACCTCAATTTTGTCGAAAGAGTTATGCACGAACTAATTCACTCGTACTTACACGAGGAAATTAATTTGTAAATTCGTCTTAATTTATGTTACCTTGACATTTGAACGTTGAATGCATCTGTGTCTGTGTAGTTCTCATAGAAATAAATTACTTATCGCAGTATTGACACTACCAAACTACTGTTAGACTGTGAAGTTTTCATTAGTCGTTTCTCGTGAACTTCCATATTGAGCATGTCTGAATAAGTCAATATGAATGTATATATTGCCGGGTTTACTCTGAGTATGATTTGGCTAGAAAAATCTTTACATGGTTTTGTAACAAGAGGAAACGTGATCTAACTGTTTAACTAAACAAAAATACGCCTTCAGTTAAGTTAATTAGTTTGTTAGTTTTTGATTTAGCGTATGCATATATTCAGAGAATGACGACTTAGACTTTGATTAAAAAACATGAATTAACAGCCTACGGTAAATAAAACCAGATGAATACAAACAAAAATGTATCTACATATTTACAAATTTATCATGAAGGTTCCTGAAGGTATGAGCTTCTCGTTTATATTTGCGTCTTTTAGATTTAATTGCCATTAATAATTATATTTTCAGAACATGACGAATACCAGTAATTAGTAGTTCTTTCAACAAAAAATCACGGACACTCAGTAAATCCTCTAACTATAGAATTATCAAATGCAGTAATCCGTGTTATCATGGTATATTTATGATCTTGTACAAATTATGCTGTAAGATTTGTATTTTTCCTATTATCAGATTAATCTTTTGTTTAGAGAACAACCGCCCGTGATCCAATATTAACTCTAGTTAAGCTTTCGTTCAACAACGTAGGGTATAAGTATGACCACTAATTGATCACCTTGCAGAATGTTTTGTGTAATGAGTAATGAACTACTACGATAATATCGAGTAATATCGGTGTACTAAGTTCATAGAAAGTGAAGTTTATTTTTATTTTGTTTTATTTCGATTGGCAGTTTAATGTTCGCATTGCAAGATGTTCCGTGCAGCATCTTTCATACGAGCTTACGGACAGGTATTGAATAAGTTTTATTCGTATTGTTTGATCATTCATCTTGGATATGATTTGTCGGTTACGGCTTGCGGTCTCGCTTAAACGACGGCGCATGTCTGGCGGTTAGCTGGAATCCTGTAAACCCGTTAATCTTTTTACTCTGCTTAGGGTAAGGATGATAACCTCGGTACGGTTCTTGATATCATTGCACGTTATTATGTCCGAGTAGATCACAAGGACCGGTTATGATAAGTTTGTAATGGTTTATATTTAATACACAATGTTGGATGGAGTTCAGTTTTATATGACGTGTCGATGTATAACGTACCTACTACTATGATTTTCTTCCTAATCATTACCTACACAATTATTGTATTATTGTTTTCCTCATTTACAATTATAGTTTTAAGATTATTTTTTATTAAATAGGTACCTAGCCCTATCGTTGTGTAGAGGTATAAATCTGAATTGCATTTTTGTAAATAGATACGAACACCTATGCATAGGTACTTTACGTCTAGAATTTATCTACCTATTCTTAAATAAACAGCAGTAAGATTCTAAACACTTTCTAACCTACCTCTGATAAATTGATAATTAGAAGAAATAGGTAGGTACAATATATTATCAGTAGATAAATTGATATTTGTACTTACATTGAACATTGGTTATAAGTATCTATTATGCTTAGGTTAGAAAAGTTGTCTCTACATAAAAGATTTACATTACTAACTAAGCAAATTTCATTTAATAATCTTCCTAATTTAAATAATAGGTATCTAAATTCATTTTTATGCAAAAATTATTATCCTGTAATAAAGCTTAGCAAAATGGTTTATATTATTATGTAGGTAAATACATCAGAGGGCTTACCACTACCTCATAGAGCAGTATTATTTTAAAGTTACTTTATGTTTTGTCTTTTCCTTTTGTACCATTAAAACAAGGATGGAGACAAATTAAGGTTATCAATAAGATTGCTATAAAAATTTGTGGTAGGACCCCAGATAAACGAAACAAAAATAAAACCGCGACTTGTGGCTTATGCTACACTTAGGAGTAAAATTAACATAAAGATTGGTAGGCACATAATATTAGTTTACAGTTTATACGTAAAGGGAATTAGTAGGCGGCGCGGGGAGAGCTTCGCGCTTCGAGTGCGCTGGTAGGCTGCTCTCGGAGTGTCGGAATCGCGGCGACACAGTCCGGTGAGACGCCGCGCAACCATGCTGCCCCCAGAGCGAGCCGCACACCGCTCCGCATCCGCGATCTTCAAACGCATCTCGTTGCGTTCATACAGCATGTATTCGCTTGTATGTATCGTATACTGGCATCCCCGTATAACGTCCCTACAAACATAACAAGTATAAATTCTCACAAAAAATATTATTTCTTTACGGCGAAAATCTAAACATTATAATCTTCATTAAATTGGTGATTCGTATCTGTTATAAGCAGTATATCTAATAGTGTGCTTAAGTGATTGGTTTTTATGGTACTTACATTCATAATGTTTGTGGTGCATTAAAAAGGTTCGGCTTATTTATCCAAGTTTGGGTGAGTAGCCCATTAAAATCCATAAAACTTACAGTTAGTTATAGAACGCACTCTTTGGTTTTTAGTTCATTTACATTCATAAAATACCCAATTTTATTGAATGCCACACAAGCTTTTTAAAATTCAATGTGTATATATTCGAAAAATCAATTTACTGTAGGTGCACAGTGGTTTTAATTTTATGTAAGTCGGCTATTATGTTTTTATTTAGCGTTTATTTAGCTAAGCGCACCACTTATTACATACAACTTTACTTTATATTAATGAAATAAAAAATTGTGTTTTGTTTAGTGACATGTGATGGCCACACTGACAGATGCTTTCATTCATAGCCGCTCTCCGCCCGCCCAACTCCATGCCGCGGCGCGCTCTAAATAGTAACCGCCCAATACGAGACGGGTCACGATGCTCGTAGCGCGTTTTGATCACCACATTTACAAATCTCTCACAGGAGCCGTGCCGTTCGCGCGTCTTATTATGCAGAGGGACGAGAAATCATGTCTCTCCATCCGCAACTCCCTGATCCATCAACCAGTGGTGACAATGAATACGTACATATACGGTGCCTCATCGCAAATATACACAAACCGAAAAATGTGGCCAGGCCTCCATCTGCGTCGCCGCTGGAATTGGTCTTCGAATCACCATCATCATCGGATACGGAGCGAAGTGTTACAGAATCAGAGAAATCCGAAGCTCCGGTTGAAGAGGTGATACCGCCACAACGTGCGAAGAGCAATAGTATTGCTGGGTCTACGCTGGTACCACCTTTAACGCCCAAACGTCGCAGACCTTCGTTCCTGCACATACCGATTGGCCACAATGAGCATGAAGGGCCACACACAGCAGGTGTGCATCTCAACGTGCCTCGATTCACTGTCACCGCACCGCCTGGAGAACAGCGCCGCTTCAGCCACGGTTTTGCATTCCACGGGTTCGCACTCCGAAGACACTCTAACACGGTCTGGCCTATTACAGCGAGTAGATGTGTTGTGGATCACTGGTTTTGTTACTAAATTTTATGTTAAATTTGTGATCAATGTAGTGTGCTATTCCAAGAAATAATGCATAGAGTAAACGGTATGTTCGCGCCTGATTTTGCCAAATTGCATGCATAATATGATTAACGAAATAATGTTCTGCGTGTGAATGAGTGTCTGTGTTAATTGACATTCTATAGCAAGTGCTAAACAAGCACTATGGATAACCACCTGTGGATGTATACGTTACTTTACATAACATAAAAATATGATTGTAAAAAGGTAACTATTGTTTTCAAAAATTTTATTACTAATGAAGCGTTTGAAATATTAAAAGATTTTTATTGATTTGATACTATACGTGACGTCAGAATTATATTTTATTGTTGTATGTTTTATTGTGTATGAGTACAATTTTTGAATGATAGGTGCGTATAAACAATCACATTACACGTGTGTTTACCTGAATACATATTGCAATAAGTCTCATTACATTTAACTGTAGAACGCTAATAAATGATACAATCAGAATATCTCGTACTCGTATTAAGTTGCTTATGGAGATAATGATGCTCACGTATACTTTTAAATTTTATGCAGCACAAGAATGAGCACGGTTATTAGATTATAACAACTACAATAAGTGTACTTCAATCGTAACTCTCAGCCCTTATAAATTTTATCTATTGAAATTATTTTATACAAGATTAATTTCTGCATAGTTGGAACGATGTTAGCATTTTATTTATTATATTAGGCTACCTTGTGATAACCAGCCGTTATCATTGTGTCTATAAATTGTGTTATTAGTATTAGTTGCGAACTGTGTCGAGTAAACGTTTACTTGTTCTCGTGCATTTACCCTGAACATCGTTTTTTTATCCTGTCTTACGTTTTATCATATTTCCTTGTTAATTTACAGAACTTATGATTAATACGTCATTTTTACGTCTTAGCTTACAACCTAGAGAGGTAGGTGTAGGTATAATTTATTATTTAAAATGCTTGAATTTAATTGTGAACTCTTTTTTTTGTTATGAAGTGGTGTGGGTTTTTGATGCCTGACAGTACGTTTTTTTTGACTTACTTATTTAAATGTTTGTTGATTGTGTGTGACTATACCCATATTTTGTGCAAATAAGAAGAAATGGTGTTTAATTAATATAGATATATAAGCATGGCATCAAAGTGCGACCGGTTCTCCCCGTCACTTTCTTTATGCCTGCCGGTGAGCAAGGCTCATAACAGCGAGTGTTAATTTTACCGTCTCGGGTTCCGTCCCGTTATTATCGAGAAGTGTTCTTTTATACCGGATCATAGACACTATGTATCACTTATCTGTATGGTCCGTTTCTTTATTATGTATATGCGTCTTGTTTACATAATGTTATGGTTTGTATAGGCAGTAGATAGTTTATCTTGGACCTAAAAATAGGTGTTCTTCAAATTAACAGAGTAATTTATTCAATG
Organism: Parascotia fuliginaria; assembly: GCA_963082885.1. NCBI lineage: Eukaryota > Metazoa > Arthropoda > Insecta > Lepidoptera > Erebidae > Parascotia > Parascotia fuliginaria. The sequence goes on along the minus strand of OY720174.1, from coordinate 8,535,501 downwards.
TTTATTGTTTTATTTTACGTAGGTACAGGTATTTATAATAGAATCGATTTATTTGAATAGTTTAGATAATTGAACATGTATATTGCAACAGGAATTTTATTTTCGAGAAATGGAATTCTAAAATATGCGACTTTAATCTGGCATGAATATTTTCTAAAGGTTTTTAACGAACTTTTTGATCCTGTTGTAGTTTGTGGGCAAGTATCTGTGTTACTTATGATGTTTTGTTCATACAGAGCCTGCACCGCAGCGAGTCGATGGTGTCGTTGGCGTGCTTTAGGACGCTCTCCCAGCTGGTGAACAGCGAGAGTCCTGGGGAACTACAGCAGTATTTAGCATCTAACAAGCATGTCAACATCGACGACAAAGATGAGGTAAGAATGCTGCTGAATTTCCATTAATTTTAATTTGCATAAAACATTATTATAACAAAACTATCACTAGTGTTTAAGAGGAGCAGTTCATTAAATATTTAGCCAAGTTTTACTTCTATGTCAAAAACACACATACCGCATCTTAGTAAGCAGTTATTTTAATTTACGACCGCTTGCAGGGCTTGCTGGGTCAAATGTATTACCACTCAAATGCGTGTGGCCACTCGGTAGGAAGAACAAAGTAATGAACAGAGTGCTACCAAAACTGTTCTTGTCCCATATACTCCATAGACTCTAATTCATACGTCGATTTTCATGAGAACTATTTGCTTTTATCTTGTTTTAGCTATTGTTACTCCGGTTCCGGTTTTCCTGTTGCCTAATTTTTTATTCCTTGCAAGGCTCCAATTTCACGCTCTGGTTCTACTTTTTCCACGAGTAAAATAGCGAGAATCTTGAACAACAATTATCAGGCTATATAAATTAAGATCCTTTACTATTATTGCCCTAAACCCGCACATAAAATTTCCTCTGTGCGAGCATCAGACACATTTTGGTCGTCCCGTCGTAACGTATTGTCGCTAAAACAAGATAGCGTTGTAAAGAAGACAGTGTAGAGGACTTAAAGTCGAATTTCTGTTGGATTAATAACATGCGGGCTGTAACCGGTTTGCTGTTCAAGAACACACTGAGTTGACCCGCTTGCTCAATGCAACTAAATAAAATGTTTGCTGGGTCAGCAAAACGGTGATATTGCACCAAACAAGCAACTTGAGTCATTGCCCTATGTCTTCTTGTCCGATTACATATTTGTAATGTGCTTTTGCCTTGTTATTAGGATGCAAGTTCATGCCATGCATTACTACGGGTAAACGCATTTAACGCAACTTTAAACACATTTTTGACGAAAAGCTTGATGTAATAAACGTCTTGTCTACTTACTCTACGACGATTACTTCAATTAAATTATAGAAGTACGTGCGTCGTCTATGCTGAGGTAAAATTAACCCGGAGTACGACATTGTTTTCTGTATTTGGGCACGCATTGTACGAGACTTGATGTTGATGTTGACCAACTATATAATAACTAAGATAAAATATTGTATTATGTCATCATTGCACATACACCCACGACCACCACCCACTGTAAAAATATGTCTCATCAAAACTTATGTTAAAAAATTCCTTTTTCTCCAAATCAAAAAATGATAAGGGTGGCCGCACTAACTAACTGTCTACCTGATTTAAAGTGTTGTAGCCACTGTTCTGGAACTTGGGATTGGTAGAAACACTTGGGTCACCGTGTAAAAAGAAAGAAAAAGGTGCACCTATACTAACATCACAAGGTCACAATCCTCTGGTGTGTGTGCCACCGAGAACACTGTTCTATATACTGGATTTTTTATAATGAATATGGCAGCTTTAATGGTAAACACCTATTTGGCAATTTAAAATTTTCCTAGACCCCTGATCTTATTTTTTTTAAGATTCTTACATCTCAGCGTTACCACTAATTTTATATTTATTACCTGTTTGCCAATGAAACCCTTTATAATTGGCATTTCGGTTACCAGTGCTAAATAATAATTAATTATTTGTAAAGTCCCGAATGCAAGGTAACGGAATAAAATATGTATTTGAGCAATAGTTATGGTCCCTAAGATTAGTGAGAATCCTTCCACATGTTTAATCTTATCATAAAATTAAAGTGCCTTGGCTGTGAGTCATGGCGGCGGCCTTAGGAAAATGTTTTTAATATATTTATTCATATAACTGTACAGTCACTGGAATATTACACAAGAAAATATTGTTTACAATATAGAAAGAAAATATATTTATTATATTTATAATTTATAACACATATCACAGAACAAATAACAGGAAACACATACGCATTTAATCGATTCTTAGAACATATATTAATATACATATTTAGCAATAAATATGTGTGACGATTTTTTTGACCTTTTTAATTTAATCCCTAATTGCCTTTTTTCGTAGCAAGTCACACGGCGATAATGTCAGGGCGATCTATTCTTGAACCAACATGTGATATTAATCTGTCTGTAAACATTGTAAACAACCCAATGGCCGGCCTGGAACCTTTCAATTTTAGACTCTCATGTGTTGTAGTTTATATTTTTGGCTCCTACTCATTTGTATTATTTTAGCATTAATTTTACTCTACGTTACACTAATTGCCTTTGCCTTATAAGTCGATATTGTTTGATTTTTAGTGACATTTGCTTTGTTAGTGACTCTTTCCATAGAAATATATTTTGACACAAACCCACTAGTGTGTCTATTTGTATGTGTAGAATGGTACAACGGTTCTCATGTTGGCGGCGGAGAACGGTCGGATTGCTGCCTCACGGCTCCTGCTGGCATCGGGCGCGGACGCGAACGCCGCGGATGCTGACGGCTGGACTCCATTGACATTCGCAGCGCGGGGCGGACACCTCGCCATCGCTAAAGACTTGCTTGACGGCGGTGCTAAAGTTGATGCTAGAGATTGTGTAAGAATCATTAACGTATTCTCTCATAAGTTCTATTAAGACAAAGTAAGGAAAGACAGTCCGATGTACATACAGTACAGGCGTTGCTTATCTACCAATTTTACCACATTATCACCTAAGGTGGAGTCCTTAGAACATGATAGGTTAAGGTTAAAATGAAATAGGTCACTAATAAGACTGTATGCAAGACTAAGCAAATTAGAAGGAATTAACGTATAATCAGTTGTACTGGGTTTTCTGTAATCTGTGGTTGTACTAAAGCGACTAGTAAATACGTTATATTAGGTCTTCAATGATCATTATACCTACATATTTTATAGTGCGTATGAATAATAAGTGACCATAATTATAAAAAAATATTACGGTCTGTTTGATAGGGAGTATGATAAATAGTAATAAATACTACAGACCAGTCAAGAATAGATTTCTCATAACTTTAATAATATGATTACAAGATTTGGTAGTGTGAGTAAGAACCTATTTGGAAATACCCGAATGTAAAATGTTTATATTATGTGCAAAAATAGTAATAAGTATCGGTATAAATAGTTACACATTAACACACCGCCGGTGTTTAATAACGAAACTAAATTTAGATTAAAGAATTTTAAATGCAAATAAAGAAAACTGATAAAGATGGCGGGCAAACAATGATGGATGAGGGCGGCTCACGACTGGTCAAGGTAGTGACAATGAGAGTGTTTATGAAAATTTTCGCCATCAGTTGGCGCCACTTCAACTTTCACATTGGGCCAATCAGGGGTTAACTTTCAAAAAGAGCTTGACAGCTAGACCTGACGCATCGGTGCTGCCAACTCGAGGGCGCCATTTTAGAAAACCCTCTCAGCAATTTTTTTTGTTGCACGTGAAAGATCAATTTTGTAAATTAAAAATTTAAATTTCTGAAGTGAGCACTTAAAGATATTTGTTTTGATAGCGCTGCCAAAATGGAAGACCTTTTACCAAAGTGGCGCTAAATAGTGGCGAAAATTTTTCTAAACACCTTCATTGGGAAAGGTCCAGCAATAAAATGTAGTAGAAAAGATCCGAGAAATTTATTATTGGAATAAAATACATTCCTCAAAAGCTTTCGGTCAACTTTGATTACGTATTTACTATTTGCGGCTCGGTAATGTCTGCATTGTGACGGCCTTTTAAACATCATGGCAAATGTTTAGTATGATTCACATCGCGTAGACACAACTCTAGTGCGATTATATTTACGTATCTTTGTCTGGTGTGTGATCTACGTCATCGATTAGAACTTTAAAATGTTAATGATGTTTAGATTGTAAACTTACATGTACTAAATTGAATGTGAATACCGTAAATTAAACTCAAAATTTACCCATAAAGTCGCCGCGATGTTCATGTATTTCTCACCGAAGTATTTACCCTATCAAAGACTTAATTTCAGAGGAACTATATTTTATATTATAACTAGCCGTTGCTCGCGACTTCGTAGGTGTGAAAATTCAGATGTGTGCAAATATTGCCTGCTTGATCTTACGACAATCGTACATTGTATCAGTAATAATCAGTATAATCCGTCACGGAATTTATCACAAACTTTTGACTATAGGAGTCCCAATAAGGGTAGTTTGTAAACGTTAAAAAACGTTAAAAAAGGCTGTTAGAACCTAAGGAGTCACAGTCACACATACACTACCTATAACTCTCATATCCTCGCACATGCACATTTATATTACTACCCTCCTACAAGTGGGCGGCGAGAGTTATATTGTAATAATAACAATAACACGACAACTACACAACGCCATCTAGACCCAAAATTACCATTTATAGTCCTTATCACAGGAAGGAATTCAATGAGAGAAATTAACTTCAAAAGTAGTTTTATATAGGTCGCAATACTGCACATGCACAATTTGTAACCTATTTAATTTTAATAGAGCAATGACCAATATGTATTCTGGACTGTGTACTCGAAATTAGTATATTTATACTTGATGTGGATCTCTGCCAAGATGTCACTGACATCCAAGCACATTCTAAAATCTGACTAAAATATAATGTACCTACTCGTCTCATTAAAAATTTGGAGTTCTTTTAATTCATAAATTTAAAAAATACATTAATAATTAGGTATTAACAGTTCATTGCTACTCACGGTAATTAAAGAATGAATTACTATTTAAATGCTAATTGTTAACTCTGAATTTTTTTTTTACATATCTTCAAAATACTAGTTTATAATCTAATCCATTAGTACCTTGTACCTACTCGTACATATATTGTATGGTCACTTTGCAAAAATCTTGCTTTTATACGACTGGCAATTGTCTAATTATATGTCTAACTGTTAAAATTGTTTAATATAAAAGTTCATGAAATGACAAAGAAGATGGTTTATGGTACATATTTTGAGAGTATATTTAGGTAAAGCCAAACATAGAACTGGGTCACACATAATTAGTAAAATATTTGTGTCCCCTGAGTTTTAACAATAGGGCCTTGAAAAATACTTACTAGAAATTAATACCTATAATTATGTACTTACTCGTATATTAAAAAAATATTCTTTATGAAGGTGCAACATTTATAATAATTATACCTATAAAATATTTATGTTATTTTATAAAGATGCATCCTTAATAAATAAAACAATGTCGGGTTTGTTGAAACACTTATAACTCGAGAACGGCTGGACCCTATTTGTAGTTTTTGATTTGGTGGATTTGTCACCATCCAGATTATCGGAATAACTAATAAAAAATGGGTAATCAAAATACAAAATGTTCGTGGGTACAAAAAATGACTAAATTAAAAAAAAGGTTAAATCGATTGGTCTAACTTTTACGTCGGGAGAGTTGTAACCTATGTGATTTGTTTAGAAAATTGTGTTAGTATTATTATTTTTGTCAAATATTTATGCGTGCGTTTATAAATTTATATAAAGCTTCTTAAATATAAAACAAATTTTAAGGGTTCCTTAAATAGGCGGTGTAAGTTTGTATGGATAATCTTTTATTTTTAATGCTATCGACTCCAAACTCATATAATTTACTTTTTACCGAAATAAGTTAGGCCACATTTTTTATTTAGGAACTACCCTTATTAAGTAGAAAGAGGAGTCGCAAGTTCGTGTGAAATTTCGTCAGTTTTAGTGGTAGCGGGTGAATAGCTTAAATGGGATTCGCCATAGAGAAGGATTATAATGATTATCACTGATACAATGTACGATTGCCGTAAGATCAGGCAGGCAATATGCTCATACAGACACACATCTGAATTTTAACGCGAACGAAGTCGCGATCAAAAGCTAGTGCATCTATATTTGCGCGAAGTGTCTCAGTACAAAGTTCCTTTATTGCATTCAAAAATTTTGATCAAATTTTTTAACTACATTTTTTAATGCTCTCTCTTAATACACTTTGCAATCACAAGCTGCTTTAGTTATATAAAATAATTTTAATGAAGATTGGACAGGTTTTTAAGCAAGTTTGAGTATGATAGCCGATTAACGTAATAACATTTTCCTGGCGATTTTTTGTAGGTACATGCTACGTAACTTTAAAACGTGATTCTCAAAGATTTACCATTTTAGCATGTTACGTTTATTATGTCGTTTTTAAATTATAGGTATACCTAACTTAGTGCATTAAACTAGGAAATTATATGAATTAGAATATATTACGAAGATTCCTTATTTTTTTAACCGACTTCAAAAAGGAGGAGGTTATCAATTCGGGTCGTATGTTTTTTTTTTTTTTTTTTTGTATGTTTGTTACCTCATATCTCGGTCATTTATGAACCGATTTGAAATTTTTTTTTTTTATTTGAGAGGGTATACTCTGAAATTGGTCCCATTTTTTTATTATAAGAAATGGTTCAGTGGTTGTATGTTTGTTACAACTTAACTCCGTCATTTATAAACCAATTTGGAAAATTCTTCTTTTATTTGAAAGGGTATACTCCGAAATGGGGTCCCATGTTTTTTTATAAAGAATAATTTAATATTTTGTAACAAATCGTTTGCAAGAAGTGAAGACGTGTAAAGCAACACGTCGATGTCTTTTGCGACGAATTATCTGACATTGACATGTCCATGCTACAAGTGCGAAGTGATTTTCAAAATTCATTTTTTGTTAGAAACGAAGTAGCCCTGGATGAGTGACCATATGCATTTTTTGTATATCTGAGCGATTGCTCGGTCAGTTAAATTATGATTTTTGATGATTCTTTATTGTTGGTAGATCATCACTTTTTTGTTTTGATTTGTGGTTTCTGGGATTCAGGGTTTAGCGATCGAGAAAGTGTTGACAAGGACCTTATATTTCTATTTACAATCTTACCTTTCGTCTCTACTTTCTTTCAAACGGCGCGGCGCTGTCTCATTTGCGCAGCACGTTTAGTAGGTCTACCCATATTGAATATATTTATACACAATTAATTCCCACTAAAAGTTTAAAAATAAAATTATTTTTAGAAAAAAAAATGAAAACCGACTTCAAACAACACCTACATGTTCAATCCTTAACTAAAAAGTAGAAAATAATATTTTAATTACTTCATAGCAAAGAACATTAAAGGGGAATCAACGCAATCCTTGATACCTATAATACTTTACTATTTATAGTTTTTAATCAGTTATTTTGGAGTCGGTGCCAGCCAAGAAGGTTCATAATGACCTTCATAAAAATAACCTACCTACTAGCAAAAAAAACCTTCTTGATTAATCTATTAATACATGAATGAAAAATATAGATTTAATACAAGAAATCGAACGGAATCTGATAAGTGCGCGTCAAATTTTTTATGTATATCTGAACACAACTATCAATGACGTCTGCGTTCACGAGTATGACCGCGTTCGGGTAGTGCACTCAGGCATATCCCCCACGCGTGCAATTACCGCCCCGTGCACTACAAAAGTTGGTTGCAAAGACAGAATTAAAGATCCTTCTTGGCTGGCACCGACTCCAAAATAACTGATTAAAAACTATAAATAGTAAAGTATTATAGGTATCAAGGATTGCGTTGATTCCCCTTTAATGTTCTTTGCTATGAAGTAATTAAAATATTATTTTCTACTTTTTAGTTAAGGATTGAACATGTAGGTGTTGTTTGAAGTCGGTTTTCATTTTTTTTCTAAAAATAATTTTATTTAACCAACAATTTCCAAAATGCTTTTGAATTGAGTTGAATTTAAATGCAACACATAAAGCAAGTAATTTTAATAATATAAGTTCATTTTCTATAGCAATTTTCTAGAAAAGTCATTTTAATTCTAAAAAGTATCTCTGAGCTTCAAAATTAAAAAATGATCCTTGTTTAGTCTAAGTGGAATGAGTCTTTTATACTCCGATTTTCAATAATGAATAATTGTATATAAGTAGGTAGCTGTTTTTATTTAGGTTACAGGAAACATAAGTACTTGATCTGTATTTAATAAAAAAATACTGAATTTTGTTTTTTTATTATGCATCGTTTCTTCAGGGCGGATGGTCACCACTACTCTGGGCGTCATACAAGGGCCATGAAGAGGTCGTGGCGTTGCTACTAGAGAAAGGAGCAGATGTACACGCACATGGCAACTACAATATCAAGTATGTTCTATTCAAAATTAAGAAAAAATCATTAATTAATAAGCAACAAGGTAATCTATACATATAATAAAATTGGAGTGTCTGTTTGTAATATTGAAATAACCGTTTTTTACTACATGTATAAGAATATAATATATATACGGTACATACACCAAAATAACATTTTTTACAATTTTTGTCTGTCTGTCTGTTTGTTCCGGCTAATCTCTGAAATGGCTGGACCGATTTTGATGGGACTTTTATTGGCAGGTAGCTGATGTAATAAGGAGTAACTTGGCTACGTTTATTTTAGAAAAATTCTTTTATTTTAGAACAATAAAGTAATGTTGATCGACTGTTAGGCGGAACGAAGTTTCGCCGGGTCAGCTAGTTTATAATAAATGTTTCTTGCTCAAAAGGACGAAGTGTAGAATTATTGCAGAAGCGAAATATTTATTCGCAAATATATATCTGAATTTATGTTGAAAATTAAACTGTGGTCTAACAGTTAAGGATCGTCATCATCTGAGGTCATGTAGCTCGATACTCAACTGAGATTAAAAATTGTTTAGGTAATGGAAAATATGTGTATCAAATGCTTGGTTCTGTAAAATCTTTTACAACTGTTTGTGAAACAGTTCTAGAAGTTAAATTTTATCTTGATACTGAATGTAACACTTGAATCGTAACACCATACAATATTTACTTACACACATGAAAATGTTATACAAGATGACGACTTGTGACACCGAAAATCACAGATAACATACAAAAAAAGGTGATATTGTTGTTTGTTACAAACATAATGACATTATTGTTCGTATATATCACAGTAATACTCACCAAAGTTCGTTATAATAAAGACGATAATAACGGTACGAATATCTGTATGCGGTTAGCTCAATGTTCAATTCACACAAGTTATAGCATCTTTTAACTTAACAATGAAAGCCACTTGGGGATTGTAGTTATCTGAAATTATTATTTATTACTTTAGAGCTAATGCTCTAAAGTAATAAATATCTTAATAGCTAGTCTTTTTATATTTGACTAGCTTTCCGCGGCGCGGTTTCACTCGCGTCTTTGTTTTCTGCTCTGCTCCCGTCGCCAGTAGTGTGATGTTACATAGCCTATAACCTTCTTCTAAAACTGAACTATCAAACGTTTTTTTTAAAACTGACTGGTAGTTCCAGAGATTAGTGCGTTAAAACAAACAAACAAACTCTTCCGCTTTATATAATAGTGTATATACAAAGAAATTTGTCTGACATATTAAGTCCTAGACGAGGTACTTACAAACGACTATATCTCTAACATAAAAATCACTCACATTAACAAGGAACATAATATGACAAAATTTACATGTGTCTTGAGAAGAGGAGAATACGCGCGTAGGCATCTCTTTTCTTTATTGCTCAAGTTAGTAATACTATAAGAAAGTGAAGGAAAACATCGTGAGGCAACACAAACTCAAAATACTTACCTACATAAGTTCGCAAGATCGAGGTGTGTATTATATCTTACTAAATGTCTGAATAAAGATTTGTAGCAAAAAGTTTGTTATATAAAAGTAGAAGGTATAGATCACGTCACGGTATAAAGTTCAGGAAAATAATAAACATGAAAACATGAAACATTTATCGCTTAGTTTTTTGTTTACATGCCAGGCGAAATAGACAAAAGAAAAGTGAATTATCTTTATGATATTTAAAAGTAATACAACAATAATACTTGCCAATTTTTATATAACACGATTAATTAAAACTTTCTCAAACCTTTTTGCTTTTCGGTCAACGAATATTATAAGTAAATTTTATTCCAGTTAATAAACCGATTGTCATTGACTGACTCAAACGTTGCAAAAACATGTTGGAGTAGGTAGTATGTTACTACCTACTCCAAATATGAGGATGATGACGATCAGAACTATGTTCCAGTTCGCTAGTATGGGCGGCAGGACGCAAGCACAGCGGGGTAGTGCAACGCTTGCTAGCGGCGGGTGCTCGTGCGAACTCGTGCGACAAGTACGCAACGTCGGCACTAACTTGGGCGGCGCGGGCTGGTGACGTCACGGCCTGTGCAGCACTGTTACGTGCAGGTGCGGACCCTAATACCGCAGGCATGTACTGTTGGACGCCTCTGCTACAGGCTACACATGGTGAGTTAGAATGTGGTTAGAATGAACAAATTGTATATTATATACTCTTTGCTGGTGTTAAGGTCTACGTCACTGTCTGACATGAACAAAATCACACTGTCTGACGTCAAGATTTATATTCTAGTTTTAAGTTAGATTGACTATAATTTTGTACCGTTGTGTCGAATGGAGTTGATTCAATTCCCACCTAAAACTAATATTTGCTTAGAGAGACTTGGTATAAATTTGTTTTTGTTACGTATTTATTGTTTGAAGTGCTCTGCAACACATGACTTGTAACATAAACGGTTGTAAACTTTTTTTAAAAGATAAATATAATGAACATTATTTAATATCTATTTTATGAATAATTACTAAACTAATATGAATACAACATTTATTTAAATTAAATGCGTCTGATTAAAATTAGAAGGTCAAATTATAAACAAACCTGAAAGACATTCGTCATCATCAGAATCATTTTTGAATGTTATAGTTTGTACCCACAGTATTATCTATGAAAGCATCGTATTGGAACTAATTGTGATAATTTTGAGTAGGTAAGTAACTTTTTTTTTTTTTTTTTATAGTATAGCCTACCAAAGTGACTCCACCCCGCCTGATGGTAAGCAGTCAGTGGAATCCAGAAGTTGCGGCCACCATACCAAAAGCTATCGTTTTAAACTGCTGGTATGGTGGCCTCCACTATGGCGGCTGGGAATGGGGTTAGGGGAAGGAAATGAGGGACGTGAGGAAAGAGGAAAGGGGGGAAATTGGGCCACCGGCGCTCTCACTCACCGAACGAAACGCAGTAGTACGGATACTACTACTCTTAAGTCGATCTTCTATGAGAGGGTAGTACTTCCCCGGACGATCCGGCCCATTCATGCTGAAATCAGCTTCTCAAAATTGTTTCATGCATAATTATGATTATCCTTATTACTTTAATGTATGCAACTAGGTACCTGTTTTAGCAAAAAATAATAGTTTAAATATTGCGGTCGCAATCTCAAATCTTTTTTTTTTTATCTTAGCGAATGAACTTTTTTGAAATCAACCTGCCATCCAAGGTTTTCTATAAAATCACGTTTGACTAACAGGAAATACGTATAATTATAATCACCTTCCATTTCCTTTACATCTATAGTTTAGATAAAATCTATTTTGTTATAGTCACATACGCAATCTGCCAGTGATGGAGATAACTGGTTACATATGTAATATATGTAATAATTTAATTAAATCGTAATTGTCTAATTATAGTAATTATATAGAATTCAATTACATTGTAATTAGAATTACTTTGGATGTGAAATTAATGTACTTATTACAATGCATCCAATTACATTGTAATTTTAACTTTGAATGTTGAATTAATTTATTTACTTCCTATATTCATAACTAGCTTTCCGCAGCGTGGTTTCACTCGCGTTTCTGGTTACTACTATGCTCCCGTCGCCAGTAGCGTGATGTTATATAACCTTCTTTAAGAACTGAGCAATCATACGCAAAAAGAAAGAATGATTTAAATCGGACTGGTAGTTCCAGAGTTTAGAGCGCTCAAACAAACAAACAAGCAAACTCTTTCGCTTTATACAATAGTATAGATTTAGCTCGCAAAACTAAACAGCCTTTTAGGACAGAAAGGTTTTAGAATGGCGACCGAACCGAAAGGCGTAGAGTGGGCAGACCTCTTCTCTCAAATCAGAAAATATGTAAAATATATCAATGGTAAAAGTTATTAAAATACTCTAAAATAATAAAATTATACTGGATTAACAAATGATTATAAAAATATTGTACACTGTGTGTGCAATATTGTATCATGTTTGTCAAACATTTTATGAATAGAGCATTTTTTGTAAAGTAAAGTTTCCCACTATTAATATAAATTTTTAATCAATAATGGGATTAACTTGTAATTATTTCTTTGTTATTAATTACTCTTTGTACTCATTGTAATAAGTTACATAAGTATTCTGTTCTAAAGTACAATATAACTGTAATTTGTAAATATTAATCTAATTACTTCCATCACTGCAATCTGCTACCTTGTTCTCAATTGACAGAAACAATTTTAGTAAATCCAATCCGAATCCGAAAACTTTGCGAACAGCTCACAACAAGGCGCTGATGTTGTCTAGCGTTGAAATAATTTTCGGCATAAGTTGAACCTCCTTATTCTGTTTTGTCCTCCAGGTAATCACTTCGAGATAGTGCAGATGCTTCTAGAACACAAACCAAACGTAAACGCCTTGGACAAGGATGGATATACAGCGCTCGCCATCGCATGTAAAGAGGGATACTACGATATCGCTTTGGCACTTATTAATTCCGGCGCTTATATTAACGTTCAGGTAAATTTCACTCATGAATTGTGAATTTAACACTAGATAATTTGAGGTTGTATACCAATAAATACTAATAATTTGGCTACTCTGAGTATAATACTACCGTGCTAAGCAAGATCAACACGTCTGCTTACAAACTACGCATCAAAAGTGTTTAAATATAGATGCGTTTTCTCTAATTTGCGCGTAGTTGCGTTGATTTCATGTTTATGCACATGTTGTGTCCCATTAAGGAATGTCTATTTAAATTTAAATGTGTTTTTTCATACATTTTGATAAAGCGTCAGAACATCTCATGAATCTAATTACAGTTTCTTATTGAACTTTATTTTGTATATGTTAAAGTTCAAAATCATTTGCCTTTAATATATGTACTGATCTACTAAAGCTTTAAGTCCTTTGCTTTTTAACTACGCAAGTGTATATGAATGTTTTTAAACTAATGCTTGCAACATGCAAAAAGCACAATAGCATTTTACATTTCATGTTTCAAAATAATATATTAATATATTTTACAATCATAGGATCAATCGAAAGATACGCCGCTTATCCACGCAGTCAAAGGCGGCCACAAAAACGTTGTTGAAGCGCTATTAAAGAAACACGTGGACGTTGACCTTCCTGGCAAGGAAAAGAAAACTCCGGTATACACGGCCGTTGAAAAAGGACATGTGGCGATATTAAAGCTGTTGTTGGCTTCCAATCCTGACTTAGAACATAGTACAATTGTAAGTATTTTTAAATAATGTACATCTGTGCAAAATGCGATTTATGCACTTTCCTAGGCCTTAGGCTAATGTCAAATAATACAATGCGAAAGTTGCAGTAAACATGTTACTTCTTTTTATTTAGGATACCATGTGATATGACCCCAAATGATGAGATAAGACAAGAAAAAGAATATGTCCTCAGAAAGCCAAACACACATTTAAATTCTACAAAATGTACTAAATTATTCACGTGTGCAAAAATTTTTATGTCAAGACTAATTAATTAAATTAAAAGATTCCCATAAATAAGTAGGTCCTATTTTACATAAAACTTGCTTAGACTAATAAGCAACTTAAGATTAATTTGTTTCACAGACAGGGGACACGCCTCTAATGCGTGCAGTGCGCTCTCGACATGCAGAAATGGTGCAACTAATGTTAGACAGAAAAGCGCGAGTCAACGTAGCGGACAACCGCGGAGATACAGCGCTACACATCGCCATGAGAGCAAGATCAAAAGTAAGGAATCCACTATAATTTTATTAATATTAGTTTCATGACACTCGCTGATGGTTAAAATAATTATGTTTATGCAAAAGAATCTCTTGTGATTACTTAAAAAGTGTTTCGGGCACACCGATGGACGACGGCGGTTTACGACCAGTATAAGTAGAGATGCTTTAAGGCGACCTATGTCTGGCAGTGTAAACTCGTTGGCTAAAATTATGATGATATCAAGATGTTAAACTTAAGTGTTTATTACTTAATTTTCTTCTTTCTTTCAATATTTTCCTTTTTTTTTTAATAAGTTCAACACACACGTGTAGTTACACCCAGTATGATAAAAAAAAATTGCCAAGGTCAAACAAATGGTAATTACATTGTGACGTACACGTGCCAATTACTTTTTATAAAGCTTTGTAAACCCAAAACTAGAAATGAAGCGTACTAAATTGATGATTAAAGGAAACATCAAGATAATCATAGAAAATGTTGCCACATTATTCTTTGTTAAACAAAAAACCGGACAAGTGCAAATCGGACTCGTCCACCGAGGGGTCCGTACAAATTAATAAATTATTAGGTAACTACTTATACTTATAAAAAATAAAAGAGGTTTCATTTACATTCTTCGTCATAAATCGAAAACTATACATCATGAAAATAATAAAAAATCTGTTTAATTTTGTGCCAGTGAAGCCTTTTCATACGATACATGACAAGGTTAACTAAATTCAAAATTTTAACTGCGTTTATGGCTTAAAGACCCTGTTTTTTAATGATTTAATTACATATGTCTAGTTTTGAGTTTTTCCCCTATATTTGTAGTATAAGACGGTATCATTGTTGTAGGTCAACGGAATATACCCTATAAGTTTTGATTCCCTTGAGAGTGTCGATATATACGTTTTTTGCGGCATAAACGGCCTTTTTTTACGTTATGTTAGGAGTTTGATTTTTCACAGCTTCAAGAGACTGTAGACCTGAGTATATCATTTTAATTTTAACTCGATACCTCTACGCGTTTCCGAGATAAAGGGTATTGACAGAAAGACGGACAGACAACAAAGAAAAAAAACGCTTATAGGTGATTCTATATGGGTTCTGTTTTTCCTTTTGAGGTACGTAACCCTAAAAACAGACTGGTAACACAAGAAATTATATCGGTCAATAACATTCACGTTTTAGCCCACCTGCCCAATTATTTGAATGCTATAAAAACCATAAGGTTTATCAAAGTTCATGATTGATGAACAGGAAAATATATTTGCGATAATTTAATATTACGTTGAGACATGATAACACAATTATTCGCCCATCTTTGCAATTTGCGGTTTAATAATGATAATAACATAAAATAACAATAACACAACAATTATACAGTTCTATTTAGACCCAAAGTAAGCACATTATTATAACTTGTGATATGGGTTCTAGAATGCGGTTTTAAATACTACTTATTTTCTTTTTTTTGTAAATAAATGCATGTTATGCATAGAAACACCTAGCCTAATACAAATAGTCGTGTTCATGCGCACAAATATTTGCACTGAACGGTAATCATACCCGTGACCCTTGACTTAGTTTTCGATCACACTACCGTTACGCTCCAAAGGTTAATCAAATAATAAACGTATGGAACACTTTCGTAAGAAGTTATCAAAGCTCATGGATGATTACACGGCTACGACTAATACTTCTTATATACTTAAGAGATTTCACATACACACCATTTAATAAACATATTACTGAAAATATTGTCATAAAGTATAGTACCTACCTATCACCATCACATCTATTGAGCGTTGTGGGGTGAATTGATGATGATAAATGATACTTAATAGCAGGCCAGATCTATGGGGGAGCACACCGAGGTGCCTGCTCCGGGCGACAAATTCAGCGGCTGCCAACAATCAACATCATTAAATAATGTTTAAAAAAAAACTGATTTCGAAAAGCCACCATTAATTACGTAAAAAAAAATAAATGCGGTGTTGCATAATAGATATGATTTATTACTTTACACTGACCTAGTAGTACTCAGTAATCCGCATGAAATGTAATGTTCACAAAATTTAACTTTAGCTGTTTAATTTTTTTTCAGCAAATAGTAGAAATTCTACTAAGAAATCCGAAGAACAGTCAGCTGCTATACAAACCGAATAAATTAAACGAAACTCCTTACAATATAGATATGAGCTATAACAAGACAATTCTAGGGCAGATATTCGGCGCTCGGAAGCTCAATACGAATGAAGACAATGAGAATATGTTGGGGTATGAATTGTACAGTGCGGCGTTGGCCGATATGTTGTCCGAGCCAAGTTTGTCAGTTCCGATTACTGTTGGTTTATACGCGCGGTGGGGATCCGGAAAATCTTTTTTGCTCAATAAACTTAAAGGTAAGTTCTTATTTATAGATAATATTATATCAGGATTTATTTTTAGAATCATGTATTTTTTTTAAATATTGTGATATAATTAAAGACAATATTTTTGTTGAAAATATTTATTTTTAGATATGTAGGCAGTTGTAAGCCACCGCCTACATATCCAAAAATAAATGTTTACAACAACAGGCATTGTAAAAAATGTTATGACACAGTTTTCACGCTTCTCCTCTGCCAACTGGCAAACTACGTTATCTTACGTCTGTAATATTAGTGAACTATTCATTCAATACAACACTGATTCTATGAGAATGACACATGTAACTTTTGGTAAACAATAGTGACTCAACGTGAAAAAAGTTCTTTAGAAGAGAACTAATAAATATATATTTCTTTTATACATATGTAATTAAAATAAATTCCTTACTTTAAAATAGAATACTATTCACACTTTGTGCAGATAATCCACCATGTTGTAATAATGTTTTTTTTTTATTAAATTTGTTCTAATTATGATCTTTTTTATAGGTAATGCGCTTATAAAAATGCTTAGAATCAAAAGTTTGTTATGTCTGGGATAATAAATCTCTACCGAGTTAACTGTGTACACCAAAATAACGTGGGCGACATTTTATAACTTTCTTTTTGTTTAATGACTACAATTAAGTAAATATAGATCTTAGGACTACATATAAGAAGTGTAATTTAATAACCACAAATGAAATCCAGCCAGGTCAATAAAACAAACTATAGGATTAAATAACGGTTGAAGTTTAAAAGTGCTATTATTAATATGCATCGTCTAAACATAGCATATAGCGTAGAAATAATTCATAATGCAAGCAGTAAGCTGATCTTAAACATCACGTTACTGCGGTCACTATGGCAAACACAGACCAATAAACCACTTGACTGTGCATGAGACTTGTTTTTTTTTTATTTTTTATTTTTATATTATAGCCTTCCAAAGTGACTCCACCCCGCCTGATGGTAAGCAGTCAGTGGAATCCAGAAGTGGCGGCTACTATACCAGAAGCAATCGTCTTAAACTGCTGGTATTGTGGCCTCCACTATGGCGGCTGGGAATGGGGTTAGGGGAAGGGAATGAGGGAGGTGAGTAAAGAGGAAGGGGGGAAATTGGGCTTCCGGCGCTCTCACTCACCGAACGAAACGCAGTAGTACAGATACTACTACTCTTAAGTCGATCTTCTATGAGAGGGTAGTACTTCCCCGGACGATCCGACCCATTCATGCTGAAATCAGCGTGGATCTACTACCGTGGAAGCTTGTTTCCGCTCGCCAAACTTTAGCACTGTAAATGCACCAAAAGCAAGACTGTGATTGGTCAATTCGTACTCATTTCGATAGTGTCAAACATTCTGCGTTTGGAACCGAGCAATCATAGTCGTGGTTTTGCTGAGGTCAATTTCCTTTTTGAGCGATTGTTAATATTGTTATTTCAAACAGAAAGAATTAATTATTCTCTGTATGTAATTAGTTCTATTTTATTTGGTTGACAGTTCACCGTCTATATAATATATTTACTTTTTTTTTTTTTTTTTTTTTTTTTTTTTTTTTTATATTATAGCCTACCAAAGTGACTCCACCCCGCCTGATGGTAAGCAGTCAGTGGAATCCAGAAGTGGCGGCCACTATACCAAAAGCCATCATCTTAAACTGCTGGTATGGTGGCCTCCACTATGGCGGCTGGGAATGGGGTTAGAGGAAGGGAATGAGGGAGGTGAGGAAAGAGGAAAGGGGGGAAATTGGGCCTCCGGCGCTCTCACTCACCGAACGAAACGCAGTAGTACGGATACTACTACTCTTAAGTCGATCTTCTATGAGAGGGTAGTACTTCCCCGGACGATCCGGCCCATTCATGCTGAAATCAGCGTGGATCTACTACCGTATACTTGTAGATATTTTAAACATTGTATTCGTGTTGTTAGAGGAGATGAAGAACTTCGCTCGTCAGTGGAGCGAGTCGGGATGGGCGTGGTCGTGGGCGGTGTCGTGGGGCGCGTGGCACGTGGCGCTGTCGGCGGCGGCGCTGGCGGCCGTGGCGGGCGCGCCGCCCTACGTCGCGCTAGGACTGTGCTTTGCGCTCTTCGCTCTCATCTACATCGCGCTCTATATACTGTGGTATACTGGAAACAGGTGACAACATTTGCCTTGGAATAATAAACTACAAACATTTGACAGGCGCAGCTTAGGCAGACCATCGTTGTTTCGGTCGACAACGGAAATCGGTGAAACAACGACCTGATAAAGGATGCGGGCAATCGATGGATGAGGACGGCTCACGAGCGGTCAAGGTGGCGAAAATTGGGGGAGATCTATGTTCAGCAGTGAAAATCCTTCGACTGATATGATGATAATGATTTGACAACCCGCATCCGGGTTGCTGCTGTCTAACGACATTACTCAAATACCGACATTCAAAAATATTTACAACACACAATTTTATTTGATATGTAGTAATAATTAATTAATTTACTATCCGTTCAAATATAATATAATACGCGTGTAAAGTTGTAGGTAACATAAAAACTAATTTAGGATGGTTAACAA
This sequence comes from Parascotia fuliginaria, assembly GCA_963082885.1. Lineage (NCBI taxonomy): Eukaryota > Metazoa > Arthropoda > Insecta > Lepidoptera > Erebidae > Parascotia > Parascotia fuliginaria. Next base: position 8,516,402 of record OY720174.1, on the reverse strand, counting down.
AATCGAAAATAGAAAACAAATTTTAACATCATAAAACTTGATTTATAATAAATATTAAGCTTTATGTTTATGATGTTTAAACAAGCTACTATCGTTTAGTTAGTGTTTATTAGTATGCCTGTTTACTTTATATCTCTACTGATATCAAATTTATTATCTCCAAAAGTAATAAAGTAGTTTCGAACATTTTACTGCGAGCGATCGTAAAACATCATTTTAGCTAACACTTTTCAGTTTATTAATATTATTATTATCCGAAGTTTTAATGTAGTAATTTTGAAATAGTAAAAAACCTCGCATTTGAGCTAGTTAGATATCGTAATTCGTCGATTATTGCTATGTACGATTACTTAAAAAATTGCCAACATTAATGTAAACATCTACTAAAGCTTTGTCTTCACAATACATTGCACATCGAAGAGATGTTGCAAATATTATCTATGTAAATTTATCTTAAACATTTCTGAATTACGACAATCATACACGTGAAAAAGTCCGCCTTGAGCAAGCGCGGTGATTAAGGACAATTAATGTTGATATCTTCTCTATAAAAGACAATGCCTTTACCGTATAATGGAGACCGGTACTTTTCTATTTTAAATAACCTCTAAGGACCCAATACATAAAACAATAATTGCTACTGATTAATAAGTCTAAGCAATATTTGATTTAAAAACCGTGTAGAATAAGGACGATATTTCTTTTTCTAGATACGAGTGGTGGTGGGCGGGTGGTGTACTTTCAGCGTTAGGTCGAAGATTCAGCTCGTTATTACTAGCTCTACAAGTAGTGTTCTGTCACCCGCCGGGCCCGAACGATCCAAGGGCACTGCCAGCGACACCGATAAGGTATACTTGATCAAAAACTTGTTAAGATTAAACAAATGTTAGAGCAATTTTGTGAAATTATAAGATGAAGATAGCAAGTCAACACGCACTTTTAATGGAAAAGTGATAAAAAAACGAAAAGTAATGTTGTAGTTTGTACTAGATTGATTGTTGACTAGTAATAAAAGAGTGGACTGTATTAAAATGTGTATAATATAAATGTATAATTAAATTAAGTACAAGGTAAAATTTAAACTATTAGAAGGCGCGTGTCGCGGGTGGTGTATCTGTCGGAAGAGTGAGAGGTCGGCGACCCGTTCCGTTGCCCCGCGCCCTCCTCCTCTCGTCCTCCCCCGATGACGATGCCGATGACGATGTTGCTCCGACAGTAATCCTTATGTTTATTGTCACAAAGTTTAAAATTGCGTGATGTCACTTCTCTTTTTACGACTTTTTTATAACCAAATGTACCTATTTAATATATTTTAACCATTTTCTTTATTTATTATTATACTAGCAGTTGCCCGCAGCTTCGCCCGCGTGAATCTCAGTTATATCGCCTGTTTCATCCCCTATTTCAACCCTTTTAAACCATTTTTCGCGATAAATGATCTGATCTGATGATGAATCTATCTAGATACCAAATTTCATTAAAATCTATTCAGTGGTTTAGGCGTTAAAACGTAACAGACAGACAGAGTTACTTTCGCATTTATAATATTAGTATGAATATCCTTCTATGTCTTACAGATTCCATTTTACGGAGGGTATGAAAAGCGGTGGGGGTCAAGAAGGCGAGGCAATGGTGATACAAATGATTGCGAGCTTAGCTGAAGCGCTAGAGTGTCAGTACGGACGTATTTGTACCAGGCTTGCGAGGGCGTTCCGACCTAAACCTGTATCATCTACATCAGGATGGAAGTGAGTATATATGTGTAATGTAACAAATAATTATTTATTTAGGTATATGCTATTCTTTTGAATAACGTATCGACAAACCTCACTTATAATTATCTTGTACTATTCTCTGCCATAATTGTACACTGCTGAAAGAGGTCTATTGCAACATGGGACACTTATATCTAATATAATTAGAAATACATATTGTCATCATGGATTAATCATTCGAATGCCAAAAGTTGTATTAGGCTCTCCTAAAATTTAATTGACTACTTGCATTTTTTATAATATATACGTTTGATTAAATAAAATTGTCGCATTTTGTTTTTAGGGTCTAAAATTGTGTGTACGTCAATAATATGTTTTCAATATCAAACGACAAAAGACAAACTAACCTGTCTAAAAACGAAGAGAACATTAATTAGATACTCATTTTTAACCGACTTCAAAAAAAGGAGGAGTTTTTCAATTCGACCGTATATACCTACAACATCATTAGTATGTCACCACAGCCGCCACCAGCTAAAGTCGGCGAGCATATCTTTGTTGAGGTGGAACTTCATCACACTAAAATCCTTCTCGGTGTATATTATTCTCCCTCACTACGCATAGACTTTTTTTCCTCCTTTGAAAACCTGCTCGAAAATCTTATTCCCTCTTACAATCATACTATTATTATGGGTGATTTCAATACTTGTCTTCTTAAAAATGATTCCCGGTCCTCTTCTCTTACTTCCATAGTAGAATCCTGTAACCTACAAATCCTTCCTCTTAGTGCCACTCAACATTTCCCTAATTGTATTCCTTCACTTCTAGACCTTATATTGGTATCATCAAGAGAGCATGTCGCTAAGCATGGTCAATCTCCAGCCGACGTGTTCTCTTATCACGATTTAGTCTACCTCTCCTACAAAATTCGTCCACCAAAGGCAAGGTCTAAAATCCTCATGCAACGCAATTTTGGTGGCATGGACGTTGAGGATCTTCGTGGAGATGCCAACAATATCGACTGGCAACCTCTCATTCTGTCTGATTCTGTTGACGAAAAGCTGAATTTTTTTACGACGACCATATTACACTTGTATGATAAACATGCACCTGCCCGACCAGTCAAACTTAAACATGCGCCGGCACCATGGCTAACAGATGAAATAAGGTTGCTCATGGCAAAGAAGGCTGCCGTTAAATACAAATACAAGACTAGGCCTAGTGAGGTAAATTTTGATAAGTATATCACAGCTCGAAATCACTGCAATAGGGTGTGTAGGGATGCACAACGCCAGCGTATACATAGTTCGGTTCAAAATGGTGATCCAGCGAAGGTTTGGAAATTTCTTAAAACATTAGGAGTTGGAAAATCTCGTAATAGCAATATTCCTAGCACTTTAAACATTGATTCACTCAATAAACATTTCTCTGCTTCGTCCAACTTTGATAGGACAACTAAACAAAATACAATTAATTTTCTTTCGTCTCTTCCAACTCCTAGCTATGATCCATTTGTTTTTAGTCAATTTACTGATTGTGATGTTAAGAAGAGCATTATGGCGATCACATCTAACGCTGTTGGAAGTGACTGTGTCAGCCGTAATATGATCCTTCCCATCCTTGACCAAATTCTTCCTATAATATGTCACATCCTCAACTTCTCCCTATCCAGTGGTGTTTTTCCAGCTATGTGGAAAAATGCACAAATTACACCCATACCTAAAAAACCTAATCCTACAACATTCTCCGATTACCGACCTATCTCCATCCTGCCTTTCCTTTCCAAGGTCCTCGATCGCCTAGTACATGGCCAGCTAAGCACATTTCTATTAACCTATAATCTCCATAACCCATTCCAGTCCGGTTTCCGCCCTGGCCATAGTACTGTCACATTCCTGGTGAATATTACGGACGACATAAGACTCGGCATGGAATGTGGAAATCTTACTGTCCTTACTCTCCTGGATTTTTCAAATGCATTCAAACACAGTAGATTTCGACATTCTAATCAATATACTGCGCTCGATTAACATATCTCCAACAGTAATTGATTGGTTTCGCAGTTACCTGAGTGGCCGTCGGCACTGTACTCGCGTTGAGGATGTTGTTTCCTCTTGGTGCGGGACACATGTCGGAGTGCCCCAGGGTGGCGTTCTATCTCCTCTACTTTTCGCAATATTTATTAATTCCATCTCAAATAGACTTACTTCTGCCTACCACCTCTATGCAGATGATCTTCAAATATACTCACAAGGTCCACTAGACAAGCTGTACGAAACAATAGGCATTATAAATCAAGACCTAGTTCGTGTTAGTGACTGGAGCAGATCGTATGGACTAAAAATAAATCCAGTGAAAACGCAGGTTATTGTTGTTGGCAGCTCCAGGAAGCTCTCTCAAATTATTTACTCGCAGCTACCACAAGTTGTCTTTGATGGTACCGTAGTTCCCTTTAGCAGCAAGGTCAAAGATTTAGGCCTATCCATTGACACTGAATTATTATGGGACGCACAGCTTCAGGAAGTGAGCCGCAAAATTTTTGCTGCTGCAGGCTCATTGAGGAGATTGCGGAACTTTCTTCCTACAGCCACCAAAATTGCACTTGCAAATTCCCTATTACTTCCCATCCTTGACTATGCGGATGCCAGCTATCCAGATCTTACCGAGAACCAATTAAACAAACTTGAGCGACTTAAAAATGTTTGTATAAGATTTATATTTGGTCTACGCAAGTATGATCATGTCTCCGAGTTTCGCAAAAAGCTCAAGTGGTTACCAATACGACTTCGCCGGAATGCTCATATCCTTTCACTATTATATAATATATTGTTTAACCCTTCAACACATTACTATCTTAAAGAACGTTTTGAGTTCCTCTGTGACACACATAAGAAAAACTTACGATCATCAGAGAATCTAAAGTTAAAAATGCCAATGCATTCTACGGTATTTTTTGATCATTCATTTACTGTTGTGGCTATTCGTTTGTGGAATGCATTGCCGCTCGAAGTGAGACAAGCTCAATCATTGAACATTTTTAAAAATATGATTAAAAAGCTTTATTTGACGCAACTATAAAATAAATCTTTCTTATTCATTTATTTATGTAATATATAGTTATATATATATATATATATATATATATATATATATATATATATGTGTGTATGTATTTATTTAATTATGTATTATATTATATTTATATATATGTATGCATTGTTTATTACACTATAAGTATAGAAATTATCTCTATGTACAAGTGTTATGTAACTTACCATATCTACACCACTATCTACAGTATTCAACCCCGAAATCCATCCAAAGGTTGTCTGGAAGAGATCGCTCTTAGCGATAAGACCGCCCATTGTACAACTTACATATTATAACTGTGTTTTTGTATCGTCCAATGTTGTGTAAACTTTTAAATAGTGTACAATAAAGAATATTCTATCTATCTATCTATCTATATTTTTTTTTATGTGTGTACGTGGATAACTTCGTCGTTTAGGAACCGATTTCGATGATTTTTTTTTTCTCATTGCAGATGGCGTCGCGTATGCTGTGTACCTCACATTGTGACGTTTGAGTTATGTTTCACCTGCATAGTCGTCGGATTATCAGTGCTTGTTATCTTTCTAACTGACATAGAAACTGATCCGCAGTGAGTATTTTATTTTATATTAGAACTAGCTTTTGCCCGCGGCTTCGCTCTCGTGAATATCGTTTTTTTCCAATAGACATTTTTATTTTGTTGAAATACTGTTGTTCACACTATGTATTTCTAATCTCCCATTCATACAAACCCTCTTTCATCCATCCACCTAAAGATATCTCCCGTAAAAACAATATACAATACACAAAGACAAATTTTCACTACAATAACTTTCCCCCTCCCCTTCCACTCCTCCCTTTGCGCCTCTCTCCTCCCCTCCCCGTTCTTCCCTCCACCTTCAGAATCCCTTGCCCCCTCCAGCTTCCCTTGCCCCTACCTCCACTTCTCTATACCTTGCCTCTTCGATTCTCCTTCTCTTTCCTAGCCCTTTCCTTTCCTTCCTCTCCCTTCCCCTCCTTTCCCTTCCTTCCTATCGCTTCCTATCCCTTCCTCTCCCTTTGCCCTCCGTTCGGGAATCCTCTTCTTTCCCCGTCCCTTCCCCTCCCGGCTCTCTCACTTCCCCATCACTTTTCCTCACTTTCCCCTCACTTTCCCCTCAACTCTCCCTCACTTGTCCTCTCACTTGCCCTTGACTGCCTCCTCACATCCCCCTGACTTCCCCCTCCCTCGCTAACTTCAAAAGCAGAGATCTTTTTATACAATATTTCATCCCTAATTTCACACTTATAAATCCAACCCAGTTAAAAAAAAAATGAGGGTATTTTTTATTTAAATAGAAGTATGCCAAAACATAACTTCAAAAATGTAAGTTAAAAAATGAAGAAGTTTCATACAATCGTTTTCATCCCTTTTCACACACTTAGGGGTTAAATTTTAAAAACCCTTCCTTAGTACACCTCTATAAATTAAGACAAACATCAACCCTCCAAATTTCAAGTCGCTACGACTAGCGGTTTAGGCTGTGCGCTGTCTGTCAGTCAGTCAGGACAAATGGATTTATATATATGGAATTTATAATATAATATGTGTATGGAAAGGTCATGCCGCATTTACACACGCAAGTCGCCGCTCGCCATGCGCCTCGACGAGACGCTCGTACACGAGCGCGACATGAACTGCCTATTTACACATACATGTTGTAGCGTGGGACACCATGGATGAAACAGAAATTATTGCAACGTCACTACTGTTGTTGAACGCGTCGCGAACGTTTTTCGCGAGAGTGTAAACAGCATGTTCTCATCTGCCACGAAGCCCTTTGACTCCCGTCCCAAAAACCGCCATCGAGGCGAGCGGCAGCGAGCAGCGAGTCTGTAAGAGCGTACTGTTTACATATTCAAGCTTGTCTTAGCTCGCTCGTAGTTGCGCTATCATAGTGCACTAAGTAGACGTGGCGTCGCACACTCGCTGGTAGGTCGGTTGCCGTGCGCGGCTCGGGGTAGGCGGCGTCACGTCTACGCGGCGACGCGAAGGCTCAAAGACTGGTCGTCGATCAGGCGGCGTGATATCCAACAGGGGCTGATGATCGGCGCGTGCGCGGTGGGCGGCGCGGCTCTCCTCGCGAACCTGTACACGTGCGGGCGCGTGCTGGCCGCGCTCGTGCTCGGGCCGCGCGCGCGCCTCGCCCGCGCCACGCGACGCGTGCACAGCGCCACGGCCGTCGTCGCCGCGCCCACGCTCGCGCTAAGACCCGAAGTGCAAGCGCTCACGCATGTGGTAGTTATGACATGGCTTTACTTTTCTATTTTTAATAATCATTTCATCATGTACGAAAAGTAAATTGTTACAAATTCCGTCGTCAATAGATAGAAATGCAGCCGAGCAACAGTAATAAAAAGTAATTAATGCCCTTGGCGTACGGCGCAGGGTGCAATTTTAGGGCCTTTACTCGCTTAATGGTATTTAAGTATGTTTATCCGCATTCTAGAACCGACATCACTAGCTATAATATAGGTTGCTTTGGGTCTAAATAGTGTACTGTTAGAATTATAATGGTTGCCTAGCTCATGTCGCATAATCGATGACAATAGTGGTAACGTTACTAAATTGTCTTTAAAATTCATCTTTCATTTTAATGATGTAATTGAATAAAAGGATTTATCTAATAACAATTCTAAAAGTCTTAACACCTACACAGGTGTCATGTCTCGACGCATTCACGGGACAACAGACCCGACTAGTGGTAGTCGTGGACGCTCTAGACAGCTGTGAACAGGAGAAAGTGCTCGCACTACTCAACGCTGTGCACGCGCTCTGCTCCGACCCTAAGAGCCCCTTCATACTGCTGCTGGCTATAGACCCACATATTATAAGCAAGGTAAATATCGAATAAGTTTTTGTTAGTTGTTTTATCGCTGGATTTTCAAGAAAATCAACGAATTATAACAAGGCATTCTAAAATTTCATTACATACAGATGACAAATATTAGTGTGGTGCCACGAATATTTACAAAAACTGAAATTTTTGCATACGCCGGTAGAGTCTGCGCTAGATTTCAAGTCCACTTGAGTTAAAAGTGCATTGTGCATTGAGCATTGTGCACTATTTCTCGTTTCCTTTTATTGTATTCCGAAATGTATATTTATGTAAGTTTATTTTAAAAACGATCTCAGAACATGTTTGTAAATAAATAAAAATCGCTTTTTGTGGCAGACAAAATTGCGTTTCGATTTCCCTCACGCAATAAAATGTTATGTGATCTAGACATTTGTGCCGAGTCCAAGGAAGATGATTGTAACGTACTAGCTAATTTATGAGACGTCATACAGAGTTGTCGCGCTCGCCGTGACGTCATAACATACAACCGCTCATGTCGCGTCACCGTCCCGCCCCGCTCACTCTGATCAGAACTCCAAGGATTATAATATAGACTTAGTGCCAGTTTCTTACTAGAACTATGCATTTTAAACAGGTTGCTTGGATCGAGGTCAGTCGAGAACATATTTCATTATGTTTGGTGTTCACCCGTTTCGTTGGAGTTATAGAATCGATGTTGTTGTGTACAAAATTCCCTTACCTTTACCTCTGTTCTATATCATGTTTTTGCATGATTTCGTCTTCGAAATAAATGGTGGTCTACTTGTAAATTTAACTGTTAGTGTTGCATGATATATTTCGTAATAATTTTTTATGTATTTATGAAAAATCCGCTCACAATCGTGCTTTGAAAACATAATGTTTACATTTCTTTGTAACATCAACAATTAAACAATTTTGCAGTTGGTATAGTTTCAATACTTTGTTTTCTTTTTTACATTTTTAAAAGAGATAATGAGAGTGTATCTAATATCTAACAACACAGATTGGGTGCGGAGAAGACTTTATATTGTCATGTGTATGTTTTACATATAAAATAAAACAATTCCAAAGTGTTAATATGATATTAAAAGGGCCTCTGTCTCTGAACATACTGCTCTTTAATCACCACAATAAATCTATTACCTACACCTTCCTTCATGCGTTTGTACGTTGAGTAGGCGGTGGAGATAAACAGTCGTCGCGCGTTCTGCGAGAGCAACATCGGTGGGTGGGACTACCTGCGCAACATGGTGCAGCTGCCCTTCTACCTACAAAATTCTGCGCTACGCAGGGTGAAAACTGCGCAACAAACGGCCACCAAAAGAATGCAAATACTTGCTGCTGATGACTTCTCTACATCGCTACAGCGATCGGTGAGACTGTTTGTTTTCTTATCAATCAAACTTAATTGTATAAATATAAAAAGGTTTAAAAAAAATTATATAAAAAACTTAGGCTTGTGCAATGGTTAAAATAGTATATGGAGAACAGCAACTGGCGCCTTAATATTTAAATTTAAATAAAGCCAGATCCAAATTGTTCATATACAATGACTTATCAGTATCACCCACAGAAAATAACAAGGTTAAATGAGAAAATAGTAACGGCATGAAGATTGAAGAACAGTTATGCGTTATAAATGTTAATTTAAATGAGTTGCAGCGATATGAATGCTGACCATGCATTAATAAATAAGTCGAAGATCGTAATTCTAGAGACAAAGAATTTTATTAATACAAAGCTGAGAATAGGTATATTTTTTTTCTTAGTCGTATAAAAGTTGTATTAAGACACATAGGTTTTGAAACCTACAAACAACAATTTTAAGCCATGAATATTTTTTCTTAATTTAGGTATCAGCACGTCGTCTATCCTCAACATCGGAACTAATGTCAAGTCAGGAACGTATCAAAGGTCAAGCGGCCCGCGAGCGTCGTCTTCGCCCCTCAGAGTCAGTGGCCTCGTCCGTAGCGTCTGGGTTACATCGCGGGGGGATAGGGGCAGGGGGGACGGGGGCCGCGGATTTGAACCGAGTCTTACTAACTGATGACTACTTTAGTGATGTTAACCCTAGGAGCATGAGGCGGTTGATGAACGTGTTATATATCACAGGTAAGCATTATTATGTGTAAGTTTATTATATATAAAAATAAAAACATTCATAAATAAAAATACAAAAATATTTTAAGATTATTGATTACACTATTTGTTTACCCAGGTCGCCTTCTAAAAGCATTCCAAATCGAGTTCAATTGGTACCAACTGGCTTCTTGGGTGAACTTAACTGAGCAATGGCCATTCCGAACTTCTTGGATCATCTACCATCATGAGACTTATGAAGAGCATATAGATGATTCTACATCACTAAAAAATATTTATGAAAAGTAAGTAGGTATCTAATGTTTTTATTGCCCGTGTAGTACAGGAATGAACGAGCGCAGACCTGATCTACTGCATAGCTTCGCAATGGCACTGTACGTTATAAAATATCGAGGTCACTATTTGCAAATATTTGCTGTTTTGTATTCCTTATTCCTTCCTAACAGTAATTTGTCGCAAACTTAATTAAAAAGTATTTGTTTTCAAATTCCTTTTACCAGAGTAAAACCTCTCATGAATGGTCTTCGAGAAGCCAGTACTCTAATGGAACTGGACCGAGATGAACGCAAGCTAGAGGTGTTCTTAAGTTTCCATCGCTCCACACTCACCGCTGCTGATATCAAGATATTTCTACCTTTCACTATTAATCTGGATCCATACATAAAGAAGGTTATCAAAGGTAGGTTATCAAAACTAAATACTGATAAAGATCATACGAATAAATGAAATAATTCTTGAATATAACCATTTTTTTTGGTGCAAATGCATACGTATAATGTGCGACCTTATCGAATGAATAAACCATTTCTTCCAGTCAACTGGCGACTAAGAGACCATTTATCAGGCAGCATGGTTAATTTTATTTATTTAGGAAAAACAAACAGTTGCACATTTAAATTATGAATTAGGTTAAAATATTGTTACGACGATTACCTACGCTGGAACGTTCGCAAGTACCTACCTACTCGTGTACGACGAATACCTACGCTAAAACATTCGCTAGTACCTACCTAGACTTATACGATGAATACCTACACTAGAACGTTCGCATGTACCTACCTACACGTATAACAATAGATCATCGGCGGTAGGCATACCTACGCGTCGCAGCTAAGTACCTACACTCATTGTTCTGTTTTCGAGAATTGTCGGCATCTTTGTAGTAATAACTGGAAGGTTCTAGAAATCTATTAAATGACTATAAAAAGGATTCGACCGTCGGCACTTCGTTCAGTTGTGAATACAGCGATCTCGAGCGAACATCTAAGTGATACGGAAGTTTACGAAGAGCGATATACGAAGCGTTATAGTGCAGTATAAGTGTTCATAGCTTTATTTAGTTACTGTTAGTATACTGTGTGAGTCTTGAATAAACTCATCATCGCGTAACTGGCATTTTGCATCAAACCCCATCCTGACACGTAACAATTGGTGACAGAAGTGAGAATGCCAGTCACACCACGCGACGAGGGAGTACGCACTCGACGACAGGCGGCGGTAGACGAAACTCGTGAACCATCGATTATGGCCGATACTGAAGAGTCTAGCGCAGCAGTAGTTAGTGATCCCGGCACTTCTGCGGCGTCGACGAGTATGGGCTCTGGCTTCGACATGTCGTCCCTTTTAGCCGTTATACGGTAGGGCCAACGCCAAGCTGAAGAACGGCAACGTCAAGTCATGGAGGAGTTGAAGGAAGGTCAACGCCAAGCTGAAGAGCGCCAACGCCAAGCTGAAGAGCGCCAACGCCAAGCTCTTCTAGACCTTAAGGAAGGTCAACTGCAAGCCGAAGACAGACAATGCCAGGCTATCCGAGAGGACCTTCGAGAAATGATGGACTCTAAGTTGGAAGGGTTCAGTACCGTCATCAGTACTCTTCAAGAAGACGTTGAAGTAGTAAAAATACGCACCAGCAACATGATGAAATTTTCGAAGATGTCCAGACCACCATGAACCATCATGACAAGATGATTAAAGAGCTGCAGAAGACCAAGGTCCTATGTTCAAGCACTACGTCTATGGCCGCGGCAGTCACTTCCGGAGGTCCCAAGTTCAAACTTCCCTCCTTTGACGGCTCGTTTTCCTGGACGGCCTTTCGACACCAGTTCGAAGTAGTTGCCAAAGGAAATGGATGGGAAGATGATCACGCACTGACAGCGCTTACTTTGGCACTAAGAGGGGATGCACTGCTGATCCTAGAGAACTTACCTGCTGACCGACGAAACTTAGACGCACTCCTGAAGGCATTGGTAGCTCGATTTGGCGATAAGCACCTGGAGCATGTTTATCGAGCTCAGCTGAAGGATCGAACTCAGAAGCCGAGTGAGGGACTTCAACAATGGGCTGCTGAAATTGAACGCCTGGTACGACGAGCCTATGCCTCCAGTACATCATCTGTGGACCACATAGTTGTGCAAGCTTTTGTGGATGGCATAAAAGAGTTTGAGGTCAGAGCAACTGTTCGGTTGGCACACCATACATCTTTAGAAGCGGCCTTAGCACATGCCCTTGAGGTGGAAGCTGTGCGAAACGACTACAAGTCACATAAAGTACGGGAAGTTGTTGCAGCTGTTAGACCACGAGGTGAGCCTATGTGCTACGGATGCGGCAAGCGGGGACATATCCGAATCAACTGCCCGGACCAGAGAAGAAGTAGAATGGTGTCAGCTACTACTCAGGTTGATGCTAGTCAAGATCCGTTACGTCAAGCCCCCACAGTACAAGTATCACAGGCATGTGACGGTAATAGCCTGGTAACAGCTGGAGAAATCAATAGTAAACCTGTTCGCTTTACGATAGATACGGGCGCGTCGAAGACCATCGTACGACCAGAACTTCTGCGGCGAACAATTCAGTGGGAAGACGCACGACCATCTTGCAAATTGCAAACAGCGACTGGCCAGCCAGTGACCGTCCTCGGAGTTACGGATGTGAGAATCAAACTAGGAGAGAAGACTTATCATCAATCTGTTTTGGTGGCGAGCATAACGTATGACTGCATTATCGGCTTAGACTTCCTACGAATGCAGCAGTGCGTTGTCGATATTGCTAAAGGTGTTCTAAGCTTCCCAGACCAAGAGGTCTTTCTAGAAGGCTGTTCTTCAATAGCGGTCTACAGTGCCAAAACGATAACCTTGGCACCAAGGTCAGAAACCTTAGTCGATGTAAGGTTTTCTGAGGGTATAGCGGCTGATCGTTGCGTCATAGTGGAAGATTCTGGGCGCCATACCAGTCGAATTACAGCCAGAACTTTGGTAATGACTAGAAGTGGAGCAAAAGTTAAAATTGCCAACCTTAGCAATTCGGCGATGTTGTAACGGAAGAACGTGATCGTGGGACGATGTGAGGCTGTTAGCAGTCTGAGGAAGATCCAAGAGAACGTCCAGACTGCCTCTTCCGCAAACCATATGGGCCCGTTATTAGAGACCACGAAGAAAAGTTTGTCACCCAACGAATATCGGGAAGCAGAGAAGCTGCTGCTGGACTACAAGGACATTTTCACCAAAGAAGAAAACGACCTTGGAAGAACGGGGTTAGTGAAACATCCGATCGACACAGGTGCTACACAGCCTATCAAACAAAGACCTAGACGAGTGCCACTAGCAAAAGAACAAGAAGTAGCCGACCTGGTTGGGAATATGGCACGAACCAAGATCATAGAGCCATCATCCAGCCCATGGTCTTCACCGGTAGTACTCGTGAAGAAGAAAGATGGTAGTACCAGGTTTTGTGTAGATTACAGGATGCTGAATAACGTCACCAAGAAAGACAGCTATCCTTTGCCCCGTATTGACGACACTTTGGACATGCTTGGAGGCATGAAGTGGTTCTCTACGGTAGATCTGAAAAGTGGCTACTGGCAAGTGGAACTCCGGCCAGAAGATAAGGAGAAGACTGCATTTACCACCGGTACTGGCAAAGGCCTGTGGCAGTTCCGGGTAATGCCATTTGGATTGTGTAATGCACCAGCTACGTTCGAAAGGCTTATGGAACGCGTATTAGTGGGTTTTTTGGGAGATGCCTGTCTGGTGTACTTAGATGACGTAATAGTTATGGGACGCAGTTTCACGGAACATCGCAAGAATCTTGAGAAAGTGTTCAAGAGATTTCGTGAATCAAACTTGAAACTTAATCCGAAGAAGTGCGCCTTTTTCAAGAAAGAAGTTTCATTCTTAGGCCACATTATTTCGGATAGAGGTGTTCAAACGGACCCAGACAAAATAAAAGCGGTTCAAGAGTGGCCTGTACCAAAAACTAAAACCGAAGTTAGAGCCTTTCTGGGACTTAGTGCTTACTACCGGCGTTTTGTGAAGAACTTCTCTCAAATAGCCAAGCCATTACACCACCTTACAGAAGAAAAGAGGAACTTCGTTTGGGACTCGGATTATCAACGTGCGTTTACACGACTCTAAGAATTGCTGTGCTCAGCTCCAGTCCTGTGCTACCCTAATAGAGAAGGCAGATTTATTGTGGACATAGACGCCAGTAATACTGGAATCGGAGGTGTGTTATCCCAGGAGCAAAATGGACAGCAAGTGGTCATCGCATACTTCAGCAAGTCTCTATCGAAGCCTGAGAGAAACTACTGTGTGACTCGGCGTGAATTACTAGCAGTTGTGAAGACCTTACAACATTTCAATAAATACTTGCTGGGAAGAGAGTTCACACTACGAACAGATCATGCGGCACTGAAGTGGTTACTCCAGTTTAAGAATCCTGAAGGCCAAGTTGCAAGATGGATCGAACAACTACAAGAGTACAACTTTGTAATAGAACACCGCAGTGGAAAGATTCACTCCAACGGTGATGCCTTATCGCGACGTCCATGCTCCCAGGATTGCAAACACTGTCTGAAGCATGAGTCCAAGGAGGTAGTGAAAATTGTCAGGACTCAGGGGACCGATGAATCCTGGGACAAAGAAGAAATTAGTAAGGCACAGAAAGAAGACAGAGATCTAAAACTAATAATGGACTGGAAGGCTCAGGGTCGGAAACCATTATGGCAAGACGTATCAGCCGCAAGCCCAATCACGAAGGCCTACTGGGCTCAGTGGGACAGCCTGAAATTGGAACAAGACGTGCTATATAGAAAGTGGGAATCCCCTAACGGCAAGGAGCAAGTTCTACAGATGGTGATCCCGAAAGACAAAGTCGCACCTGTTCTGCGCTTGGTGCATGATGGTGCATCAGGCGGGCATCTTGGTGTGAAGAAGACTTTGGTAAAGGTGAGAGAACGCTTCTACTGGGTACGCTGTCGGGAAGACATCGAGGAGTGGTGTAGAAAGTGTTCTACGTGTGCTTCGGTAAAAGGACCTCGTACTAGATCAAGAGGCAAGCTTCAGCTGTACAGTGTCGGAGCCCCATGGGAAAGAATTGCCATTGACGTAGCTGGACCATTTCCCGTGACAGAAGACGGCAACCGCTTTATAGTAGTAGTTCAAGATTACTTTACCAAATAGCCCGAAGTGTTTGCGACACCAAACCAAGAGGCGCAGACCGTGGCCAAAAAGTTGATCCAGGAAGTAGTGTGTCGGTTTGGTGTGCCGTTGGAACTGCATAGTGACCAGGGAAGAAATTTCGAGTCAACCCTGTTTCAAGAGATGTGTAATCTACTCGGCATACATAAAACACGGACAACACCAGCGCACCCGCAGTCTGACGGCATGGTAGAACGGTTTAACCAGACATTGGAAAACCATCTGGCCAAGGTTGTCGAAGACCATCAACGAGACTGGGACCGTTACATTCCACTCTTCCTGTTATCATATCGGTCAGCGGTTCATGACACTACAGGATTTACGCCGGCCAAAGTCAACTTCGGAAGAGAGATACGCCTACCAGTAGACTTGATTACCGGAACACCACCTGATACGCCAAAGCCGACAGTAGAATACGTCGCAAACTTGCAGGCACAGCTGGATAAGACACATGACCTAGTGCGGGATAACAACCTCAAGTCTAGTGAGAAAATGAAAACTCGTTATGACAGGAAAGCAAGTACTCATGGCTTCGAGGAAGGTACGCTCGTGTGGTTACATAATCCTCTCAGGAAAATCGGCAAGTCACCGAAGCTACAGGCCCGCTGGGAGGGTCCCTATAAAGTAATCACAAGGATTAATGACGTGACTTATCGCATAAGACAGGGCGATAGAAAGAAGCCGAAGATCGTCCACATCGATCGACTAGCACCCTATCACGGTTCTAACGCTGCTCGGGACGAGCATGATTAAGAGGGGGGCAATGTTACGACGATTACCTACGCTGGAACGTTCGCAAGTACCTACCTACTCGTGTACGACGAATACCTACGCTAAAACATTCGCTAGTACCTACCTACACTTATACGATGAATACCTACACTAGAACGTTCGCATGTACCTACCTACACGTATAACAATAGATCATCGGCGGTAGGCATACCTACGCGTCGCAGCTAAGTACCTACACTCATTGTTCTGTTTTCGAGAATTGTCGGCATCTTTGTAGTAATAACTGGAAGGTTCTAGAAATCTATTAAATGACTATAAAAAGGATTCGACCGTCGGCACTTCGTTCAGTTGTGAATACAGCGATCTCGAGCGAACATCTAAGTGATACGGAAGTTTACGAAGAGCGATATACGAAGCGTTATAGTGCAGTATAAGTGTTCATAGCTTTATTTAGTTACTGTTAGTATACTGTGTGAGTCTTGAATAAACTCATCATCGCGTAACTGGCATTTTGCATCGAACCCCATCCTGACACGTAACAATATATAATACTAGATGCGCCCTACGGCTTCGAACGCGCGTAAAATGTGTTTTTTTGTATCCCTCAGGAACCAGACCGATTTACGGGATAAAAAGTAGCTATGTCCGTCTCCGGCACCGAATCAGATTTTTTATTAAAATCGGTTCAGCCGTTTAGGCGCTGAGTGGTAACAAACACGTACACACAAAAACTTTCGCATTCATTTAATAGGATTGTATACTTAAATATGTAGCTCACAACGTTATCCAAGTTATTTACGTTCAAAATATCACCATATTACGGTCAATTAACCCGCCAGCAAAGCGTGGCCACTATAGTAATCTTTCATTCAAAGTAAAAACAATGTTTTAAAATAAAAATCTATAATTTTTAATTTTTACAAAATTGCAGAAGAGCAATTACAAACTGGCGTGGACGAAGACACGGGTGCAGGCGGTGCTGCGGGACCTTTCTGGGGTAGCCAGCAACATCGACAACCACACTCTAAATTGTTCCAAAGGAAACATGTAAGTTACATCCTAATTTATACCTACTGCTTTAGAACGAATCTTCAAAAATAAATGAATGAATGACATTCATTATCATTATATCAGCCGAGAGACGTCTACCGCTGGACTTCAGTCACATAGGCCTGATTAGTTTCGCCACCTCGATCGCTGAGCCGCTCTCATCTATCAGTTGTCACCCTTATCAAGTCGTCGATCCACTTTGTAAAGGGTCTGCCCACACTATGTCTTCCATTTACTATACATTTACTTTTGAAACAAATTTATAAAGAAATCTTGTAATTGCAGCGTTCATCACCACCTACTCAACCACCCGGTACTGCCGCAGTGCCACCGCAACAGATGTGGGTGGGTTGGGCTAACACGGGCTCTGGGTTTGTGCCACAGACCATACAGCCGCAACCGTTTCAACAACAACCGTTTCAACAACAACCGTTTCAACAACAGCCACAGCAACAACAACAACAACAACAACAATCAGTGCCTTCGCAGAACCCGTATCACATGCTACGCACTGCGTTTCCGGGAATGGTTTGTACCATTTAGTTACTCATTTGTAGGGGATTTTTAAAAGAGTTTTTTTTTTTGTGTTTAAATAATACGTAATATAGGTTTGTAACGGCTGTCACTAGTACTTCTAGGTAGCTGCTGTTGAATAAAATAATTAAAATGTGTAATGCTTAACTATGCGTGTATGACTGTGAGGACACTGTGGACAAGCTCCGTGACTTCGTGAACGTCTACGAGGCGAGCTAAGCCGTTACAGCATTTTATCTATGGATGTGATTTAATTGTTATGTTATCATACAATACGTAGATATATTACGCAGTTTTCCCTATTGGTGCTACTCTCACGTTGAGTATTCCGAGCACAATTCTAAAGTATTGAAAGTTGGGTTAAATTCTCCCGCCCCCCATTACACGAGCTACCTATTACTTTCCAGAGCGACATAGCGAACATTCGCCTGTCCACCCTGAGCGTGGAGCGCGTGTGCGAGGCGGTGCGCGGCGCGCTGGCGGCGGGCGCGGAGGGCGCGGCGGGCGCGGCGGACGCGTGCGCGGCGCTGCGCAGGCACCGCGTGAGTGGGCTCGTGCTCGCGGTGTGTCGTCTGGACGACCTGGAGCCGGTAACTGCATATTATCCATTCAACTATATATTACACTACTATAGCCAACTCATCATTCTCTCTACAGGGTCCCCAACGGCTCGGCTATGCTGTCAAACTTGACCATATCCATAAGTTACGGTTACCACTTACCGTTGGTAGGCCGTATGCTTGTTTGCCATTAAAGCTTTATAAAAAAAAACAAAATAGGAACTCAAAACAACAGTCATATTCCGAGCGACACGCACTCACAGTAATAAACGTCAAAGTGCAGTTGCGGCGCCCGAATCGCATCTCAGTGCAATATAGTGCTTGTATTTATCGCCTTGTCTAATAGAATAGAATATTCCTTATTGCAAAACACATAACACAAAAGAAATAACAGTAGTACAGAGATATCGGCCGACATCTATCCCTCATTTTATAATTTCAATTTGGGCAACATTTATGTCTGAATCATATCAAGGAAAAACAAGAACCTTAAATTATATACAACATATTCGTTTTTGTTCCAGATATTAGAATTACCTTTTGGTGATTGGGAGCTATTCAAATTACTCATTATAAATCTGCGTGAGCTTGAGGCGAACATGCCTTCAGCTGCACCGACGGTTACAGGTAAATTTAATAAAAAAAAATCTTTAACTTTTAACTAAAGAAAATATAGTCGACTTTACTCGTTCAGCAAAGTGATGTGTCTTAACTCCAATATTCAAATCAAACTATCATTTTTAGTACTGACCGAGAAGTCGACTGAAGTAGAAGTGGATTCAGCTAAACCTAGACCAACGCTGGAACATCAACGCAGTCGACCTTCTAACATGGAAAAACAGGTAAATATTCAATTTCATGTAATGAAGATTGTGTTTACCAATTTGCCAAGTTGTGGTAGACGAGGTTACTATTATAAGATACTTTTTACGGTAGTAGATCCACGCTGATTTCAGCATGAATTGGCCGAATCGTCCGGGGAAGTACTACCCTCTCATAGAAGATCGACTTAAGAGTAGTAGTATCCGTACTACTGCGTTTCGTTCGGTGAGTGAGAGCGCCGGAGGCCTAATTTCCCCCCTATCCTCTTTCCTCACCTTCCTCATTCCGTTCCCCTAACCCCATTCCCAGCCGCCATAGTGGAGGCCACTATATCAGCAGTTTAAGACGATGGCTTTTGGTATAGTGGCCGCCACTTCTGGATTCCCCTGACTGCTTACCATCAGGCGGGGTGGAGTCACTTTGGTAGGCTATAATATATTAAAAAAATAAAAGAAACTGTGGTTCTTATTTCTTCAAAAAGTATATCATCGGAATTTTGTAATTCCGGAATTTCATATAAATTTTTCAGTATGTTCAATTCCGGAATTAAGAGGAGTAATATCGCAATTCCGGAATCATTTTTTTATATCAAAACGTAATTCCCTTCGTTATTATCTTTTCCAAACGCAACGCACCCAATCTAACGTCTGTAGATTCTAAATACAATATAATTATACATTAATAAAGTGAATAAAAGACTGGAATCTTCGTCGGTAAACATAATAACGACTTCCAGTCTTAACATTACGGAACTAAAACTTAATGCGTAAGTGTTCAAACATAATTATATATCAATTAATAATATATATTATATTATATATTTACAATAATATTTATTAGGAATATATATTATTTTAATTATAGTATTTTATATTTTTAATTTTACTTATGAGTTCTGATGATGAAACATATTTGTCTGCCATTGAGTCTAGCTGTTCTGGCGATGAGAGTTTCTCCTCAATGACCGATACACTGGGTGACACTGTTAGGCAAAAATTTGTGAGCAGTTCCCATATGGCATTTAATGTATGCCACATTAATGCCCAAAGTGTATTGAGTCACTATAACGACCTGTATGAAACTTTTTTTAACGCTAACGTTCATGCCATCCTGATTTCGGAGAGCTGGCTTAAACCAAATTTTCCCTCTACTTCTTTTTCTCTCCCCGGCTTCATTCTGATTCGGAATGATAGGGTCGGCAGGAGAGGGGGTGGAGTTGCAATCTACCTTCGCAGTCACTTTTCTTTCAAGATTCTTGCTTCTTCTAATCCTGACCTTTCGACTTCCGAAGAGTTTCTCTTTATCGAAGTTGATGTCAAAGGAGCTAAGTGTGTCTTAGGAGTTGTCTATTCCCCGCCGTCTGTCGACTACTTCTCCAGTCTTGATTCAATTCTGGAATCCTTGGGGTCAGAGTATTCGCATCACATCATTATGGGTGATTTCAACACCAATCTTCTCCTTCCTAACTCCCAACGTTCTCGCAAACTACTCGAGATCATCGAGTCAGCCAGTCTTCACCTAATGCCACTTCAGGCCACTCACCACAACGCTACGGGTTGTGATACCTGGCTTGACTTAATCCTCACCTCATCTCCTAACCTTGTCCTTTCCCATGGTCAACTCCTTGCTCCAGGTTTCTCCCATCACGATCTCATTTTCCTATCCTATAACCTCAAACCTCCTAAACTTCCGCCTAAAGTACTGCACCGGCGTTGTTTTCGACGTATGGAATTGGACTGGACCAACTTGATGATGGCCTCCACCGTTGACGAAAAAGTTAAGGTCCTTAACCATAATATTGTCTCGCTTTACGATGTCCATGCTCCTGTTAGGAAAGTAAAATTAAAGCGCTTACCAGCACCCTGGCTTTCGCCAGGTGTTCACATGGCAATGAGGCGTAGGGACCGTGCTTTTCGTAAATATAAGAAGGATCGCTGTGACGACAATTGGTACACTTTTAAAACTGCAAGGAATCGGTGTAATCAGATGATTCGGAACGCAAAACGCCGATATATTCTCAATAACATCACATCCTCATGTCCCGCCGATATCTGGAAGTTTCTTGGAACTCTGGGTATCGGCAAACAGCGACGTGTTGACTCTCATCTGACAATTGGTTTGGATGACATTAACAACCATTTCTCTTCCAATATTCCATTTGATCACCAAACCAAGTGTCAGACTATCAACTACTTAGCTGATCTACCTCGTCCAGAAATAGGAAGTTTGTGCTTTTCTCCAGTGACTCCGGCGGAGATCAAAAAGATAATCCTGTCTATTAAATCCAATGCGGTGGGCAGTGACAGCATTAGCCGCCGCATGATCACCACAATCCTAGAACAACTCCTCCCAGTCCTCACTCACGTCATAAATTATTCTCTCCTTTCTGGCACGTGCCCAGCATCGTGGCGCAGAGCTTACGTTATTCCTCTCCCTAAGGTACAAACTCCTTCCCTTCCTAATCACTTCAGACCCATATCCATTCTCCCCTTCCTGTCCAAAGTGCTTGAAGCTTGTGTGCATAAGCAACTGTCACATCACATTTACACGCACAAACTTTTAAGCCCGTTTCAGTCCGGCTTCAAACCAGGTCACAGCACTGTTTCCGCTCTCCTCAAAGTGACTGGCGATGCAGTCATGCAGAGGGCATGGAGAATACTAAAGTCACCGTATTGGCTCTAGTTGACTTCTCAAAAGCTTTCGATACCGTCAGTCACGATATCCTCCTAGCAATCCTTTCCCATCTTATGATCTCCTCCGAGACTCTGGAATGGTTCTCAAGTTATCTTCGAGGTCGCCAGCAGTTGGTTCGCGTAGATGAGCAGTCATCGAATTGGCGTGACATTGTTTCTGGCGTTCCTCAAGGCGGTATACTTTCTCCTTTGTTATTTTCAATTTTTATTAACCTCATAACTAAGAACCTTCAGTGTGAGTATCATCTGTATGCCGATGACTTGCATATATACTATCAGGCTGACGTGGACAAAGTGTCGTCCGCTATCGTCATGGTCAATAGGGATCTGGATCATATAAAGAATAGGTCTGATAGGTTTGGCTTGACTGTTAACCCCGCGAAGTGTCAGGCCATAGTGGTGGGTAGCCAAAGATTAATAAGCAGGTTAGACATAGCTACGCTTCCACCTCTTATTTTTAATGGTGAAGTCATAGAATTGTCACCAACAGTCAAGAACCTCGGCCTGATTATTGACACTACGTTGAATTGGCGAGCTCAAGTGGCTCAAGTTAGTCAAAAAGTCACTGGTACCCTGCGTGCTCTATACCGACTAAAAAATTTTCTTCCATGGAGGACTAAGGCAATGCTGGTGCAGGCTTTAATTTTTTCTTTAATCGACTATGGTGATGTGTGCTACTTTGACCTGAATGCAGAGCTTCTCAATAAACTCGACCGTCTTCTCAATAACTGCATTCGATTTACTTTTAACCTTCGTAAGTATGACCATGTGTCCACTTATCGTTCCCAGCTAAAATGGCTAACTATTTTTCAACGCCGAAGTTTGCGTGCGCTAACCACTCTATATTCAATTCTAACTTCCCCTAACCCTCCTCCTTACTTGACTCTTTCTTTTCAGTACCTTAGTTCTATCCATGATAGAAATCTTCGCTCCGCTAATAATCTTCTCTTAACTTGTTTCTCTCATACAACAGATTTTGTTCACTCTTCTTTTCCTATTCAATCTATCCTTCTTTGGAATGCGCTTCCTCTCGAAATCAGGAAGTCCACTAACCGTTATGTGTTTAAAGTTAAAGTCCGGGAGTTATTATTATCCAAATAATAAGGCAGTTTCATTCATCACACATATAAGTAATTATGTATTATTTTCCATCTTTAAATGGATTATTTTATTATATTTATATATATTATTATATCATATTATTATATAATACTATATATATGTATATTTATTTATATATATATATTATATATGTATATCCTATCCTTTAACCTAAGTACTTTGCACCTACTTGATTGTCTCTGCATCACCCAATGGTAGACTGGTAGATAATGCCTCAGGCATTAAGTCCGCCTTTACATGTATGTGTATAAAGTTTTAAATAAATAAATAAATAAATAGTCAACACATTGATATCAAGTAAATCATATAAGAGGCGTCACTTATTACTATTCAAATTGTAATTTTTAGCAGATTGTCGTGAATATTTCATTAAAATTTAATTAATTTACTACTTTAACAAGATAACCTTGTAATGTCTAGTCATGAAAAATAAGAATTTTTTACGAAATGAAATCTTGAAGAGTCACGCATGCAAAGGAGTTTATTTGTTTGTTTGAACGCGATAATCTCTGGCACTACCAGTCGGATTAGAAAAATCTTATTGCGTTTGATAGCCCACTTCTCGAGTAATAAATAGGCTATGTAACATTACGCTACTGGCGACGGGAGCAGAGCAGTAAGCAAAAACGCGGGCGAAACCTCGCCGCGAAAAACTAGTTTCATGATAAAAGTGTTAAGACTTTTATATTACCATACCAAAGTGACTCCACCCTGCCTGATGGCAAGCAGTCAATCCAGATGTGTTGGCTACCATAACATAAGCCATAATTATCGTCTTAAACTGTTGGTATGGTGGCCTCCACTATGGCAGCTGGGAATTAATAGAGTAGGGAAAGGGAATTAGGGAGGTGAGGAAAGTGGAAAGGAGGAAATTGGGCCTCCGGCATTCTCACTCACCAAACGAAACGCAGTAGTACGGATACTACTACTCTTACGACGATCTTCTATGAGAGAGTCTTCCCTGGTCGATCCGACTCGTTCATGCTGAAATCAGCGTGTATCTACTACCGTATTACGTATATTCCAGTCTTTTATTCAGTTTGTAAATGTTTAATTATATTGTGTTTTCTGGCTGAATGAAAGGCTGGTTATTTTACTGTATAAAGATCAAATTAATATGTTACTAAAGATTAAATGACTGATTTAATTATAGATCTTTTATTATTTGGAACATTTTTTATTTTCGTACTAAAATTACCAATTCCGGAACCAGTTCCGGAATTCCGGAATCAGATCTCCAGTATTGGAACTCAGTTCCGGAATTGAAAACCTTCGATATTGCATGCCTTAATCGGAACAGCCACTCATAGAGTCAGTCGGTTCTTCTCGGGTATTATCGTGCATAGATATTATAAAATTAGATAATAATACAATTTTAAGAACTTCAGATAAATCCCTAACATAAACTGATATGTATTTACAGCCATACGCGGAGTACCAGGTGATTATAAGTAGTAGTAATTAGTGTAGAGCATTTATTTAGATCGTTCATTGCACGAGCTCTTATTTTTTATTAACCGTTCGTTATAGCCTCCTTATTTCGTTTTTAGCTAAGTATAATATAATGAACACATTGCTGCAAATAGAAGACACGTTTTCTTTTTTTAACAATCCCGCAAAATTAGTATTACCAATCACATTTTCTCTTATTTTGTTTAGTGCACGTTTTCCGTTGCTAAATTATTTGTTTGTTTTG
Source organism: Parascotia fuliginaria (assembly GCA_963082885.1). NCBI lineage: Eukaryota > Metazoa > Arthropoda > Insecta > Lepidoptera > Erebidae > Parascotia > Parascotia fuliginaria. Next base: position 8,491,992 of record OY720174.1, on the reverse strand, counting down.
TGAATTCTGACTATACTGGTTCAGGGTTTTTGAGACTCCCGTTTATATTATGGAACTAGGTAACTTTTATGAAATTTTTATAATTTCAGAATGTAAAAGTGAAAAAGGTAGGGCCGATCAAATCAAACTAATTTGCCTACAGCAGAACTTCCTAAAATATATTGATAACATTTTTACTTACATAATACAATGAATAAAATATATAATTTCACATTTTACATCTTTCCCTCCGTGCAAATACCACTTGCAGTTAGGAAGACAAAAGCCTCCTCCAAGTTTCGACACCTTGGCCGATTGTGAGTAAGCCGGCCTTTAGCCATCGGTCTTATTCCACGTACTCAATGACTAACAGCTCAGAATGTCTCGCAAGAATTGGGTTCTTCTACTGAAAAATCAAGCCATCTTACGACGTAATTGATTGTGGGTAGTGTTTTCAGAATCTACAGCAAAAGTGACTAAAATAATTAGACCCCTCTCATTCAATATTTATCACTTAAGTACTATAAATAAAGTTATTTATAGTACTATCATACAAATTCTGCATCTACTATCATGCAATTCTGATGCAGAATTTGTCATTCTGCGTCTGCGTTCTCAAAACATCAACACAGCGCTAAACGCCAACTTCGCATATTGTGCGTTTTTAGACATTAAGCGAAGTTAGCGTTTTGAACTGTGTTGCCATTTTGAGAAGTCGTCATTCTGCGTCAGAACCAAATGTTTCTATATTTATGTCTATAATATAAAATGTAAAAGTTTAGTTTGTATTCTTGATCCTACAGTATAGCCATAACTTTGTTTTAAACTCTATATCCCACTAAAATATGCCCGGAGCCGTATCTTATATGTAAATTATTGTATCAGGTAACACTGGAGGAGCAAATGATCTGCGGCGCACTTCAAACACTTAACGAGGAGGCGCTGGAGGATGTTCTGCAGTCGGAGCCTCCCTCCCACCCAGGTGAGCCCCTCCACACCATCCGCGAGTACCCGCCGCCCTCCCCCACCCCTGACCCCGCACACCTCTCACCCTTTGAACCTCAGCACTCCCCTCCGGCTTCAGACGACGAGCTGGAGCCGCGACGCGACCACGTCGTTGTCAACTTTGCTGATGATGTCTTCATGTAATTATAACTACGGCACATTGCGTTCTACTCTCTGCGGATCAGTTATCATCAGCAAACGTAGCAGACCTAGTATTATAACTTAGTTATTCGTTCGAGGCTGTGACGCTCAATATTTCAATGATTATTTTTTAAATCTAGCTTGGATTGTATGAATCTGTGATTTTCATTCAGTGGAGTGTGGCAAAGGTATTTAAAACTACCAAAGCTCATAATATCAATGCAATATTGAGTTAGATTGATTTATGTATATTATTATTATTATTGTGGCTTACATAAAAATGGTAAATATATTACTTTGCGGCACAAGTAGCTTACCAAAAATGTGTGATGTATATATTATATATTTTTTTTTTGTTTTTGTCATTGCATCCGTTCATTGTATCTGCATGTGAAGCTAGTAAATATCTTATATTGTTTCTTCTTTGAGTATATTATATTAAAGAAAAGCAATCCTTTGTGTATTCACAAAGTTAGAAGTATTTGTACTAGCACAAGCACATTATTCATCATTATTTATTAATTAGTATAATTTTCGTAATATTATTGGAATATTAGTTTTAGATTGATGTATGAAATATATCTGGCACTATTTTATGCTTATCATGGATTTTACACACATTATACCCCGTTTATTGGTGGTCATACTGGCGTCCATACTATTGTAGTGCTAATACTGCAAGTAGATCTATTAAATCACGTGCTGCTGTTATTTTTTATTATCCCAGAAAAGAAAAGAGGTAAATAGGTTTTGTGCGTACACTAGAAATAGTGCATATTTTGTATGAATACGAAATTAATTTCCTATAACGCCATTTTTGTTTGGTGGGAGTAAATGAATAATACCATTGATTGTCTACTAAATGGCCAATTCACTTAGTTTGTACGTATGATATCATTCGATCAGTTTGTTTGATACTTACCATTTGGATATTATATCAGAGTAAAAAATGGCAATGTAAACAACATTGCTAAACTGAACTCTATTGTATTGTCCGTAGATAATGTACATTGTACAAATGCAAATTTCGAAGAAAGTATAAATTGAATACATAATTATAATAGTCTGCTGACAACATTAATGCTCCACATTCCAATAAAAATTGCTATTTTAATGTTAGTACTTACAGGCTGTGCCCCTTGAAATAGGGCATACTATTTATTCGCACATCGTTAAATTACACTGCACATTTCACTGTCATCAAATTTGTCATGTTCAGGCTTACAGAAATTTAGGACCGGTATCCACCAAAGCGCAGCTGTGCCAGTGTGACCAATAGATTTGCGTTTTTATGCAATTCGCTTTGGTGAATGCCGAGCCATAGAAATTAAAGATTATACAGACGGTGATCTATAAATTTTTACTCGTGAAGATATTTTTTGTAACTTAACGCCAATTGTGTGGTTTTAGATATTACTCGACTGAAATGTGTAACTTGTAATATTTAGGTGCCATGAGTTGTAATGTTAGTTAGTAAAAATGATTCCATTGTTATTTAAAATGTAAGTGATAAAAGACAAATATGTAATATTTTTGGGTGAATGTACTTATATAATTTAATTTATTTACATATCATATTGTAATACGTATCAGTGAATACTTTCAATAATGTTTTGTAATTTCTAACATATCAGTAGCTTTAGAGACTGTAGACAGTTATTAATCCCTGTAGACAGAATTATTAATATCAATTTTATAGAATATTATAAATGTAGGATATTTCAATTGTCATTTTGTGATATTAGAATCTGTAATCGGTCGGTCCCTTTAGCTACTATTTCCAACAAGATGTATTCTTCTCCTAATAGGTATTTTTCACGATTTAAGGAGAAATAAATATACAACAGTTACAGAATGTAGTTTGATTTCTCGCCCATTTATCTCTACTTCTATCTCTACTGCAGGTAGAAACGCGACCGACTTCTACGGGATCGAAGAGACGCCAACCGGTGGCGGGCGACACTACCATTTCCACCAATTCCACACTCTACACACTCCACCCTCCCGAACCTCGGGTGCGCTCATTGTTTGCCTCCCTCTGCTTGATAACAGACGTGTCCGTTACAGACGAGGAGAGCACCCTGCAGCTGCGGGCGCCGGGCGCCGGCGTCGGCTCGGCGTGCGCGTCGCCCGGCGGCTCCCCGCGCGCGCTGCGTCGCGATCCCTCCATCCTCAAGGGCGGTGGATCCTTCCGCTCGCGGCGCGCGCTCGGCGACCCGCCCGCCGTCAAGTTCAACGTCGAGAACGAGGACGACGACGACGACGGACAGATCACGTTCAGCGCACGCCCGCACACGTCCGCGCCCCGCGACGAGCCCGTGCCGCGGCGGGGACCGGCGCCGTCACGCTCGCGCCCCAGCTCGCTGCTGGTGGCGCCAGACGACACGCCCGACGCCGCGCCGCTCGCCGCGCGCTCGCGCTCCGTCGAAGACTCCACGCGCACCGCCGAGCCCGTCGTCGACCTCAAGCTGCGGGGTCTCCGTCGCACCGCCGAGATTATGCGCAAGGTGAGCTCGGCCGAGCGCCTCACGCGTCTGCGGGACAAGATTATGTCGCGCGGCGCCGGATCTCGCGAGCGCACGCCGCCGCGGGACGAGCCCAGCGACGACGAGTCGGCGCCGCTCGTGTCGCCCCCCGGCGACGCGCCGGCCCCGATAGCGCCGCGCCCGGCGTCGCCGTCGCCGCCGTCGGACGCGTCGACGCTGGCGGGCGGCGAGGCGGGCGGGCGCAGTCCCGGCGCGTCCCGCAGCGCGGAGCTGTCGCCGCGCTCCGACGTGACGGAGCTGGAGTCGCCGCGGGACGCAGGCGCGGCGTTCGACCTGCTGCCGGCACGCAAGAGCTCGGACGAGCGGGGCGCCCGCTCGGACAGCGGCGCGTCCGTCTCCAGCATGGTGGAGCCGTACAACCTGCGGCTGCTGGCGCGCGGCGCGTCGGACGGCGCGCGGGGCCTGTGGCGGCAGGACGCGCTGGACGCGGGCCCGCCCTGGCCCTGGGACGAGCCCGACTCGCCCGTGTGATCCGATTTCCACGAGTAGGAACATCGCTTTTGTTGCTAGCTTGACATTTGAGTTGCCGGTTAGTATCGGCTCGTCTCGATGTCGGAGCGAAAGGACCGCGTATCACGTGATGCGGTTCGAGGTCGATATTTCCAGTAAGAAGCTACCTACATGTGTTGCGTTTGGCTTTGCCTAATTTTATAATAGCTAGATAAATAATTAGATAATTTTTGGAAATCAAATGCTGGACTGAATTAGATAATTTAAAAATCCAGATGCAGCAGTAGATTGACTACGTTACTAGATATGTACTTATTATATTTGACAAATATGTTGCATTTAACTGTAATCATTTGACCCAATATTGTGATAATTTAATTTTCAAAATGTGAATACATTTGTGAGCTAACTTCGTTAATTATTTTAGATTATGATATACCTATTTGTTTAAGTTTAATAAAACCAAAATTTGCTATCAATATTATTAACCTTTACTTTCGACTTCATTCGACCTCCCGGTCCCGGCCACAGAACAAAAAGATCGTATGTGTCACATTGATAATACTTTATTATTGTTTACAATTTAGATTGACAAGTAATCACATTAAGTTAAAATCGTATGCTTGTTCCCAAACATTTAAGATAATAATCCATCATTTTAAAAAGATTTCACAGATAGAGAGCATTTTCCAGGTAAATATAATCATTAAAATATGACATGAAATACATACTAATGTAAGTTTTTTTTTTTACTAAAGTGTTAATTGTACCAGTGCTACATACTCTTAGAACAAAATAATAGTAATGCTACAATAATATCAACAATAAACAAAATCTTCACAAAAATCACAAAGTGGGTACCTACTCATCACCGCTATACAATCGAGCGCCAAGCTGCCAAGTTTACAATTACTAATATACATTATACACAAATTATATCACTTAAACTTACAAATGAAAACATAAATAAATTCGGAAGCGCAAATTAAGTATGTTACAATTTCTTTAGACTCGGGTAAAGCCTCGTATAAAAAATATTTACACTACTGTTAGACACTACTGGTAAAACAAAAAATTCGTGAAAAGTTCTCTAATTGACTTTTCGTAAACTTAAGTTTATAGTATCGAATTCTAGGGTTGGAATGTTTCTACAAATAACCAATAAATTATACAAAAAGATTTAATTGTAAATGATTTTTATTACATTTCAACATTTATCAGATTAATTGGAAAAGCGACAGTTTACAATATATTAAATACATCAACTATTTCGTTGTAGATGGTTATAAGTTTTTTTATGAAATCTGTGAGTCTACTACCGGAAATAGGTACTACGAGTTTCACTAAACTTTGTGCATTATGAAATAAAAAATTCTCAGATCATACACAAACAATACTATACAAGTTACAAAATATAACACTGCCTACCTCGACGAAGACTCAATATTTACATTGCGCATGAATTTCGATTACAATTTACAGTTCATAGTAAAAACAAGTTGAGGGAGCCGACTAGTAGAGTTACGTTAAGATATCACACGCGAGACTAATCACTAAATGACCGTTATCTTACTGAGATTGATGGCGTCGTCGTCGATGGACTTATCGGGGGGCTCGGGCGTGTCGCTGCGGCACTCTCTCCTGTTGTCGTCGTGCTCGGCGGGGTCGGCGGCGTCGGGCGGCGCCGTGAGCGCGCTCCACCAGCCCGCCAGCGCGCCGCGCGCCTGCGACAGCGCGCCGCCCACCGCGCGCGACGTGGTGGCCACGGCGCGGCCCGTGCTCGCCACCGCCGCCGTCACCTTGCGACCGCCCTCCGTCGTCGACATTGTGCTATAACAATACATACTCTTGTTTTTACAACAATAAATACTATACAATAGTAGATCCTTAGATTAGGAAGGAATAAAATGGGCCGGATCGACGGCACCCCTACTCAGTAAAAAAACGCCAAAACACAACTCTTTGGATCACCACCTATATCATACTTTTTCCCTTCTGCCTGACGGTGGGTAACAGCTTCAATGGCAATATAACTGACTATAACGTCAGCATATATTTGTTTAACTACGTACAGTATAATAATGGTATAAAGCCTAGAAACTTACTGAGCAAACTTTAACTTCATATCAGCCACAGATAGTTGACCAGCAAACGGATGCATTGGTACGAGATTAATGAATGCTTCTATTTCTCCGTTATTTGTCGTTTGCAACCATTGCTGGTACGCGGGCGTCGACTTGAATGCTATCATAAATTGAAAATTATAGGAATCGAGCTCCCGGCTCCCTTCTGTAAGGAAAATAATTATGCCATTATAAAATCAGTAATTTTCATACAAAATTCACATAAATATGTAGATGATAAATTTAACATTTCAATCCGTACTTCATATTTACCTGGTAACAAAGATGTCCTTAAAAGATAAATTAAATAACTTGCAAATTGTTCTCTTATCCATGCATCGCCCTGGGTTGGACCATGACGCACAACGTGATCGGCAAAACGAAGATCCTCAGTGCCGAGGGCTAATTGTCTTCTTAGCATCATGTCAGCTGTTTCTATCCTCATTTCATTTAACTCTACTAGAACATCAAACAACTGTCTTTTCTGTTTAAATAATACATTTGATGCACCAACAAGAAAACCATTTACGGCAGGATCAGACAAAAGATCTAGATATTGCAAAGATAGATACGGTAAGCAGAGATAGCCATCCTCAAACAACGGAAGAGGAAACCCACATTCACTGTGATCTATTTGTTCAGTGAGATTATGTAACCCATCAACACTCATATCTCTAGCCATAGTTGGACTCTGTTGTGCTTCTGATAAACCTTTCTGTGGCTTATATTTTTCTCCAATACTGTGACATTTTTCTCTAGTGCCTGTTAAATCTTGTCTATCAGTCACATCTGTAAGTAGACTTTCATCAAAACTTTGTCGACTTACTCTATCCTTTTCTTCTAACAGATTCCCAGTTTCTTTTAGAGACAGTTCACTGGTGCCATTTTGTAAGTAGCTAATAGTTTCATGTGCTATTTCCGTAGTGCAATCTGTAATATCTTGAATTCTGTTATCAGATATAACAGCAGGAACTGGTGACAATGGTCTGGAAAGTCTGAAATAAAATAAAATACTTTTTGTATAGATATGAAGTCAAATACACAGTATTACTTTAACTAATTCTAAATTCCAAACATGTTTCCTCACAACCTTCAAACTGAAAGATACTACATAGTAATGTGTGTTCACCTACAGTACAGCACATTTACAGGCAGTGGAATAGAGACCCTGAGCTAAATTGAGCAACACATCAAAAAAATTACAGAGTCCACTTACACTACATTAGCGGCTCGTGTTAGACCATGTTCTAAACAATGTGGTAACAATGACACTAGAGTTAACAATGCGGTTGATAATGGCCCAGCCGGAGCTCCATAGATCAGCACCTTGCGTTTCAGCAGCATCAACTTAAACAGCAATAATGCTTTATGCCTCCAATTTTCCACTAATTTCTGAACTGATAATCCTGAAAAAAAAAAACAATGCCTTATGACAATGAAGTGACTCATTATAAGTATTAATCACAGACAAACTAGACTAAAGAAAATACAAAGAAAAATCACTGATTAAATGCTTTCATACTACTTTACATTGTAGATATTATACTAGGCTGAAAATTCTTGTCTAGTAAACCAGACATTTTTAATTATTGTTCACATCACATTCCATAATACAAGTTTAACTATTCAAAACAACCCAATGATATATTAAAATAAACTATACCTTCAACTATTTGGTCCATTTGCACTGGGCAACTATTTAAATGATTATAAGCATCTTCAAGTAATTTAGTTTGTGAGAAGTCTCCCTGTAAGAACCAAGCTCGCACCACCAGTTCCAACTTGACTGCTAAACGCCCAAATAGTGGTGCGCGACACACAACACACACACTCTTCTGAACAGAACTGCGTGTCATGTCGTCGGTCTTCTGCACAACTTGCTGCAATCAATTCAGTCTATATCTTAAAACTAAATCATACATATGCAAATGGTAATACACATAAATTTAATAATTCAATGTTCTATATGTTGTCTACCATTAGTAAACAATACCTAATATTACAAAGAAATTTATACACAAAATAATGAGTGGTAGCAACTTAAAAATATATGCACACAAAAACATTAGCAAATAGATCTCATAGATACAAAGAACACACTAACTCGGTACAACTATCTATGGGTTACACAAAGCACAATGCTGAAACATTTGAATCACTTTCAATCCGAATGTGAACTGCTTAGGTACTATGATATGTAGGCTCAAAATTCTTCACATGAATAAATATTTTATTATAACTATTATAGTTTCAATAAATTTGAGTAAAACCTCATTTATAGCTAACTAGCTGACCCGGCGAACTTTGTTCCGCCTTAATGTCAATAAATAATCCTATTTTTTTTTTTATTGGAAAAATACAAAAAAAATTAAATTTCTACATCAATCATTCATAATTATTTCTTTATTTTAGTACGGAATAACAAAATTGACGTATAATGACAGCTATGTAATGACGTGTGGATGACAATTTGATATTTGTAAGAAATCAATAATAAAACTATTTCTATTAAATAAATAATTAAAATGATACATCTGCTGAAGGATAGTCAGCAATTGCTCCGAGAAATCTTCAGCAGATGTATCATTAAGCAATGTAACTCTCATGTTTGTTGTCAGTGGCAGTTTCTTCACATAGCGCCATAGATTTGACGATTTGAGGCAAGCGTTTATTTCGTCGGCAGCCGTAGATCTTGGAATTACTGGCAGTATTTGGCGGAAATCGCCAGAAAGTAAAATAGTCATTGCGTAAATCTTTTAATGTTCGGTTAAGTGCTTCTAATGCACGTTTATGCGCCATTGTGCATTCGTCCCAGATGATGATTTTCGATACCGCTAAAACTTTGGCCATTGCTGAGTGTTTTGCAATATTACACGTTGGTTCTTCAATAGTTTGAAGATTTAACGGTAATTTGAATGCTGAATGAGCCGTACGGCATCCTTCTAACAATGTGGCTGCTATTCCAGAAGAAGCAACTGCAACCGCTATGTTAGATCTCGCCCGAACAGTTGCTAAAACTAATGACATGAGGAATGTCTTGCCAGTTCCACCAGGGGCATCTAGGAAATATAAACCACCATTTTCATCATCGATTGCCTTCATTAAAGTATCATAAACTTCCTTTTGTTGGTAATTCAACAGGGGTACATTCGTTTGAACTACTAAATCTAATTCCTGGTGATCATATTCACGTTCCCGTTCCAATTCTCGATTAAATGCGTCATTCATTTCACGATATGGTGCTGGCATTCCTAACCTGATTAATAAATTACCGCACATGAGGTAACACATATCTTCGATCAAGAGTAAAGCACGATTATGTATCTCCTCATTCATCTCAATATCGTGATTTCTGGAACTGACACGAATTTGATGTAAAATATCTTCTGACATATTATCCTTGTATTTGTGCCACAGGTTACATGGGTTTGATGGAAAACATGTCGAAATTATGATAGCGAATAATGTGCGTATCTGACTTGGAGATGCAGAGATAATGGCTTCAGCGATTGTCGTATCCCAATGACTATCGTTTTCTAATAACTTCAATTCTTCACATGCAGCACGATATGTTGGGAATATTACACCATTAACAGTTCGTAGTGACTCAAATGACGTTGGCCCACGCACATTTACCAGCAACAACCGCAAATAGAAACATTCATTATTCTTTGGATGAACTGTATACATACGACCAAGAGCATCAGTAGAACGCACATCTGGATACCCAGGAACCGCATCGCCTTGCTTCCGTCTTTGAAAATTCTTCGATGAAGCATTCCAAGTATAATAACGTGGCATCTCCGAGTAAAGCAAAGTTCGTGCAAACTGATCGCTTTGGCAGATTGCAAAAAAAATGGTCAATGTAGTTGCTGGAGGTGTTTCAGCACGTTGCGTAGCATTCGAAGCCGTGAAATATACTCGTTGACCATTCTCCAGATGCACCGCCAAATGCGTAACAGTAGGATGACGTTCGTGAATGGGAAATGCGAATATACGCCAAATCGCTTCATTACAGTTCACATAACGACCAACTTGATAGCGTGAAATTTCATCGTTGGTATTCGAGAATTGCAATCCAAAAACCGCCATATCACTGCCTTTCGTGACATATTTGCAAATATATTTTATGGACTTAACTGAATTGCAGTATTCAACGTTGCAATGTGTCTTGAACGATTTAGAAATAAGTGGCGAATATGGAACAATCCAACTGTTGTCGACAACGAAATCCATTCTTTTCACTTTCGTTGTGACAGTTCGACCGTTGTCATCTGGTGATCGACGCCGATACAGCGGATAACCATCATTGCCAGTGACAGTCTCCGCCGTTAATTTCCGTGGATATCGTTTAGAGCACTTTCCATCGACCATGCAAGGTGATTGGGGATTGATGGCACCACACGGTCCATGAATCATATTAGTAGTAACAACATCATGTAGGTCTGGATCGACTTCATAATCAGGAATCTCAGCACATATGATATCATCTATTTGGTCAGGCTGAATTCTTTCCACTAACCAAATAAGAATGTGTGCGTGCGGCAGGCCTCGCTTTTGCCATTCGATTGAATACATCCAGCATCGAGTATCTCCAAAGACGCGTTGTTTAACAATAAAGTTCATCAGGGACCTAATTTTTTGCCTGAATATACGTGCTGTGATGTCGTGTCTATCACTTGATGTTTGTCCGTGAAGCAGCAATTGAGTAATTTCTATCCATTTTGGATTACAGGTAAAAGTAATAAAGAGATCGGGCCGACCGTAATGACGAACATATGTCATTGCATCTTGTGCATATTCATGCATAAATATGACGTGGACTACCAATGTATGTCGCCGGCAGAATAGTTAATCGACCAATATTAGCTGCATTTCCTTCAGTACTAACTGCATCACGTAAATGGATGTACTCCTCAGAACGCAGTTTGGCTTGGTTCAACCTAATGAATGTTAAACGTTCCGTTTCTATTTTTACATACATAAAAAAAAAAAAAAAAAAAAAAATTAAAAAAAGGTATAAAAAAAAAAAAAAAAAAAGTAAAAAGTATAAAAAAAAAAATAGTAAAAAAAAAAATATAAAAAAAAAAAAAAAAAAAAAAAAAAAAGATAAAAAGTATCCTATGTCCTTCTCCTGGCTCTAAACTACCTCCCTGCCAATTTTCAGCTAAATCGGTTCAGCCGTTCTTGAGTTATAAGTGAAGTAACTAACACGACTTTCTTTTATATATATAGATTACATTTCTTGCTAAATTCAATATCAAATCAATAGTAAGAACTAGGGGAAACAATAGAGTGCAGCACATAGTTATTGCCCACCATTGCATTTGTATGAAATAGATAAAATAATTTGCTAAATGTCAATAGTTTCCGTAGAATTTAATATTAATAATTTGCCAATATTCTAAAGAAAACTGTCATGTCAGCTGGGCAAACACTGTGATGACTGGCTGAACTAATTTCGATGAAATGGTACTGTTAAAATTTACCATCAGGTGCACCATATGCTTGTTTGCCATCAAACAAATAACAAAAAATATATACATCAGATAATTTATTTGGGCCTAGCTGGCATTGTGTGTAGTTGTTGCGATAGGTATAATAATAGATGCACTTTAATTGAAATTAAGTTAGTAATTGTAAATAAGAATTTTACCTCTACGGGAATTTGCCGGAAACATGATACACCATACACAGTGTGTTCAGGTTTAATTAATCCAGGTAAATTAAAGAATATTGTGTCTGACAAGTAGTTGTGGGAGCCATCTGGCAATGCCAGTGCTGGCAAGTGTCGCCATGCTGCTGGCAGTTCTGTGGGGTGTCCTGGCACTAGTTCCGGATAACAGTGCTCCACCTAAAATAAAAGCAGCATGACAAATTGGCACAAATATTACAAAGAATATAGAATTAAAAAAATACAGCATTAAGGCTATAGATACAAATTATGAATAATTCATTTTATGCATACACGTAATACGCATTAGATCTCATGAAAATAATAATGCGCTGGCTTTCACCGCTAACTTTTTAAAAATATTTTATTGATTGTAAAGTAATGACGCCTACTTACCTGGCATCCTTTTTTGTGGTGGAATCCCACTACAATGATGTTAAGAACTGGCTCATTAATAACCGACATTGTATTTCTTTTTTTACATTTCAGTTTACCCAAACATCTCACATAATTTACAATAATTCTGATTGATTTTACATCACTTTTTCTTGCACCCTTAGATTTGACATTTGTAACATTTCATCTTGACGTTTTTTTTTATCGACCATGACGATGACGACCATGGACGTAATAAACACAATCTTCACAGTTGGAAACACGCCCGTAAACCAAGGTCACCTTGCTTGGTTGCAAACTGTGTAAATGACTTGAGCGCGTGTTTCCAATTTCTAACCAAAGTGGGTGGGGTTTATGCAAGGTCACCATTTCGGTCGTGGTGTTTCCAACTGTGAAGATCGTGCTTAAACTGTCGCAAGTTGTACATCCAATCGTGTTCCCGATTTTAATATTTTCAGTATTACTATGTTAAAAATGCGGTATATTAAAATAAAATGAAGTGGTCTTTTGGTCTTTTCTTAATATAATAAATCGTAAAATAAAATTTTATGGAATTTAAATAATAACTAAGTTCATAAATCCATAATTTATAATCCGTCTGAACAGGGGATTATTAAAACAAAGCCCACTTTTTAATTTTTTTACAAATTTGGCGCCTATGTTTTATTGTACTTATCGTACTATATTTTAATACTTCTTCTTATTTCGTTTCATTTTCCTTTCCCTATACAGTTTTGGACCAAAAATTTCCAACGCAGAGCTCTATGCAGCTCACAAATTATCCCTAGTGCAATTATAGGAATACGATGAAGATGGCAGCAAGTCAATATTTATTAAAAAACAAAGTGACAATCCATTTACCGTCTTTGCTTATTGGTCTTCTCCCGTCGCCAGTAACGGATTGTTACATAGCATAAACCTTTCTCAAGGACTGGAATATCATACGCAAAAAGAATTATTTAAATCCAATTGTTAATTCCAGAGATTAGTGCGTTTAAACAAACAAACGAACTCTTCCGCTTTATATAATAGTATATAGATTACTGATCAATACTAAATATACTACAGAATGTCTTCACATTTTAAACCTGTAATATCATCGAAAACATTCATGCTGTAAAGGGCCAATCTATTAAATGCACAATGTATTTAATATACTTATTTGGATAAAGGTTAATGCTATTTTGCTTAAAATCACTTCATAAATAAGTCAGTATTTTTCGTAAAAAGTAGTAATCGACTTACAGTCTGCAATAACAGTTAAAACTAATGATGAGAGAATCGAGTTAAAATCCTTAGTCAGCACAGGCTCTTCATCCAACCCGTTAGCCCGAGTTGATATTCTCATTCAACGGGTTGACTCGAAATGACGTCGCGAGCACCCGTCATCGACGATCATACCGAATCGACCCGCCGCACCGCCGCCCACCCATAGTTTATACTTAACCTAGCGAGTTCGACGCGAGTTAACTGTCGGGTCGAACAATGAACTCGTAAGTTCGCGACCGACACGACACTAACCCAGTGAACGAGCGAATCACGCACACGCACGTCTCGGGCCAGCCCGGACCTGCGTATGTTGTTTGTTCGCAGACGGGCAAGGTAAACTCAACTCGGGTCAACCCGGGTTAGCATTCCTTTAACTCGAGTGACCCGGGTTGAAAAATGTTTGACCCGTCCCATCACTATTAAAACCATACTTATTATTCACCATCCTGCATGCAGGAAAACAGCGTGCAAATACAAGTGCCACTCACGCTGTAAAGTAATTTCAGAATTCGTTCAGTATCAAGCAGGCTAGGTTCTTTATGATCCGATAAAGCGGGCACTCGCTAAAATTATTCACTAACCGTAAGTTATTCACTTATTTAGAGGTACAAAACATGTCCTGCACATTTGTACCTCAAAATGTAAAAGAAATATATGTCAAAACGTCCCTGGTCCCTCTACTTACTTTAAAACTACTACTTACTTTAAAATGCCCGGGACCATTTGGAAGCGCTACTCAGAGGGAGGTTATTCTTTCCCGAAGATTTAGTACTACACTAGCTGTTACCAAATTTCATCAAAATCGGTTCAGTGGTTAAGGCGTGAAAGCGTAACAGACAGACAGAGCTACTTTCGCATTTATAATATTAATATGGATATCATCATTTATGTAGGTACAGGTATTATACTCAATTTTAAATTAAACTTCGCAAGTGTCACAGCTATTTGACTAATTTTGGAAAACAGTTTTATATTAGTATATACGTCATAAAAATTATGACAAACAATAATATAAATGATAAATGATTTGGGAGAAGCGCAATGGTCCTCTGTCCAGCCTGACTGAATGAACCTGAATAGTGTACACTGCACTAATGGTTATGTAGACACTACTTGTTACTGCGAAGTAAATAATTACACTACATTAATATTTCGGCAATTTTTACTGTTTTACTGATACAAAAACAAATTTTGAATTTATGAAAACACGCTAAAACACTGTTTTTGTAATCACGTTGGTCGTACATTACGCGTGACGTCACACGCACTTAAGCAGCAGCTGTTGAAGTGTTTGTTACTTGCATGTGACGCAAGAGTTGCAATAAATAACAGACCGTTCACGTACCTATAAATTTTATGTAATTTACTTAAGTTAAATACAAAAGTTGTAGATCTTTTTATTACCAACAACTTTGCTATTTAACTTTTTCCATAACATTTGTAGTTTTGCCGGAAATTCGAACTCAGATCGCCCGTAATTTATTTTTCCTTTCATTTTTATCATAATTATTATCTTCCGTTTTTTTTGTTTTTTTTTTATATTAGCCTACCAAAGTGACTCTACTCTGCCTGATGGTAAGCAGTAAGTGGAATCCAGCAGTGGCGGACACCATTCCAAAAGCCAAACTACTGGTATGGTGGCCTCCACTATGGCGGCTTAGTAAGATGCTTTTCCAATTGGTTTCATTCTACTATAATTTTTTTCCCTTTCAAAAATTATCTACCCTGGGCTAGTAACTTCTTAGATAGTCATAAATTATATTATAACATTATGAAAAAGTTATCCCAAACAAAATAGGTCAATAAATCATGCCCTCAGACTAAGTAGAGAACACGTTATCATGCCCTACTAAATTGCCAAAAATTTTTTGTTATCAGCAGTATCACCAACGACACCAACAACATCCGTCTTCTGGTCGGATAGTGAATAGCCGCTTGCCAGCAAATAGTTATTAAAAGGTTTATCAAATAGTCGATTGGCTGCACAGAGCACATTTTATAGGTGGCTGTATACCCATTTCTTTAGCATAAATAATATATGATCGCAGGTCGGAAATTAAAAAAACAAAACATTTGGTTGCAAATTTGAAGAAAAATAATCGTAGTTTTCTTTAACTACAAAGTTTATGTATTATGTATTTGGTGATTGATCAGTTCTCTTTTTTTGGTGAAACCAGTTTGTGATTATGTGATTTTTAATCTCAGATGTGTTAAAATTAACTTTACTAGATACATTTCCAATTAAATTAGTACATTTGTGATTTTAGAATACATATTTGTGTATTTCGTCGCCATTTTCGTACTTGGTGCTGTGAATGTAAAACTTTTTGATTTGTATATTTATCTAAATATTGAAAAAACGTGTTATTGTGATTACATACAAATAACGCCTGGATTTTATGTGAAAATCTATAGTTGCTGTAACATGGTTGGACATTACTTCGTTTCTAAGGTTAGAATACTAGTATAATTGTTTATTTGAATAAAATACTATTAAAATTTATGCCAAAAATTGTTCGCCATTCAACTTTTCGACGTTTCTACATTTTCCATGTCGTAACTAGGTACGGTTTTATTTTGTTGGTTTGTTTTCTTCTTTTGTACAATAGGACGATGCGCGATGTTTACATTTATTACTACGTAAATGCGAAAGTCTTAAAATGTATTTCATAGCTTTATCCTAGAATATATACCTGAAAATAAAATTTATACCTGATCTAAACATAAAATTTAAGTACCTGATCTAAATTAATAATTTCATTGTTTTAAAATAGATATTTAACTAACATTCAAAGCAAGTGTCTGCCTATTTCTTTTGTATTTTACTTCCTTGGTATTAACTAGGAGTCAAGTAGGTAGGTAGTATGTAATTAGTGAATAAAAATTACCAACTAGGATCTAATTTTGTAGAATGTTAGGATGATCAAAGATAAAATTATTTTTGACCGATTTTTATTAGCTATCACCTTCATTAACAGTAATATGAGAAAAATATACCTAATAATCTTCAATGCTACGATTTAAGTTAATTTTAAACAAGCTTTCCGCGGCGCGGTTTCACCCGCGTCTTTGTTTACTGCTCTGCTCCTGTCGCCAGCAGCGTGATGTTACATAGCCTATAACCTTCCTCAAGAACTGGGCTATCATATGCAGAAAGAATTTTTCAAATTCGACTGGAAGTTCCAGAGATTAGCGCATTCAAACAAACAAACTCTTCCGCTTTGTAGGTATAACAATATATTTAGATTTGCCAATGTACTTAAAGGTATTGATTGCTATTAATTTTATACCACATCCTTTCAAATGCATAATCAGATATGTAGGTTAATTAGCTGACTTCATGTAATTTTGCCTTTTCATAACATATTATGATGTTTATGATCAAAATGAAATAAATGCTTAGAGTTTGAGTTTGATCAATAAAAATATCCTTTAGTGATTTCATAATTAAATGTTAATGTCAATATAATTCATCACTTGAACCGTTAACTTAATAAAATCTGATACTATTTAAATGCAATAGAAGTATGTAATGCAATGGCGCCTTAAATTCGGTAATGGCTAGCGAAACACCAAGCAAAGCTCGTCTTGCCATAGTTCAAGCAGTATTAGTGCCGACACTTATGTATGGTAGTGAATCTTGGGTATTGCAGAAAAAGTATAAAAGCAGAATAAATCAATCAATTCAATTCAATTTATTAATAAATACAAATTACATACAATATACAATATAAATGCAGTAGAGATGAGCCTTTGTTATCCATGGTACACCCAGTTGTTCCACCAGTGGTACTATGGCTACTTTTTTATTACTTGAGAGCACAGAGAAGCATGTGTGGAATTAACCTGTCAGATAGAGTGAGGAACAGTGTGATAAGAGAAAAATGTGGTTTGAGTGATGATATAGTGACTAAAACTTAAAGGAGTATGTTATGGTGATTTGTACATGTGGAAAGGATGGATGGAAGTAGGATAACGAAAGAGATTTATAGAGCGGAAATGACTGTAAAAGTTGGTAGGGGTCGCCCCAGACAAACATACGTGGACCAAATAAGTGATGTGTTGACAAAGAGCACAATTACAAGCACCTGTAACCAATGTGTGTGTATGAAAATATTAATAAATTTAGAAGAGGTAAAGGAGGTATGTTTGGATCGCAGCAAACGGCGTTCGGTAGTTTCTGCTTACCCCATTAATGAAAGACAGGTGTGAAGTTGTGTATGTATGTAGAAGTAGACTAATATTAATTTTCATTGATGATTAATTTACTGCCATTCAATAATTATAGGTTATTATTATAACAATGATGATGGAAAAATTTAATGAAGTCACCCATACAACAGTCACATTATTTGTTTTTAAATTATAGAGGTCATTGTGATAGATTAGGTCTTTTGAGCATTGTTAGTATTTGTAATGCAGATGAACTTTCATGCTATTTTAATAGAGCAATAATATTATTTATAATTATGTAGCTAGTATAGGGTAGGTGCACCAGTAACAAACCGATTAAGCGACATTTTGGCACAAATTTTGATATTGTGACTCAATTATTGCAAAAATAATGGCAAAAAAAAATCAACGTACTCCATAACTACCATAGAATCATGTAGCTTATCCTGATTTTCTTAATAGCTATTAACTTAATTTTTATTTAAAATTAATCTGGAAAACCGCAATGTGCCTAAGGTAGACCAGATTGTACCAGTAATAGACCAGACATTGTGCCAATAGTGAACCAGTAAATAAAACGAATGATTTTAATGAAGAATATTGTTAATACCAACTTAATTACGTTTTGTACTTAGTAATCACAACTTTTCATCTGTCTACAAGTTTCAAATGTCAATTACTGGCACAAACTCGTAGTATAGATGTTACCAGTAATAAACCAGTTGTCTACAACTGGAACATTGTGATTTTTTTAAGACTATAATATAGAAATTTATTGCAGTATCTTAAGTATATGTATATAAATGTGAAAGAATAAAATAAAAAATATATAAAAAAGCTCTATCACCAGTTGTAGACCGATTGGAATATTACTGGAACATTATTGAATTTGTATTCCAATTGTTTACCATTGACAACAATTGGTTTAAATTAGCATTTTTGATGAAATAATACATAATAATATTACTATATATGTATTAAACTATGTAGTCAATTTGAAAATAGTTCACAGTGATTGATATAAATAAACAAAGATTTAAAAATATTAAGAAACTTACCGTACTTACTTACTCACTTACTAAAATGGCCGCCCGGAACGAAGTGAACGATTGTCGTTATGGATTATGTCTTTTAACTGATGTAAATGGCGTATACATCGCTTTCATCTATAATTATATGATTGGTAGAAGTACCGCAGGGCTACTAAACGTAAAAAAAGTGGCGGGAGGCAGAACAGAAGGTTAATATTTTGGTTTGAAGTTTGAAATGGTGTACTACTGGTTCCTGGTGTGGCACTGGTGCACCTACCCTACGTACATAATATATTTGCCACATGTTTCACACTCCTTATCACTATCAGTTTGCATGTGTTACTAGCTGAGTCCCACGGCTTTGCCCGCAAATAAAATATGGTTTGTGTATCCCGATTTTTGCATTTATAATATTAACTAGCTGTTGCCCGCAGCTCCGCCCGCGTGAATGTAGGTTATATCTCTGTTTATACATTGACTATTTTTCATATAAACTTTCATCCCCTATTTCAACCCTTTTTAGACATTTTTTCACGTTAAAAGATAACAATATGTTGTTCCCCAAGGCCTAATCTGTGGTTTAGGCATGAAAGCGTAACAGACAGACAGAGTGACTTTCGCATTTATATTATTATTAGTAGTAAAGTAGTATGGATAGGATACCGAACTTTGTAAGTTATAAAAACGGGTTACGTCATTTTAATGTTCCAAATTCAAGAAAAGCGATCTTAAAGCAATGAATGATAATAGGACAGTGTCGCCCGACAGCGACGAACTTCAGTAGGTAGTTTTGCGCAAGAAATTCACGCAAACATCGTAGCAAGCGTGCTCGTGTTTATTTTGACAAGTTCTTACTACATCATAATACAACTACGATGATACATCGTGTAGATTTTACCAATAGAGGGACAATATTATGTATTCTCTGATTTAGAAGTCATTGCGTCGATATCATTTCAAGAACAGGTTTTTTGTCAAGAGGAAATCAGAAATCAGAAATCAGAATTTTTATTTGTTAACATAGGTACATAACAAAGGTCTTGATATCATAAAAATAGTGCGCTATGTTTTGCCTACATACAAGGCATACAAACATTTTACAATAAGTTTATAAAATTTCATGCTTAACTAACTTGAATAAATTTAGTTATTAATTATTTAATTAAACAAAATTAATATAATAGTAATCCTTAAATAATAACAATAAAAATATCATATGTCACAAAATTAATAAATTGGTAGGTAGGTAATAACAATAACAATAATTAGTAAATTTTTAGTGAAGGAAATTAATATTATCTTTAAAAAATTCATCAATACTATAATAACATTTGTCAACTAATAATCTATTTAACTCTTTTTTAAATCTTAATAATGTCATATTTTTAATCTCCTCTGGTATTTTATTGTAAATACTTGGAGCAACACCAAAAAAACTTTTATTCATAAGTGATGTCTTACAGCTAACGTTACATAATTTATTTGCATATTGAGCTCGTATTGGCCCTCTTCTGACATCAGACAACTTTTGAAAAAAATGGGGATTTCTTTTAACAAACAACGCTGATTCTAATATATAAAGGGATGGCAATGTCAAAATATTTAATGATTTAAAAAAAGGAATGCAGCTGTCTGTCGTTTTGAGACCACACATAGACCTAATACACCGTTTCTGCATCCTAAATACGAGATCCCTGTTGGCAGACCGTCCCCAGAAAATAATACCATAACGTAAAACGGAGGCCACTAGTCCATGGTATGCCGTCAATAACGTTTGGTTGTTAACTTTTTTTGATAGCTGAAACAGGGCATAAGCAGATTTACTAAGGCGTTTACAAAGTTCTTCGGTGTGAGGTTTCCAAGTGAGCTTGTTATCTATCGTCACGCCCAAGAACCTAGTTTCAGTTGTTTCTTGAATACTGGTGCCTTGGTAGACAACATTAATGTTTTGAATTTCACAACGTTGGTGGAAGTGCATGACTTTAGTTTTAGTTAAATTTATAACTAAATTATTGTTTTCAAGCCATTTCACTATTTCATTTAGACAGTTATTAATTTCGCTTTCATAATTAGGTTGATTTGTACATTTAATAACAGCTGTACTGTCATCTGCAAATAAAACCATTTTATGTGAGGAGCAGACGAACTTCCGCAATCGTCTAAGTGCAATACCCAATACTATACTACTTTACTATACTATTTGCGAAAAATTGCTCTAGGTACTGCAAATTTAGTTTATTGGTGTATAAGTGTTTACCATAATGAAATTCTGAAAATTGCAAAAAATTTTGAACATAATAAAATATAGCCTATGTGAATATGAAAGAATTTTTAAAATCCGTGATGTAGATTTTTGTAGCACGGCCGCGTCACGTCCTGAGCACGTCCCGGGCTCGGCACGGATGTGTGTAGATAGACCTTTATGGGTGAAGCGTGCGGCGTTAAGACGCCACCTACCGACCAAAAAACTTTACTACTATAAAAGAACTTATGATTACGCCAAAACACAGTAGATGTGTCATCGTGTTGAATGTTGATGACAACAACGCAATGAGATTTATGCCTATTTTATTTGATATCTGAGTAACCTACTCGTAAAAAAAGTTTTAAAAAAATTTAACGAGTACCTCTATTACAACATAATTTATTTTTGTTTTGAAATAAATGTTGTACTTTGTCTAAGCTTGCTATGATTTTAACATTGAAAATATGAAATTAGGCTAGCTTTTAACATTTATTTATTTTAAAGCTGCAATAACTGCATGATACATTCTGAAGATAACCCTGTCATTTTTGTTGTTTCTTAGTAAATAAAAGTCATCTTTATAAATATAATATAAAATATTTTGTGTAATATACACTGACGGACTTATAAACTGCATCAAAGTAATAGACGACTTTGAAATAAATATTTTAACCAAGTATGCAAACGTTCTATACAGATTAAAATTGAAATCTCTAGATTGGTTCGGGCGTAAACAGCGTAGGGTCATATCCTTAAGTTTAAGTTTGTCTACTGGAAAGGACCTTAAGACTTTTTTGAAGAAAATCAGAAATTTAAGGAAAATTGGTTTAATAAAAAAATGGTTTTAACAATAGACACAAACTTTATGCAAGGGTTTATTTATGTTTAGGTATAAGGTGTATTACCTCCACGTGCCCTTATTACGCATTCTAATCGGTTCCGCATAGATCTTATTAGGGTTATTAAAAGATCTTGCGGAATATTGTCCCATTCTTCTGAAAGTGCTGTTCTTAGTGCTGCCACTGTCGTGGGCACAGGATTTTTCACATATACAGCCCTTTTTAAATTGTTCCAAACATGCTCAATGGGATTAAGATCCGGGCTGCGTGCTGGCCAATTCATTGTACGTATCCCATCCTCTTCGCAATATTGTCTAACTTGTGCAGCAGCGTGCACAATCCCATGTAAGGCACCACGTGATCTTCTAAGATCTCTGTTATGTAGCGATGTGCAGTCAAACCCCTTCTATTACCGTTTTGACGGACCATGTCTATAAACACAAGTTCTGTTCGCCCGTTCATCGATATGCCACCCCAGACCATACACGAACCACCTCCAAAAGGAACACGTTCCTCAATGCAAGTTTGAGCATATCGCTCTCCACGTCGACGATAGACTCTTATGCGACCTTCTGCACCATATAAACATGTCCTACACTCGTCCGTGAACAATACGGAGGCCCATTGCTCTTCTGTCCAATTTAGGTGATCACGCGCAAATCTTAAGCGAGCTTGTCTGTGAGCTACAGACAACTTTGGACCATTTGCTGGTCTAAAAGGGGTGATATCCGCTTCCTTTAACCTTCTTCTTATTGTTCGTGCACTCACATTTACTCCACGCACTTCATTAAGCTCTGTTTTGATGTTAACTGACGTGAGGAAACAATTTCGCAGGAAAGTTGTAACAATAAATCGGTCATCACGACCGGTGGTTGCTCGAGTCTGCCTGTACCACGTCTCCTTCTGTAAGAACCTGTCTCCACAAACCTTCTGTATATTCTAGAAACCGTAGACTGGTTTAAATTTAAATTTCATAAGTTTTATCTTTTATTAGGGAACGCCTACATAAAATGTCTTTGCAGTACTATCTGCGAACTATTATTGCAGTGCTGTATTTAAAATTAACAAATATTGAGATTCGGAAAATTACTGAAAAATGCACTTAGTAACATAATAAAATATAAGTCCATGTTATCCACTACTATTTAAGCTATCTAAAGATAAAATAATTTTTAAATCAGTTACGTAGATTTTGAGTTAAATCGTAACAAACAAATATACAAAAAATCGGGTAAGGGAGAGCCCGCGGTCCTACCAATTTGTCCTACTGGTGGGATTACGGTATACTACTATATATCTGTAGTTCTTCTGAGCTAGGGGCGGATTAATATATCGATGTGACGGTATTTGTATTCGATAAATTATTAAAATTAGCATTTTATTTTTCAAAAACAAATGAATATCGTGGAAAATTAAAGACTATATTAAATTAAACCGTTGCCATATAAAAACAAATGAATTAAATTCATTTTTGACATTAGGTATGTTGTATGCATTTTAGGTTCCATGTAACAGAAGGCGAGCGTGTTGCCATTTATCGGCACAATTCCAGACTCCGAGATAATACTGAGAACTTTTCAAAAGGAAAACCCAACATAACTTTACCTGACCCGGGGATTGAACCCGAGACCTCCGTGGTAATCCGTACACAGTTTGGTGGTACTGTTTGTTTGAACGCGCTAATATCTGGAACCACTAATTGGATTTGAATAATTCTTTTTGCGTTGGAAAGCTCAGTTCCCGAGGAAGGTTATAGGCTATGTAAGATCGCGCTACTGGCGACGAGAGCAGAGCAGTTGGCAAAGACCTGGGTGAAATCACGCCGCGGAAAGCTAGTTTGAAATAAGTAACAAATTATTACAGGTTTCAGTAAGTAGTTTCAGATTCATGAGTAATAAATAATAATTAAAATATTCCATAATTAACATTCACATGTAGCTTTTGAATGTTATCAGTAAATAAGTATTGAACAAATATTTGTGTTCATGAATATGTATATTTGCATTGTTCTGTATTTACAAAAAAAAAGTATATAAATAAGTTCATCCGCATTTAAGAACCCAAACCACACTTAAATACTTACTTTTGGTCTAGGTAGCGTTGTTGTGTTGGTGCGATATTCTTATTTTCTTAATTATTTTTATATTTTATGATATTCATTTGGTATTGAAGAAGAAAATGCAAATTTTAATATTTTATTGAATAAAAATACCGACACATATCGATATATTAATTCGCCCTTAGCCCAGAAGGACCACGGATGCATAGTGGTATAGCGTAATCCCACCAGTCGGACAAATTGGTAGGACCACGGGTCCTTACCCAAAAGATATTTTTTTTCTCTTTTAGGCATAATAGTCAAGATATAATTGTTACGTTACTCTATGACATGATCAAAATACGAAACTAACTTGCGAACTATTTTTTATATAATTATAAACTGAATTTCTATTTTTATTTTACGTTCTATTTATATTTGTACTACTCATAATATGTTTTAATTCAACAATTATTTAAAATTAATATTTTTTGTATTTTATTTGCATAAAAAATTGACGTACAGTCCTCCTTTCACACGAGCCGCTAAGACTCGACTAAAGTAAAATTTGACAGTTTTACAGGCCTAGGGGGTGCTTCTTGCGGGGCGCTTCTCTCCTCTAGGGTTTTCTGTTTTATTTAAGAATTATAAATGAAACATAAAAATGGATGAACACGAATTGTTTAATACTTTATTACCTTTCTTTTACATAAAATGTATGCATTACCATTAAGTACTTATCAAGAACATTTTCAATTTAGGTTGAAGTAGGGTCTTATTAATTTCTTGTTATATCAAAATTTGGTCAAATCTATTAAAATTTTAATGAACATGATTTGTTTGTAATGATCTTAAATATTAGATTATAGTTTGTATATGATCAATACACAAAAGGTTCCGTCTAGAATATGTATTTTACCTAGGGTGTTTTTGACATTTGAGCCATGTAATCCCCTTAATTATAATCATTATACCTAACACTCTATGGATAATCCTTGGGCACGTTTACGAGTATATGTCTTATCTCTAATCTCTAATATTAAATAAAGCGGAAGAGTTTGTTTGTTTGAACGCACTGATCTCTGGAACTACCAGTCGGATTTGAAAAAATCTTTCAGCGTATGATAGCCCAGTTCTTGAGGAAGGTTATAGGCTATGTAACATCACGCTACTGGCGACAGGAGCAGAGCAGTAAACAAAGGGGCGGGTGAAACCGTGCCGCGGAAAGCTAATGTCTTATAAAAACCCAAGACGAACGTGGTGACA
The DNA here is from genome assembly GCA_963082885.1 of Parascotia fuliginaria. Taxonomy (NCBI): domain Eukaryota; kingdom Metazoa; phylum Arthropoda; class Insecta; order Lepidoptera; family Erebidae; genus Parascotia; species Parascotia fuliginaria. Next base: position 8,466,817 of record OY720174.1, on the reverse strand, counting down.
CTTGCCTATTTCTAAAAATAAAGTGGAATTTTACAACTCGATATGCTATACACGTAGGTACAAAGCAAATGTGACGCATCTTCTTGTACGGATACATTCATTATGTAGCCATTTATAATATATGTTTACTGCCATACTGACATGTAGATAGGTACTTCATTATCATTTCGTTCAATAGGTAATTCAAGTAGGCACTTATCATGTTATTTTAGTGCTTTGCAAATATTTTTAATTAGATTTAAGTGTCACACTTGTTGCAGTAAACCAAGCTACAGCCCGATTTAATGAACTTTATTTTTCGACAGGATTCGAAGGAGAGCAATCTAGATCCGCAGGCATGACGGAAAAGGTGTTGTACCCAAGTGAGTTGCATATAATTTGTCTCGAATATTTACGTTTAAAAGTATTAATTTCATTACAGCAAAACCTACCTATTTAATTACGAAAGTACCTATAAAGGTATAGCTTGCCAATATAATGCGCATTATTTATTACCTGTATCACGTGGAGTCATTGAAAGTGAAATAAAAACCCGGTAGAGAATAGTAGAGATTATTTAGGTTTGTTAAAATTAGAGTGATATGTGGAATGGAAACGACATTTAAAAGTAAAGTGTTAGTATCAACTTAAGTGTAAGATACAGCGGAGGTCACGTGACGATGACGTCATAGACGAGCAGTCACCAGATCAATAAGGACTCGAGGTCATTTCAGTCTGGCTCGACAAATACGCTACCGCGCCTTTTACAGAGATGTTGCATGTCAACAGAATACCTATAAGAGCAGCAACTGTAAGATAAGCCGTACAGCGTACAGCAGTGCGCCCTAATCTCAGCTACACTTACATAATATGTATAGTAGGTATCAAAAATTTGGTCTTTAAATATACTGCAATACTTCTAACAAAAGTATTATTTTTTATTTTAAACTGTGTTCTATAAATTTTTAACTTTAAATTATTTTGCTCAAATTAACGAACGACAGTATTCTTGACCATATACTTTTAACAAAGCATATCTGATTCGTGCCACAACATTGACCACTGACCAGTTCTATACATTTTTAAATGCTGGCCTAACCAGCTAAGAAAACTTACCGCGGTGCCAAATGCGATCATAAGGGTGTCATTCACCTCTAGAACTAAGAAACCGCGTTAGTACAGGGAATGCTCCGGGTGTACGTTCTACAGATTCCTTATGAGAGGAAAGTCACTACGTCGCAGTTTCATGGCTATAAAATATGCAAACATTGATAATACGTCACCAAACCATAAATAACGCTTGAAATCATAAAATGACGTTATTACAATAAATACTTACCATCTTCATTAATTATTTTAAAGTGCAAGTGCGTTATTGATGTGCATTTATATGAGCGTTTCTCTACACACGTGAAAGGTCATCGTTTCAAGGTTGTAGGCTATAAAACGATTGGAATCAATAAGTATCAAGTATGGCAGCGATGTCTCTCTGGCGAGATCTGTCTGTACGGCAGTTAGGTGTGCGAGGTGGGGGTGGAGGCGTGCGGCGCGAGGTGCATGTGTCTTGCATCGGTTGACGCATCGCGGTTGAATCCCCACATAGGACGCGAGGAAGTATGTAAAAAGGTGTACATAAGACGTGGATCGATGTCGGAGCCAACACCCACCTCCTCACTGCTCTCGTACCGATGGTAAAACTAATTAAGTACCTATTGAAATGTTTGTGTTCGCTTTCTAGATCTAATCCAATTTAAGAAGAAGACCCAATAATACGCTTAAGCAATACTTGTTTAGATGGTTAACTAGGTAAGTAGCTACCTAATTAAAATCTATTTCAATAGGATTTTAAATATGACCAACAAGTCCACAATGTAAGATTACATTGGGGATGAACATGAAAAATCTTTAACACTGGTAAACACCGCACATGCGCGTTTCGTTGACCTTGACGATTTGTGAGGAACTAGGTAGAGCCAAACTTATTGCCATAATTCATTTATATTTTAACACTTCGTACCTAATTCAGCAGTAACAGGTTGTTCAGGTCATCTGGAAAAAAAAGTGTCTTCCTATAAAAACAAAAAAGAATTATACATTGTTTTAATATAAGTTCGTGACTAAAATAGAATCTGTAGGTATGTACGTATACAGCAGTATATGGAGAGCTATATGTATATTTTCGCAACAGCGCCTACCTATCTCATATATTATATTAGCAAATGGCGGGCGTCTACATTTTTGTTGCCACGTTTACCTTTGCGCGTTTACGTATAATTCGCAGTGTGAATTTGGCGCTGAGTTGCACCAACTAAACCTACCTATTCACAATCCATTCTAATTTAAATCTCATGTTAACTCGCTCACACCAACACACTACGCAACGTACGAAAAGGATAGAATGGACCTTGCGAACCGGCGTCGCCATCGAAACTTAATAGAAGTATGGTTTGTACATCACACCATTGCGCGCGATATTCAAAGAATGTAAGCAAAGTTATCTTGAATTAAATATTAGGCATAAAATGTAAACGATACTAAAGGAGGTAGTGAGAGTAAAATATCCTGCAACAGATCAAACACTTAGAAAATACATACTACTAAAGTGCTAAGACATGCGTGGCAGCGACTTGAACGAGACCAGACAGCGAGCGTAACTATGTGAACTTCTTGCGGAATTCTATTTCAAGGTTTGAAAGTTTGCTACGGTTATTCTAATATTGTGTGTTCTAAAACTGCTAGAACGTAAGCATAATGATAAAGTGGTAACTCATAATAGGGCCACTGAACTGGGCGCTGCTATACGAGTGAAACCCGGTCCGCTTGAGGTCAACGAACTGTTCATTTCGCTGCATCCGTTGCAAATACTGCGCGGCGCGGCGCATCGATGCCGCGCCGCCACCAATTCTGCCGACTGAATACACCACTTTTTCATTTAGATATCTAAGTAAAAAAAGTGGTCTGGATTTCAAAGAAACTATAACTAAGGTTGACTTGGCAATAGAAAGTTGTGCGACATTTTATCAGTTCAGTTCAGTTGGTATGAACTTTTATGATGACTGGTTATCGCTAATAGCGTGTAAAAATACAAGTATTTTTTTGTTTTTCTTATTTTAAAAACAATCTTAGTACATTATTGTTCTAAATATGTATTATTATCTCTATCACTTGCGTATTATACGTTGTCTTCGTATACATATTGTTGATTATTTATGGATTACTAGCTGCGCCCCACAGCTTTGCCCGCGCCTAAAATGTGATTTGTCTCCCTCGGGAACATAAAAATGCCTACGTCTCCGGCACCGAATCTATCTACATACCAATTTTCATCGAAATCGGTTCAGCCGTTTAGGCGCTGAGTGGTAACAAACACACACACATATATGCAAACTTTCGCATTTATAATATTAATAGGATGGGATAACTATTGCTGTTAATCTCAGACTTACTGGGTATTTTGATGGTTTCGCTTGTAAAACTTCAACTTACAAAGTTATACTTCGATTTAACTAATTAAACGTAACTCATACATAACCCATTGCTTAAACTTAAAATTAAAATTAAACTCTGACACACAACAATGCACGTTGCGTAATTTAATAGCCGTACTAAAATAGCTTTCCAAGTCCAAAACAGTTTTATTTCTGTACTTAACTTATAACTATAACAATAAAGTATGAACTTATAATAACAGTTACAATTAATATAATAAATTACCTTTAAGTTAAATCTTAAATAATAATAGTTAGGTTTTTATGACAAAACAGTAGTATTGCATTTAGCAACTCAATCATAACAAGTAAAACATTGAAATAAAATTAGGTGGATTTTATTTATTATTACTTACTTTATTATTATACTAGACGTCCGCCCTCGCTTCGCTTTGGATTAACGTTTAAAGATCTAGCTAAGAAAACGTTACATTTTCTAACGTTAATATTATATTAACGTTATCAGCTGTCTAGATGAGGCAACGTTATATTTTTTTAACGTTGTATAAAGCCCTGATACTATATGTGTCAATATGCGTGTAATGGTTAAAATTGTGGACACATATAATTTTTGTGAAGTATATTGAACTCATTTACATTCTCGCATCTTCTGACAGCGTTTTCTACTACTTTGATTATTCAGTAAGTAGTTCAATAAGTGCTTGTGAAGGATGTTATTTGACAGACTAGTAGATACTTTTACAATTAGGTTTTTTTCTTGGTATAAATCATTCTTCAAAAAGGTCACATTAAAAGTACTTTTTAGGGTATGCATGCAATGATGATTTCTTTATACGTCTAAAAAAAAGGAGCGCGATTTTATGTCTGTTATAGCGATGAATGCCACTTCTAACTGTAACTATAAATTTTACTGTTATAACAGCACTCAGTACCTATCCAAAAGATATTGAAATTGGAAAACTTTTATTGTATATTAAAACCAGCTTCCCGCGACGCGGTTTTATCCGCGTCTTTGCTTACTGCTCGCTCCCGTCGCCAGTTGCGTGATGTTACGTAACCTATAACATGTCTCGTAACGGGGCTATCATACGCAAAAAGACATTTTTCAAATTCGACTGGTAGATTCAGAGATTAGCGCGTTCAAACATAAAAACTCTTTCGCTTTTGTATAATAGTATAGACTAGAGGTCCGCCCTCGCTTCGCTTCGGTAACAAAAGTTTAATTTGATCTCATAACATACTCCTACGGAAAATATCATAGCAAGAGTCGTATTTGCATTATTTAGATTTAAGAAGGCGCTTAAAATATTGAAATTCTGAAAATGACTGAAAATAATAATATGTTAAACATAATAAAATATAGCCTAAGTATGTTATCCGCAGAATTTATTGCTTTAAAGGTGAAGTAATTTTTCAATTCGGTACCGTATATTTTAAGTTAAATCGTTGTAAACAAACATACAAAAAATCAAATATTTTCTCTTTTTAATATTAGTTTAGATATTATAATATATTAAAATATACTGTGTGCCCACTACTATGGGACTCCAACCCTGATGAAAATGGTGTTATGATCGATGAAATAGTGTAAGGCGAGCTTTTCCCACAAATGCTCAAAAACAGGTTCTTAGTTTTCTGTTTTATTCCTAAACGAGATGGAATTAAAATCTGAAAATCTGAAATTTATATATTAAATTATTATTCATTATTTAATCTATAAATTTCGGTAATTCAATACGCAATGTCTGCAATTTGGCTCGATCGATTTTAGTCTCAAAGATAAGTCTAAACAAATTTTCAAACCCATTTCATTCAGTGTATAGTTTTTGTGTAATGAAACTTATATCAAATGAATTGTCGTTGAAAATGTAAGGTTTTTCAGTAATCAAAAAGTAAAATTTAGAACGTCTTCTCCTCCGTTTCCTATTATAATGAGTTTTCGTCCTTGCTGAGGCTTCCACGCTCCTCGTTCAGTCCCGCTGGAACAGCGTCAGAGATCGGACCTGTGTCAATTTTTTTGTTATCTAGAAAAAGCACGTAATTTAAAAGAACAATAGCTTCACGAAGGCTAAACAAATAATAGTAATAGAATAGGTAAATAAGTATATTTTAACATTATGTTTCTGTTATGAAATCATTTTTATTATAAAATCTAATGTTATTTAAAAGTGCATTGTATTTTGGGTAAACTGACGTTTCATTGGTGTTACAATATAGAAATGTTGCAGTAAGTTAATTACATATAATTTTGACGTCACGCTTGGACTTCGTATTACAAGTTGGTACGAGTACAATCACTGTCATTAATATACTAAATCAATACTATTATATAAAGCGGAAGAGTTTGTTTGTTTGTTTGTTTGTTTGAACGCGCTAATCTCTGGAATTTATTTGCGTATGATAGCCCAGTTCTCGAGGAAGATTATAGGCTATGTAACATCACGCTACTGGTTATGGGAGCAGAGCACAAAGACGCGGGTGAAATCATAAATTTTGTCAAGAAAAATGGAATCAAAAATTATTTAATTTTATATGTACAGACTTTTGCCTGAAATTATAATATATCCTCCACAAATTAGAGGAATGACAGTAAGAAACATTAAAATGAGCAAAAATTAAGAAAATAATGAAAATTTAATGGCCCTTTTTTATTTTATTTTTTATATTCTACCACATTTACACAGCGCCATCTAGTCCCAAATTAAGCACTTATATTTGCTTGTGATATGGGTACTAAAAAACTGATATACTACTTATATACATTTTTAAATACATACATATTATAGATAAATTACACCCAGACACAGAACAAACAATCATGCTCATCACACAAAGGTTTGTCATTGGTGGGAATCGAACCCACGACCTCCGGCTTAGCAGTCATGGTCACTAACCACTAGACCAACAGAAAAAAAAATTTAAATGTCAATATTTATTTCTTTTATTTCTAAAATCTATTATTTCTAAATCACTAATTATTACTTATTTTTAATGGTATTATTATCCTATTCTATCCTATACTAATAAGTAGGCTATTCTTTTATAATTTGCAATTAGTTATGTGAATTGTTAAAAACTTAAAATTTAAAATAATTAAAAAATATCATAAAAAGCGATCAAACTATTTAAATAATATATAAATACTGTTTTTGTGACTAGCTGTTGCCCGCGACATCGTTTGCCTGATAATTCATGTGTGCTTGTATGAGGATATTGCCTGCCTGATCTTACGGCAATCGTACAACGTATCATTAATAAATATCAGTATAATCGTCGGCATTATGATGAATCCTATTTAAATCTATTTACCCGCTAAAAGTAAAACTGACGAAATTACACACAAACTTGAAAAGCCTAGTTCCCCACTTAATAATGGTAATTTCTAAGTAATAAAAAATTAGTATTTTCTAGTCATTTGGAAATCCTAATAAAAAAACAACTGTAACTAGACAAAACCAACTTCGAAAGGGAAATCGACAGGAGGATTCAGTTGGGTTGGGCAGCGGTCCACAAACTCCTTCAAGTCTTTACGTCGCCCATACCGCAAACCCTTAAGACCAAGGTGTTTATCCAATGCGTCCTACCAACAATGACCCATGGTGCTGAAACGTGGACACTCACAAATGGACTGGTCCATAAGTTGAAAGTCAATCAGAGGGCTTTAGAAAGAGCTATGCTTGGCGTTCGTCTGATCGACAAAATCCGTAACGAGGAGATTCGACGGCAAACTAAAGTTACCGATATAGCTCTCCGAATTAGCACTCTGAAGTGGCAATGGGCTGGTCATATTTGTCGCAGATCAGACAATCGCTGGAGCTGCAAGGTTCTGGAGTAGAGACCGCATACAGAGAAACGTAGAGCGGGACGCCCCACCGCTAGATGGAGCAACGATTTACAACGGGCAGCTGGCAGAAACTGGACGTAAACAGCCGTGAATTGGGCAAGATGGCGCGCCTTGGGAGAGGCCTATGTCCAGCAGTGGACTTCTAGCACTTGTATTTCCTGAAATTTCGTGATGATTGAGTAAGTGAACTTTTGCTTTTATCTAAATATATATATATATATATATTGATTTTACTATTACCAGGCTACTCTAGCTTACTCTGGAGCATGCCACATACAACTTTCCTTTAAGTCTACGCCCGTTACCTTAAGAGTTTAACCTTGAGCTTTGTCTACGGTCATTCTGAAACAAACTTTGATGGGAAACTGCACTCTTTGAATTAAAAGCGGTATTTGATGGTGTTAAGGGGAATCCTAGAAATAAATATCTACAGAATCCTCTCGATAATAACCGGTTAGTATAGTTGTTTCTATTACATTACATTGTTTATTGCATTGCAATCTGGTACCATTACATAATTTTGGTAGATTTATGTTGCGCATTGGCGCGCTCTCAATTTGACTGTAGTGGCTTGTGCCCGCTCATTCATATAGCGTGCCCTCTCCTCTTCTGTAAAAGAAGTAGCCAGCATCACCTTTTGACCCAGCTGATCAGCATCAACGTCCTGTGTCCCTATCGCATCTTGCAAGTATATATAACTGTCCGCTGTAAGCTGCGCCTGATTGTTTCTAATATAACTATATTTTTTCGTTTTTGCAAAAAACAAAAACTGGCTAAATGACAAATGAAAATATAGCAGATGATTATCTTCTCCTTTCTTAACCATTACACGGTAGAATAAAAACTTACTACTAGCTACTACTAGCAGATACTACTATGTTTATATTACTGGGGTACAAAAGTGAAGTATCTATCCTCGCCGTAGCAAAACAAAAGTGGGTACTGGAATTTACCGTATGAGAGACGGATTTTAATTATTCGATGCAATGATTGTATTATCATAGTGTAGAAATAAGATTGCTTTTATATATTATGTAATATCGTATATTGCGATTTACAAAATTTTCACAATGTTCCACAAAAAATAGAAGGAGTAAAAATCAGTGAGTAAGTCAGATTGACAGTTTTTACTTTTTTTATTTCTTATCCTCTATACTCTATATTTCTTCATGTAGGTACGCTACATCACTCCCCTCCAGAGACCGTCAAGGGCGATAATAATCTGGAAATCTGACGCAGCGACCAGATCGAGTGTGATAATTTTCAGTATTATTAGAAGGTGTATTAGGGTCAACTTTGTCAGCTAATATGTATGCAGGCTTAAGACGGTCTATGGAAACAGTGACCGCTTTGCCTTTTAATAAAATTTTGAAATATTTATCTCCCTTTTCTATAACTTTATGAGGGCCTGTGTAAGCTGGTTGTAGGGATCCACGTGATGCGTCATCTCGTAGGAATACGTGATCAGTGGTCGCAAGGTCTTTGAATATAAATATTTTACTATGAGTGTGGCGAGAGGCTGGAATAGGCTGTAATTTGTTTGCAAAAGCACGAATACGAGCAATAAATTCCGTTGGGTCAGTAGTACCAACAGTACTGGGTGCGAAAAATTCTCCAGGGAGTCTAAGTGGCTCACCGTAAATTAATTCAGCTGACGACGCCTGGAGATCATTTTTAAATGCACTCCTCACACCGAGAAGTACCCACGGCAAGGTTTCGGTCCAACGTTCGCTGGAATGGCAAATAATAGAAGCTTTAAGCTGCCTATGAAAGCGTTCCACAAGACCATTACATGCTGGATGGTACGCTGTTGTACGTTTGTGCTGGAAACCAGCAATTTTAGATAATTGCTCAAACAAAGACGACTCAAATTGACGACCTCTGTCTGTCACAATGCTGTTAGGGCATCCAAAGCGAGATATCCATCCTGTCACTAACGCCTTCGCTACTGTTTCAGCAGTGATGTCGACGATAGGTATGACTTCTGGCCATCTTGTAAATCGATCGACTGCTGTTAAACAGTACTTAAAGCCTTGAGACAAGGGTAGTGGACCTACAAGGTCTATATGGATCTCAGTAAATCTGGCACGAGGCAAGTTAAATGATCCCAAAGGAGCGGAAACATGCCGACTTACTTTACTACGTTGACATGCGAGACAAGCTCGTGCCCATTCTCTACAGTCTTTCCTGATACCCGGCCAAACAAACCGTTCCGCTACTAATTGAGCAGTTGCAGATATGCCAGGATGACTGAGAGAGTGTAAACTGTCGAAAACTTGTTTCCGTAACATTTTAGAAACGAATGGTCTGGGGGACGCTGTGCTGACGTCGCAGTACAAGTATGTACGACTCCCAGGTACCTGTATCTTCTCCAAACGTAATGAGGACCCTTCCAGTATCAATTTTTGCAATTCAGGATCGGAGAGTTGTGATTCCGCTATCCTATCTGAACTTACTGGCATTTGAAGTTCGTCCACACGAGATAAGGTGTCGGCTACGACATTGTCTTTGCCGGATATGTGCCTTAAATCGGTGGTGAACTGAGATATGTAGTCCAGATGACGGAATTGTCTCGGTGTACAGTTGCGTTTCCTGTCATTGAAAGCAAAGGTAAGTGGCTTGTGGTCGGTATAAATGATAAAGTGCCTTGCCTCTAACATATGGCGAAAGTATTTAATGGCTTCGTAAATGGCCAATAGTTCCCTGTCATACGGCGAGTACTTAGTTTGGGAAGGACTAAGTTTTCGCGAAAAGAAAGCTAATGGCTTCCAGCCATCGTCCTGAAACTGTTGTAATACGGCACCAATTGCTGTGTCCGATGCATCAGTGACTAATGCGAGCTTGGAATTGCAATCAGGGTGTGCCAATAGTGCAGCGTTTGCGAGGCTTTCCTTGCAGTTGTTAAATGCCTGTAAGGTATCGCCACTAAGACTAATGGGATGAGAACCTTTTACATTGCCGACAAGCAATTTATGCAACGGTGCCTGAATTTGAGCCGCATGGGGTAGAAATCGCCGATAAAAATTAATCATGCCAAGAAAGCGTCTTAATTGGCGAACATCTTCAGGCGGTGGGAAGTCCCTAATGGCTTCAACTTTTGTATCCAGTGGTTTTGTGCCCTTTTCGGAAATGCTGTAACCTAGGAAAGTTACTTCCGGAACACCGAAAACACACTTGGATGTATTTACGACAATGCCGAAATCTCTTAATCTACTAAAGATGGTAAAGAGATGCTCTTCGTGTTCCTTATCGTTCTTGGAAAACAGTAGGAAATCGTCAATGAAGGAATAACAGAAATCAAGCCCTCTTGTCATTTCATCTACGAAACGCTGAAATGTTTGACTTGCATTTCGTAGACCGAAGGTCATGTAGGGGAATTCATATAACCCAAAAGGTGTTGTTATAGCGGTCTTTGGAATGTCGTCAGGACTGATCGGTATCTGGTTAAATGCCTTTACAAGATCAATTGTGCTGAATACACGGCAACCAGCAATGCTGTGAGCGAAATCGTGAATGTGTTTAATCGGATACCGATCAGGCACAGTTCTCGCATTGAGCATTCTATAATCGCCACAGGGCCTCCAGCTGCTATCCTTCTTTTGAGCCAAATGCAAGGGTGACGACCAAGGGCTTTCAGATGGCCGTGCAGTACCATTGTTCAGCATGAGCTGAAATTCCTGCTGAGCGATTTTTAGTTTGTCTGGCGCTAGACGACGAGGGGGACAAGAAACTGGAGGGCCAGGAGTCGTGCGTATGTGGTGTACAGTGTTGTGTGGTGTAGTACGTTGAATGCCAGCTGGTCGAGTGATTTCTGGAAATTGATCTAAAATCCTATGGTATTTAGAATCACCAGTTGTGACCTTTACAGAAGATATAAAAGAGTCTGAGCGATTCGCAGCAGAAATAGAAATGTTTGTATTACTGTCAATTAGTCGTTGATTACGACAGTCAACGATTAATGAGTAAAAAGATAAAAAATCTATACCTATGATAGGTTTACTCACGTCCGCCACTACAAAACGCCACTTAAAGTCTCTACGCAAACCGAGGTTGAGGTTCAAGTCCACGTAACCGTACGTCTTGATAGTCGTCCCGTTTGCAGCACTGAGTTCATAGTTGCTCTGCACGCGATGCTCACGAAGGATGCGACGGGGATAGACGCACAGGTCACTTCCTGTATCCACCAAAAACGGTGTCTTCGACGATTGATCCACGACGAACAGGCGACCAGTAGAAGTCGGGCAATCGTTTGTCGCCATTACCGACCGCCCGCTGCGTTTCCCGCCTTGAAGTCGCAGGGCTTGACACAACAATTAGCTTTCTCACCAAATTTATTGTGATACCAACACACGGGGAACTTCCTATAGCTTGAATTCGAGCGAGACCGACTTCGTTCTCGATTTTCGCTATACTGACGCTGCCTAGGTCGACCACCACGCTGCGTAGATTGATGGCCTCTGAGCTGCGTCGTTAGGTTTTGCATAGCGCGCTTTAACTCAGCAATCTCACACGCGAGCTCGTTGACACTTGGTTCAGTGCTGGAAGCTGCAGCGATGTGGATGGGTGGTGTTGCGATGTCCTGCACACGGTCTGCCAGTTCTGCCAGCGCTTCAAGAGTGGATGTTGGCTGGGATGCTAGAAGGGGCTGGATATTGCAAGGAAGGCGGCTACTCCAAATAGTACGCAAGAAGTCTTCAGGAACCTTAGGTCCTGCTAGGCTCTGAAGATGACGCAGAAACTGCGATGGCTTTCTGTCTCCTAACTCCTCATGCATCAACAGCTGCTTTACCTTGCGCTCCTGTGACGCTGATAGGCGTTTTACAAGCTCGATCTTCAGCTTGTTGTACCTATTCTGACTAGGCGGTAACATGATAACATCTTTCACTTCCTTAGAGATGTGCGGTTCTAGATGTCCGACCACGTAATTAAATTTTGTGACATCACCAGTCACGCCAGCGTTTGCAAACTGTGCTTCTATTTGCGCAAACCACAAATCTGGTTCATCAGGCCAAAACGGAGGTAATTTTATAGATACACGAAATATCATATCGTGTTTATCCATATGCACGTGCTCACTAGCACTGTGAACCGACTCACTGTCACTCATATTTTTCGAGATCACGTCGGGGTCACCAATGTAGAAATAAGATTGCTTTTATATATTATGTAATATCGTATATTGCGATTTACAAAATTTTCACAATGTTCCACAAAAAATAGAAGGAGTAAAAATCAGTGAGTAAGTCAGATTGACAGTTTTTACTTTTTTTATTTCTTATCCTCTATACTCTATATTTCTTCATGTAGGTACGCTACAATAGTATTCAATGAGGGTGTTTAGGAAATTTCGCCACCAGTTGGCATCACTTCAACTGTCACATTTGGCCAATCAGGGGTTAACTTTTAAAAAAGCGCTTAGTTAGACCTGACGCATCGGTGCTGCCACCTAGTGGGCACCATTTAAAAAAATCATTTCAATAATTTTCTTTTGTCCTTATGCAAGTGAATTATCCATTTTGTAAATTAAACATTAAAATTTGCGAAATGAGCAATGAAAAATATTTGTTTTGATAGCACTGTCTACTAACTGGTGACGAAAATTTTCTTAAACACCCCACATTACAATATCTCTCTTAGAAAATTGCGATCCAAAAATAACTATAGCAACTTCATTTGACGAAGGTTGATTGAGTTTTCAAACATGTGTCAAAATGAAATATTTTAAATCAAAAGCATTAAGGTGTATTGGTATCAACTTCGAAGCAAATCATCCCTAAAATTAACCTTTTTTTCTTTCTAGCCCCTTAAAAGGATGAATTTCAATAAAATACGGAACACATCTTCCATCAATTCTGTTAAATAATGTTAATGCAAAACTCGAAGTAGATTGTATCGATATCTACGTTTATATAGGTGAAGGTGTGACACTTTTTGCTTGATTTTTGTATTAGACCGACGTTCTAGTTGTTACTATGTTAATGATTATTAAGACAAGTGTTTGTTATTTGGTTTATTTTATTATTTTTTAATCATCAACTATTTAACTGTCAATTGATGAATGATTTAAATTGTGAAACAAGCCCTAAATTATATTGAACAATTTACATACGCATCTTTTAAAATCAAGCACGTGGTCTCCAAAGATTTGTCTCTTTTGGCTTCCATCTCAGATTTTCATTCCTAAACTTAACCCTAAACCGATTGCTAAAGAATTCCACCTTTGTACTTTCGTGCATGATGTTCAATAATTAAAAATAAAATATAAAACTTAACTTTAGTATGTAACGTTTATCCAACATTTTATTGTTACTTCGACAAGATTATTTAATACCACCACTGTACCTTCATTTTAGGTTTAATAAGCCTACATTAAATTGCACACATTATGTTATGTTAAAAATATACCTACTGTATGTGTCTGCATTGTGGCGCGGCACGAGCTTTAAAATACGGAGCTTGCGGTGCGCAAACTGTCAACGCGTGATGTCGCGCCAGGCCCGCCGCTGTCATCATAAGATGATCGTAGATAAATACGTCGTACTGTATTGGCGAAGGCTGGGCTATCGTTTATACTACCTTCGAGTGCCTATCTCGAGGAATACCTCGCCTTAAGTAGGTGTGTCTTTTGGTTTCGATGTTCAACTGTTTCCACTGTTAAATACTAAATAGAACTTAAATTCTATCTGTTTATTGTTGTTGATTCTTCATCGTTATCAGCCACTCATCACGACTTACGACCACAGTCGGACATAAGGGCATGAAAACTGAAAATAAGACAAAACCAAGGCCTGACAAATACGGCCGTAAAAACTTGATGCAGTCTGCTTCCAACGACCTCTTTGGAAATCGACATGAGGCTCTACGGCCTCTTCGGCTATCTTATTTAACAAACCATCTCTGATATGGTATGCATAATTATAACTCGCTAAGTGAGCCATGTAAGATGATTGATTAGTATGATGACTTTTGATGATTGTTTGACTACCTACATCATTGCATTTCTAAAACTTGATTATTCATTCGACACATAATTTACGATAAACATCCATTAATCAAATTTTTTATTTAAAACTATCAAAAATTTCTGCTTTCTATAGTCTAGCTAACACCACTTATGTATTATTAACCTTGGCAGCAATAATATTACCTTGTCAGATTATGAGACTGGGGTGTCAGATGTCGGATAAAGCTGAATGAACGATCTTTTATTATGTAATTAAAAGCTGATTTGTTTATTATCTCTATCCCAAGCTGGTATCATATTTTGTTTACACCCGTATCTTCTGGTTTTAAGCGTGGAGTTGATGTAAACCGGGCAAATTGCAGCCGTGTTTTGTAGGAGGCGGAACGGGTGGTGGTGCGGCAGCGGTAATGGGCTACGTACGCGTCGCCTTTCGCCCATGGGAACTGGTTTCACGCAGCGTTGTGGACTCTAATTCGACTATTTCATGACCACTGATCAATTTAATGTCCTTACATTTCAAAATGTTTCTATAGAAACGTTCTTTATTTGTTTGACCTTGTTCTAAATCTATGACGCAAGTAGTGACGTTTCTAATATTGAACCAACACAAAAAATACTTGGTGTCGACACAGGCGGAAGGGAGAGTTGGGAGTTTAGGGGGCGCCCATTGTAGGTGGGATTTATATGTATAGTGGCGCGATCACGTGTACATTTTGCAGCTTGTATTGATCCTGTCGTATTTTTCTTGTAGTTAAATACAATGACTATATGTAAGTAGTACTTTGTGCTTAATAATTGAATTTAGCGATGTGCTGTTTTTACCGCTTGAATTGTGAATTTCGCTTTGTCATTGATTCAGGTAGGTAAAGATTCGTACCTTTAAGACTATTTACCTATCTACTTTCTGTAGTAACAAAGATTAAAGAAAAGATGGTATCATTGGGGTGCCAGTTTTATTATGGTACTTAGGGGTAGCAATAAAGCGATTATAGTTAACAGTTTAGGTAATTGTTGGTTAGGTAGTTTTTTCTCATTATTAACCCGTGCGTTATCAATTTATCATACTGTTACTTGAGATGATTTGCTATTTAGGCATTTGTAACCTTTCGGTATACATATGCAAAATATTAGTGTCCTAATAAAAAAAATCCTTCCTAACTTAATCAAATTAGGTAAAATAAAAGTCGAAGCCATCCTGATCATAAACTAAACAGACCATCAAACCGGCCATAATCAGACGTCATACAAGTAGATAATGTGACGGTAAAATGGAGGCGTGAGACTTTAGATACGTTCAGTCGACTTGAACAAGATACGAGATTTGTATGTGCACACTCTATTTCGGTCGCGGTGGCGCACTCGGCGGCTAATCGCACGTCACGTGACGAGAGTCGGAAGGACGCGGGGTGAGGGCTGGTGGGCCACGGGCGGAGGGGCCGGGGCGTCGGAATGCAGTCACCACCGCTCGATGCACACCCAGCATAGCTGGTCGATTGATCGTCAAGTCAAGCTCTTGCTCCACTTTACATCACGCATAGGCACAACGCACTATTAGCCAAATGAAATCATTCCACACGTGTCTTGTTATAACGTTTTATATCTCGCGTACTGTAATTTTAGTCTTTCACATAAATGATAATGAGCTCTGTTGATATGGTAAAATCGTTTAGGTGTTATAAACAAAGTGCCTATCAGTAAGTAGGTACCTATTGTTCCCCTCCGACCACATTGGTAACTGAGATTTGCAACCAGTTGTTAAAAAAGAAGAAATAATCTTGCTACGCAACTAGTTGCTCAAAAAGAAAGTTAAGAAACTGGTGATTATTTCGACTCTCTTCTATTTAATATTCATCAAGACTATCATGGGCAGTTACATAGGTATTTTGATTCAGTATCAGTAATATAACCTACAGCCCCATAATCATAATCATAACTGATATTATCACAATAGTAATCTTTCAGTCATGACATGCTCAAGACTCAAGACGTACGCGTACGGGTCTTCATAGCTTTTTAAGTCTTGCCTGCGTTAATATGTACAAATACAAACATTTGATCCGATGATGAACCTTATTTATAATTATTTAGGTAATTCAGTTTTAACAGGAGAGCAATAACACCTCTGCACACATATTGTCGCTAAGTATTCTAAAATATCTTGGCAACCTCTCTCTCGGCAAATGTAGCTGATAAGAAGCGAACTAATGATATTGGTTGGACCGTGCGAGACTGATAGGCATGCAAATATGTATGTCATATGTATCGTAGAACGCTTTAACTTCATTCTTATTTTATTTTGTATTGAATTGGACAGCTAATTCTACGTGTGTTAGAACACACCTTGACCCTTGTAGATATTTGTTTTTCTTTTTTTGTGAAGATTGGTGTATTACTTAAGAGGCGTGCTTGGGTCAGTATTTTATTGTATTTGATCTCGTCCCTCGAGTTAGGATGAATTGTGTAGTACAAAGCAGTAATTGCAGCGTACGGATTGCAGGCGATTGCCCCTCGCCCCGCCACGTAGCCCCGCGCTCGAACACCGTAAGTAAACAGTCTGGTGTTTATCCGCGTCTCGCTCGCACCGACCGCGTCGCGTCGCGCCACTGAGGTGCACTCGCTGTTCCTATTATTTTCGTGACGGGTATTGCGCCGAAGCCGATTCCCGCATCCTCGCCCCCGAGACGCGAGGTCCGGTCTCGCGGCGGAGGCGGCGGCGACGGCCGTTCGCATCGCGCGCCAGTCCGCGCCCGAGGCTGATTGTCGCATTGGTCCGTGCCTTCGAAACGTTTTGTGTTGTCGTCGATCTATTCGATTTCAAAATGCGGCACGATACGAGTGCCTATCACGGTGGGTGACGAGCGCCCAACGGCGGCAGTTTGAATTTCATCGGTATCGTGACGTGTTGGTGACAGTGAGTGGATTGTGTATTGGCGTGCCGATGATACACGTGAATGTGGATGGAGTTCGGAGTGGTGTTGGAAGATGCATTTCAAAGAGTCGTTCGCGATGAGCGATCGACCGAACGAGCGCGGCCGCCGCAACTCTCGCTGCAAGGGTGGGTGTCTGCATGCTTTGACGGCTGAGAGCCGTCTGCGCCTAACGCTCGTGGACCACAACACCCTATCAATATCACACATTACGTGGCTACATCTGTCCTCTTCCAAGTGATACTGCGCGTTGTACACATTTATGTCACTCAGTACTATCTACACCTGCTTCACCTCACATCGCGATCTTATGATATCTTGGATACACAGCACTTGGATTTGCGATGCATGTTGCAACCAACCTTATAGATTTTAAGCACCAATTAATACTGAATCCTTTATTAAGGATGAAAGTTTAATAGATACGTACAACAATCCAAATAATAACGATATAATTTTAACACTGTCGTTTGTTAACGCATGGTCTATTTTTGATGGTCACAGCTAAAGTTATTATGACATTAAATGCCAAAGAAATAAACCAAAGGGTGACGAAGGATAGGATAGATAGGCAAAAACACATTGGGAAATTTAACTTGGGAATTACATCAAAATTAGTCAAATACAAGTCAACATAAACTGCGTAACCTATTGACAATTGACACATCATTCACAAATATTTCGCATCTTCATCAATATGACGTCCACTATAAAGGGCAAAGGCTAGACTGGATGGATCGGACTGACCAGAAGCTGCTTTCCAACTTAAATGTGGCGAACCTGAATTCTTACCAGAGGTTTTGTTTTATTTCAAATACTTATTTATCAGTCTTTTCATTTGTTTGATTTATGTAGAAATTATTATAGTTTCAGCATACTCGTATTACAGTGTAGTAATAAACTGTATTGCAGCGTGCATTTTGTCCACAGAAGGTTTTTCATGCATTTTATTTTACGCTTTGGTAGAGGATCATATTAATTTTATGGTCACATAAAATTGAGATTTACTATAATTGATTACACTTATTTTAACCAGTCTATTAGATAATATTATAGCCTGCACTGGTAGTTCCTGTAAATACAATTATTTTTTGTACTCTTCAAATAAATTTGCTATCGCTTACTTATATAAAACTAGCGGACGTTGTGGTTCACTTTCCCGTGGGAGTACGAGGATAAAATATGTTACTCAGTGATAATGTCGCTTTATAATGGTAAAAGAATTTTTGAAATCGGTCTAGTGGTTTTTGAGTTTATTCGTTGCATACAAAAATAGAAATCTTTCCTCTTTATAATATTAGTGTAGATTGACGCACAATTCATTTATTCTTTTTGACCGACTTAAAAAAGGAGGACGTTATCAATTCGGGTCCAATAATTTTTTTTTGTATGTTTGTTACCTCATATCTCGGCCATTTATGAACCGATTTGAATCTTTTTTTATTTGAAAGAGTATTATACTCTGAAATTGGTCCCATATCTTTATTATAAAAAATGGATCACTACTTGTATGTTTGATTTTTTATTTTCGTATGCAAGGAGTGAAGACGTGTAAAGCAACGCGTGGATATCTTTTACCGAATTTTCCGACATTGACATGTCCATGCTAAAATTGTGAACCGATTTCCAAAATTCTTTTTTTGTTAGAAACAACGTGGCCGTGTATGGATGACCATTTCCACCGACTCCAAAATAACTAATTATAAATTGTAAATAGTAAAGTATTATAGGTATCAATGATTGCGTTGATTCCCCTTTAATGTTCTTAGCTATGAAGTAATTAAATATTATTTTCTACTTTTTAGTTAAGGATTGAACACGTAGGTACTGCTTTAATGTCGGTTTTAAATTTTCTTTTTTTTAAATAATTTTATTCAGTTATTGATTACTTGCACTGTTTACATAAATAAGCGATCAGCTGTAACGTCTCGTGAATTCTAGTCAATTTGATACACTCTCTAATTTTCTATTTCTAGCCAAAATACCTATAACTAATACATAAAAGTAATAACATTAGGTTATTTTCACGAATACCAAGTAAGTTGGAATTATAGCATGCATTCCGGAATTCCTTGACTCCGAAAAAAACTAATTTTTCGATAGTTTGGTGCCGGAATATTGCTTGTTGAACATCCATCACCATAACAATTATAATATTTCTGACCACACTATCTTAAACCTGCGAGTTTTCATTTTTTCTGCTCTGATATAATAAGAAATATAGGCTGATTTATATAGTAATCACCTTTCTTAGACTGGAGTCCGAAAATTGTATTTTTCATACTTACTGCGGTGCCGGAATCGTGATTGTTGTATGAATATATTTCTCGGACTATCTACTTAAGTATTACTTTTAACGCGATTACAGTACATAAATTAATTGCCACCTGCCAATATTAACTTCTAAATCGTCGCTCTGTATAATGAATGACAACGTAAACGTTTCTGTGTTTAAAATAATTAAAATACTTGTTTAGTTTCTTGTTATAAATACAGAACAAAACTATTGCCAACTGTGACAGACGCGAAATAGAATGATCGTTAGACGAAAAAATAGAACTTTATACAGGTTACAGTCATTTAGTAGATTTACCTGTAAAAATTTTTCGAAAGTTGAAAATTGGTAGTTTTATAGATTTTGATGTGCTCTTTTCAAATTTTGACTTGCCACCTCGTATATCAGCCGCTCGCGCAGCCATACATACCTATTGAAAAATGACGCTAAAAACAGTTTTTATATAATATGTCTTTTAAAACTCGTTTCACGATAAAAACATGTACCTATTACAAGATAAATTTAAGATTTTCTACAATTTATTTGGTTTTCGTAAAATGAACAGTTTTGGCGTACGAGCAAGGCAAAGTGTAGTGTTCGCCTTGCAAGGGACAGAGAAAAACATGCAGAGGTGACTGCTAACCTCCACTAGTTGGCGAGACACCATAAGAAGAACAAGAATCGTGAAATGAGTCGGCAAGGAGATAATTATGTATTGTCAAAAAACTGCTTTTAAGGGCCATTTTTACAATATGGCGGTGCGAGCAGCTAATTCCGAGATGGCAAAGTCGAAATTCTGAATGAGCACATCAATATCAAAAAAAGTCTCAATTTTCATAACTTTCCAGGTAACCCCTATTTTTGTACCAAATGACTGTACTTACCCGTGGGTGTACTGGAATCACGGAAACAGACAAAAACAGATGTATGATAATAAGAATATCGCGTAGTTTATTCTGCAACAACTTGTACAATGGACAAAAAAATTGATCATTGTGAAGAAACGTTGTTTTGAGTCATAGAATGACTTGGGCCGATTTGGCAGGTAGAAGTGTAAGGTTTTTGGCATTGCGTTCATATTAAGCGTTATGCCTACGTTTATTTGGCACAAAGTTGTTTAAAATACTCGTAAGACATTTTATAACACTGAAATAGCACTTAAAGATAGCTAACTGCATTTGTAATAATGTGCAAGTGTATGTGTGTGTTTGTTATCACTCAGCGCCTAACCGGCGAAAATGATTTCGATGAAAATTGGTATGTAGGTAGATAGATTCTGTGCCGGAGTCGGACTTAGGCTACTTTTTATCTCGAAAATCGGTCTGTTTCCTAAAGGAGACAAAACACATTTTAGGCGCGGGCGAAGCCACGAGGCGCAGCTAGTTATTAAATAAATACATAAATTTATACGATAATATGACCTGAAATACGAAACCGAATTATCATTGTCAATAACACTACCAACGTACGAGTATTTTTAAATAAATTTCTTTGTTAATTAATATTAGGCTATAATATGCGTTTTTTTTTTATTAACTTACCAAAGTGACCATGCAACCTGTCTGATGGTAAGCAGTCAGCGGAATCCAGAAGTGGCGGCCACCATTCCAAAAGCTATCGTCTTAAGCTGCTGGTATTGTGGCCTCCACTATGGCGGCTGGGAATGGGGTAACTGAAGGAAATGACAAAGAAGGTGAGGAAAGAGGAAAGGGGCCAGAGTGGGCCTCCAGCGCTCTCCCTCGTCTAAGAAAACGCACTAGTACGCATACTATTACTCTTACGTCAGTCTTCTATGAGAGGGTAATACTTTGCCGGTCGATCGGGCCCATTCATGTTGAAACCAGCGTGGATTTACTACTACCGTCTAAATTTTAGACATTTAAAGGCTATAAGTCAGTTTAAATTGTGTTTTGTTATACACCGCTCACTCTTGTCGGTAAAGCAATTAGAAACCACTATTGCCTATTGCTATTTGCACTTCTTCTTCTCTTAAAATGACTTGACTTTTACTTTTTTCCTTCTTGGAGACACGGAAGCTTCGTTACTGTCTGTCCGTTATCTTTCTTTAATATTTTCCGCCTTAAAATGGTCTTAAATGGTTCTCCTTTTGTCAATAACTAGGCACCTTTCCTGTTTCCTCATTAACTAATCGTGTGCTTAGGAGCAGATCTACACGGGACACAATATTATTCTATTATGTCTGATATTATAACATACAAAGGTTAACCGTTAGTAAAACTCCTTCATTAGTTTTCTTTCTTTATTAAACTAATATTCTGCATCGTTCAACATCACATTTCAGAAGGATTTTGTCCAGCAGTTGTCGTCTTGAATAGTGACAGTCTATAACGAAATCATGTCAATTGGATTCTACGGTTTGTTTACCATCAGGCAGTGTAGAGTAATTTTGGTATAATCTAATAAAAAGAAAAACAAGGTTGAAAATTGATTAGGGTGTGTAATTTGTCATCTTGTACTATTTACCATTGAGAATGCGATATGTAAACAAACTGTCCCTTTATATATTGTGACCAGTTTTCTTGTATTTTATAGTTAAACTTATAAACAACCTTTCGGTATTGTAAATATTTTTCGAGGACACCCAGTGTATTAAGTAATTTTTTTGCCACTTTGATGTAGCGTGGTAGTTATTTATAGAACACTAAAATTTGCATTTCCAACGACAAAAACCAGCATGTTTACTAATATCTTTATCTAAGTAGATACATATAATTTAACTTAAAGTTGCCTTTTATCAGTACGCCAATCTTTTCTAAATTCAACTCTGTAGTACAGTCGTTATTTATTTTGACAAAGTACGAAATAAGTACCAACAGAGTACCTACGTGTATCATGTTTGTACTAGCAGCAGAACCTTTTTAGTTAATCACTATTAGAACTATTTCCTTCTATAAAAGATATTTTTTCTGTATTGATTTTACTATACGTAGATATTTCAAAAGACAACACTTGCAATCGAAAACAAGCCCTAACAAGGCGTATAACGAATTGCGCATCAAACAAAATTGTCTCGGGTAGGAATTGGACCTGCTACTCTTACATTATTAACCCCTGACGCAACAACGAAGGGGTGTTATAAGTTTGACGTATCTCTGTTTAAGTGTTGTGTGTATGTCAGCTGTAATATCATATCTTCAGAACGGATCAACTGGTTTTGTTTTTTTTTATTTTGTTTGAAAGGTAAATTAGTCGGGAGTGTTTTTAGCTGTTTGGTAAAAATCAACCATAATATGGCGGATTTCTTATTATTCACAACTCCCTCAATATGGTTATCAAATGAAGGGGCTTGACTAGTAAGATACTACACACTACAATAAATTTTAAATCAAAGTTGTGTGTCGGGGGGTTTTTTTTTTTTTTTTTTTTTATGAGAATGGATCGTTAAACTTGAACAACATTTTGTACCTACTTTTTACTTGTAGTAATGTTGATTAGCGTTTTCTTACTTGTATTAATAGCTTTGCAAATATACCTACTATTGTACCTAGTAGTAGTAATTTATGAATTACAGCATTACCATCGTAACTGAATAGGCCATGGATATCGTATAACTGCGGCATTTTATCAAGTAATCAATTTTCTTATTACTAACATAATTCTGCTATTTCAAAATGCACTCTTCCTGAACCACACTTTGCTTAAACTTGTACATTATCATCGTCAACATTTCCACAGACAAACATTTGCTTTTGGGCTTATACCTACACACTGACTATACTTAGTGACTTACCTGTAACCTGTAACATACGGGGCGGTCCACAAGTTCAATCTGTCTATTTGTACTTTCTGAAAACATCAAATATCTGTGGGTGTTATGCCTTTTTTAAACAGTAGTGATGGTGCACGTTGCACGCTTAAGCTGGCAGGTAGGTTCATAGGTAGGTCTTGCGTACCTAGACCCGCAAACAGTAATCTATCCTTTTATTACAAATAATGTGTTTTTTGTCTACGTATGTTTATATGCAATACATTTGTTACTCTTTGTTACTGTTAAGTATTGAACGTAGCAGCCAGTATTTTTCATTCCTTTTTGGTAAACAATATCCTTCTTTTTTTGAAATCGTAATGAATCAGTCACACGTTTTACTTGGCAACGGCATTCGTTAAAGGCCTCCGGGGTTATGCGGTAGGGAAAGAGGCGTCGGGGGGAAAGGGAGTCGCAAAGGATGGAGGTGAGATCATAGTGGCGAGTGGCCCGGGGAGGCGATCGATATGTACATTGAACATACATACGTATCTATATAAATATCTGTACCTAACTTCTCGCAACTCGACTGTCTGCTCCAGATACTGCGCCAAAACCCTGTCTCCCTCCGACCTCTACCCCTACCTTACCTATTCTTTAGCAAAAAGATCAATTTTAAGCAGAAAACATTAAATAGACTATGCCGAGTTTGCATCTATGCAAAATTCCGAACTCATAAATTTTATTAAGTGTGTAATATCAATAACATTATTTTACTCGGGATTGTTCTAAGGATGCGGTGATTTAACCACTTCCATGGGTCTCGGTGTCGTCGTCGGTCCACTGTTATCTAAAATATCCGTATATGGACCACATTATTTAAGTACGTAGGTAGATACTCATACCTACGATTGTATAAGATTGTGCCATGACATTCAATCACAATTGTTACTCATAACATCACCAGCTACTACGAAATTACTAGACACATCTATACTATTATTATTATACAAAGCCGAAGAGTTTGTTTTAACACGCTAGTCTCAGGAACTACTAGTCGGCTTTCAATAACTCTTTTTGCGTTAGATATCCCAGTTCTTAAGGAAGGTTATAGGTTATGTAACATCACGCTACTAACAACGGAAGCAGAGCAGTAACGAAAGATGTAACTTAAAGCGTGTGAAACCGCGCTGCGGAAAGCTAGTACATCATAACATCACTTTGTTTTCCCTAGGTAGTAGGCAGGGTCACCCACGTTTTGTCACCTATCCTCCCATGTAATTTAAAATTGTCATAACTGGAGCACAATTTCAAAATATGCATAGCTTTTTCCCAAATTTTGTCTAATTACAGTTTTGGCCATACCTTTGCAATGTCACAAGATCCGCATTCAGAATTTGTTCTCATAAAATTCTCTTATCGTTATAGCGCTATTTGTTACGTCATTAAGAGCCCAGATAATTAATATCATTAAAGTAATAAAACAACCATAACCTCAGACTGGTTTGACAGGTTTAATCATGAAGAGTACTAATTCCACAATTGTTACTGTATCCTGCTATCCTATCTATGTCTCATTTAAGGTTATACCAATAAAATTTTATCTTTGAACTGTTTTACGCTTCACTGGCTAGAGAACCGGCCATCCAATATTTACCAACATAACATTTGACTCTTTTTTGCAATTACTGCACTTACCCAACTCTTGACTTGTTTGAAATCATTTGATTACAATCGTAGTACGTTAGCGCAGCACTGCAAGTACACGATGTAGCCTTCTTATTATATGCATCATCTTTAACAGGTGCTGGCGTCAAGATGGAGCACTTCCAAGCGGCGCTGGATCCTCGCAAGCAGGAGCTGCTGGAAGCGCGCTTCCTAGGCGCCAAGGTCAGTTAGCCCGTCTTCAATAACAACAATATATACCAAGCCTTATAAATTCTAATTTATTCGAATTTTATATGCTCCTATCCTGCGTCATCTGATAAACTTTTAGATTTAACTTGGTCTGACTAACAAATTTCACGTGATATTTATTAATATAGGTGTATACTCCTATTATGAATTCTAATAGATAAAAAAAACTATAGCTTAATGGTGTTAAGAGATATATCGCATATCATCCTAAATTCAAATAAAAGTAAAAGTAATTATTACTGAAGGCAATGAGACCGTGTCGCCATTGTAGACACTGAAATTTAAAAAAGTCCTCATAAAGGTTACTTTTTTCTTTGTTCTTAATAATTAAAACCACACTATTATAGATAATAGATATCTACTTTACTTTTTTAATGATTTAAAGCTTAGCCTTAAGAAATCGTTTTATTTAGGTAGACAACATTGAAAATTCTGTTTCACTGGTCCATCTCCTTAATATTTAACAACAAGATATCAAGTCTCGTCCAATCGTACCAATTTTCTTTAAATAATATAACTATAGATCTAAATCATTTGTTAGGCAAGGCTCGCTAATTAAGATTCTGAGCTTTTAACCTTGAAACATTGGCTCTCGGGCCGCCATGTTGTTTTTGCAGAACGATTAGGTTCCCATGCCTGTGTTTAAAATGTAGAAGGACCTTAAAACATTTGCCACATTTTTTATTTCAACATTTCATGTCACAAATTATTATATTAAATCATTTATCATCTCCACGGTATAAGATCCATGCTGGTTTCAGCATGAAGGTCATAACTCATTAGGCCCACCCGGCACTGGACCAGCACCGCCTCGTCTCGAGCGGTTAGTATTCTTTGTATGAAAAAATATGGGTATACGCGCACTACATCAACTCCAGAACGCCTGGTCTGCGATCTGACCGCGCGCGGAAGGCGAGTGGGCCTCTCGTTGCCTGCACGCTTGCCTTGCGTTATTCACGCTCAGTTCCCGAATGGATTGCACGCCGTTCGCAGATGGTCCACGCGCTGTCCACATGTGGTTTAACCGCGGACGTTGAGGGCCAAAATGATCTCTGATACACTGCTCAACTATTTGTCCAGTCGTTGACTACGTGGCGTCCACTCGTTGACTAGATACGCGGAGTCCGCCCGTGAACACCGAGCGACGAGGAGGTGCTGGTCGGGTGCCGGGTGGGTTTAATGAGCTATGACTTTGAATAGGCCGGATCGACCAGGGAAGTACTACCCTCTCATAGAAGATCGTAAAAATAGTAGTACTGCGTGCTACTGCGTTTTGTTCGGTGAGTAGTGCCGGAAACCCAATTTCCTTCCTTTTCTCGCCTCCCTCATGCCCTTCCCCTACCTCATTGCCTGCCGCCATAGTGGAGGTCATTATACCAGCAGTTTAAGACGATAGCTTTTGGTATGGTGGCCACCACTTCTGGATTCCACTGACTGCTATCCATTAGGCGGGGTAGAGTCACTTTAGTGGGCTAATAAAAAAAAGTGATACGTATATTAATTTCACTACTTACTGCAGTTTTGTCAACATTATGATACAACCCGTACTACACGTAGGTACTATGAGCCTATCAGTTAGAAAAAAAAATTTAGCTGCAAATTAAACTTGTAAGTATCGCATAGTTTATGATTATGTCTAATCCAATGAATGTTATAATAACGCTTCTTCTAAAATATTTGCAAATTTAACGCATGCTAAAATTTTGTCTAATTTTGATACCAGTCAGTCTATTCATAATTTGAATTTAACATTGTTTATCGAATTTAGGGCAAGAGAAATATTGATAGAAACTTACGGTTTTCCCATGGTTTAATACTGTTACTCCTGGATTTTTAAAGGATGCTTAGCTACGTATAAATATTTAAAATAAGTTTCGCTACACCTAGTTAATCACTTTATCAGTAACGACCTTTCGGACATTCTTAACCTTCTGCTAAAGTTTATTTCGTTTTCTTCAAGAAAACATTAAAACATAAAAAAGCCTCCTAGTCATTTAGTAATATATATGTAGATCTAATAAAATTTACCGTTTTCTAAGAGCTTACGGTAAATATTTATACTTTTTACAGTTTTTATACTATAAGAACCACTGTTCTGAACCACCGAACTTTAGGGTTCTTTATGACCAATGCAAGCCTGAGAAAACACAACGTTTGAATAATGTCAAACAAATGTAATTCTTTTTCTGTCTCGAGACCGCATTTTCATGTCACCTATTAAATCATTTAGCCAGTCCAGCCTTTGGGCTAAGAAGAAGAATAATCCTGAAAACGGTCCTGGCGGTCAAAGCGATACATAACACCTATGAATCAAAAATGCAAAATCTACACCAATTGTAATTTGATAATAATATTTTTAATTTTTAAATATTAACTTATAAATTTATTAATTTCAGTTCAAGTCAGTTGTCTATTTTCTTTCTTATTGTACCTGTTAAAAAGTAGGCATTTTGCTACTATGTTATGCGTTTTTATCCTAATACGAAGTAGAGAACATAAGAAGTAGATTTTTCCTACATAAGTGTTACCTACTTACTCATGCGTTGTAGGCTTTGACCGTCGGAACGCTTTGACATATGTATTAAAAAGAAATAATAAATTTAGGAATTTTTCATTATTAAATTAATACATCATAGATTCATGGCGTTAGCTGTTGAGTGAATTTTTCTTTGAAATTCGTTGCAATCCAGAACTTTCTGAACTTTTTACCATCCCGCTCCTACCTGCATTCTTTAAACCTAAACAGATATAAACGTGCGCAGGTCACACCACACGGTCATTATTTAGGTTATTATAGGTCAGTATAATCTTGTTAATATGTCAATAATTGTTTAACTATTGTGAGTTCTAAGCCAACC
This sequence comes from Parascotia fuliginaria, assembly GCA_963082885.1. NCBI lineage: Eukaryota > Metazoa > Arthropoda > Insecta > Lepidoptera > Erebidae > Parascotia > Parascotia fuliginaria. The sequence goes on along the minus strand of OY720174.1, from coordinate 8,438,898 downwards.
CACTGAGTATAATTTTCCATTCACGAGTACACTATTACGGTGTTCTCATTTAAATCTTTTCACCCGTTACTACCAAAACTGACGAAATTTCACATAAACTTGCGACTCCTGTTTAATCACATAATAAGGGTAGCTTCAAAATATAACAAAATGAGTATTTTCTAGTAATTTGGAAATCGTAATATGAAAACTATAAAGTTTTATACAAACTTTTGAGGATGAATTCCGCAAAATCCCGTCTTAGTGAGCACCTACGTCCTAAAAGTAACCCCATGCAAAATTTAAGACCCCTAGTTTGTAGTGTTTAAGATTTCGTGATGACTTAATGAGTGCGTGAGTGACTTTTTGCTTTTATATATATATAAATATGTAATATATAGATCAATAAAAGCGACGACGTGATGAATTTGCATTAAACGGTACAGTTAAGAGCGTAACTTACCAATTGGTGGAAATTACTAACGAATGTGTAGATCGGCCGGCCATATTACGCTAGTGAACATCCGTAAGTATTTTATCAAAGAATTGTATAGGAATGTCTTTGTTAAATCATAAGTGAATGCAATGTTGTTTTCGAAACGATTCTTTTGTTCTCACATTTCCTGCGGTCAGGTTAGACTCAGTTAGTCCGGTTTATCAGTAATAATAGTACACGAGCGACATTGTCTTGTGCCTCTTACCAATGTCTTGTTATTCTTAAGTTGTATGTCTGTGTGATCTGAAATGAATGAAGTGCTAACTTATTAAACCAGATTTAAAATTGATTTCATAATATCATTTGTCAAATGACCATCCTTCGACACGATTTTTATTTTAATCAGTCAGAAACTGTTGTAATAGGCTATTAATGTTAGTGGGTTTTATTTCCAACAAGAACAGCGAACTTCATTACTTCTAGTTCTGCTACTCCTTCTGTTTAAAGGGATATAAAGATTGATTATATTATTGTAGATTTTGTCATTTCTATCTTGAATACGAGTATTTCGTGACTGTATTCTTGTTTAATTTATTATCAGAAGTTATTGCTTAGCCTAATTCACGGACTTTTTTGATTTGATAGTTAATAAATTAGTTACACGAGTCAATATCAGTGCTAATACTCGTCAATAATTGTCTCAACTGTGCGGTCGTCAGTAGTTATTTATTTGTTGCGAGCCTTTAATCAATACCTTGAAAACTAGATAACAACCACTTATTGACAATAGCTGTTTAACAGTATATTATTGCGGTGGCGCGGCGCGGGCGCGTAGAAGTTGACAAGTTACGAGTCGATCACGTGTTCTCTGATACTGATAACGTAGCTCGGAGCTCCATCCAGTAAGCATGCCCACCTGCCCCGCTGCCGCGCCGCCCCGCCGCTTCCACAAATCCCCGCTTTCTGTGTGACGCGGCGGCAACACTTCGATGTGCACGCTGCACACACAGTTCGCTCGGTCAAGCAAGTGATGTTGTAGATGTAGATATGTAATTCTATTATGTGTCTCGTCTCCGTCCGTTCACCCGCCCTCACTTCTTACCCCCTGGTTCGCCCTATTGACGCGTCATTTATAGGGCATCAGTTTTGTTCGTTGTCTTGTTATATTTGTTATTTAAATGATCTGTGTTATTGATCACGATCTCTTTGTTGCTCACCGGAAAGATTAAATTAGAGTGAGTAATCAGAACATTTACTTATAAAACAATTTGTTGTTGCTTCGATTCGATAGTAAGTAGATACCTATTCATTCTGATTAGTTAATTGAATATGTTTTGAATTTAAAGGCACCATTTCATCGTTCAACGACAAAATGGCGGGCGAATATTATAGTTGGTCGGCAAATGTGCTTTTGTGATTTTATCGACCTAAAACATACATGACTAGGTAGGCACCTGGTGACAATCAAATATATTTATTCTTTTAAAACTATGTAAGTGTAGTGTAGATAAGTGGCGAATGTACCTACATTGTGTATCTTTCTTTACTTAGGTACATTTTGATAAGCTTATCGATTCAACTGCAATTAAGTAGGTAGGCACCTACAATAATTCTACTAAAATATTGATTGAGAATAATATACTGGAATATAACCTAACATATATTAATCGATGAAGGTGCCTATTCTAAAAGGCAGACAGCTTTAATAGTGGGGAGACGTTTTCTAATAGGCTGGTTTACATTGAGCGAATTGATCGCGTGTTTACAGGTCAGCACAAGGGAGATACACGTAGAAACTCGACGGACGCCCGAATACAAAACGGTGAGTTTTTTATTAGATGAAGTAGTGTATAATGTAGGCATGCGTTTAGCAATATTTATTCAACTAACGCTATATTTTAGCTCTCTAAAATCACGATTAGCAAGCAAGTGGGACGTTACGAGATACGTCGGCTCTCGTGCCCAACAAACCATTGCATGATGGCATATTAATAGAAGGTCTCTTACAGTATATCATGTCGCATTTAGGATGTCGGTTACTTTGACGTAGGTATATCGATTAGGCTTTTGTAGACAAACAGTAGCATTGTATTGATTTTATACGTTCATAAAATCATAATCACTTCAGGTAAGGACGTATGCGTTTGCTGACGTACCTACCCACATTAATTGACTACCATTGTGAGATTGCTGTGTGACGTTTTCCAGTTTGACTAACATTCCTTTGAATATTTACTTTACATTTATTATCGTATCGCGCTCTGTTCTTACAACAGTGTTAGTATAAACATGCCTAAAAATAGTTGCCTCACAAAAACAGCGAGACCGATTTCATATCGTTCATTCAAATCAAATACACAATTTATAGAATCGCATGCAGTTAATTTTCGTTCGCTTGACATCTCATGTCAGTGTCCAGTGATGATGGCACATATTCGTTTTTAAGTGAGCTATATGCACGTGTGTCAGGATTTCATTCGTTGACAGTATTTTATGAATCAATGATTTAACATACCAGTTATGTGTGACCGTACTGTTGTCGTTGTAAAATGAAATGACCTAATGCCGAAATGCGTTATGCTAAGCAATGAAGCTATGAGCATCATCGTCATATCGGCTGAAAGACGTTCACTGTTGGACATACAACCTATGACTGCTGCTATGAGCAAACGAAACGCTAGGTAATTCAATTTAGAGTACCAATACTATACAGCAGAGTTACTAGGTGAATTATTATAATTGCTGTGTATTTAATTTTCTTTTGATTGCCTTCATAATGAATAAATCTGATGTGAGTAAGTACGGCAAGTAAGGTGGCGTAATTTTGTTTACCGAATAAGTAAATATTACTTTTGCATTCATGTTGCTTTATTCGTGTGATGTTTGTAATGTCACTAATCATAACACCGTAAATGTATCAGCTGAAACTGTGTGTTGGCATAAAAAGTAACCTACTTAACTAGCAACTATTTATGGATTTGAGAAAACAAGTTCAACATTTTGTGTTTAGTTTTCATAAATGAATAAAGTGTCTAGCAGTATCAACTGGCTTGTATCCTTCCGAGACTTCGTTTCCTAAGCGTAGAATTACAATAACTTGATAAAAACCGAGCAGGCAAGTAGGTATGGCCGGCCTCAAAGTGTAGGCAAGTCGGGGCCGCGGGGTCACCGACACAGGCAACCTGCCCCTCTCCCCTCCCTACACCCCTAACTCTCTATCACTGAACGCTAGAATTGGCTAGAAATTTAATCGCGGTGTTCGCAGTTGCTCTTTTTGTTAGAGCCACCTACAAAACAAATAAATATCTCGATTTTTATTACTTATCTTGTTACATGAATTTAGAATTAGAAACAAGTAATTAGGTACCATATTACCTTATCAAGTTAGATAATATATGCAAACGATTCGTCTTAAGTATATAGGTATCATTTGTTATCTATATTTGTTACCTAACAATATTTAAATAGATACCTATATTTTAACACACGTATTACTTTTTCTAAGTTGTGTTCATAACATAGGTACATTCACTTTCTTCTTTTAGTAATTAAATTATTATTATCGTGCACATTGTTACAGTAAGTACTTACTAAGTAAGCAACAAAAAATTTCATGGAAACTTTAGTCACTAGTTCTTTTCCAATGTAGCACTAACGTCACTGAATAAATAACCAATACGTAATGTTTTTACGAATTCACTACCTAACGCTAATCATAAATTTGTATGGCGTCTAATGTAATCACAAGCTGAGGTGGACGACTTGTCTCATTCAACAAGCATGCATATTCCGCACTGAAAGAAAGAGAAATAGGCACAGCGACAGCGCAGCGCAATGTTCACTCAGTTGGTTTGCACATTCAACGCGAAGGGAAATTATAACATGGCGCACACGGCCTCGCCCCGCCTCGGCTACAATGTGCCGTCAAACCTCATTCCACCGCTTAGCCGCCCGGTTCCGCAGTTATTTTTACACAAGCCGACCTTTCGCACCGGCCGTCACCGCACTCCAGTAATAATTATATTTGTCTATATGCACAACGCACACACAACTTCAACTATACGAAATGAATTCACAAAATCACATCAAACAATTTTTTTAACAGCTTATTAAATATCGTTGTAAGTAATGAAAGATCGTAAAAGTAAAGTTAAATGTGACTGTGGCATACAAGACGGCCGTTCGCGTCCGCTGCCACGGAGGCAATGAACGCGTGGGGCGGCGCGCGGCGGGCGGCCCGTCAGCTGAGCGTCACACCGCGACATTGCAAGGTCCGCCTGTATTGCTTCGCCTGACCCACTGCGCCGCGCTCCGTGCCACGCTGCCGCCGCGCCGCGCCGGTCGGCACCGGTCGGTGCTCATAATCCATCTGAACGACTTTCCGATGAAAAATGTTCTCGATCTTTTTTGATAATTTACCAATAGTTATACTTACTCCACGAGTCATGTGAATATTAAGTATAAGTACTTATTATATCTAAGCGCATATTAAACCTACGCTAAAGCAGCGGAGGATAGTCAGGAAGGCCTGCATATCTGTCACGTGTTCGTATGCCAAGGTTAATTTGCCAGTTTGATTATGATCTGAATATTTCTATAACATAATACCCAATAATAAAATAATAAATAGTTCTTAAAACATGTACAAACCAAAACATAGGCACATGAGTAGATAAGCCGTACAGAGGTAAAGCCACAGAGTAGTAAGCCGTACAGAGCTTCCTAAGAAAGTGCAAAATTGTTGCCTATTTTGGTAGGGTTGTCACAATAGGTTAAGACAAACAAAACATTTATTAAATAGTTTATATATGGAGTTATTCCGGTCCGATCCCCCAGATCTGATCCCCTAGGATTATAATTATTCTTTAATTCCGGTCTGATTCCCTGCAAATTTAGTCATTTCGGTCTGATTCCCTTAGTCTTTTTAATAGGTAAGTACATTCAAGAGAAAAGCAGTTTATCAATTAATTAAAAAACATAAAAAAAATAAACGCAGTTGTACAGTCTCTGCTTACCCCATTAATGGAAGGCAGGTGTGAAGTTATTGAATGTATTTTCTCGAAAATCTGTCAAAGATAACTTGGGGATACGACTGGAATAAAATATTTCAATAACAAAAAGTAAAGCGATCCCCAGTGTATGAGATTCAGGGGATCAGGCCGGAATAACTCTTTAAAATGTACCTACTGATTTTGATATCTCATTATACGAATAGAATTACCATAGTAAATAGGTAAACATCTGTCGTTTTGCCTTTTTAAGTAGCTAAATTCGATATATTTTAGTTTTTTAAGCTAATAATATTATAAAAGTATTGTTGCTAATGTGATTTTATAAACATTGTCATTGTATTTTTAAATTAAGTAGGTACAAACCTAAACCTACCTATAAACTTTGAAAGAATTGGATGACTCTGTTAAAATATGAAGGTAAGTTCACTGAGGTAAACTTATAAGTAACGCGTTAAAATAAACAATCATTCTTATTAAATATCATTAACATTATTTAATTTTAATCAAACTTTTCATGAATATAAATATTAACATATTTATAATAGTTTCAACGATTAAAATTAACCGATAAAATAATTAACAATTAACTTTAACGTGCGTCGCACTGACCCTGAGATTGTCAACTGGCTGTGCCGGCGTCAACCGGTTTTTCCAGTCTCGCCGTGTACGCGACAAGCGGCCAGTGGACACGCACACATGCCCCGCGTGCTTGTAGTAGTGCCACCGATTTGCGCGTTTGTAGGAAGTTTTCTCTCTGTACGTGTATCTACTTTGTGGCCAAGTGACGGGCGGACGTCTAGTCACTACAAGGTATTTATAAAACAAAGTCGCTTTCCGCTGTCTTTTTGTCTGTCCCTATGTATGCTTAGATCTTTAAAACTACGCAATGGATTTTGATGCGGGTTTTTTTATAGGTAGAGTGATATAAGAGGAAGCTTTATATGTATATAGCATGCATAATATAATAGAGAAATACTGATGTCGTAAACACATTTTTTGCGCTTACATTGCAAACTCTGGGTGAACCCTACAAGATAGATCAAAATAATGTACTACAGTATTATACACCTTAAAAAGGCCTACAAAAAAGTCCGTGATGGTATATGTCTATCTCTTAGGGATAACCCACAATAACTATTTTTTATCCCTATTCTATAAACAGCATTATTCTTTATCCAATTAAGTACCTTAAATACATTGTGTATTCAATATAGATCAATATGGCCCTTTACAGCATGTAATTTATATGAATATTCTCGAAGATATTACAGTTTTAAAATGCAGAGACATAGTGATTGCGGCGGTACCGGCCGGGGGCCGGCATTCTGTAGTAGATATACTACAGAGGGTCTTTAAACAACGTTCACAGCTTTTTCCTTCGCACGGCATGGATGCAATGCTTATACTAAATATAGTATCAGCATTGCACCCGTGTGAAGCCGGGACGGGTCGCTAGTAGATGTGGGACGCTGAACTGTGTACATGTTATTTTTATATTATTATACTGGCACACGAGCATGCAATCTATCTAACGGTAAGACATTACCGTAGCTTAGGAATTAACGCTTTGGATGGTCTGAGCACAGGTGTTTCAAATTCTCAGTTATGTCTAGTTTTGAATAATATCATAAAACCAGCTATTAAAAATCTAGGCGCCTTTAAAAAGATTGGAGTCGTTCTTGAATAATATTTATTTTATGGTGTAGCAAGTCTCATAGTTCCAGGAGGTTTGCTCTCATGTCTACACCTGTATGTAGTCTTGCTAACGTTGCCGTTGCTTGTCATCTCACCACTCATTGACATCCAAGCCAAATATTTGTGTGCGTTACGATTGCTCCGCCAAGTTTTCCAACGAGAAAAAAACTTTGACCACAATTTTGTCGAAATTTGTCGAAATCGAAGTGCACAAACAAAAAATTTGTCGAAGTAGAAATAAAGAAGTTATAAGGGTTTTAAGTTGGCCGCGCCAACGTAACATGTACGATTGCGCGGCCATGGAGATCTCAGCAACTGTTTGGGTTAGAGATCTAATTCTTTTTGCCAATTGAAGACTGAATTTGTCGAAAAATGTCGAAAAAAGAATTAGATGTCCTTGGTTAATAGTCGAAATATTTACGACTGAATGTTATGGCCGCACAATCGTAACGTTGTTGATTCTTTATTGTTGATTATTTCTGTAAAACTTAAGATTTATACATTAAAACTATTACAAGAAGAAAGGTCTTAATTTGTCGATATTGTATACTATTATTAGGGGAAGAGTTTGTTTGTTTGTTTAATAAAAATATTCTTATTAGTTTTCATTACTTTGATTATTTACTTTATGAATGAAATATTTTTTGGTATGATTTTGTATTGTACTTAGGACTAACCTTAAATGGATTAAACAAACAAACAAACTCTTCCCCTAGTAATAGTATAGATTAATCATTTCTGCAGATTAAGCTAAATGTTGTTTAATCTCCAGTTACAGGTATTGCCAAATCAAATCGAAAGTATGGTTACCCTACTCGAACTCGAGATAATATAATTTTTGAGATAACACGCAATGTAAACTATTCTGAGGATAAAGCGATATGTCATTCTCCTGAGGTTAACATGCCGAACAATTTGATGTTCACGCCGAAATCCTAGCAGTTACAGATAATGAGATATCAGCGTGCAAAGTAGCGTTTCGATTGCGCGGCCACGTACTTTCTGTTTTGGGCTGATTTCGTCAGTTTCACTAAACTGACATATTATATATTGCTTTTATTAGTTTCGACAAATTAAGACCTTTCTTCTTGTAATAGTTTTAATGTATAAATCTTAAGTTTTACAGAAATAATCAACAATAAAGAATCAACAACGTTACGATTGCGCGGCCATAACATTCAGTCGTAAATATTTCGTAATATATTAACCAAGGACTTCTAATTCTTTTTTCGACAATTTTCGACAAATTCAGTCTTCAATTGGCAAAAAGAATTAGATCTCTAACCCAAACAGTTGCTGAGATCTCCATGGCCGCGCAATCGTACATGTTACGTTGGCGCGGCCAACTAAAACCCTTATAACTTCTTTATTTCTACTTCGACAAATTTTTTGTTTGTGCACTTCGATTTCGATAAATTTCGACAAAATTGTGGTCAAAGTTTTTTTCTCGTTGGATAACTTGGCGGAGCAATCGTAACGCACACAAATATTTGTGTGATATTGTAGTTTATTGTCCTCAAGCAAATGTCATCAGCATCACCCTTTCGGAAGATGCTATAATACCAGCCTGTTTACTGTCCCTCTGCAGGGCAAAGGCCTCTTTTCATAATATAGAGAAGGCATGAGCATTAACCACCACGCTTGCTCAAGGCGGATTGGGAATTTCAGACTTTTAAGTCTAGGTTTCCCCAACATGTTTTCTTTCCCCGTCGCACAAAAATGTCCAAGGTAACCTTACAAAGTACATACGATTTGAAAAATCTCATTGATTTTTGCCTGGATTCGAACCCACTACCTCGTGTTTATGAAGCAAGTGCCTTATCCACTGGGCTATTTCGAAAGATGCTATAATTTTACAAATGGCGCTAAATGTCTGTGCTACTTCGACATAATTTGTGAAGTAAACACAAAATATATGTCAATAAGATATAATCGCTATACTCGTCAAGAACGCGGCATAACTGTTCCTATTTTCTCGTTTTGTTGATTTGCACTGGTTGGTTGTATCGCCCGATTGAACCGTTCGGAACTTCTTTTTGTGGAGTTTCTTGAACTCGAGAGTCTATGTGAACAAGCCTCTGACCCTTAAAGCCCTCAAAGAGCATAACGGCGGCAGTTTCGGCAAAATTGTACCTGAACTCTGGTGGCGGCCACTTGATCGATTTCTTTTTCTACCTAATACTTTCTTTTTACATCAAATAAACAAAATTCAAAAACAAAACTAAAGTCATTAATTTGGTATTTAATAAAATTGACTATATTGGCCCAATTCCGTCAAGTCGCTGCTGCTGGATTTAGAAAGGCATAAACATGACATTTTTTTATACTTGTTTTTTTTTTGCTTGAATCGAATGCCAAAACGCCTAATGTAGGTATTATTCAATTCGCAAAAACGTGTTTAGTCCTTCAATAACATTCCTTTGTTCGATGCAGTAAACTGAATTTAGTGAATGTGTGGGTGTCAGCGGTGTCGGCAGTAGAAATAATCAATATTGCAGGCTCTGGTTCGAATCTCGTAGCGCTTCGTCTGTGTTGCACACTTGCGGCTGAAGTTGCGCCGTACGCCCTCCTCCGCACACCTCGCGCCCTGTGCACCCCTCGCACTAGAAAATTGGGTTAAACAGCACGCGGCTGAACGCCCGTACCGGAAGAGGGGATTTTGGGATCCGCAGAACTGCGTTTCTACAATGAATGCGGGACAGAGATGTGACTGAGTATTGATTGTCTTTCACATAGAAGACGTATCTGTGTGCGGCACAAATGCACACTGTCAATCCACGACTGTGTGACAAACTAGGGAATATTATTTTATCCAAAGCAATGACTTGAATTTATCAATAAGTAAATAATTTACTAATACATTTTAAATTTTATTTAGTTCCATTTATTCAATACTTGTTTACTTTATTACTGTAGTTTTAAATGGTAGTTTCAGAAGTAAAAGTTCCACTAGATTTCTTGGGCTAATTAATGTCAATGAATATATTCAACGCATTTGCTTATTTAATGACCGTTTTAGCTGGTTCTAATTGCCAATGTTATGTAATTTTTATCTGTATGTTGAAGGACAATGCTTTGTAGCAAAATTTTGTGACGTTTCTCTACTTTATTATCTCTATCGAGGCAATGCGCGTGATACCTATTAGTTATTATGTTCTTAGTGAAAAATTGTTTTTAAGTGGTTGCAGATCTCACTCACAAACAGTTCAGATTATTATCGATATATCGTATGTATAAACTTAGTATTATTTATGTGTAGGTACTAGGTACCTCGTAACGTATGTTGCCAACTCGCTAACTTTCCATTCGTCTACAGCAGTGATGCTAAAAATAGACCCGACAATGAGCATAGGTACACAATGTGCAAGCCATTTATTGGGTGATTCACTAATTGAGCCGGATTTTTAATAAATGTTTTATTGGTCCATAATTAAACTTGCTCTCTTGCAATGAACGTTCACTTTCCATGTTCTCTTTGCGATTTTCATTTATATAGGTAAGTACTTGATTATAATAACAATTGATTCTCTTATCTACTAGACGTCATTTAACCTTGTGAGTAAAGCAATCGGTGAAACTTGTATGTTCACTATAACTAAACTAAAAGCGATGTCACGTCACGTGGTCGTCCCTTATTTTCCTTATCGTTTTGATCCAATCGAAATGCGTTGCGTTCGCAGGCGACTTTTGTAACACAGGAGGTGGTCGCTATGAACGGGAGAGGAGGGGCAAGAGGCACCGAAGGGAGTACATACAGAGCGGCAACGTTACGCGCGATAATGCTAATACGCTTTATGCCTCTCTCTCTGCTACCTCTGTCGTGATGTTGACACTCTACCTATGTTACTTTTGTAGATACTTAGTTATTGTAATTACTATTAATATCTTGCCATCAAGAACTTATTTCGTCTTGATCATAAAACCTTTGAGGTACTCACTCCTTTATATAGTCAGTAAAATTTAATTGGTAGATCAGTTTTACATCCATCATAGCTAATTAAGTGCAGTAAATTACATAAGTTTTGTATGCACAAATAACTAATGATCAACTATCCCACCCTGTTTAACTGACTAGCGTCAAAATTCTGAACATATCATCGGGTAACCCCAATCATATAATGAAAATCATTGCGATAACAATAAAAAATTATTACGAGTATCAAGTTCACTTCGCTAGTATGCACTTGAAACCATAAATAGTACCTACCTCTAGCCTACCAATGAAAAATTTTTCAGTACCTAGGTACCGAGTAAGTATAGGTAAATGGGATAAGTTGTACCTACTTACAGGTTTCTGTATATTTTATTTTTATACTTCACTTTCTATGAAAGACGTACGTGGATAGATACTATTTGATGATTTGTAATTTTTTGACGCGCCACCATGATTCTGTATTTTGTTTTACGATTCCATTTCAGTGTCAAGTGCTACGTAGTTAAACTAAAAGGAAATGCTAGTGTTATGTAAGTAAATAAAAACGCAAAAATGTATAGTTAGGCAATTGTTTGTACTTATAGTCCAGGGTAGAAGGTAAAAAATGATAAAAAGTGGAAGAAAATTATAGTAGGATTGCACCCATTGGAAACGCAAGATAATATAATAAAAATGAAAGGAAAGATAAATTACGGGCGATCTGAGTTCAGGAAGTAGGAGAGGGTCAGTGTTTAAGGGTTAATTTCGGTTTAACTGAATTTCCGGCAAAACCACAAGTGCTATGAAAAAAAGTTAAATGACAAAGTAGTAGGTAATAAATAGATCTAAATCTGTTGTATTTATACTTTTTTCACATAATCTCAAACTTTATGTGATAAATTCAAAAAACCAAGTGTTTAATTTTTTATTTTATCTTTTACATAAATTTATTTTTCCACGAAATATGGTGGAAATTTACCTTTTTATGTTCCAAATATACGGTAATTTTTTTAAATTTAAATATTTATTTTTTTACCTAATTTTGACTAAATATCGAAAAAGCACCTTAATTTTCAATCAAAAAACCTCCCGTCAAAATTTTGACTTTTTAAAAAAAGTGGTGACCTATGAATGAAAACGAATGAAAACCTATTTACTGGACAATTTTCAGCAGTAACATTTTTTAGACAAAATCCTTTTTAATATTTAGAATAACTATGTAATTTTTGTGTTTATCAATGTAACATGGAATCCTACGTTTTTCAAGTAACTAAAGTATAAAATTTAATAAATAGCTCAAAATTGTACATAATATTTAAAAAAAATTTAGGATTGGATTTTTTTTCGTTTTTTGCATTTCCTAAGATTTACCACAGTAATGTATATTTTTTTTACAACATCGGAAAGTAGAGATTTCAAAAAAAATTCAAAAAAACTATTTTTAACTATTTTTAAAAGTCGAAATTTTGACGTGAGATTTTTCGATTGAAAATTAGGGTGCTATTTCGATATTTAGTCAAAATTAGGTTAAAAAATTAATAATTAAATTTAAAAAAAATACCGCATATTTGGAACATAAAAAGGTACTACCACTAAATTTCGTGAAAAATAATGAATTTATGTAAAAGATAAAATTACAAATCAAAAACTTGTTATTTGAATTTTTTACATAAATTATGTGAAAAAAGTGAATATACAAAAGTTGTAGATCTTTTTATTACCTACAACTTTGCTATTTAACTTTTTTCCATAGGACTTGTAGTTTTGCCGGAAATTCTGATAAACCCAATTTAATCCTTAAACACTCACCCCCTCCTACTTCCCGAACTTAGATCGCCCGTAATTTATTTTTCCTTTCATTTTTATCATAATATCTTCCGTTTCCAATTCGTTTCATTTTACTATATTTTTTTCCCTTTCAAAAATTATTTACCCTGGACTAATAGCATTTCATTTCAGTTCAACTAAGTACGTAGCACTTGAACAGAAATGGAATCGTAAAACAAAATACACAATCATGGTAGATACTTACCTGGGCGTCTACATACAGTTAGACTTAAGTAGGTAGATAGTCTAGATTAGTAGGTATATCGGTAACGAAAAGATAATAATTTGTTAATTTAAAATAAATTTCAAAGCTAGGTAGGTACTAAGTACCTACATAGGTAGGTACTTACTTATCTTGTCACTTAATTTATAAATACTTATTAAGCTTAGATAGATACGCAAGTTATTAACAAAATAAACTTGGTAAAGTAGGTAGGTACTTACCTAGTAACATCTACCTACATACTTGTAAGTACATGTACCTATCTTAGACAGTACATATAATTGGGTACATGTAGACCTATCTGTGTATATATGTTGGTACATCGCAGCACAGACGCCTACCTACGTAACACGTCCAGTAAGCAGTTTGTTGTGGGGCACGAGCGCCGATATCACGTACCTACTCGTTCGTCGCGGTCGGTGGCACGCCGCCCGCCACCCGCCGCCGCGCCGGTGCCACCTCATTGCGGGAATAATCGGTCAAGTCGATTTGTAACATTACAAGTGAAAACTCAGACAAAGTGTACCCACCTTAACCACGTTTACTTTTAACTGAAGTCGGAACCAGCATGTTTAGTACATCTCAATTGTGCAAAATTTCAATTAGTCAACAACAACACGATCGCAATCGCAGGCTGTTGACCTGTAGCTAGCTCCATGCGAATGCGAGTGAATGCACCACGGTCTTTTAAACCAAGTTGTTAGTAAAATTCATTTGTAAAATATAATGTTTATTTGCTTTGTGTTGTAGTCAAAACGCACAACTTTAGACAGAAAATTTTCACTGGTTGCAACAATGCTTTTGGCCTTGTATCCTTGTAAAATGGCGCCTCGCCCGCGTTATTATTATTACATTTATTACATTCGAAGCAAACTTCGTGACGATCTCTACTCTCCACCCTCCCGCGCCGCTCCCCGCGGATGCGTATCCGATTGTCGCGACTGGCATTTCGTTTACAACTTGTCAAACTAGTTAGGTTATTTGGATGAAGTGAGTTATAGTAAAATAATTGATATGAACTCATTGCCTTACACATAATTTGTGAGTATTGGTGCCTCTCTTTAAGTCGGAAATTAGAGAGAGTAAGAGTAAAGTCGAATGAAACTGGGCGAGTCATATGTAAAGACGCCATCTTTCTTTACAGATGTCAGCTGGGTCACAAATTCAGATGGCACCACAAACCACTGTCAACACGGGGCAACCTCTACACAATCAGGACTCCAATATGAGCACAGGTAAATGGTGATTTAGTGATAAAAGTGGAATAAATGTTTGTGAATTGTGATCAGTGCTCTCAGTGTTTACTACACGCCGGCTGGCCGTCAAAGCCTAACCTTTCCTTACGAACTCTTGAGGAACGGACTTGTGTGAAAAACTGTCATCAAACGAAGAATTGTGACGTCATTTGTCGTGTATGATGCCGGATAGGAACCGTGAAAGTGCCGTTTTTCTCCCCGAGAACCAAGACTGTTGCGTGCCACAATGCATGACTATAAAAGCGGAGCTAATATAAACCACGTCGGCCTACTGAGCTCCTTGTCAAAAAGTGAGTTCTGCCCGTGATTTATTGACGTATTATAGAAATTATTTGGTAGATCTGCCTTGCTGACACATGAATTACTTATTTAAAACAGTTTTAAGATAATATATGATCAAGTTTGAGAAAACAACAGTATGTAACACAAGCTTCATAAATTCATAAATGACATTATTGTTGACACATAATTGTCAAGTGCTTGATGAAAGTAATCACACTCACTAAAAATTTAATTTTGGCTATTTTACTAAGTAATCTATTTTTTTTCCAACTTGGTTTATTTTTGCATGTTTATTTCCAGATACATAATCAGGTTTTTGCTCAATGTAACATGTCCTATAAGCTGCTACTGATTTGTTTAATTTATAAAAACAATAATATGTTCAACTTGAAACACAGTTTTACATCCATGTATTACCCACAGGTATTATATAATAATGTTCTTATTATTGAAATGACACAGGATTTAGAAAATGACTTTTATTATGACACTGTTGAAATTTTCATAATATTGCTAATATTGAAATAATAAGTTAAACTTATCTATAGCAAAATTGGCTGAAACAAATTTTATTTGAGCTTATTAGAAAGAGTCATTATTATCAATTTCCAGGGTCATCTCATAGTGATAAAGAAGTTGATGCTTTAACTCCGGAGAAGTCTGCAGCTATGCGAGGCTCAACTGCAGCACCGGGCACAGCGTTAGTGCCACCTAGTGGTGCAACACCTACAATAGCCATGCCAGAAAGGAAAAGAAAACGAAAAGGTAATATAATTTTAATAAAAATATTTGCCAAATTGCTAGTCATAATTAAATTTGTAGTATAGTATTGGTTCAAACTGTCTGGCAAATGCCTATGTACAGGAGTGAAAGTTCTTCAAGCTATACTGGAGGCTGTGCAATAAAGTACCAGAAGAAAGTGTGTTGTCATGTAAATCAATGGATATTATTATCACTCATGACTTATTTTATGTATTTTCAGGAGACGAAGGCGTTGGCGGCGGTGGAGGCGGGGGTGGCAAACAGAGACATAATTCTTCAGATAAAAACATTAGGGAATACTTCTCTAAGCACCCGTCGTCGAGTCCTGTGAGACACGCCGGCGCTAAGTCACCTTCGCCTCAAGGCGCTAATTATCCTATGGTATTTATATTTCATTTGGCTATACTAATAAATATCAATACAATATTTCGCTTTAAAATTTAAAGAAATGTCTAACAACTCTTAAAGTAGTCACATACAGTAGATAGATAGAATAAGCAAGTTCCTTTTATTTATGCTTATTATCAACCAAAACTTTACAATAAAAAGTTCTGTATTGATTTAGATGCTTAATGATAAAGAACAATGTTTCACTTTAATTTACTGTTGCTATTTTAATACTGTGGGTTTATGCAATAAATTAATAATACTTTAAATTTAAACATTCTGTATAAAAATTTAAGGTTCAATGTTATTCGAGGTTCTTTTGGTAAAGAATACCTCTATAATCATTGCAAAATTTTATTTGTTGACATTTTTTTATTATTATTACAATTTTATTTTTCTGCACTTTTCTCTAAAGTTTACTATCCAAAACCATGTGCAACATGCTTATAAGAGGGATATATAGTTATATTTTACATATTATTATAATTATATACAGTTGATTCATTCGGGTTAAGGATAAAACAATTTCTGTAAAGTTAAAATTGTAATAAACTAGCGACCCGCCCCAGCTCCGCACGGCGTATATAGTATCAGCATTGCACCCGTGCGAAGAAAAAAGCTGTGAACGTAGTATAGAGACATTCTGTAGCATATTTACTACAGAATGCAGGCCTCCAGTCGATATGGCCGCAACCGCTATGTTCCTGCATTTTAAAAAATTATTATTGTTGGTTATCCCTAAGAGATAGACATTATACCATCGCGGACTTTTTTGTAGACCTTTTTAAGGTGTACGATACTGTAATACATTATTTTGATCTATCTTGTGGAGTTCACCCAGAGTTTGTAATATAAGTGCAAAAAACTGTTTATTTACAACATCACATTAGAAACCTCTAAAATTATCAGTGTTTCTCTACTATATTGTGCATGTATTACACATATAAATCGTTCTCTTAAATCACACTGTCTATTAAAAAAAACGCATCAAAATCCATTGCCTAGTTTTAAAGATCTAAGCATACATAGGGACAGAGATACAGCGGGCAGCAACTTTGTTTTATACTATGTAGTGAAGTATCCACAATAGAGCACATAAATATATTATGTGATATCTCAGTAATAGAAATGTAGTTTTGCTGAATTAATTAAATAATCAAGGCGAGAGAAAGAGATCAGTGGAATAGTATCAGTCAAATAGAGGGCATTCAAACAACTTGAAATATGAATCGTAATGTAATGTAATTATTAAGAGGCTGGTGGCGGTGGGTTAGATGTAATAATGTCGTTTTTATAAAGCAGTCATTATAATGCATAATAGCACAACATCAAGAATTAGTTTATTTAGGAAATAACACATATTTACACTTACACTTCTGCTTTACGGCTTAGATTTGTGTTATTTGTTTGTAAATAATAGCCAATAAAAGTAGTTTTTCATAAGCCAAATAATTCATAGCCTTTAGCTTTATAATATTAGGAATTATGAACTTGTTGGTAAATGATATATTTTGTGTGTACAGTACCCACCGTCTCCTTCGTCGTTACTTCCTTCGGGAGCCGACTTTTTACGTTCGGCGTCACAGCAACGACCACATACTTCAGTTAAACAGGTATACAGCGAACTTTTTCTCTTTGAATAGCATATTTATTATTATCCGACTACGGCGAAGTCAAACGAAGGGTTATGAATTTGACGGGATATGTATGTATGATCATCTGTTCCCTCGTATCTTGTTAGCTAGCCATCATAATTTGACAAATGAGGTATCGTTAGAAACGTCTTGATCGTCTACTGGATAGGCTATGTTATGTTATGAAATTTCAATTTAATATGGCGTCTTGTAGAGGTCATTAAGTACTTGGTTTAAAAAATATTTTTGAAATACATACACACGTAATGGTTATCAAATGATAGGTTTTAATTCATTGATTTTAAATATATATATAAATTATGTTGGTAGGTCAGAGCATAGCCGGCGTTGTCGCATGCTACGTCATGTACTACCTACACATAACAATGATATACTTGCGAGGCTGACCTGACGAGGCACGATTGCAAGGCATGTGACAACGACCTTCCTCTGAACATCAATATTTTCTTGTTTCGTACTATTAGGAGCACATTCCCTGCCGGAGCTGGGATTTAGTTCTTAAACTAATTTTTTTTTGCTTATTCGTGTTCAAAGTACCTTACCTACCTTACCAATGTAAATGTCTTTAGGTTCAAACAGAACTCACATGTCAGAGGATACAGGAGTTAGAAACTCAAGCATCTTCTGATTTAGAACTAAGAAATAATAAAATAGAAGAATTAACGAGATCAAATGAAGAATTGAAACATCAAGTTCAAGCACAGAGCAAGGTATTATTGAGCATTTGTGTATGTAAATTTCTGATTTAACAAATAAATTATATGGTAGACTAATGGTGATGTTGTTACAGGTAATAGAGCAACATAAATCACACATCAATAAATGTATAGAAGTTGTTAAGAAACTGTTAAATGAAAAAAGTACTATTGAGAAGAAAGAGGCTCGACAACGATGCATGCAGAACCGGCTAAGGCTCGGCCAGTTCGTCACGCAACGAGTCGGTGCCACCTTTCAAGAAAATTGGACTGACGGATATGCATTTCAAGAATTAACAAGGTATTTATTAGTTTACTCACTGCGCCCTACGGCTTCGCCCGCGCCTAAAATGTGTTTTGTTTCCCTCGGGAATCAGACCCAATTTCGGGATAAAAATTAGCCTATGTCCAACCTAGGCACCAAAACTATGTACATTACATACCAGTGTCCATAGACCGATGAAAAAAGTGGACCAGTGAGGAAAGTAGATCTGAGAAGAAGACAGATGGTTCTGGAAGGGATATGTAGTCCTAACCCTATTTATTTTGTTTTATCTTATTGTAATGTATTTATGAAGTAAATCTATTCAGATTTTTGTTTGTTTACACAATTAACACATTGTTGTGAAACATTACGTAAAATGTTTAGATTCCATAACTGCGGAATTTTAGTTGACGAATGAATCACTGGTCGGTCAAGTTTAGTCTAGTAAAATCATAACTAGTTCTCTGTTAGATACCGCATTATCATTTATTTGTTCCGACTAGGGCTCATAAAAAGTAAGGGATACGTATGAGCGAGATATAGAAGCTGTGCTGTGCACTATTTTAATAAGCATTTGAATGCATTTAAATTCACCAGTCATCGGTAATAAGTTCTTATACGTACGAGTACCGATGTGAGTTGTCTTAGCCTGTATGCGGAATCTGTTAGGGATTTATCTTTAAGTAAATTATAAAATTTCACAGGCGGCAAGAAGAAATAACAGCTGAAAAAGAAGAAATAGATAGGCAGAAGAAGCTGTTGTTCAAGAAGCGTCCGGTGAACAGCGAGGGCGGCGGCGGGCGCGGCAAGCGCTCGTCCAGCGCCGCGCCCAGCACGCCGCAGCCGCCGCTGCACAACGGGACCGACGCGCCCACCTTCCTCAAGCCCGACCCGCTGCCCAGCATGACCTACCAGGAGTACTATGAGGCCGATGAGATTCTCAAGGTATATACACATACCTACTACATATTATCTACATACATATACACGTCTGCACCTGTTCAAGCAAAGAAGAATGCTGTATGCTGTGATCTAAACATACCTCCTTTGCTTCTTCGACTCTCATTAATCAGCGCTTGTAATTGTGCCCTTTGTCAAAGTAGCACTATATTTGCTTATTGCATTTATCGATTTTGATTAAATCTGCTATACATACATCCAATGGCAGATCGCTCACAATTTGGGCCGACGACATGATATGGGTGACGGGCAACCGATGGATGAGGGTGGCATCACGGTGGCGAAACTTATGATGATGAGCGAATGGCTTGCCACCTTGTTTAGGTTGTTAGTTCATCTGTGGAATACCATCCTAATTCCACCACTATATTAATGATAATGTACTTACCCTATATAATTTTGTTGCCTATTTTGTATTTATAGGTCTTTATTTTTCTTTCAGCTGAGACAAAGTGCGCTTAAAAAGGAAGATGCAGATTTGCAGCTAGAAATGGAAAAATTAGAAAGAGAAAGAAATCTTCACATTAGGGAACTGAAGCGGATACACAATGAGGACCAGAGTCGCTTCTCCCAACATCCTGTGCTCTCTGACCGGTAAGAACAACTTTTCTTGTTACGTATTTTGGTAATTTAGGTACACACTGTTCAGTAATTTAATTGTATATTAATGCTCATGCTTGATGCAAGCCTTTACCAGATATAGGCATCTTTTTTTATTGCCGATAGTGGCAGACAACCAAACAGCCCACCTTGTGGTAAATGGTAACAGAAGGCGTCGTAACTTACATTTACACTAGCCGAAAATTTTAACTTATATTGGGACTTGTAGTCAATAATTGTCATTAGGAAAAACTTTAAATCTGTTCAATGATAGCAATATACGATATTTTTTACGTCAAATAATTTAATTAATCCTTTGATCTACGTGATAAACTTCGTATCGTTTGATTCATTCAAGGTCATTGGGTATACACTAAAATACAACGACAGCGACGACATCGAGTTTATTCAATTATGTCATCTCTGTTATTCTCGAGTCACACAACTACGCAGCTTATAATTTAATTATGCACATCATATAACAACACAATAATAAGATAAACAGATTTGGAAGTAGTTAATGTGATAACAATATAACCCTGATCTAAATTATAAAGTACTTTACAGTGGCATATTTTTCACCAAGTTTGTATAAAACAATATAATGTCTGGCTAGAATAATATGAATTTATTGTTATCACAAGTTGGTTACAGTTTTAATTGAAGGAAATTGATAATTAATTGTCGATGTGGAATGTTAGCTTAGTTATTTTCAATGAAAGTGTAAATAGTGAATTGCAAACCCGATGACCCCAATGCTCAATAACGAAGTATATTATAATATAACAACCCCATTATTACTGGTAGCGCTTTTCTTATGCGCAATGCCACAAGTTTCACGAAAAATGAGATCATTTCGAAGCAAAAGCAAATGTTTAATGATGATGAAGCAAATGTGAAATATGCGGTCTAGTCAGAAAGCGAAAGCAATTATTAGATGGTATAAGCCTGTAACGGTTATCAAGGGTCTGGATTATTGTTGTCGTCTTTCTGACTTGCACCAACTCCAAGATCCCGAAGGTACCAGCTCGAATGACTTAATCGCTTCGCAAGTGTTGTGTGATTGTGTGGACGGAGTTAAGTCGTTCAAAGAGCAACACAGCAAAGAACAGAAAAAGGGTACTCATTGGACCCGAGCGCTCATAAAAGCAAAAATTGTCTGACGGCTTCTCAGTCTAGTGTTGATTCGTGTCTTTCTTCCTGGGCAGAGGCCTCTCTGAGACCATCAGAGACGATTTTATACGTAGGATAGTGACATACAGAGAAGTTTTTGTTGGCTTTGGGTTTTTTACGAGGGCTATTTTCGAGTTATAGTTTCTATAAAATGCGAAAGACTTTGGGCTTTTTGGCTTCATATTTCGTTAGTTGTGCTAAGGCGCCATCTAGACAGTTTTTAAGACCACAAAATATCTCCTCATTTATATCGTAGGAATGTAGGCGAACTAAAATTAGGTGCAAGACATTAAACATGATATTAATAAATACAGGTGCTTTTGCTACTGGCCTCTCACGGTCTCACTGTTTTGTGTAAATTTTAAATGAGTGTTTTTCAATCTATGTTAGGTAGGTATATGCGGCCTGAATAGAGAATGGCGTACCTTTTAGTCTGTGTATCTATCTGTGCCTGCTCATATACACTATTGGAGACCTCGGCAAAGAATGCGACAAATATTGTTTATTGAATGCACTATCAATATGAACAGCAGAATATTGAATTTACGTATTATCATATATTTTTATACAAACTTTATTTGACAGGTATCTGCTGCTAATGTTGCTTGGCAAAGGTGGTTTCAGTGAAGTTCACAAGGCATTTGACCTACGGGAGCAACGATATACCGCCTGTAAGGTCCACCAACTGAACAAAGACTGGAAGGAGGACAAAAAGGCCAACTATATCAAGTGAGTCCGTGTATGATGACATCATGTCATTACTATATTATTATATTAAAAAAAAGTTGTTTCTATTTTCGTATGGCCGTGTGAATTATATGCAATAAGTTGAGCTAGTTTTTGTATCTCAGAAAAGATTACTATAAATTTGATAAAAACAAATTAGTAGGTAGCAACTGTACTAAAACTATATGTACTATTAGAGTTTGTTGTATGTATTATATCCATAATAACGAGTGCCTAAAAGAATTAATTAATTAATACTTATTCGTTTTTAGTATCTTCAATAATTCATTATTTTCTTTGTTTCAGGCATGCACTACGGGAATACAATATTCATAAAGCTTTAGACCACCCTCGCATTGTTAAATTATATGACGTGTTTGAAATTGACGGCAATTCATTTTGTACAGTTCTTGAGTACTGTAATGGACATGATCTCGATTTTTATCTAAAACAGGTAATTTCACTTTCTATTTACTTGTTATTTAGTTAACACTGTTTACATTAATCGTACGTGCGTATGCGCAACCTACTCGCCGCGCTCGCTTAATGTAAACGCATGCATGTTTTCATGTAAAGAGACAAACATGTTTTTAGACAAAGAAAGAAAAACATTTTTTGTAAACTAATCATCATTATTGTCAGTATCGTCATTATCTGTGCTGAAAGACGTCCACTGTTAGACATAGCAATAACATTGTGAATCTAATATCTGCTGTTGGAATTTTAGCATAAAACGATTCCCGAACGCGAAGCCCGTTCCATTGTGATGCAAGTTGTGTCAGCGTTAAAGTATCTAAATGAGATTAAGCCGCCTGTTATACACTACGACTTGAAACCTGGCAACATTCTGCTGACGGAAGGCAACGTGTGCGGCGAGATTAAAATCACTGACTTTGGCCTATCCAAGGTCATGGACGAGGAGAACTATAATCCCGACCACGGCATGGATCTGACCAGTCAGGGGGCAGGCACTTATTGGTGAGTTAAGCTTTTAATAAAACCAGTTGCATTCTGTTATATATGTAGAATTTTCTCATCCCAGATTAAATAAGTACCTTATAAATGCAGTCCGTCCCCGATCTCGCGCAGGTGGACTTTCAAATACGTAAAATACATTCTTAGCTTCAATTTTCTACATAAACTATCTAATATATTTTAGTTTTATATAGTTCAATAATAGTTCAATCCAAGGACTTTCCCCATGAACAGTGATTTTATATTAGAAAAAAGTCTATTAGGCTCGGAATCTATTGGGTTATCTAACCTGATAGATGCCGATTTTACTACGAACACTATGATTGTTGAATTCGACTTTGTAAGCCAATCACAACGTTGCTTTTACGTTCCGCGCATCCCGCTCCTGCAATTATTTTTGTGAACTCGACTCAAATTATTAAAAATACAGTATCTATTATGGATTTAATGTATCTTTTAACTTAACATAGGAATATTATAAATATACTTAACATAGGATTTTCTGCACTGTATCTTTGATATCGTAACAAAAATAATTAACAGAAAATGTCATCTGATTTCAGGTATTTGCCACCCGAATGTTTCGTCGTAGGCAAAAACCCACCAAAGATAAGTAGCAAGGTGGATGTGTGGAGCGTAGGTGTGATCTTCTATCAGTGCCTGTATGGGAAGAAACCTTTCGGTCACAACCAGAGCCAGGCGACAATACTAGAAGAGAACACGATACTGAAAGCGACCGAGGTGCAGTTCGCGAACAAGCCGACGGTCAGCAACGAGGCTAAGGTGGGTGGTGTGACGAGTGGCGATGTATGTATGTGCGTGGTGCAGTAGTGCGTTGCGTGGATGTTCGTGTGTATCATATAGGTGGGTATATGGCGAGTGGCGATGTATGTATGTGCGTGGTGCAGTAGTGCGTTGCGTGGATGTTCGTGTGTATCATATAGGTGGGTATATGGCGAGTGGCGATGTATGTATGTGCGTGGTGCAGTAGTGCGGTGCGTGGATGTTCGTGTGTATCATATAGGTGGGTATATGGCGAGTGGCGATGTATGTATGTGCGTGGTGCAGTAGTGCGGTGCGTGGATGTTCGTGTGTATCATATAGGTGGGTATATGGCGAGTGGCGATGTATGTATGTGCGTGGTGCAGTAGTGCGGTGCGTGGATGTTCGTGTGTATCATATAGGTGGGTATATGGCGAGTGGCGATGTATGTATGTGCGTGGTGCAGTAGTGCGGTGCGTGGATGTTCGTGTGTATCATATAGGTGGGTATATGGCGAGTGGCGATGTATGTATGTGCGTGGTGCAGTAGTGCGGTGCGTGGATGTTCGTGTGTATCATATAGGTGGGTATATGGCGAGTGGCGATGTATGTATGTGCGTGGTGCAGTAGTGCGGTGCGTGGATGTTCGTGTGTATCATATAGGTGGGTATATGGCGAGTGGCGATGTATGTATGTGCGTGGTGCAGTAGTGCGGTGCGTGGATGTTCGTGTGTATCATATAGGTGGGTATATGGCGAGTGGCGATGTATGTATGTGCGTGGTGCAGTAGTGCGGTGCGTGGATGTTCGTGTGTATCATATAGGTGGGTATATGGCGAGTGGCGATGTATGTATGTGCGTGGTGCAGTAGTGCGTTGCGTGGATGTTCGTGTGTATCATATAGGTGGGTATATGGCGAGTGGCGATGTATGTATGTGCGTGGTGCAGTAGTGCGTTGCGTGGATGTTCGTGTGTATCATATAGGTGGGTATATGGCGAGTGGCGATGCATGTATGTGCGTGGTGCAGTGGTGCGGTGCGCTGATGGTCGCGTGTCGTGTTGCAGAGCTTCATCC
This sequence comes from Parascotia fuliginaria, assembly GCA_963082885.1. Lineage (NCBI taxonomy): Eukaryota > Metazoa > Arthropoda > Insecta > Lepidoptera > Erebidae > Parascotia > Parascotia fuliginaria. The sequence continues at coordinate 8,414,242 of OY720174.1, read as the reverse complement.
GCGCGTGCCTGGCGTACCGCAAGGAGGAGCGCATCGACGTGTTCGGCCTGGCGCGGCACGAGTACCTGCAGCCGCCCACGCCCAAGTCGCGCGGCGCGGCGGGCGGCGGCGCGGCGGCGGGCGGCGGCGCGGCGGGCGGCCCGGCGGCGCCCCCGCCCGCCTTCAGCTCCAACATGTTCGGCGCGGGCTCGTCCTCCTAGCCGCGCCGCCGCCGCCCTCGCCGCCCGAGGCAGTGACTGTACATAGTGTGTGTGGGCGAGGGCCGGCGCACCCTCCGACGAACCGGTTCGCGTACTTTTTAGTTTTGAAACTTTGTCCGTTAATATCCAGAGTTGTAAAATGACTAAATATCATTTACAGATAAATTGTTTAAGATTATGCTTACTGTTGACTGTATTTATTGAGCAGGTGATAAATTGTGATTCTCCATTTGTGAATGGTTTTATCCTTTTATCACTAAAGAGGAATCCTTGGGACTATCCCTTGCATATTATATAAGTTATCCCTATTAAAAAAGTTAAAAATATTACATATGTTTTTTATTCGGGTACCGATAGTGTTCACGATAAACCTGTCAGCACAGAACCGCATTTTTCTATGCTTCTATCCTTTTCTGTCACTCGGTATCATTCTTTACTAAAGCAGCGGAATGCGCCAGCACGCTACCGCGCGCTGCGTGCTGTTGCGTTCCGTCGCTCTTCCTTGCTCTAGTAAATGACATGTCAATCAGTTACAGCAATAGATAGAAGCATAGGAAAGTGGCGGTTCCTTGCTGCCAGGTGTGGTTCTACCCTAATTATGATTTAATTTGTCCAAATTCTACTCAATTTGTACCATTACTAAATTACTCAACTACAGGGGCAAAGGCCTCTTTCTCATGACTTCCATTCTTCTCGATCTGTAGCAAGTGTGGACTATGATCTATTTATATTGTCCAACTCATCTCGCCATCTATTTCTCTTGGTCTGCCGCGACGCCTATTAGTTGTCTCATGGCACCACTTGCTCCTTAACTCATTAGGCATTACGCTGTAGATTATTCCGTTAAATATGCAAATACGAAATATGCATATATTTTAAAAAAAATATTTAACACTAATAAAATAATTAATAGTATTTAAATGCCCGCCATTTTGGCGTGCTTGGTGTGTTAACATAGTCTAACAACAAAACAAACAACTACGAATTCGGCAACATTGTCCTTTGTTGTACTATCTTTGTAGAGATGTGCCGATTATCACTTTGGCTGACTAGCCGATTAGTCGGTTGTAAAGAAGCCGACTAATCCGGCGTTTCCTCGTGGCCAAACTATTTCGCCAAACTGATTCGGCTACGAGGAATTCTATTTCCTTGTGGCCAAACTCGAGGGATCGTAGAGTAGTCCTCTAGTAGCAAGTGCTTTTCGATCCCCTGGGGTATGGAAAAAGGGGATCCGTGGATCAATAGTACTAGGCTAGCAGAAGATTGTAGGAGGTTTGTATGATCGAAACACTTTGAAATTATTTGTTAAGTTTTATTCTGGTTTCTTCTTTCCTGATTTTGTAGAAATAGTACTAGGCTAACAGAAGGTTGTAGGAGGCTTGTATGTGATCGAAATACTTTTTTTTATAAAGTATTATTTCGATTCTTTCCATCCTGATTTCGTAGAAATAGTACTAGGCTAGCAGAAGGTTATGATGTAGATTGTAGAATAGAAAATATTTTTATAATGTCTAGTTTTTTTATCTAATTACTGGTACGAGTTATTCCGGTCTGATCACCTGAAGCCTGGGGATCAGTTTATTTTAATTTTTTTTCTATTCCGTTCTGATCCTCCGTGTAGGGGATCATAAACAAAAGATAAATATATTTAAATATTTTATTCCGGTCGGATCCTCTAGTTATCCTTGACAGATTTTTGAGACAGTTATCAACAATATACATACAATAACTCCATGCCTGCCTTCCATTAATGAGTTAAGCAGAGATTATTGAACGCCATTTGCTGAGTTCCAAACATACCACCTCCTTTGCCTCACCTGTAGCAAATATATCACTAATAAACACTAAACGAGCCACGGAACGATTTGAATACCGTGTGTATAAGAATCCCCTGAAGAATCGCAGAGTATTCCTCCTATTAGCATGTGCTTTTCGATTCTCTAGGGTATAGAAATAGGAGAGATCAGGGGATCAATTGTACTACGCTAGCAGAAGGTTTTAGTAGGTGTGTATGATCGAAATATTTTGTATTTTTTTTTTATTAAGTCTATTTATTATTTGAATATTTTTTAGAAATAGTACTAGGTTTGTTAGCATAAGGTTGTGGTGGCTTGTATGATCGAAAGCGGAATAATTGATTAAATTACCGCTTCTACATTACTAATTAATACTATTTTTTTAAATTGTACTAGGCTAGCAAAAGATTGTAGGAGGTTTGTGACGTTTATTCTCAATACAATGAAAAATCTCTATGGCAACTCTTCTTTTTCGTCTGCTAATAAAATGCTACCGGCCAGCTCAAATGTATAATAACTGAATAAATTAAAGGTCAATTATAGCTGACTGAAAAAATTGTTACAAAACAGAAACTAAGCTATTTGGCTATTATTTTAAAACGTACTAGTCTAGCAGATGATTATAGAGAAAAGAAGAACGAAATGGACCCAGAATGTAATAAGCTGTAATATGGCTTAAAAAAGCTAATGTACGTATTTCTAGTAAATATCTTCAAAAATCAGCTCAATTAGCAATCGGGAAATTATGATAGGTATCTTAAAATTAAATTAGTCAACTCATGATCAATGCGTATAATTCTTATGTATCGATTACAAAATATCGGTTGCCTAATATTGCTAAATTCAGTTATAAAATAAAATAAAATCAATGAATTGAATCCAACATGTATTAGCTTATATTAATATAATAATACACTTTTACAGACTTCAGAAAACACAATAATAATTTTATAAAATATAAACTGAATATCGATTAGCTTTTAATATTTTCTTCTTGTATTTTTCTTCTAGATTACTTCTCTTTTTCTCGTAGTTCTCATCTTCTCTCGTTTACTCTTGTATGTTTTCTTCTTATGTAATCTTCATAATGTCGTCGTCATTTTTTCTTATCTTTACGAAATTACCTTCTTATTCTTAATCTTTGTTTGTAAATACGCAACATAATATTCTGTTTATTAGTTTTTGCGTAGTTGCTCTACCAAAATGACCTTTGGCTGTAAATGTAATGAAACTTCTTAAATTCACTATAAACCTCGCAACTTCTTGCGAAATTCCTTAACTTTAGAGACACCATAAAGAATAGCCTTATTGAATCCAGCGTCTTTGATTTCATCAATCACGTATTTTATCAGGGCTGCGTCTTCAACTTTTCCATGAAAAGCATTGCATTAATTGCTAGAAAGTACTGTTGGTATGTTTCATCATTTTTCATTTTATGTGTACACAATATTTTATGAATAATTGCACTATTCAGTTTTAAACCAAATTTTTCGATTAGTGCTTTCTTCAGGTTTGTGCAATCTTTCACTCCTCCAATTCATCGTAAAAATAACTTAACAGTACCTAGTAAAACTAAAATCGTCTTGCGTAGGCTAGTATTTAGAATTTGGTCCACTTCATCAAGTTAGAAATAGTTTAAAATTCTTCAATAAATTAATGTATAGGTCAGGTATGGTCTTCTTTAAAAATATTCTTTGATTTCTCCAAATTAAGACAAGAAATCTAGTCAACTAGAGCGTACCGTGTTGGCTACATACAACTAAAACTTTACACTACACAAACCACGGAGCATAAACAAAAGCTCTGTGTCACAAACCTATATATTTGATAATAGCCTACTTTTCAAAAAAAAAATTGGCTAGTAGGAGGTTGAGCTGAAATTTTTTAGTAGTATAGTACCGGTAAGTGGATAAAAGACTAGATATTATAAAATAAATATATATTTATAAAAAATGTCCATTGTCCAATGTCCAAAATCTGCTCATACAATCTTCTGCTAGCCTAGAACTATTTCTGAAAATATTCAAATATGTATCTAACCTATTTTTGCGGTATGCTCTTACTAGTTGACCTTTAATTAATTGAATACGAGCTGGCCGGTAGCATTTTATTCCAAAATGAAAAAGAAGAGTTGTCAGACGGACGTATGATTTTTGATTAACCTTCCAGTGGTAGCAGCCTGGCGCTGAACACGGGGTCGGGCGCGGTCTGTGAGTCCGCAACTTTACGGGTCTAGTTAAAAAAAACAATATTTTAAATAATTTTGTACGACACAATTTAGGAACTGTAATAATTTGTGTAAATGAGAATATAATAAGTTCTTTTAATTTATAATTTTTTATTGTAATTTATAAACAATTTAATTTGTAACATTTTTATAATTTATTAATTACTAGACGACAGTCCTCGTTTTGCTTCGGTATCAAAAGTTCTTTTTTTTTTCATTCGGTCTCACAACAAACGCCTACACAAAATATGATTGCAATATTATCTACGTCTGCGAAATATTATTGCTATACTGCAAATTTACATTTGCTGTCTTCTGTATTGCAAATTTATAAATATTGAATTTCTGAAAATTGCTAAAAAATAAGTTAAGCATAATATAATAAAACATAGCTTAAGTTACCGTAAAAGAATTTTTCCAATCGGCAAGGTAGATTTTTAGTTAAATCTTTGCAAACAAACATACAAAATAAAAAGTCTTTTCTATATATATAATTAGAATAATATTAATTAGATTAATATTTTACATACTTAAAGGTATAATTTTTAATAAAATATTTTTTTGTAGTAACATAAAAAATAACAAAATATTTTGAAAAGTATTTTATGTTATTATATTTGTCGTATTATATTATTATAATTTTCAATTTATTGTATTGATTGATCCAGTACACAAGCGGTCGAGCGCGGTCTAACAATAATACAGCACAGGCGTATGCTATGACTGTCATAGGGCTATTTCACGCCTTTGAGGATATCACGGAAGCGCAACAAACTATTGCTTTAGTTTAAGAAAAATTAACAAAATAAGTTTGCTGCGATCTCATAGATCGTGCGCGACCATTGTAAGGTTAAATTGAGAATAAACAACACAAACCTCCTACAACCTTCTGCTAGCCTAGTACAATTTTTTGAAAAATAGTATTAATTAGTTAATATAGTAGTAGCGGTAATTAAACACAAAATACCTATTTCGATCATAAAAACCTTCTACAACTTTATGCTATCCTAGTACTATTTCTACGAAATCAGGATGGAAAGAATCGAAATAATACTTTATAAAAAAAGTATTTCGATCATACAAGCCTCCTACAACCTTCTGTTAGCCTAGTACTATTTCTGCAAAATCAGGAAAGAAGAAACCAGAATAAAAACTTAACAAATAATTTCAAAGTGTTTCGATCATACAAACCTCCTACAATCTTCTGCTAGCCTAGTACTATTGATCCACGGATCCCCTTTTTCCATACCCCAGGGGATCGAAAAGCACTTGCTACTAGAGGACTACTCTACGATCCCTCGAGTTTGGCCACAAGGAAATAGAATTCCTCGTAGCCGAATCAGTTTGGCGAAATAGTTTGGCCACGAGGAAACGCCGGACTAATCGGCTGTCTAGTCGGCCGAGCCGATCACGGTTTCGTGGATTTCCGTAAAGCTTCGGCCAAACCTGCGCGACTGCGACGCGGGACGCAGGACGCGACGCGGGAGCGTCTGCAACGCGAAACTTAACGTGCACACCTGCGCGACTGCGACGCGAACCGCGAACTTCATTTGTTAGTGAACAATCACTAAAGCTGCGCGTCTTTATCTGGAATAGATGCGCCCTACGGCTTCGCCTGCGCCTAAAATGTGTTTTGTCTCCCTCGGCAATCAGACCAATTTTCGGGATAAAAATAACCTTAAATACTTTGTCTGTCTCTGGCACCATACCTTTCTAACATACCAGTTTTCATTGAAATCCGTTTAGCCGTTTAGGCACTAAGTGGTAACAAACACACCCACAATCTTTCGCATGTATAATATTAGTAGGATAGCTACTAAACTGTTGTGGTGATGACATTCTCGTATTTAACATCAAATTCTGACTCTGATGAAAAAGACCTTTTATTGCTTTTGCGGAATAAACCACGCGACAAATAATGGCAACCTCTCTGGTTCAATGGTTTGATTGATAGTACGAATTGGTAGGTTTTTTTTTACAGCCGACGGTGGCAGACTAGCCAACAGCCCACCTGATGGTAAGTGGTAACTGTCGCTCATGTCGCTTCTTCATTGTCTGGGACTCTGCGGTCTGCGAAGCCACTGCCTACCGGCAAGGGAGTGGGTTAGATGAAGGAGGTGGGATAGGCAAAGGTAGTGGAGTAGGGAATGAGGAAAAAGGAAAGGGGAGAGATTGGGCCTCCGGCGCTCTCACTTACCGAATGAAAGTAATACTACTACTCTTACATCGAACTTTTATGAGAGGGTAGTACTTTAATTATACTACTACACACGTCTGACCACTAGTCGCGTGCGTCCCGCTCTGCGGACGCTGCAGTCCCGCGTTGCGGTCGCGCAGGTGTGCAAGGCGCCATAGATATTATATGGCAGCGACCGCCGCGCGGCAGACGCTCCCGCGTCGCGTCCCGCGTCCCGCGTCGCAGTCGCTCAGGTTTGGCCGAAGCTTTATGCTTCACTTACTGCTGATTCGCGCGCACGTCCCAAACGCCGCGCCGCTTGAGAACATGTCGGAACACGTTTTGTTTTTGATTACTTCGCATTGTTCTTGATTTTGCTTCTAAGAGTAAGAGAGGTGTGTGTTTTTGTGTAAAACATTTTTGTTGAAGATACTGTTAGTGTTAATTAAAGTGAAAGAGCTCTATTAAAATTGAATAATGGAAAAAAAAAATTGATAAATATCTGCAAAGTAAGAAGCTGGATAGTCGGCGCTCATTGCTGAATAATTGTCAACTAGTCGCCGACTATGATATTGACCGGATAGTCGGCTTTACCGACTAGTCACCGACTAGTCGGCACATCTAATATTTTGACGTCACATTCGCTCTGACAAATAGCAGTGCTTTTCCCTTAATTAAATTTCGTACAACTTTTTGCACTTTTAATAATAATTAGGTGCTCAAAAAGAAATTGCAGTGAGGCACATATCTAAAGTAATAAATTTATTAAAAAAAAATATTTTACTATTATGTATTTGCATCAAACGCATATTTATATATATATATATATATATATATATATATATATATATATATATATATATATATAAATATGCGTTTGATGCAGCGTGCTTGCTACTAATAGTAGGTAGGTAATAACAGAAAACACTGTTTGTTTAGTAAGTGTTTAGCGTGTTGCAGGGACGCTCGCTTATAATATATATGTATATATATATATATTATAAGAAGAAGGAAGGAGAAGGCTGCGAGTGAAGGATTAGGGGCGCGGGGCGTGGCTACTCGCAAAATAATACTTCGCTGATTACTAATCTCTCGCACTAATCAATTGCTGTCCACACGTGTTTTGTTTTAACGACTACGCACCTGCACTAAGTGGAAATATATAATCTTAATATGCATCATAAGGATCCCTGGGGTACACCAGCGTTGACGTATATACAATTTAAGATCTAGTCGTCACAGAGCGCTCTGATACGGCGACCACGCAAGAAGGCAGCAACCCAGTTGTACGGTTAAGTTAACCAGCTAATAAGCTGCAAATTTGACAGAAACGACGATGCTAGACTATCGAAGGCTTGAGTGATGTCAAGGATGTTAGCCAGAGACTCATCATGTTTGTCCATGCGTCTTATAAGTGTAGGTACCATGTACAAGAAGATCTCAGTTTCGGCGTAAATGACGATAAGGAGTGACATTCTAGATAGCGGACTGATTTAGTGTTAATATTATTCGCTCATTTTGCCTGATCGATAAAATCCGTAACGAGATAGGACCACGAATACCGATATAGCTCTCCGAATCACTCTGAAGTGGCAATGGGCTGGTCCTTAGAGCTGGTCATTTTGACGCAGATCCGAAAATCGCTGGAGCCGAATGGTTCTGGAGAGGAGACCGTATACAGGAAAACGTAGGGTAGGACGCCCCACTGCTAGATAGAGCGATGGTTTATGACGGGCGGCTCCCAGAGACTATGCAAGCAGCCGTAAATCGGGCGAGCAGCGCCTTGGGAGAGGCCCATGTCCAGCAGTAGACCGTGTAGGCTGATGATGATAATTAATCGCTTAAGCACTTTGCGAAGTATTGAGGTGACAGCAGTATTTGATAGTTGCCTAGTTCGAACCTATTCCTTTTTAAGGAAACCGGTTTACACTTTCAACTGTCCATCCAAATTACCCAGTAAAGGATCTAAATATAGTATTATATAGTATTAAAATTTTAAGAGTTTTAAACTGCATTGAGTGAATTGAACTACCCTTTTATGTACTAGTCTCGTTAGACGACCCTTTAGGAGAGGTTTAAAGGTTTCAGTTTATTCCCACAAAGAGAGTTGTTTTAGTGTTCTCAACTATGCAGGGATCCTTGAGGTCGATAACTTGTTGACGTCTTGACGTTCGCGCTGTGCTCCTGCAGAACTCTTACCATTTTACACGCAATAGAGATATCTCTACTCCAGAGATATTTAATAAAAGGCAGCTTGAATAATACCTATATCGGTGTGTGCGTTACCCTAGCAGAAAAGTGGGAAGTGAAAACTAAGAGCTGAAAATCCAAATCCAATTTCATACAATTTAAAGAAACAGTCTATTCAATATTTTTCACTATCAGAAATTCTATAACCGATGACACATGGATTTATATACTTATTCTGTTCATTTTGCAACTATTTTTTAATGGTTATTAATTTATTATTCAAAACTTTAAAATTACGAATTACTTTTTGCGGTCGAATACCTAAAGACGGCAATTATTTTTCATCGCATAAACAATCCTCGCGGGAAGTCTTCACATAGAGCGGTAGGGTAACACCACCTCTACAATAAAAATCTCTACCACGAAGTGCACGCCCATTGTGCAAGTTATTTATTTGTCGCTTGCTAACGGTTTTTTAAATTCATGGCGAACATACATTTATGGGGTCCATGCTTTCTGTCATTACAATTTTGTTTGCTCTACGGTTTTGTTGAAATGGATACCACTTGGATATGGGTGTTGTGAGTACTTGTGAGTTCAATACCCACATGAGACAAATATTTTTATATTAGTGTGAGACAATGTTGAGTGTTCGTGAATTAGATACTTATTATGCTTGTAATGTTCATTGATTAAAAATTCAAGATCAAAAAATTGCGCACCAGAATGCGCACTAAAATAAATGTTACCTATGTTAATACATTGGTAATATTTATTCTGCGTTTTAATTAATTAATTGATTTTAATTCATATCACCAGAGACCATTGTTTTATTTGGTAGGCATATTATTTAATCTTGAAAATCTACATCTAATCTATACTATTATAATTATGTACAAAGCGGAAAAAGTTTGTTTGTTTGTTTGAACGCGCTGATCTCTGAAACCACCAGTCGGATTTGAATAATTCTTTTTGGATATGATAGCCCAGCAGTTTCTGAGGAAGTTATAGGCTATGTACGCACGCTACTGGCGACAGGAGCAGAGCAGTAAGCAAAGTCGTGCGTGAAACCGCGCCGCGGAAAGCTAGTAAATAATAATATGACAATAACCTTTTATTAATTAACCATCAATCAATAAAAATTTTTTGTGTATTTTTATTTTAGTAAAAAGCACTAATTATAATTGTTTTATTTTACGCTAATTACTAATATAATAATAAAAAGCAATGGAATTTTATTTTTAGTTTAACATCACATAATTTTAACATGACAGTGTCTCATTCTGTTGAATGTCATAAAACAATAAACAATGCAAAAATAATTCCTTCGAGCCGGATTTGAACCAGCGACCTATGGATTTCAGCTATTTACTACCTCTACAGTCCACCGCTCTACCAACTGAGCTATCGAAGGCCTGTAGCAGTAATTAAATTTAAACATTATAATTATTATACATAAAAAGCATATTATTATGTTTGGCAATCTGTGAAGTTGCATAACTATTCTGCTGTCGTTAGTTAGTAACAACTGACAACGGAAGCGTGTTCTAAATAAATGTATATCATACAAGTTAAATTTTTTATAAATTTTACACCTACCTACATCGTAGTTTCATGTATAAAATGGTAAAATATGTCTCTAAAGTACCGCTTGTTAATAAGCTTGGAAACGTTGCCAGGAAGGAACATATTGAATTTTGACCCGGCCAACCCGGGAATATTTTCAGCTCGTTAGGAATTTTCGTTAACTAAGGAAAACACAGAGATTATCTGATTAATGCTTATGCCTTCACTATATGAGAAGAGGCCTTTGCCCTGCAGTGGACAGTAAATAGGCTGGTATTATAAAAGTATTATCTATCTATACTATTAGTTATATAAAGTTGGAAGAGTTTGTTTGTTTGTTTGAGCGCTGACAACCCAGTTTTTGAGGAAGTTAACATGGATATGTAACATCACGCTACTGGCGACGAGAGCAGAGCAGTAACCAAAGACGCAGGTGAAACCGCACTGCGGAAAGCTAGAATAGCAGATATAGACTCATGAATTGAGTTCCCTTGTGACATCTGGAAATAATTCATTCTGCAGGTTTAGCTTGTAAGAGCAATATTTAATTCCAGTTTTTATTATTTGTGTAGGTACCTACCCACCATCAGCTAAGACAGTATTTGCGAATAGGGGCTACGAACTTATTCTTCTTCACTGAATAATAGGTGCACCTGCTCGCTAGCCTGCTACCCTCTTCACAGCCGGTATTTTCTGACAATTTGACACCTACCTATTTGTCTATTTAAAGTGGCAAGTTACCACTGATCTAGAGGTGAGCTGACGGCTTGGCTCGTCTGTTACCTCCGAAGTTAAAAGTTAATCAATATCTGGACTTACAGCCGAGTATTTTTTTAGCACCATATTTAGGTATTTATAATTAACTAATAATTATAATATCAATGGGTATTTTTGTTGTCTCAAAAATTATGGCACTGTGTTCAGTTCAGCAAACATAGACAACAAATAACAACATGATACGCAGTTGTATCAATAAACTTTTAACTCCCCAAATAGACGTAGTTCACGTAGCACACCCGTCCGAAGAGCACTTGCTCGAAAAGCACCTAGCCTAGTCCACGAAAGGCACCCATCAATATTTTTACCAAGGAGAGTACCTGTGAAAAACCTGTCAAAAATATTCATGGGTGTGCTACGTGGACGAGGCTAGGTGCTCTTCGAGCAGGTGCTCTTCGGACGGATGCGCTACGTCTACGTCCCCAAATACCTAAGTTATTCTTTCTACTTAAGATTAAATACCTCAACTTGAAACTTATTGTTTATGATTAGTATGATTACCTACTTATTAAAGGTTCATCTGGAGCATCTTATCACGAACTTATATTACGACATCTCTTCTCACTATCAACTTTAATTAGTTTTCTAGATATAAAGATGATTATGAAACTCTGAAGTTTAATGACGTCATGTGTAGTAACTTATTGAGTAACGTAAAAGATAATTGAAGACATTTTGTACACGTGGAGCTTAAAAAAGTAGATTTTATTTAACATTGCGGCAAGTGGAAAACTTTGCAAATTATACCTCAGTAATTAAGAATTAGGTACTTAAGTGTTTCTATGTATAAATATGTATGTATTTACAAAAAAAAAGTATTTAAGTATGTATATCCGCATTCTAGAACCCATAACACAAGCATATAATATGCTTACTTTGGGTCTAGATGGCGTTGTGTGTAGTTGTTGAAATATTATTAAGAAATATAGGAGTTATCTTTTCAAAACTTTAGTGCAATTGAACAAATCGAGTCAACATTAATTATTATGGAAATTGGTGCTGAAATGGAAATTATTTGTTTGGTAAAATGAACGCAACCAGGTAAATTTAATGGGAGGTACCGGCGGTAGCGACCTAACAACGAGATTAGGAAATCTCGCTACGTTCAGAAATTATTACCTATAATTCCACTGTGACTGTTACAATGCCAAGACACTTTAAGCCTATGTCCAGCAGAGTCTTTTACATCTTTGGTTACTGCTCTGCTCCCGTCGTCAGTAGCGTGAAGTTACATAACCTTCTTCAGGAACTGAGATATCAAACACAAAAAAAATTATCCAAATCCGACTCGTACATCTCTGGATCTACCAGTCGAATTTGGATAATTCTTTAAAAGAGTTTGTTTTAGATATATTGTGTGTAGTTGTTGCAATATTATTATATTATTAAACTAGCTGACCCGGCGAACTTCGTTCCGCCTAACAGTCGATCAACATTAAGTACTTTATTTTTCTAAAATAAAAGATTTTTTTTTAAATAAACGTACCCTAAGTTACACCTTATTACATCAGTTACCTGCCAATAAAAGTCCCGTCAAAATCGACGTTCAAACGACGAAATCAAATTTATAGACTTTAAATATAATTTAAACCTTTGTATAAAGATTGGTATGTATGCTTCCATCTAGTTTCGTATTGTCCTAGTTTTAATAATTGACTGCACAGTTAATTGGTCTGTTCCTCGATGAGTAATTTGCCTGAAAGCGTTTGCCCGTCATTGTGACAAGTTATTGCTCATATCGTAATGAAAGTTGATGCCAGTGCGCCCAATGCCAACGAATGATTAACGTGCCTCTTAATGGAAATGTTCACTACCATTTTATTAAATTAAATTAACTAAAGCTATTCGCCATTCTTAAAGGTTACGAACTTAACTCATGCATGATTTTGGTCAAACCCTATTAAATAAATTGAGACTATAAAGCGATACTATTGAAAATACAGAGGTAAATGATGAAATTAATAAAAAAAAATAAAAAATAATGAGCATACTCAAACTCCATTTAATTTAAAAAAAACCTATTTATCTTATAGATGTGAAAGTTTGTAGGTATGTGTATGTGTGTGTTTGTTACCACTCAGCGCCTAAACGGCTGAACCAATTCCGATGAAAATTGGTATGTAAATAGATTCGGTGCCGGAGACGGCTACTTTTTATCAAGAATATCGGTCTGATTTCCGAGGGATACAACAAACCATATTTTACGCGCGGGTGAAACCCGCATCATAATTATAGTACATATGTATAAGATATCGATTTCATACACATTATAGGTACCTTTGTTTGCATTAAGTCCAGTAGCGTAGCGCTAGCCCATTAGTACACTGCAGGGTAGATACATTTAGACCAAATCACTACGCTTGCTCAAGGCTGAGTGTCACTGACGTGAAAACTAACGTAAAATATTTGTACACAAAATAAATACGAGTAGGTGCCTCTTAAATTAACTATAAGAAAATTTTAGAGTAAACGCCAGAGCTTCTGTTTATTTTTTATACCAATGTTTTACGCAGTCACTGACTATGATAAGACAAAGGTAAATTAACTCATGGTAGAGTTACCCAATTAAAGTCTCATTATCAGCCAATATGCCTTTTGCTCTGTACCTTGAACATTTAATTTATGCATATTTGAGCAGAAATGTGTCGAAAACTTATGTATGTACAGTTCATAGAACTACGGCATTAGGTTTTAGGCTCCGAGGCCAGACGGCCGACCTATGGCAATTGAACTGGCACTGTTCCAGCCGAGCTTATATCAAATACTTCTAAGCAGCCATATCACTATCCGACTTGCAAGGCGAAACTCTAAAAAGCACTACCAGGCACGTTCGTAGAATGGTAATAGTTTTGTTTCAGTTTTTCTAGAACATAATTACAATAGCTTTTCGAAATTTGTGTGACCGAGACGGTTAAGCGTGCTTTCCACAAGCGGTTGTAACACCGCCGAGCAACGATAAGAAGATACTAACACCATTTTTTTTTTTTTTTTGTTGCCTACTGTGGCAGACGAACCAACAGCCCACTTGATGGTAAGTGGTAACTGTCGCTCATAGACTTCTGCAATGCCAGGGGCTCTGCGAAGCCGCTGCCTACCGTGATATTAATGCTCTCTTTAAACCTCGTTTGACGAAGGACATGTCATAGCGCTCGGGAAACACCGCAGCTGGTAGTTCGTGCGTTCTGCACGTACGTGGGAGAAATGAAGGCTGAAAACGAACCGTGCTAGACGAGATCGTGTCCAGGTAGTATGGATGAACTTTGCTGCGATGTCGAGTGGTGCGATGATAGAAAGGAGACGATGGCACCAAGTTAAACAGTTCCTCAGAGCACTCCCCGTTAAACATACGATAGAGCACGCATAGAGAGCCAAAGTCCCTCCGCTGCTCCAGTGACTCCAATTTGTCTGTGAGATTGGGATCGTCGACGATTCGAACAGCTCGCCGTTGGAGGGAGTCAAGTGGGTCGAGCTGGTATTTGGGGACTCCTGCCCACAGGTGAGAACAGTACTCCACGTGCGGTCGGACTTGTGCTTTGTATAGCACAAGCCGTTGAGATGACGTAAAGTACCGTCTGGCTCTGTTCAGGACGCCCAGCTTTTTGCTCGCCAGTTTGGCTTTGTCTTCTAAATGACTCCCAAATTGGACCTTGCTGGATATTTGAACGCCGAGGATCCCAATGTCATCGGAGATACGGAGAGAAACTCCTTGGAACTGAGGCGCTATAACAAAAGGGTCCTTCTTCGTAGTGAACGCGCATACTTGTGTCTTCGTGGGGTTGAAATGAACTAAGTTCTTCTCACCCCATTCGAAAGCCCGCCCGAGAGAGCCCTCAACTTCAGACACAAGTTGTAACCGTCCCTCATGCACGGAGCTCCGAGGGACATTCTGTTGGCTAGTGTACCGCGCTTCACCCGTGCTGTCATCTGCATAGCAATGCATGTTCTCAATGGTTAACATGTCATTGATATGCAGAATAAACAGCGTTGGGGAGAGCACTGAGCCTTGTGGTACGCCAGCATTAACCATCATGGTATCGGAGCAAGCACCATCAACAACGACCTTAATGCTCCGACCATCCAGGAAGCTGGCGATCCATCTGCTGAGTTCCTCGGGGATTCCATAGGATGGTAGCTTCGATAGAAGTGCTTTGTGCCAGACCCTGTCAAACGCCTTGGCAATATCAAGGCTGACAGCCAGAGCTTCACCCTTGCCCTCCAAGGCTTCTGCCCAACGGTGTGTGAGGTACACGAGAAGATCACCAGCTACCGTGGCCAAACTATCTTACTCTTACTTTATGCTTCATGACAACGTGCAGGTGTTTTTCAGCATTACTAGTATTCATAAATTACTATCTTCCGAAACTTCTACAAACGCTAATAATAATAGCTCTACCACGCACGTAATAATGATTGTTACGATGACAATTCTTTAAGTATTGAAACAGGTACCGGTTTGAAAATAGAGAAAATATGTCTCCATTCTGTGTCATAATTATATTCATGGCAGTTAATTTATAAATATTATGTTACATGATGAAGATTTTATATTTATCTTGTTGACTTTTAATAGGAACTTGATTTATTTGCTTTTGTGTTGGTTTTGAATAAAGAAGAAATTTTAAATTTTATTTAAATGTATAAATTTTGCTATAGGATGCCTTAACGTGTATTTGTAGGTATAAGCACTTACCTAGCCCAAAAATTTAAGATAGACTCTCAAACATTCTAATATTCACTATACAGTGCTACTTCTATGTAAAAATTCATGGTCACCCTACTCTAATACAGTTTCATCTATACTATTATATACCTAAAGCGGAAGAGTTAGTTAGTTTGTTTGTTTGTTTAAACGCGCTAATCTCTAAAACTACCAGTCGGATTTGAAGCATTCTTTTTGCGTATGACCCAGTTCCTAAGGAAGGTTATAATAGGCTATGTAACATGACGCTACTGGCAACGCGTACGAGTAATTTACGTTTTGCCATTTTTTACTTTTGCAACAAATAGTTATAAGAAATTAGAACCTTTTTTGAGGCATCATTAGCATATGTGCATTATTAACCCTTTCATGGACACTACTGTAGACATAATAGATGACTCTTATCACGGCCATATACGTTTACTGTCCCGGAAAGTGGCAAGTTTCTGTGTAATCAATTACTCATCTTTATGCGACGACTACGGCAAGTGGCGGTGCTAGCGGACAACCATTTTTTGATCATAGTGTCTTAGTTTTTTTGCAACAAATTCTGGCTATGAGTCCAGTTTTAATTCTTACCTAAAACACGTGAATAATAAAAATAACAAATATTTAAATATAATATTTAAGCACCAATCAATTTATACTAATAAAATTTTAATTAGAACATAATTGGTATGAATGAGAAAATATAAAATGGCAGAGATTTAGGGAGGGCGTCATTATAACGAGTGGCCCTGTTCGCCCGAGAGGATAATTTGCGAGTCCCGAGAGGCTTTGATGTTCAGCGGCCTTGGAGTGGCATGCGGCGAAGCGTGAGCTTGCCAACCACCACCTCTTCATCCAAGAACTTGACCTTTATTCGTCACATGTGTGCCTACGTGATATACTAAACACATAGTTAATTTCAAAAATAACTGAACGTTTTGTTTGGTTATGCATAATTTTAACGAAGTGACTCTATTAATTTATAATCATAATATTGTAGCAGCATAATATCAACGAAATAGAAAATTCTAATGTAATATATGTAGATGAACAGGCATTTGGTTTTTTGTAGCTTGCATGACGACCGAGGCAAATGCGGGTACGTTATTAGAAAGCCTTGAAGTTTAGTCTAATAGAAAATTACAACAAAATGTCGATCACTCTGCGCTGATAGCGAATGTTTTGCCTATTAGTAATTGCATTTTGAAAATTAGATCAGTAGTTGTATTGATTACCATGCTATATTCGGAAACCATCTTATCTCTTTATAATCTTAGTATAGTTTATCTACGTATACCTACCTAATTATGTAACTAGTCTAGAACTTTATTGCATACGACAGGAGAACTTAGCCATTCAATGTCACATAACCTACTTATTAACAATAAAGTATGCGACCGCACTAATCTTCTTTGTATCGTGTTGGAAATCTCAAGGTTCTGTTGAACTAGAACACAATTCTACTTTCGGCATATATATCTACAAAGATTCAGTAGGTACACAATGTTCATTTGAATTTTTTTTTTTTTTTTTATCACTTTGGCAAACAAGGATACGGCTCACCTGATGACAAGTGGTAACAGTAACCTATGGACATGTTATGTTATGTTTTCTAAGCATTTAAGAAATAATGCTAAAGAATAAGCGAAGCCGCTACTTACTATGGAATAAATGCTCTCTTTAAACCTCGTTTTAAGAAGGATAATATGTCATAGCACACGAAAAATGCTTTGGCGATGTCAGCCTTGATAGCAAGAGGTTCAACTTTGCCATCTAAGACTTATGCTCAACGAGGTATGAGGTAGTTACGTACGAGAAAACCATCCGCTGACCGACTGTGATTGAAACCGTATTAGCGCGGTCGTACCTTTATAGATTGGCGTAACCCAACCCAACCTCAAGAACTGGACATTAATAACTCTTTCCAGAACCTTGGCGTTGATGATACTTTTATTGATATTTGTAAACTTGTACTTTTACAGTCATTATCGTAACGAGCTAATAGCATTTGCTTCGCAATGTACAAATCCATTTTGTTGCGCCCTCGAAAATTTTCCCGATCGCGTGCATAGTAGTAAGGCTGAAAACCCCTGACCTTACTTACACCCACAATGTCAATGTTATCTGATCCGACTCGATAATGTTTATTACGTTTAGGCGTTGCCGTACTCAAATTCAAACTATGTATGTCTATTATACTTGTATAAAACACATATTTGACTTATATAATAGAACGATTTTAAAATTAACTACTTACAATAAACATGCATGCTGTGGTCTCCTATAATTAAAGGAGTACACCGAAAGATAATCGTGTACAGCCTTTGGTGGAGATCTTTAAATTTAAATAAATAAATAAACAACGTCACCCCTAAACTATTTTTCAAATTTTGATAATCGAATTCAGTATTTAAAATGTTTTAGGAACTGATTAAACTATTAATTCTTGGATATTAGACAGAATTTAAGTAAACAGTAGTACATATTCGTGTGAGTGGATGTAAATTTAATTAATTTCACTATTACGTCAGTCTAGTTATTATTTAGTACTAATTTGTTCGTCTACCATTAGTTTATGACTTTGGCTTTATGAAATAGCATAGTCCGTTTATAATTTCGTATTAGATATAAGATTGTGTGGCGAAACAAACAATTACGGAGAATATTAAGAGCGTGCGTATCCTGAAATTGGCAGTTTGGCTAAGAAAACTCGTGGCGGCAAATGGAATACTTTTATTAAGTTTTTCCTTTCTCACTATAGTGAAATGTTAGGTCAGCTAACATATATGTTGCTCATTTTGTATGTTTTATGGGTGTATTGGGGCAACCTTCCTCAATCTTCTTTGCATTATTTGAGCAAGTGACCTCGGCATCGATCGTGTGCACTGAGCCGGCACGTCGGCTTCACCTCGTCGCAAATTCCCTCATATATCTTTCAGTGCCGTTAATCTGTAGGTAAATGTAACGATTGTTTGTTTCATCACTTTTGTTACTTAATGTCTAGATGATTGAAATATTTTTTATAATACAACTACAACTACAAATTCATATAAATTTCGAAACTAAGCTTTTCGCTAGTCATTTTTCAGATGTTCAGGCACATACCAACCTATAAAAATAGAGAGCCACTTTTCAAAATGTTTAAATCATGCAAATGTTTACCTTTTTTAATCAAAAGAGAGTTCTATTTTTATTATGATGACGAGTGAGTTATAGTTATATATAGGCTTGAACAGTGGCTGTTTATTACAATAAATTTTCTTGCCTTTTATAGAACAAAGTAGCTGTTGCCCGCAGCCCCGCCCGCGTGAATGTTGCTTATATCTCTTTAAGCCGCGATAAAAGGTAGCCTATGTTGTTCCCCGAGGTCTAGTCTATTTCTATACCAAATTTCATCAAAATCGGTTCTGTGGTTTAGGCGTGAAAGCGTAACAGACAGACAGAGTTACTTTCGCATTTATAATATTAGAATGGATTACACTATATTTTTAATGTCATTACTTAGGTTAGATAGATACATATTGTATGTCTCCACCATGCGCATGCGATTCTCTCACAGCGTAAAATTTATGTTAATTTTGCATATAAACGCATGTAGTACACTTACTGCAATCAATGCAAAGACTCACTAGCTTTTTATTATTAGTAATGAAACAAAATGCGGTGTCTCGAGTAAAATCTATTTGTTTTGTGGTAAATTCGATAAGCAGTGTAACATGGAGTGTATTGGATACAATTAATTAATATAAACCGATTGAAAAGTACTTATCCAGCTTGTCTTACGCGTTTTAATGAGATTTTATCTTTTAATTATTTTAATTACTAATTGATATTTTCTCAAATTGTTTGAAGCCCAGCTCTTAGAGGTATCAAATTAATTATTTAATAATAAAATAAAATATCTTTAGTGAGATTTCTCGTTAGTATTGAAACAATTGTTAAACTCGCCTCATGCTATACATAGATGGCCTTATTTAAACAGCGCTAATTCGGAACTATTGATGTGTTTTAAAGCCCGTTGCAGAACCTTTCTGGATTCAATTTGTCTTCTAAATTATTGCAATTAAAATTCGTTATTATAAAAGTCTATTATTAGGTATAGAATAGGTGATTCACCGGGCTGCTACACAGAGATCTCGGTTTCGATCCCCAAAGCGGGTGTATAATATGGGTTTCTCTGTCGAGAAATTCTTAGTAACCACCGGG
The DNA here is from genome assembly GCA_963082885.1 of Parascotia fuliginaria. Lineage (NCBI taxonomy): Eukaryota > Metazoa > Arthropoda > Insecta > Lepidoptera > Erebidae > Parascotia > Parascotia fuliginaria. The sequence goes on along the minus strand of OY720174.1, from coordinate 8,394,417 downwards.
GTTACTAAGAATTTCTGGAATTGTGCGCGGTAAATGGCAACCTGGCTTGTCCCTTGATTTTTAGCCCAATTTTTCTATTTGTATCTTGCATTGTGTATAACACATAAAATAAATATATTTTCTTTCAAATCTTGTAGTAAGCCAGTGTTAATCGTTTTCGTGTTAGAAAAGATGCCGGCTGGCTGACTTGAAAGGTTCGATCCCGTAGAAAGCTGGCGATCCTTAGACAAAATCCCTCGAGGATTATAAGGGTATACAGTCAAGGGCTTTGTGCCTAACCCTGTCAAGAGCATTGGCGGTATTGAGGCTAATGGTAAGAGCCTTACCCTTGCTAACTAGTCTCTGCGCGCTATGTATACAATTTGAGGTTAGAAATAACACAATATTATTTAATTAGGTATGTAGTTTGTATATTTTTTGTATAGCTATTTTACCATAAACAAAAATTTGTATTATCTGGCCGATAAAAGAGCCACACAGATTTTTCCACACTGAAGGTTAGGTTAAGGTTCAATAAGACCTATTCTGGACCACTTTCTACCTAGGGCTACAATTTGTTAAAAAAAATACAGTAAAAGTTTGCCCCACTAGCCCGCCAAATGTGATGACTGACAAAGGAAAGACCCAGTTGACGCGATCTAGCCGGACTAGGCGACGTCTTCAGCTTAAAGATTCTGTAAGCTGAAGACGAGGTCGTTTTCGCAACATTGCACTATACTTGTATGTACTCTTTACTATGCCAGTATCAGGCGATTGTATTTGATGGGTGGCAAAATTAACCTTTATTTCGCAAGCAGAGGTGAAGCCACAAATAGAATAGCCCGTTAACAACCTTGAAAATTGATAAGGGCAACATTAATTACAGCTACAAAATTTTACGAGGTTTAGAATTTCACAGCACTTTTCGAAATACGAAGTTATAGAAAACGTTTAATCAATACAATAACATCATTTTGCTGTCGTGATCCTAGACAGGGCTGACAGAGGTATGTTACATCCAGGTTTCACCAGCCACATTATGTAAGACTCAAGTTATAGAGGTGAGGGTATTGCCATATTTCGGGTATAAATCCAAAAGATTTATTTATTTTTCTTTACATAATTATTCTTTGTAGGTACTAAAACATTCTGTTTTGTAGAGTTCTTCAGCATTTTTAAATTACCTTACTAATCACTATCATTATTTCAGACAAAATATGTCCAGAGCTTGACAAATGTCTCCTCCAAGCGCCTTTCTTTACTTCTACTACCTAACTGACTAATGAATAAAGTACGATATAAACATAACTTGAAGGACATAGAGAAGTCCTTCTTTAAAAAAAATTATACACATTGAAAGTAAACAATAACATTGATTTACGTAAACAACCAGTTATAATGTAACGTGCCCAAATTTAAAGGTACAACAACAACATTCCGCAATTTTTCTCTTTATTAGAACATAATACCACAATTATCCACAATGAATGAATGAAGTCAGCAAACAATGATTTGAGCCAAACTATCGGTTAACGATAGCCAATAAAAGTTTTGCAGAGCTTTACTAGGGTATGCGACCGGAGATAGTGGATTAGCAATTAGGGAGGTAGGGCGTAGGGCCACGTCTACGAAGATATGTTGGAACACGTAGGATGTACACCAAATCGGGAGATTAATGAGGATATCCGACCAAGGTCTGCTCACTTCACGTTGTTGCCAGCTTGTACATGTTTTTTTCTATCTTTATAGCCAATATACTAGATTGATCACATAGGGTTCACTTAACCTCAAGGCCTAAATCTACTTAAGTACTAAATATTCACTGTATTAGACGCCTATTGCTAAACTTTGAGATAGTTGTTAAAGGCCCGCACAATATTGTTTATCCTGATAAAAGTTAATAGTCTACATTGGATATTGTTAAATAAGCTTACCTACTATGTGTGCCATGTGATTAGCTAACAAATTAGATTGTAGTCGTACCAATGCTAATATGTACTATTTGATATTTTGAATTAAATACAATGAGGTTGAGTGTTTTTACCAGTTCTTCATACGTTCAGTTATCCAAACCAGCAGAATCGTTAGTAAATTTAAATTTTCATTTAGAGTGTTACGTGGACAACGTTATTGGTTGTGCAATGCAGTTACAAGTACATTACTTACATTACAGTAAGTAGTTTAAATTTTTTATTATTTATTGTCATCAATGATGATTAATAAATTTACATAAAGGACAAATAGACGACGGCATATTGCATGATGCCGTACCACCGCATGTGGTTTGGTCGGACAAAATCTATTTATACTGTAAAAAATAGTTTACAACTATGTCTTACAAGCATAGCATCACGTCATATGGCGTTATGACAGTTTGTTTATGCTATCAAGTTTACTGGCCTAATAGCAGTCCTACTTGCTGTGGCCTAGTAATGATTTAAAACATTAGGCTTACATTCTCTTACTCATTCATGCAAATTCCGAGACAAAGGTCATCAAGGACCATGCTTTTTATATTTTTGCGGGATTAGAAGGCTCGTTTGGTATTACATGCTAACAAAATTTTAATTTTTTTTCTTAGAATTACTTACGTCTTATTTTGAAACATAGAGACTTCGAGGTGCTCTTGTATGTCAATTTAGCATAACAAAGGAAACGATTTATTTGCATAAAATATAGGTAAACACAAAGTTGTAATTGTATAGCAAATAGACATTGACCTTGTGGCTTTATGGTTAAGGTCTGGGACACATAAAAATTGTTTAACTAAGCTATGCTGTATTGCCTGCGTCACTTTGCATGCTACTTGAAATTGTAACTTGCAAAAATTTGTAATAACCTGGCGATTAAAAAGAGTGGCCTGAGTTTCTTGCCAGTTTTCTCACGGCTCTACCCTCACGTCAGCGAACTGGTTGTAGGTTAATTGGCGAACATTTTGTAATTATTAACGTTTATAAGTGTTAATTTAATTAACTTTGTTGAAATAAACATCATTTAATTTTGATTTTTGATTTAGTTTTTAGTTACACATACGAATAGTCTGAAGGAAAAATGATCTTAATGAGCAAGGTCTAGAAGGTATAATTATGTCACCAGACTTGTGTCATGGCCATCATGAGGACAGTTCCTAAAGGCGAAGGTAAAAATGACAAAATAATAATAATTATACAATTTTTTTTATATACGTATACTTCGGTAAAAAGGAATTCTTAGTAAGTACATGACTTTATGTGTGTCAATAACGTTTTTATCTAATTTTGTTGTATTATTTCTTTTTTCAAAACCAATGTTAACTTAAACAAATTACTTATTATAATTACCTATTTTATTGCAACTTAAAAAAAAACATTTTTTAGGCAAAAAGAAGATTAGATACCTACATACTTTTATAAATAATAAAAGGCAAATAAAATAATACTGGGTGGCGCAAAAGTACTGGCACTAAAGAAAATACTTTTTTTTTTTATATATGACATTTTCTGTCATTCTGTTGTTGAAAATTGTGTAGAGAACAAATGTAAAATACACTGAAAATAAACATGGACCGTTTTACTCCCCAAGAACGTGGAATAATTGTGTCAATGTTCTTACGGAATAATTCATCAGTGATAAGAACACAACGTGAATTTCGTCGACGATTTCCCCACCGTCCGGCACCGATTGGTCGCACAATTCGACGCTTTGCCACACGCACATTGGATAGACCTAAGTCTGGGAGACCAAGAACAGGCCGTTCAGCTGAAAATATCGATGCTGTGCGCGAAGATGTGGAAGAGTGTCCAGAAACATCAACGAGGCGACGTGCCACGCAATTGGGCATTTCCAGACGGACCCTGCAGCGTATTTTGGTGAAAGACTTAAAGATGTTCCCGTATAAAACTCAAATGACTCATCAGCTGCTGCCTGCTGACCACCGAGCTCGTCTAGATTACTGCCAGCGCGTCATAAACCTCAACCTTGAAGAGGATGATTTTCCTTCAAAATTGGTTATGAGTGACGAAGCGCATTTCCATCTCTCAGGGCATGTCAATAAGCAGAATACTCGGTTCTGGGGCACTGATAATCCGCGCATTATTCAAGAAACACCTCTACACCCACTAAAAGTTACTGTATGGTGTGGCATCTGTGTTGACAGAGTGATCGGACCCTATTTTTTCGAAGACGCTGGAGGCAATGCGATTACTGTCACTGGAGAACGCTACAGAACCATGTTACGTGAGTTTTTGATACCCAGTTTGGACGAATTGGGGCTGGAGCACATCTGGTTTCAACAAGACGGCGCTACGGCACACACAGCGCGCGACACTATGGACTTAGTGAGGGACGCTTTTCCAGGCCGAGTTATCTCTCGTTTTGGCGATTTGCCTTGGCCTGCAAGATCACCCGATCTGACCAGTCCAGACTTCTTTCTTTGGGGTTTTTTGAAATCTCGGGTGTATGTGAACAAGCCACAGACTCTCGCAGCTCTAAAAGAAAACATTCGTCAAGAAATAACGAACATATCGCAGGAAGTGTTACGGCAAGTTATGCAAAATGTCATAAATAGGGCTCAAATGTGTATCAACTCTGGAGGTCACCATTTAAAAGACATCATCTTTAAATCCTAATGGTACGAAATTTAATGGCACAAATATACATTTAAAAAAATCTAAATCTAGTTTTCTAATTTAGAAAAAATGTTATAGCTGAACCAAATAGGGTCTTTACTTTTGCGCCACCCGTTATTATTGAATCTTAATGAAAATGTGACTCTACACTAGTCGTTGGAGTTGGGGTTGGCAAATCGAAGATCCGGGGCTGCACTTTGTGGGCATCATTCAATTGTCTGATTGTGATAGTAAAGGTTGTTTATATGATTATTAAGTTTGGAAATACTGTAGGTATATTATGCTAGGATCTATATTATTATGTAGTCATGTTCTGTTTCTGACCACACAGGTATCTAATCAAAACTTATAACAAATTGAGGTAACTAGCACCCAAGCTAAGTTATTGTAAGTAACTTGTAAGGTGTTAGACTCCTCGTAACCTACTCGTTTAATACGTTGTGTAATTATTTACCTTATCTTACACTGTAACTTGTAGGTTATATTTCTAATGTTTTATAGGTAATGTTTTATAGCTATGTACAGGTACAACATTTTTTATACATCTTTTAGGTATGAGAGATTATAATTATTGATTTTGTGCTTATGTAACAAGTGAGATATATAGAGATATATAAAGTTTTTTTCTATTAATTCAAAAACATGATTATGTTATTACTACAGAGTATAAGCTATAAGTATTACCTACTTGAGAGATCAGTACATTGTTTGTGAAGCCATTATAGGATTACCTCAACACAATATCAATACGTTACTCTAAAACAAGAAGCTTCGCAGGACAAGAGAACACAGCGCAGAATTCATTGTGTCTCCCAAAGGCTCCGGTAACTGTTAATGGATTCTTGACACGCGTCAGCTCCCCGAGACTGCGGACAGATAGCTATTGTTCTCTATATTTGCAAGAAGCAACATTGTTCACCCTGAACGAAGAGGTGAAATTATATGTGTTGTAATTATCTTGTCAATCGTTAGTCGCGTCGTAAATCATTGTCAAAGGTGCCAATGTATTAGGCCAATAATGTGATGAAGAATTGATTTTTCTTTTAGTATATTTATGATATTTATTTTAATATAATGGAGTGAAACAAACACCTAGTGTGGCGTTTTAAAATTGTTAGGTACGTTTAATTTCGTTAAGTATAAGTAGGTACAACTAGGAACGACAAAACCATTTAAGAAAATTATTCTTATCTTGGGTGGCAAACCTCTAACTTCATTTGTAAATATTTGATCGAGTGTTGTCCCTTCCTAGTCCCACATTGTTCAATATTGCTGCATTCATAAAAAAATATTTATCTACCAAATACATATTAATAGCAGTTAATTTAATAATAACAGTAAAAATACGGAATACACCAACATGCCAAGAACGTGTGCATTACAAAACATTTTTCATTTCTCATACTCGGAAAGTAGTGTTGTATTGGGTGGAAGATGCTGCTTTCCTTTCATAGGGAGGGAAAAACTCATACAAATTCATCCCGACCCTCGGGCCGGAATGAACTTTAATATGAATAGACCTGCTGTCAGCTGTGAAGAGTTTTATGTAAAAAAAAACTAATTTAAAAAATGTCATGCATGACTTTCTAAACAGCCAGTGTGAATTTAGCGCAAACTTCTTTGAGCGGAATAAGCCGCGAGTGCCGCGACAATTACGCGGCGAGCGGCGAGTTCTATATTTAAAATTTAAAAAGTTAACACAAATTGGCGGGATACTAAAATCTGTTATGTATGTATCTGTGACGGACTTTTGTGCTAAGATTTGAATTGAATATTAAAAATGAGTTTAAGCGAAATATTGACACCAGATTCCATTACAGACGAGGCAAATTGTGTCATAGAAAATCTTTTGCCTGAATTATCAAAAGAAAGATATATAAACACATACAATGATTTTATGAAGTGGCGAGAAAACAAGAATATAAAATCGTTTTCCGAAAGAGTATTTCTTACATATTTTATTGGACTGTGTAGCAAATTACAGCGTTCAACGGTATGGAGCCGATATTCAATGCTCAAGAGTACACTTAGTGTAAAACACAATGTAGATTTGAAAAAAATCATAATTTAACAGCATTTTTGAAAAGACAGTCGCAGGGGTTCAAGAGTAAGAAATCTATGGTTTTCACCTCTCATGAGGTGGAAAAATTTTTAAATGATGCTCTTGACGAGATATATTTGGCAGTGAAGGTAAGTTTACCTAAGTATTTATGGATTTATTCTAAATATGAACGTATTTATTACACAAATACTAAAATAATTACATGTTTTTCACAGGTGGTATTGATACTCGGTATAAGCGGCGCTTGCAGAAGCAGTGAACTCACAAATTTGACAATTAACGACATTTAAAAGTCAAGGTGATTTATTATTAGTAAATCTGACTAAAACAAAGACACATAATGAGCTCTCGTTTATAGTAAAAGAAGAGTTTACACAAATAGTAAAGAAATATCAAAAAATGAGACCTAGTGATGTAAAAACGGACCACTTTTTTCTCAACTATGAGAGGGGAAAATGCTATAAACAAGTGATCGGTAAAAATAAAATCTCAGGTATGCCGAAGCAGATAGCAACATATTTAAATTATATTTCTCAAAATATATCAAACAACATAAATATTCCAAACAAAAATGTAACTTTTAATTGCACGAATTGTCCTAATATATCAAACAACATAAATATTCCAAACAAAAATGTAACTTTTAATTGCACGAATTGTCCTAATTTGACTATTAATTTTAAATGGTACTACTAATATATTATTATCAATAAATAGTTTAAATAAACAACTAGTTTTATTTTCCTCATATTCTAAATGAAAAGTAGAGTGTTTGCCACGGGTAAAAGAATCAATTCCTACTCGGTCTAACTACCTCGGGAATTGATTCTTTTCAACCCAGGCTGACAATCTACTATTTACTAACCTCCTAGATTACTTGTATCACAAGTGTGATTGCCAGTATGGCTTCATTAAGATTTGGTATTTTAACATTGCCAGAAAACTGATTCTTCTTGCAGTTACCCTGTTCATTCAAAAACGATTTTAGGTGAAACAGACACTTAACTTTTCTTCACAAGTTTTTCATGTCAGGCTGTTTGACAGCTCCAGTCTGTGGAGGTGTTTATTCGTGGCATAGTGCCGAGAATGCTTTACTTATCATTACTTATTCAGGCGCATTTCTTTTATTACACCCTTACGTGATGTTTAAGTAGTGAAATGCTGATGGAAGCAGCGAATTTTGTAGAAAAGTATCCACTTTATTTGTCGTGTGAAGATAGCTACCGAGTAAAAGTTTCAAAAATATTTTTTTTTGTTTAGTAACATCTGTCTTTGTCAGTAGGTATTTCTAAAACATTAAAACTTCTACTATAGAATATGATTTTAATCATTTCAGCATTTGTAGGAAAAACAGGCTAATATGTACAACGATATTACAAATCTAGGTAGACATCAATTTCCTGACACGTACATAAGGTAATACATATGATCATTTGCTAAAAAACACATCCATAAATTTCCTAGGAAATCGCTCAAAATGTTACTACGTACTAACGTACAAATGTTGCAAATGAGAGCTTACCCCGGCAATCCGCTGCGGCTTCATAACTTTGTTATAAACTTTCTTCAAGATACGGTGTATACAATGAAAAACAAATCTAGCAAGTAGGTTTAAAGTAACCTAACCTTAGTTCCGAATGCATAGAGAAACTTTTAACTTTTATTTGGCCCCAAGTGTATATAGAGCTTTTATTACTTTCCACACTACCCTGAGGAATGTAAAAGAGTGCAGTTCACAGAATTCATTGTATTTAGCTGTAGGACGAGGATATTCGTACTGTCTTTATTCATAATGTATGAAATTTCTTAATGTATTTATTAAAATTAAATATTTCAAACTTCAAATATACCTACTACACTATCCAAAAAGATCCAGTCCTAAATTTTCTGTAGGTAAAAAACGCAAAACTGAAAACTTCACAATATGTATTAAATATCTGCTGTAGCTGTGTTTCCGTCAGTAGAGGTAGAGGCAGGCTGGGATAACAGGAACGCGCAGGCTTCCGCCAAGGTCGATATCATCGCTTCCTGAGCTAGCAGCTAGAACTATTTCGTTACCTGTATAAACAGCCACCGTCGCCATTGCGGATGATATACTGCTCTATAAAGAGTGTGCTGCGCTATCATACTCGTAGTACCTCTATAGAATATTATTCTGCGTATTGTTTGGTTTAGTGCGCAGTAGTTTTATTGTAGATGAAGACTAGCGACTCGCCTCTGCTTCGCACGTGCAACATAATTAAAATTTTAATTATGTTGCACGTGCGAAGCACGTATAGTATGCATGTAAAAAGAAAACAAACTTACTTACAATCCTTCCGGAAGAAAATGTTCTAAACGATACTGGATAGCGAAAAGCGTTGGCTTAGAAAAAGTTAGCGGAGAAATGGACGGATCCGCCCACGATGGGTTCCCGCTTTGTCGTGGCGTGGGGGCTTAGCAACCGTGGATCGTTTTTTCCACGGCGAACTAAGAGGAACCCAGTCGGGACCTCTCCACTATCTCTCTGACCATCAAAGAGGAGACAGGACGGAGGTTCAAAGGACGGGCCTGGCATGTATTCTTGGTGCCGGGCATCGTTGTCAGGAGCGACGGATTTGTTCTGATGCAGACAACCGTTCGGCTGGACCCGTAATCCTGAACGGAAGGGGATTGATGGACACGTGGAAGATTTTTGAAGATAATTGCGTGAGCGTCTCCCGTGACCCCGACACTCTGGCCGTCTGGAGGAACACCGTAGTTTTTAGTCGGTATGCTGGCCGCGAGTGAGTATGTAGTAATTTCCATTTTTCACGCAAAAAAAAATGGGTAAAACCAGAGACTTTATATACGTTTTAACGAAATACTTTTAATATTGTATGCAGTAAGTAATGCTAGCAGTGTAAAATTACGTGTTAAGATTAATGAAATTTCATGCAAAATATGCGTTGTCTTTTGAAGCATTCTATGATTATCGACAAATTTTTCGTTTATTATTCGAATATTTGCGACATTCCATTTCAGTTTGTTTTTTGTTGAATTTGTAATTGCAGTTAATCAGAAAAATATTTAACAATTAACAACGGCAGAATAGTCGACAACTCTACATTACTCACCAGTAACACCCACCCAACCCACCAGTGTTATCTCTTTCTTAGAGTAGAGATCTGTCTATTTTCATTTTTTTTTAATTTATATGAGCCTTTTATATCGTCATGATTTTCATCTATACTCATGGTTTTATGACCGAAGAATGGTGTTGCATAATTCTAAACAGTATCGTACTGTAGTAGAATGTAGACAAAATACAAACACAGAGGTACAATATATACTAATAATAAATATTATTTTACAGACTAGGCGATTATAGCAATGAGGTCGCGGATTTTGTAGAACGCTTAATAAGGTAATAACAATTTATCTTTTGAGTGAAGTTTAGTATCTACCAGTCGGGAATTCTGGGATATTACATAGAACATTACCTTACTTATATATTTATATGTACCTATTATGAGTTATGACACAAGAAATAAACATGTCGGCATGGTCCAGATAAGTTAAAATTTTCCTAAATAAATTTAAAAAGAATGCCAAGCAGGATAAATCATAAAGTAGCATACATAATGCAGACAATAGTGAAGGACGTGACTCCACACATTTCCAGAACATTCATAAAGATCGTACGAGGAATAATGCATTAGGAAGATTTCTACCTTCATTGAGATTCTTACAGGTACACGTTCAATGTCATAGGATAATCTGTCATACATATATCTTTGGTAGCGGTGAGATCGTGAAATAGTATGTATACCGAATATAGCCTTATTTTAGGGACCTTTGTAAAACCATACTGACATTCTTTGTAGCTGGTAGGTTAATAAAAGCCTTTATTCGCTGACCAAATACAGTAGTAGTTTTATCTTATTTAGTATATATAAAAATCTAAATATTCTATGTAAAAAAAAAAATATATCAAGTACTAGCTGTTGCCCGCGACTTCGTTCACGTGAAAATTCAGATGTGTGCCTACATGAGAATATTTCTTACCTAATCTTACGGCAATCGCACATTGTATTACCTAGTAATAAATATCAGTATAATCCGACTCTAAGGCGAATCCGATTTAAATCTATTGATCCGCTACTCCTAAAACAGACGAAATTTTGCGATATTTAACCAAACTTGCCACTCCTATTTGCCCACTTAATAAGAATAGTTCCTAGTTTGGAAATCGTATTATCAAAACGCCCGTTTAAAAACTATAGAAGCTTCATACAAATTTTGTTCTCCTTTATACTCCAGGGAAATGAATTTCGCAAAATCCCGTCTTAGAGAGCACCTATTTCCAAAATTTGAAACTCCTAGCACTTGTAGTTTCTGAGATTTCGTGATGAGTGAGTGAGTGAGTGACCTTTCGTTTTTATATATGTATAGCTTCTGCCCGCGGCTTCGCTCGCATGAATATCGTTTTTCAATAGACATTTTTATATTGTTTAAATACTGTTTTGCATACTATTTCTAATCTCATCATCATCACCATTCGTACAAACCCTCTTTCACCTACCTAAAGATATCCCCCGTAAAACAATATACAATACACAAAGGCAAATTTTCACTACAATAACTTTCCCCTTTCCTTCATTTCCTCTCCCCCTTTTCCCCCTTTCCCTCCCTTCCCCTCCTGTCTCCCTCCCATCTCCCTCACTTTCCCCACACTTCCCCTCACTTCCCACTCACTCACCCCTCTCTTACCACTCACTGACTCCTCACTTCCCTCACTTTCCCTTATGTCCCCCTTACTTCCCCCTCACTTACCTCTCACTTGCCCTTCACTTGCCCTCCACTTGCACTTCACTGCCTCCTCACATCCCCCTGAGATCCCTTTTTTTTTTTTATACAACGCCGTCTAGACCCAAAGTAAGCATATTATATGCTTGTATTATGGGTTCTAGAATACGGATAAACATACTTAAATACTTTTATTTCTGTAAATACATACGTATTATACATAGAAACACCCAGGCAATGCAAATAGATATGTTTATGCTACAAATATTTGCACTGAGCGGGAATCGAACCCGCGACCTCTGCGTGGCAGTCCATACACATTACCACCGAAATACAGAGGCAGTCGATTTCCCCCTGACTTCCCCTCACTACCCCGCACTTACTTCTCATTTTTCCCTTCCTTTCCTCTTCTTTCCTCTTCCTCCCCCTCCCTTCCCACTCAATCCAAATTTCAAGTCGCCAACTTCAAAAGCAAGTCTTTCCATACAAAATTTCATCCCTTATTTCACCCTCATAAATCCACCCCAGTTAAAAAAATATATGAGGGTATTTTTTATTTAAATAAAAGTATTCCAAAACAAAATTTCAAAGCTGTAAGTTAAAAAATGAAGACGTTTCATACAATCGTTTTCATCCCTTCATACACTTAAGGGTTGAATTTTTAAAAACCCTTTTTTAGTACACTTCTAGACATTAAGACAAACACACCCTCCAAATTTCAAGTCACTACGACCAGCGGTGTGGGCTGTACGTTGTCTGTCAGTCAGTCAGTCAGTCAGTGAGGACAAAGCCTTTTATAATATGTATGGATGTATGGATTAGACGTATAGCCATCAGGGATCAAAGCATACATGCTGCTAGGAATGCTAACACGTGATAGAGCCACATAAAGCTAACCGTGCGAAAAACAGCTAATACTTAGATCCACACCCACAAATTTTAGTGTCTTACCTTGGGCTTTATTAATTAGTCATCCCAAAACATGGGCCCTCTGGAAACTGGACTCGTTTAAAACTAAACGAAAGATTGTTTAGAATGACAGGAATCCGAGGAATAAAAACACTATCAGCTATTCCGCAACCTGTTAAAATCCCTGCTTCTATAAGATTTCGTAGTAAATTAACACATGTTCGATGTGATTCTTTAAATTGGCATAACTTTTTTATTTATGAACCGATTGACATGAAACAAACACTAAATGTTAAGTGAAGCTTACCACAATATATTATTGAAAACCATATTTAAATCTCTTCTCAATCATTGAGAAGAGATTTAAATATACTACATAACTGTCTGTTTCTTATTTTTTTTTTTTCTTATTTTTGAAATTTTCCACCTGTCCTGAAGCTTTATATTAAGCATACTACGTTCCATATTGCGTTGGCAGACTATCAGTTTCTGGTTATTTTTGTTCGTAGATGGCCAAGTTTGACAACCATAAGATAGACATATCTTTTTAGCTGGTAGGTAAGTAATAATAAATATACAGTTTTGAATTTTGTTTAAGTCAGCATATGTAGCAAAAAACTTATGTAATTGAAGTTCATAAGAATTTAAAATGTGTATGTATAGATAATCGAGCATAGGTACATTTGTTGGACACCCGTGTGAAGCCGGGTCTAGGACCTATATTATAAGTAGGTAAGTGCTCAAATGAAGCTGTGCTCGCTATTCCCTCCTTCTCGTTGTTCGATTGGACCACAATCGGATTTAACAGAATATCGGTTGTTACCCGTGGTCCCGGTGGGTCGACCCATTACCATCGGACAGAACACCGGCTTCAAATTCGGTAATTTCCCTCACGTGTGGTACCCTCTCTAGCGTTTACTTAACGCTATTAGGTATGTGTTCTAAAGAGAGCACTATAATTTAATAACTTCAAGGAAGATTTTCTGTTTTTCGTCTATTTTCAGGTTAGTCATTGGCTCTGTCTTTCACAATTAAAAATATTGTAACAAGCACTGTGTTTTTTTCTGAACACAACAATTACGGAATTTCCTTATTCAAAAATTGTTTTGACCTCGCTCGGCATTGAACTCAAGAGAAAAAGAGAGATGTCATGTTGTCGTACAACGTAAGTCCTAGTTCTAGTGCTACGACGAGTAGTAGGTATACAGCTACGAGTATTATGTATAGGTACTCAAATGCAACGTTACCTGGCATTTTAGGCGATCGATTTTCAATATAATGATGGCAATCAACATTCAGTGTTTGTACTGCGAGTTGCTGACGGCTTTAGAGATTGCACTGACAGTATCACCCTCGAGGTTACTATACTGATATTTATGGTAGACCAATTAACTATTGTCAATATTTGTCATTATTACAAGGAAAATGTTTATGAACTTGTGTTTTGTTTTTGTCTTTTACAATCAGAATATGGTCGTACTAACTTTACTTATTTACTTGTCCTGGTATAACAATAATGTACCTCTTTTAGATGCATTATGTATGACTGTATCCTTGAATAGTTAATATTATATCTTAGGTACATACGAGTACATACCTGACTAGTCAATTGTAATCTACTTTTTAAATTTCTATCTTCCTATCTCCTTCTTACTGACAGTAAAAACTAACGACTACATCAATGATGGAAATGAAGAACCAGGTTGCATTAAAATTTCTACTACTAGTAGTTACAGTACCTACTATAACTTTCTAATTTCCTAGTAGTTTCAAGAATCCGTGTTTTTAATATAATTACTTAAGTAGAGCGGTTTAAAGAACCAATTACAATTTTGTGATTAATTATTTACTTTCCATATAAATTATGATTGGGTTATTGTATGTCACAGCGTAAATCTAGATTTATTTTCATGAAATATGTACTTACTAGTAATTACTAACATAAGCAAGTTTATTATAAAAAAAATATTTAGTCATGAAACCTTACATGCAGTCCAAAAGATTTGCTTGTGGTGTGAACCGGTGAAGGACACGTCGGTAACAACCAAATAAACGTAACATATTTAAAATCAGTATAATAGTAAATGCACTACGGATAACAATTTAGCTAATTCCCCCGTACTCGCTGTACTACATATTATTATAACGAAGCTTGCCCGGCGCAACGCTCTCTAGAGTTTTTGCTTTTGCTGACATTTACTGTCTACGGCAACAAAGGATCCCACGTTAACGAGTTTGTGTATTTTTAGATATCTTTGTTTTTTTATAAATTTAACTGTTATCCCTTCTATACATGGTTTGTTTAGTATTAGTTCATTTTGATGCTTAACTATTTCATAAACACTTTAACATAATGGGCCTGAAAAACATTCTGACATACATTCCAGCCATCCACATCCTCCAACCTCAAAGTCCTGCATTACCTGTAGGGAGAAAGATAAGATAAGAATGAAAGCCCGGCGGCATGTCAACGACAGTTTCCTTCATGGATTGTCCAGAGCATGGGTTGTTACATGTGCCGGGATTAAGATTGTTGAGTCTTCTCAAACTCTACCCATGACAACAGCGCACATTAACTCTGATTGAGAAGAGATTTTGATTTACTAGCTTTCCGCTGCGCGGTTTCAACCGCGTTTTTGCTTACTGCTCTGTTCCCGTCACCAGTAGCATGATGTTACAAAGCCTATAACCTTCCTCGAGAACTTGGTTATCATATGCAAAAATAATTTTTCAAATCCAACTGGTAGTTCTAGAGATTAGCGCATTCAAACAAACAAACAATCTCTTCCGCTTTATACAATAGTATATAGATTATTTAAAGCTACATTTGTAATAAAAGTTTCTGTAAAACAGTTAGTATTGGAAATCTACATTTTATTGGGAACAGATAGAATATGAGAACCGGCGCGTCAAAATACAGTCAGACAAAATCGAATTTGTTCGCAGCCGGTGTCTATAATTCACCATCTCGTCTCATGTCACAAAAAATGAACAATCCAGACAGATATAACTTTATTTTATTCGCTTTCATTTAGCACCACGGTATATTTATGAAAAAGGTGGTGGTGACTTACTTTATTAAGTCAAAAAAAGCTCTTCAGTTTTTCATACCGTGGCGCGAAACGACGAAGTACAAAATAGATTTGTCGATTCACACCGTAGTTTGAACAGCTCGTGGTATAAATCGACAAAGGACCCTTATCAACTAGCTTTAACAAATGGATGGCTTTTAGAATGGTGGACACCACTTTTAGATTGCACTGACATGCTTGCCGCCAGGCAGAGTGGTGTCACTTTGGTAGGCTATAAGACTTAAATAAAAAAATAATAAAAAAAAGGTAAATTAATGCGATAAAGGTAAAATAAAACCACCAGGACACCACATAAAGAGTGCCAATTTGATTTGCTAACAATTTATCATTAGGTACCTACAGCAATAAGTGTAATGATTCTCATTTACTTTTGGAGTCCACGGACTGCTTATCAAAAAGCACAGCATTTTTAATAGAAAAATGTTATATGTATATGTACTACATATACATATAACATTTTTCTATTAAAAATGCTAAACCTACATATTATGTAGGTACGTTTTTCTGTCTTTCATATTAAAATGAGACAGCATTAGTGTTAAGGGTCACTTAAACCTGACTTAACTTGAGTGACATTTTATTATTTGGGGATTCATTATTTATTTTGAATATTTTATTTAACAAAAATGAATTATAAATACTTGTGTATTCTATTAATGAGGTGCTTGGGGGATGCTATGTCCAGCCTTTCGACTAAAATGATAATTGTATAAATTTAATAACTACGATTATAATAAATTTAAGTGATACGTAGTACCTACTATTGCGTTCATTAGGTGATTGAGAACACCTACTACTCTCGATCGCCATCTTTTTCTTTTCCTGTCATTGTATAGATATCTTGAAGAATTTTAGCGACAATTTTTGTATAAGTCTAACTTAGTAGGTACTATTAATTAATTTGTGGTTTAACTTAATGTTTGATTATTTGGACAGAATAAATATTTTTTATCAACTTTATGCATACAATATGTAATTGCGGACTTAATGCCTGAAGCATTCTCTACTAGTCTACCATAGGCTGATGCAGAGATATTTCGAAGCAGGTGCATAAATAAATAAATTAAGAGCTGAGTAAAAAGTACATTACTTATATAATATATAAATATATAATACACATAACTTCATCATACTTACGAATCAAAATCAAATGCTGTTATTAAGAAGAGGGTCTATTTAGTTGAGAAGATCTGCATTCAGGTCAAAATAACACACATCACCATAGTCGTATTGTGGAAAGATCAAAGACTGCACAAGCATTACCTTGATTCTATAAGGAAGAAAATTTTTGAGTCAGTCTAGAGCGCGCAGGGTACTGGTAACTTTTTGGCTTACTTAGGTACATGCGATACTTGAGCTTGCCAACTCAGAAAAGAATCAATGTAAGTACAAGTAAAGATTCTTTACGGTTGAGCACAGGGTAATAACTAAACCATCAAAAACAATGGGTGAAAGATTTATTGTGTTCAACTTACTCATGAGCTGTTGGCTACCCAATATTATAGCTTGACACTTATTCGGGTTAACCGCGAGGCTTAACCTTTTTTTGTTATTGAAGGTACATTAACACCAGAACCAATCGCTTCCACTGTATCAAAGGTACGGTGGTTAATTTATTAAAGTAGTACCGTGAAATCCGCTCTATCGAAATTACAGTACTGACGTTCATCATTACGATAAAGAGTAGTTAGTGTCCCTGATAGGTTTACGCTCGTCTGTAGTTAATACCACAGAGTACATTTTACACACTGAGAGTTAATACTTATCTCTACCATTTAGAGTTGTTTTTATTAAAATTAAACAGCATGAATGTGGTACTCAATGAGTATATAACCGTACTTTACAGTTGATTAAGACCACTACGCGAGTTTGTTGATAAAAAAATTGTTCGATTGCTATGAGCAAAGTGATCAATGCCTTTTCTGTATGTGAAGCAGCTTTTACGCTAGAGTGTGATAATAACAAGCTGGTTTTATTGGTATGGTGAGTAGCTGCGTTATTATTACGTTGAAGAAGCCCTAATAGCGAGTTAATATGTGTAATAAGTAGGTACCTGTACAAACTTCCCAAACAAAATAAATAAAACACGGAGGAATTGAAGGAATCGGTAGAAGAGAATAAGTTTATGTATAAATACCTAAGTAATATAAACATATCCGTTATTGTTTTCAACAAAAGGTGGAAGCGGGAGCATCGGCCGCATTGACGTCGATACCGGCTATTTACGTCTTCCTTTGAATGGAAGCTGTCAAATAGAAGATTAGCAGACACATGCACCGCACTTGTACCTATCTGATATATTGCATGCATACTTTGGCGTACTGCGCTTACCAATAGTAGCAGTGTTAGTTTACAGTTATTGACCCGCTAATGTAAATTGAAAGCAATCGGCAAAATTAGGGAATAACGATACGTGCCATTATGCGGCCTTAAATGGACACGGTATAATAAAGTTAAATTTTGTTGTTAATTAGGCGCAATCCTACTCGTACATCGTAACTATTAGATTCTGTCTTAGACCCTTGAGGTTTGAACCATAGTACCTAAGTAGTATAGCCGCTCGTAGTCTTTGGAAGAGCCAAAAACAAAGTCAGCTGAATACTGAAGTATACCTACTACCGCAACCACCACGTAAAAAATATGATATGACTGTGGTCTTTAATGGAGGTAGTTAGTTACACCACTGCTCCAAATTTAGTTAGAGCAGAAACCTTGCTGTGCTTTTCAGTTAGTTTCAAAGTTATAAAGATCTAGCGACCCGCTTCAGCGCTCTGGCACAAGTGTAATAATATGATTACTAATAACGACATTTTATTCATTGGCTCTAAGTGCCCCGCGTCGTCCATAAGAGCCCTTATGTTCATATGCTTTATTAAAAATTTAGCATTCGATATTATTTTTGGCCGACCCGTGTATTCAACAGCGAGTGTGTAGGTCATTTTCACTTTGGGATGATTGGCCGAAACCGTTGCTGAATGTTACAATAAATATCATCATAAAGGTTATACGCAATTTAATATGCCACAGGATTTATTTAGTAATTCTTGTTTTATTTATCCATAACATTATACTGTGCGTTATAGTCATACCCACTGTATTGGAGATCGAACTCACAACGCTCGAGGCGGCGTTAATCACGACCAAATTATGATAATAAGACAACTAAAACTGATGGTAAGCAGTTAATGGGTTAGTTTTGGGGATCACAAAATACTTGAGCACACTAACTAAAATTGTTCATAATTATTTATTATTATACTTGAATTCAACAATTTTTTAAATAAGTTTTGCGTTATGCAATCAAAACTTCATCTAGATACTCAGAAAAACTAAAAATCACGAGGAAATAACTACAAAATCTATTTAATTTCTTCGTGTTTTTTTTTAAATCAGGGTATGTAGAGCTTTTCTGGTGCATAGCGAAGATAGCCGGGTACTTATCTACATAGGAACATTTTTCATGTAGTGCAAGTAATTTATCAATGGTGGCGCCGTAGATAGAACTGCAGCCCTTACAAATAATACAAATAGGTACCTATAATAATATGTCTACTAAAGTAAATCTATTTAGTCCTGTAGCGGTGCTAAATTGACGGGTTTAAACTAGCTGAACGAAGAGTCTTTTTTTAAATCTTTATTTTTATAAGAGAACTTGGTTCACAAAAGGGAAACGCAGAGTCAATTAGATAGGCAAATTTTTTTGTTAAAATTGTTACATCTCAGAGTTAAGTTTCAAATGGGTTCAATGGTCCTACACGTTTCAGTACTTACGTGCCACGAAAATATGACACTAAATTGAGACATTGCCATTTATATTATGTTTTTTTTTTTTTTTTTTTTTTTTTTTTTTTATATTATATTATAGCCTACCAAAGTGACTCCACCCCGCCTGATGGTAAGCAGTCAGTGGAATCCAGAAATGGCGGCCACTATACCAAAAGCCATCGTCTTAAACTGCTGGTATGGTGGCCTCCACTATGGCGGCTGGGAATGGGGTTAGGGGAAGGGAATGAGGGAGGTGAGGAAAGAGGAAAGGGGGGAAATCGGGCCTCCGGCGCTCTCACTCACCGAACGAAACGCAGTAGTACGGATACTACTACTCTTAAGTCGATCTTCTATGAGAGGGTAGTACTTCCCCGGACGATCCGACCCATTCATGCTGAAATCAGCGTGGATCTACTACCGTAATTACATGTATGAACGTTCATAACATTTATTACGAGATACGAGACAGAGGCGCCATCTGCGCTACCAAATCTTTATATAGGTTGTACCATAGATAATGGTATACCATAGATAATAGATATACACATAATATGTTAATTAATTATGTAGTCTATGGGTTAGAAGTAACATTATGTAAGTATGTAGGTAGTGGAAATGGCCCAGTTGATCAGGCAACCGCTTCGTAAACACGAGGTAGTGGGTTTGAATCCGGGTTAGTACCTACCAATGTTATTTCTCAAATCATATGTATGTACTTTCTAAGTTTATCTTGGACATTTCTGACTGGCGGTGAAGGAAACATCGTGAGGAAACCTGGACTTAAAAGTCTGAAATTGCCAATCCGCCTTGAGCAAGCATGGTGATTAATGCTCATGCCTTCTCAATATGAGAAAGGCCTTTGCCCTGCAGTGGGACAGGAAACAGGCTGGTATTATTATGTAAGTATATAGGTAATAGGTAAGCTATTCTATGATACGGCAAGCATAACACAAAACCTAGGTAGGTTGGTTGATTTGTAGGTACTTAGATACTTAGTAAATAGGTAGTTTGCTGTTTTGACGCGAAGCGAACTAACAAATACAACCAAAACGATTTTAACCTCTGCAACCAAATATATTTTCGGCTCTGACTGAACTGAATCAAATTTTGTAATAATAAAAAAAGGACATACCTGATTACTTACCTGTTTATTACCTGCTTACCTACGTAGGTACCTTCATAAACAGATCAGAATAAGGTACCTAACAATTAAGTAGGTACAACACAGTTAATTTTACGATTAGTAAAATAATAACTAATTAATAACTGAATAAAACAGATCCATTTGCATTTGATTCCTTTTTTACATTGCCTCTTTAGGTCATTGTTTATTTTCATTCATATGTTTCGACATTACTCGATCAGTGAAAGAAGGTAGGCGCCAATAGCCCGTTTTCCCCTCACCGCCCGCTCGGTACGCCCCACGCGTCACGAATACCCGACCAAATGAACGGCGCGCGCCCGGCCCGCCAGTCATCGAGCGGCGGTCTTGGGAGATGCTATTCGAAAGAATCTAAATTATTACTAACGGTGATATTCTGTCATGCGCGCAGTTGTTCCTAAATTGTGACTAAAAACAAACGAGCCAATTGGATTTCAGTGGTCGAACAGTGTCAGTGTAGTGTTGACATTAAATTACCTCATAAGTTCGCGTATTCCGCGTATGTTTTAACCGATTGGTGCAGTGTTTATGTTGGGTGCGCGCGGCCCGTTTCGTCCGGCTTGCTGGAGGGACGTCGCCCTCGAGGATTCCTATTAGAGGTAAGGCGCAAAGACTATGATTATTTTAGCCTTTTGTTTGTAAACGAGCGGCTACGACAAACACCATTACACAGCGTGCGACTTGATAAAAGAAACGGGTGATCTTTAATAGTCTTCAAGCCGGTTCCTACCCTCGAAGTAAACTCTAAGCAAAAAGAGTGTAAATAAAATCCGGTTGTTACAACTCATCAAGATGGTTAAATAATAACAACGAACGATCTTTGGTTTTCTTTCAAAATTGTACACAGAATATATAAATAAACAATGTTTCAAACGAAGAAACAAGTTTGCTTTCTTTTTATTGTACTTATCTAGGTATCTACTTTTTACGGTTTCGTACCCAAAGGGTAAAACGGAACCCTATGACTGAGACTTCGCTGTCCGTCCGTCTGTCTGTCTGCCCGTCTGTCACCAGGCTGTATCATCTCATGAACCGTGATAGTTAGAAATTTTAAAAGACGATATTTATTTTTGTTGCCGCTAAGTATAACAACAAATACTAAAAACAGAATTTAATAAATACCTACATAAGGGGGCTCCCATACAACAGACATGTTTTATTGCCGTTTTTATAGATAATGGTACAGAACCCGTCCTGTGCGAGTCCGACACGCACTTGGCCGGTTTTGTTAAACAGCTCTTTAGAACTTTTAAGTTCTTGGATGAAGCTAGCTACGTACCTACCTATCTTAGAAGTTCTTTTATTGTTACGGTACCAACACATCTGTTATTTTAGCGAAGTTTTAATTATTTACTCTCATCGATAGAACTATTTACTTATAGGTACCTACCTACCTAATGTTTTAATTTTGTTTTGAATTTTATTATCGAATTATATTTTGATCCTTTTTATGGTGTTTAATATTGATAACACTTCACCTGCTTTGTTTATAACAAGCAAAATATCTCTTTTTGTTTTTTACAAATATTAACAAACAAAAAGGTCCCATCTGCCTAAAACAAACTGAAAAGAAAGTATACAATTTTTTTTTGTGCTGACGCTAGTTTGAAATTTTATATACCCACGTAACTCCCACAATCAATACGAATCTAATGACACCTCATTGTTTAAGTTAAAAATTAAAAAAAATAATAAAAAAGCTATTTAAGAATTGTGCTCGTTTTTGCATTTACATAAATGTACAGTAGGTACCTACATACCTAAGATTATTTTCTGATGAAAATAACAGACTAGGAGGTAGGTTGTAGAAAACCAATAAATCTGTAACAATTCAAAATTCAAAAATAGGTACGGACAGTTCAGAAGTGCTACCTCCTTCCTTCCTAACTGAAAGTTATGTGCCAGTAATAATTTTAAAAACCATATAATTGTGTCGTGTCATATAATTGCCTACGTACTTATATTACTTTGTAATCTTGTGTTGATTTCACACTGAAGCGCATGTCATAAAAAAATACAAATACCTAATTCAATAAATGTCACATTCGCTTCAAAAATAACAAAATACCTAGCTTCAAGATTTATTGGATTATTATCTTGCGTACATGTTGCAATTGACTTCGAACGGGTGGTAGGCGGGCTCGAGTGTAACCCAGTTTCACGGGTCACGCTGTGGCTGCTCACCCGGCGAAATGCTCATTCGCTCGACAACTTACTGATAGAAGCTTATTATCACACCCACAATACCAACATGTATACATACTCCCTAGAATTATTTAGGCTCTTATGGTCTGCTGCGGAGGAAAAAAAGGCGGCATTCAACCGGGCTGATGTACAAAAAATTTACTGTACTTATTAGAGGTACAAATATTTATAATAAAAATTCACTCGCCTCTTTGAACGCTGATGATGAGTTAAGTATTATTATAATAACCTATGTGAGTTAAGTTATTAGTTACGATCTACGATCATTAAACTAAAACATAATTTGGAATGCTTGTGAATCAAATATCGCATGATTATCAAATAGTAAGATATTTTATTTGCTGAGTCTACTCAGCAAATAAAATATCTTACTATTAGATTTTTACATTAGATACATTTACATTAGATAGGCCTAGTAGATATATCTGTGTTTATATTATTGTTCGTGTCACTGACCAGGATGATTTCGAGTAGATTAGAGTTACACGATAGAATTGGAACAATAAAACACGAGTAATGAAGTCATCGGCACTGGCGCGTGCATGATGTAAGCGATTTCTGGTCACTGCCAGCGGCGGCGGGACGCGACAGATAACAGGTTTTGTCACTGATCAGCTCTTATTTACTACTATATTATAATAATTGGTTTATGTCATTTATCTATTGTAAGCATTCCTTCTTATACATTTTTTGTGTTGTTTCGTGACGCTTCAAGCTTCTACTTGTATGTATATTGGATTTGAGAATGCGATACTGAATGCGATGTCGACCAGCTGATTTACAAAACGCAATATACCTATGCACCAGTCGCGAATAGCACCATAAATAATCGATATACATAGAGATGCAACTATTTTTTATTGCCATTGACAGTGGCAGACGAGCAAACAAACCACGTATGGTAAGTGGTAACTGTCCATCATGGATGACTCAAGAGTCCCTAGCGTTGCTCCTGCAATGCAAGATACTCTGCGAAGCCGCTGCCTATCGTTAAGGGAGTGGGGTAGGTAGGTGCAAGGATTAAGGGAGGTGAGGAAAAAGGGAAGGGGAGACATTGGGCCTCCAGCACTCTCACTCACTGAACGAAACGCTATAGTACGAATACTATTACTCTTACGTCGATCTTCTATGAGAAAGTAGTTCTTCCTCGGTCGATCCGACCCATTCATGCTGAAACCAGCGTGAATCTACAACCGTAATGTAATTGTAGCTGAAATGCCACCGACTGCAGCAAAGATGGAGGCATGTAACAACATGTACCTACTAAGTATATTTTTAGGTAAGTATGTATATTATTACCGGCAGAATCTTTCAAGTTCATACAGATAGGAAATAGTCATTTCGTCGTTAGAGAAGTTTTGCTGTTTCAGTTTGCATTTTCAGAACAGTATACAAATACTAAATATTAAAACTTTTAATCCGTACTCGTTAATCGTTATGGAAGATTTGGCGATTAATCGCCAAATCTTCCATGACGATCCATGCTTAAGCTTCGGCCAAACCTGAGCGACTGCGACGCGGGACGCGGGACGCGACGCGGGAGCGTCTGCAACGCGAAACTTAACGTGCACACCTGCGCGACTGCGACGCGAACCGCGAACTTCATTTGTTAGTGAACAATCACTAAAGCTGCGCGTCTTTATCTGGTAATAGATGCGCCCTACGGCTTCGCCTGCGCCTAAAATGTGTTTTGTCTCCCTCGGGAATCAGACCGATTTTCGGGATAAAAATAACCTTAAATACTTTGTCTGTCTCTGGCACCAAACCTTTCTAACATACCAATTTTCATTGAAATCCGTTTAGCCGTTAAGGCACTAAGTGGTTACAAACACACCCACAATCTTTCACATGTATAATGTTAGTAGGATAGCTACTAAATTGTTGTGGTGATGACATTCTCGTATTTAACATCAAATTCTGACTCTGATGAAAAAGACCTTTTATTGCTTTTGCGGAATAAACCACGCGACAAATAATGGCAACCTCTCTGGTTCAATGGTTTGATTGACAGGGTTTTTTTTACAGCTGATGGTAAGTGGTAACTGTTGCTGATGTCGCTTCTTCATTGCCTGGGACTCTGCGGTCTGCAAAGCCACTGCCTACCGGCAAGGGAGTGGGTTAGGTGAAGGAGGTGGGATAGGCGAATGGAATGTGGTAGGTAAAGGTAGTGGTGTAGGTGCAAAGAGTAAGGTAGGCAAAGGTAGTGGAGTAGGGAATGAGGAAAAATGAAAGGGGAGAGATTGGGCCTCCGGCGCTCTCACTTACCGAACGAAAGTAATACTACTACTCTTACATCGAACTTTTAATGAGAGGGTAGTACTTTAATTATACTATTACACACGTCTGACACTAGACGCGTGCGTCCCGCTCCGCGGACGCTGCAGTCCCGCGTTGCGGTCGCGCAGGTGTGCAAGGCGCCATAGATATTATATGGCAGCGACCGCCGCTCTTATGTTTTACTCTTATGTTGACGTGATTTCAGAACTTAATGCAGAGTAAAATTCCTATGCAATTGTTGTGAAATTTAGTTCTGTACTATATGCTTATATGTGATAAAAGTGCAGTTATGCGCTGCAGTATAAACACAATGCAAGGTTTCGCTGAAGCATTAGGTGCAGGCCTGCAAAACGTCAACATGCCTGTTAAAAACAAAACCAAATGGAATGATTCATAGAATCAAATGTCAATGCCTGTAACAAACTATACCAATAACAAACTGTAAATCACTTTAAATTGTGGTTAAATTGGGATAGCTTGTTGGTTTTCATTTAGTTAACTGTTTTCGGCTACGGCTGTTTGATACTTCATCATCTGTGTGTACATAACGCATATCCACTTTGAAATTTGATTTAAGATTAAATTGATCTTCAATTTAAGAACATTGATTTATTTGGAAATTAATGCATATTATTTGTAGATGTGTGATTACAAAACATCAATGATCGTGAAAAGAGACAAACAGTGACACACATCTAAGATATGAATATGTTAGACAGAAACAGAATAGAACGTAAGCTATAGTCGTTATCAAGTTTAAACGGAATTCCACAAAATTATGATATTATCTAGTTACAGTCAATGTTGTAAAAAATAAAATATTAAAAACAACTGTAATAAAGTGGTGCCTAGTGACATAACAACGCTCATAATCTAGGATTACTGATGTCAATCTTTATGCAAATAATAGTTCCGTAAAAAGAGATTATTCTGTCTTGCGTGGTTACAGAAAGCATGATAGTTACACTATTTTGATATTAAATGTTTTTACTGGTGCTATCGCTTAGTTTATGTTATGCAGCTGAAAGATGTTCGATAGCATGTCGCCTGCCCAATAAGCGGTGTGAAAACTCGATCAGTCTCAGTCAGGAGTGCGTTGTTTGTGCTCGGTTTATTGCCTCACTGCTGCCTGCATCCGGCTCGTAAAAGTTTAAATGTTTTGCTTTGGCTTCACCACAAACCTTTAATAGACCTTACACGGTTACATAAATCTCTCGAAATATTTCGGAGTGTATCATATTTATTAATTATTTCTTTGAAGTTATGTTATGTTTTTTGTGATATGTAACTTTGATTAATACATTTATGATAGATGATTTTAAGTGAGTTAGGGCAGAGCGAGCTTTCTCAACGAAGATTTCAGACGTATGTAAGTACAGTAAGTAGTATGAACCTTTACGATACATGCGAGACGCGAGTGGTAGGTACGTTTATGGTTACTACTAACGGATAGGTGAATTACAGGCTTGTTGCGTCCATCTACCAATCAACATACATGGAACTTAAGTGTTTAGCTCACGCGGGAATAGTTTTCATTAAAATCTCTTACCTTTTTAGGTCGATTTTTGTTTTGCAACTTCTATTCTTAGTGTAAAAGTCTCTTTTACTTTTTAATTCTCGTGGTACGCAGACACGGGTAATTCTGACTGCTAATACTAAAAGCAAACTTGTAAAAAGATTTAAAAAATATATTCATCACTCATGGCGACTATAGTATACTAATTAATACAAATATTGTAATACGTACTATTAATTAATGTTGTTACGTTTTATTATCAAGATTGCGATAAGAAGTATTCAAAATAACTATCCTGTTAATGCAAAGACCTAAATTTACAGGAGTTTGTGCGAGATTCAAGTTCTGTTTGCGGATCCAGCAGCTGCCGTATTTTCAACGTTCGTAAAGTTTACGAGTAATATTTGATGAAGATTTCAAAGTCGATTGTCGATCCGAAGGATACGATAACGCACTTTTTACAGCTTCTTTTGGCAACTCACAGTCTTAATTTCGTATAGAACTTTCAAAGTTTTAGATTTTGAGTTTATGACCAATAAACTTTTGGCTCGGAAACGGAAAGGATTTCTGGCCATTGAGAATAACGTAACAGATACCTACTATATTGTCAGTAGAAGAATAAATATAAATAATAATTACATAACACTAAGACTAAAAATCTAAAAAGTATTGTTATTAAAAATTAAGCTACCCGCGATTCTTGCACTCTGATTCCTTACTCGAACGAGTCTGCAACCTGAGATCCAATCGTTTCAGATAATAATCCGACGTGATGTAATAATTGTCTTAATTGCTTTATTTATTTACCAGAATAAAAATAAACGTGAACGCAGTACGAACCTAAGAAAGATACGAATGAGGTAATGTAATACCTTATTTGGCAGAAATATATATATATAGGTACCTAGGTTAAATTATGAACAAATTACCTACAACTTTAATTATTTTCGAAATATAGGCACCTATTTATTTTTATGTTTTTAATGCTCTTCAGTTGTA
This sequence comes from Parascotia fuliginaria, assembly GCA_963082885.1. Classification (NCBI taxonomy): domain Eukaryota; kingdom Metazoa; phylum Arthropoda; class Insecta; order Lepidoptera; family Erebidae; genus Parascotia; species Parascotia fuliginaria. Next base: position 8,367,077 of record OY720174.1, on the reverse strand, counting down.
ACTTACATAAAATCGTGTGAATAAAGTGGTTAAGATTTGAAACAAACAGATATAAAGCACAAAGAAAATAAAAAAGTTAACCATTTATGATTTAGCATTTAAAGTTAAGGTGACCTTCCAGTACTTGATTGCCTTGAAACTGTGAACATTTTGTTAATACAGTAGCGTAACGTAGTGTCGTTTAACATTAATTCGTTTCTCTAATAAGGAGGATTAGAAAGCGCTGCTGATCTGGATATAAGCACTAAAGACGACACGAAGATGACTTCTATTGAAAATAAAGACTTGCTATAAATTTCAAAAACACTTGCGTTTGATACCTCCTCCACAAACAATAGGGTATCTTACATCCTGCGTAGCTTCATCTGCACCGTACAGCAATTGATCGACTACGCTCATAGCGCTAAATTTATAGCTGAATTCTAGCCTAAATCGGATTGCCGCCGACTCACTAAGAAGAGGACTTGCAATTGTGTGTTATAATCTGTACTATTGAATAGATACTTAAAATATGATGGTCAATGTAATGTGTTCCATAACCCCATATGTGTAATATAAATATAGAGTAGGTATTTAGAAATACTAACACCAAAATGAAGTCGACACTCCAGTAGTAAAGTTGTCTGTGTCACTAAGACCAGAACAACAACAATTTTTTCCCATTATTCAAATTATTCATCAAGGATACTCTATATTTAATTATTTAGCTGTTTTTTATTATTGTAAAGAATAGAAAGGTATGAAGTGTTGTCTACGTCTCACTTAGGCAGCAGATTTCATTCTAAGAAAATAAATATTTTTTACCATTCCAGAACAGTGGATATTACTTTTCTTGTCTAAAGATATTGGATAAAAAAGTAAAAGTATTTTCTGTGACAATGATTTTGTGGGTTGCCTTTGAAAGATTATACGTTTTTTGTTGTCAAACGTCAAGTCACATGAGGAGCAAAATCACACGAAATTCGTTTTGGGGCATTGTTATGTGAGATATTCGCTTCAAAAACAACTGTAGCCAAATCAACTTGGCTTGTTTTCTCTTGTTTTCTAAGGAATCTGATATAGGTCTGAATACGCCGACAAATCTTTATGATGACAGTGGGTAGTTAATACCAATGGCAACTATAAATTGATGGCAGCTTTCTCAATTCGAAATCCTGTATAGTAAAATCGTCACTATGTTTGAAATGTAGAAAGGGACAATTTACGGTCTTAAATTAAATAACTATGCACGAGTGATTGGTAAGGGCTCGTGTTTAGAATTTGTTGTGACATCAGAATTTTTAGGCTCTTGACTGAATTACGGCTCACATTTAAAAATGTCAGCACATTTTATTATATTTTGGTTTTACAAATGGATACTTATAGCTAGAATTGAATGATTTGACATGCTGAAAAGTGCTTACATAACAAAATTGTACGTGTGAAATTGTGAATCTCCAAGCCTTAGTAGCTAAACTTACAATATTTTTTTGTTATTTGTTCTCAAATCTCTGATAAATAACAAAGTCACAAACGAATTCACCCCTGTGTAAATATGTAAAATAATTAATACTTAAATAATATGTTACAATTTAAATGCAGCGGTTTACAGTTAAAATTTAATTAAATAATTACACTTTGAATGGTTTAAACCGTCATTACGAAGCATCAAACATGTTTGAGCTGCAGTAAATTACTTATTTTTTTTTATTATGGCAAATTATAAGGTCAATTAAGGTAACGTAGGTGACTTGTAGTTTTAAATCCTACAACTAAAGTAAGCAAGAACATTATAATAGATACATACCTATGCAAAAGTAAAAATATGCATAGAAAAACATGACTTGGTTAAGTTATCATAACATTTTAATTTTCGAACTTTATATTGAGTGTTACGTTGCTTATAACAAAGTTTATAAAATTGTTCAAATATTGATTGTACGCACTAACTTTGTGAGGGATATTGCCAAGTTGGAAGAAGCTGTTGTAACAGTTTGAAAAGTTTCTCTTGTGGGAAATTACAAGCGATCGGAAAGTACGATAAATATTGCCAATAAGTAATAATCCCAAGATACAGCATAATTGATTAAAAGAAACATAGTTCTACTCGAATGTTATTAGTAGGCGAATATTGCTGGTTTATAAATTTATTTGTTCGAATTTATGTAACTAATGTAAATTAGTAGGTAACCTAAGTAACCTAACTGTTGTGATCTATATTTATAAAGGTACCCATTGGATAAAACTGTAAACGTAAGAAATTTTAGCAACAACCCAAAATATTCTATCGTGAGTAATAAAACAGTTTTTGATTACCCTTTAATTTGCCTACCTGTTGAAATGAAATGAAATGAAATGAAATATATATGTTTATTCATTTAAGTTAATTAAATTAACACTTATGAACGTCAAAGTTTACAAAATGTCAGCAAATTAACCTACAGCCAGTTAGCAGACGAAGTAGAGCCATGAGAAGAACTGGCAAGAAACTCAGGCCACTCTTTTTAATCGCCAGGTTATTACAATTTTTGTAAGTTACAGTTTCAAGTAGCATGCAAAGTGACGCAGGCAATACACTTAACTCTATAGATACTGTTTACCTGGGTTAACTGGTTTAAATTTGTCTGTCAAGGAATGTCAAGCATTATGCCTGGTATCGGGCAATAGGTTGACTCACGCTCCCTGTTACATGATAGTACGAAACATTAATATAGTAAGTAGTTAGGTATACTACATTCCGAAACTTGGATGTTATGTGTCGGAAATGTATCCCTGCCTGTCCATCCGCGTCAAAAAGCGTGTTGCATGTTATATCATTATCTGTTAATTAGAAACAAAACGACAATACATTAGCAAATACTTTTGAGCTAGACTCTAAACGTGTTTGTTGTTAATTAATTGTAAATGACTAATGAAGCTTCGTATAAACATACATAGCTTCACGCCTTATATCCCCGAAGGGTTAAGTAGAGGTGTTTTACCACCCATTCTTCGCCATTTTTATTTTAGGTCCCATGTAACAGAGGGCGAGCCTGTTGCCATTTTTTGGGCACAATTCCAGACTCCGGGCTAATACTAAGAATTTTGTGACAGAAAAACCCAATATCACTTAACCCAACACGGGGATCGAACACAGTAACACAGAACCACTGAAGCTTCGTACTTTGTCATTATAGTGCTGTGCTATTCCAAGATAAGAGTTGATAAAATTTAAATGAAGGACTCGTAAATATCACAAATAGACAGTTATTATTATTAGAAACATTAACGCGTTCCGGATGTCTCGCTAATTGTATTCGGAAAGTTATTTTGTTGATTTGTTATTACGGGTACATTTACCGCGCCACCGATAACATTAATGGCGACAATGCGCTGAAATTCACTGAATTAAATAAGGTTCACCTCGATTCAGTTGTCAATTATTGTTCCCTTGAGCCGTATGGGTAACATATCTATCTATCCTCTGCACTCCCGGTGTCTTAAACATCAATACACTTAATCTAAAGTTCGATAAAAAAATAAAGAAAACGAACTATATTAAGGGCAAACAGGCAGCCGAAAATGTCATTACCTGTTAAATTTATTTTTATTTAACAAGTTAACTCAGTTACTGAGCTGTCTTCGTAAAAAAGCGTTTATTTAAATTACGGAAGACGGAAATATATTGGATTTTCTACGGCGAAGATACTTTACGGCAAAGTAATTTTGTGTTAATAAAACTGAAAGTTTTTCTCATTTCATGTAATTGTAACGAAAGATTCTGTATTAAACATGATTTAAAGTTAGACTTGATGCCGCGGGCATATTAAACTTCCTAAGAATTATTCAATTTTAACAAACTTCTTGTGATGTAAAGAAATTGAAACATGTTTAACTTAATACATACCTAGTTTGTTCAGGATATATCGAGAATTGTAAAATTGTAATTCTTGGTCATGAATTTGAATTATTTTGCAGAAAATTGAAGATTGGAGCACAGCTTAGTGATATTTTATAATATTGTTTTATTATTTTATTCTTTAATTAGGTTAATCTTCTCTATCTTTATATATAAAAATTACGTGTCACGTTGTTTGTCCTCGATGGAATCCTAAACTAATGAATCGATTTTAAATTTCATTTGCACATCGTGTGCAATTTGATCGAAATTGAAAGATAAGATTAGGCTATCCTATCTTTCAATTTCTTTCATCTCAATTTATAGTCGCAATATTATTTTATTGCAAATTATTTGTCTATTATTTGTCAGTCACAATTATCTGTTAGCTGAAAGCTATTCTAACAGTTGGCGATATCTGTTGACTGGATTGAGTAAGTATTTAATAGATGGCGCTATGTTAAAAATACAAACGTTTCATATAAGCTACAATTTAATAGCATAGGTAACCACCACGTGTTTCTGAGGCTAAGGTATAACCAAAATTTATTTTGTAATAAACGAAATACAGTGAAATTCAATTGTTCTTACTTTTTCAGCAAGTTAGTGTGAAACTTCGTCAGTTTTAGTGGTTGAGGGTGAATAAATTTAAATTGGATTCGCCATAGAGACGGATTATACTGATTATTACAGATTCAATGTACGATTGTCGTAAGATTGGGCAGGCAATATTGTTATGCAGGCACAGATCTGAATTTTCACGCGAACTGAGTCGCGGACAACAGCTAGTTAATAAAATAAAATTCTTTAAGTAGCAAGATGGCAAGATTTTGTATTCAGTCAGAAAGTTGACCTTTTGTTTTTTTGCATATACTTAGGTGGCATGCAAATACATAAAAAAATCCAAAAACAGTCAGTCACAATTAAAATTAATGATTTCATCCAACACCTTGTGTTAATAACAAACTTATGCATAAGCCAATGGAAATAAGACTTATTGATATTGCAGTTAGAAATCTTTGACGATTACTTTATAAATAAAATACTAGATATTAGTACTGACAAGTGGACAAAGCCTAACTATACTCTGATAAGATCAATAGGTAGGTACGACATTTGTAACGGTCATTTCCTAAAACGCAATCGTATAAATACATAAACTGCGAAACTGCTAAAGCGACTGGAAATCACAAATAATATCGTTGTAACCTATAATTAAATGATGTAAAATCTGAATTGCAATAGTATTATGCTATAATTTGATCAAGGTGTGGTTATTAACAGAAATACACTAAAGTGCAAAGCATAGTACCTATTTTAATATTGACCTACTTATCATATTTGCTCTAATTTTAAAAAGTTTTATTTAATTAAGATTAACACTGAGCAAGGTAAAGGTTTCTGATACAGAGAAGGCATGAACATTTACAACCATGATTGCTAAATATGTTCAGTTGTCAAAAATGTAACAAAATATTAAAATGTGATCTGTTTCTTTAATTTGCTTTGTTAAGGTGCAGCGCAAACGGCGGACTTTTAGTGCGATCGAGTCAGCGGTTACCAAAACTTTGATTACTTAATTTCAAAAATACCTAATAATTTCACACCTACCAGGAGGTAGCAGCAAATTGTAGGAACAATCTTCTGTTACCCTAATACTTTTTTAAAACATAAAATTAAATAAGTATTGGTTGTTATATTAGGTGCGCCGCAGATTCGATTGCACAAAAAGTGTGTCATCTGCGTTGTACCTAAGCCTTAGCATAAAACAAAAAGTCTTTAAAGTAAATTAGAGGTAAGGTACCTATAAAATTAGAGACAAAGTTCATCTGTGGATTATGCGTTTTAACAAATGACTGACATTTAAGTCAATTAAGTGGCTAATAGAGTGATGTATTTATCCACGTAGTGAATTCTATACGTATGTATATACATGCTGAATGACATTTCTGCATATGAATTAAATTAAGTTACTTAATTTTATTTAATTATAATCTTAGCCGGTATTAAAGGTATTTATTTTTAATTATTATTTTGCATAACGTTTTGTACAATCCCACATGTATAATTCCACGTAACAGTCGTCGTTTTCTTCTGTTTTCCACATTTTGCCTAGCAACGAATTGTGATACGGTCGTCATTATAGTTCAAACAATTTTACATGCATTAAGTTAGAAACAGCCGAATATTTCGACGATTTGAAATTATGTCGTTAAAATATAAGCACTCCGGACTAAGTCGGGACCAGAATCGTTCATTTTGCATATGGCGAAACATGATGTCGTAGTTACAGTAATTTTAAGTAACACCGACTTGTAGCTGTGTTTGTGCCCATTAAATAGTTATATTTTATGCTATAGGTATCCTATTTTTTTTTATAAATAAAGGTGTATGCTCTCTAAGTGGATGATAAATAGGTAAGTTTTATAAGATAATTACTTGATGATAGTCCGCTCTGTACGCCTTCATTGTTTAAAGTAGATAATGGATTTCTAATTGATTAGTTTTTCTATTAGTAGATGCATTGCTGATTATTGAAATATGGATGTTTACGACCTTAAAGTAATAACAAATAGCGTCCTTGTTCTTCACGTGTCAGTAATAAAATAGCGTAAAGTATTACTACTTAGTATTACTTTGTCTAAAGATAGTTTTTTGTTGAATGCGACACTGAAAGCCTCATAAAATACATAAAAGTCAAAAGCCATTAGAAGCCATTAATTTCTTATAATAGAGTATATATTATAATAATCATGCCGTGATGCCATTGTAGTAGGTTGGTTAAGAATTGCCATTTCGGTATGTGGATGTCGTATAGACAACGAAGAATAATGAAATAAAACTATTTAACAAAAAAATTAAACCGCTGAAAAACTTGAAAAGCAAGAAATAACTGCTGTGCGATTGAGTGCGGTGCTAAATACAAGACCTACGTGCTATCGCGGCCGTCTGCTTTTTATCACCGAATCTCTAGCACTACCAACGATTTTTTTTGTTTTGGAGAGCGTTATATTACATTATCTTCATCCTTAGTTAAAAACCGAAACCAGACTTGCTGAAAAATGACGTAGAAGTAGCATCACGATAGAAAATAAAAAAACTTTAAAACGCTAGGGTAATGGTAATTTTGTTAAATAATTCATCATTATTTATCTGTATATACAACTTCAATAGTGATATAGGACAAACTAAGATTTTTTTTAAATGTGGGATAATCATTGGAGCGAACGAAAAACAAATCAATATACTAGTGTTTTATCTACACGAAAACAAGCTCTTAACAAATATTTTAAATGTAAATACGTAATACGTATTAATAAGTTAGTAAAAAAGCATAATATCTGCTATGTCTATGCTATACAAAAATAAATAGTTAAATAGTTAATTATCATGTAAGGCATGTGTGAAAAAGCCATTCAGTAATATTTGCACTAAACATAAAGCCTGTTTAGTGTCCTTGTGTAGTTTTATTTCATCGATTTTTGCTAACTCAATACAAATATAATACGTAACTAAGACTAGAAATATGAGTTAGATTTAATTCCTGCTTGTCTAAAGTTACTGACGGTAACTATTAAAATAATGATTCATATAAAAAATAATTGGTTTCATATTTTTTAATTAATAACTACATGATAACCAGTATACGTTTTTTATGTAATAAGCGCGTTTATAATATCAACTTGAATGTGATATGGTGTTTTACAATCTGCGTAATAAAATTGTAGCGTACGTTTACTTTGTGTGACTCAGGTAAAGTCATGAGCCATAACGATGGCGATTACAAACTGCTCACAGTTACATAAACAAACATGATACTAGCTAGATAATAAATTATCCTTTCAATCGATACTTTTATGGGTTAAATTAATTTACTAGTTTGAAATTACGGATTTTCCTTAAAATATGTTCATACGTGTGTAGCATAATTAGGAGCTAGTGCATTAGCGCGTATTTTATTGATATTTGTTAGTAAACTCGAAGTATTAGACCCGTCACACACGTAACTCCCTAAATCATATTATAGGTTGATATTATGGTCAACTGAGCTCACAGCCCGTTTAGCCCGCGGGCTCAGTTGACCACTCTTGGTTTTTAATGGATGACTTAGCCCACTAGACGGTTAGCTCAGCCCGCGGGCTTAGTTGACCACTTGCTGTGACTGAGGGTCTACTCAACCTGCGGGATCAGTCGACTACTTTCTGCCTTTTCGTAGTCAACCCAGCCCACATCCCCCCTACGTTGCCACAATAATAATATATATTTAAAATTACTATCTATCATTAAATTCTTCGCAAAGAGATTGCATAACATTCTTAAATAATTAAATAATTTTAGGTATTTTTTGTCATAATTTTTGAATTGTCATTGAACTCTTGCCTAAATAATTACAATAACAAATTAAATTAAAATTGTGGTGGCGGCTATCTTAGATTTAAAATTTATTATAATGTATAGTATTCTTCTAGTCAAGCCTTTTTATTTGATACCCATATTGAGAAAGTTGTCAAAAAATATGTAATCCACCATTTTGTGGCGGCGGCTATCTTGAACTGATTTTCATCAAACACCTTTCAAATTAAAAAAAAATCATAATCGGTTCATCCGTTAGGAAGCTACAGACAGACACACACAGACACGTCAAACTTATAACATATCGTCTTTTTTGCGTCGGGGGTTAAAAATGAAGTCATTGGGATAAATGATATGATGAATAATAAAATTCTAACTGACTTTGAAAACAAAAATAAAATAGGATTGTGTATTTTTTTATACAGATTAGATTGATCGCAATATGGCATTGCATCACTATATAGTTAGGTATATAGTCATTTAGTTATTCAGTTTTAGGGAAAGGAATAATTTTATTTAAAAGAAGATGGACAATAAAATTTACTTATACAAAAAACCACTCACGTCTTTAAATATTTATTATAAAGAAAACTAAGGAAGCATTCAATGATAGTTATACATAGTAATTTTTAATAGATATTATGGTGGAAGGTGTGGGCTGGGTTGACCACGAAATGGTAGAAAGTAGTCGACTAAGCCCACAGGTTGAGTAGACCCTCAGCCGCAGCAAGTGGTCAACAGAGCCCGCGGGCTGAGTTAACCGGCTAGTGGGCTAAGTCACCCATAAAAACCCAAAGTGGTTAACTGAGCCCGTGGGCTAAACGGCCTGTGGGCTCAGTTGACCACAAAATCTATAGGTTAATTGCTGGTCGCTTTAATACACCATACCAAAAAACAGGACCAGACACACGTTTACTCGTTTTTAGCATGATGTTTGTAAAATTTCAAATCACCTACCGAAATGAGACATTTTTTTTTATATATTATTACCTACCAAAGTGACTCCACCCCGCCTGATGGTAAGCAGTCAGTGGAATCCAGAAGTGGCGGCCAATATACCAAAAGCCATCGTCTTAAACTGCTGGTATGGTGGCCTCTACTATGGCGGCTGAGAATGGGGATAGGGGAAGCGAATGAGGGAGGTGAGGAAAGAGGAAAGGGTGAAAATTGGGTCTCCGGCGCTCTCACTCACCGAACGAATTAAGAGTAGTAGTACGGATACTACTACTCTTAAGTCGATCTTCTATGAGAGGGTAGTACTTCCCCGGACGATCCGGCCCATTCATGCTGAAATCAGCGTGGATCTACTACCGTACACATTGGCGAAATTAAGCACCATTCTGATAGAAATTTTAGACAATCTATTCTACATTATCTAAGAGTGTCTGTGTTCGAGATTCCATCTTCATTAGTTTGGCTGTGTTTATACTCGTAATAATATATGTCAGTCAGTCAGTCATGCAAACTGCGTTTTAGGTACTCAGCGATTAAAGGATTTTATATATACACGTACATTTTACATTTATGTATTTCATAACCATTATATCACTGTGTTCAATACATTTTTATATAATATAATATTACATGTAACAGGAGCTTTAGTGTGTTGTATTAATTCGATTTTGTTAATGTTGATACAGTAATGACCGTCATCTATCATCAGTCACCACACAGGTTGACGCTAGTTATTTATAGGTTAATTATACTACTAATTGCTCACATTTAATATTTTATTTAGGATTTTTGAAGGAATGCTTTTCATTTTTATCCTTAACATTTTTAAGGTGTTGTTTTGTCACGGTTAGGTTGGTCTTTGGCCGCGACTCAAGCGGTAAAATGGGTTTATTCGTATTTGGAAAGTAAGTTAAACATGTACCTAATTTAAATAATACCAAATAAGTTATAAACTAACTATGGTTAATGATAATTACTTATTAGCATCAGAGCTTAGCGTTTCAATGACATTAATACTTAGCATAGGTATATCCAAGTTTCTGGATCTTTTAAACTACCTATATAATATATTTTTAATGACTAAAACGGTAATGCCTACCTACCTAGATCTTAGACCTTACGTAATAAGAATTTCTTAAATTTCTAAACGCTTATGCCTCTTTTCAATGAAGGTACGATGTGATGAAACAAGGCAAATATTATAATATGTATTATTTTAATTTTTAATAGATCATAGTTGTCACAAGTTTGATTGGCTTCTAATGCTCAGCCAGACTAAATATCGCGGATTTTATATAACCTATCAAATTTAATTAAATTTAAATACTTGCGTAACTTATAGACTACTTAGATACCTACATTTTACAAGGATTAGCTTATTTAGTCAGTAATTTTATTCAGCTAAGTTTTTAAAATAGTACCTACCACATTGTTTCATTATTCTGTAGGTTATTCCGCTAACTGGTCATAACAGTTCGTCATTGTATTATGATAAATGCACTTATATGTAAAAAAATAATAATACTAAAGTCAAAGTACTTAAAGTACTAATTAGATCATAATACAATCTTCATAGAGGAGATGCTGAATAATGAGTTGCACCGTCAATGCTCATTTATGATTAGTTATGAAAGATCAACACTTTCTTGATATACTAACATACTAATTATATCCTAACACTCTCTTATTATACTTTTACTTTTACATGCTATTTTAAAAATGTAAGATATAATTTTTGTATTGTCATCTGTCACTCGGTTAGAGGGGGTCAACGTAAGGACAAGTTTACATCGTACGGACACCAGATTTACGTCATAGCATTACTATTATTTTGAATTGCGGCCAAACACAACAGAAGCGACAGGGTAGCAAGCAGTCTTGCCGTCAGTATTATTTTTATTCTGGCAAAACAAAAATAAAACTAATAAAATAGTCGTTAATAAAGTGTCGTAAATACTTTTACATACTTAGTTATAAGGAAAACATGTTTATCGCTTGGCACTATTATTAATAAAAATAAATTGTTTTTATTTATGAAGATATCAATAAAAAATAATGATTTACTGCTTACAAAATCATATAAAAATAACTGTGACAATATTTTTATTTGCCAACATTTTATTGAAGATTCATAATTAACACATCGGTTCTATTTATAGCTAGATACCTAATTAAATTATTTTAATTACTTTTCACATTAAAATTATGTCACTGTTATATTAAATTAAAGAGTGTTTATGTTTATTAATTAGTTATATATATTTGACTAGATTTTGGTGTCTTAAAATAAAATTGATCTGCAACGTGGGCGTAAGCATCTGCGTGCTTATATATTATTTTAGTAGACGGAAGCAATGTTATTGCACAGAAGTGAATAGCCCTCAGTATTTATTCATATTCCGAGGTGACAATCTATTTTGGTGTCGGCATCTAGCACGCCGGCTGATGACAGATCCCCGTGTACAATACATAGGTACTCCAAACGTTTTAGCATTTCCATGCGAAAAGATTTAGACATAGCGTCATACCTTAATGATGATGTTATTCTGTGTGCTCACATAACAACGGCTAGGTAACTGATTATTTTATACACAGAGCACCTGCATATTATGAATTCTCAGAGACAAAAAGTGGGGCATGTTATTTGCAAAGATTCAATTAGGCTGCTACATTCTGTATACGGTCGGATGTTTACGACTTCACGTAATATATGCCGCCATGATTTTTTTTTATTTTAGCCTTGAAAAATCGACTTTATTTTGGTAAATATATTTTGTTTTACTTCAGTTCGCATTCTGTCGTATGAGTGACCTGTTTTACATTACACAAGGTTATAATAAAAGAGTGGAGAGAGACTTAGATTACTTAAATGCCTCTGTAAGTAACACTGATATTTTCTGTTTTCACATTCTGTGGTATCAGCGTTTATCTTGTTTGGGTTAGAACTTTATTGTCCCTACAAAATTGTAAAATCCTCGACCGCCGTGCCGTGGGAATAAATTTATGTACATGTTGGCTTCTTATCGCCTAAATAATCTATCGAATAGTGGGGAATAACTGTTAGTCTACATATTTAGGCTTAATGAGTTAGTCGTTACTACAAAAAAGTAAACAGAACATTATCTAGAAGCCACGCCTTAAAATGATGACTTCACTTAAAAGGTTAATATTAGTTTAAGTAGTGGGTGATTAACCTGTACATATTTTACTTTACGTAAGCTCGCTTGACGCCTCGTGAATATACAGTGAATATGTGTACAACGGATATTTGCACTAAGGGCGAGATAAAATTAGATGTTTATTTTAACATTTACTAGTACTTGGAAAACAAACATATGTAATGTTTGTTATTGTTCCTCTTAGTCAACAAACTTCCAATAATAGTTTGAGTTTTTTGAATGGATAAGATTGTTCTTTGAGACTTAATTATCAAGAATTTGGTTAGTACCTTAGATTTTCTCAAATGCACCTATGTATAGGTACGTGTTGTCTATGGCAGATTTCACGTTACGTACGTGAAATCTGCGATAGACAACACGTAGTATAAAAGAATATTTGTGTGATCCACAATGTTTATTTGGAGAGCTTCGGAGTACTTTAGTCCCGTAAAGTCGTTTGCTACTTAAGACTTGTCCATAGTACGAGAGTTATTATATAAAAAAAGGACCAGCCGAAAATTTGACTCCTGCGATCATAACTTTACGCATACTTCTTAATAATTTTAGTAAATTATAAAGGTGTCAATGACAGTGTACCTAATACCTTAAAATGATATGTTTTCTTTAGAATTGTAGACAATATTAGCCGAAATTATATAGGGTAGAAATACCACTCTGGCGTCACGATTGTATTAGCAAGTTAGTCACGGTCTGTGGAAAACAATAGGCTATTTGACTAATATTGAAAAACAGTTTTATTGTTTAATTCCTGATAATTACATCACATTAATAGTTAATATTTATTTAATAATATTAATACTACGCAGGACTTATAAATGGAACCACAGGCTTCATCTCTAAAATAACAAGCTGCGTACAGCAGCTTAATCACCTTACTACGATCACCAACCGCGTATCGAGCGTTATGATGACTATGACAAATTCCATAGTTTGGGGTGGCCTATGCTCTGCAGTATAGTTCTTCAGGCTGATGATGTGATGGGATGTGTCGTGTTGTGAATGAATTGCTCTAAAGCTATTAGGTATCGTTGCAATGTATACTAGTTTAATGTTAATGAGTTTGTAAACAACCTTATCTTAAGAGGCATATTTCTCCTAAATGTTTGATTATCTTAATTGTGCTTATGTTTAACTGTTTGCTATGACTACAAAGTCATTGTAATAGTTTTGACTGTCTTTGAACGTTAAGATTTTTGTATTTGTTTTACTCATTTGTGATTCCTTTGTATTTGAAATCTTTTGTAACTGTAGAGATCACTATGTTAATTATATTTACCTAGATATAAGATACAATCTAGAAGAGGTCTTTGGGCAAAATCTAAACAAAGTAGACCGATGATCTGTGAAAGGCTGTCAGCAACAGGTACAAGTGGGTGGTTAAAGATCGGACGGAGAAACCCTATGCCTTAATTACGAATTACCATTGTATACATAAATAAAGTGAATTAAATTAAATTACCGTCAATTCTTAATAATATAATAAATATATATAAAATTCGGCATAATAAGCACACAGAGTTACGCCGCCGCGCCGCCGCCCGCACCAAGGATAAAAAAATAAATTTAATTTGGGAAGTTATTTTCTGTGACGCAGTTTTAATTTAGTGTATAGGTTTCCTTATGTGATATAGAAATTCCAAGAAAAGGATTTATGGAAAGCCAATCCGTGCTGAATCAATTCACCTTTCACTTATTTATATAAGGCACTTCAACGACTCTCTACTAACCATTTTTGTCACCTAACGAAAGGTGTTCAGCACAAACGCCAACTGCCTAACAATCGTCGTTTCTGTAATAGCCCGGGACAAATATATGTATTGTGTGATTTACTATAGTATAGATGTCTAAACTTTTTGTTTTCTTTTTGCCTATGACATAAGGTTTAAATTGACGTAGACGATTAACGAATTTTCATAGAATAGAGTGCTTCGGGAACGGATGTATCTACTTTCGTATGATATTGTATGTTTATAAAGTCCATCGACACAGAACTTGTTACCTAGTGTGGCAGTTAAAAGAAAAAGGTAAATGAAATGTACAATTTATATATAATTTGCTTAATTAAATTGGTAATAAGCAGGATATGTCGCAGAAAAAGGTCTGAAGTGGCGACCACGATCTGATCACGCAGCGTGGAGCAGGCCTTTCACGAAGGGGATGAACATATAAAGGTGGAAGGCAACTGATGAATAAGAGTGGCTTTCGACCGGTCAAAGTAGAGAAGCTTGGAGGAGATCTATGCCCAGCAGTAGACATGATTCGGCTAAAATGGTAATAATGATGAATGTCTAATACACAAACATTCATAAACTCATGGACAATCGTCACAATATGAAATACGTTTTAATATCCGTCTGTCTAGTATATTGCCACCTCAAATTGATTACAACAAAGCGCTCGTTACGTCTGCACCTGTAGGTAATTGTCACTATTACCATATTAATAAGATCGGTAATACGATTATCATACTTATTTGTGTACTGTCTAATTTACTAATGACAAGATATCATTATGTAATAACAATACTTGTCAGCTTACGCATTTTTGAATGAATGTCATACGACAGCCGTTTTTTGTTTTTCAGAAGATTGATGTCATTTGATGTTAACCACATTTTTCTTTTTAATGTTATAACGGGTGGCGCAAAAGTAAAGACCCTATTTGGTTCAGCTATAACATTTTTTCTAAATTAGAAAACTAGATTTAGATTTTTTTAAATGTATATTTGTGCCATTAAATTTCGTACCATTAGGATTTAAAGATGATGTCTTTTAAATGGTGAATATTATTATATTATTATTATTATTATTATTATTATATTATAATTTATGAATGTTATTTTTTCTACTTGACCTTGGCAAAAATAGCTTAAATTCGGCTCAGTTGACATAATTAAAGAAGACAAGATTGATGGCAGATGTATCACGTTTAGTCATGCTAAGAATCCCTTGTATCGAGCTTGCTAATTTCATACAGTGGAACATTTTATCTCTACACTTTTATCTGTAATGGAGTTAGGACGAACAAGTTCACCTTGCTAAATCTTAGAAGCGTCTGTAGCTGCTAAGATGAAAAAGGGAAAATGCTTTACGTGCAGCCGAAAAAATGGTTGTAATAAAAGTTCAAGTAGATGCGTTTTGACAAGATTGGTTTTATGTCGTTTTATTATATGTCGCTTTGTGCTTGAACGTTTGTGCAATTTTACTAAATTATAGGACTAATTGTTTCACAAAGAAACTTTCACTGAAGTCTGAAAGTATACCTATACTTACTTATCTAAACTCTATACTATTATATGAAGCGGAAGAGTTTGTTTGTTTGTTTGTTTGTTTGTTTGTTTGTTTGAACGCGCTAATCTCTGGAACTACCAGTCGGTTGTAAATAATTATTTTTGCGTATGATAGCCCAATTCTTGAGGAAGGTTAAGGGCTATGTAACATTACTCTACGGAAGCAGAGCAGTAAGCAAAGACGCGAGTGAAACCGCGCCGCGGAAAGCTAATACAATATAGAAAAACTAATTTGTAAATGCGTGCGACAAACTAGCTAGCTTTTTTATGTTGCTAAAAATATTATAAATATGCACGACAACATACCGTCTTTTATCGTATTTAAATTATCTGTCAGAATTCTTGAATATTTAGTTCAGTATTGCGTTAACCGCTGCCGTAAACAACGGCTGGCAATAAATATACACATTTCATGCAAGGACAACAATTTCTAAGTCTTCCTTAAAATTTCATATATTTGTTCCAAAGTTTACCATGAACATAATAACACATGACTTGGCGTCACGGTGCTTTCATTCAGCGGAAGTCAGAGGTGTAACGAACTATTAGAATTTCGTAAAACACTTTAAAAAGCCAAGTCTACAACGGTTTTCTATACCGCGAATCGATCGACAGACATCGTAAACATAATTTATCGATAAGGACAATAAAGTAAATAGTATTTATACGCAGAAAAAGGGCGGCCAGATTCTTGCTGATAGCTTAGAAACTAAAAGATTATTTATCAGAACATACAAGTCGTGAGCCAGCAAAATTAGGAAGGACATTTGAACCCTATTAGTTATTGGATTACGAAGACGTTTAAGCAATACGTACGACAGGTTATGAAGACTGTAATAAATAAAAATACTGGATTTAGATAACACATTTTTCCATACATAGGTATTAAAAATATTTTGATGTACATCTGCTTTGAATAATACATAATGTCACATTAGATATATTCCATTCACCTAACTTCAAAAAAAACTGAAGCGGGTTGGTCTTATCGGCTTATCCTTCGGGCAAGTTACGTTGAGAGTTAACGGAGGGAAATAGGTCATGTCGATTCCTCTAGCAATATCTATTTCTACTTATTTTAAATCCAACGTCTCGGTTTGAAATTCTTAAATGGTATACACTCAAAAGAAATGTTTGTTGACAGAATCACTATTTGCACTACATTCGTCACACTTTTGTATGCTTCCGTAAACAGTTGTTGACCTGAATATCTAAATTCAACTGAAATGGAATCCCATTTGTTTTGTACTTTCACAATATAAATTTAATTTTATATCGATCGATTGCCTTTAAAATTGTATCAAATTATGTGATTAAGTTTCAGGTCACGAAAATCGATTCAATTTAAATATTTGATCGTAGTGTATTTGATTATATTGCGATTATATTATTGCTATTATTTGGGAATTTTTAAGTGTTGTAAATTTAGTCTCCACCTTTACACCACAAATACTTCCGAGTATATAAGCAATATGATTGTTGTATAAAATATTCGCCACCGCTATAGGAAGAAATGATAGCGCCAAGGGTTTTTGTTATAAAGAATGTATGATGTAATGTAATGGATTCAGAAATCAGAATGAACAAAATGTATTCTTTGAATGACTATGAGAAATAAAATACTTTCATCTTAGCTCATCAAGTCAAATGATTGCAATAACTTACCTTACCTTGTGAATCAATAGTTTCGAATCATGATAAAGACGCCGGCAAAGAGCAAAGGTATCATACTAAACTATCAACTTTTTTTATTCTACATAATCAATAGGAAAGCGCCAGTTTCTGTTGTTTTAATAAATTTTAATGTTCTAAACCAAACCCCGACGGAAAAACAGATAGAGAGACTCTTTCGTTTAGCTTATCGGATAAGTGAATCACACTTTGAAATACGAAAAATATATTTAAAGTGTTAGATAAACTTTATTCTATTACACCCTATCTGCTTATTTTCATTCAAAACAGACATTGGTCTGATGAATGACTAACCATTTCGGACTACAGTGCTCTGTATTTTTAACGATTTATATATCAAAGTACGGTACGTGTATGTTAATAGCTATTTGCCTCATGCCTCATTGTAAATGAACAGACTACAAATAAATTTAGTTTACATAAGTCAATACATTATTCAATTGAAATTCACAGTTCATAAGGCTGATAATTATGCGGAGAATGCATGCCACTAACACTTCACCAATTCTCCATAAAAAAATTAAAACTGAAACTCAGAACTGCACATTTTATGTGTAGAGCGTCGCAAAGTTTGTTTAAAATTTTACCTCTACTCTATTTTCCTATATACCATAGTTAACGAGCTTTCATTAACAAGTTCGGACGTCTAAACTGCAGTTCAACTTCTTTGATTAGGTACTGGAGAAACTAATCAATAGATAGTTGCAGTTCATGTCTGTTTCCCTTGTTTTACATACACATACTCGTACTTCAAAGCTTGAGAACTAAATGTGTAGTAGTATACTTATTAATAGCTATTGCAAGAGTCTGGCCGTATAAAATTCTTGAGACATACTCAATTAATTATATGAATTAGTAATTGCATATTTTCTAGTTAGGCTCGAAGTAAAGGCGGTTAAATGCACACGTTATGAGTCACCGGAAAGCAATTTTAACTCACGTTTGCGAGCACCGGATCTCGCAATCGTAATAAAGGTTTGTTTGGCCGCAGCCTGAGCTTCCATTGACTGAATTTCATGAGAGTGCGGTGTATGGAGGGCGCGTGTGATGCCGCGCCGTTGCCGCGTTGTATTCGCCACCGAGGCTCTTGCTAAGGTTATTGACCCGGCGACCGTGACCCCCCCTCTCTTCCCTCTGACCATCTCCTTCGCGGTTTTCAACTGTTTTGTAACTCATTCGTTCTCAATACTTTTGTGTTTTAATACAATGTCGATTGGTCATGTCATGATATTTTTTATATTTTATCCGTTCTACGATAGTTTTTGAATATCGCAATAATTCGAAGATACTTTACGAAGCTTGTTTAGTTTATGTACTCAATTGGTTGAGTATTGGTTTCGCAATTACTAGGGTAAAATGCAGTAACGGTTGCTCACCATTTGCTTTGGAAGGGTATAAGTTAATGTACCTATGTACAGTCAGCGCACCGTGTCGCTCAGGTAGGACGTCCGTTGAATTGTTGAATAGTGATAAGTTGTATTTCTCAACTTTGAACTTTGAAAACTAGGTATCTATCAAAAGACAGTGAGTCTTTTCGTATCACCACGTAATTATGTCCATCACGTCGATACGTAGATATCTAAATTTATTTTTTAATGCGAACAAGTGTAAACAAAGCAATACACCTACTTTTAAATCTAAGAAGTCTAAGAATGTTGTTTTAGGTTAGTCTACGTTTACCAGAAGATATCGTGCATTTCACACAGTTGACAGCGTGAAGTTTTAGTTAAGGAAATTACCAGAGACGCTGTTCTTTTTTATTAAACATAAAATAGTTGCACGCATATAGTAGAGTTATAGTTCAAAATAACCTAAGATTAACAAGATAAAATAATACTACTTATATATCACAGTCAACAACAATTTTCATCAGCTTTTATCTTTGTTTTCTCTTATAGGAAAATTAATATGCATTGTTCTGCGGGATTACGTTATCTTAAACCTGAATTAACGCACGATTTGTTGGATTTATTGATAAAACTATAAACCTCTGACTAGAGCCTTTTTATGCATAACGTTTACTGAAATACTACGTATACCTGTGTTTTGAGATATAAATAGATATTTTTTCTATTGTTAAACACTGTTACTATTTTTTGCAGTTCTTCAAATGATAATATAAGCTAGAAGTAAGATTAAATAAATTAAGACTGAAAAAGAAGAAACTAAATGATTTGTTATGAGCACAGGTACTTGTCGCTATTAAAAACGCAACATTGCCTAGATAATGTTGGTAAGACTACATTCTAGAGATTTTGAAGAAGAAGTACTTTACTTTCATTCCTCGTAATTCGAGCGAGTTTCTCAATAGCGTAAGTTTCTCAATAAAATCTTGCTACTACTCTTTTATAACCCCATATGAAAATCCTGCCATGACTATACGCCCATACTCGTTGCGAACATGAATGATAAACGAGGCGTGATTATAAACAAATGAATTTTGTAATGTTATTTATTATCCGTTATGTGTTATATTTCCATATACAGTAGCATTAGCTATTTACTAGCAGCACGTGGCACTGATAGAAATTTCAACATCGGTATCGCGCTACATTAACTATCGGATGCAGTCGCGTACCTCGATTATGTTAACTTGATTGTGCTCGTCTACCTTGCCTCTAAAAACTAATTCAATCTGTTACTCATCGTTTCTTTTCACGACAGTAAATATAATTACAACGCGGCTATAATTCTTAACAAGATAGCAAGTTACTTAATGAATATTTATACTCTACGTTGGCTTGTAAATAAAAATTAGTGGAACGAGTTCATTACAATTTTGTTTGAATAAGTGTTCGTTTAAGGAGACTGATTCAAAGTAACTAAATATCTGACATTTATTTTATTAGATTACACTAATAATATCATTTTTAGGTATAGGTTTATTTAAAGCGGAAATTGTAATGTAAGTTCAAAAGTTGAACGAATGTTGAACTTTGAAGATTCCTCCTAATATAAGTGTATAGTGTTAAAACCTAATCTATTAAACAAGTTATCCCATCCCAAGTAGTTTTAATCTTAAAACTTGGTACGACCGTAAAATGTTTGTCTGAGTGGAAACGTTCATTGTTCATGCGTGCCTTCTACCCTATTCTATTTGAGCACATTTTCCGCCGTATTAAATATGCTGTTTGTAATGTGACTAGCCTTTTTCGTTGGACCTGCCATTCGTAAAACGTTCTATGTTAGTGCGGTGTCCCCGACGACGCCACGCGCCGCCGCCGTGAGCCATAGGCCACATCTTAGTTCCGAGTTTTCCTTTGATCGCCTGTTGCCATGCTAGCCATCTAATTTTAAATCCTTAAGTCAGCGCTTGTCAGTTTAAATCGTAGTATTTGTGCGTGAAATACGAAGGGCCGGCTCTCAATCATGTTGTCCAAAGACTGCCATCAATATTGACGGCATCCAATAAATCAAAGCAGGTAATGACTAAACTGGCATTTTAATTGTGTAGTGACGCCCTGTATCACACTTAATAAATGTTATGTAGTCGATACGTGGACATACTAATTTATGTTGTCACTAATCGAACTCCGCACGATATAGTAAAGGTTTTTAATCGAATTGTTTTGTTTTGTATATTAACAAAGGAAATTAAGTCTACATCCAACTATGCAGTAAAACATTAATGTGCCTTGATTAGTATGAATGGTCTAACTACTAGATCTCGAGAGATTACTTGGTGTAGATACCTATTAACATTTTGTCTTTAACATCCTGCTTAAGCTTGTGTTCGTTTAAATAGATTGAGTCGTTATTATAATATTAATTAAAATACATATTAGTTAAATATTATTTGTGGCGTGGCTTTATAAATTTAGAATATGTAAATATAATGTATTAGGCATGTGCTTATAATCTCAATGTTGTAAGCTTTTGTAAATATGTATGAAGTAGTTTAGTATCTTATCGAAATTTATTTAAATAGACAATGATTTGACTGGAAGATCATTATGTAAATAGAACTGGGACTATACGAGCCCTACCCAAAGTAGGTAAACCAAAAATAATAGACTATTGATATATCCTCATCAAATGCATACTGACATTTACATAATATATTTATTTCTAGGAGGTGAATAAAGCCGAGAGGTATTGTAATACAAAAAGAACGGTTTGGCTTAGAGTAGACTTCGATTCAAAAACAAGATAAGATGCATAAGATAGAATATTAAATTTGTCTATCGGATTTCTCAATACCCAGTCTTAGTTCAATGAGGTGGTAGCTGCAAATAAATAGGGACAATCTTTATTCTGTACTGTAAATTCGGCTTATAGGTTGACGCGTTTCAATAAATACTTATTTTGGTGTATTTACTTTTTTCCTAAACTAACAAGTGATAAATTTGTTAGTTTAATGCAGTTCCAACGTAACTTAGGTAACGACCAGATCTTTCGATACATCTCTTTATTTTAAAAGCTAAGAACACTTAAGAGTTGTCTAACAGAATCGACTCGATTCTACTTTAAAAGCTTCGTGTGATGTTCCGCCCTGGCTCGCGTTAGCTACAAAATCCCGAGGCGCACCGTTTGTTTCTGATATAATTCCTGTATTTCTGATTTCAAATTCATGTCTATGCCAACCCCGAGCACGCCACACTGAATATTTATAAAACCAAGTCCTTTATAATAGATAGTATTGTTGGTTGGTGCTTACCGTAATTTAGACATTGTAAGTCTACATATATGTTCAAAGGTCACCACTGACATTTCTATTAGCTAAAACCAGCGGTATGTAATATAGTAAATTGTTTTAAAAGAATTTTGTAATGCTTTGGATCTTAGTATTGATATCCTCAGTAATACTACAATTTAACTACCTAATACTTGTGTTATGAGTTTATTTATAAAACCAGTCATTTATTACGCCTACCTACATGATAGGTTTATATAATGTGTTAGGTAGGCAGATACATTCTATTCTTTTTAACCAATTTCGGCTAGACTAAAATATTGTGTAACTTTTACCGCATTTGGACAATATTCGTATATGTAGATATAGCTTTATAAGTGTGTTTACCGTGGGTGAAGATATCTTAATAAATTATGTAATATGATGCTGCATCGGCTAAGATTAGATCGCCCCATCCCAAGAGAATATCAGGTAAATGGAAAAGTGAACATTTGATCGCCAACCGTCTAATATGTTATTTTTCGATCAATTCGTAAAAGATTATTATATGACCGGGCCAGAGAGTTTCCTACTTCGATTTAATAAAACAAAAGTCTCAGTAGATTCTTAGTACTCAGCATTGCTAATGTAATTTTCTCCATGTTCACCGCAGCTTATCGCGGTCTTGTTCGATATCTAATATTTGCTTTTTAGTCTATTGACTAAAAGAAGTCTGTTAGGTACCTATCCCTAACAAACTTTTTCGATATGTTTAGGAGGGAAATTGAAAATTTTGTCGTCGTGTTTCGTTGTGACGTTTTAAAAACTTGATATAACATGCTACTTGGTATTCGGTTTTGAATACTGATGACAAAAACATATCGACAATTGCCTTAATAAATTATATTTTTAAACCTATGACTTTAAACGAAATATTTAAAATTTGATCTTTAACCTTTTACATATTGGCAGCTTTGGTAATTAAACTTGGCTCGAAACGTTTATAATATAAAAGGCTTTACGTTTTGAGTTAAGGAAGTCACGATAGATAGACCAATATAACTGTTGGACGACGTCTATTATCGACTTGAATGTCACATTATGTACCTAATGATGAAACTTACGTAGGTATCTATATTATTAGATATATCATTGTTCATGTCCTCAATATAGAGGTAATAAAATATGTTCTATAAAAGGAGCGTTAGCGCGAGTACATATGTTAGTAATTAAGGAGATGCAAAAGTTTGGTGTTCGTTGATTGACTGTAACGTTACTTTCAATTAGATAAACTAAGCTATTTAGATACTAAGATTTTGGAAAAATGGAGTTTGTATGACGAGCATTCTGTATAACTTTTGTTTGTTTTGTTACAGATGAGGAGACGGGTGGTGTTGAGACCGTGTGTGGTGGCCAGGTGAGAGGGTGGCGGGCGGCATGGACCACGCAGTGAAGGCGATGTCGGCGCGCGGGCCGTTCTCGCGACTGCTAGCGCGCCGCCGCTTCGAGTCTGCCGAGCTGGAGGAGCTGTATGCTCGCTATGCTTGCAAGCTGCAGCGCACCTCCGTTGGATCAGCACTCGCACTGTGGGCGTTGCTGGCCGCCGCACTCGCAGCAGTCGATGCCACCCGCGGATGGCGAAGGGCACCGCAGGTAATTAAATTATCTTCTTATTTACTGAAATAATTTCACCATTATTATTTCAGCCAAAGACGTTCACTGGCTGGACATAGGCGTCCCTCAAGTATCGCCAACTTGACCGATCGTGAGCTACTTTCATATAAGTGTTGTCTCTCACCTTAATCAGGTCGTCGGTCCACCTTGTGATGGGGTCTGACTACACTGCGCCTGCCGGATTGTGCTCGCCACTCTAGAACCATTCTGCCCCAACTGGAATAATAATAGTATTACTAAATTTATAAATTTTGGTTGTATCACCAAATATACAACAGAGGTATTAAGATCTATTATACCAAAATTACTGTTGAGATTTAAACGGTCTGACATGTAAATTAAAGTTGATGAACCAGGAAAACTGGTTAATGTGAAAATGGCGTTGATAAACGCGACTTATCATTCATATTCGACCAATTATTTACTTTAGCGCTTATGACAAAAAGTTCCATCAAAATTAAAATTCAATAAGACTCAATGTGACAGTGACGACTGTGACTGTACTGAGGTAACTTGCGAGCAAAAATAGGCATTATTGTTTTTTGATATGCAAATGACATTTACTCAAGGGTGGTAAAGCAATTTTATGATCGACTATACCTTAGTTGGTGTGTTTTCGGTATGGCTATATTCGGTAGCTTAGGTTATAATATTATGTATGACTTAATGTGTGGTCTTTTCCTTTTCGTAACTATTTTAAGAGGTGATAAAGGCTATGGTTTAAATATTTTCATATTTAAGTTTTCTGAGTCATGTCAATTAACTAATTTACATCATCAAAGACACTGAAATTGTAAAAGGCGATTAAGATCTATACCAGAAAATTAGCAACGTTTATTCGAATAATTTTGTAAATTCACAAATCTTGACATTAAAAATGTGTCAAATATCAAAATTAGTGAATTTAAACAAGTGAAATATTGCGTAAAGTGAATATCAAAAAATACGTGCTTAACAGTGACAATGGCAAACTACTCCTTTGAGAAAGGTTTATGCGGTAGCAGTGATCGATTTTAGGCTGATGATGAAAACTGACCGTGGAATATTCGTTATCAGTGATTTATTTATGCAGGTGGGGGTGTTGAGCGCACACGCATTGCTGTGTAGTGGATTGGCGTGGTGGTGCGGGCGTGCGGGTGGCGTGGCGCCGGAGCGACGGTTGCCGCGCGCCTGCTGGCTTGCGCTGGCAGGTGGCGGCATCACCCTCGCCACTACACTGCCAGCGTGGAACACCGGCGCCGCTGCTGAGGGCGCAGCTCACGTTGTGTGGGCCGTGTTTGCTGCATATGCTCTACTTCCCGTCGGCGCACCAGTCGCCGCTGCGTTTGGCATCCTCTTGCCCACCACGCACACAATTGCTTCCGCACTCGTCGCTCACCGGTTCCCTTATCATGTCTGGCAACAGGTCAGTAACCTATAAACTTAATATTGTATTTAATTTTCACTATAAAATCAATTGTATGTGTAACGGCGGCCACGAGCCCAGATTTAAAACTTTCTTGGTGTGAGTACCCATTCGACCCCTGGAATAACAGCAGCACCCATTCGTTCCTTTTCGCGAGTACGTATAAAGTACAGACAGTATAAAAATCTGTATCAGTATAATGTTACTTAAAATAGGCACTTAGCAATGCAACCAAAAATATAATTACTGGTTTATTTGAAATAATTTCTGTAAATAATTAAAATCAGAGGTTTGTTCAGAAATCAGTCTTATAAATACCTTAAAGTTATAAATTACATACAAAGTGCATAAATAATTCACAATAAATAAAAAATCACAGCCTTTACTTCCTTTTCGCGAGTACGTACAAAGTACAGCCGGTATAAAAATATTATAGTATCAGTTTCATATTATTTAAAAAAAGCACTTGGCTATATTATACCAAAATATACTAGCTGGTTTATTCAAAATAGCTTCTTATAATTAAAATGACAAATATGTCACAAGCAGACTAAACCTGTGAAACGATGTCAGGACTCCGATTGTGACTATGTAATTTTGTAGAATTATAATTATAGGTTATAAATGTATCACTACAAGTATGATAACTTATTATAAAAGTTAACTTAGCTATTTGCAATTCCAAAATGTAATTATTGTATTTGTAAATAATATTTATTTAAATGCATAACAAGTAAGAACAAATCATTGAAAAAAAATGGCTTCATGTGATTTGGTTTACAATCAAATTACTACCCGGTTTTACATCTATTATATCAATCATCAATACAATAGGTATTCGTTATAACATGTATATACTAATGAACTATATGATCAACTATTTTTACAGTATATTACCTAAAAAACATAATTCAATTATACATACATGTAAAAACGTCAAAAAAGCCACAACCCACTTAAAATTATTAATCTCTATAATCACTCTACAACACCACACACTTGTGAAGCACTTCAAATAAGCAATGTTAAAACGGCGTCTGCTAAAATGACGCTTAGAATGAACCAATCACAATTCACTAGCCGACGCCTACGCTAAATAAAAAACAAAAGTTTTTTCATACTGTTCAATTTTAGTTATAATATGAAAATATTAAATAATTTAAAAAATTATAAAATTTTCTTTAAACAATATTTATATATTTCCTATTATTGTAGTAAGTTTTCTTTAAGTAAAAAGCTCTTCATTCAGAGTATCATTCATAACCTCGGATTATTTCTCAACATTCTTAGAGGCGAACGAAAAGATCTTTCTAAGAACCTATATATTGTTAAAGTAACACAACTTATTAAATATTTTATCATAATTTGAAAATTTTTTTTTTCTTACTGCACTGTTTTCCTGCTAAAATTGTAGAAAACACAATAAGGTACGTATGGGCTCTAAAATAAATATAAATTTTATTTTTTCTGGATTCGTACGTAAAATAGGTACGAATGGGCTCTCAAAAAAGGTTCGAATCTACAACTTTTAATGCAGGCTACGCTATACCACAGAATAATAGGAAATAATTTATTGAAGTAAATACTCAACCGCATTATATAACTGGGTAATAATTTTCTACAATAAAATGTTTGAATGAGAATAGCACGGACAGTACCTAACCTACTTATCGATTGGAAGTCATCATATGTTGTACGAAGTTAGTAATAAAAGTAGACATTTGCTAGCTTTGGGGTAATTTAATATAAGTTCACAATATGTTTAGTTCGCAAGTTTGTCCTTGACCTAGGCGTGCTCATCAATAATGTTACGTGCGACACTTAACACCTAGTGACTACTGCGAATATTTTTCCTAGTATATTTTGCACTTAAAGTAAATTAATATAGTATCAAGTGCAACCTATTACTGTACCCTTGAGAACTGTAACAGTTAATTAAGGGAAACTGCAGCATGTTCTCAGAATCAGCTAATAACCTGCTGTTAATCTCTTGGGTAGCCTACTTTCTTACGTGAATTTATGCGGTGTTAATGAAGTACTTTTAAAAAGTATCTACCTGCGTATGTACTAAATAAATAGGTACTTATAAAATCGCATATGAACATATTATATTTTAATATTTATTTATCAACGTTCAAAGAAACCGTGAATTGAATGAATGATTAATTACTTGTAAGAAATGATCGTCGTCCTTTGAGAGGGTATTAGAGGGATCCACTTGTTGGGTAATAAATTATGTTTTAAAAACAAGTATTTGTCACAAGCAATTTCACGGGTCGGTTGTTTGTTCCTGGTTATAAAGGCTGTTAACTCGCTCATTGTAAACTCTTTGAGTGGACAATAGCATATTGTTGGTATAAATTTAAATAAAATGTTAGTCTAGTGTATTATTTTAATATATCTAAGGCACGATAAATTTAATTTTGGTAGCACAGGAATAGGATAGATACTTTACAAAGGAGGAAGGCTTTTTAGGAGGAGGATAGGCGCTTTGTACAGAATGAACGGCTATTACGTGTGGTTTATATTAATTGTTAAAGTGCTATAGATTGTATAACTTATTGTTGCCATTAAAAAGTAACGTAGTATCGATAACAGTGTTTTGAATATATGTTGTTTTGGATTTTTTTTTTATTTTTTGTACCAGGAATAATTCTTTTTTAAAACAAAATACTGTTTCAACAAGTGAATTTATTACAATACACAAATAGCTAATTGCTAGCATATTGTACAAACTGTATTTATTTATGAGGTCCATTATATTATGCATTCAATATCAAGGCATCAGATATCACAGACAGTAAGTACATCGCATTTTATGAACCAGTTTCATGAACTAACAATTTTAAATTGAATAAGTTTTTTTTTTTAATCATTTGATAGTAGGTAATGTCTTTCGTCTTTCTATCTTGTGTTTACAAAAAAGTTCTAAAAGTTCAAGTAAAGTCTGCTATTCTAAATTTTGATTCACTTACTTTGATCCACACAACAAAGATCCTAAAGAATCGAAGTTTTTAACACGGACAGACCCAACCATTAAATAGATACCCGGGCCAGAAAGGTGGATAAAGCCGCACTATAGTCCTGGAAATGTACATTTCCAGTGACAATACGTAGTGAGTATTTGGTTAGGAGCGAATCGAAAGATGTACAAAAAGATATATGAGAATTTCAACTTCCTCCAAAAGCATACTTGTAGAAATGATCTAGATTGCAAGCTTGTTTGAAATGAACTGAAATTGAAACTTTTGCATATACATTTTTAAACCACTGCTTTACAAGTTCCTATATTTGCATTATGAATTAACACTGCAACAAAAACATGACAGATATCGCGAGATAGTGTAGTCCCACGACTAACGGTTCATATATATTATAGTTTGGCATTTTATATATTATGCCAAGCTTTCTATATAAATGAACACAAGTTATTTAAGTTATTAAGGTAGGTATATAATTCTTTATCACAATAAAATAATAACGATTTGCTCTTTAAAGAAACGAGCTTAGAATACTTGTAAGATGAGCGGGCAATATATATGTGCATACAATAATCTAATTCTTTGTTTTAGTACCTACTTACGTAATTTGTAAATGGACATCCCTAAAGTCAAGTCCAAATATAGAATATTTAGTAAAATTTACTTTAATGTCGTTACCTTAACGTATACTAAATAAACGCGAATTCACACCCTTTCTTGCTGTTTAGAGGTTGTAGCCTTGCCCTCTTGGCGCCCAACGTGGGGCCTGTATTATACCTCGCATTATTATAGCTGTTGCTATCCTCACTTCATATGCTTACGTCATACCTACCGTCTAAGCAAACTTGACATGCCCCTTCAATTTAGCCAAATGTAAAAGCCGATTACCTCATATAAACAGTAAAATAGGAATATAGCTACATTCATACAGATTTTTCTTCAGTTTAACGATTGGTTAGTGGAGAACCTAGTAACTGGTACCAACATGGTAACAGCCGGAACCGAGTTTTAACGTGTCCTCCGAAGCACGGAGACGTTATTGTTATATACAGTTAGTTATAGGTTTATAGTTATGTTATATTTTGGCGAATAATATTTTATGAAGACCATTAAGTTTAGAAAGACAATATCCTACTTTAAAATTAGCTGTCGGAACTTTTCCAAACATTTATGTGGGTGGCATTCAGAAAACATTAGTTCATAAAAAAGCAATAAAACGTAGCGTTTGTTGTTCGTCTATTTGTGAAGTTTTATGTTTTAGCATACTATATCTATGCATTATATTTGGTATTTTAATGCGAGGTGTATGAAAATTATTCTTAGGGTAGTTCTGAGCTATATTGTGAAAAATTCTTTCAAAATTTACGGCGAAACTAAATATAGTTGGCGTAAATTTTGTAGTACAAATCTTGTATTTATCGGATATTAAAAATTATGAAAAAAGTATGTAATTTTCATCGGATCGTCCACTTTAACCGGCTGTTTGTTTTTTTTATCTTTAGTACTAGCTTCCCGCAGCGCGGTTTCATCCGCGTCTTTGGTTACTGCTCTGCTCCCGTCGCCAGTAGCGTGATGTAACATAGCCTGTAACCTTCCTAAAGAACTGAGCTATCATACGCAAAAATAATTATTCTAATCCGACTGGTAGTTCTAGAGATTATCGCGTTCAAACAAACAAACTCTGCCGCTTTATATAATAGTATAGATAAGTAATCATTATCAATAAATTACATAACACCTCTACCTATATAAGGTACCTACATAGTACTACATATACATGAACTTAATGTTTTCACTATTTTTAAATTTTTGTACTACATAGAGGTATTTCTAATAACATAAAATAAAAAAAATCCTATTTAATTATATTTTGTAAGTAAAGTTTTCAAAATAAAAATATGCCTGGTCAATTTCAAAAAAAAATATTAACCTAAAGCAAAGCAATTTTTCCAAATTGTAGGCATACCTATTCAATAATATTTGTAAAAAGTTTTCAAAATAAAAATAATGCTAGTCAATTTCAAACAAAACAAATATTTAAAGCAAAATGAGTTTTTGCAAATTGCAGCAAAAACCTTACACTAGAACCAATGAACTTATGTTTGTTAGAACTAATAAAACATTAATGAATATAAAATATTTGTCGATTATGCTGCAATAAATTAAATACCTACATTTTCTTTCTTCCAAGTGGATAATGCCAACAAGCCAAAAAGCGTAACGTGAACCTACCACTCCGATATTTGAAAATAATAAAGTAAACACAGATACCTCAATAGGTTTTAAATGACGGACAGAGCGGTCAAAGTGGACAGGATTGTACGTCTGATAAAATTTGAGGCATCGATACAAAAATAATAGTAACACAGATACGTTTGTTGAGCACATACTCGTACACAACGAAATTTTTTATTTTTATATTGGTCTAAAAAAATGTGTATCGCATTATTCATTCCTATTCAGTTGCAATTGATGAGTCTGTACATAATCGTGACGAATCTATGGGTGATAATTTGCAAACAATCGACAATCAACTAAATACACGTACTATTATTATCTATTCTGTGTCAATACAAAGGAGCGGTTTTAAATATCATTAGTCATTACGTAAAGAATAAATAAATGGAAATTAAAAAGGTTTAACGACTTACATGCAAGTGCTACTTATATCAAATCAATACTTTTCCCCTATCTGCACTTAACTAGCCGTCATAACAGCTGCGTGTAGCAGTCATCACTGGCAGTTACTTAACTTCTTTGAGTTCTTTCTTTCAGACATACTTTTTATTTAAGTGCATTTTACCATCGTTCTTTTAATGAGATATTAATGTCAATGGATGCGGTCCCATTACGTATGTTTTATCATGACAACATGTCAGATGGTGGGTCAGAAACAGACATATAGTGGGTAAGAGATCCGTTTGATGTGACAAGATTTCCATTTCTAAAATAAGAAAGTAAAATACAAACAATGATGTTGTAATATGAACTAAAAAGTATACAAAATAAGTCTTAAAATACTTAACGTAGGAATCAGTTGAATAATCACATCTGGCACTACGTTTTGATTAGTATTTTTTTAACTGTGAAATGAGCGAAATGTTAGTCTTTAGTACCTATTGATTCTCTTTGTGTTACGTGTTTTCGTATTAAACGTATGGAACTGAGTAAAAAAAATGGGGCTAGGAGCCCATTCGACCCTTAAGATTTGCGTACCTAAATAAAAAAAGGCTGATGATAAATGTATTCTTATAAGCATGAGATGAAAATTACCAAACATATGTTATCTTTTTTTTTTTTTAATCTCTATCACTGAAATCATCATAATTATTATCTGGAGGGCTAGTCATATATTGACCAGGGAAAGTTGCCAAATAAAAACATTTTTCAGTTAAGCTGCCTATAAGTAAGTAGTGGTATCTTTACTTCACGAGAATGGCCCGTCCTGTGCGATTTATTGAAAATGATTCTTGAAACAGTGCGGTCTCGAAACAGTCCTTAAGACTTAATAAAGCAGGCCTTCTAACGAACTGTAAATAACTTAGTTCGATTGAAAACAACAAAGATACGAATGCGCGCATGCTTCGAGAACAAAGAACACTCTTTTGTCATTATAGTCAGTTTCAAGCAGTTGCTCTTGAAATTTCTATCAAAGAAATTTACAAGGATTTACTCGTATATCGGATCACTTACGTGTATGATCTGCAACTGAATTTGTTGTGGTAGTGCCCAAACTCGAAGATGACGGTTGACAGCAGCATAGTTAAATTCCTATAATAGAAGTCCATTTGTGCGAACTACGTTTACCATTTAATCAACATGTAGTCCGGTAGCTAGTCGGCCACTATAGATAACGGCAAAATATAATATATGTAGTTATGTTTACGATATATCAGAAAGATACTCGTCATATGGTTATTTAAGTATGTAAATGTACAGTGATACCTGGTTAACCAGGTATTACTGTACCATCTGTCTTTTATTAATCAGACGAGCAAGTTGTTAGGTAATGTTACGGATGAGTTGTTGGATATACACATACATTTATTATTCAAACAAATTGATAGGCACACGGAAACATTGGTTAATCTTCATAATTAATAGCATTTTGGGCAATACTCTCTTGTTATGAAGAGTAGGGCTGCCCTCTTTGTAATCGTAATGCCGTACTGTATAGACGCTGCTTAAAACAGTAAGAGGTACATTTTATTTTATTATTGCCTACTGTTTAAATTTGTTACTAGAATTTTTAATTGCGTAATTAAATATATATATATATATATTTATATTTATATTTTTATAGTAAGAATCTCTCATATTTCATACTAAGCCATTTTTCGTTTGAGCTAATGTAGGTATAATTAATTGTTTCATTCATGCTAGTGCTCCTCATGGTGTCACGGTGACAAAATGCATAAACAGAAACAAAAAGTAAGAAATAGACTCTGCTTCCGTTTCTGCATTTTGTTTCTAAAACCATAACTAGAGACATGGTCCGGTTGTAAAGAATCGAGAGTCCGAAACAGTTGATTAAACGTAAAAAAACTTAAGTTTGTATTATTCTCTTGTATCTAATTTTAGTGCCATGCCATTGCTATTAGTTATGGGTCACATAATAGTATATTCTTGTAAATACACTAAATGGCCATTACACTGATTTAATACTCCATTAGCTATTTATGAGGCCATTTCTTTGTCAGGGGCAATATAGTAAATGTAGTGTTATCTTCCTTGAAATGCAATCAGGTGCTCTTTCACTAAATACTAATATTATTTTTGCGCTCAATTAAGAGAAAACCGGCCAAGTGCGAGTCGGATTTGCGCACGAAGGGTTCCGTAACATTATCTATAAAAACGGCAAATAAATCATGTTTGTTACATGGGAGCCTCCATAAATATGTATTTTATTCTGTTATTATGTATAAATAAGAAATTGTTAAAGAACTGTTATTAATTATTATGTATAAAAAAGAAACAGAAATAAATCATATGTGAAAATTGCAACTGTCTAACTATCAGGTTTCATGAGATTACAGCCTGGTGACAGACGGACAGGGACAGACAGCAAAATCTTAGTAATAGGGTTTTACCCTTTGTGTCATCATCATCATATCAGCCACAAGACGTCCACTGCTGGACATAGGCCTCCCCCAATTTTCGCCACCGTTGTCGGTCGTTCGCCGCCCTCATCCATCGGTTGCCCGCCACCCTTATAAGGTCGTCGGTCCACCTTGTGAGGGGTCTGCCCACGCTGCGTCTTCCGGTTCGTGGTCGCCACTCTAGAACTTTTCTGCCCCAGCGGCCGTCAGTTTTGCGAGCTATGTGTCCTGCCCATTGCCACTTCAGAGAAGCAATTCTGCGAGCTACGTCGGCTACTTTGGTTCACCTGCGGATTTCTTCGTTTCTCAAACGATCGCGAAGGGAGACGCCTAACATAGCCCGCTCCATCGACCTCTGAGCGACTTTGAGCCTCGTCTCTGCTCCGTATATCATCACTGGCAACACACACTGGTCAAAGTCCTTAGTCTTGAGACACTGCGGTAGTGCGGACGTGAAGATATGTTGTAGCTTCCCGAACGCTGCCCAGCCGAGTTGGATTCGACGAGTGACCTCTTTCTCGAAATCGGACTTACCTAATCGGACTGTTTGTCCCAGGTATATGTACTCGTCAACGAATTCGAGCATCGAGCCTCCGACCGTGATAGGAGTGGGTGCAACATGGACATTGGTCATGACTTTAGTCTTGTCCATTTGTTCATTTTTAGGCCCACTTGTCGAGAGACTCTACTGAGGTCATCGAGCATTGCACTGAGGTCCTCCACGGTCTCAGCCATGACCACGATATCGTCCGCGAATTGAAGGTGAGTGATGTACTCGCCTTCGTTTATATTGATGCCAAGTCCATTCCAGGTCAGAAGCTTAAACATATCCTCCAGTGCAGCGGTGAACAGTTTCGGATATATAACATCTCCCTGTCTTACTCCTCGCTGCATCTGGATAGGTCTTGAGCTCTGACCATTAATTCATACTGACATTTTGGCGTTTTCATACAAACACTTCAGCACTTCGATATATCGATAGTCAATATGGCACCGTTGGAGGGACTGCAGCACGGCCCAGGTCTCGATCGAATCAAAGACGATTAGTGATGACTCTCGAGAACAGCTTATAGACGTGACTCAGGAGTGTTGTGACACAGAGTGATAGGTCTGTAATTCTTCAGAATTACAGACCTATCACACTTCTTGAAGAACAGCTCCACCACACCCCTGTGCCATGCCTGTGGCGTTTTGCTCTCGAGGAGGACGGCACTAAAGAGCCTCTGGAGGGCCTTCAGGACAGGATTTCCGCCTGCCTTCAGTAGCTCGGCTGTGATTCCATCCTCACCCGGCGCCTTGTTGTTTTTGAGCTGTCTGAGGGCCATACCAATCTCGCACAGGCTGACGTCCGGGATATCTTCGGTGTAATGTCGAGTTAACCTAGCTCTTGGATCTGATGCTAGGGAGCTAACAGGTGCATGTTGTGTCGTGTATAACTGTCCGTAGAACCTCTCGACCTCCTCTAAAACCTCTGGCTTAGACGAGATGAGCCTGCCGTCCCCAGTCTTCAGCTTGACAAGTCGGCTCTGCCCAACAGACCGATCTCGTGCGAACACTTTCAAGCCTTTGTTGCGCTCTATAGCCTCTTTAACACGTTGTGTGTTAAATTGGCGAAGGTCGCGAGTCAAAGACTTGGAGATCCGTCTGTTGAGCCGCCGATAGTCACTCGCTTCCTCTGGGGACCGCAGTACCATCCTGCGCCTTTCGTCCATAAGTTCGAGGGTCTGCACGGTGATCTTTCTCGGTCCTTTACTGCGGTGGGCTTTAAAGATGTTAGACCCTACCGAACGGACAGTTTCCACGAACCTGTTGCTGTATTCGTCCACGTCTACGCAATCGCCGAGGCTTTCGAAGCGGTTAAGAAGTTCGAGTTGGAAGCTCTCGGAGCTTTGAATTTGAATCGGTGCAGGTCGGAGCCCAGACTTCATCAGTCGAGACTGGTCCAGCTTAGGGTTGATATTTAATGTGCCTCGTACCATCCGGTGATCGCTTCCGGTTTTCACCGCATTGATTACTGAGACATCATTAAATATTTGCCGCCTGGTCGACATGATGAAGTCAATCTAATTTTTTGTGACACCATCAGGACTAATCCAGGTCCATTTGCGGCTATCGCGCTTCTTGAAGAAGGAGTTCATCATAAAGAGGCCCTCCCTCTCCATGAAGTCAGCCAGCATTTGGCTCCGGGGATTCCTGGATCCAAATCGCCCCACTCTCAACTCGTTACCGCCTCGTCTACCCAGCTTCGCGTTGAAGTCCCCCATGACAACAGTGTATTGGGTCCTAAAGGCATGTATTACTCTGGAAATGTCCTCATACATAGCCTCGACCTCATCGTCGGGGTATGTCGAAGTGGGAGCATAAACCTGTATGACCTTCAGCGAATACCGTTTGGTGATTCTGAGTATAAGGTATGCTACCCTCGCCCTCACCCTTTGTGTACGGAACCCTAAAAATTAAGATACAAACTGCCCTAATTTATTTTATTTTATTTTAATAAAGTATTTTTTGTTAGTAAAGACTCACATTTTTTGGACAATCATGACTGCAGTGTTTATTAAACAAAAACTAGGTATTTTTATGTATTTGTGCCGTTTTTAATTACAAAATACTTTGATTTGTAATTTTTTGTGTTATATTTTTGAAATATGCGCCTGCGGCAATTTTATCTTGTGACCATTAAGCAAAGGGTAATTGTTATTTAATGGTAAGTATTTCTTAATTTGCATCCTTTTTCATCTAAAAGGGCGAAGTGATATTTATTTCACTGGCACAGTTTATCATTTGTTAACTGGCATTGTTTATCATAATTACAATGCTTGTATTGCCAAAATATCATGCGGTTTTGATTAAAATATAGGACCTTTACATCTACACGTAAAAAGGGCCTTTACCTGGCTTAATATAGCTTAGACTTTCTAATCAAACTAACACACAGAATTAAGTTAAAGGCAAGTCATAAAGTCAAAGTCAGCATGGTCAGCGGTTGTTACTAAACCAGTCCTGCTCATAAATATCTAAAGTACCAACAGTAAGATCCATGACCAATACTCGTATGTAATATTTACAACGAGAAAGAAAGGGCTCTGTTTTAACAGCCTATGGATAGTAACAATGTTCAATACCCTATTAAACAATTTTTAGTACGCCGGAGGTTCAAATAGTACAACAGTAACTTTTTTTAATAAAAATGTTAAGTTAAAAATACTTTTCATAATTCATATCAAGTCAGGCTAAGAAATGTAAGCTACAATACTGGGCCTACGAAAATATACTTAGGTATAAAATATTTTTATAGAGCAGAGAAATAAGCAAGTATTTTTATTTAAATAATAATTAAGATTTGCATCGACTCATAAAAACAATAATAAATTATATGACACATGCATAAGGTATGCAGGTCTTAGTATATTAACATAATATTTAAATACTTTACCGTTTGTCCCTTCTAATATGTTCTAAAATCTGAATATTCTGTTATGTCTGTTATATTTAAATTATTGATATAACTGTTATATTTATTAAAATGACCATGAAAAATTCGAATACTATAATATATGATAATAGGAGATTTATTATAGTTTCAATTTACTAGCGAGCCGTCCCTGTTTCGCAAGTTGGCACTTATATGCTTTTTACGGCATTATCACAATTCGTTAAAATTTTCGCATTTGCTCTACTGTAATAGACATGTTTTATACTCATAACCTTCCGGCAGAAATGGTTAAAACGGTAATGAGAACAGTTTTAGAATCCGTTGCGTGTTGCGTAGTTTCGAAGAAGTAAGCGGATATACAGACAGGAATAACAACGACTTTATATTATTTTGAGATAACTGTAATACTCAATAAAATGACAATAAAATGTTGAATTTTATAATAATAGGCGATTTATGGTGTAGTTTAAGTTTAGACTACAACATAGAGTTGTTAAAAATAAGTTATTATGTTTTTAACGGGGTCACCAACTGTTCTTGATGTTGCAAGTGTCCATAGCTGACAGTAAATGATTACCATAAGGCGGCCGTATGTTAGTTTGTTAGTAGTCTAAAAAAATGTATTTTTTTTACATAGCTTTTTGTTGAGTATAAACGTCGCCTAAATGTAATCTTTCAGCCTGAAAGGGGAAGTCAAAACAAATTTCTGAAGCATTCCCTAACCAAGCGTTCACCGCGCATTTCCATAATAATTATGTTTTTATACGAGGTGAGTGAAATTGTTTACCGTGCGTTATCACACGCCGCCGCCGCCGAGTTACTTCACATCAACGTCACTTTATATTAAACTTGTTTCATCCTATCGAAAACAATAATGAAGTTTTTGGAATAAAAATATGATAAATCCGTAATTTTCTTGCATTTGTTTACTACTATGCCTGTTAGGGTTCTAGTAACCGACTGCGAGATGTACCTATCACTATCAATAGTTTTTTTACGAGCTGTGCTTTTTCTCACAGTTGAATCGTAAAGTGCGTCAAAATTTAGTTCTCAAAGTAAATACAAGGAGCGCTGTGGATTTTTCGTACAAAAGTTTTAGTATGTAGACTAGTCTAATTCTCCAGTTTTATTGTTTTAGATAGGTGTACGTTTGATAACGTGATCTTTGCTCTGAGTTTAGGATGTGCTTTAGAAAACCGTTATGCATCCGCGGACAGACCACGTCAATTACGCTTAACTTTATAGACACGGCTGACGGTGAAAGAAAACATCGTGAGGAAACCTGGCCTTAAAAGTCTGAAATTGCAAATTCGCCTTATGCAATCGTGGAAATTAATGCTCATATAGAGAAGATATGAGTAGAGGCCTTTAACCCTGCAGTGGGACAGTAAACAGGCTGGTATTATCACAGACACAGATGTAACTTAGCTACAAGATCATTAAACAATATAAGACGTCCAGGCCAATTACAGCATCATTTCTGTTAACTGTAAATAGTGTTTAGAATTAGCCTAAGTCCTTTAAAATAGGGGTAACAACGTTGAAATTTTAGTAGAACATATACAGACACATAGATACATGTGAAACATACCACTCTTTTGTACGCATTCATTTATTAAAAAAACGAATGCACGAAAATGCTTTCAGTTTTTGCATACTTTTTTATAAATATTTAAATAATTCTTGTCATATCCAAAATGTATTTAACATGAAAGTATTTCGTAGAGTAATTGAAAACATAATAATATAATGCTGTACAGCGAAAATATATGACTGACGGCATCAAAAACATTACTACTATATGTTTTAATCTCTTCAATTGAATATTTTACACGATGAACTAATTGTGATCTAGTTCTAGGACGCGACGTCCTGATTCTTAGAGCCGAAACTAACGGCTAACTTGAAGAGATTACTTGAAATGGTGCTGCCGATTTTGGCGTTGCGGCAACGCAACGCTGTTATGTGTTTCGGCCCTTAATGTCAGTAGTTCTGTGCTCGAAAATAACTTACGATCTTCAATTGTTTTTTATACGAGAGGGAACTTATTCGCTTCTAATTCATTTACCAATCTGTACATACTATAATGAATTTAAGACTTATATATTTTTTTAATTTAACGTATTTACAAATGATTAACGTCTATTTGTTTATATCAATCTACTCGTCATTATAATTGAGACTTAATAGCAATTGACAATTGAACGCTTAGATAAGAAATCTGTTCTGGTTGTTTCAACTAGAAAACATGCTTTCAACATTAATCCTTCACCTGTTCTGCTATCATTAAGTACATCAGAGAGTGTCATAGGCAGTGCTATGTGAGCATGCTAATAAACACGTCTCGAAACTTGATCGCCGCCATTTACAATTTCACGTAATGCAGTCGGACAAGTGGGCTTTCTTGTACAATTGTGAAACACATAGTCATGTTCACTGGTACAGTTATTAGGAGGAGTTGTTTCATTGCAACGGTTCCCTGACGAATGAAGTGTGTCAAAACCTCCCTCGACCTAGGGTTCTGTTATGCAATGTGTTAGATAGCGCATTTTTTCGATCATCAGAAAAAGACTACGGAGGCAGTACTGTTTCTGTTCTTTCACTCACTGAACGAAACGTAATATGCCGCTGTAATATTTGAATTTATGCTATACGCCGATATTTTGTGTAAGAATCCCTTGCTCGATTCGTCCTATTGATGCTGAAATCAACAAGTTTTTAATTTTCAAAACTTTTGTATAATTTAGTACATTTGTATATATTCCTATTTCCTTTTATCATCAACATAATGAAAAGACTAAAAGTGCAGTACCTATGTATCTATACACATTAAAATAGTCTAGTATTATAATATAAATAGCCGATGTTACACTAAACAGACACTTTATTTATAAAGTCTGTTACAGAAACATCGTGAACTGTATCTCTAAAGATTTGTTGGCGCTTAACATTAAATATATCATGAAATTTGTTCTACATAAGCTTTTATGTGATATTCGGGTCTGAATATTAATATTTTAATCGTAATTTTCTTAGCTTTGTTACGATTCGTGTTTTTTTTTAATAATATATGTCCACGATATATCAGAATACGTCTGCGGAGTAATGTTTTTAAACGTTTGTTTTATTTAGATTCGAGTAACTGTAAAATGATTGATAGACGGTTGACATTGACTATTTTAAAATTTAAAGATGAGTCAAATCGCGGAGGCGGTTATGGCGACGCGACGCAGGCGGCGACAGGTTCTATTTGCATAGCTCGGCCTGGATACTACACGGCTCATTGCTTAACTCATAAACGCTATTAATAAATTTAAACCTTCAGTGGCTGGGCCACACATATCACTGGCCCGATAAAGTTGTTGTAGAGGTGAGTTATATTCCCTTTTAAGGTTATCCACTCGTAAGCTTCACCTTATAAGGCTAAAACTTTTACGCAAATATAGCTTAAATTGCGTTAAAGTGATATATTTATAATCTGTAATTATAATATGCGCAGTTATTAGGCGCCCTTTAAGAGATTGACATCATAATTACTCAGCTGTTTACTTTATAAGAGCAGGCAGAAGTAATGAGATCCGGCTGCAAACATAAATCTGTATAGGTGCGCCCTAATCACTACGTCGCTTGCGTCGTCGGCGTCGCGTCATCAACTTCATATTTTTATTACTGCAGTTATGGTATTCTCTGTTAATAGAGTTGAATATTATAAGTATTTTTTTTCCTTTAAGCAAGAGGATAGAGCACGAAACTACCTACTTAATTATATTAATGAGCATCCCGAAGAGCTTCGAGCTCATTTAAAGCGCATTTTTGTTCAACGGTGTATGTATGTGTAATGTAAATGTTCACTGTTTCCAGTTCAGCCCTCTCGAGTGCCGGAGTTCTTTTAGAGCTACGAGTAATGTTTAATTAAATTTCTGTTCCAAATGTGTCTGCACTTCGCTTGAAAAGCACACGATTGTTTATAAAGTTAAATAGCCTGTAATAAAGTAACAAACTCTTATATTTTTAATCTATTGTATTGCCAGAAGTTATTGTTCAATTATTCAGTTTGTTTTGGGGTATTTTGTTACCTAATCTGTTTGAGTTCGCTTGGTTTCAATCCATAATTCGATTTTAATAAAAGTTATTTAACAAGTTTAATACTTTACATTGAAATGTTGATTCAGTCGATGAATTCAAAAGATTATTTATTAGTAATTTTGATAGCCAAGACATTGTAGTCGGTCTCGCCGGTCTCGCCGCCTTAAAATGACATAATTATTCAATTTGACGGGTAATTTTTACGGTACGCTGATTGATGAAGCATATTTATCGAGCGATTCCGTGTCTGCTCATATTATACTGCTTTTATGCTACGCATTAAGCGAACACGTTATGGCGGTCATCAATTTAATGTTTTCCACAGTCGCAAAGGTAAAAGTTGCATTTCACGTATTTTTTTTTTAGATATGTACTTGTACAACATAAACTAAAAGTAGTAGATACATAAGTAAGCACTAAGTCATAAACCACACGTAATATGCCGTACCTTGATGTTTCAAGTGTTGTATTTTTAACGACAGACTCATTATTTTTATAAGTACTAGCGCCAGTATTTCTTTGACGTTACATGAACCATCCATACTGATTCGAATTCAGAGCACTGTTTATATTTATTTCAACTAAATGTAATCTAAATTATGTATATGTATTTTTAATCGGTTTTCTAGCACTTGGCCGGAAAGCTAAGATTACCGAGTATTCGTACAATAACAATTCCATTTATCTGGAAGAAAATCTTCCGAGAACGAGCTGAAACTATGTGGGAAAAGATTTATTTCGTGCAATCTCTTTTTTTTTATTGCCGGCAGTGGCAGACGAGCAAACAGCCCACGTGATGGTAAGTGTTAACTGTCGCTCATGGACGACTCAGAGTCTCTGGCATTGCTACCGCATTGCCAGGGACTCTGCAAAGCCGCTGCCTGCGGTGAAGGGAGTGGAGTAGGTGAAGGGATTGAGGGAAGTGAGGAAACTTACCGAACGGAACGCAGTAGTACGGTTACTACTCCTCTTACGTCGATCTTCTATGAGAGGGTAGTACTTCCCCG
Organism: Parascotia fuliginaria; assembly: GCA_963082885.1. NCBI lineage: Eukaryota > Metazoa > Arthropoda > Insecta > Lepidoptera > Erebidae > Parascotia > Parascotia fuliginaria. The sequence continues at coordinate 8,325,454 of OY720174.1, read as the reverse complement.
GTCGATCCGGCCCATTCATTCTGAAACCAGTTTGAATCTACTACCGTACAAAAACTTAGTAAAGATATAGCGTATATCTACGTTGATAAGGTTAACTATTTAACTATGTTACACTAAAAGAGCTACTTATAACAATAACTGTCATGCTCCTTGCGTAATCAAAGCGGCTCGCGCTGACAGTACTGAACGTCATAGTGGTAGTTGCGGTGGCCGAACCGCAGCTCAGTGAAACATACAAACATACTGAGAGCCATATCTAATAGTACACAGATAATTATACTTGTTTGTTAACAGATGGTGGGCAACGTGGTGGTGTTTGTGTGTGTGAACGTGGTCGGAGCGTTGATGCACTCGCTGATGGAGACGGCGCAGCGGAGAGCTTTCCTCGATACCAGGAACTGTATCGCTGCGAGGCTTGACATGGAAGATGAAAACGAAAAATTGGTAAGATAATGATTTGTATTTTTTTATTGCAGCTATACTAGTAGTTAGTATGTTAGTTTTAGTTATATTTGTATTATTGTATGAATGTTAGTTTATAAGGTACTAGCTGTTGCCCGCAGCTCCGCCCGCGTGATCGAGGGTTATATAAAACCTGTTTATACATTGACGATTTTTCATACCAACTTTCATCCCCTATTTTAACCCCATTAAGCCATTTTTCCGCGATATAAGAGACCTATGTAGTTCCCCGAGTTCTAATCTATCTCTAGACCAAATTTCATCAAAATCGGTTTGGTGGTTTAGGCGTGAAAGCGTAGCAGACAGACAGACAGAGTTACTTTCGCATTTTTAATATAAGTATGGATTTATTCATATGGATTGTCAAATGAAAAAAAAACCGAAATAAATTGTTTGAATTGAATTGCATATACCTACCTACTTTGAAACTATGATACGCAAAAATAAAAGTACAGTACGGCTTTATGGTTAAGCAATGCAAAATCGTCTAGAAATAAATAGGCGACAAGAACACATTATGTCCCTATATTTAGTTGTTAATTTAAGGTGTGAATTTAGGATAAAAGGTTTTAGCAGTTGTCTAAAAAAACAAAAGACATCTATCTATACGATGACAATAAAGATTTAGTGTGACTCTACTTAACTCTCTTAATACGTTTATTTAAATAAAATACATGCAATTACACTAAATATTGCACTTTATTGCCACGGAATTTTTTTCTAACTGTAGATATAATAATAGTAATTAAAGCTGACACGCGACGTTATTACGATGCTCTTAACACTTCATCACGTTGTTACTTCGTAAATGATTAAGAGTAATGGCATGATGATCTGTGACAGTAATTAATGTTTGACGATTTCAGGCAATAAGAGGATTTTATTACGCATATTCTATTTCGCGCTATAGAATAATAACAGACGTTAGTCAATTAACAGCATAACAGACTTGTTGGTGATTGACTTTGACTTTAACTTTGTAAATTAGTGAATTGACACAAGATGAAAATTACCAAACAGATGCACTTTGTTTTACCACAAAATAATTAATAATAGAATAATAATAACTTACGTCTCTTCTAAACTGAAGCTTCGATTTGATGCTTACGTTTTTAACTTAGTAAGTTAGTTTTAATTAAGTAACTATTTCTATCGTTCTTCTAATTCTAATTGAATATTTAAGTAATCAAAGAATAACCCGGTGGTTTTTTATTGTACAGGTTCTTAACTATACAAGCTTCTTTTTATCCTTTAATTATAAGCACTGAGCTGGCTATTTTTGTTTTAATTTATTTACACTTGACGCTGTTAAGAGTAAATTTATTTTATAAACTTCTAGTTTACGATTTCAATTTTATGTTCAATGCAAAAAATAAATTGAATAAATTTAAGCTTTCAACTAAGTATGTAAGTAAACTAGCACTGGCGGATCTAGGGGCTCAAGCTTACGCCAAACGCGTTCGCAAATGTATGTGCTTATAGTGTTTAGGTTTACCCGTGGTCAAATCATAACCCGAGGGTAGCCCCGAACTGAAATCCTGTATCTGCCTCTGTACACCTACTAGTTATTGCCACTGAAAATAATTTGGCGGTTAATTTTTTATTTAAATATTTTAATTTTGGAAGGGAATTTTTTACTTTAAACTTGTTTTGAAGTAAGTATAGAGGACAAATAAAATTATCGGTTCACAAAACGTCTCGACAAAAAGTAGCGTGTACATTCATTAATAAATCATAATTCTAAATGTAACAGCAATTTTATGTATTTGTACATGAACGAATTTGTCTTGGTTCGTTGTGATAAACGACAACTGGTTACAACTTTACACTGCAGGAATTGTACCTATAATATTATAACTTTACGAAAATCTCTCACAAGGGACCTTTAATGGTGACCCAAAAAATGTTACCGTTAACCATAAAAAAAACATTGTTTCAATTTAAATTTTGGGTTTCCAAAGTAGAAAGTTTTTACTTTAATAACAAAAGGAATATCAAATAAATTAAGCAAGCTTAAGCTATGAGCAAGTCACTTCAATCTTAAAACCAATCTGATGGGTACCTACCGAGAGATTGAGAATATTTCGGTAAGTACCCATCAGAGGTCACCACGAGCTGGAAGATGCTATATAGGAAAGCTTTCCACAAGATGAGCTTGAGGAGCAGATACCATAAAGCGGGGAGCTATTATTGAATGCAGACTCCCCAATTGCTCTTCATAGAAAGCCTACTCTAGGAAGGTCTAACCTAGTCTAGTCTACGTTCATCAGTGGTATTTAGGCTTAGATGAGTCAAACAATTTGTCTAAGAACACGCATGATTCATTTTAAACTGTTGTTGACCACAATACCTGAATACAATAGTCGCCGCATTGGTTAGAACGTTCATTCGTGATACATTATTACATTTATTTCAATTAGTCACACACTTACGTAACAGTCATTTGATATTACGTCTCATAGCATCATGTCACGGGTGTTATATCAGACTACGAAGGTTCTGTTTCTTCTGTCGGCCACGGCTATTGAGTGTTGGATACAAAAGTAATTGATGGATATATCATTAGTAACAGAAATACATCAGTTTTCTTTTATTTGTTCACACAGATACTTCGTTTCGAGGAGTTATTCCGGTCTGATCCCCCATATCTGATCCACTGATATTATTATTATTATTTAATTCCGTTCTGATTCCCTGCATATTTAGTCATTCCGGTCTGAGATAGGTTGCGTATCTTGTTCTTTTATAAATAAATACTTATTTGTTAATAAATACCATTTCTTATATTAAAAAAATATAGTTTGTTGCTACGATTGAATACCTACTAACTCATTCTTGAAGTACCTACTTACGGCGACATTCTGTAGGTAGGTACTTAACCTAATACTTGGTGTCGATATTTATGATAGGATAGCAGGTCTACACATCTAAACTTTTACAGTAATCTCAGGCCTTGCCATATTTTCACAATATTAACGTTTATAGTCAAAGAAAGTGATTTGATAAATTTCGCACAAATGTATTTAAATATACAGTTTCGTGACAGCCTTAGCATTTTTGGTAAAGTCTGAAGAACCAAAGAAGGCTTTAAATTTAATGAAAATTGTATCTAAATTTAGATTTTTATGTAATATAAGGTAATGTGTAATTTTATTAATGACTGTAAAATATTCTTGAAAAATGTTAAAAGCTTTAATAAAATATGATAAAAAGCAAAATAACATTCAATTTACAAAAAAGTATTCAGTGCTCAACGAAGCGGATATACAAATCTACGTCAGTCTCTGTTGTATAATGACAATTTTATATTTTTACTAGCAACCCGCCCTCCTACTTTGTACGTGAGTATTTTTATTTATTTAAAACATGATAACAAATCAATAAAATTCTCAGCTTCTCTCTACTAAAATATCCCTGTATTATAAATTATAAACCTTCCAAAAGAAAATATGTTCTAAACGATTGTGAAAACCGTATCAAAATCCGTTGTTAAGAAGATATTAGCAGAGAAACAGACAGAAAATCAGCGATTTTACGTATATTATTTAAAGATAGTGTTAGTTTTAAGTAAAACAGACCATAACTAAAGTAGAACGCTGCTTGTGCTTGAAACAAGCAAAAAATACAATAAGGCTACTGTAGTGTCTTAAATAGATACTATTGGCCAAAACTATTGTATATGTATGCAGTTAAGGCGTTCTTAATTAGCACAGCAGACTATACTTACGTCTTTGCTCATGTGTGACGTCTTAAGAAGCCAAACATATCATAATAACTGCGATATCAATCTTGTCTCTAATAATCTAACAAACAAGCACGAAAATTGCGTCGAAAATCAAGTCTAGGTTTTGTTCTGTTTTGATCGCTTAACATACATGTATACGTTGTAGGTATTTATTATTACACAACAAGATATTCTGCCAAGAACCTTGGCACGAGTTAAGTTTGATTGTACAGAAACTACATTACCTACTTGTAGTTCCTTTACAAGTATATTTATAAATAAATCTCAAAATATTCTAAGGATTGAAGTGCGTCTTGTAAGATAAAATATATAGAAATCCCTATAGGTAATAACTTCTTGTATATAGCAAGGAGATGAGAACCAGTAATAATATTTTTTTTTATATAGAAAAATCACCAGTATTGAACACTTTAAGCGCAAATATCATTAATAATAGTGATTGTTTCAATACAATACATATTGAATTTAAGGTCCTGTGTTTTTTCTACATTTCTGCTGTATTTAATGTAGGACACTGCGATTGGTTTTATTGTTATTAACAAATATAAGAAATATTTTTTTGAACTAGTGATGGACAGGAGCAAACCCAGTCATGGACACCCAATAATGGACAAACCCAGTATTGGACACCCCAATAATGGACGTAGTCATGGCTCACCTAGTAATCATCAAGCCTTTAATGAATCTCTATCTGTATATATGTATATTAATCTAGGAATACGGAATTGTACTAAGTTTTATTTTTAATCAGATTTTAGAAAAAAGTTAAGGGTTCCGTTTGCCTCTTGAGATAGGTAACCCTAAAAAAGAGTAAAATTAAACTATCATAAATTCAATAATAAAACACGAATAATACAATCGTAAAATTAATTCCTTTTGTTCAGTGTTCTACAAACTTTTCATCTTGCGGTAAAATATTCAAAAGTCTCTCAGTATTTCATTTCTGTCGGAGGTCAAATCATTGCGTTAAGAGGTCAATGCTTAACATAAATTACATTTATTAGATTGTTTGTCTCATTAATTACTATCTTAATGTTTAAAAATCATCGGTTACAATAAATACAACAATATAAATATTTGAAGTCATGATAATTTAAATAGAAATAATAGATTACACAAATCGATTTTCATTAGCATTCGACAAATGTCCATTAATGGAACTTTGAACTTTTAGTGCATCAGTAATTGGCATTGCCAAAAAAACATGAAACATAACCTTTCTAGAGTAACAGAGGGCCTAGACAAGTGGCATAGATTTCTATTTTATTCATAGAATAGATTAAAAATGTATGGGTTTGACATAAGCTAAAGCCAACATTGTCGCTAGCATATGTCAATCCGATACATTTTAATCTATTCTATAATAAATAGAATAGAAATTTATGCCTTTTCTCTAGGGCCTCAGCTCAATCTGATTTCATCTTAATTTTATGGGTAATCTAAGTAACAAAAAACTTAATTTAAATAAAGCTATAATAAATGCAAAGGCAAATTCTACCTATACTACACTAACAATTTCTATAACTATAGCCGCGAAAGCAATTTTTCAATTACAGGAGCACTTTGTACCTCACACTATAATGAAATAAAAGACTAAATTTAAATAAAACTTCAAACATTCATAGCTCGATGACTTTTCTCTAAGTACAAATATTCGCCACTTAAAATAAAAACTCATTAATACTGTTATTTTTTTTTGCCCATCACTGGTTTCATGTCTATTATAAGTACAATTACCATATGTGATGGTTGCGTCTTTTTAGGGTTCCGTACCCAAAGGGTAAAACGGGACACTATTACTAAGGTTCCGCTGTTCGTATGTCCGTCTGTCACCAGGCTGTATCTCATGAACCGTGATAGTTAGACAGCTTAAATTTTCACAGAAAAATAAAAACAATTAAATAAATATTGAAGGGGGTTCCCATACAACAAACTCGATTTTTCTCGTTTTTGCTTGATATTGATAACGGAAACAGATAGATGCTTAAAATATTCACAGAATATTCAGTTATACTTTAAAAATAAATAATTAAATTTAAATAAACCAATTATTTAAGAGAGGCTGACAGACATGATTTTTTGCCGTTTTTGTAGATAATAGTACGGAACCCATTGTGCGTGAGTCCGCCTCGTACTTAGCCGATTTTTTATATTATCACAAATTACGACTCATATCTAATTAAATTATCTAACAATTATAAAGAAAGTCTCGGGTTATTCTGAGTTCCTTTATAAGTCTTATTTATTCATTGAATCGTACATAGACAAATTAACCAACATTTTCTATTAGTTCGTTAATTTATTTACGAATATGATACAATAAATAATATTATAGAGGGCTTAACTTTAGTTATATCCGTATCATACATAATTTATTTTCGTCTTAGATTCTATAATATAACAACTGTTGATTCCCAGAAATTAGTTATACTTTTCAATAAAACTTCGAACATAATTACACTAATATTTTATATACTACGTAAGTATGATCATACCTATATCTACTTATCTATAGTCGTTACATTTTCGTCAACGCCGTAGTTGAAGTACGATAACTAGACTTTTGGAAATATCTTGAACTTTCTCGCCTAATGCATAATTAACACCTCAAACTCTGCAGCAGCCACGACAATAGACTACCATCTTTATGCTCCTACTCATAGTTTTGAACTCTTTCTTTTTTTTTTCTACATTCATTCTATTTATTTGTAATCTGAATTCCACTGACTGCTTACCATCTGGCGGGGTGAAGTCACTATGGTAGGGTAATATACCAAAAAAAAAATGCACTCGGTTTAGGGCTTGGGCCTTTCATCAACTGTAAATTATTTCAAACTGTAGGTAAGTACTTACGTCAAAATTTTCTTCAAACTTTCATCAGGATCTTCTTCTTAGGGCACTCGGGCACTCTTGTCAGAGTGGTCGTGGTTGATGTGTGTGATGGTGTCTTCATCAGGATAAAGCAATGGAATGGTCAGAGTAACTCAATCGAGTGTGACCAAATTATTTAGTACTAGCGACCCGCCCCGGCTTCGCACAAGTATTATGCTGATACTAAATATACTACAGAATGTCTTTTTAAACAACGTTCACAGCTTTTTTGTCATTAGACAATACAAACATGTTTTCTATAGAGGCCGGCGGCTCCCAGCCGGTATATACCGCCGCAACCGCTATGTCCTTGCATTACATTAGAAACCTCTAAAATTACCAGTTGTTTCTAATATATTTTGCACGTATTATACATATAAACTTTTTCTTGAATTACTCTATCTATTAAAAAAAAACCGCATCAAAATCCGTTGCGTTGTTTTAAAGATCTAAGCAAACATAGGAACAGACAGCGGGAAGCGACTTTGTTTTATACTATGTAGTGATTGTATGCAGTAGAACTAAATTTTTCACAATTTCTATTAATAATAGATACAATTGCAAAGGTGCAATTGTAAAATAAGGATTTTAATTATGCACTTCTAAAGGTTTAAAGTCACAGAAAACATGTTTAGATATCCACATCGAAATTTTTATTTTTAAAGATAATTGTGCAGAAATATTTTAAACTTGCATTTGTACGTGGTGTGAAAAAGCATCCTCTATAAACGCCATAATGCGAGCTTATAGTACCAGCAGCGGTTTTACATGATGACTTTTGAGATGATGTCCACCACTCTGTCAGCCTACCATCAGCGACAGGGTGGAGGCAGTAGGCATATATAAAATTAAATGTGCGTTTACAAGCTATTTTTGTCCGTCCAAGGGTTGTTTGTAAAGATTATTTTAGTGATAACACCGTCCTTTGTGTATTAACCTTATTATACGTATGAAACGGATATACATGAATATTACTCTTTCTAAGGGCGAATGAGACATTTCCTGTGTTCATGATTTTATATGAAAATTTAAGCCAAACTGATTTAAAAGCAGCATCAATTATAACGTACATTCATCTCCCTTCGGTACATGATTGTACGTAATAATTTATTACGTGGATAGTGCAGTGGTGATTTCAACATTCCGTGGTGATAGATAGGTCAATGACTTTAAACAAAATTTATGTAAACCACAAGTTAATCCATTTGTCGATTAATATAACATACTACCTTTTGCCCACGGCTTCGCTCGCGTGGAGATCGTAACAAATGAAAAAAAAGTAGTTTCATTCAATCGTTTTCTTCCCTTGTAACATCCTTAAGGGATGATTTTTTAAAATCTTTCTTCGTACATGTCTAGACATTAAGACAAACACAATTTTCAAATTTCACATCTCTTCTAAAACAAAGATCTTTTAAAACAACGTTTCATCCCCAATTTCATCCTTCTAAAACTACTCTTGTCAAAAATATAGATGAGAGTTTTTTTATTATTTTAGTACTAATATCCAAACACAAGTTTACATGAGTATAAATTAAAGAACAAAAGTTTCATACAATCGTTTTCATCCCTTTTCACACACTTAGGGATTGAATTTTTTGACATTAAGACAAACACACTCCCTAATATTCAAGTCGCCACGACCAGGCGGTTTAGGCTGTGTGTTGTCTGTCAGTCAGTCATTTAGGACAAAGCCTTTTATAATATGTATAGATTGAATTGGATACACACGTGTTCTCCGTAGTAGGTTTACTTTGTCTTTGTGAAATTATACCTCATTAGATAGGCGGTACAGTCATGCCCTACAATTTCTTTTTTTAAATAATTTAATATACAATTCGTTGCCGTATTGATTTTTCTAATCGTTTCAAAAGTGATAAGAGGGATTTTGGGCATTTGGTAATGTTGATTGATGGGAAACGCTTTTCAAAAGACTCTTAGGGCGGTATTACATTATCTTATTTAAATCATATAAATATGATTTCATATCTGTCAAATTTTGTGATCATAGTTATATGATGATGATGACGTTCTTGATTTTTACATGTTACACTTATCGATCATATAAATGTCATATACCATCAAGACGTTTTTTCCATTGCTATTGGATGGTACGTTTATGCTAGTGTCGCAGTCTAGATAGGGGATCCTTTTTGACAGCTAGCGTACAAGTAGGATCATATCTACACACTCACATTCTATTCACATACAGACTGTGCTAGTGTGTTGAGTATGATCCTATTTGCACTCTATCTATCAAAAAGGATCCCTAACTATGATCATAGACAATATGAATCACATGTAGTTTTTATACCGTCATATGTTCTTCATTTAAAAATAACTCACACATCTATGATCATATTTCTATGATTATGTAATAGCGGCCTTAGGCCGCTTAGTATTAGTAATGGAGCCCTTGTGATATCAGAAAAAGAATTCTGAATTTAAAAAATACAATATAAAAATAACATACTTATCCAAGTTCATAGGTTACGGTTACCGCTTCCTATCCAGGTGAGCTGTTTGCCCTGTATGGGTGATTGCCACCAAACTTCTACCTATAAAACAAATTTCAGACAATGTATGATTTAATTTGAACAGCTATTTAACATTTTTATTTATACGTCTAGTGTTTAAATGTTTGTCATCGTAAATTACAATACATTAACATATTCCACAGTGGCGGTGAATTTGCGTAAATCAAATAAATAATACTTGTTCACCACAATGCTGGCTAACTGTGAATGTCCTGTTATTGTAAACATAACATTTTGTTTGTTAATACATACATTAGTTTATCTACAACTAACACACAACACGCATACGGGTCGCCTGATGGTAAGCGGTTACCGTATAAAACCTTTTAACTTCTTTCTTAAAGAACACCATTCTGTAGTCTCTCAGGAAAACTATTTCTTTCTATTGTGTTACTATAGAGTTACGAACTGATTTGTCATTATTTTATACTTTGTACCTACGTAGCTTCGTCCGGTGGTAGTCTAGATCAGCTTGATTCGGAAGTAAAGCTACCTGTGATAGAATCTTGTTAAATATCGATGGTTTTAAACGAGACTCGAGATGTAGGAACCTAAGTAGCTTTCTCTATTTCAAGGGAAAATACTGACAAATGTAGTGTTCCTGCTGACGATTATTGGTACGTCGAATTCTTGTAAATGAACTTTTCTTGCAGCAGAAACTACTTTATTTCTTATACTACCAGTAGATTATATTACTCTAGTGAAGTTTTACAGATATCCATAGACATGTATCAGCATAACATGAGTCTTGAGTCATCTCATCTCTTTTTGACAGCTTTGGTACGTTCAAAAACGCATTATTATTATGAGTGTTACCACTGTTTAGTTTTGATTAAAATTAAGAATGATCTTTCATTCTTTGTTATCATTATTTATTAAGTATTTAGAAATAAGATATTTTATGCATGTCTTTTTAATTTTTATTTTTTTAAATTGTGTTTTATTTTCTATGTGCGTCGTGTTTTGCACAAATAAATACTTTTTCTTTCTTCTTTCTTTCTTCTTTCATAACCTAGAATTGTAACAATAGTATAACGCACTAAATGTTGATAAAAAGCAAGCTATATCGTTTCTTCATAAGTGCAGCTAGATTCGTCAGCTATTCAATGAAATATTCCTTTCATTTGCATATTTTAACATAGCACAAATAAAACTATAACTAGGTAAAAATAAATTTATTGTTAGTCTATGGTGGGTGTCCATGGAGCGGGCTATGTTAGGCGTCTCCCAGCGCGATCGTTTGAAAAAAGGAAGAAATCCGCAGGCGAACCAAAGTAACTGACTTGGCTCGCAGAGTTGCTTCTCTGAAGTGGCATTGGGCAGGACACATAGCTCTCAGAACTGACGGCTGTTTGGGCAGAAAGGTTCTAGAGTGGCGACCACGAACCGGAAGGCGCAGCGTGGGCAGACCACTCACAAGGTGGACCGACGACCTTATAAGGGTGGCGGGCAACCGATGGATGAGGGCGGCGAACGACCGGCCACGGTGGCGAAAATTGGGGGAGGCCTATGTCCAGCAGTGGACGTCTTTTGGCTGATATGATGATGATGATGGTGGGTGTCCGGGCCTGTCATACGCCAGTCAAAGTGCCTGATCAAAATAAAAACAAATTATTGTATACCTAACATATTACGGCTAAATCACAGACATAAAAACGCAGTAGTCGCTACGACAATTTAAAGCAAGTTTTTTAAACCATAATACTAACAAATGTATGATGTAGGAGATCGACTAGATTATACATAATGCTGTCTACATTATTCTTTTATTCATGACGCTCAACTTTGTATAAAAACGTTGTTAGCTGCCCATATTTTAGTAGACTTACAAATTGGTGCGATGGCTGGTACTAGTACTAATATGGATATGGATACACACTACATTTTAATTTAGCCACCGTAGAAAATATAAAGACAAGATTGTAGAAAATAGGTACTGTTGGCTCGTTAACGGTCGAGTGATATTGAATTAGGAGAATAAAGCGTACACACTCAGAGACAAATAGAAGTTTAATAGTGCTACGATACCTTCTGACAGTTTATCGATATCGATAGATGAAATTTGTCTATGGGCTGGGGTAAATTAACAGACATGCTAATAAAATGAGGTCTGGTTGCATAAAATTACAGTTTTTTGTTATGTTATGAATTGGTACTTTTAGAAATTTTTCCTCATCAATTTTATCAATAAATTTCTGTAGTCATCTAGAACATTTATTTATTATTTATTTATTGAAAAAGTATTTACAATATCATTACAGATAAAAAATCCAATACGATATCATAAAAAAAACCTAAAATTTAAAACAATATAACTAATTACTTAATAAATATACCTATTTATCCAATACTATACATTTTTGTGCAACATCTTTGAATTTTGACAAGGTACATTGAAAATATTAATTTCTATAGAATTAATATTATAATAAGTCGTATGGCGCGTGACAATGGAGCAAATTTGAGTCGATTCGTCCTCACCGCTGGAACGTTAAACGTGTAACAATATAATATATAACATAATTCTCTCTTAATTTGCTTCATGGATCTTCCGGTCTGATCTTTCGGAAACCTGCAAAAGAACACAATGTATGAAACACTATGAAAGGTATAAAGATAGTTACCATAAAATCGTTAACTACAAAATATAGTAATATTTTTGTCATCGATAAAATATGCAGCACAAGTCACAACACTATTGAACATGACTACACAAATTGGTAAAAATGTAAAATACTTAAAAATTACTGAATCGAATGGCAAACAGACGATTATAATATGATTGCAGTATAGTAAAGTATAAATCACTTAGGTATTTTGCACTTATGTATAGGTTTTTAGTATATATCATTGGTTTGTTATCTACTCACCGATGGAAGTTGACGATTTAAACTTGATTTTCTTTGCGAAAAGAATGTAATCTACAACCTACAATAACGCAGGACATTGCATATCCAATGGGCTTAATTTTACTTCACAATAGCATTATGTAATTATTAAATAACATATATTATTTCACAAAACAGATAAACAACAATGAAAATAACGAGCGGCGGTATAATCCGACAAAATTGTTTAGAGGCCTTGACAAGTTGGAACATTTGACATTAGTTCGCTTCGTAATTCGGCATCCAAAGGTAACCATAGGTAACCAAAATGACGTTTCTACAGTGTACACCAGCCGTCCTTAGCAAAATTATTTGTCTCTTTCTTTTCAATGTATCCGGCTTATTTGGAAAAATAGGACAACTATATGAGGGTGATTAACACTCCTTCTATGCTTTAGTACTTGTTCTGTGACATAAATGTACCAAGACTATAATGGCTGCATACTTCACTTGTTTCCGTCTTAATAAAAATACAACCAAAAATAATACAAATAAGGTTTATACTATAGAAAAAGATGTTTGAATACCATTATTCTATTGTTGTTAAGCAGAATATTAGTCTTTTCTCATGACAAGAAGATTTAATTAAACATCGATTAACGCATTTTCTCAAGTTAATGTATAAAATGTCTTATAAATAAAATTGATTATTCCTTTGATAAACCCTGTTTGTTATAATTAGATTCGAAGTCTAATAAAATTACAATAGCCATTTTTTGTCATAGTTTTCGTTCATTCAAACTAGACAATGTTTTATTAGAATTGTAAGCTGCATTAAATTTTGGAACAGATAGTTCAAACACGTCGGATAACTTCACTAACACACATTTATTCACACTTGAAGAAAACTAGAAACATAGAGTTATTCTTTTTTGCACATACACGCTAAAAGCAATCTCCGTCATACTGGTAACTTATGGCATACACATAATTTGCTTAAAATCATAATTCTCATCTCAGAATGTTTATTTACATACTAATAGGTAGTACTCGTAACATTTTATTGCACATTAAAACTTGGTAGAATAATTGCTTTAAATATTTTTATGTTCATAGTAGTTTTTATTAAGAACATCATAATTTACGTCGGGTATGCTAGCTAAATTATATCTTTGGGTGTTTAATAATGTTTTATTGTAACAAAAAATTCTAATAATTATACAACTTGCATTAAAATGCTTTGTACGACGGTCGGCGTGTTTGGTTGTAATACATGTATACGACTAGGCACTGATGAAACATTAACATAAAAAAGATATTTTAAACACAATTTAATTATACTATTGCACGTAACAGTTTAGTTATTGCCATTGATAAAACTACCTTTGATGAGAATGATGTCTTCAAAATGTGCAAATATTTGTAATACTTCATAATAGAATTATTATAACTGCACATCTAAAGGATCTAATCTACCGATTAATCTAGTCGCTTAACTACTAGAATCGGCACCTAGGTCCTAATGTTGATCCCCGTAGACAAATAAATATTTGTTTTACTTGTCTAGGTAGGTCTATTCTTTAAATTAGGTAGGAGTAGGTATCTATTCTGGCTGCCGCTGATGTAGTATTAAGATCCGGCGGTCTATCCGTTAAGGCGAGAGCAGGCGCACAGAGTACCATCTCAGGCCAGCGAGCCCGACATAGCCGCCTTGTTTCCCCGGACGAGGAGGTATGCGTAAATGCATTGCCCCTTTACAAAAAAAAATGGTACCTATTCTGGCTGCCTTGCTATAAATGTTAATAAAACGAAAGGAATTTTTTTTAGTTCAGTTTAGGTTAAAAAAGATATAAGTAAAAAAATGATTAAAATTTTTGACGACGCCGATCGATTTGAGTAGAGGAGGTCTGTGCTAAGTATCTATGGTTGTTAAGGGTTATAATGTTAAATATGGTTCCATACCTTCTTGGTGATCCTACTAAGGCGGAGGTAGCAATAATTTAAGTTTCCATTAATAAAAGATTAACTATAGATTTTTATGCTTCATTTTATGTTTACAAAGCACGCTCTTTATTTATTTTCTTTTGTGCAGGAGCGATTACTGCTGTCAGTGCTGCCTCAACACGTCGCGATGGAAATGAAAAACGACATCATTTCGCCGGTCGAAGGACAGTTTCACAAGATCTACATACAAAACCACGAACAAGTCAGGTAAGCTCATACTATTGAATATTATGAATAGTATTGTTATTAAATAGTTAGTTAAAATGTCGATTCGCAATAAATAATTATAAAACAAACAAAACGAAAAAATAGTTGTTCTTTTGTTTTGTACCTCTACTCTGAGGCTTAGGTGAATGTTACCTTGATGGTACCTAATTAAGACTTCGCCTAAACGGATGACATTATTTGCATTCTATACTTCAAAGCCTTTATTTAGAGACTACGGTTCATATAATTAAAAATGTTGGTCTAATAATATATGGTACCTTTATACCTAACAACAAATACAAATTTTTGGCAATGTAAATCTTTTAATTCACTTTAATTTTACAAAAAATTAATTGTACATTTTACGTCATTTTGCCGGTATGTGTCCTTTTCTAATTATATAATATATATATATATAATAATTATAAGGCATAATCCCGTTACAAGTCATATATGTTACCTACATAACTAATTAGGTTGTGCTCGCCAATTTACTGCCAGTATCTTATCTTGAACGAGACACGGCTTTGGACTACCTCCAAATTGATCTAGAAACCGACCCTCTTTAATTCAATCGGTACAGCTTGTATTACGGATCATATATTGCCGTGTAATTAAACTTTAAATGGATGGTATAATACTATCTGACTGAATGGACTTTATGAACCACAAATTAAACAATTTATGCTTATAAATTGGGGTATTCCTCAAATGCCTGGTATGCCTGTGCCTGAGGATTCTTTCCTCAAAATGCTAATGTTTGTTTTAGGTCAATCGAAGCTAATATTGAGAGTTGGGGTGGCCTATATCCAATGACATCGCTTAATACTAAAGCATATCATACGATAAAATCATATATTTCACGAGTAATAATAAGCGTAGCATAGCTCACTTATTGTATAATAGATATCTAATTGAACAGAATATTTCTACAATATACTATTACTATTATAAACAAAGTTCAATGAAATTTGTTGTTCTTCAGACAGCCGAGTATTCTTCAGAGTAATTGAGAATAATGGCGCACCTTTATCACTTCTTCTCATTAGTAAAGTACAAAGCTAAAATACCTTAATGTAAGATAAAAGAAAATCTAAAAATTTCGTTTCACAATCTGAAGCCATATTGTATCCGCATGGAAACCTCTGAATTAATGCAAATTGCTTTGTTTTAAGATAAGCTGTCATTTTTTGCCGTTCCATAATTCATTTTAATGATAATGATTTCATTAGATTGTCGTATTTTATTTTATTTTTTTCGCCAACATCTGAAATCATGTTATTAATGCATTTATGCCAGTATTTTTAGGGCGAGTGAGGTCGCGATCTTTATTTATTCACTTGTGTGTACATGATTTATTTGTTTTACCTATCACAAAGCCTAAAAAAGGTAAAATTGTCCATAAACCATTGTTTGTTTATTTATACGTAGCGAGTTTTTGAATGATACGCGTAAAAATGTGAAGCAATTACCTTGTGATGTGTTATACTTATAAATGGTATTTTTGAGAAAGATATGATTCGTTTCTTTATGTTAATTACGATTTTACTTATTTCAAACATGATATTTATTTATTTATTTCATATCCAACTTACATTTACAGTCGAGACTACACATAAAGAAATTGAAATTGAATATGACTGCCGTTCAGTGATATTGTGTTCGGAAGCTGTGTCTGGTAAAGGGCAACAGATTCACCCCCTGTTACATAAGAAGCTAGTTAACTGACGAAACATTATATATCTTGATAAAAGATTATATATCTTGATACTAGCTATTGCTTGTGACTTTCTTCGCCTTAAAATTCAGACGTGTGCCTGCCTGATCTTACGGCAATCGTACATTGTATCAGTAATAATCAGTATAATCTGTCTCTAGGGCGAACCCCATTTAAATCACCCACTACCACTAAAACTGACGAAATTGTTTAGAAATGTTATTTGTTCTTTATTTAAGCAAACTTAATATAAATTTCTGAACGCACGCATAAAAATTTGACAACCAATAAATTGACGGGTACGAAACCCAGAAACATTTTTTATGGGAAAATGTTTTTCTTTTAATTATTTTTCTTCAATTTTGTTGTTCAATGTTTTTAATTGTTATTCTGATATTCTGGACGGAGACAAATCTAACAAATCAAAAGTCATGGAAATCGGTCCAGCCGTTCTCGAGTTATAAGTGTTCGAACAAACCCGACTTTGTTTTATATATTAAGATAAACATGTTCTTTTAAAATTCATGCCTATTCTATTTGTTATGTTAACTAGCAGCAGACAGGAATGAACTAAATCTGTCAGGCTAGTGATTTATATAACTTTTATATCTGAAGAAATAATTCACTCTTTTAAATCTCTTAGTGAAAAATAAATCTTTAAGTAGCTATCAATTCAGTTGAGATGCAATACTATCGAGAATATTCTTTCACTGCTCTTAGAAATATACACAAAGTGAAGCTTGTTACTAGATACCGTCGTGGCGTCGCACTCTACTCAACGATTTGTTTCGTTGCAACTTGACAGAAGCTTTATATTATTCATCATCCTTCGCGTTTTCCTCAACTATTTTGTAGTCACTTTCCCGTCTATACTATGTAAACAAATATTTGTATTTTACTGGCTATCTTGAATAGTTATCTAATACTTGGACTTGTAAGCAGATTTCTTAGAATTCTCATAACCCGTAACGATTGCTGATATCCATTGAACGTATGGCTTAACTTGCCCTCTTGAGACACCAATAAATTGGTCTCGATATGTTTTACACAATGGTCACCGGACTAGGTACCTGATCGTAACAAGTGCGACTAATCTCGCAAATCCATCGATCCGCGATGTTTTACTTAGCCTGCAAAGAAAGCTTTAAACAAATAAAATTTTAAAAAAAAATGAGTGATGTAAAGATGTAAATAATGATTTTAATTTTCTTCTCTGCTCCTTTCATTATTACTGAGTCAACGAATGTAAATTTTTACCAGTGTCAAGTGTTAATATCGTCGTTGATGAATATTTCATGATTTGTATGTCACAGGGTTATTGTAAAAGCCGTGACGTACCGTACGTAATTATTGTTAGGTACTAAGATTGACGAATGATAAAAGTCCCAAAAAACAAAAGCACTTTACAATTATTATTTTCCAAATGCTTGTAAGTTGCCCACCGCTAGCAGTTCATTGCTTATCTACAATGCTACAGTAAACGGTCTCCGTATTAAGATTACCGGCTTATCGTACACTAATTACTTTCTGTACCGTTTATAATTACGTACAACGGCTGTTACATATGTCTATTTAAATATTTAGTTCGTCTTCGTTTGCACGTTGCGCGTGTGTCTTTGTTATTTACCTCATGTAGGACTTAAGGATAAGTAAGGATTATATTAGTTTTGCGTATATTATTAGTCGATAAATACCTCATTTCCTAGAGCTCTGGTTATTTGTTGTTTTATTAATACGTATATGTATAGCTCTTTCCTGTTAATTCATGCTTATTAAACTAAAATGTTAGTCATCATTAACTCAATATATAACTGCATATTATCTACCTATTATATAATGACATAAAAGTTATTTCAAAATAGAACATTGAGGAGCTTTAAGCTTAACTAGCTAGACGATTAGTTTCTCACTAGGGAACAAGCCCTGTACCGTGGCATATTTTACAAACAGAATTATCGGATACAAAATAAACGCACAACGACTCGTGAGAAAATGTTCTGACCCGTACATATAATCTATATTTTGTACTCCGTAACACAAGAGTAGACCCTAGATCATGAGTTTTTTAAAAAAAATTCTATACCATTACTTTCTATACGTACAAGTATTACCTAATAATACGAACACCTAGATGCGCTCAAACTTGTCACAATTAAAGCTTGCTTTATAATTTCAAGAGAAACTTTAAACGTTTTCTAAATAATTAATAAATAAATATCAAGCTTAGAAACATCCTTTATTAACGTGTGAAATAAATAAAGTATCCATTATGTAAATATAACAAAACATTTAATCATTATTGAGGCTGTAACCAGTTATTATGTCAAGAGTGAAAGTGAGTTTTATTATGTAGTTGTTATCAGCCATGCATCGTTGCTTTGACGTTGTCTTTTCTAGAGGTGCTTGCTGGTTTTCAATTATTTTTAGTATGGTTAATAGCAATAAACAAATCATTAAAATATATAACTTGAATTAAACTTTGAACTGCACGTAAACAGAAAAAATACAAAATTTTATTGTTTGTTTTGGAATTCAAAGACTTAAACTAAAGAGTAAATAAATTGCCGTGGTTTCCATTATTGTGTTGTATTTTGGACATTATTGATTTCCGGTGAAAGAAATAAAATTATCATAAAAAACTTAGACTTCAGCCATATTAATAAAAGCTCGAACATTAGATGAGTTGAAAATAGTTCCTGAAAGTCATGCATATTAATCGTAAACAAATTAACTGAATATTAAACATTTTATGTCAGTCCATTCGGTTTGTAAGTTGTGCTATAAATATTTATACAGCAAAAGCGTAGGAAAATTCTCTTTGGCATTAATACAATAAGCGCCGTTGATGATTGGCAAGAAAGTTACGATGCCATAAGTGTGGCTGATGGTTGATTACCAAACGTAATGGATGTGATATCGCTTTCAATACGTACGTGCAGTTTATTTACTTTAATATTATTGGATCTATTTATATTCGGTATTAACACAAATCATTATTGATATGATTATATTATTGAGTAGTCCCGTCCTGGCTTCATATGAGTGTCATTAATCTGTTTTTATGCGACAACATTACAAGTTTTATACTTTTTCTGGTATAATAGTATGTATCTAGTATACCTTCCGGAAGAAATTCTCTCAATTATATTGAAAACTGCATGAAAATCTGTTGCGCAGTTTAGAACAAGTAAGCGGAGAAACAGACAAAATAATACAGCGTCATTTTTACTATATTTTTCTTGATGTTTTAAATGTTTAATTCACGGTATGTTAATTGGTATGTTCAAGATAAAATGAAAAGTAGGTAGGTATAGTACCTACCCCCACTGCAGAGCAAAAGCCTCTTTTCATATATAGGTATGACTATATTTAAATGCAATTGCGCTTTATTTGTGTAAATTTAATATATTTAAAGACAAAACAATAGAAGGAATTAGGATTATCAAAATTAAATGCGCTTACGCTCGAGCTGATTGACGTCAGTATTTACATTCACACGGATTTTAATATACAACATACACTTTTTAATCACAGATTCGGGTTATTGAGTAAAAGAAGCTATCTTCGCATTACTATGCATAATTTTGTATTAACTACTCTATATTTTATAATATAGATAAACTATTGCCTTACTTTGTTGATATTTACTGTGTAGGAACTTTTTTGTCAAAGTTAGCAGTTTCTTCTGGATCGTTATAGTAGGTAAGTTCTTATTCCTTACCGTATTTGATTATATTTTTTATTTTAACACACACTGTCATTGCGGTCCAGGTCAAATACAGCCACTAAAATAATAATAAAGAAAACAATTACAAAGACGTCAGAAAATTACGTGATTACTATTATAGCATACAAACAAACAGTACTGTTTTCAGTTTGGTTTAGATTAATATCATGTTACCCGTATTATTAGTCTACCAAAATGACTCCAGTCTACCAGACAGTAAATAAGCCAAGCCGTCTGTGGTGTCAAGCGGTCGTCGCCTCGATTGCTACCATGGCAAATACAACGTAGTCGTCCTCAGTATAGTCGCTTTAGGAGACGCTTTTTAAAAAAATCTAGGCTCAAAATCAGAAGTAAACTAATGCGCTTTTTTACCAAGTCACGTGTTTCATCGTGTCGTTTAAAATAGTGAAATTGTACCAAATCGTTTGGTTCAAGGCCCTTTACATAACACTGTAAAAGAGAAGGGCACATTCAAGGTTTAGTAAGAACTTTCTTTTATTGTTATGTTGCCATTTTCAGTACCTAAATATATTTTTAACCCGCCTTGAGAAGGAACCAGTGGTGAATACAAAATAGATACTCTTAAGAAATGTTTTCCTTATCCTTTGTGAGGGTTCAGAACATTTTCACTAGTTAGCTATTTCTTACATAAAAATACAAGGCAACAATCTCATTTATTGTTGTGCAAATACTTTAATTTTGAAATAAAAAGAACATAAAAATAAAATGTCAGTTAATTAGAGGAAAATGAACTAGTCAGAAGTCCGTGTAGTATCTTTCAGATGACTAGATATTATAAGAGAAAAGACAAAAGCCCGACAATAAGATATAAGTTCGCGGTAACTAATTGGTTTAGCTATAAGTTCTAGTTTCTATAATAGAAATAATAAAATAAGCCTACGGTGACCAGGTAGGTATTGTTCAGCTAGTCTGTCAGTATACGGCCACTAAGGATAATAGTATAGAAAAAAATTAATCAATCCTTTCTTATAATATGAGCCCCTCATTTTTTGTTAAGATCTGGGTATAATTCATCTTTGTCTACCTTATTTAGGGTAAAGTCGTGACGTTCTTAATGTAATTGTAATTTCTTGATTTTAGTAGTTAAATATTATCTTAAGAAGTACAAAGTACAACACAAACACAAAAAAGTATTTCTTTGATATATTTCAAGTTTTCAACGTAGGTACGGAATAAGTTTATAACTTCTGTACTCCTTCAGATGAAGTCTGTAGGGAAAGTTCGCGGAGTTCATTGTTAGTATATATTTTCAAAGCTAATTGTATATAAATTTTTCATGTTATACGAATATTGTTCTTTTGTATGGCTAGAGCCGCTTTGGCTTGGCTTCGGTATTAAAAGTTGCAGTTTTTTTGGCTCGTTTTATTATTATTATTAACGTTGCTGCGCGGCTCTTTTAGATACAAGATTAATACAAATCATACAGTCATACAGCAAAACCTGGCATAAGAAACGCGCAAAATAACAATGAAAGCCGCATACAAATCTATTGGGCGGTTCTCTAGATTAGCGAGTTCATACAGATAGACGACGAAAGTCTTGACTTTTATAGTAAAAACCGTATCAAAAACAGCGACTTTTGCTTTACCTATACTATTATAAGAGATGAAGAATTTCTGGTAAGATTCAACAGGCTGGTCTGCCGAGTGAATCATTGTGTTCATTTAGCCTCGGGCTGTTTGTTCATGTTAGCTACATTGTTTGCACGCTCTTATTTTCATAAGGACGAATCATCGTTTGCTGTGCAGGCAAATCCGGTCCTTAAGCAGGTTTATGTTTATTCTGCAGAATACATATAATATGTTGGTTTACGTGCTAGTTCGCGAGGTATGGTGATAAAATGGCATCTACCATCCAATCTTTTTTTATTACGATATATACGATTGTGACTTTGCGTCTGTATATATTTTGTATTTTGATTTTGGTTCACCACGTGCCAGTAATATTAATAAAATAAGCGGAAAAGTTTGTTTGTTTGTTTGTTGGTACGAGCTAATATCTAAAACTATCAATCGGATTTGAACAGTTATGTTTGCGTATGATAGCCTAGTTCTTGAGGATGGTTATAGGCTATAAAACATCACGCTACTGGCGACTAGAGGAAAGCAGTAACTAAAGACGCGGGTGAAACAGCGCTGCGAGAAGCTAGTATTCAAGATAAACTTCAAAAGTACATGACTAAAACAGCCACATGTGCACTTGCACGATTTCGGAAACATTAATCACTTAGAATAAGCGGAAAGAAAACTTTAACCAATAAATTACTACGACGTCATTATTTTTCAAATGCCTCTAAAATCGAAGTGTAGGTATAGGCATCTTTCGATAGAAAATGCATGGTGTTTTTGTCACTAAATTTATCTAAAAGATGTGTCCACTATTTGAAGTCAGCCTCAGTTAAAGGTTTATTATCTTTCATACCTATCATAAAAATTAGAAGAACAGAATGAAAATGTACTAAAATGTGAGATAAACAAAGTTCCTTGATTACATTTT
Organism: Parascotia fuliginaria; assembly: GCA_963082885.1. Taxonomy (NCBI): domain Eukaryota; kingdom Metazoa; phylum Arthropoda; class Insecta; order Lepidoptera; family Erebidae; genus Parascotia; species Parascotia fuliginaria. The sequence goes on along the minus strand of OY720174.1, from coordinate 8,302,839 downwards.
ACATGCCATCGGTTTCTTGAATAAATACCGCTCACCGATGAAGTAACGAATTGTATCTTTATTTTTATCATTCTTTCAGACGCCTCTTTATATTTCTGTTGTTTTACAACGGCATTATGTAATCAGAGGTCATAGATGTTTATTCAATTTATAGAATAAAAATTAATAGAATAGAAATCTATGCCACTTGTCTAGAGCCTCTGATTTTTAGATGCAAATTTTTGATTGATTTACAAGTATGTATAATTGTATGATCTAGTGGTTAACATAGACGCAATGTCAGAAACGTTACGCCATGTCATTAAACTCTCCCGCGACTCACAGTTCTCTAAAGCGAAGTTTAAAAATAATTGCATATTATAAAATTTGGAGATATGTATACATCTATACTGTTATTTATTATATTTACTGTAAAGTAAATTCAATTTTTCCTTTGTACAAAACCCTATGTTTTTTGTTTGCCTTTGTTTCGTTTTATGAGAACTTTTTAATATTTTCTTCAAAAATAAAAACAAAGACAAGACAATAATAGACTCACAATAGCTTTATCGAGAATGTTTACAATACACTAAACGCTTTTCTATAAATCGATTTCTTTCCACACGTCTGTCACTGAAATCTCCTTTAATTTGACGCCCTGACTCAAGTGCAACAATCCTTTGTTTAGTGCCTTAAACGCCTGTTTCTTCTCACTACCAACATTCGTATAATATACAACCTTGTTGAGACGTAACACAGAGTAATAAGAGCTATATTCATTTCTCTCCTTCGCTTAAATATACATTGTCGAGTTTTCACCGTCTGATAGCTGAACGTTCGTTGTCCCAAAAATTAATCTCAGCCAAATGACGTATTGCAAGGATTCTCAGCTTTTGTTATGAATTGTGCCAACGACGAGGCTAAAATTTTAATACAGCATTCTTGTTAGAAATTGTTCAAAATAATCTTCTAAAATGATTGATAAATTTAATATTTTGTAACACTAAGTACTTATTTAAACAATTCACAACTATGGTTTTAATAATTTGAATACGATTATGTATATGTTTTGTTAAGGAATATAAGGAGCAATTCCCAATGTACTCGCAACTACGCCTCTTATTGCCTGCGCACTTATTTTCTGGATTAAGAATGCTAAGGCATATTTCAGATCCAGGGAAAAGCGCATGTTGGTGCAAACGGCTGCTTCCTCACTGAGGCATGTGAATCAAATCAGATTAAACATAATATAAATTCCCTTTTATTTCCCAAGACAGACAGATACAGATCTGTAAACTATTATGATTATGCATGACCAATAAATGTCCATGTAATTATCTATTGTACTCGTACCCCAGACGGATTACATTTTAAGTCCTCATGTCTGTTTAAAATCAGTGTAACAAAAGCTAGCATCGGTTATGTAATCAGCGAGCATTGCTTTATAGAACGGGAAACAACTTGGTATTATGAACGTAGCACTCATCAGTCATGTAAATTTTCATGTTACAGGAATCACTAACTATAACAGGAAATGTTTTATAGAAGTTTAGAATAGCGGCGTAGCTCATACCTATTTATTGGCTCTACTTGTCATGCCTTGGCCTGTTTCCAACCACTCAAAAACATGTATTATAAAAATATTTTAACGAGTTTGTAATTTTGTCGATCCGATCGTCTGGAATTTTGTGACATTTTAAGGCCAAGTTTGTCGTCTGTGTAGTAGGTATATTGCCCGTAAATCTAACGAATGTTTGATTTATTAAATAAAATAACAATTCGTCCCTACTTCGCACGTGCCTACATACTTTTTTTTTATATTAGCCTACCAAAGTGACTCCAATCTGCCTGATGGTAACCAGTCCGTGGAATCCAAAGGTGGTGGCCACTATTCCAAAAGCCAAACTACTGGTTTGGCTTCCACTATGGCGGCTTAGTGAGAATCTTTGTCACGCCCCGCGTAAAAGACCGAGGATTGAGGATCAAAGTTACTTTTATACTTTTTACAAATCATTGAAATCCTCGTCACAAAATCTGTGGCGCGAATTACGAGGGAGCGGAGAAACTCATAGCAACTTTAAAAATTTTCAAGTTATTTTAACAAAGTCATCTATTTCTAAAGTTCGATAAGAAAATAGTTTGTTGATTATATCAGTCCATTACGTCTTATGAATTCAAACTAAATGGAGCCTTGTGTGTTGTTACTTTGATATGCATGATATATATTATTGTTAGTAGATTCGTGTCCTGTACTTATTTATATATTCCAATGGCGCATTCAGTGAATCATCTAGATGAGTTCATGCGGGATGCATTAACTAAAGATGCAGTGTCTTGAATTTGATATATTGTTGGCATGAACACCCATTTGTATAACTTATGCAGCTTATTTATACATTTATCAAATTTCTAACAACATAAATTGTATAAAACTAAACTAATTTACTCGCGAAGAAGTATCGTTTGATACTAATTAAATGAGTGCTCTATAGTTAATTGGAAAGTAAAAAAGCATCATAAAGCCGCCATTCTATTACCTAAGACATGGTGGGTTTTGAGATGATGTCTAAGAATCTTAAAGTCATTTTAGTAGATTATAAATAAAACTGAATATGATCATTAACTCTGTTGTATGTGTGCATAGAAATCTTTGCATAATATTTCTTCAATAACTTGTTTACATTATCCTGCACTAAAAACCGTTCGTTATTCAACAATTCAGCAATAGTCATTAATTATGCACTAAATTTGACAGGTACCTAGTTTGCTTACAAAAGAGAAGCCCTATAATGTCGAATAGGCTTGTCCAATCGATACTACGACTGGTATGACGCAAAGTCCTCTACTGTTTATCGAATTATACAAAGTGTGCTAATCCATCGTCTATTTTTGTCAAACAACATAACAATACCCTTTGTCTTGCATTCGTCACCTTGCTTTTAGTGTTAAGCCGTTGTTTTATATCAAAGTAATTTTGTTTACACTTCCATCAATCAAATAAATTTATGATACGCCTTAGCGTTTCTTTGGCGTTAATCTACTAGTATATAAGTATATAATTTATTGTAGTCCTAACATAAAAAAAAAATTATTCTTTTATATCACTAAGGCGCAAATAAAAATAATACAAAGAGAATCGTCTACCAAGGATCGAGTTGCTGTAGCATTAAGAATTGCCCAACCATTACATATGACAGAGGTAAACAAACATATAACTTATTACCGTAAATTACCGAGACTTCAGATATTAGTAGATTAAAGGATACAATAACTGTTTTATTTTATTTTACATTAAAAATCTATCAAACACTTTCAAAGCCATGCAAGCGAAAGGTTAAAAGTTAAGATGGCTGCTTGCGTAAATACTGTTCTGTTAACAAGGGTATCGATTGTAGAGCTAGCGGAGGACTTCGTTTTACAGGGTACATAGCAAGGCACGTGAGATGTTTCTGATATCGTCAGCGCTAACTGTAAATGCAAATCATGCGGCGCGTGTTGTTTATTTGTCATTACGCTTAAAAAACACTGTTTAGATTTCATGTTTGCTTATAAATGAAAGCACGTAAACGAGTTACTTATTTATCTTCATTTTAGCTATCTTGATATAAACATTTTACACTTTAATACTAATAGACTATCCCACGTAAATATATATTTTACTAAACTGGAGCACGCGCAGTAAATTATTAGCTACGTTCATGTTTTTGGCATCAATAGCTCAACTGAAACGGTTCGTTTGTGACTAACGCTAATGACCAGCGCAAATTTGGTGAGCTTTTGCTTATTCCAATAAAAAACTTGAAACTATCACAATATTCACTTCAATTAAAATCCAATCAACATATTGTTCACTCAATGAGGACAGTAAGGTACCTACTATATATTTTAGTTTGCGGTTTTCAAATGTATGGATATTTGTGTCCCAAATTTATTCGGAGCGATTGCGCAATGACTTTTGTAAATAATAATAATAATAATAATATGTGGACACTATCACACACCGTCGTCTAGTCCCAAGCTAAGCAGAGCTTGTGTTATGGGTACTAGATAACTGAAATATAATACATATACATACTTTTTTTTTTGTAAATACATACTTATAATACATAGAAAACACCCAGACTAAAGACAAATACAAAATGTTCATCACACAAATATTTGCCTTCCGCGGGAATCGAACCCACGACACCCGGCGTCACAGTCAGTTACACTAACCACTAGACCAACGGTGCAGTCAAATAATGTGCAAATGAGTTTCATGTAGATGATCCTGAAGTCTAATTTGAATTTTGATTTACACGCATTTCGGCATTATTGTTTTACATTTCAAATCAACTAATTTGGATTTACTAGAAGTTTTCCTTGAAACGTGAATAATATTGTACATAACTTAAACATGATGTTACTATTAGCTTCAAAGAGCCTATTGAATTTCATTTCATACATATATGAAAGTCGTTCCTTGTTAGAATTTATAGAATGTAAGATATTTATTGAGGGACAGCTTAACGTAGCAATTTCTTTTATAATTCAAGTGTATATTTCAATATCCATTATTAGGATTTGTGATCTGCGGGTGGCAACGTTTAGACGAGGAGCATTTTATTTCATAGCTGTGCTGTGTTGTGTGAGATGCGTGTTGTGTGTCGGTCTAAGATCAGATTTAGTCTTGTCAAATAAGAAGTCCAGACTTTGTAAAGTGGTGATTTATTGTAGTTGTATTCTTTATACGATTAAATTGTTATGGTCATAAGTATAGATAACTTAACAGTATTGATCTGCACGTGACTTAATATCCGAGCACGAATGCAAATTAGCGAGGAATGATAGCTGATGTGATTTTTTGAATTATGAATAATCAAGATTGATTAATTGGTTTTAGAGTAATCCACATCTCGCAAAGTAACGAATAAACGGCGTAGAACACTGTTCAGTTTCTCGTTAATGTTAAATAGCCTGCGGAGGGGTGTTATAGAATAGTGTAGCTACATACTAACAAGAATTACCTGGAGGGCATTAGAACAACGTTGTTTTGGCGCACACAGAATCTTTTTTCTAAATTTTTAGGCTGCACGCACAACCAGTTTCTTGGTAGGTTAGTCTCTAGCAACAAGTGCTCCTGGTAGTATCGCTTATCATATATTATCAAAAGAGTTTTCTTATAAATGCTAGTCCAAGTGAAGTCTGTTTCAACGTATTGGTATAGTTAGGACACGAAGAGAATCGTCTCGAAAAATGTCGTTAGTGTGCGTTTTCCGTCATTCAGTACGTGAATACTTATTTTATGCCCATCTGCTATGTAACTTTTCTTCTTTCACTCTGTAATTCTTAACTACGAGTAAAATCTAATTTAGTATTCTTAAAACTACTGTAGGATTTAGTATGACACTAGCTGTGCAGTTTTGGAGCTAAATCAGTCTCTCTTTCCGCCAAGTTCTAGTTATACTGATATTATTGTTCATCAATTCCGGATCACAGTTTTGTTAAGAAAATTATTACTGTCAAGCTGACGAATTTAATTTTACGTTTATATTACGGTACCTATATCTTAGAATCTCTTGTTCATATAATCAGCCTTCATGTCGAATTAATGTTATCAAAATAATAAGTTTGATTTGAATTTAAATAATTGAATATACGTGTTCTACGATAGCATAATTTATAACTTAATTGTATATTAGTCGCCTTTAGTGAAGCAGGCTGTCTCGAATTCCGATAGATATCATTAAAATACATTAACTTTCATGACACGTAGGTTTACTATGATTGCGCTGCTGTATCCAAACGAAGGTGACGTCACACGGGCAGGAAGTCTACCGCGTCTTGTCGCAGCCCGCACTTGATCCTTTTAGGCTAAACGGATATACCGTTGATAAGATTGTCTGTCGTCTCCCGCGGCTAAAATTACTGCATTTATGTTCATGCGATTTGCGAAACTGTGACACTGATTTTTGTACGAAAAATATCTAATAAATATTAATGAATGAAGTTCTTTGATGTCTTTTGCTGTACTACAATCATCTATTAAGTAGGTACACTAGATAGGTACCTACGCAGCGTTGTATGCTAAATATATTTGTATTTTGCGTGCTTACACATAATTCATTCTGACTAACAGTACGAGTTACGGTGTTCTTTATGTGAAAAAAGTTTAATCAAAAGTACCATGGTGCCAAACAAAGTAAAACACTTTGTTTGGCACCATGGAAATGAAATAAAATATTTCTCATTCACGTTTCGAGCTAATGCTGTAGGCGCGTATTCATATTACATTACTAAAATTCATTTTCATTTATTTATTTGCGAATATGGGAAAAGTTGATGTGATGTCACCCGGTTAGAACTTGGCAAATTCATCTAGCTTATTTCATTCAATGTAATTTATGACTGAAGTATTTATAATAACATAGTAAGTACCTACACATTTACTCATCTCTTCTTCGGGAAAACCGAGATATTTTTTACAACAAACATTCTATTCCTTGAATTTTCTTACCTAAAAAGTTTGACGTGCATTTTGTTGTACCTACTTCACGCACGTAATGTTATTTAGAATTATTATTATTTTACAAATATTTGTCAGTTTGGAGTTCCCCGTATAAACCAAATAAGTTAAGCTGAGACTAGGCAACTATGCAATTAATGTCGTGTTGCCTAAACATAACACAAAGTTTGTTAATAACTCCGAACATGTTCGTCACGGGTCCAAATATGGCAGGTTGCTGCTATATTTTCCAACTCCAACCCACCCTCACTTCGCATCGCTATCAACAGTTGCAGTTGCCCGACTTGGTTAACTATTAATATCGTTGCTGCTCGGATCCTATACGTGATAACTTGATGTAATCCAAAACCTTCCATGAGAAACTCACAACATAACAGTGAAAAGAGTGAAGACTGCATCCAATTTATTGGTAATTTCTCAAGATTAGCGATTTCAAACTAACATACGCTTTCTAGCGACTTACTTTTATGCTATCTATAGATGAGAAAAGAAAACATGTTGTTCAGCTCACGTCACCAATGAGTTGGCGAGTGCCCACCAAACTCTCGGTTGCATAATGTATCGCGTGCACTGCAATCGGAAATCCATTGTGATCGCAATGAGCTCAGCCCTATTTGTCAACTGTCATGTTTACCTCCAAAAAAGTTTCAAGTTATTTTAAGACTGGACTGCGTCTCGTCATGTTGCTTTTCACGTCTCTAATTACATTTGCGGTAGAGGTATGAGTCAATATTTGAATAAACAGATGCTTTACAGGCACTTTATTCTAAGTTTCAAATGGGAAATATAGAATAACTAGACTACATCTAGTTGTTTAATTTGAACAGTAGTTTAGTTTTACTTAGAATCACACCTTATTGATGATGGTAATATTTAAAAATAGTTGGTGTACTTATGAGAAAATATTGCACGCCGAGTAAATACCAGAGACGCTATTTTTTATTTAAGTGTTTTACGCTGTCATCTCGGTGTGACAAATACTCGTTATCTTATGGTAGACCTAACTACGCGAGAGTAATTCTTCTATTCTAGAATATTCTACGGCAAATGCTTGTACATTATATAACTTTTCTTTTTTACTTTTCTCTGCTATTTTTCTTTCTTAATTGTACACTTCATATACTCTCACTAATGTTACTTCCTCTTCCACTCTTAAGGTATGCTGTTAGAGAACACAGTTCTGAGTTAAGCTCGCCTTTGTACATAATTTTTATTTTTATATTTTTTTTGTTATGTATATTTTTGTGTGCAATAAATAAATAAATAAATAAAAATAAAACTTTTTATTGACCGCTTCCCATAGTTACCCTGCGTTTATATCTACGTGACTTCTATCAAGATCAGTTTCAACAACATTTATCACTCTCAACAACATTTTGTCTTCCTAGTTTATTGAGGCGTTGACAATTTTGTATCATTGCTAACCTCTAGTGTTGTTTCACGATCACTTACTAGGTCTAAAGTTTCTTGTTGTCTTGTCTTTCGTGTTCTTTTTAGTGCCTCTATCTACGTAGATTTATATCTATATTTTGGATCCCCTATTATCCCGTACACAAACTGTGATTACGTGACTGGTACTATCTATCTAAGTATTTAATTTGCGTCCAATGAACAGTATATAGAGTTACTAGCTGTTGTTCGCGTGAAAATTCAGATGTGTGCCAGTATGAGAATATTGCCTGCCTGATCTTACGACAATCGTACATCGTATTAGTTATAATCAATATAATCCGTCTCTATGGCGAATCCCATTTAAATCTATTCACCCGCCACCACTAAAACTGACGAAATTTCACACAAACTTGCGACTTTAATTTTCCCACTTAATAAGGATAGTTTCTAAATATTAAAAATGAGTATTTTCTATTAATTTGGAAATGCTACTATAAAACTATAGAAGTTTCATACAAACTTTGTCACCCAATTATAACCCAATAAGGGATGAATTTAGCAAAATGTCTTAATGAGCACCTATGACTTAATAGGAACCCCTATGCAAAATTTGAGACTCCTAACATTTGTAATTTCTGAGATTTCGTGATGAGTGACCTTTCGATTTTATGTATATAGATAGAGCAGCAGTACGTTAATGAAACGTCTAACAATTAATTTTCATTACCAAGCTTTGCAGTACAAAAGGACGAATAAAAAAGCTATTCGCTACTTATTGTCGTCATTGGACAGGTGGACAGTTCATTATCAGTTTGTTGGCCGACACTTGTTCAGGTAAACACGCCAACAGGCAACATCGCTTTAAAATAACAGCGGTTTTATTTGTCAAACGAACAAAGCACGAATATAACATAAGTGGTTAATGTTGTGAATGTAGAATGTAGTACAGACATAAAAACCAATATAGGGGCAATTCTTACGGAACAATTTCAATAATGTGAATTTGTTTTGTATGACGGAAAAGGAGGCATGATTGTAAGTAATTTTTTTTAAGTTTATGGACTATAGTATGACTACATATATTCATCGCGCTGGTATCCCGGAAGGGGTGAGCAGATCTTTGCTCACCCCTGCCGGGATAACAGCGTAACACTACACCCACATGTAATAGGGAACAACACTATTGTTAAACTTGGGACAATTACAAAGGATTAATATTTTCCCAAGATAAAGTAGAATGAAACATAATTTAAAAAAAAATCTTGAAGAATTTTGGGAATAAGCCATAATTACCCTTAATCGCCGTAGATACAAGGCGATTAAAGGACAGAAAAGGTTGTATCAATTCTTATCAGGCCATCAGATGTGTTTTCTGCAATGTCTTTAAGTACCTATTAAAAGTAATACAATATTAGGTAATACAAACTAAAAGTAAACACTTAAAATAATGAATTAATAAGCGAAATGTTTTATTAAAAAATAAAAAGCCAGCATGCCGAAAACAAACTGTAAAGAAATAAACGCATTTTGTTTGTTATCGTCAGTACGCTACATTGCAAGATTATATACCCTACGTAACTGCCACAATTAATACGAATCTAATGAATGACACCTCATATGTAAAAATCCATTAAGCCATTAAGGCTGTAGAGCGTACCAAAGAAATAGACATATATACATACAAAGATACATACATACGTACAATATATACATACGTACATAAACGCTCGAAAAACATTACCCTTCTTGACTTTGATAGTCGGGACAAAAACAAATGATAATGTTGAAAATACTACGAGTATTAAAATTTGCAATACGTTGACAAGAGATCTTGTGTAAAGTTTTCTTTCAAATTAATATTGAAAAGTTTTACTTTTTGTATCACTTTGGATCAGATAAAAATCGAATGCGTTGGCTATTTTCCCGTTGATTGCACATGCTGGGAATTGGAAAGTAAATAAGGCGTAACATTGAGGCATGTGGATAAAAACTTATACTTTAGGTAAAAAATTTGTCTAGCAAAACGTATTATTATAAAATCGGTTAGCTAGTTTTTGCGTTGACAGATGCAATTTACCAACTTCAAAAGGCTCTACCTACTCTTATTACAAGTTTTTCCTTCTTTTTCCTTCTTTTCTATTTTTCTACAGTTCAAATACGTTTGAATTTGGTGTTTTATACTTTGTTATCATCTTACGAAGCTAATTTAGAGTCGCTATGATGCATCGATACTCCTAAGATACAAAACAGTTTTTATTTATGTTAGCCTACCAAAGTGACTCCTGCCTGATGGTAAGCAGTCAATGGAATCCAGATGTAGTGGCCACCATTCCAAGAGCCAAGCTACGGGTATGGTGGCTTCCACTACGGCGGCTTAGTGAGATGCTTTTTCACGCCCCGCTAAAAAGACCCAGGATCAAAATTAGATACGAGCACATGCGCTGGTAAAAAGTTTCAGGCTTTAATTGAGCGACAAAAGTATGAAGGCCTTAACAGTTTGATTCGTGACCTTTTAGATTTCACTGTGAAAGGATGGCACTTCTGTCCCGCACATGTCGTTCTAGATAAAAAGGGAGAGGGTGGAATTAATTCAAATGTGTATGTGAAAAGTTTACGACCATTGTATCGAGTAAAACTATCAAATCTACTGAAACGTAGTTATGATGGATATTTTGTTACAGTATTCTGTTTGCCGACATAGTGGGCTTCACGGTTCTCGCATCGCAGTGCAGTGCGCAGGAACTTGTGCGGTTACTCAACGAACTCTTCGGCAGATTTGATCAACTTGCCAATGTAAGTACTACTTTTATACGAATCGTATAGGCTAAATATAACTCTCAAAAACGTGCCTTACATATATCTAGTATGTTAGTACGTTTTCTACGCATCACTGACGTACTAGGATTTTGGACCAATCAATGGAAAGTGCGAGAAAAATCATAATATGGCTCCTGAGTCCTGTGAAACTAAACTTTTAAGTTAAGGTTTCTAGTTCTAAATAGGTCAACGTCTTACTCTCATGTACAAAATAGTTGAAGTACACGCTTAACTTCTTGTAAGGACGACGAAGTTTCCAAATAGGCGTATATTGCGCTTGATAGTAAATGATGTTCTATCGACCCCTTTGAAAACTTTAGTACCTTCCATCATTCCAGCATCCTTTAAAGCGAAATATTAGTAGCTTAATAACATTATCAACAAAGTCACGTCTTAAATCATGTTGTGGTAGTAATGACCTAACTAAATCATCGCAATGACACCTATGCCCTATATGATAACCTATCACCTTCCAATGAACTAAAAGTATACGAAAATACTCGTATTAGTAGAAACTGGACGTCAATATTTACTGGCCAAGAAAGCCGCAACCTTATCAATCGTACACCATGTGCTAATCATCAAGCTACAGCTGGTTTATTTCAACTGCTCACATTTTAAACTACAAATTGATAAAGCAAATAAATACTGTAGCGTGTAAATCGATAACAAGCTTACGTATTTTAAATCCGACAAACGGCTATAGCTGCAGGCGAGGTGTGAGCCCGTTGTTTTTAGATTAAATCTATAACTATATTAGATTGTTCCACAATCACATCCGCCCTTATTCAAAATTTGTTAGTTTACGCTATATGTATAAAAGTATCGAGACTTGTGATTGAAAAGGTATAATGTATAAAAACCTTTTTGATCGCTTCAATGAAGTGAAATATTCTTTATGAAATACTGCTGTTTGCTCTTTATTGTCCTCCTGCCTTAACGGCCACCATTCTACTATACATATTCTTTGGAATGTGTCTAAAAAAGAAATACTCATGTTAACTGTCACTGATTTATCACCAACTGTCTCGAAAACGTTTCTAAACTTCACTGAAAAGGAACTTCCTTAATTCATCTAGGCGTGCACTGATTTGATTAGCGTGCGTCATTGACTGATTCCATTTTGAGTAGAAGCCTTCAAATACGAGGCCACAGGGCTTCGTCTAAAGGCGAGTGGAATTTTATTTGTTTATTTAACGCCTACTAAAATTACTCCACTGATGGTAAGCAGTCTGTGGTATCCGGGAGTGGTGGCCACCATTCCAAAAGCCATCGTCTCAAACTGACATTGTGGATTCCATTATGGCAGCTTTATGAGATGTTTTTTTACGCCCCACTTAAAAGACCTAGAATCAAAATTAGATGGGAATATTAACTGATGAACAGCTTTAGTAGGTTTTCTTCACCATAACAGCCCGTTAATATCTCACCACAGAAGAAGGGTCTTTTCTCATAAAAAGAAGGCAGGTTTTTATTTGTGTTATTTGTGTAGGACAACCATTGTCTCCGTATCAAGATCCTCGGCGACTGCTACTACTGCGTGTCCGGGCTGCCCGAGCCTCGGTCCGACCACGCTCGCTGCACGGTTGAGATGGGCCTCGACATGATTGATGCTATCGCGTGAGTTACCTACTTTATCACTCTGTAATTTCGTAGCAAACTCATAACAAAATATTTGGCAACTTATATTCACCTACTTTTACTGATTAAAGCTTTGTGGTGGCAAATGTGGATTAGTATTTATTAGCGAGGAAATCACGTATTTTCACGCTTCCAGTACCACAACTCTACTTTACTACAACTTTACTACAACCTCGTAATTTATGAGTTTTATGTCATAAAATTTAATTAAATTAAATCATCGCCACAATAACTAATATTTATATATTTCACTAGGACTACAATGTAAATAGTGACGTACACGTGTAGCCTAAGATCTCAAACTATTAGTAAAATGCATAAACAGCTCATAATCACAATCAACCCACGCTAAACAAACTCGGACGCTGCCTTGACTTGCAAATTGATGTCGTTGAACAATAAAATTTAATTGTTCATTTGAATCTTGACGCGAGGCAGTCGACTGTCCATCATAGACACTCCAAATATGTATTGTCACTCAAGTGTGGAGTTAAATGATTTATTACTAGATTAATGCTCACACAAAACGTTAACAGAAACTTTTATGAAGCTACGATGTACAACTAACATAAAGTAACCAGTAGGTAAATATAATTATCGTCACGTATTTTGAGTTTAAGCTTTTCGACGATTTTATGCAAAAAAGATTAAAGTTTTTTTTTATATAAACAAGGATATTTTATATGATATTTTTATAGAGGTAGGGCATACCGTGATCTAAACAGATCTCGACCGAATAGAGCAGCCCGACTGGGGAAGTACCTCCACCTTATAGAAGACCGCAGTCATAATAACTTTATGTTGTGTTCCTGCGAGTGAGTAAGGTGTCCAGAGCTCATAGGAGGGTTGTTGGGTTGACAGTGGGGGGACCTGCGAGTGTTTGAGCCGTCTCCGATCGATATAGGCGCGGCATGTAGGCGCGGCGGTCAGGGAGACCCAGTGAAACGGCTTACCGCTGGCCGCCCGCAGGTTGTAGGATTCCCGAACCTGGGGATCACTTAATCTCCACCCCAGGAGGCTGAATCACCGCCTGTGTAAAGTGCTCAGCGCAGTCGACGTACCGGAGCAGGAGACCGGGGTGGACCCGTTTGCTGCGCTGGGAGGGGACTGGGGGCCCTTCCGTGCGCCGTGCCTATGGGCATGGAATGCTACATTCCAAACCCGCTGGTGCCTGTTGCAGGGGTAAAGAAACGAACGTGGTTTAATCGGCCCTGTAAGGAAGCTAGGCTTCTCAAGCAGGCTACTTACAGGGCTTGGACTACGGCTCGAAATCGCGAGGATCTCTGTGCGCCTGATTTGAAGCGCAAACTAAATGCTGCTTCGAGGTCCAATAAAAAGGAAATTGCCAGGGCTAAATCCGAATTCGTCGGCAGAATTGGCGAGCGACTTGCGAGCCTTCCCTCTGGGACTCGCGCCTTCTGGTCGCTTGCTAAAGCTGCCGAGGGAAATTTTTGTCAGTCGTCTTTGCCACCACTTCGTAAGCCGGATAATAACTTGGCCCAAAGTGCAAAAGAGAAAGCCGATCTCTTGGGCGGTCTATTTGCCTCTAACTCGACTATGGACGACGGAGAGGACACACCGCCTACCATCCCCTGGTGCGGCGTTACAATGCCGGAAATCTGTTTTACACAGAAAGAGGTCCGGCGGGCATTGCTTTCTCTAGACGTCCATAAATCGAGTGGGCCAGACGGCATATAGTGGTGCTTAAGCAGTGTGCCCCTGAGCTATGTCCGGTATTGACGCGTCTTTTCGAACTTTCATATTCCACTAGGAGAGTTCCGTCTTCGTGGAAGGCTGCCAATGTGCATCCAGTGCCCAAAAAGGGCGATAGTTCAGACCCATCGAATTACAGGCCTATTGCTATAACCTGCCTTCTCTCAAAAGTGATAGAGCGCATTATCAATAAGCGGCTTTTGGGATATCTAGAGGATCACGATCTGGTTAGCGATCGTCAGTACGGCTTTCGCCGTAATCGCTCAACTGGTGATCTTCTAGTGTATCTCACGCACCGCTGGGCGTTAGCCATCGAGAGTCAAGGAGAGGCACTGGCTACTAGCCTGGATATAGCGAAGGCGTTCGATAGGGTCTGGCACCGGAGCCTTCTGTCGAAGTTACCATCTTACGGACTCCCCGAGGGGTTGTGCCAATGGGTTGCCAGCTTTTTGACCGGCAGAAGCATAAGAGCTGTCGTCGACGGTTGTTGCTCGGATATCCTGGTCATAAATGCTGGCGTCCCGCAAGGCTCCGTGCTATCCCCGACGCTGTTTTTGCTGCATATCAATGATATGTTGTCCATCGACAATGTTCATTGCTATGCAGACGACAGCACTGGGGATACGTATTACACGGGCCGGGCGAACACCTCTCGTTCCATTGTGGAGGAAAGTCGAAAAAGACTTGTGTCTGAAATCGAGAGCACTCTTAACAGAGTCTCTGATTGGGGATGACTAAATCTAGTCCAATTTAACCCCACCAAGACACAAGTCTGCGCGTTCACCGCTAAAAAAGCTCCATTTGTAAATACTCCGCAATTCCAAGACACAGCCCTTACAACATCTGAAAGCCTTGAGATCCTTGGAATCGACATCTCCAGCAGCGTCCAGTTCCGCAGTCACCTGGAGGCTAAAGCCAAGTTGGCCTCCAAAAAGCTCGGTGTGCTCAACAGGGCGAAGCGGTACTTCAGTGCGGGGCAAAGACTATTGCTTTACAAAGCTCAAGTTCGTCCCCACATGGAGTACTGCTGCCATCTTTGGGCGAGAGCACCCGGATACCAGCTTGGGCCGCTTGACGCGGTCCAAAGGCGTGCGGTAAGAGTTGTCGACAATCCCAGGCTAACAGGCGGTATTGAATCACTAGGCGAGACGTTAAGGAGAGACGTTGCCTCCTTATGTGTATTCTATCGCCTGTATAATATGCTGTGTTCTGAGGAATTGTTTAGGATGGTGCCAACGGCCACTTTTTATCATCGCACCTCCCGCCATCGGCTGGGAGTTCATCCTCACACCTTAGAACCTCTTAGATCCCGTACAGTGAGGTTTCAGAGAAACTTTCTCCCTCGTACGATAAGGTTGTGGAATGAGCTCCCCGTCGAGGTTTTCCCGAGAGACTACAACATGGAGTTCTTCAAGAATGGAGTTAAAAGGTTTTTAACAGGGTCGACAACGCGCTAGTGATGCTCCTGGTGTTGCAAGCGTCCATAGGCTACGGTAACTGCTTACCATCAGGCGGGCCGTATGCTTGTTTGTCACCTTAGTCGTATAAAAAAAAAAAAAAGGAATTAATAATAAATTTTAAAATTAAATTAATATTAATTAAATTTGAATTCGATATTATTGTCAATTTTCTTTTGTTATTTTAATGGTAGTTCATTGATGACACGGTTAGCCTCTCCGGTGTCCAATCAAAGCGACAAGCATTTTTGGTTGTGATACAGGCTCCTTTACTGACATCACAGATGATAAGTAATCCAATTCAGTATATTCTCATTTTTGTGCCTATTCTACAAGTGAATTTATTTTGATTTTGTTTTCGTTGTTCAATAAGTAAATTCATTTAAAGCACCCACTTGCCGAGCTTTTTACCTTACCACTTTGACGTAAACCAATGTAATTTAGTCATTTCCATCAAAATGCAAAAACTTACTCCAAATTGGTTTGAGATGAATCTGCTTACAATTTTATTCTCGAGAGTCTTAGGCCGGCCAGTGGCATTTGTAAAATCAATTTTTTTTACTGGTTGTTAGGACGTTGCAATCGTATTTTATTTTAAATACGATTGTAACTGATTAAAGGAAATACAAATTATAAATTTAATTATAAATTGGAATTCCAATTATAATATAACATAGATATTGATATTTATACTGGCCGGTAATCATCTGGTTATCAATTAATAAAATAGAAAGAATAATAAATTAATGAATATAGGGCTGTGTGTCGTATAGTTGGAGGGCAAACGCATTGGAGCTTGTCGCGATATGCGCTTATCTGCGCATTGGCTCATCAAAGGAGAGCAGCTAAATATACTCTTTGTGATCATAGCCCCGACCCTGTGACATCCTGGGTGGCCCTCCCTCGTTGTGTAAATGTTCTATAGTCCGCATGGAATGTGTAGTTTTATAACACTCTTTGATAATAATAAATGCGAGATGTTCGCCTCAAGGTTTATTTTTGTTGACAACCGACGTATAATCTTGAATCCTGCTACTGTGGTTATCTAGTTTCCGAACTAAGAAGCAATAACGGTGTACATAGACCGCGGATATTAGATGGTAGGGAACCGACACTCGTGGTGCGGAACGTGAACCTTGCCGCAGGCCGCAAACCTCGAACAGACACAACTATCAGTATTCACCGCGGATTGTATTTCAGACACACGTCACGTTTACTTCTGTCATATGTGTGTTATCGAAAGGACACATCCGCCTTCTCATAGCGCACGAATTACTTCGTGCTTGTGACATGAATGTAGAACTACTATACAGTAGTTCTCGTATTTAGAATAGAATATAATTTGTATAGGCATACACCGTAATAGAGCCGAAGTATTGTGAGGCACCTATCATTTGTTGGATAAAGTTCAGCGATCGTAAACTGTAACTGTTGTTAGGACCTTGCTTTCGCACGACTAACGCGTCGATTCTGTAACAGCTTAGAGTCACGTAGAAAATATGTCAAGCGTAAAACGAATATCTATCTGTTAAGATTGGATACCAAATCGAAGGACATGCCCTTTCAACTGTGAATGCGTATCACTGTATATTTTATCTATCTTCAAACTTAAATTTTCGCATGTTTATAAGACGGACACATTGATGTTCACAAAGAAAGTAGCCAAATTTATCTTCTTTTATTTATTTTAGCGACTGGTCCGAAGATACTGGCGACTAATATGGTTATTGATAAGAAAAGTGGTTTTATTGGACAATTTAATTCTTGAGAGCAAGTGTACCTATCTTTGTTTTTTTGGCCATTTACTTTCTTAAATTGAAACAGTTCGCTTGAAAAATCATAAAATAGGTATACCATCACTACTTGGGCTTATTTGCTATGATTGGGAATCATTATACTGACTTCCCTTATGATTTTCGGTCGTACTTACCACGTTTTCCTTCTTTTACGTGGTGGCAACAGTATATGTAAGTGTTCTCGCTTGAATCTTCTACACAAGCAGCACCTTTCATTTGCTAATAGATTAGCTAAGCTGCCAGTGCTGCCACCATAGGCAATAAAAAAATATTAACCTAAAACAATCATAGTACCTACCTAGAATCAAACATACAAATGTGATTACAACGGCTTCACATTGACAGGTTGAAAGAGAACTCGTATAATTATACTAAAAGCAACTTACTGAAATTAGTATCTATTTATACGAATGCGTAAACATAGCATATTACTGTTGATCGACAGATTTATTTGTACGTAGTATTAAACAAAAATAGGGTGTCCTATCGTGTTATTCATTTGACGTGGTATGTCACTGAAACATGTAGCTGGTACATTCTTGACCTAAATTGTATACCATCGTTATGTGGATTCACGTAAATAACTACTATGATGTCTGTCAAACAGTCTGTACTGTAACTTCAGTTAATTGCTTTTATTTTGAGATGAGCATCAATTAAAGACGTCCAGTTCTATAAATAAGTGCTTTAAATCGTCATCATCATGGCAGCTGTAAGACGCTGTTAGACGTAGGCCCAAATATTTGCAATTTGTTTTTCTTCCATCAGTAGACTCCCATGTTTACTACAACGTCAGTCCATCTTGCGAAAAAGACTGCTTATAGCTAGATAACATTTCTATATACTATCATTGCAAATCCAATACATCTTAAGACAATTAGGCTAAAATTTATTATTACTTACTAGCGACACAAGAGTAGATAAAACGTACTAGCGACCCACTCTCGTTTCTTATCGGTATCAAAAGTTGCTGTTTTCTGGTTTGGTTCTTCATTATAATTTGACTCCTTTAAGTGAGAGGATAATGTTTTATTTATCAAAGCCTCACTCGAAATGTGCATCCTATAGTAGTAAAAAGTTTATCAAATCGATAGAGCTGTTAAGACAGGTAGACAGACGCTTTCCAGAGATGATTATTATTTTAACTTGCGTCCATATTTGTCTGTCCAATATGGTAACCACTATAATATACGGGGTAAAATAAACAAGTAGTTATAGTATATCCTAATCCTGCACCTACGTCGGCCAATACCGGTAAACAGAATAGATACACAAGTCAAACAATTTGTTGACAATGTCGCCTTGTGCACCACAACGCCAACGTCCACTCGATGCCAAACTACAGACAGTATAGTTGTTTACAGCACATTTACACCTTGTTCGTAAAGTAACATTGCGTTAACCTAATAGACACAGTATAAACAGTGACCGTGATAACAGTGTAAGCAGTGGTTTCTTTATCGCAATGAGCTAATGGTTACTCTATCGAAGTTGAGGTACCGGGCTGGTACCTATATGTGTGGCTTTTGCAGTAATAGTTTATCTTGAAATTGCTTTAGATGCTTGCATCATCAGAAATACTAGTATCTATGAATCGCACCTTGCTGACCCTGTAAAAACACGTTGAAGTTTCTCGGGAAAACCTCTCCACAACCTTTCATTTTATATTAGAACTTTTTTTTTTCATATTAAACTATGTTTTCTAATAACGGTGACAGCATGATACCATATAATATCCTATCAATAGGATTAAAATATATGTACCTAGTACCCACTACCTATTGACCTCTCTGTGTAGGCGTAACCGGCCTATGTTGCGAAAAGTTAACCATATTTATTGAATGCTTAAACAATGGACATTCTTTTTAAGAATCTGGGTTACAAGTAATATGTTAGTTAATAATTATTTTTTGAGATAAAATGTATATACAATGGATGAACGGAGCTGCTTTATGTCCACTGATATCGCCATTCCTTAGCATATGGAAAGTGAAATTGATGAGTTATGAGAAAACCGAAAAAAGTTAGATACAAAAGAATAAGCTGTAGGGAAACTAATTATGAATGTCTTTTAGCTGAAGTGAGGAAGACGATGATGATTATATTATATTATTTATTATTATTATATTGCCAAATAAAAAGCAAACAAAGTATTTTATTGACATATAGAGCTGTTACTCTTGGGTGACGTTGAAAAGACGTCATTAAGCTGGCATTGTAAATTAATCTTCCAGAAATAAAAGCGCTAGTAAATTTGTAGCATTTAGCTTTTAGTCGTCAGCCATTAATAAATACTAAATGTTCTAGAAAATGGATTACAAACTTGGCAAAATTAATTGTACAATATGTCGTCCACGACCACATACGCAGACTTCATCTCTTCCTATAAATAGACATTCACTAATGACTAGAATTAGTTGAAATAACCGACGTAAAAATAACTGTTGTACCTATTTTTTTTATGTAAGTTTCCTCACGTTCCTTCACCGTAAAGTTGGTAATGTTCAAGATAAACTTGAAGTACGTACTTATGAATACGAAAAAGTCACAATGGTATTTGCCCGGCATGTTTCTAGCTTTCCGCAGCGCGGTTTAACCCGTGTCTTTGGTTAGTGCTCTGCTCCCGTCGCCAGTAGCGTGATGTTACATAGTCTATAACATTCCACAAGAATAAGGCGGCTATCAATAGAAAAAAGAATTATTCAAATCCGACTGGTAGTTCCAGAGATTAGCGCGTTCAAACAAACAATCAAACTCTTACGCTTTATATTAAAGGATATTATATAGAACTAGCTGTTGCCCGCGACTTCGTTCGCGTGAAAATTTAGATGGGTGGCTCTATGAGAATATTGCGTGCCTGATTTTATGGCAATCGTACATTGTATCAGTAATAAATATCAGTATTATCCGTCTCTATGGCAGTTTAAACCCGCTACCGCTAAAACTGACAAACCACTTTCACACAAACTTGCGACTCTTATTTGCCCACTTAATAAATAGACCCGTAGCGCTAGGTTTTGAGGTTTCAAAAATATTAAAGTTGTTTATTTTTCGCATATAGTTTCTTGACCGTTAGTCTAGCCTAAAACATTAGTTTGTGTCATCCTAGGTACTTGCATAGGTAGAAATTTAGGTATTTTGTCTTTTTGCTCAGAATTGGACGAAAAGAAAATTAAAGATAAAAAATTTACTTCCATGATAATAATAAAGTAGTAAATGATGTACTTAGGCTTTTTGTGTCATCTCTGTCCACGAGAATCGTGATATTTAACCAGTACCTAATACGTCGCCCAACTAGCTCTAAAAAAATATTAGAATTTGTTTTATAGGTGTTACGTGTTTCAGAGTTTGGTTATCTGTTGTTCAAAATATTTTGTGTCGAATTTATTCACG
This sequence comes from Parascotia fuliginaria, assembly GCA_963082885.1. NCBI lineage: Eukaryota > Metazoa > Arthropoda > Insecta > Lepidoptera > Erebidae > Parascotia > Parascotia fuliginaria. The sequence continues at coordinate 8,282,146 of OY720174.1, read as the reverse complement.
GCATTTATAGATATTTTATTCTTTTATTACAACACCCTGTAAAAGCCACAAAAGAAAATGCAAGTTATTAGAGATTACGTGTTTTTGATTATTATGGTGTAACAAAACCCTATTCATAATTTGTGTTGTTTTTATCCACGAAATCTTAATATTTGTAAAAAAAATCGATTTCTTCGCACGAAGGGCGATCGCGGGGTAGAGCGCGGGCGCAGGCGGCGGGCGCTCCGGTTAGCCAGACGCGCAGTCGGGCGCGTGTAACGTGTTGTTTGTTTACATTCGGTATTCGGTGCAAGCTGCGACAAGTGCGTGCGTTATTCGATTTGATTGATTTATTAAGCACGATTTTCAGGGTTGGAAACCAACCTTATAACAAAGTTCACCTTGGCGGGTGCTTCAATCCGCGGTTTGTGTTCCGTCTAGTCTAAATAGATATAAACCACGAGCTAACACGCTCGCGAGTCAGTACCGAGCGATTCGTCTCCAACGTGAGATCTCTAGGGTTGGCACCTTTTTCCGACGAAAATCTAAACTAATCTTATAGAGAAAAAGATTTGATTTTTCGTATGTTTGTTTGTATATTTGTTTGTTATTGATAAATTCAAAATCTACATAACGAATTTCAAAAAATACTATTTTTGTCGCTAATTCAAATGTTACGCCTTTTCATAGAGTCACTAAGAGAGCCGCTGCTAAAAAGCATCTCCCTCTCGCCGTCGTCGCTAAGACGTCAATGTTCCCTATATCATATTTTCCCCAAAAATGCTATATTATTTGCTGTTTTTTAACCGACTTCAAAAAGAAGGAGGTATATGTTTTACTTTTGTTACCACAGAACTCTATCATTTCTGAACCAAATTGGAAAATATTTTTTTTATTTGCAGGGTATACTCTAAAATTGGTCCTATATCTTTTTTTTTATAAAAAAATGGCTTGTTAGTTTGGTTTAGTTTTATATTTTGTAATAAAAACTTATACAAGGAGTAACGAGGTGTAAAGCAATGAGTCGATGTCTTTTGTAATGAGTTTTCTAACCTGGAGATGGACATGTTCATGCTACAATAATTGTGAACCGATTTGCAAAATCCTTTTTTTGTCAAATAGAACGTGTCCGTGGATGGGTGACCATTTCAAGCATTTCATTTTGAGCGTCTTCATGCTTTATAAGCAGTGAATACTGATTATCACTAAAATGTGGTAGTCGTTTAACCAAGTTGCAAGCCGTAAATTCTTTTAAAATTCCAACAGCGAGCGGCCATATACTTGCCTTTACAGTAACACTGTTTATCAGCTAAATTATGATTTTAGATGTATTTTTTTTTGTTAGTCTTTACTTATTTGTTTTGGTTTGTGGTTACCGAGATTCAGGGTTCAGCGATCAGCAAAAGTTTTGATAAGAACTTTCAATCTTTACGATCTTCCTCCTCGTCACTACTTTTTGCGCCAAATGGCGCTGTCTTATTTGCGCAGTACGTTTAGTACCCATATTAAATATATTAACAATATATATTTAATATTGGTAGGTTAGGTTAGGTTAATGACTGGCACCGGCTCCAAAATAACTGATTATAAATAGTAAAGTATTATATAGCTATCAATGATTTCATTGATTCCCCTTTAATGTTCTTTGCTTTGAAGTAATTAAAATATTATTTTCTACTTTTAAGTTAAGGATTGAACATGTAGGTATAGTTTTGAAGTCGGTTTTCGTTTTATTATTATTTATTTTATTTTTAAACTTTTAGTGGGAAGTAATTGTGTATTGGTAATATATTTAATATGAAAAAGTAGTGACGAGAGGAAAGATTGTAAATAGAGATTTAAAGTCCGTATCAAAACTTGTGCTAATCTCTGAACCCTGAATCTCGGAAACCACAAACCTAAACAAAAAAGTGATGACCTACAAACAAAAAAGAGTCATCAAAAATCATAATTTCACTCACGGAGTAATCGCGTAACAAATATACAAGAAAATAAACAGTTGCTGTAAAGGCAAGTTTATAGCCACCCGCTGCTGTTGGGATTTCTCACGATCATGAGACCTCTAACTTGGCTTATAGTGATAAGAGTCCCCGCTACTAAAGCATGAAGACGCTCAAAATGAAATGCCACAATTGGTCACCCATCCACGGACAAGTTGTTTCTAACAAAAAATAAAGAATTTCGGAAATGGGTTCACAATTGTAACATGAACATGACCATGTTACAATTGTGAACCGATTATTCAAATCGGTGATAATTATAAATGACCAAGTTATGTGGTAACAAACATACAAAAAAAAAACATACGACCCGAATTGATAAACTCCTTTTTTAAGTCGGTTAAAAGTTTAAAAATAAAATTCATTTTTAGAAAAAAAAAACATAACTGACTTCAAAACTATAGCTACATGTACAATCTTAAACTAAAAAGAAGAAAATAATATTTTATTTACTTCAAAGCAAAGGGGAACATTAAAGGGGAATCAACGAAATTATTGATACTTATACAATATTACTATTTATATTATATTTATTACTATTTATAATTAGTTATTTTTAGAGTTGGTGCCAGCTGAAGCAAAAATGACATTAATAAATATAACCTACTAGCAAAAATAACCTTATTGATTAATCTATTAATTTATGAATGTAAAATAAAGATTTAATAAAAGACATCGAACGAAACCTAATCTGAACTGCGTATCAATTTTTTTATGTATTTAGACACAACTGTCAACGACGTCTGCTCTAATACGTCTGACCGCGTCCGACCGCGACTCAGGCACATCCCGCGCATCCCGTCCTGCGCGATGAAGCTTTCGCGATGTGTCCCCGCCCGTGCATACTATTGCTGCCCCGTGCAGTTCAAGTTTGTTGCAAAGGCAAAATTAAAATCCTGTTGGCTAGCACCGATTCCAAAAATAACTGATTTCGCTATATATAATATAGTTATTGCAAGCGGCTTTGTCCCCACAGGTATATGTACCAATTTTAACATATTAAATAATAGTTCAACACCACATAAACTTTAAAATAATGTAAACGGTTTATTTGGTCTCACAACAAACGCCTATATAAAATATAATTGCAACACTTCTTCAATGGTGTTGCATCTCAGAGAAGATCGACGTAAGAGTATATGTATCCGTACTACTGCGTCTGCCTTTCCTTTTTCCTCACCTACCCCTCTCCCTTCACGGTAGGCAGCGGTTTCGCGTAGTCCCTGGCATAGCAGGAGCAATGCTAGGGACTCTGATTCATCCAGGAATGGCAGTTACCACTTACCATCACGTGGGCAGTTTGCTCGTCTGCCACTGTCAGCAATTAAAAAAAAATATCCTAACTTACTCGCTATATTGTAATTTTTAGTTTAGATTTCCGTCGGCAGAAGGTGACAGCCCTAGTTGATCTCACTCCAGAAGAGAATACGACTCGCCTGGTACTGACTCGCGAGCGTGTTAGTACGTGGTTTATGCGTGGTTGACATCCATCTAGACGCAACACAAACCGAGGATTGAAACCAAGCTCCCGCCAAGGTGACCTTTGTTGGAAGGCTGGTTTCCAACCGTGAAGAGACAAACAGTTTTGTGAATAAACACATATAGTTTGTTTTGAGTCTAGGAGTTTCTTAAATAATAATTTATTGTATGTACTTACATATATTCTACTAATATTATAAATGCGAAAATTTGTATGTATGTAGTGTGTGTTTGTTTGTTACTACTCAGCATCTAAACATCTGAACCGATTTTGATGAAAATTGGTACGTACATAGGTGCCGGAGACGGACATAGCCCATAGAATACTTTTTATTTTTCTCCCAAAAATTGGTCTGGTTTCCGAGTTACATAATTAAATATAATACCATATACCGCGCGGGCGAAGCCGCAGGTAGCAGCTAGTTCTTTATTTGTATTATGCCTTGCTTATTTTGGGACCAGATAGCGTAGTGTAAAAAAAAATATACGTTAATTTTAATATAATTTATTATGAACGCTTCGCTTAGAAGAAATCGTAGGTAACGAACGAATTTGGTGTGCGTGCGTAGGAGGAGGGGGCGCGGTGCCGCCGCGCGTTCACTCGCGAGCCTGCTTGGACCGCAACCATTATTTTTTTGTGTTGTGTTTAATTACCGTGCATGAAAATGACACAAATTTACAATATCGATTTTTCATACATTTATGTTAATAAATATGTGAACTCTAATGATTGTAATATTTTTTTGAAGCGTTTGTAGCTTGGAAAAACAAAATAATTAAAAATCTTAAAATTGCATGGTCTGATTTGGCACAAATTTATTTAATGGGTATATGTAAGTGATCTAAAATAGGAGATAGTTATTTAATCAATTATAATTTTTTTTTAGCACCGTTTTTAGTTCCTGACCCTATAGCAGATTGCACTGGACGAAGATGGCACAAACTAGGCTTCCACACTCCGTAGGCTATCCTAGACGTGATACCATAGTTACTTTTAACTTTAAATTAATTTTGCCAGTTTTGATTTAAATTAAAAGAATCAATCACAAATCATCGAATTGCTCAAAATGCAAATGGCAGATATGACACAAAACATAATATTAAGTTTCTTATGTATGACTGTATCCACAGGCAAAAAATAAGCAACTTTAAAATTTTTGTAACTTATGACCCCAAAATAGCCTAGCGCTATCGGTCTAAAAGGTGGTTTCTAAATATAAAAAAGAGTATTTTCTAGTAATTTGGTAATCCTACAATAAAAACTATAGAAGTTTCATACAAACTTTGCCACCACTTTATACCCACTTAGGGGATGGATTTCGCAAAATTCCGTCTAAGTGAGCACCTATATCCTAACAGGATCGACCATGCAAAGTTTGAGATTCCTAGCACTTGTTGTTTCTGAGATTTCGTGATGAGTGAGTGAGTGACTTTTTGCTTTTATGTATATAGATGGCTTTTGCCCGCGGCTTCGCTCGCGTGAATGAAAGAGAGGGAAAAGCGAGGGCTTTCCCCTCCCTCCCCCTTTCTTCTCCTTCCTTTTCCTCCTTTCCTCTCCCTTCTTATCGCTTCCTATCCCTCCTCCCCCTTTTTCCACCATTCGAAAACTCCTTTCTTTCTTCGTCCCTTCCCCCTCCCTTCCTTTCCCGTCTCCCTCACTTCCCCTTCACTTTCCTTTCACTTTCCCTTCATTCACCCCTCACTCCCCCCTCACTCCTTCCTCACTACCCTCTCACTTCCCTCTCACTTCCCCTCACTACCCTCTCACTCCCCTCTCACTTCCCCTTCACTTTCCCTTCACTTCCTCCTCACTTCCCCGTCACTTCTCCATCACTTCCCTTTACTTCCCCTCATTTTCCTCTCACTTTCCTCTAACATTCCCTTCACTTTCCCCTCACTTCTCCTTCACTTCTCCTTCACTACTCCCTGGCTTTCCCCTGACTTTCACCTGACTTCTCCCTGACTTTCCCTTCACTTCTCCCGCATTTCCCCCACACTTCCTCTTCACTTCTCCCTCACTTCCCCATCACTTTCCTCTCACTTCCCCATCACTTCCCTCTCACTTTCCCCTCCCTTCCTCCTTTCCCCCAATTCCTCCTTTCCCTCCCTCCTTTACCTCCCTCCCCCTCCCTGCAAATTTCAAGTCGCTGGCTTCAAAAGCTAATGATCTTTAATTTCACCCCTCTAAATCCACCCCTGTTAAAATAAAATTATAAGGATATATTTTATTTAAATAGAAGTACCTATTCCAAAACAAAATTTCAAAACTGTAAGTTAAAAAACATTACATCATCACACACTTAGGAATTAAATTTAAAAAAACCCTTTCTTAGTACAACCTCTAGACATTTAGACAAACACACCCTCCAAATTTCAAGTCACTACGACTAGCAGTTTAGGCTGTGCGTTGTCTGTTAGTCAGTCAGTCAGTTAGGACAAAGCCTTATATAATATGTATTGGGTGTATGGATGTATGGATTAGACGTATAGGAATATATATAGGAATGCTAACACGTGATAGAGCCACATAAAGCTGACCGTGCGATAAACAGCTAATACTTAGATCCACACCCACAACTTTTAGTTGTGTCTGACCTTGGGCTTTATTAATTTGTCATCGCGAAACATAGGCTCACTGGAAACTGGACTCATTTAAAACTAAACGAAAGATTGTTTAGAATGATAGGAATCCGGAAAATAAAAACGGTATCAGCTATTCCGTAACCTGTTAAAGTCTTTGTTTCTATCAGGTTTCGTAGTAAATTAACAAATGTTCGACGTGATTCTTTAAATTAGCATAACTTTTTTATTTATGAACCGATTGACATGGAACAAACACTAAATGTTAAGTGAAGCTTACCACAATGTATTAGTGAAAACCATATCTAAATCGGATAAGCCGTTTCTGAGATTAGCGTGAACAAACGCACAGACAAACAGACAAACAGACAAACAGACAAAAATTGTAACAATCATTGTTTTGGGTTCTGTTTGCGTTGATAAAGGTCCCAATAATTTTTTTTCTCATTTATCTTCCATGTACAGACAGCGATCGGTTACATTTTTATTATATGTATAGATTTGTATTGCAGTAGGTACTTATTTGTTTTGTTTTAAAAAAAATATGTTCTTTTTATTGGACTCGTATATACCTATGTAGGTCGTGTATATAACACAATGTTTTTCTTTCTTTCTTTCTTTCTTTCAGTAGTTTACTTAATTATGGGAGATTATATTACATGTTATCATGAGTGTAACATGAAGATTAATATTATTAAGGTAATAAAATAAAGCATTGGAAATGATTATAATGTAGCCCCACACACAAAGCATAGAATTTTGTAGCTAATATTCGTAGAACATAGAGAGACTAACGTCATCTAGTTTACAATTTAAAAAACTAATATGATCAGGTATTGCCATTATAATAAATTTTAATCAGATGGTGTTATTTTTGTAATTATTATATCAGGATACGTTTGACGTCATAGCGTGGGACTAACACATACTTGGCTGGTCTATAATAAGGATAATTTATTTTCAGCCTTGTCATTAATAATATGAAATAAAATATGCAATTATGTTCTACTAACAACGTTCGACTACAAAATAGCTATCATCATTATTAAAAAAATAATAATTAATTGTGAACAACTACACCATTTGACTCTAAAAACTATACGTTAAAACTTTTTATATAAATGACGAAGAAATAGATCGATTTGTTCGTATAGAGTAACTGTTCCTCTGTACTATTGATACAGTTGATATTATTGTTGTTATTAAAGTGCCCGATTTTGAAGATGGTGATGATAAGCCTAAATTATTTCTGGTATAGATACACTTTAATAACATGATTATTAGGATAATATCAGTTTATGCTGTTTATTAACAGATTATTTGCAGAATTACGTCAGTAGATCCACGCCCGTTTCAGAAAAAATAGGCTGGGTCGACAGGGGAAGTACTACCCTCTTATAGAAGATCGGCGTAAGAGTAGAAGTATCCCTACTACTGCGTTTCGTTCGCTGCTGAAATCCCTCCTGAAATCCCTCTTTCCTCTTTCCTCACCTTCCTCATTCCCTTCCTCTACCCCATTCCCAGTCGCCATAGTGGATGGATGGCTTTTGCTGGACACCACTTATGCAGTCCATTTACGCTTTGGTATTCATTAATGTTTTGCACCTAAAATAGGTACTCTAATTACACTTGTGTCTATGTTTGTAGAAGAGATAATTTACTATGATTAATGGATTAAATCGTAGATTAGACACTTGTGAAAGGTATGGGTCTAGATCTGAACGTTTAGGAACAGAAAATAGGCTACAGAAGAGTCTCCGGATATATTTCGCTCAAATTGATCTAGATTGCCTGGAAGGGGTATCTACTCGACATTACTTCACTTATACTTTCGATACTGTGTGTTGTTGTGCTCTTACTAGTTAGTAGTTGTTTCTAAGGCTTCAAAAGAAAGCATTGTATTTTTAGTAGTACAAATTGTGTGTTTTTGGATGCAAGTACAGTTTTATTTTTGTTCTACTTGGTAGCAGCGGCAGTCGGAGACGCCAGGATCATAATCAACCGTGCTGTTCTATCTATCCGAAAGAAGACTGCAGCGAAATAACACTAGATAGGTAGGTAGTGTCGTATTGTGATGCGCTGTTCTAACACCAGAGAAACTTTTGTCTTTTACAGTGCCCTCTGTATCGATATTCTCTTTAAACGTTGTGGTAATGTGCAAATGATGCTTCTGGCATTTCTGAGAGCCTATTCTCTTATTCTATTTAACATTATACTGTACAATATTCTCGTGATTCTAAACGTAATGTTATACCCATACAAATGTTATTCCAACAAAGAAAAGAAAAAGAAAGCAAACGAAACTCATCTTTGTTTTATGATAAGCCATAAACGGTTGACGTCGCCGCGTCGTTGCTTCAAACTATGAGTGGACTCTAGGGGCTCGACGTAAACAAGCTCTGTTTTCGAGTTGACCCAAGTAATATCGTATTCAAGGGATGTATGCATACGCCGATAGCGCCATATGTATCTCTTACAGCCTCTCTATGGCGAGTATAGGCGAAAAATAGGTCAACAAACATTAGGACGCAAAATATTCTTAAATTACTGCTTTATTAGTGACATTGCCTACATTTCGTAACACTAATATCGCCTAGACCCAGCAATAACAAAGGAAATTAACATATCATAATTACGTTAGGCGTCCTCGGATTAAATTCTCATCTGCCTACGTAGAGTTACTACCAGATTGTAATTAAATTTGGCTTGTAACTTCGGTTTGCTGGAAGTTCACATCCATCGCTAATAAGCGAGTACCAACTATGTTACTGTTGCATTAACATATTGTTTGTCTTTATCATAAAACTTTCGTCATTGTTATGCAAAGATGCATTTTAAATAAAGCTTAATAAAGCATGCCAAGATAAAGTGACAAGCAAGCGATGAATGAGGCCGGCTCGAGATCGATCAATATTAAGATGATTGGGGCAAGACTGTGTCTCCTTAGTAGTGGACGTCAATCAGCTGACAATTATTATAATTTCACCGTTTACTGTAACCTTACAAAGTATAAATTCAATAATGCTTTGCAGATTCTGCCAGGTAGAAACTCTATAGCAAATCATTTACAAATGCAACATCGCTTTTGTCAAGAATACTCAAACTTAATAAAGGACATCAGCACGAAGGAAAATCTTGAAATTCTTGTCATTAACAGAATTTTGCAGTGCACTTTGCGGAGTGTTACAATATCTGCTATTGTCTTAAGGGTATTACAGGGCCCAATGACTTTGAGCATTTGACCTCTAAACTAGTATTTTGTGAATTTTGTTTTTAAGAAGCCACCGACAAAAAAACTATACTACTATATAAAAGAAACTTATGATTACGCCAAAACACAGTAGATGTGACATCGTGTTGAATGTTGATGACAACGCAATGAGGTTTATGCCTATTTTATTTAATATCTGAGTAACCTACTCGTAAAAAAAATTTTAAAAACCTAGAACGAGTACCTCTATTACAACATAATTTATTTTTGTTTTGAAATAAATGTTGTACTTTGTCTAAGCTTGCTATGATTTTAACATTGAAAATATGTAGTTAGGATTATACAGCTTTTAACATTTATTTTTGCTGAAGATAACCACGTCAATTATTGTTGTTTCTTAGTAAATAAAAGTCATCTTTATAAATATAATATAAAATATTTTGTATAATATGCATACACAGACTATACAATATACACATAAATACAGACTGCTTCTGTATTTCGCTGGTACTGTGTGAGGATGGTCTCGGGTTCTATTCCTTTTTCTCTTCAAGGCCTAAAGCTATATAGGTATTAGAACATTAAAATCACACACCTTACATAATAATACAAAAACCTTCTTGTATACTTACTTATATACTATAACTCTAATCTTACTTATATACCAATATATAATTATATCAGAATTAACAACGGCAAAAGAAGCATGGCACGCATACTGACATTTATCTACACAGAGCATAAAATAAAGACGTTTCTCAAGAACCAACAAAGTTTAACAAGAGATTCGAAAATTTACTGAAAAATACACATAATAACATAATAAAATAATATATAGTCTATGTTATCCACTACTATTAGAGCTTTCTAAAGAAGAAATATTTTTAAATCAGTTACGTAGATTCTGAGTTAAATCGTAACAAACAAATATACAAAAATTGGGTAAGGAAGGGCCCGTGGTCTTCTCAATTTGTTCTACTGGTGGGATTACAGTATACTACTATGCATCCGTAGTTCTTCTGAGCTAGAGGCAGATTAATATATCGATGTGTCGGTATTTGTATTCGATAAATAATTCGATTTTTGATTCGATAATTATTGGAATTAGCATTTTCTTTTTCAAAAACAAATGAATATCGTGGGAAACTAAAGACTATATTAAATTAAACTTTTGTCATATAAAAACAAATGAATTAAATTGCCTCTTTGACATTAAGTATGCTGTATGCATTTTAGGTCCCATGTAATAGGAGGCGAGCCTGTTGCCATTTATCGGGCACAATGCCAGACTCCGGGATAAAACTGAGCAATTTTTAAAAGAAAAACCCAGTATAACTTTACTTGACCCGGGGATCGAACCCGAGACCTCGCCTTGGTAATCCGTACACAGTTCGGTTGTACTGTTTGTTTGAACGCGCTAATATCTGGAACCACTAGTTGGATTTGAATAATTCTTTTTGCGTTAGATAGCTCAGTTATTGAGGAAGGATATAGGCTATGTAACATTACGCTACTAGCGACGGGAGCAGAGCAGTTGGCAAAGACCTGGGTGAAATCACGCCGCGGAAAGCTAGTTTGAAATAAGTAATAAATTATTACAGGTTTCAGTAAGTAGTTTCAGATTCAAAGAGTTTCGTTTTGTAGTTATTTAATATGAATAATAATAATTAAAATATTCCGTATTTAACATTCACATGCAGCTTTTGAATGTTATCAGTAGATAGGTATTAGGGAAAATATTTGTATGTATGACTATGTATATTTGCAATGTTCTGGGTATTTTTATGTATAACATGTATGTAATTACAAAAAAAAAGTATTTAAATAAGTTCATCCGCATTCAAGAACTTAAATAAACCACACTTAAATGCTCACTTTGGGTCTAGGTATTTTTGTTGTGTTGATGTGATATTATTATTATCTTAATTATTTTTATATTTTCTTTATTGATATTCATTTAGTTTTGAAGAAGGAAATGCTAATTTTAATTATTTATTAAATAAAAATAGCGACACGTATCGATATATTAGTTCACCCTTAGCCCAGAAGGAACACGGATGCTTAGTGGTATACCGTAATCCCACCAGTCGGAAAAAATGGTGGGACCACGGTTCCTTACCCAAAAGATCTTTTTTTTTTCTCTATAAGGCATAATAGAGTAATATATATAATAAAGATATAATTGTCACGTTACTCTATGACATGATCAAAATACGAAATTAACTTACGAACAATTTTTTTAATATTTATAAACTGAATTTCTATTTTTATTTTACGTTATATTTATATTTGTACTACTTATAATATGTTTTCATTCAACAATTATTTGAAATTAATATTTTTTGTATTTTATTTGCATAAAAAATTGACGTACAGTGCTCCTTTCACACGAGTCGCTGAGACTCGACTAAAGTCAAATCTGACAGTTTTACAGGCCTAGAGGGGGTGCTTCCTGCGGGGCGCTACTCTCCTCTAGGGGTTTTCTGTTTTATTTAAGAACTAGCTGTTGCCCGCGACTTCGTTCGCGTGAAAATTCAGATGGGTGCCTCTATGAGAATATTGCGTGCCTGATTTTATGGCAATCGTACATTGTATCAGTATTATCCGTCTCTATGGCGAATCCAGTTTAAACCCGCTACCGCTAAAACTGACAAACCACTTTCACACAAACTTGCGACTCTTATTTGCCCATTTAATAAGGGTAGTTTCTGAATATTAAAAAAAGAGTATTTTCTAGTAATTTGGTAATCCTACTATAAAAACTATAGAAGTTTCATACAAACTTTGCCACCCCTTTATACCCCCTTAGGGGATGGATTTCGCAAAATTCCGTCTAAGTGAGCACCTATATTCTAATAGGAATGACAATGCAAAGTTTGAGATTCCTAGCACTTGTTGTTTCTGAGATTTCGTGATAAGTGAGTGAGTGACCTTTTGGGCTTCGCTCGCGTGAATGTCGTTTTTTCCAATAGACATTTTTATATTGTTTAAATACTGTTTTTCATACTATTTTTTATCTCCCCCTCACTTCCCCCTCACTTCCCCTCACTTCCCCGTTACTTCTACGTCACTTTCCTCTCACTTCCCCTCACTTCTCCCTAACTTCTCCCTGGCTTTCCCCTTACTTCCCTCTGACTTCTCCCTGACTTTCCCTTCACTTCTCCCGCATTTCCCCCACACTTTCTCTTTACTTCCCCCTCAGTTCCCCATCACTTTCCTCTCACTTCCCCATCACTTCCCTCTCACTTTCCTCTCCCTTCCTCCTTCTCCTCAGTTCCTCCTTTTCCTCCCTCCTTTCCCTCCCTCCCCCTCCCTGTAAATTTCGAGTCGCTAGCTTCAGAAGCTAAAGATCTTTGTATAGAATATTTCATCCCTAATTTCACCCCTCTAAATCCACCCCTGTTAAAATAAAATTATAAGAATATTTTTTATTTAAATGGAAGTATTCCAAAATAAAATTTCAAAACTGTAAGTTAAAAAATGAAAAAGATTCATATAATCGATTTCATCCCTTTTCACACACTTAGGAATTAAATTTTAAAAAACCCTTTTTTAGTACAACCTCTAGACATTTAGACAAACACACCCTCCAAATTTCAAGTCGCTACGACCAGCAGTTTAGGCTGTGCGTTGTCTGTTAGTCAGTCAGTCAGTCAGGACAAAGCCTTATATAATATGTATGGGTGTATGGATGTATGGATTAGACGTATAGCCATCGGGGATCAAAGCATACAGGCTGCTAGGAATGCTAACACGTGATGAGCCACATAAAGCTGACCGTGCGAAAAACAGCTAATACTTAGATCCACGCCCACAACTTTTAGTTGTGTCTGACCTTGGGCTTTATTAATTGTCATCGCGAAACATAGGCTCACTGGCAACTGGACTCATTTAAAACTAAACGGAAGATTGTTTAGAATGAGCGGAATCCGAAAAAATAAAAACGCTATCAGCTATTCCGTAACCTGTTAAAGTCTCTGTTTCTATCAGATTTCGTAGTAAATTAACAAATGTTCGACGTGATTCTTTAAATTGGCATAACTTTTTTATTTATGAACCGATTGACATGAAACAAACACTAAATGTTAAGTGAAGCTTACCACAATGTATTAGTGAAAACCATATCTAAATCGGATAAGCCGTTTCTGAGATTAGCGTGAACAAACGCACAGACAAACAGACAAACAGACTAACAGACAAACAGACAAACAGACAAAAATTGTAACAATCATTGTTTTGGGTTCTATTTGCGTTGATAAAGGCCCCAATATTTTTTTTTCTCATATATCTTCCATGTACAGACAGCGATCGGTTACATTTTTATTATATGTATAGATTATGAATGAAACATAAAAATAGATGGACACGAATTGTTAATACGATACCTTTCTTTCATATAAAATTTATGCATTACCATTAAGTACTTATAACATTTTCAATTTAGGTAGAAGTAATTTTGATAAACAAGAAATAAATAGACCTTCTATTTATTTCTTGTTTTATCAAAATTGGGTCAAATCTATTAAAACTTTAATGAACATGATTTGTTTGTAATGATCTTAAATATTAGATTATAGATTGATTATGGTCAATACACAAAAGGTACCGTCTAGAATATGTATTTTACCTAGGGTGTTTTTGACATTTGAGCTGTAATCCCCATATGCAATAACTAACAATAGTAATAATTAACAATAGTAGTACCTAACTTCCAAACAGGCGTCGTTTGCAGACTATATCGCCCACTACTAAAATATAATAATGTGGAAACGGTAGCGGTGGTACCTACATATATATTTTAGTAGCAGAATTAATTAAACAAAATAGTCGTGGTAATCCATCACAAGACAAAATAGCAGGTACATCACGAATGATTTATTTGCCTGCTATGTGTGCTGTGTTGAAACACAAGGCAGCAGCCTTCTGTGATAAGACTATCGCCAATGCGATCGCCAATCCGCCTGGAAAGCGTGGCGATTATGACAAATATGATGTACCTAATGTTTGGGAATAGCCTTTGTATAACAGTGGACATATTTATTCTGAAATAATGCTAATAATAGTGCCAGACAATATACCGTTTGAAACCTTTTTAATTAAAAATAAAACCGTTTTATGCTTGTGTTCCTAAGAGTAATATAATACTTCAATTAATTTTATACGAAGTGATTATAGTTTACGACTGTTGTACAAGTAATGTGCAGTACAATGCTGCTTGTGGTTTTAGACATGACTAATTGTTTGATTTAGATCTATAAATTTAGCTATTTGTTTATTGCGTTTTGTACGAACTTTGGTATTTATTAGTGTCTTAATTTTCTGTTCATATGCGCATTTGTGAATGATAATAAATTGCATGATTTTTATAAAATTATTAATTATTTTATACATAAGTGCTTGTCAGTGATCGACTTTAAAATGTATGGCTAATGTTCAGCGCCTGCTCCGATCGACTCAGGACATTAAGTAAAGTATCCAATAATAGTTCTATTCTTTATATCGCCCAGTATGTGCCTTTAGTATTTATTTATTTTATAAACAATATAACAGCAATGTATTTTTAGAAAATTTAAATTGTTGTGCCTCAAATCATACGGGATAATAATTTGTTCCTATCCTCATCATCATCATATCGCCGAAAGACGTCCACTGCTGGACATAGGCCTTCTCCAATTTTCGCCACCTTGATCGGTCGTGAGCCATCCTCATCCATCGGTTGCAACCGCTACGCTACCCTTATAAGATCATTAGTCCCCCTTGTGAGAGATCTGCCTACGCTGCGTCTTCCGGTTCATGGTCGTCATTCTAGAACAGTTCCTATTCTGGATTCACTTAAATAAACTTGGTCACTCGTTTTTAATGTTTTTGCACCTCTTTTTTCCTCCGCAATACATTATTCACTAATGAGGGCGTTGTTTATACTACCACTTCATATTCTATTATAGGTACCGACCTACTTAATATTGTATGTAGACATAAATAAAAACAAAACAGATCTTTCGCGTTGCATATTTTATGTACTATCCGAGAGTCAGTTTGTCACCACGGACTGTCCTTGGCCTGGTCCAAACTATAAACAATAAAGTTATATAAATACCTAATATTTTTCGCGATAATACATTTATAGCTGTGTACATACATACATAGTTCACATATACGCATTATCAACGCATCTTCTCATAAAAAATATGAATACATTGAATTGAGTACAATAAAATACAAATTTATTTTTATTGAATACTAGCTGTTGCCTGCGACTTCGTTCGCGTGAAAATTCATATGGGTGCCTCTATGAGAATATTGCGTGCCTGATTTTACGGCAATCGGTTTTTGTTTTTTTTTTATACGACTAAGGTGACAAACAAGCATACGGCCCGCCTGATGGTAAGCAGTTACCGTAGCCTATGGACGCTTGCAACACCAGGAGCATCACTAGCGCGTTGTCGACCCTGTTAAAAACCTTTTAACTCCTTTCTTGAAGAACTCCATGTTGTAGTCTCTCGGGAAAACCTCGACGGGAAGCTCATTCCACAACCTTATCGTACGAGGGAGAAAGTTTCTCTGAAACCTCACTGTACGGGACCTAAGAGGTTCTAAGGTGTGAGGATGAACTCCTAGCCGATGGCGGGAGGTGCGATGATAAAAAGTGGCCGTAAATCGTACATTGTATCAGTAATAAATATCAGTATTATCAGTCTCTATGGCGAATCCAGTTTAAACCCGCTACCGCTAAAACTGACAAACCACTTTCACACAAACCGGCGACTCCTATTTGCCCACTTAATAAGGGTGGTTTCTGAATATTAAAAAAAGAGTATTTTCTAGTAATTTCGTAATCCTACTATAAAAACTATAGAAGTTTCATACAAACTTTACCACCCCTTTATACCCCCTTAGGGGATGGATTTCGCAAAATTCCATCTAAGTGAGCACCTATATCCTAATAGGAACGACCATGCAAAGTTTGTGATTCCTAGCACTTGTAGTTTCTGAGATTTCGTGATGAGTAAGTGGAGTGACATTTTGCTTTTATGTATATAGATAGCTTTTGCCCGCGGCTTCGCTCGCGTGAATGTCGTTTTTTCAAATAGACATTTTTATATTGTTTAAATACTGTTTTTTATACTATTTTAAATCTCCCATTCATACAAATCCTCTTTCACCTACCTAAAGATATCCCTCGTAAAACAATATACAATAAACAAAGGCAAATTTTCACTACAATAACTTTCCCTTTCCCCTTCTTCCCTATCGCCCTTTTTCTCCACTCTCCACAGTTTCCTCCTTCCTCTCCTCCCCTCCCCCTTCTCCTCTTCACCTCCTTCAGCATCCCTTGCCCCTCCTCCAGCATCTCTTGCCCTTTCCTCCACTTCCCTCTACCTTGCCTCCTCGCTTTCCCTTCTCTTCCCCCTTCCTTCTCCTTCCTTTTTCTCCTTTCCTCTCCCTTCCTATCGCTTCCTATCCCTTCCCCTCCCTTTGTCCACCATTCGAGAACTCTTTTCTTGCCTCGTCCCTTCCTCCTCCCTTTCTCTCCCGTCTCCCTCACTTCCCCATCACTTTCCTCTCACTTCCCCTCGTTCATCCCTCACTTTCCCCTCACTCCCCCTCACTTCCCCCACACTCCCTCCTCACTTCTTTCTCACTTCCCCTCACTCCCCCTCACTTTCCCCTCACTTCCCCATCACATCTCTCTCACTTTACCCTCCCTTCCTCCTTCCCCTCAATTCCGCCTTTCCCTCCCTCCTCCTCCCTGCAAATTTTAAGTCGCTAGCTTCAAAAGCACCAAAAATTTCACCCCTCTAAATCCACCCCTGTTAAAATAAAAATTATAAGGTTATTTTTTATTTAAATAGAAGTATTCCAAAACAAAATTTCAAAACTGTAAGTTAAAAAATTAAGAAGATTCATACAATCGTTTTCATCCCTTTTCACACACTTACGAATTAAATTTTAAAAACTCTTTCTTAGTACAACCTCTAGACATTTAGACAAACACACCCTCCAAATTTCAAGTCACTACAACCAGCAGTTTAGGCTGTGCGTTGTCTGTTAGTCAGTCAGTCAGTCAGGACAGAGCCTTATATAATATGTATGGGTGTATGGATGTATGGATTAGACGTTTAGCCATCGGGGATCAAAGCATACAGGCTGCTAGGAATGCTAACACTTGATAGAGCCACATAAAGCTGACCGTGCGAAAAACAGCTAATACTTAGATCCACACCCACAACTTTTAGTTGTGTTTGACCTTGGGCTTTATTAATTGTCATCCCGAAACATAGGCTCACTGGAAACTGGACTCATTTAAATCTAAACGGATTGTTTAGAATGAGAGGAATCCGAAAAATAAAAACGCTATCAGCTATTCCGTAACCTGTTAAAGTCTCTGTTTCTATCAGGTTTCGTAGTAAATTAACAAATGTTCGACGTGATTCTTTAAATTGGCATAACTTTTTATTTATGAACCGATTGACATGAAACAAACACTAAATGTTAAGTGAAGCTTACCACAATGTATTAGTGAAAACCATATCTAAATCGGATAAGCCGTTTCTGAGATTAGCGTGAACAAACGCACAGACAAACAGACAAAAATTGTAACAATCATGGTTTTGGGTTCTATTTGCGTTGATAAAGGTCCCAATAGTTTTTTTTCTGATATATCTTCCATATACAGACAGCGATCGGTTACATTTTTATTATATGTATTGATAGTAATGACTGTCTAGAAATTCAAATAAAAATCTATGAAATTGAAATGCTTGTAAAATGTATTTTCCTTTTCTCGCGTAACTCATTACTGTTATTGACAGATACCGTAGAATGGAATCCAGACCATCTTGTTGGATAATACGTTTGTTCAGTTTGTTGACCCACTTCTCTGCAATCCAACAAATAGGCAATTAATTTATCCTATTGTATCATTAAATAATGAAATTTTGGACATTATAAGTTGTGGTGTTTCATTGTAGATTAATTTATGATGCTGATAATTTGTTAGGCGTAGATTTATAGAAGCTTTTTTTTATATTAGTCTACCAAAGCAACTCCACCCCGCCCGATGGCAAGCAGTCAGTGGAATCCAGAAGTAGCGGCCACCACATTAAAAGCCATCATCTTAAACTGCTGGTATGGTGGCCTCTACTGTGGCGGCTGGGAATATGGTAGGGAAAGGGAATAAGGGAAGTGAGAAAAGAGGAAAGGGGAGAAATTTAGCCTCCGGCACTCACTCACCGGACGATATGCAGTAGTACGCATACTACTACTCTTACGTCGATCGTCTATGAGAGGGTAGTACTTTCCAGGTTGATCCGGCCCATTCATGCTGAAAACTGCGTGGATCTACTACCTACTAAGCTTTTTCTCTATTTTTCTTTTTCTCTATTATTTTAATATTCGGCTACAGCATCTATCATATTAATACAAATCGTGTCGACAGGTCGTCACCCTGACCGCAGTGTCAACGGCATTCATGAGACCCTCTGGCATGCATGTGTCAGTGCATGCAGGACGTCGTAGACTCAATTCCCTCAGTTCTAATTATGTGCGATCCATAGATATTTTACAGGCTTTTATGCTACTTTGAATTCGTTAATAGTATGTTTCAAAAATACTCCGTGAAACGGCACGTTTTTCTTTTTAAGCGAAAATAAACAAAAAGGAGTCCTAATTCGATGCGTCGCCTATTGTCGCTGTTCTCATAAAATAATAAAAAAATGAGATCATGCTGTTGCCAGTCCTGTAGGTCATTTGTGCAAATTAAGCAAATTAGTCTTTTCAACTGGCGTCCGGAACAATTGAAAAATAAACAAAACATTTAGTGCCTACTGTTATTTCCTATTATGTTCAAATGTTTTAACTTTTATGAAATCTTCTTCTATTGACTTTTTACTTACATAACATAAAATAAAATTGCACATAAAAATGTTGTAAAGTAGATCAATTTGTCACCGATTACGTCGATTGTACAAACTGCCGTAATAAAACCAAACAGCGTTATTAAACAACACGTATATTATCGTAAACCTGGTAATCACTAGATATTTATAGTTCGGAGCTGAGAGAATCTTAAGTACATGTCGCGTGATTCCGAGCACTTCTATTAGCACAAATTCATGTTGACATTAAATTACTTAGTAATCCTATTAATATTATAAATGCGAAAGTTTGTATGTGTGTGCCTAAACGGCTGAACCTATTTCGATGAATATTGGTACGTAGATAGATTCCGGTGCCGGAGACAGACATAATATGCTATGATATGATATTTTTATCCCGAAAATCAGTCTAGTTCCCCAAGGAAAACAATAAAACATATTTTACGCTCGGGCGAAGCCGTGGGGCGCAGCTCGTAATTAATAATTTATTTATTGATCTCTCAAAAAGGTTATACATAATTATAATATAATGTCCAAGTTCAGGGTAAAGATAACTTAAATTGACCGACCATTACTTAGCATTTTAATTACTTACTTAAAACGCATCATACCGTTAACATAACTTTATAATACTTACTTTATTATACTACTCCGTGAAACATTTAAAACTAATCTGGGAAAATTACCACGATTTTGTTCGGCCTTAATGAGAAACGTAGGCGCTTCATTACATGAATGACAATGAACATGACTTCTCGACTCAAGCTTAATTACGCAAAGTCCTTTAATAAAATGCTCATTAAATAAAATAATACTATAGACGTAAACGTAAATCTCAAAGATAAATAATTATCGTATTGGCTAGAGAATTTAAGAAATAATTAAAACTTAAAACATTGGACCTTATTAATCGACCTGATGGCAGATGATAGGTTACATATTCAAAAGTTTAACACCTCGTTAGTTAATTTACATAAACATTGTAAACCGTGTCGACATATTAAATCATAACAATCTAATGAAACCTATTACACAAACTGAATTAATTAGCCAGCTACAACATTATACCCTTCTCAGTAAGGTCTAGAGAGTATTATTATCTTACGGTAGGCGGCAGCTTCGCAGAATCCCTGACATTGCAGTAGTCCATGAGCGACAGTAACCAATTACCATCAGGTGATCTGTTAGTTCGTCTGGCACTGTACACAATAAAAAAGTTGTAGGAATATGGTCCTAGCCACTACTATAATGGGATCGGGAAGTTACACCACCTTGCTGTCATCTTATGCATGCCGGTGTATCAGATTTAAATGCTCGCAAGTGCTGACAAGTGCACACAGTTCAAGGTTCTCTATACAGATTTGACCAGTCCAGCCAGGATTAGCCCAGTCTGTGAGGTTGAATTCAAGGTACTTTGAAGTAGCCTAAATCTTGATGCCTTATAATTTGAGCGTTTGGTATAGTTTGGATTGCTTTTGCTGATTCCGTGTGATTTCAGTTCATTCTATATTATTTAAATCCATTATTTATGATAATAGGCACATTTCTTAAGTGTTTATCATTCTGCCTTCAATCATACGTGCCTCGGCAATACAAGCATAAAATAGACAGGCGTTTTTTTTTAATTTCGATGAATGCTATTTTAGTTTAGTCAGTGTTAAACATGTAAAAATCAGAAATAGTTTAAGAAAATTCCAGCTGAAATAAACTTTTTGGAGCAATTGGCTCAACATCCAATGTTTACGTGTAAATGTTTTTATTTAATGCTAGTGCCAAGTTTATTGCTATTCGTCTTTTACTTACCTTGTATACTCAAAAGTGAAACGATCACACCGCGTTTTGTACAGATTTATTTTACAAGTGAATATTTTTGAGTACATCGTCATCATTGATTTTACTATGCCAGCCCGTTATTACTCACTTCAGAATAAAAGCTACTGGTGATCAATGCTCATACGGACAAAATAATTGATCACTATGCTTGTTCGGCCTGATTAGCAATTTCAGACATTTTGTGTAAGTCCAGGTTGTTTTCCTTCACCCAAATTCAGTAATGTGTAAGTTTAGAAAGTCATTTATCAATACAATTCATTCTGATTTGTATAGGTATAAATTGTATTACTACAAATTTATTATGGTACTTAAGTAAGTACCTACTGCTTTATGCTCAGCTTTACACAGCTTCTATGAAGTCTAACATCTGTAAAACAAGTAAGTAGTTCTTTAGAAACTAGTCAAATCTTACACTTTTGAAAGTAAATAAATACTTACCTGGATGGCATTAAATAATAAACAGTTCGCCAGATCCCTGACTTAAATATTTGTGGTTGTTTATCACATTACTATTTAACCGGGCCAAGATTAACTTTCCTTGGATTGCGAGCTAAAATAACAAACCGCTGAACAGGTAGTTAATTAAATACCGAGCTTACTTCAATTATACTTCATTTACGAGTATCTACTTTTGTCTTTGTATATGTTCAACTTTTCTTACAATAACGAATTATTTTAAATCACATTATGTAGACAGAAACCTAATTGTATAACAAATGAAGCAAGTAGAATAATGCTTACGTATGAATTTTACTACTAGACAATAATTCGCCGATCTTGGTAGGTACTGACGTGGAATTTAACTGCTTATTAGACCATCCATTTCAATTTAAGAACGCGTTTACTGTCAAATCGGAAAAAGTTTTTCTTTTTTGTTTAGTCTTCAACGTTTCTACAAATATGAGTATAAATTTCTAAACTGTATAGTGATAATATTGAAAGCATACGTGTAGGTAGTTTCAAATAAATAAATTCAATGACAATTTGATATATATATAATTATGTAAGTATCCTCAGCGAGCTACAATAGGAAGTTAAGAGGGTGTTTAGGAAATTTTCGCCACCAGTAGGTGTAACTGTCACATTGGTCCAATCAGGGGTTCACTTTCAAAAAGCGCTTGACAGCTAGACCTGACGCATCGGTGCTGCCTCCTTGTGGGCGCTATTTTAGAAAACTCTTTCAGCTATTTACTTTTGTCCTTATCAGGGGTATTATCCATTTATATTCAAAAATATTTGTTTTGACAGCGCTGTCAAAATGGAAAACCTTTTACCAAAGTGGCGCTCTAAGTGTATATACTGCTTGAATATTTACGTATTACGGGTTTAAGAAGCAACCACAACTCAACATAGAAGTTAAATTTACTTACAGAGTTATTATTTACTTTAAGAATTACGAAGACATACAAACTTTTTTAAAAACATGATGTACTCAAGTACTGTTTTAGTTCCAAACAACTTTGCCCAAGTTGTATGTAATAGAATATTGTATACAATTAACGAGTTTATAAATATACCAGCTGCACCCTACGGCTTCGTCCGCGCGTAAAATGTATTTTGTTGCATCGCTTGGAAACCAGACCGATTTTGAAGCTTTTTGGAGGATATAAATACTTAATCTATAAATTTTCTAATTTATTTATATGAAAACGTACCTACTTTATTCTGCGGTCTGCAGTTAGAGTCGGTAATGGTGATGTGTGCACGTGTTTTTTTACTCGCGATTAAATGACAGACTAACGAAAAAAGGTCTTCGTCACGTATGAAGCACTATTTCTTCGCCACACTTTTTATTTTTGAGCAAAAGAGCCAGCTCCTAGATTTTGGTTTAACCTAAATGCAATGCGATTAATTAGACCTTCGTTTTTATCGTCTTACTTCTAAATTAGAGTGCTATCGACATTTTAATGGTTTTTTGATTAACGCAATTACAATGACTAAAATAATTTTAGGTTGGCAATTTAGGTACCACATATAAGCCGCTCCCGAGGGAAAACTGTCAAATGTCACTATTTGATGAGCAACTTGGTAACCGAAGTAAGGTGATATTTGTTTATTTAGTACGCAAGTAATTCTGCTACTCGTTTCCCAGTACTCTGTTGTCTGTTGAAGCTTGGAACTCATTAGTTCCCATCTAATTATGATCCTGGATCTTTCAACTGAGCTTGAAAAGTCATCTAACTAAGCCGCCATAGTGGACGCTATCATACCAGTAGTTTAGCTTTTGGAATGGTGTTCACCACTTCTGGATTCCACTGACTGCTTACCAGGCAGGAGTCACTTTGGTAGGCTAATATAAATAAAAACTGTTTTGTCTCAGGTCCGTGGTAGAAGCAACAGATGTGCAGCTAAATATGCGCGTGGGCATACACACGGGGCGAGTGTTATGTGGAGTACTGGGTCTTCGTAAGTGGCAGTACGACGTGTGGTCCAATGACGTCACGCTAGCTAACAACATGGAGGCTGGAGGAGAACCTGGGTAAGGTTATATGAAACTGCTTTATTTGGCTTTTTAAGTATGCAAGAAAAATGCAAAAAAAAATTGAAAACATTATTGAGAATTTTGATAATACTGTGGCAACACGACAATATCGATCAAATTGTTTAATGACATTACATCTTGGTATACAAAATTTGCGAATGTTCGATAGACTATTTTAGAGTTCTCTTTCAGCCGAGTACATATAACGCAAGCGACGCTCGAAAGCCTCGGCGGCGCTTACGAGGTAGAACCAGGCCACGGCGCTAGTCGCAACGCATACCTACGGGATCACTCCATACAGACGTATTTTATCATCCCACCGCCCAGAAGGAGAAAAGTACGTATACTTACTACTATGCAGAAGGCCCTATTACCCCGCCTACTTCCTCCACTCTCTACATGGTTCTCGAAGCATTGTTTTTGCAAAGCCCAGAAATCACAGCCATGTCCATAGGTTACGGTTACCGCTTCCTTCTTGTGAGTTTCTTTAGCTTATTTGCCACCGAAAATTTATAAAAATATATAATAAAATAATAATACCAGCCTGTTTTACTGTCCCACTGCAGGGCAAATGCCTCTTCTCATATAGGGAAGGAATGAGCATTAATCACCACGCTTGTTCAAGGCGGATTGGTCATTTCAGACTTTTAAGTCCAGGTTAACTCACGATGTTTTCCTTCACCGTCAGTCAGAAATGTCCAAGATAAACTTAGAAAGTTTTAAAATAAAAATATACTACAAA
This sequence comes from Parascotia fuliginaria, assembly GCA_963082885.1. Classification (NCBI taxonomy): domain Eukaryota; kingdom Metazoa; phylum Arthropoda; class Insecta; order Lepidoptera; family Erebidae; genus Parascotia; species Parascotia fuliginaria. Next base: position 8,257,962 of record OY720174.1, on the reverse strand, counting down.
TTAATTGCTAACAAGCGACAAATCACAAGATATTATGTACCATTTCTCCGATACTTTTTCTTACGAGATAAGTTAGACGATTGGGTGCAATTACATTTATTTCCTTGTCCAATTTAGCTTGTATTCATAAATTAGTAGGTATTATGGATAATTGACTTGATTAAAAAACGAGCAAATACTATCTATCAAATTAATATTGTCAAATGAACAATAACAATCCTCTACAGCGGACATAACCGATATTTTGTATTGCTTACAAAACAGTTACTGGGTCATAATTGTGTATTAGTCATTTATGGTGATTGCCTTTTTAAAATATTGCTTTATTTAAAGATAATATTGTTAACATTGACCTTTACAGATGTGTCTATCAGCAGGCGTGGGTCTGGGCTCGGCGTCTCGTCGGAAGCTGTCATTCAAAAATGTATCGAACGTAGTTGTACAACTACTACATTCCATCAAGTTCAACGTGGACGTACCTTTTTCCAATATGGCCGCTTCTCCTCAAGAGCTGAAGGCTAATGCTGCTAGGAAGGTATTTAAGAAATGACAAACTCCTCGAGATCAAGCTATAGATTTCACGGAACAATTCCTCTTGTACAACTAGCAGCGAAAAATATCTGTGCCTGCCTCGTATAAACGCCCACGTAATTGTTAGATACAGATAATCACTTAACAGTGCAGACGGTTTTCGTATACTTATTGGTTTTCAAGAGGACTTTTTCCATTTATTCGTTTTTTGTATAAGAAGTTAAATTACTATTTGCACTTTTGACTTTTTGCAAAAGTTTTGCACCCCCCTGCGGACATGGCTAATTAATACGAGTTCAATGTCCACGGCTTTATCTCGCTCTTCAGAATGTTTGTCTCAAGTGATATTATTTCTCGTATCGGTGGTCTGCTCTCCGCTTTCAAAGGTAAGTTCTCTCGTTTACTTTGATTTAATTTGATACTTTTATTATTTTCTTAATTTACTCTAAATGTGAGGAATAAGAAATTTAATAATTTGCCAGGTTGTGATAAATGTTATATGGTGTAGCTAGAATATATAAATAAGTATCTTTGTGCGCTACCCAAATTTGAGTGTCAGTCACGGCATCTAAAATACGCGTGATGAAGGACGACGGCGGGTTATACCTACCCCGCCCTACCCTAAAATACGGGCATTACCTATTTATAACGGGTACCTTTAAACAGAATGAGAAAAGACATTTCATAAAACCGTCAAAGTGAGTGCTACCATGCTACCAATACAAAAGCAATCGGTATGGTGTTCACCACTCGTTGATACCATAGACTGTTTTAGTTGTTAGCGGACTTGTTCACTATCAGTTAGAGTGGAGTCATTTTGGCAGGCAAACACAAAAACCCTGCCGTCGTAGTTCTAATGCGCTTGTGCGTAGTGACCATGTATCTGAGTGGGCTGTCGCCTAGTGCGTGTGGGCGCGCGGTGCATGACTCCCGTGTGCTGCAGGTGCTGGACCTGCGGCGCGCGCTGCACGCGGAGCCCGGCTCGGCGGAGGCGCTGCGACTGGCGGCGCTGCGGGCCGAAGACGTGAGAGCCGCGATGCAGGCGCCCGCCCCCGCCGCCTCGCCCACCCCCGCCACCGCCCCGCACCACCACACCTTCGACGCCGTCATGCAGCACCACGCCCTCCGCACACACACCGCGGTCGACACCATCCCCGCACATGTTAATATATTATGCATACGCACCTTTTGTTTGAACTGTGCTATTTTGCAGGAATTGTTTGCGTTGATTTTTTGCGACGACACTAAAGTTGAACTAATTTGGCACAGATGATTTTGCATAACTAGTGCGTATACGTAGTAAAAAATGCGCGCTAGACGCAACACTTGGGCGTATCCGTACATGTAAAGGATATGGTGTTGCTTTGTGCGCGCGTTTTGCATTATAGGATGATCTAGTATATGGTTCTTAGGTCTAGTGTAGGCGTGTCAAATGAGACCATATTGCTATTTCACCAGCGGTTCTGAGTTTCACGCTTCAGATATGAGACACTCGAGGCGCATCGATACATATTTGCCGATGCGTTTCGTGCGTATTGTGTGTCGAATTATAACCTCGCTTAATGGTTTCCTAGTAGTTAGTTTGGTTTGAGTGGTGGTTTTCGAACTAAATCTATGCTGCTTTTTATTATATAAGGTGTGCACTGAAGCTTTTATACGAGTTTTGCAAAAATAATTTTGCAAAAGAACTTAAAGAATGTTTCAGACGCTTCGCACTATATTTACCTACGATTTTCATTTCTGCCAAACTTCATTGTTATGTTTACAACATGAGCTACACGAACACAGTTTAGTCAAGTATTTCGTTCCCCGAACACACCCGTACTCTTTAACTTTCAACTTTATGTTAGCACAATGAAGACATCCGACTTTTCTCTACAATTGTTCCCCCAACATTTAGTTGCTGGTTCGTTCAAGCTTTCACTCATTGTTATAATATTTCAATTAAAATATTTCAGTAATATTAAATATATTATATAATTATAATATTAAACTTGTGATAATAATTTGACTGAACATAAAACATTGTGTGGACGACTGGAATACATCAGCGACTAACATGAGACGTCTGCTCGTTATTTTTCAGATATTCCGACCTTGGACATTAGTTCCACAACAAATACCCGCTGAAACAGTAAGCGCAGACAAAATGTTGTTCATGTGTATTATTGTTTTCCACCATTTACCGGGCGACACGTTATAACTCCCTTATTTCGATGTAGGTACGCAATGCACCACAAGCAATATCTGTGGGTCGCACTAGTCGCGAATAACATCGTTATTTTGTTTTGTTCACTGTGAATCGATTAGATGGAAAGGGGACCTCGACTAATATCGGCGTGAGCACACAACCACACACTTTCACTGTTTTTTACTTGAGAATTGTTAAAGTGTTTATATATTTGAGATTGTTTTTATAGAATGATGGTCGATAATAAAGCCGGATGCACCGAACTGTGTTTCACTCGCTACCCCAGACTAGTCACCTGCGCACCATGAGCATGGCATGACCCCGACTGTCCACTAACTTGCATGCCACCATACGCGCCCTACTATTATAAGTTTAACATGACTGCATTTGGTGCTTGATTATTTCACTGCTTACTACTTTGTATATTAATATTTTCCTTCAAGAAATAATCAAACACGAAACTTTTAGTTAAGTAAGTCTTATCTAAAAATCAATTTGTTGTTAATCTGTCTCAAAGTATATTCTTATGAATTTCAAAGTTACTTTTAAAAACTTTTTTAGAACTTTCCAATCTGAAAAGTAACTATCTCAATTTCTGTTGTTTAAATATAATTTCATTACTATTCTAATAATGTGATGCTGCTTCGGATTCTGGAACTTTTGTATTCTAAGGTCAGTTCTAACTTCCAAACTGAAGCATGGCGTCGGCATGGAACTCAGTGTACCCAGACCTCGGCCGTCAGAACCTTTAAGCCCTTCTAATGCGTGCCCCTTTTTACTCCCGTGTGCATACAGTATGTGTATTCCATTATAATCGTTGTACAAATCGATGGGTAGTAAATATTTTTGGTTTGTAGAGACAATTGCGTGAATGTGTCGCGTGGCTATTTACAGAACAAAGTGACGGAGAAATTCAAGCGGCCGTTGAAAAAGCGTCACTCGTCTGTGTACCACCAGCCTACCAACCGCGTGAACAAGTACCTGGCGCAGGCCATCGACGCGCGCTCCGTACATCGAGAGAAGGCGACACATGTACACTTACTTACACTCTGCTTTAAAGATGCTTCTAAAGAAGCTCAGGTGAGTTAACGTCATCTTAAACGGTATGACTATAAGATATAATAATTAGAAGTAAATAAAAGAGTTCCAAGTTTGAGAAGAGTTAAAAAGTTAAGTCTAATTTAGTGTCCCTCTAGCTAACAAAGTCAGTCGTGACAGTGACAAACTTCAAGTAAATTAACTTGCCCTTCCTCCTTGTACTTAACCTTCATTTTGGCGTACAATCTAATGATAAATAAATCTTAGGATAACAGGACGTAGATTTAGTAGGTACTCTATTGTTATTTAATTAATTAATTGTAGGAAAATGCTAACAAAGCATTATAACCGTAACACACGACTAGGAAACTAGGATATAATAGACTGCCTATGTTGTTTATCAGGTAACGAGCAGATCGTAAATAACATTGATGGTACACAAAAAAATCTTCGAACCCACAATACGATTTTGGCGGAGGTTACAAAATTCGAATATCAATAATCTAGATAAAACACGATTACGTGTTTCTAGAACTATCTACTAATGTAGAAACATGTAGGTATGTAGAGCAACTTGGGAGATGTCAGTTCATATAAAAGAAAATTAAGTCAACGGTTTCAAAGAAAACACATCTTGAGATAATTACTTACTGTTTAGTTTACGTTTAGAAAAATGTTAGACTATAATAAATAAATCGCTATCGAAGACTGGCCTAATCGTTATAAAAGTTTGAACTACCATTTCTTATGTTGCAGTACCGTGCTTCAACAGACGGAGGCTGGGCAGGATCTTTAGGGGCAGCATTATTCGCTTTGGGCGCTGCAGGAGCACTCCAAGCATCAGTATTACCACAAACTTTAATTCTTCTACTTCTCTTCGTGACTGCGTTCGCATGGTCGGCCGCAGTGCTAGCCTTAACGTTAGCAGCAAGGTTAAGACTTATACCTTGTGATGTATCAAGACCATTCACATTAAGAAACGCAATTACAACTTTCACTATTGTGCTGGGATATGCTGTAGGACAAGTTAATGTGGTAAGTGACTCTATAGTTTATGCGATATTTTAAATTCATCTTTTTGATAGACTTGTAATCCGTTTAAAGTTCTTTTTTGCATCATAACTGTAAAAGCGGTACTCATTATCTGAAACACAAAATTTCGATAAAGACTTTATGGATGGCAGGCCTGCCAAAGTTCTAGCTGTGTTTCAAAAAACTGTCGGTAATCTACGAATTAACTGCAAAAGTAAATTTAAACATGTAGACGTTTGGAAAATGAATCGCTGAAATGAAAATAATTCAACATCGTCTCAGCCTACGACATATATCTTCTCTACCTATTTAAGAAAATAACGGTTGAAAGCTGTTTGAATCTAACATCATCCTACCTGCATCCCATCCACCCATCAAATGCGAAATATATAAGCAAACTCATTATTAAATTACAGATAACATGTCATAGAATGGAGCTCTGTGCAAATCTGACTGAAAATACTACAACGATAGAAAGCATACGAGCGTTGACTGGTGAAATTGCGGAAAAGCTATGGAGTAGTACGGAACATTTAGCTTGTCCAATACCGTTGTATATTACACTTGGTTGCTGCCTCAGTATGCTAGTAGTGGCCGTGTTTCTCAGGCTGCCTATATTAGTAAAAGGTATCCTACTCTCCGTAATGACTGCAGGGTATATGGCAGTGATATTGGGCTACCATAAGGATCTCTTCGATTGTTACGATCTAATGACTGAGTAAGTATTTTTTCTTTTATTTTATTTAAGGTTTCCATCATTGGCAATAACTAAAATGAATATCACGTACAATAGTTCATTGTCCCATATCACCAACATAAAAGTTCTTAACTTTTGCGTTGTGGAGACCAAAAAGTAAACATCTTTTACTTTAATAAAAAAAACTTTATCTTTACTTTGGATAAAAAGAAACCAGGATACTAGTAATAAAATTGGTCCATTAACCCACGAAATCCGTAGTATTAAGGTGTTATAAAAGACAATTAGGAAATACATGCTATTTTAATCAGTTTCAGTTTACGCGTCCTAAGCTCATGGAAGGATTAGCTTACTTCTTCTAAAAAAATAAAAATAGAAATACACAGAGTTTTTGCAATTCTTTTGCCATTATTTATTTACTCATTCTTAAATCACTTTATTTTTTTTTTATAAATATTGACGAAAAGGTAAAATATTTTTATGATGAGATAATACATACTAATTAAAATGGATAACTTGTGATGTGACGCAAGTAGTAAAAATAAATACTTGCGTCACTAATATATTTAGTGTGATATCTAAATCAGTGTACTAAATACACTTACGGAAGTAGATCCTTGCTGGTTTCAGCATAAATGAGCCGGATCGACCTGAGAATTAACTACCGTCTCATAAAATATCGACGTAAAAATATAAGTCTCCATGCTAATAAAATTATGTTTCGCTAAAATCTGCAAATTACACCGTCAGTCCTCTTCCTTATCCCCCTCTCTCTATATGGTCGGTAACGGCTTGGCTCTTTTAACCACTTGCTTGCCACCAAAGATGTATTTTAAAAAAAAGGAACTTTTTATTTCAGTCCGGGCACAATAGGCTCAGCGTACGTAGCGAGCGCGTGGACGGTAGCGTTAGCGTTAGCAGTGCTATTACACGCGCGACAAACTGAGTGGACCGCGCGCCTTGACTTTCTATGGCAAGCGCAAGCCCGCGATGAAAAGAGAGATATGGACGCTCTGCAGGTATGTTTTTTACTATACAAACTGTTCAACTGTTTGTGTAAAAAATTGTACTCTAAACGCCATAGACAAGGATGGCGGGCATCTGATGGATGAGCGCCGCACAACTGGGGGCCTACCACTACCTCTTATAGCAGTATTATTTATTTTTACTTTGTGTTCTGTCTTCTTCTTTTGTACCATTAAAAACAAGGATAGAGACAAAGTAAGGTTTTAATAAGATTGCTTTGTGGTAGGGCCCCAGGTCAAAGAAGCGACATTTGCGGGTGGCCTCTATGACCAGCAGCGGTGTACGTCTTTTGGTTAAAATAATGATGAGAGTTTCTAAATTGCGCACTTAGCTTCGTTGAATTTCAAAATTTCGAGTTTCATTTTTTTTATCTATTTAGGTATAGGTAGGTTTTGCTACCGTTTTATTGATGGAGTATCTTTTGCAGGCATCAAATAAAAGAATTCTCTTCAATCTACTGCCAGCTCACGTCGCGACGCATTTCTTGGACAATCAGTTTAGAACAAACATGGTAACTATGGTGATGCCTCGTCACAGCAGACATGAACGAAACGTTTTAAATATAAAATTAAATAAGAACAAATTAATGCTTGCATACAAATTTTGATGGGCTTGATCGATGTTTAATGCATGGTGTGCAGATCTTCAATATTCATCATTAACACGAATCATTCATTTTTTTATTATAAGGCCTCATTACAAGAAAAAGTTTTTGATCGAGACTTGCTTTATAAGATATAGAAAGAAAAATCAAAACATTTTTTGATAAAATGTTTATATAGTAGTACTTACTTATATATTATTTTTTGTTAATTAGAATTATTATCTCAACACTCACAAATTTGTCAATTTGCGTTAAAGGCAGAGTCGTCGGTACTGAACTGACGGACTCATAAACTGCATCAAAGTTCAGGATTACGATTTTTTTTTTATAAGTATGCAAACTTTTTAGATTAAATTATATAAATATGGAGAAACTGGCTCTTAATCTTAAAAAAGAGCAAAATTTAAAAATAGAACTGCAGTAAAACAAATGAATATAGCCGGGAAAAGAAAATTTACTCGTAGTATCAGATTTGCGTGTTATTTAAAGCAAAGTTTTAAATTGATTCGCATTGATTTTTTATTCTTTTGTCAATTGAATTATTGTTACCAGCAGAATTGTTGGGTTAGTTTTTTAACTCATCGAGAGTTTTTGAACCATAATATGGATACTTCGTCCGAACAAGCGGCTCAAATTTTAGCACTGGTGCGGGAGGGCTTGGATCAACGAACAATTGGTAGAAATTTAAATTTAAACCAGTCTACGGTTTCTAGAATATACAGAAGGTTTGTGGAGACAGGTTCTTACAGAAGGAGACGTGGTACAGGCAGGACTCGAGAAACCACCGGTCGTGATAACCGATTTATTGTTACAACTTCCCTGCGAAATCGTTTCCTCACGTCAGGTAACATCAAAACAGAGCTTAATGAAATGCGTGGAGTAAATGTGAGTGCACGAACAATAAGAAGAAGGTTAAAGGAAACGGATATCACCCCTTTTAGACCAGCAAATAGTCCAAAGTTGTCTGTAGCTCACAGACAAGCTCGCTTAAGATTTGCGCGTGATCACCTAAATTGGACAGAAGAGCAATGGGCCTCCGTATTGTTCACGGACGAGCGTAGGACATGTTTATATGGTGCAGATGGTCGCAGAAGAGTCTATCGTCGACATGGGGAGCGATATGCTCAAAGTTGCATTGAGGAGCGTGTTCCTTTTGGAGGCGGTTCGTGTATGGTCTGGGGTGGCATATCGATGAACGAGCGAACAGAACTTGTGTTCATAGACATGGTCCGTCAAAACGGTAATAGAGGGGGTTTGACTGCACATCGCTACATAACAGAGATCTTAGAAGATCACGTGGTGTCTTACATGGGATTCATAGGCGAAAATTTTACTTTAATGCAGGATAATGCCCGGCCGCACGCTGCTGCACAAGTTCGACAATATTGAGAAGAGGTTGGGATACGTACAATGAATTAGCCAGCACGCAGCTCGGATCATAATCGCATTGAGCATGTTTGGGACAATTTAAAAAGAGCTGTTTATGCAAGAAATCCTGTGCCCACGACAGTGGCAGTACTAAGAACAGCACTTTCAGAAGAATGGGACAATATTCCGCAAGATCTTTTAATAACTCTAATAAAATCTATGCGGAACCGATTAGAATCCGTAATAAGGGCGTGGAGGTAATACACCTTATTAAAACATAAATAAACCCTTGCATAAAGTTTGTGTCTATTGTTAAAACCATTTTTTTTACTAAACCAATTTCCCTTAAATTTCTGTTTTTTCTTCAAAAAAGTCTTAAGGTCCTTTCCAGTACACAAACTTAAACTTAAGGATATGACCTACGCTGTTTTAAAGTTCACGAACCAATCTAGAGGTTTCAATTTTAATCTGTATAGAAAGTTTGCATACTTGGTTAAAATATTTATTTCAAAGTCGTCTATTACTTTGATGCAGTTTATGAGTCCGTCAGTGTATGTCATTTTACCACCTGAACTACTTGTCATTGTCATATTAAGATATTATAATTTCTACAAAATTATCTCGTGTAATGAAGCTTTTATCCATCGCCTACAATGCAATTGTTCAGTTATTTTTTTTTACTAACATTTCACTCACTTGTCGTGTTTTAATCAATTTGCTTTCATATTGCACTATACACTAATGGGATCTAGTGACAGAATGCATACGTATGGTCGTGCCGACGTTTTTGTACAAAATATTTTCTGATAATCATAAAGCCGCGTATCTACTAGAGGCAGCTTCGACATGAAGCAAACAGCCTTAGTTAAAGACTGTTCGCTCAGAGGCAAGGGCTCGAGGCACGTTGCGGATCAGCTTGAGGCGAGTCGCCTCAGCATGATCCGCAACGTGCGTAGTTTAAAACCAAATCGCGATGGCACCAGACGCACGTTGAGTAGTTGATGCATTAACTATAATTAAAAAAACAAGAAGGCAACAAAAAGCTATACAAACGAGGAATAGCAGTTTCGTTGTCCGTTGCGATCTGACGCGATACGCCTGTGAATGCACGGCTAAACTGAGGCCCCATTTAAGCACGGCAAAAAAACCGACAAAATAAGGCTCGGCTCGCGGCGACGAATTTGCCCCGTATAGCGGCGTATATAAAATATCCCAAGGATCAAAGTGCCCTGTCCTATTAAGAACATATCCCCAACTGAAAAAGTCTGTAGTTCTGATAGACACATACATCTTAGAGCACGCGGATGAAGCCGCAGCACAGTACTAGCTATTATTATTTATTTATATAATTATTAACAACCAAAAAGTAACCACTCTTATGATGATAGCACGGTCATATACAGGTGACAATCCCAGTTACAAAAATGTTTAAAATCAAATAGCGGTAGTGATTAGTTACTGGTAGTTCTGTCACTGTGTCCCTAACGTGTGCGCATGGCTTGCACGCTGACCTACCTCGCTGACGCCAGAGGCGCGGTTGGCAGGACCTGTACCACCAGTCGTACCAGCGCGTGGGCGTCGTGTTCGCCTCCATCACCAACTACCACGAGTTCTACATGGAGCTCGACGGGAATAATCAAGGCATGGAGTGTCTGCGGTTATTGAATGAGATCATTGCGGATTTTGATGAGGTGATTCTTTATTTTTAATTATTATCCTAGCGAATTAATAACCATACACAGTTACCTAAATCATTATTAGAAAATAATATACGCATGTAATTTTCATTGTTTCTGAAATGATTAAAATATATAGCTATGTCCGTAAGGGACGGTTACTACTTACCCTCGGGTGTTTGCCATCTAAGTTTTATAAAAAAAGTAATATGAACTGACATGCTGATTTATTCTTAACTGCCAGTAATAGTTCTTTCACTATTTATTAACTTAAAATTTTAAACTTGACAATTCTATCTGAAACGATGAGTTAGAAGTTAGATAGGAGCTGTAAAAACCGAGTTCCAATCTTGGATCTTAACTTGAATTTATTTTGCACAATAAGTGGTACTCGTACCGCCGACAAAATTTTATTGCCTCACCAATAAAATTTTGTACTTTGTCCTACAATATAATGTATCGATGACGCCTCGGTGTGATAATGTTAAAAACTAGTACAAGTGTTTCTAATATAGCATAGCGTAATGCATAAAAAATGGATCCATTTTCAGCTTTTGGGCGAAGATCGTTTTTGTGCAATAGACAAGATCAAAACAGTTGGTTCTACGTACATGGCGGCTGTTGGGTTGATTCCTGACAGAAAAATGACCGATGAACCGAGCACCCGCAAACTTATGTCGACATTAGTGGAGTTCGTGTTTGCCATGAGAGACAAGTTGAAAGATATCAACGACAACTCGTATAATAACTTCATGTTGCGTGTTGGTAAGTTGTCGTTCTAGAAAGTAAGAGGAAGAGACGTCTAGATGAATACTGCTGTAGTAAATAATTAAGTAAATAAGTGCCAAATAGGTAAGTAGATGGTGATATTAATATACAAATGAAAGTAAGATCGAAATGATTGAAGTCTGGAATGAAACGCGCGAGTGAATATTCTGATACTATCATTCATAGGCTCTCATAATCAATGTATATTCAACCTGCATTAAGATGATCTTATAATAAGATATTTATATATTTTTAGGTATTAATGTAGGACCAGTAGTTGCCGGAGTGATCGGTGCACGAAAACCTCAGTACGACATTTGGGGTAACACAGTAAATGTTGCCTCACGAATGGACTCTACAGGACTGCCAAATCATACACAAGTCACTGAAGAAGTTTATCAAGTGCTAAAGGACATGGCGTACCAATTCGTCTGCAGGGGTAAAGTTAAAGTAAAAGGAAAGGGTGAGATGACAACGTACTTCCTGACGGACAGGGCACCCGCCAACGGGTCTGTACAGAATTCATCCAATGGACCAACATCAAATCCACCGACCGCTTATGGGGGAGTAGCTACACCGCTTGCGATGTTGCAAAACTCGGCGAGAAGAGCGGCCGCTCAACCATCCAGACTACCTCCTCTCAGGGAACAATCTGCAGCCGGGGAGAACGAGCCCTTACTACCGTTGAATGGTCACCAAAACGGCAACAATAAGGGTAGTAAAGGCAGAAGAAATAAGGACAACGAAGTCAACCCTCCGCCGCCGCCGCCGCACGGTGTAGGCGGTAACCCCCGCTGGCCCCCGCCGCGCGCGCTGGTCCCACCGTGGCCGCGGCCGCAGGAGGCGCGCCCTGCGCCTGCGCACAAGCGTCGCGCGCCGGCCCGCCTGCCGCGCCCGCGCTCCAGCGAGAGCTTGCCCCTAGCGCGCAGCCCGCGCGTGCACTCCTCCGCGGACGAGCTCAGCTCGCTGACGCGCTCGCCTAGCCTCAGCTCCTCCGATGAGAGTTATTCACGAACCACCGACGCGTCTCCGTCTCCCCCGCGACCCTCACAGTGGTTGCCGCCCTCCCGACCGCAACGCACGAACCCGAGCCCCGCGTACGATTATCCTCCGGTCCGACCCGGCAAACCGGTCGTAAATCACGTCAGCGAAATATACGCGAAGCACAAGATTGTTAGAAAACCGTCCCCGGAAGACAAGTTCCTCGATGGAAGTCTCGACTTCCAAAAGGAAGAGGAAAAGTTGCAGAGGAGTATTATTAGTATGCTTCAGGTCTCTGCGAAGCGGGACGGGTGCTGTCAGACGGATAAGAAGGATGTGTCCGCTAGGATTGGTCAACGAACGAGTTCGTTCTCGAGTTCGGGAAGTCGGCCGACAAATCTGAAGCATCTGAACCACGATTCCCGGGAACCGTTCGCTAAGCGGAGTCCGTCAGACGTAGCGTGCGTGCCTCCCTTCGAGAGACAGATCCAGCGGCTGCTAGATGATAAGAATCATATTAAGATCAATCCACCTAAAACTGAACGAAAGGAGTTGAAGCTTGAACTCAGGTAAGATTGAACAATTTGCAATCGACTCATACCTAAATCTCAGCCCCAGTCCTGCACTCCCTTAACTTAGCACTCTTATTCATTCAAGTTGTATGGTATATTTATTTTTAACTTATACCATTGTCTCAGGGGTGCAAATCCATCCCTGGAACCAATTCGTAATTGCAACAATAACAACAGTAGTCCGCTACACGCCGTGGGGCTGGCGGCCATCACGCAAGTGGCGCGCCACGAGGCGGCTAGCCCGGGGCGTGCGCAGGCGCAGGGTGAGTTCCCGGGCGTGCTGCCCACCGACGTCGTCGTGCAGCTGCCGTCGCCCGCGCATGAACGACACCGAACCAGGTCAGTTACACCCTTTTCTTCTACAGTGCCTATAAAGTTTAATTATTTTTTTTTTTATATATTTGGTAGGTACCTGATTTATATTTTTTGACAAATATTTATCATCATTGTATAGGCCCATTATTATCCCAATACAGGAATAGACCTCTTCTCATACATAGAATGCATGAGCATTGATCGCCACGCTTGCTTAAAGTGGATTGGCGATTTCAGACTTCCTCAGAAGTCCAGGTATCCTCACGATGTTTTCCTTTACTGTTAGTCAGTAATGTCCAGATAAACATAGAAAGTACATATGATTTGAAAAATCACATTTGTACTTGCCTGGATTCGAACTTCATGTTTACAAAGCTGGTGCATTTATCACTGGGCCATTGAGACTTATACAGACAAATATTGTTTTTCTTTATTTGAAGCCCGCCAAACGAGAGGAAACCAGAGCCTGTTTTAGTAAGAGAAAAGGAAAAAGAAATTCAGGAAAGACTGCATAACCGGGTAAGCTCAATAAATATTCATATTTTTTTACTTTTGATGCAGAAAATAAACAACAATATGTTTCCAGGTAACGACTTCTCATCATAGAGAAATAGGTAACTACGGGGAGAGTCAATCCGAATGGAGTTCATCGTGTTCCGAGGGTGAGGGCGACGGCGAGGGCTGTCACCCGGAGAGCACGGGCTACACGACAGACGACCCTGCGCTCGAGAACGTGTCCATGCTGAACGAGGCGGGGCTGACGGACGCGGAGGCGGCGCTCAGTGACGTCAACTCGTGCTACTTCGACCGCGACGACGACGTTTCCTCGCGCGCCTCGTCGCGCTTGCTGGACTCGGAGGCGCTGGTGTCGCTGGAATCGCTCAGCGCCATCTACGACTCGGATGAGCCCGCGCACCGCTACCTCGCCAACATCCGCACCGTCAGCGAGTCTATCACCAGGAACTTCGGACAGCCCGCGCACGTCACCGATGGCGAGAGTGATGTATAGTGATACTATGTGATATGCGACCGGTGATAACGTTCCATTTTGTGAATCGTCTGTGTACCGTACGTACGTTTCAACTCGTTCTCCTTGTGTACTGCCTTTTGGTCAATTGTGATATATATAATCTCAAATTTAATTAACTGTCATGACAAGAACTTTATATGTTTTAGTTCGGAGCGATTGTCGGTGGTAAAGGAGCGGTTCGTTTGGCTCTCTAACTAGAAGAAGCGAATACTCAAAACGTTTATAGCCCGCTTATGTTTGTTTATAATGACTTGTTTATACAGTGTTAGGAGGTAACACATCGTTTTTCGCAAACGTGTGAATGCGTATCATTATGCTAATGTGCCTGTCCTTTGATGATTTTGTACTTTGTAAATTGTGTCAATATGTACCTATTAATGTTACACTGTATGATATTTATGTACAGCCGAATGTGCCATGTGATGGCGCGATGCATCATCTGTAGGAGTATGCGATGATCTCTACAATTATAAGGTGCTCTGACTTAGAATTATTTATGGTTTGTCTTGTGATAACGTTGTAGGAATTCGAATTTGAGCGACCAATCTCTGTTATTGTCAGTGTCCTTATAGTAAGGGCTGGTCCCTGATCTGGGAAGCCTTGTTCGTCTCATGTATTTTCTGAGACGAGCGAGTTAGTAAAGTGGTGTGAACTAACTTCGTACGAACGTAAATTTAATGCATTTTAAAATATCTTTAGAGTAAACACTGTTACCACAGCCTATTGATTATGCTACGTAGTGTTCTTTTATATGCCTTATATATCAAATATTACATGTATTTGTCGACAAAAATTGTAGTGTTCAGTACTTCTGTCTATATTCATTATCAATTTTGGATAAATAGCAGTTTTAGCCTTTCTTTGCGTAATCTAGTCACCGAGAGTTCTTTAAATATTGGTTACTTCTTTAAAGGATACAGTGCCATTGTGATCCTTATAATATACTTGATTTCTTGAGATATTCTAATAAAATGGGCAGAGTAAGTAATATCAACAACTAGTATATAAGCAATCAGCCGTGAGACTTAAAGTACAACCAATACATAACACCACTAGCGAATATTTGTTGTAGAATATTCACTGTATTAATTAATATCAATTATTTTTCATTATTTAACTGTAATATAAGTTCGTGTCAATTTCATGTAATGATCGTTACTTTAGATGATATCCTGATAGAAAATTATAAAATATATGTATCATTTCTCATTAAAGGTACTTGTAACCTCCTTTAAGTACAATATAAGCGATACAACTGTTACTTGCATAAATTCATGTACTTAAAATATAGAAAAAACCAATGATATTATATGATAAAAAATTTATCAGATATGTTATGAACGCGAATCGTAAAGACCCGAAAAGATCCTAATTGGAGCGTATTGCCTTTAGACTGCGTTACACACATTCTTCATTCAATAATGTGTACAACGTATGGTTGTATGGGTGTAACGGCTGCTGCGCGGAACACTTTCGGTTGTTTTGTGAGTGTATAACATATCTTTTAAATAGAATATTATTGGAAAAACGAAGGAATAATGAAATTCAATTAAAATTTTGGTATTGAAACTACCTACGATTATAATTATATGCTGCAATTATTATGTTGACTTGTGCATAAAATACCTACAGTTTGATTTTAGTATTTAAATATGTATATTTTGTTTTTGATGAGCTGCTTCTTTGGCTAGAAGATTCACTTGGTTTGCTTAATATGGATTGAAATATGTAGTAGTCAGAGACTTGTACATAGAACGAGCATTTCACATCTTTAATGAAAAAAGGCGTAAGACACACACGTTACTGCGATAATTTTAACTTTACGGTAACTACCGCAAGTTATCTATAGTTTAGTATAATTTTGTGAGAGTATCATTCATTTTAAAACGCTATTTTTCTGATTATATACAGCGATGTTTTCTTTTGAACCATACCAGATAATGACACTGGGAAAAGAACTGCTAAGCTTATTATTTATGGCTTATTTACATTTTAATTCCTTTTTTCACTAAACATGTTTAATAAGACAAATGCTCTAGTGAGATCTAGAGATTGTTAAACTTTGTAAATATTGTTAATCACCTGTCAAGTGCTATTCCACTGATACATACTTAAGTATACCACGCTGTGAAGATAATATTATTTTTCGAAGGAATCGTCTTGTTTGCTATTTTTATTCTCAGTATTTCGATTTAGGGTTTTTCATGTTGATGTATGTACACATAGTGCCAAACTACTTTTATGTATACGCTTCTACTCAAAATGATTTGTTTGACGATATGTTATGTTTCAATATAAATCTAACTAGTTCATCTCGTGAATTCAAATGAACTAATTTTATTATAAAAGAAAATAGATCTGACCTTTAGTGTATTTTCTTAGGCGTAGGTGAAAAATATACATTTGAATGTTTTAATATACTCAATGAAGAATTACCAACATCTTTATTAGTAATTGAATTTATTGGACAGTTGAGAGAAGTTTCATAACTAGATAAAATATGGATGCAATTTCTTTTTTTCGCTGTATTCACATTATTACCTATTTAAATAAAGAACTATTCAATTTCTTTTTTTCGCTGTATTCACATTATTACCTATTTAAATAAAGAACTATTGCTGCAAATTCGTAATCGAGTTTTTGATATAACTGTGAGCACAAAATATAATGGAAAAATTTATTGTTTTTTTAGTTTTAATGTGAATAAATAACAACACAACAAGCTATTAATCTCATAAAACAATATCTTATTAATTTATTTAGTGTATTTGAATTGCGCCTTACCTATGTAGCAAGTGTATTGTGTATTTTTATTTATTTAAATTCAATTACCTAAGCAATATTAATTACTTACTACAAATTAAAAGTGGTTTACATCACTAGAAATAAGTAGATTTTTATTTATTTACCTTTTCCTACATAAATTAAAAAAAAATCCACGTAATGAGTTTGCACTTTTAATTTGGTTTTATAAACCAAATTAAAAGTCGGCAAACACATTACGTGGAATTGAAACTGTCATGGACCAAGAAAATACCACCAAAGTTTTTCTGGCATTTAAGTTATGGCGAAGAACGAGATGAAGATGAACTGAGGGCCCATAAATTCTAATAGAATAGCATAGATTAAAAAATGTATGGGATTGACTTAAGCTAATGACAATCTGGCAACAACGAATATGTTGGCGTTAACTTATGTCAATCTGATACATTTTTTTATCTATTCTATTCTACTAGAATTTATGCCACTTGTCTAGGCTCACTAATCCCATAACCACAACATGAACATTGATCGAGACTCCCTGGCTTTGCTTTATATTGGTATATTACGAGTGGAAACCATGACACTATTTTCTACCCAGAGTATCCTAACATGTCATGATATGTAAAAATTAATATGATACTGGGTCTCCATCTATACTATTATATAAAGCGTAAGTATAAATTTAGAGTTTGTTCGTTTGTTTAAACGCGCAAATCTCTGGAACTACCAGTCGGATTTCAATAATTCTTTTTGCACATGATATCATAGTTCTTGTGGGAGGTTATGTAACATCACGCTACTGGATACGGGAGCAAAGCAGTTACCAACGACGCGGGTGAAACCGCGCTGCGGGTAGCTATATTTTATATTTTTAAATGTAATTAAGTATATACTTATATTTAAAAATGTAATTAAATAAAGGGAATAATAATTTGCGCCAAATGGGTGTTATATTTTTACAATTTGAATTTGACACGCAAATAAAGGAAATAACCGAAATGGATCAGTTTGCGACAAACTAGACAAGGTAGTTTTGTCCTGCGGATGGACATCTAAAAAGCCTCGTATTAGTACTACTTACACTAATTTTTAAACTCAATTTTCTAATTTGCTAAACACTAAATACATAAATTCGTTTTAATAATGAGACGGATAAAAAAGACAATGTTAAAAATACCAATTAGATACTAGTATACTTGCAATAAGAGAGGTGTTCACAAATACCTCTTATGGTGTTTAAATTTGAACCTCCCTTATTTAACATTGTTATGTCACATAGGTTTGTGGCTCAGGTACGTCGTGTCGTCGGTTGGGTATGCGTGAAGCATATTAATGTCCTTCGCGTTATACCGACTCACGAACACGTTACCCTAACAGGCAACGGATATTAACACGAGACCACGTGGCTTTTTTAAAACATTATAGGACAAAGCAGAAAAATAATTTTTTTTTTATTGATATATACTTATATTTTTTTAGGTTCAAAATAGAAGTAAAGAATCAACCTGTAGAGAACAGTGGCTGGTTTATACACATATAATAATAAATGTAATATTATACATTATTATCAGAGTAAATAGAACTAGGCAGGTAAATTAAATATGATACAGAATGTACGTATGGGCTATTTGTGCTGCATGCGACAAAATATCTAACAAACGGTTGGCATGGCAATATTGATGTTACATCTTTGTACTTGATTGTACCTAAGTAAAGATAGGTGTGTAAGCAATAGGTATTGTGTCTAGAGTTATGCAAGTTATAGTTTTGATGTTAATTTAAATGAATGGAGAATGACTTAAACCATAACCTATGATAATAAATTATGATGCCATCATTTTACACTCATTATTTGCATGTAAGTGAGCTGTGTTAGTAAGTAAACTCAAAGCTAGTAAGCAGGTAGAAGTTGCAATTATTTAAAACAGATATTTTGTTTACGCATGAAACACTGTGACTGTGTCAAGACTACCTACCAGTTTCTGACTATTGCGAGTTCTTGTAAGTCAATGACTCAGTTAGTCCGTAATCAGGGACAGTTTAATTCAAAATAATGTGTATATTAGTCGGTATGCGAGTGAAATACAAACCGTAGCGAGGCAGGTATGACGCGGCGTGCCACCACCACAGCCGCACAGCTGCGGGCCGCGACGCTGCTGGCGATTGGCTGCGCGCGGAAACCGGTCGCGCCGCGTCCCCCCTCCTTCGTCTCCTTCCCCTCCCGCACCGCTCCGCTACAAACAACTTCAAATTCTTATTCATGTTCCTTCCTCGCCACGACCGTTGCTGCCGTTGAGATCGCGCGCACTATGTGCTCGTGTTTCGCGTAATCTTATCGATATGTGCTCAATGTTGAATGTGAATTTAGTGTTTGATGAGTGAATTTTACATTAGAATAAGTGTTAAGTACACGGGACTAGTGGTGCGACGAGACACTTCGATTGCGCTATGAAAATACACGGACTATCTGGTGTTTTTGTTCTTTTTGTATCACGAGTGCTTCGTACGCGGCTTCAACACAGGGTTACATTTGCCATGTGTATTAGATAAAATAATGCTTCTGTTAGTTTGTCGACAAACTAATATGCTAGCTAGTGGATATTACGACGCGTTGTGATCGGCGTTGTCTTGGTGAATCAGAGTGCGCGGTGGTGACATGAAGGTGACAGTGTGTTTTGGGTCTGTGCGGGTGCTGGTGCCTTGTGGCGCTGGCGATCTGCTGGTCAGGGACCTCGTGCGGGAGGCAACGCACCGGTATAAGAAAGCTACTGGACAGGTCAGTGTGTATAATGTTGCGGGTAGTTTACGCGCAGACTACATTTTTTGTGTTATAACTAAGTTTGTTTACCTTCTATAGCTTATTCATAAACATAACGGGTTTCCAGACGTCTATCATTCAGTTTTTACTATCCAAGAAACCAACTTTATACTTAGGTACCTACTTTCGTTACCTACCAAAGTTTATAACTGACGTTTGTGACAGTTCATCCAAATTCGTGGAATGTATCTTGAAATCTCAAAGCTATTCGCAGGGTACATGAAACAAATCAACAATGAAACATGAGAAAGATAGGTAGGTTAAACTTAAGTACTTATAAAAATTGTTTTTACTTAATCTGAAAGTTTGTGCCTAGATGTTACCTACTGACTTAGATTTATCTAACTACCTATCGTTTTTGTATCATGTTACTATACCTACTCTACAGTACGAAACGACTTTTTTAGGCACAGTAGGTAATCGTTATTAGATTAAAATATATTCATAAAGCCTAGTAGATTTGCATGCTAGTGTAGAAACAGGATAATGGGGTAACTCCAATGAAACTCATTGTTTTGTGTTTTAATATAGGTAAGTTTTAAAGCGTCCGTAATTATTTTTGCTTTAGCGGTGCCCCAATGCAGTTAAGTACCTGTACACTGATTAAACTATCAATAAGTAAGTATGCTGGTCAACTGTGGCACCATTACCACAATTTTTGACATTTCAGCAAACTATTCCAACACAGAGTTAGTGATGTGTCTTTCAGTAGCGAAGAGTCACTTTTTCGAGGAGGGAAGCCGGTAGGACTAAAATAATTTGAGTTTCGGAAGGCCAGTTAGACTGAGTAGACACTCAAGCAGTGATAGGTATAAGGAGGTTAGGGCATATTTTAAAAGGGAAGCCGGCAGGAATCGTGTTATATGGACGCTTCGCCGCTGGTGTCTTTTATGGTTAAACCATCAAACTTTAAATCGAACATAGAATCATTATTCATATTATTAATATCTATACAAGTAAGAGCTACGTAATTTTTTTTCATTTTTGGCCACTTTACCTAGTCTACATTTTTGGTAACGTAATGTTCGTTGATTGTTTCTTGAACTAAAATTGACAATTGATCACATGGAAAGAAAAGTCACGCTACTTGACAGAACTTTTAAAAAACTTTAATTTTTTTGTGACATCACATAAATCATTTCATATTCATATAAGTACATACACATACATACATAGTCTCACGCCTTATATTCCCGAAATGGTAGGCAGAGGTGTTTAACCATCCACTTTTCACCTTTTTATTTTTGGATCCCATGTAACAGAGGGCGAGCCAGTTGCCATATAACGGGCACAATTCCAGATTTCGGGCTAATATTAAGAATTTCTCGACAGAAAAACCGAATACCACTTTGTCCGACCCAGGGATCGAACCCGAGACCTCTGCGTGGTAATCCGTACACAATTCCACCGAACCACAGAGCTCTGCCTCTGTGGTTCGGTATAGTATCATTTACATTTATTTTAAAGAAGAGTTTGTTTGTTTGTTTGTTTGAACGTGCTAATCTCTGGAATTACCTACCAGTCGGATTTGAATAATTCTTTTTGCGTATAATAGCACAGTTCTCGAGGAAGGTAACATCACGCTACTTGCGAAAGGAGCAGAGCAGTAAGCAAAGACGCAAATGACCGCGCCGCGGAAAGCTAATAGGTAGGTACCTATATCATAAAATCTACAAATACTTACGTCAAAGTTTTTACACACTGCAACAGTAAAATGATGAATGAAATGATGAAAAACTTGTAAGTAAAATGATGTTATCATATCACCGATTTACATGCCCTACCTATTTTGTAATGCCATTGCCTATTCTGCTGCCCAGTTCTCTTGAAGATAACAATAAGTATACCTACAGAGACAGTTTCCTTCTGTACCTATCACGATTATGATTATCGTTATTATTTGCTATGAACCTCAATCGAGAATGTTGAGATAGGTAGGTTGTTTTGTAACCACCTCTTGTTTTTGCATTAATGATCATTTGGTTATGTGGAATGTACGGTGCTTCGAAGCAAGAACGACTATCGCGACAATGTATACTTGCGAAGTTGAAGAACAGCATTAGCAGCCAGTTCCACGTTGTACCGACCTGTCAAACTAGAATCATGCCAATACCTACGCTTGAATTTCATAATACAAAGCAGCTTATTATTTTACTTGTACCGGCCTTCTCTAGATGTAAATCTAGTGATGAAACCCAACCAGATATTTCGTTATAAGGATTCAAGTAAGCTAACGCAGAAACATTACAACATAAAAGTAAAGACAACAGTCTTTAGTCGATCATTTATTTCTATTGTTCGTACCTACATAATACGGTACCGTATAAGAATATACTGGTACTTAGCTAAACAATTATATTGAATGGGTTCTATAATCTCATTTATATTAGACATTCACCTGCACTTGCATCGCTGCCTACACGCGTTCGTAGGATGTAGCTGACCTTGTCAGTCCTTCGTCATACTAACAACTTCGTTAAAAGTATGAGGTTGTGTAAAACCATTTTAGTCAGGCATGCGTTTCCTTTTCGGAAATCTAAAAAAACACTTCCTGAATTTACAACATCCATAAGCTATTTGGATTTATGCATTAATTGTTAACTATATTACTGACCAGGGGCGAATAAATGCGTAACATGACTTCAGATTTCATAACAGGCCCGTGTCACGCAATCTTGTTTGTACAAATACCTTTACCTCTTGCTTCATATAGGCTCTCTTACTCATGTGTATTGCATCCGCACCTCATGCAATACAAGTCTATTGCAACAATTACATGCAACTGTAGCGATAAAAAATACATAATAGGTAACCGAGTTAGTTTTGGCAAACGTTTGCATTTCTGCTTGATTGGTTATTCGGAGTTACACAACGCTAAAGGTCGCGATCGGCTTCATGAACGAGCGTACACGAGCGGTAAACTATACTTTTGCTGCTCAACTGGCGAAACGATATGGTATCAAGACACGCGCCGGTTTCTAATATTATTGGAAAATGCCAAAACGGATTGTTCGTACAACTTGTACCGTTTCTTTTATAGATTCAAAATTCTCTCCTACATAGTTCTTGAATAGCAATCTGATAGAAACTTTACTTATTTTTTTGTGCCGAGTAAAATAAGAAAATAGTTTATTATTTTGCTTGTTCTTTTGACTTTATGATGATGCGCTAATAACTATATGATTATGATACTTTTGAAACTTACCATAAGGATCAAAAGATACGACCCGCCTCGTTTAATTTAATTGTTTGTTTTGCTATTGTTACTTGATCTTGGATCTAATTCTTTACTACGTTTTATTTCTTATAGGTAATTGCAGTTATATGGGACTTGGAAGTCAACAACCTCAATTACTAGTTGTCCTTTAAGGCACGTTTGGGCTTTTATTATATTAAAAAAAAAATGAAAATGTTGTTACTGCAAGAGTATTGTCACGTCACGTATTATTTCACCTTAACAATAAACGTTGAGTTTGTTAAAACAGTCAAAAGTCGAAATTACTCGATGGTGAAACAATGAGACCGTTTGTCGCGGCGACTCGCGCCAGGTACGCGGGCGCGCCTTGAAAACTCGAAAAGCCTATTGTACCATGTTGTATGCCATGGAGCGACCCCGCACTACGAATGAGTACGGTCTCGACCGGTTTTGAAAAAAATGACGGGATGTTATTTTGAGATACCACTAAGTATGCTATAAACAAATTCATGGTTTATAAGGACGTTAAATTAACTAACTTGTTTAAACTGACTTACCATGACTTCCAATAATTGTTATGGAGAAAACTATAAAAATTAAATGTCATGCCAATTATTAGCCAATAGATACACAGTCAGGATTTAGTGTTTTTGGAACCGAGTCTCTAAGTTGGTGGTCGTCGGAACGCTCGTCGTAAATCGTTTGCATGACAATAAAGTCTATTGTTTGATTCCCAAAAATTCTTCCACTTGAAGTGGTTTATTTCTATCGTCTGCCGTAAAGTTTTTATTCGATACGGATTTATCTCGTGTTTATATCTATATACCAGTGGCGTGCACAGAGATTTTAGACAGGGTAGGCATTATAGATTTTAACAGGGTAGGCATTATTTAATTATGTACTTAAAATTGCGATTTTAAGCAATTTTTAAGTTAGGCAGTGCCTTTCTGCCTATATGGAGTGCACGCCACTGCTATATACATATCCATGAAATACCAAATCAGGTTTCATTAATAGATAGGTTCCACAGTCAGCGCTTATCGTGGAAAAAATACAAAAGCAGTTTCTCATACTGCCATATGTTGAGCTCCTCGTCAAGTGGATACCTCTAAGGGTCTTTGTCCGAACGAATATTTTCTTCATTTCGTCGGACTAATGGTTTGCACATGTTGCCTTATCTAATCCAATGGATGGTTTGAAGTGCTAACACATTGCAAATTTTCACACACGTTAAGAGTTCGTTGTCAACCGAATAAAAAATAATTTTGAAATGTTTTTGTACTACATAATATATGTTTTTGCATTACATTAATATTGTATGATTTTTTATATTTGAGTACCACTGTTAGGAAGGCTGTAGGATAATCAAGCACACTTGCTTGATTGTTTTTTGTTTTTATAATGGCCGATTTTTACAAAGTCTACAGTTGCTTTTAAATGATGCCGTCCTGTCGCCCACCCTGTATCTTCTGCATGTCAATGACATGTTGTCCCTTGGCAACATTCATTGCTATGCAGATGATAGTACAGTGCGTGGACGATATCTCGGACATCCGGCGGCTAAACAGACTGACATCGAGGCAATAAGCCTAGAACATGGGGTTGTAAGAATTTGGTCGAGTTCAATGCCAAGAAAACACAGGTGTGCGCGTTCTCTGCAAAAAATATCCGTTCCTTCCCCTTCCCTCTCTTCAGAACACAGCGTTACCACTATAGGATAGCCTAAGTATCCTGGGTATGGACATCAGCCGAGATCTCAACTCCAAGAATTACATCAAGTGCGTCATTAAAACCGCCTCCTGTAAACTCGGTGTCCTGAACAGGGTGAGGCGGTACTTCACGCCCGAGCAGCTCTGTCTTCTTTATAAGACACAGGTTGTTCCTGCGTGGAGTACTGCTCTCATCTTTGGGATGGCTCCGCACAGTACTTACTGGATGCACTCGCTGGGTTGCAGCGGCGAGCAGTCCGTATCATCGGAAGCCCGGAGGCTACTAAGACCCTTGAGCCCTTACAGCTGCGAAGAGACATCGCCTCAATGGCCGTCTTCTATCGCCTTTACCATGGAGAATGTTCTGAAGGGCTCACAGTGGAATCTAAAGGGTCTTGAACCAAACGGTTCAGAACTTCATACTTTTGTTGCTTAATTAAAACCTGGAACTCATGCCAGCGCATGTGTTCCCATTTAATTTTGATCCTGGGTCTTTTAAGCATCAAAAAGCATCTCACTAAGCCGCCATAGTGGAGGCCACCATACCAGTAGTTTGGCTTTTGGAATGGTGTCCGCCACTTCTGGATTCCACTGACTGCTTACCATCAGGCAGAGTGGAGTCACTTTGGTAGGCTAATATAAAAAAAATGCTAGTATCAAAACTAAATTGATACAAAACGTTAAAAACCCATTAGATGTTCAGTTTCAAGAGAAGCAAAGTTTGATAATGGAAGACGGAGGTCGTTGAATTAATTCCAGTATTTTATGAGTAATTTTTAATCTTATCTTGCGGGTAACGTAATTGGGTAAGTGGGACGCGCAGTCAACTGTTAAGTTGAACAAATATTTGAAGACTACACTTATTTCGTCATTAATATACTTACCCACTTTTTGATGATGCATTAGGTAACTATGCGCCTGCAACCATAGCATTTTTTCAAATTAATCTCTAAGCAATATCTGCCTGCAGTCAGAAGATTCTTATTTTTCTTATTCTTAATACTGATTGTCGCCATCATCATCCCAAATTCCTATCGTCGCAATAGCACCCTATAGATAGCCCCACCATGACAGTCAACTTATGAGATGGCCCTAGACAAATGGCATAGATTTCTATTCTATTCATGTAATAGGTACATAAAAAATATTTTTTTTTTTGAATAGAATCTATGAATAGAATATAAATCTATGCTACTTGTCTTGTACATTGATAAAAAAAGAAGAAAACACACATGTAAAGAACAATGTGTTAGAAAAAATATCTGTACTCTCTATGCAAGTCACTATCAAAACTGATTAATCTTTGCCGTGTCATTCTGAATAGTATTTATCTTAATCTAAAACTAGTTTTAGTTACCGATATCCAATGATATTCTATTTAACCGATATCAAATTTAATTATGACTTTACGGAACTATAAAATATATCTGTGTGTTTTACCGGACCATTTCATCGCAGACTCTGGTAGCTAATAATTAGGTACCTGCTGCGAATTTGTACTCTACGTATGGAATGATGCTATTATACATGGTATTTGAAGGGCATTAGCTACTTTCTCTAAAATACTTAGAGGATAAGAAAATTTAATGATGAAGCGTATCAATTAGCAATTACACCAGCGAGAAAGACATCACGAAGTTCACGAACAACATTTGTGAGAGTAAAAGTATTTTTTTTTGTTTTCAACGTGATATTTGTGTAATTTGTTAATTATATCTGAATTTAAATACTTATGTTACAGTGTTAGAGTTTTTAAACACGACAGGAACCATTCTATCCTCCCAACTTTAGCCATAACCTAGTCGCGTGTCGCCCAGTTTGAGTCCAAGCTTCAATGAAACATCTTAGTTAGTTTTCTTGGTAGGTTGTTAGTACCTGACCTCGATGCCTAGAGCTAACGGATGCGGTGTCCATATATGATGGCACTAATGCTTGACATGGAACCCCTAGGACATGCCTTAATAAGCCAACTTGTAGAGCTACTGCGAATAATTACAAGACGTGCCTGTGAGGTGTAATGATCAAGATTATTGAAAAAGGTGTCGATATCGATTACTAAAAAATAATAAATAATATAGGTAACACTTAAGAATTATAATAATGTTATTATTTGACTCTATTATTTATAACTATAGCTAAGTTAGTTCTTCAGCGCACTGCAGTAAGTCACACGCTCGTCATGTGAAAATTAAAATAAAATAAACATAATGTGTAATCTATATTTATAAATATTTTCTTGTTATAATTAAATGTATACGAAACAATTGATGGAAATATTGAAACTGCATGACAATTAAAGGTTTGTGAATGCAATGGAGAAAAGACGAAAAGGCTCTTTTACATGGTTCGTCCTTTGAAAACAAATAGGTACGCGATTGTCAAAGAAGTCTAACAGGATAACAAAACAACGCTACGTAGCGTTTTTTCGCATGTCACTACGTTGGTAAGTACTATAATATGTAATGTATGAGATTAATTAAATGCTAGCAGTACGAAAATGAAAATAAAAATTAAAATATGTTTATTCATATAGGTTAATCAAATTAACACTTATAAAGGTCAAAGTTTACAAAATGTCAGCAAATTAACCTACAGTCAGTTCGCTGACGAAGTAGAGCCATGAGAAGAACTGGCAAGAAACCCAGGCCACTAATGGGTACTGGTACAGGTACTGATTTCAATCTATTGCCAGAATGGATGATTACTTTGAAAATAATATCCAATTCTAGTAGTCAGTGAACTTTAAATTAGAGTAGCAGTAGCTGTGCAATACGTGCGGGACTGAAGTGCCACCCTTTCACAGGGGTTCAGCAGTTCATACTATTGTCGCTCAATTAAAACCTGGAACTCTTTACCAGCGCATGTGTTCCCATCTAACTTTGATCCTGGGTCTTTTAAGCGGGGCGTGAAAAAGCATGTCACTAAGCCACCATAGTGGAGGCCACCATACCAGTAGTTTGGCTTTGGGAGCGGTGTCCAGCACTTCTGGATTCCAGTGACTGCTTACCACCAGGCAGAGTGAAGTCACTTTGGTAGGCTAATATAAAAAAAAACAGTTTTAAATCACCATCTTGCGTTAGCGGCATAGCCAACCAGACATTTTAATACCTACATACTTTAAACCCATTTTGCATTAACCTGCATGCACATTTTGAGTTAGCGTTAGTAGGTATGTACGTCGACGATGCGTAACCGGCCAGAACGCCTAGACAAGTGGCATAAGTCGGTGCAATCCAGAAGTAGTGCTATCTTCTTAAACTGCTGCTGGTGGCTTCCTCTATGGCGGCTGGGATTAGCGTAGGTAAAGGGAATGATTAAGTTGAGGAAAGGGCAGAAATTGGGCCTTCGGCACTATCATTCACCGAACGCAACGCAATAATATGGATACTACTACTACGGCTTATCTACTCATGTGCTATTACTCTTGCGTCAATCTTCAATGAGAGGATAGTGCTTAACCCGCCGGTCCGGCCCATTCATGCTGAAACCAGCGAAGACCTACTTTCATATAGGTAAGTAAAGTTCATAAGCGTAAAGTTCATAACAGCGTCGTCAATATCGTGGAAGACCGCAGACTTGAGGCCCTTAATGTCCATCTCATTCTAAGAACACCCAAATTTATAAGATAGCCTTTGTTAGTTGTAAACTTGTAAGTCTCTTCTTTCCCTATAAAAAAATTAAGGAGTAACGGTGTTAGCATGAGTTAAAGTTTTAGGAGTTTTGGCTCCAATAATTTGGATCTTGTATAAGAATTTTATTTTGCAGTGCTATGGTTTAACTCTTCGTTGATAATAATTAATAACATACTATATAAGTAAAGCAAGTTAGGAATCTAGTTATTACAATAACAATGTCCCAGACGAGAGTGACAATCAAATTTGTCCACAGTCATTGCGGTTAACGCAGTGCGTGGGCTCAATCAGTACGTTTGTGCAATGACTCATGCGCACGTGCACTTCGCTATGTCATGTCCCATGCCCAATTATGCGACAAATACCTACTTAGCATTACATCTGAGTAGCTTCAAGCATTCCTCACGCTATGTAATCTGATCTTTGTTAAGACTCTGCCATTCCAACTCGAAGATCATGTTCAAAATGATGTGTTTCTTAGAAATAAGATGATAAAATTGGATACGCTCGCTATGAGAGCTTACGACTACGAATTTAATGGTAAACTGTCTTGATATGGATTTTAAGTAGATATAGGTTATTTTTGTATATTTAAGTATTTAAATAAATAAATAAATAAAATTTGTAACTTGCCTTACATTTGCCCAGAATCGGTTACCGATCGATATATTTAATAGCAATTGTGACAAGCTTTAATAAGCTTTAGTATATCAATACTTTAAGCAGTACAAAGTACCTCTAGTTCCTGAAAAATTGATTAACGAAAAAAAAACTAATCACCTGTTAAACCTCATGTGAAGTACCAATTGGGTTGCTAAAAGCATGAATAATTAGTTTATTTGATCTAATTAGTAATTAATTAGATCAAATTGAACTAATTATTCATGCTTTTGGGTCCTTGAGATTTAACAGGTGCATATTTAATTTTTCGTTGATCAGCCTATCGGAAACTGGGGGTTAGTATGCCCTTGCCTTAATGAGTACTTACAACTAGAGACTTTTAATTCTTTTTACCTGGGTTACTAAACAAAATTTTGTTTATTTGATAAATACTCTTCGATTAGGTACATGATGTTTAAAAAATAGATAAGTAATAACTAGGTAAGCTTTTAACTTTACGAAAGATTTAATCCGTTTGACACTTAAATATTAGGCAAGTTCAATGGTATTGCATGAGACATCAGTCATGGTAACTCTAATGAACATAGTTGTATGGTTACTCTGTGTAGATATGTGCGTGTCTGCGTTGTTATTACTGTGAGTCACATTGACGCAGTTTGTTCTAATTAACTATACGGAGCTTAGACACGTGGCACACTGCGCGCTTTTTAAGAATACTAACTCGTAACTTCAATATCAAATACGTATTAGTTTTGTGAGTTTCGAGCCCTGGCAAACAACTCAAAAAGAGGGATTTCATTAATCACGTGATGATTTTAGCAACTTTGGTTTGCATTTGGCACGTCTAACTAAAAAAATATGTCTACACATGTAATCTTTCTATTACTCCGGAACTCCTTTCCCGTTTCCAGACATATGAGATGGAAATAAAATAAATAAAAAAAAAGTGCCAGCTCTCAAGAAGCAAAAATTTAAATTTAGTGTCGCAAAACAAGAATAATTACTACTACTAATCTAAATCAAATATTGAACGGTAAATAGGTACCTATAATAGGAATGAGTTTTCGCCATGTTGTGTTATGACGAGAACCATGTGTGTAGCTGTCAAGTGTCAAAAGACCGGTTAGATATGAATAGCAAAAAATTTATTACTTACGAACCTTATTATAATAAGACATACTTAGATGTTATATTACGAGATAAATGTTTCCGTCACTCTCCGAGTACTCATCAACATAGGCATAATTCCTACGTTTCTGATAAATCTAATAAAAAAATAAAAGATTTTCATGATCAAAATAAATGTCGTTTAGGCCTAATGACACCCGTATTTTATACACGAGGTTAAAAAATGCACGAGTATCAATGTGGCATTGCTGACTGAAATAAACCATAGTTAGAAAATAAAAACCTGGCTCTACGAGAGCAATACAGCGTAAGTAAGCAACATTCTGGGGTGCCATCAAATAATTCTGCTTTTAATAATTTCAATGTCGTGAACTTGGCCTGTCATAGTAATGATCGTCCAATGTTGAACAACCAACCAAAACATATAAATAGTGTTCTGTTTGAAATCCTTGAATACATTATTGATGTTTGATATCAGATCTGTGCTCGTTGTCCTGGCGGCACTTCAGCTTATGTGCTTCGAGTGCATGTGTATGGTTAACCGTAAGGAAGAGCATTGATAATGCGATAATGAAATAGCGTACCTATAGGATATACAGTTACCTAATTTCAAAATTAAGAAAAAGATAATTTATTTATTTACATATATTGTGAAAGACGTCATCACATCACACACAACAGAATACAATAACGAAGTAGCAGTAGTAGCACACAAGGTGGAACAGCTGTTGTAAGTCTTAGAGAATCTCACTAAGGTCCATAGAGGACCTGTCTGAGGCTGGATTTCATTAAAAATGTTATCTTCATGATCTCGAATTTGGTTATCCATGTATTAGGGTTACTAGGTAATTAAATGAGTCACACACACATTATACCGAAGATAAAGCTGTTTATATCACTCTCGTGATAGACTGGTTTTGATATTTAAATTATGTACCTATACAGATTATAAATAGTTGATAGAGAAGTCTTTAGTTTTAAATTTATCAGGCACTCGAAAATCAGACGTTCGATGTACAGTTGGATAACCAGAGGTATTATTAGAATAAGATTAAATGCAGAAGATTCTCGCTGAATTTCTGTAGCAACAGGATTATGCACTCAATGAATCAGTTTATTTTACGGCATGTCTGCTAAACTGGTTGCATGTTACCCGCGTTAAAATTCAATCTTGGTTGGTTTTATTTGGCCTGGATATTTACCATGACAAGTTTTATAATAGAAATGGCGGCGTCATATAGCTATTTTAACCAAATAACCTTTTTTTGTTGTGGTGTACGGAACCTTCATGGCTTTAATAAGGAGTGTCGCTGTGCTTAAATTAGTACCTAGTCAATAAAGTTCATGACAAATAAGACTAGGTAAGTACAATTTTACGAACTTATAAAAAACATGAAAAGACGTCATGCGCGAATGGGTACTTTTTTTTATAAATTATACTTTTACAAAAAAGTTACAATATAGGGAGACAGGGTTTTTTTCGTTAAGTAGTTACTCAGGTAGCGGATGTACGCTATTTTCTCCACGTAAGGTTCGAAAATAAAAACCCAAGAGCATTTAATAGGCCATCAGTATTCACCTGTGTATCTACCGTACCGTGATTATAGCATGGGAAAGGTTCCCGTCACCATCGGCCCATGACGAACTGGAATAGTTAATGCTTAGACAATCCAGCGTGTTATTTGTTTACTATTATGAAATTCACGTTTTTATATACCTGCGTACAAATCAAATTTAATTAATTAAGAAACGCCTATACTCGTAATATGTCTGTGAACAGTTTAGAATAGAATATTCTGTATTGCACAACACAGGTACCTTCTTATTACAAAACAAATAAGTAACTATAACAGAACAGCTAGAATGCTTTTTGATAATTTTCACCAGCAAAGAAAAAGATGCATAGTAAGTAGGTAGGTACATACCTTTATGAAAGAAAGAAGAAAGAAAGAAATAAAATTTATTAGACACAAAAATACACATAAATCTATCAAAAGCAAAAAGAACTAAAAGTACAAAAACAAAAACTAAATACAAAAATAACCTAAAATGTGTCTAACAGCTCAGCATGTGCTACGGAGGACCGCAGCGCTTATTTTCAGCTGAAGCCTTGAGTGAGTCACGAGCGCATGTACGGCGCTCTATTGGTGCGTGTAAGTATGTGTATTACATGTGTGCGAGGTACGTAAATAAACATATTATATAGATAATAATAGTTAATTAATTTAGTAAGTAAGTAAGCAATACAACAAAAGTTAAATAGCATTTTAACATTAAATATATTAAATAAGGAAAAAAAATTATCAGTAAAAAAACATTTGGAGGACTTATACTGATGTGATATTAAATTACGTGCTGGTTTTTGGGCAATTAGTAAAATATTTTTTAGTTTCTTTTTGAAACTAATGATGGAACGTAAATATAATCTATGTATTATTGTTAGAAAGTTAAAAATGACCAAATACAATACTTGTATTATATCAGTTTTCCACTTACAACACCTTATTCCTTTGTGTTAGTAAATTGCCTATTAAAATACCTACGTTGAAGAATTCGTTAATGTCCGAAAAATCCGACAGATGATTGCTGTATCCACAATGGTCCTAAATACTTTTAGTTTCGACAGACTACAGCGAATTCAACTCGGCAACTACATTTGTACGGCCGTGGTAAATGATCGTTATCTAAAGAAGATATAACAATAGGTAATAGTTTATCATTATTTCTCGAAGTTTGTACATAAAAAATAGTTTTGCGCTAAGTCAAGGTCAGTAAAGGCATTAAAATAAAATGTATTTGCCTAGTACGAAGCTTGAGGTAGTCTATGTGATGTTGCATAACGTAGCAATGATGAAATATACCTTTAATACCGTGAAATAATATTACCAGTCCCTTGTACTTATATTCCACCACTGTAGAGCAAAGGCACGGTAATATTATCAAAAGGTCTCTTCTCATAGAGACAAGGCATGAGTATAACAATACCTACCGTGTAGTACCTTTAATATTTAAAATACTAGGCAATCAGCCTTTGAAAAAAAAAATTCCTTTTATACGGTATTCCTGTATAATTTATGTCACCTTACTAGTCGGCGCAGGTGTATTACATACTTACGTGGCGCGTGAACTATAATGTCAATGACCTCGTTGATCCCATAATCGACTTATAGAAAACCTACATGTAGAAGCAATAGCTTTTTGCTAGCTGAAGTGTGGGTCACTGTGCTAAGCTCATTTTAGTTAGGTGAAGAGGATACTTAAGTAGGTACCTATAGATCATCTTATGATATGGGCAGATCTTCAGACGCTCCTTGAGTTGTTTTGTGCTTCATGTTATATAGTGCATGTTTTGTTATGGTGATTTACATTTTTACATTCTTTAGGACCAGGTCCGGTTAATGGTAGGTATATTAACATATTACCAACTGTAGCGTAGTCACTGACTGAACACCAGCGACAACTGATGATTTTCCTATGCACTGTCGTACTCTATAAATAAATATCGTATATTTATCTACCTGTTTGTTACCACTCAGTTACAGCAATAAACCAGCCGCCCTTCCGATCATTAACGGCCTTTTTACAACAACTTTTTTTTTCTTAAACCCGATTATGACAAAAACCATACCTTTTTGTCGCTACTCGAATCTATTCGATCTTGAGATTAGAATGGATTCCATGTTCCATCGTGATGAATAATTCGATTAAATTACCAGTCATTAGTGCTGGAGTCCATGGTACAACGTCATCATTTGTCCGACACGACTCTCGGACGTGAATCTGTAATGGTTTTCAAAGAAACAATGCACTGATGCCGATGCAAACGCATTAAATTTCGATGTAGAATGCAGACG
This sequence comes from Parascotia fuliginaria, assembly GCA_963082885.1. Taxonomy (NCBI): domain Eukaryota; kingdom Metazoa; phylum Arthropoda; class Insecta; order Lepidoptera; family Erebidae; genus Parascotia; species Parascotia fuliginaria. The sequence goes on along the minus strand of OY720174.1, from coordinate 8,224,412 downwards.
TATTTATTTAGAAAATAATATGCAAAAAACAACAGATGATGCCTGATTATTGGTTATATTATAATAAATAAGAAAATGAAAAAAAAATATTTTTTTTAACTGTCGTATACAGAAAATAGTTTACTTACGTAGGTAAAAGTGTAGAATATGAAATAACACACTACTATTTTCCCACGAGTGTCGCATTGGCTATCGTATACCACCACATCCTCTGTTAAAAAATGGCTATCAAGTTCGCAAAGTATTGTTTGAGAGGAATAAAGTTACCTACACTCTCATAGATATTTATATTCATTATAAATTATAATAAACACAAAACATGAACGTGTTAAAATTATGTTCGCGTGATCTATTGTTTTATGTTAGACTACTAGCTATCTGTGGCGCGATTTCAGCTGAGACTTTGCTTACTGCTCTGCTCCCGTCACCAGTAGCCTAATGTTACATAGCCTATAACCTTCTTCGAGAACTGGGCTATCAAACGCAAAAATAATTATACAAATCCGACTGGTATTTGCAGAGATTAGCGCGTTCAAACAAACAAACAAACTCTTTCGCTTTATATAATAATATAGATAGATATTATGGACATGGTAACCCATGGGATTATACACCTAGGTACTATTAGCGCAGTTGCTTGAGGATCATGCTAAATTGTTTCCGAATTTCTGTTTATGCTTAAGTAGCAGCAAAATGAAATACTTAAAAAAAAAAATTGTTTCATCAATAATGTTGTTAAGTTTTCTTTTAAAAAAATAAAAAGTTCTGTAATAGTAGGTACTGCTGTAGGTAGTGCAGACCTTTGCATAAAGATCTACTTATGTGACTTTAAGTGGTGCCTATTCCCTTCAGAAGCAGTTTACTAGATTCTCAATTTGCCAGATTCGCAATTAACCAGAAGTATAATCAAAAATTTCAATGGAATTTAAATAATATCTATATTTTTAAGCTCCAATAGAACAAAAAATTAACTAAAAAATCTCTTCATTTTTTGTCTGGTAAAAATTTTATACCTCAAAGAAGGCAGTAAAATTAAGGAACACACGTCCACTCAGTTTTGCAACCTACAGTAACAGCCTACGTTTTCTACCGCTAACCAAAGTAGCATGTACTGTGAATAAAAAAACTAGACCATACGGCCACCTAAAAATAGTATATGTACTACTACTATTGAGCTTAAAAAACATACCGGTTCTAGTAATTATGCGAATAAGGACATTAACATTTTCTTATCAGTTAGATATTTTGTAGACAGATTTAACATTCGTTAACTTTCATTAAGGTGGTTCCGACGAAATTTCGACGAAATCCGCGACTTTCATCTCGATAATTGAGTAGATTCTAATGCTATTTATTCTTTTTTTTTTGCCAACAATATACTTTGATTCATGAACTTTAGAATAGTAGAAGAATTATTTACAATAATTGATTATATAACTTATACCAACGATATTAAAACAACGTGATTTCACTTATTTCGAAATATTACTTTGTAATTACTATAGTTATAAATATAAAAGTTATATTGAATCAACCGGAATAAACCAAATGTCAACTCTGTAGGTTTATTTCATTTATTAGGATAATGTTTCAATAGTTATTGATAATTTGGCTGAATCAGCGTCGCAGGGGCTCTGCGCGGGCGACGGGAGGCAGAACGGCAGAGCGGCGCAAGCCCTTCTGACGGACGGACGTATGCGGTTTTTTTAAAAATTATTTACGTAATCCAATAATTGCAAATAAATAATATCAAAAAAAAAAATTATATGTGGATAGATTTAGTGTTGCAAATAAATTAGATTAGTTATTTAGATTTTTTTAGTGTATTAAATACATATACACATATAGGGTATTTACCTACATTTATTATTATTTTTCATCAAAATGACTAAAATTTCACGACTGAAACAAATACAAATGCAAAAGATTCAACACATGAATATCCTATAAGTAGGTATATACCTACCTTCATATTTTTAGTAAAATACCTTCTTTGAGATACTGACCTAGGATATCCTTTAATTATGTTTAGTTCCACGTAAACTAGGTAACAGGTGGTGAGCCTATTGTCGCTCGTGATAAGATCAAGGCAACACTAGGCCTCAAGAATCAGTAAATTCCTGCTGTTATATACCCTAGGGGTATGAATATGAGCTTGCTACAATATTGTCTATGTCTACTATCATTTCGAACTAGGTGTGTGGTAGGTGGGCACATGAGTAAAATATCTAACTTGGATATTTACTCATGTGGCAAGGGCGCTTTCCGATTCCGACCGACGCGACGCGACGACGGCGACGCCGGCGTAGGTACGAGGTGCTTCGGTTCCGAACACGAATGTCGGCGTCGGTCGTACAACTAGCATAGAACTCAAATTACAATGATCATACGTGACATGCGTCGGTTTGCGACCTAGTTAGGTACCTACACAAAACAACCATACACGCTGCTGTTAGCTACCTAACTATCTACGTTATCTTGCACGAGCATAAATACCTATACATTTTATATATACATACGGTGTGTACTTGAATATTCTATCGGTAAGTAATACCGATAAAATATTCAAGTATTTACCTCGTTAGATTTTTTTTCATGAGCTGATAAAATCAGTGATAAGATACTAGGCTAAAGTAAATACCTACCCTTCTACTTTCAATGCATCTTATTTTATTGCAAGAAAGGAATAAAAAAGGCTTTACAAAACGTCTTAGTCTCTAACCAAACTAAAATATTTGAAGACTGTGAAATTATCACAATTAGGTAAATTAAAAATCCTACTCTCTGTTCCTTTATTATCGTACTATATGAATTTTTAATCCTAAAATTAAAAAAAAATAATATATTGTTGAGTGCCTACTGGACATAACAAAACTAATACCGTATTTTTCGAGTGATAGGTGTATGTAGAAAGTAATAGACCCGGCACGGTGGCACAGTATAAAGAATTCTACTCTTTTTTGTACAGTCTTTACCTAACTAGGTAAAGGCAAAAGAATTATGTTTTAGCACTCTATGTATGTATGTATGTATCTTTATTATATTATATTATATATAAACTTATTGTAAAATGTTTGTATGCCTTGTATGTAGGCAAAACATAGCGCACTATTTTTATGATCTCAAGACCTTTGTTATGTACCTATGTTAACAAATAAAATTTCTGATTTCTGATTTCTGATTTCTGATTATAAGTGTATGTACTTAGCGATAATATTACATTAGTTCTACTTTACCGATTTTGCATTATATTATACATTTCCAATACTACAATATGTACGTACATACAAATATATGTATGTACACATATATTTGTATGTACATATTGAAGTAATCTATACTTATAATGAATCTCTAGCGAGGTAATTTTCACGGTACATCCAAATCACTCAAACAGTGGGTACAATGCGTCTACTTTGGCAATTGTTCGTGTTACTTATTTTGCTAAGGGTACATGATATTGTGTACCTTACGTACGGGCACTTACTAGAAGATATTCAACATTTATTTATTTATTGAAAAAGTATTTACAATATCATTACAGATAAAAACCCAATACGATATCATAAAAACCTAAAATTAAAAACACTAATTACTAAATAAATATATCTACTTATCCAATATTATACATTTTTGTGCAACATCCTTGAATTTTGATAAATATCAATTTCTATAGAAATAATGATATACACATAGGAATGATGACGCTTTGTTTAAAGCATGTGTAACTGAAAATCCTTATCAGCTCCGTCATTTGAATTCAGTTTTGCTGGTGAATGGTGCTGTTTCAAATTCAGTGCAGTGGTGGCCATACAGAGTAAAGATACTGTGGGAGAAAAAGGAAATAAAGAGGACCGAGGACGTAACTATGCCTTCGGACCACTGACTTTCAGACAAAACTTACACTTTACGTCGTTATGTACATCTCCAGCCAAACCGTCCCGCTTATTCTAAAAGATCTACTTCCGTAAATTTTTTGCTGGCTATACAATATACAGAACGATTTACTGAAGTTATATTTGTGATATCCAGATGAACCGAAAATAAATAAGGAAAATGAAAATATTTTAATTCATATAGGTTAATTAAATTAACACTTATGAACGTCAAAGTTTACAAAATGTCAGCAAATTAACCTACAACCAGTTCGCTGACAAAGTAGAGCCATGAGAAGAACTGGCAAGAAACTCAGGCCACTCATTTTAATCGCCAGGTTATTACAATTTTTGTAAGTTACAGTTTCAAGTAGCATGCAAAGTGACACAGGCAATACACTTAACTCTATAGGTAATTATATACCTACAGCTTTCTATGTTGCAAAGAAAAAATAAAAAGTAAAATGCGTGCTTTACAGGCTGCCTCAATTTGCATATTGCTACAAAAGTACGAAAAGTCAGGGAGAAGTCAGGGGGAGTCAAGGGAAAGCCAAGGAGAAGCGAGGGAGAAGTGAAGAGAAAGTGAGGGGAATGTGAGAGGAAAGTGAGAGGAAAGTGAGAGAAGTGAGGAGAAAGTGACGGGGAAGTGAGGGAGAAGTGAGGTGGAAGTACGGGAGAAGTGAGGGGGAAGTTAGGGGAAGTTAGAAGTGAGGGGATGTGAGTGGAAGTGAGGGGAAGTGAGTGGAAGTGAGGGGAAAGTGAGGGGGAAGTGAAGAGGAAGTGAGGAGTGAGGAAAAAGTGAGGAGTAAATGAGGAGGAAGTGAGAGGAAAGTGAAGGGGAAGTAAGGGAGATGGTAGATGGGAGAGGAAGGGAGGGGGAAGGGACAAGGAAGGAGCTCTCGAATGGAGGGAAAGGGATAAGAAGTGATAAGAAGGGAGAAGAAAATGAGGGGAACGAAGGAGAAGAAATGGGGAAGTGCTAGAGAAGAGAGGAGAAAGCGAGGAGGCAAGGTAGAGAGAAGTGGAGGAAAGGGCAAGAGATGCTCGAGGAGGGGCAAGGGATGCTGAAGGAGGTGAAGAGGAGAAGAGGGAGGTGAGGAGAGAAGCGGAAACTGTGGAGAGTGGAGAAAAAGGGCGATAGGGAAGGAGGGGAAGGGAAAAGTTATTGTAGTGAATATTTGCCTTTGTGTATTGTATTTTTTTTTACGAGGGATATCTTTAGGTAGGTGAAAGAGGGTTTGTATGAATGGGAGATTGAAAATACTATGGAAAACAGTATTTAAACAATATAAAAATGTCTATTGGAAAAATCAATATTCACGCGAGCGAAGCCGCGAGCAAAAGCTATCTATATACATAAAAGCAAAAGGTCACTCACTCACTCATCACGAAATCTCAGAAACAACAAGTGCTAGGAATCTTAAACTTTGCATGATCGTTCCTATTAGGATATAGGTGCTCACTTAGACGGGATTTTGCAAAATCCATCCTCTATGGGTGTATAAAGGGGTGACAAAGTTTGTATGAAACTTCTATAGTTTTTATAGTAGGATTACCAAATTACTAGAAAATACTCTTTTTTTTAATATTCAGAAACTACCCTTATTAAGTGAGCAAATAAGAGTCGAAGTTTGTGTGAAAGTGGTTCATCAGTTTTAGCGGTAGCGGGTTTAAATGGGATTCGCCATAGAGATGGATAATACTGATATTTATTACTGATACAATGTACGGTTGCCGTAAAATCTGGCACCCATCTGAATTTTCACGCGAACGAAGTCGCGGGCAACAGCTAGTCTATAATATGTATGTATTTACAAAAAAAAAGTATATAAGTAGTATATCAGTTGTTTAGTACCCATAACACAAGCAAATATAATTCCTTAATTTGGGGCTAAGATGGCTCTGTGTGAATGTGGTAGAATATTATTATTATATTATAGTTATAAGGTGCATTTTATGCTTTTTGTTTAATTATCTCAATTTTGGCATATGTGTGGATTGGTACCTTTTTGCATAAGTAGGTCCAATTGTTTTTTTATGCTTATTAGTTTAAAGTGAAAGTTAAACTTACTTGTGATTTTTATTATTGGTATCTACATTTGTTTTTATTATAAAGTGGTTTGTAAGTCAATTTAAATTTTATAAAAACCATGTTTTAAATTTATAATAATTGATGTGATACCTATAATCTTGTTTTAAGGGAAGTTTTGTGTTAGTTGTAAGTTTAAAAAATGAGTGTATTTTAATAACTTTTAACTTCAGTTTGATCGATAATGATCTAATACTTTATAATTCTGTTGCGTTAAAATTAATAAATTTAACCGCGTTTAAGCGTAACAATGAATCAAGTTTTGTACTCTTATTTAAACACATTTATAGACTACCAGACTTAAAAGCAGTGAACGGACGTTAACCACACTAAAGTTTAACATGAGGTAGTTCCACAAGTATTAATGATAAGCTAAATTGACATTATGTGCTATACCGACATTTTAGTTACAATTAAGTTCTTTTGTTTTTTAGGTTTTTAATAACAATATTTTTTATGAAATAGAGACACTAAAATGCCGTTACGCTAAGCGTAGTGGCATTTTAGCCGCTGATCTATTAGATTTTTGTAACACCAATGGTATACTAAAACGCAAAAAAACGTTTTATTATAAAATTTAATTATATTTACAAACTGACAGGAGAATAAATTGAAAGTATTTCATTTGATCTATATCTTGGTACCTTTAAATCTCAAATAATTGTTGTCATTTGTAAGTGACAACGGTTTCAATTTTTGCCGCGTTTTTTGAGTGTTTACTCAAAACTCGACTTTGGCAGTTAACGGCATTTTAGTTATACCATGGCAGAGCTGGGTTTTGAGTTTATTGGTTTAACCCACAGTAGTTATTTTTATTTCTACTACATATTTAACAAACGTCATGATTCTAAACACTCATCTTTGCTTTCGCTACTATATAAATAATAAATATATAAATAATATATACTAAAAATATACATACTTACTAAACGAAATAATAAAAGATACTAAAAAAATAATTCATTATTTTCGCGTCTATCAGATTTTAGCTCTGCGGTTTCGGACAAGTAAGGTCATTGTCTTATAGTTGTGCTACTGCTACTTGCCGCTAGAGGGCGGACTCGCACGCAATGTTTTTTTCGGGTGAGGCGCGGGGTGGTGAGGAAGCGAAACGCTCAAGGTCATATGTGACGGAACGCCCTTAAATGTGGGTCAGATTAGTAATGCTTGTTTTAGGTATATCCATACAATTTCTTTGTAATCTAAAACTTACTTTCATCTATGTTCTCTATAAATTGTAGGTAGGTAGGTACTTTATTATTCTCTTGTTAATGGACACTTTACAAAGGACGCCCAAACTGTAAGCATGCCATGGTGCATGTCTTTCACTAGATACTTTTTATTCGTGGTAATTATCTGTGGTGAGGGATGGGGACTCTGTGGAATGTTACCTGCCGTCCTATTTCGATTGATAGAGCGATACTATTGGTTGTGTACCATCACGATGATACAGGGATATCTTTATTCCCTTCGACGCGACGTCGACGTGACTTTGAAATAAATAAGTAGTAAGTTTTTGTGTCGTTTGCTTAGTTTTCAAAATATTCACTGAGAAACCGGAAATAAAGATGCAATGCATAGATTAAATTGTTACCGTTCTAATTATTAATGATTTTTTTTAAAATAAGCCTAAATTATAGCCATTGTAGTCTTAGAGGCTATAGGAATAGTCTTTCCAAGTCTAGCGTGGTTGACTGCAATAAAATGCCACTTTTGTTAACTTATGGTACCGTAATACAGGGTACATAGATCTAATGTAGGTGCTGCTGCCAAGGACTGCGTTTTTTTGTGTAGTGTGGAAAAATTTCTCCAGTCGAGCAGTTTCAATTTGTGCCAGAAGTTCTCACAATCTCGTGTCTCTACATGCATCTCTTTGTCTTAGTGTAGCTTTCAATAGATTAGGTTGAATAGTTAAGTACTGAAATTATTTTACTCACAAAACAGTAAACAAAGTTTACTTTAAAACAATAGTATAGGTTTCTACATTGAATTAATGTTTCTTACAAAAATCATTTCATTTGTTATGATGAACTTCATAACTGACGTATTTAACATTACATCATTGTATCGTGCAAATAACTTTGAATTTCAATTTGTTGTAAATAACAAATTTCCATTGAGCCATCAATGTTATTGCGGTATTTCTATGCTTAGATTTAAATTGGATGACGTATTCGGGCGTGGTGCGCGAATGCGAATGCCTGCGCGTGCAAATCCTACGCTTCATAACTCTTGCGCGTGGGCAACCATAACTTCGCATAATATTATCAAGTACATTTCAACACTTCGCATTTTACACTATTGTGATAATTACTTCGAAATTATATTCTCAGCTGTTATTTACTACTTTTTCTACTGTAAGTACTTACATAAAATATTTCTGGTGGTAGGTAAGTACTTACTGATCTGTCAAGGAAGATAGACGCCTTGAACCTTGAATGGCATGTGCGTTTTTGCCGTGGCAGGTCACCAGTTGCCGCATTCTTTCTTACCAGGGTAGGTTTTCCTTCCCTATACATAATGTATTGTTTGTTGTAATGTAAACAGCTATACTGTGTTGATTCATATTTATATCGCGTTTATAGCAAAAATTTACTAAGTACATGTGACTATAATTATTGTTTATTTAATGTTGTAGCTACTTACCTGCTTGGTTGTTTTGAAAAGCGAATTATACGAGTAGCATTATGAGTCAGACTGTTGTATGTTTAAAATATTAGTACTTATCTGTGATGCAGAAAAATATCCTATTCGTAAGTTTGTACCATATTTGCAGAAAACCTGTGCCCTGCCCCGTAAGTATTGGGTATTAGGACCAATGAAAGACGTGAGTTCATGAACTACTTTGTATATTATTAGTTATTATTTAATAGGAGAGGTGTGTGTTCACTCTCGCTCAATACAGGCGGGATACTACAGGAGACCAACTAGTAACCGAGCTGGTATTTGTATAAAAAGGTTCTTATGAAGAGACTCTAAACCACTTAAGTGGGACGGATATATTTTTGTATATTCCAACACGCCCCCTCAAAAATAAATCCTTTTTCTAAAATAAATTATCTTATAAAACAATTACACAATAATAATATCACACACCTTCCTTCTCTGGGAGTATAATCATATTTGGTTCACCATTCGATGCGCAGGATTAGGGAAAACCCAGAAAAACCTAATCAAACCAAATCATTAATAATTATTTTCTTAATTAAAATTAAGTTCTACATAATTCATAACTATTTACACATTTTATAAACTGTGTAACCCTTAGTTCCTTTATGTTTTGTATCCTTACATTACTTCGAGATTTTCTCTCATCTCAGTAAAACGAAACGTCGGTAAAGGCTTGGTTAGGATGTCTGCTTATGGATTACCTGTGGAAACATAAATAATTTTAATAACATTATTTTCACCAATTCTCTGAAAAAGTGATACTTCTCAATGTGTTTTGATCTTTTGTGGCTCGTAGGATTATTTGCAATGTTTAGATACCAATTATTGTCCTAATATATATAGGAATCGCATTTGGTATTTTTATATTAATACTGGTCACTAAGGATTTTAACCATAATACTTCTCTAACAGCTTCATATAAAGCCATAAATTCTGCTTCAGTTAATGAAGCGGCCACTTTGAGTTGCGTCTTTATGTTCCAGCATATTGTACTTTGTTCAAATAATTTAAACAAATAGCCACTTGTACTTTTACGGCCTAATTCATTGCTTTCCCAATCCGAGTCAACAAAGTCACTAAGAATGTCACTTTAAATATCACTTCGCACAGAATTATGATAAGTTAAAATTCATAGTCCCTTTCAAGTATCGTAGGTAATAAATATCCTTTTAAATATATAACCAAAGTGTGGGATTGTTTTTGTTAGCAAATCTACTCAAGATGTTAATGCTAAAACTTAGATCAGGACGAGTGCATACCTTATTATACGTCAAGCACCCTTTTAGGTTTTTACAAGGGGCATTTATGGTCTCACTTGAATTCAAAGAGATATAATCTATTTTGGTTTCTAAAGGCGTTTTGACAGTTTTATAGTCACTCATGTTGAACTTTTCTAAAAACTGTTTTTATCTATATTTCTTGGTCTAAAGTGATTTTGTTTTTATACTTTTGCACTTTTATTTCCAAGAAACCCAGAAACAATGACGAACAAGTTTCTTTTAAGTGTACCATTTTAAATTTGTTCACTTAATAATTTTTCAAAACTATTTATGGTATTTATATTAGCTGTCGATATTATAGATCATCGACTTAAAGTACAACATAAATGTTTTTAAGAATATCACCCGCATCTAAAATATAAATATAGCGGTCAGCTGATGAGTAGGTGTCAAAAACCTTTCTTAATTAAAGATTGTTCAAAAATTTGAAAACAACAACAGGCAAACTGTTTTAATCCATACAACGATTTATTTAATTTGCAAATTGAACTATTAATTGAATTTGCGGTACCTTTAGGAATTATCATAATATGTATATATGTATATACTTATCCTTCCTTTAATTTTCATTTAAAAATGCTGTTATTACATCCATATGGTGGAGTAATAAATTAAACTGATTTTCAAAAGCTATTAAAAATCGGCAACTAGGAATTCTTGCAACTAGTGCAAAAGTTTCATATACCTATTGTTGACTGAAACCACTGGCTACTAAACGAGCTTTATATTTTTCTCAACGGATTTTAAAACTCATTTTTATTGAAAATAGATAAAATTTCTATGTTCCGGTTTTTGAACTAATGTCCAGGTTTCATTATTAATTAATGCTTTAATTGCCTCATTGATAGCATTTTTCAAAAATACTTTATCATTCCTGGATTCAATTTCTTTCTATGGTGTAGATATTTTGCATAGTAAAGAGTATGCGTACAGCAAATAGTTCATTAGAACTATCATCTGCTTTTTATTATAAGATACAGCAGGTAAGTTTTTAATTCGCTCATTTTGTCTATAAAGTCATTTTATTTCGAGATAAAGTCATCTTATTTTGCAATCAAGAGCCATCTGTTTTACTTACAGATTTATATTTGAGCCATATCTGTTTTACTTACAGATTTATATTTTGAAATGAAGAGTCATCTGTTTTACTTACAGACTTATATTTTGAGCCATATCTGTTTCACTTACAGATTTATATTTTGAAATGAAGAGTCATCTGTTTTACTTACAGACTTATATTTTGAGCCATATCTGTTTCACTTACAGATTTATATTTTGAAATGAAGTGCTATCTGTTTCACTTACAGATAGAGACAGAGATACACTTAGGTGGTGGACCTAATGATACAGGTATTTCCTCAGTTTATTTACACGGTTTGTCTTCGACAAACCTGTCAGAGTTATCCGAGTTAACGCAATTTTTAAGTTTCACTCGAATAGGCCTTAATGGCCTACTTGACAAGAAATTAATCTCATCAACTATCACATCTCTGACTTTTACAAACTGCTTGTTATCCACATCCCACACCTTATAAGAATTCGGTTCATAACCAATTAATATCCCTTTTAAGGATTTTTCACCGAACTTGGTTTTTCTAGTTATATTTGAAAATAAACAGGCGAACCGAAAATCTTTAAATATTTTACTTGTGGCTTTTTTATTATGCCACAATTCAAATGGTGTGTTAATCATTTTCAGTGCTTTTGTGGGGCTCATATTTATTAAATATTGTAGCTGTCAACACAGCCTCCCACCAGAACGTTTTATCTTGTTTAGCACCAGATACCATGCCACGACTTCGTTCTGTTTTATGTTCTAATTATTCTTTCAGCAATCCCTTTTAATGCAGGGGTATGCAGCACTGTTATGTGGTAACTTATACCTTTTTGCACATAATACTTTTTCATTTCACAAAAAAATCACCACCGTTATCACAATATAGATTGACAATTCTCGAATTAAAATGAGCTTCACATTTTGCTAAATAATCTTGAAACGTTATAAAACCGTCTGATTTACGAGACACTGAATATGTAGCGCAGTAGTGTGTGTATTCGTCAACAAAAAGAAATACAAAATACTTTTGCAGTCAAGTGTTGTAGGAGTTATGGGACCACATAATCTGTTTGCACATTAAATAGAGGTCGTTTTATAATTTTAAATTTTAATTGATTAAATGGCAGACATGCTTGTTTTCCATTTATACAAGCTTCACTTATTGTCATTTGGTGTAATATGCTTTATCAGTTCGATATAAATTTGTTTGTTTTTTATTTGCACAAACTTAGATTTACCAATATGACCAAGTCTTTAATGCCATAATTCATAATTATTGTTTACGATTCTATTTATTGAGCTTTTAGTATTCGAAGCACATTTTCATACATAAAATTAATTCCTATTAAATTGTTCAAAGACTTACCCTTTGTTACCATCTTACCCATGTTGATTATTTTCACACCATCATCATTGTCAAAAACGACGGTCAAACCTGCTTTTATTTGTATTTTCTTTACCGACAGCAGGTTATAGGGAATCTATGAACAGTAGAGAACATCCATGTAGGATTTCTTTCATGCCCAATTCACTGGTAACCGGAATGTTGCCCTTTTTTGTTGCTCTTATGTATGTGCCGTTTTGCGCAATTAAGATATTTATTGGATTATCCAGTTCTATATAGTTTCTTACGAGATCTTCTCATTTTGCTTGTCGCTTGTGTACTCATAATTTCCGACCTTTTTTTTTTTTTTAAAGTAGCCTTTTTGTCTGCAATGCTGACACTTAAGGTGGTTCCGACGAAATTTCGACGAAATCCGCGACTTTCATCTCGATAATTGAGTAGATTCTAATGCTATTTATTATTATTTTTTTTGCCAACAATATACTTTGATTCATGAACTTTAGAATAGTAGAAGAATTATTTACAATAATTGATTATATAACTTATACCAACGATATTAAAACAACGTGATTTCACTTATTTCGAAATATTACTTTTTAATTACTATAGTTATAAATATAAAAGTTATATTGAATCAACCGGAATAAACCAAATGTCAACTCTGTAGGTTTATTTCATTTATTAGGATAATGTTTCAATAGTTATTGATAATTTGGCTGAATCAGCGTCGCAGGGGCTCTGCGCGGGCGACGGGAGGCAGAACGGCAGAGCGGCGCAAGCCCTTCTGACGGACGGACGTATGCGGTTTTTTTTTAAATTATTTACGTAATTCAATAATTGCAAATAAATAATATCAAAAAAAAAATATTATATTGATAGATTTAGTGTTGCAAATAAATTAGATTAGTTATTTAGATTTTTTTAGTGTATTAAATACGTAGGTATTTACCTACATTTATTATTATTTTTCATCAAAATGACTAAAATTTCACGACTGAAACAAATACAAATGCAAAAGATTCAACACATGAATATCCTGTAAGTAGGTATATACCTACCTTCATATTTTTAGTAAAATACCTTCTTTGAGATACTGACCTAGGATATCCTTTAATTATGTTTAGTTCCACGTAAACTAGGTAACAGGTGGTGAGCCTATTGTCGCTCGTGATAAGATCAAGGCAACACCAGGCCTCAAGAATCAGTAAATTCCTGCTGTTATATACCCTAGGGGTATGAATATGAGCTTGCTACAATATTGTCTATGTCTACTATCATTTCGAACTAGGTGTGTGGTAGGTGGGCACATGAGTAAAATATCTAACTTGGATATTTACTCATGTGGCAAGGGCGCTTTCCGATTCCGCCCGACGCGATGCGACGACGGCGACGCCGGCGTAGGTACGAGGTGCTTTGGTCGGAACACGAACGTCGGCGTCGGTCGTACAACTAGCATAGAACTCAAATTACAATGATTATACGTGACATGCGTCGGTTTGCGACCTAGTTAGGTACCTACACAAAACAACCATACACGCTGCTGTTAGCTACCTAACTATCTACGTTATCTTGCACGAGCATAAATACCTATACATTCTATATATACATACGGTGTGTACTTAAATATTCTATCGGTAAGTAATACCGATAAAATAATTAAGTATTTACCTCGTTAGATTTTTTTCATGAGCTGATAAAATCAGTGTTAAGATACTAGGCTAAAGTAAATACCTACCCTTCTACTTTCAATGCATCTTATTTTAATTTAATTATTTGATTGCAAGAAAGGAAGAAAAAAGGCTTTACAAAACGTCTTAGTCTCTAACCAAACTAAAAATTTGAAGACTGTGAAATTATCACAATTAGGTAAATTAAAAATCCTACTCTCTGTTCCTTTATTATCGTACTATATGAATTTTTAATCCTTAAATTAAATAATATATTGTTGAGTGCCTACTGGACATAACAAAACTAATACCGTATTTCTCGAGTGATAGGTGAATGTAGAAAGTAATAGACCCGGCACGGTGGCACAGTATAAAGAATTCTACTCTTTTTTGTACAGTCTTTACCTAACTAGGTAAAGGCAAAAGAATTATGTTTTAGCACTCTATGTATGTATGTATGTATGTATCTTTATTATATTATATTATAAGTGTATGTACTGTAAAACTACCCCGTGACGTCATCCGCATGGATCCGTTACTTAGCGATAATATTACATTAGTTCTACTTTACTGATTTTGCATTATATTATACATTTACAATACTACAATATGTACGTACATACAAATATATGTATGTACACATATATATGTATGTACATATTGAAGTAATCTATACTTATAATGAATCTCTAGCGAGGTAATTTTCACGGTACATCCTAATCACTCAAACAGTGGGTACTATGCGTCTACTTTGGCAATTGTTCGTGTTACTTATTTTTTTGTACCTTACGTACGGGCACTTACTAGAAGATAATCAACATTTATTTATTTATTTATTTATTGAAAAAGTATTTACAATATCATTACAGATAAAAACCCAATACGATATCATAAAAAACCTAAAATTAAAAACACTAATTACTAAATAAATATATCTACTTATCCAATACTATACATTTTTGTGCAACATCCTTGAATTTTGATAGGGTACATTGAAAAATATCAATTTCTATAGAAATAATGATATACACATAGGCATGATGACGCTTTGTTTAAAGCATGTGTAACTGAAAATCCTTATCAGCTCCGTCATTTGAATTCAGTTTTGCTGGTGAATAGTGCTGTTTCAAATACAGTGCAGTGGTGGCCATACAGAGTAAAGATACTGTGGAAGAAAAAGGAAATAAAGAGGACCGAGGAGGTAACTATGCCTTCGGACCACTGACTTTCAGACAAAACTTACACTTTACGTCGTTATGTACATCTCCAGCCAAACCGTCCCGCTTATTCTAAAAGATCTACTTCCGTAAATTTTTTGCTGGCTATACAATATACAGAACGATTTACTGAAGTTATATTTGTGATATCCAGATGAACCGAAAATAAATAAGGAAAATGAAAATATGTTAATTCATATAGGTTAATTAAATTAACACTTATGAACGTCAAAGTTTACAAAATGTCAGCAAATTAACCTACAACCAGTTCGCTGACAAAGTAGAGCCATGAGAAGAACTGGCAAGAAACTCAGGCCACTCATTTTAATCGCCAGGTTATTACAATTTTTGTTAGTTACAGTTTCAAGTAGCATGCAAAGTGACACAGGCAATACACTTAACTCTATAGGTAATTAAATACTTACAGCTTTCTATGTTGCAAAGAAAAAATAAAAAGTAAAATGAGTGCTTTTTACGAGAGATATCTTTAGGTAGGTGAAAGAGGGTTTGTATGAATGGGAGATTAAAAATACTATGGAAAACAGTATTTAAACAACATAAAAATGTCTATTGGAAAAATCAATATTCACGCGAATGAAGTCGCGGGCAACAGCTAGTCTATAATATGTATGTATTTACAAAAAAAAAAGTATATAAGTAGTATATCAGTTGTTTAGTACCCATAACACAAGCAAATATAATTGCTTAATTTGGGGCTAAGATGGCTCTGTGTGAATGTGGTAGAATATTATTATTATGTTATAGTTATAAGGTGCATTTTATGCTTTTTGTTTAATTATCTCAATTTTGGCATATGTGTGGATTGGTTCCTTTTTGCATAAGTAGGTCCAATTGTTTTTTTTTTTTTTTTTTTTTTTATATTATAGCCTACCAAAGTGACTCCACCCCGCCTGATGGTAAGCAGTCAGTGGAATCCAGAAGTGGCGGCTACTATACCAAAAGCCATCGTCTTAAACTGCTGGTATGGTGGCCTCTACTATGGCGGCTGGGAATGGGGTTAGGGGAAGGGAATGAGGGAGGTGAGGAAAGAGAAAGGGGGGCAATTGGGCCTTGTTTAGGAATTGTTTTTTTATGCTTATTAGTTTAAAGTGTAAGTTAAACTTACTTGTGATTTTTATTATTAGTATCTACATTTGTTTTTATTATAAAGTGGTTTGTAAGTCAATTTAAATTTTATAAAAACCATGTTTTAAATTTATA
This sequence comes from Parascotia fuliginaria, assembly GCA_963082885.1. Classification (NCBI taxonomy): domain Eukaryota; kingdom Metazoa; phylum Arthropoda; class Insecta; order Lepidoptera; family Erebidae; genus Parascotia; species Parascotia fuliginaria. The sequence continues at coordinate 8,207,991 of OY720174.1, read as the reverse complement.
ATAATTGATGTGATACCTATAATCATGTTTTAAGGGAAGTTTTGTGTTAGTTTTAAGTTTAAAAAATGAGTGTATTTTAATAACTTTTAACTTCAGTTTGATCGATAATGAATTAATGATCTAATACTTTATAATTCTGTTGCGTTAAAATGCCGTTAAACTATAAGGTTTTAAGTTTAACCGCGTTTAAGCGTAACAATGAATCAAGTTTTGTACTCTTATTTAAACACATTTATAGACTACCAGACTTAAAAGCAGTGAACGGACGTTAACCACACGAAAGTTTAACATAAGGTAGTTCCACAAGTATTAATGATAAGCTAAATTGACATTATGTGCTATACCGACATTTTAGTTACAATTAAGTTCTTTTGTTTTTTAGGTTTTTAACAAACAATATTTTTTATGAAATAGAGACACTAAAATGCCGTTACGCTAAGCGTAGTGGCATTTTAGCCACTGATCTATTAGATTTTTGTAACACCAATGGTATACTAAAACGCAAAAAAACGTTTTATTATAAAATTTAATTATATTTACAAACTGACAGGAGAATAAATTAAAAGTATTTCATTTGATCTATATCTTGGAACCTTTAAATCTCAAATAATTGTTGTCATTTGTAAGTGACAACGGTTTCAATTTTTGCCGCGTTTTTTGAGTGTTTACTCAAAACTCGACTTTGGCAGTTAACGGCATTTTAGTTATACCACGGCAGAGCTGGGTTTTGAGTTTATTGGTTTAACCCACAGTAGTTATTTTTATTTCTACTACATATTTAACAAACGTCATGATTCTAAACACTCATCTTTGCTTTCGCTACTATATAAATAATAAATATATAAATAATATATACTAAAAAATATACATACTTACTAAACGAAATAATAAAAGATACCTACTAAAAAAATAATTCATTATTTTCGCGTCTATCAGATTTTAGCTCTGCGGTTTCGGACAAGTAAGGTCATTGTCTTATAGTTGTGCTACTGCTACTTGCCGCTAGAGGGCGGACTCGCACGCAATGTTTTTTTCGGGTGAGGCGCGGGGTGGTGAGGAAGCGAAACGCTCAAGGTCATATGTGACGGAACGCCCTTAATGTTGGATTTGTTTATGGTATTTAATGTGTTCTCATAAAATTTTCTTCGATTCAAGTTACTTTTAAATATCAATTACTGCTCATACTAGTCGAATTTGATGTTGCGTGTAGAATTTTCATGCTGGATTCACGTCTCTCATTTGTCAATTGTATTTCGTGATCAAGAAGCCGAATTTGTAACAGATGTTAAGTTTATGTTATCTTCTGCCAAAGTCTCAATGACTGTAACGACACCATTATATAACTGTTAGGTAGGGTCATAAATAGGTGTGTTACTTATCTCCTTCCTCTAATTTGGCACTATCGTATTCTTAGCGATCCTCTGCCTTTTGTTCTATTCGCTGTCCGGTTTTTCAGGAAGTCCTTCATCAATTACACTTAGCACATCAAGTTCACTTAGTAAATTACGCATTCTAAGTTTCCATATACTATATTTCTCCCGTCAAACGGTTTAATATTTCTTTTTGTATTTAATTTGTCCATTGTATTAAATTACTAAATCTTACTTGATATTAAATTGATATCAAAATACTTTAATTAAATAACACAAGTATTTTACACACTACGCACTTAAAGTGTTCCTTTTATTTGAAACTAAACACTATTTTATTTAGTCTAATTCACTGGGCCCATAACCTATTGGGTATTAGGACCAATGAAAGACGTGAGTTCATGAACTACTTTGTATATTATTAGTTATTATTTAATAGGAGAGGTGTGTGTTCACTCTCGCTCAATACAGGCGGGATACTACAGGAGACCAACTAGTAACCGAGCTGGTATTTGTATAAAAAGGTTCTTATGAAGAGACTCTAAACCACTTAAGTGGGACGGATATATTTTTGTATATTCCAACAGTAAGTACCTGTTTACCATAACTACTAATAAATTGGCTTCAATTAAATCTCATGACAAACGCCAGGCCATATAAATGATAAACAACTAACTTTTACTAAAACATAACCTATGCATACGCAGTAAGTAGGTAAGGTATTATGTGCCGGTTTACAATTATTAAATCGAATAATAATTTGCTGCTTGGCGTGAAAACATTATAGGTACCTACTTAAACGATCATATGAGCTATCACGGATAGTTTGATGCTGATTTTCTTGTAGTTATATTAAGTCGGCATTGATTGATACTTCGCGTGTAATGTTGTTGTTTCCTGATACAGTTTTCTTAATTTTATTTATTTATTTATTTAATATTTCTGCAATAAAAAGCTTGCACAAGGCGGACTTAATGCCTAAGGCATTTTCTGCCAGTCAACCTTAGGGTCATGCAGAGATAAATAGGGCAGGTGTCAAAATTAAAAAATAAAAATTAAACAACACAAAAAGGGATATAATATATTTTATTCTTATGTGGTGTATTATCTTTATGCTACGTACTCCTATACCAAATCTCACACGGCTTTGTGTGCGCTGTAAATCCATACTTCCATATTCCATACTAATATTATAAATGCGAAAGTATTTCTGTCTGTCTGTCTGTCTGTTACCCTTTCACGCCTAAAGTACTGAACCGATTTTATATTGAGATAGAATACCTAGACCTTAGGAAACAACAAAGGCTATTTTTTATCGCGAAGAATGGCTTAATGGGGTTGAAATAGGGGATGAAAGTTTATATTTTTAAGAAAAATGCGATAATCAAACAGTCACGCAGGTGGGGCATGCAACAGCTAGTTTCTTATAAGTAAGTACTTGTAAAAAAAATATTTGTATACTAAATAAATGTTAGAGGTACCTACTGACCTGCTGTTTAAGATTTACATTCATCTATTTTTACTTAAATTGTTTCTTACTGTTCGTTAATAAACTAGAAACTGTTCAGTGCACTTCTGTCTTCTGCGAACAACTCTAGTCATAGTTTTCAAACACTTACTCATGCGATTGTACAGTCACGCTCGCGGGCCCAAATGATACGTAAATAAATATTAAATTAAGAGGTTTAACTCAATTTAAGTACAAAAATGATTTACTACAAAAATGACAAATAGGTACAACATGTTGTGATAACTATATATCTACTGATAAGGGTCAATTTATACTAGCGCAGAGTCATAGCGCGTTGAAGCGACAATTTGCAACTTATCTTAGAAAATAACTCTTAAATTCACAACGCATTCGACAAAATTGGCGCGTTCCCACGTCTGAATGCATCAACGTTTATCGAGAAAAAATATGTGCACTACGATGAGGAGATAAGATCGATTTTTTTTAAAAATGTTAAGTTTCATAATGAAACACTTCGATGCGCTTCGACACTCGCTAGTATAAATTGACCCTTACTATGTTTGACAAATGATACTTGAATTTTCAATACAAATATAATAAAGTTATTTTATTGCATACTTAGATTTTTACTATTAAACTTTTTTTGTTTTATGTTTTATTCTTTTATATTCAAAAAATGCGTATAACTAACCTAACCTAACATTTCGCTCATGAAACTGTGAAGAAAATTACAAAGTATGATGACTTTTACAACCTGTGAGACTAAAATAGATAAGAAAATAATGTAAGTAATGTGTAATGTTGTACTGTTGGCATGATCATCAGAAGACTGTTATCAATGGTCAGGGAACATCGAACAATAAGCTTACAACATGTTTACACATAAGATAAAAGTTAGTAATGCCCTTAGATGCCGTTAGGAAAACTCGTACAGTTAATAACGTATGCGTACTTTTACTACTTTGTAATTACATTGTATTGTCGCCAAATTTAAAATTGGTATTTGAAAATTAGCCTTATCCTATTTCATTAATTTGTCTCTTTTTGAATTTCTGATTCGGACCATGGTTTCATCTTTAGGTTCAAAGATACTTTATTTCTCAAAAGAACATTGTTCACTGCATGAGATACAAAGGTTATAATAAAAATAATAGTTATTGTCCAATGTGTGTTGCTCTTATACAAAGAAAAATTGTAATAGTTATTTCATACATTTTTAAATTAAACAATTTCGCCAGTAAATCCAACCTTCTATACACTACCAACTCCAAATAAAACCAAAAAAAACTATAATAAATAAATCATACAAGTACTCAAAATCTATAGTAGGAAATGATCGTTACTTGTTATAATATTCTTTTAGTTTACTTTTAAATATATTGAAAGATTTGGTTTCCTTGATTTCGCTTGGTAGCCGATTGTACAGTTTTACTTTCAGTAAAACAGCCGATTTTAAAAAAAGATTGTTAAGCGGTTCATCCTACGGGCCGAATATTTCGTGTAGTGAAGAGGAATAACCGCTTCTAAATTTCGCAAAACTTTCTCTTGTTTTTTTTTGTATAAAGATTAAAAATATGCAAAGTTTGATTTACTTTTAATTTTATTTCTAATTTGAACAATAATTATTAGTAACTAGGCATTAACTTTCATTCATCAGTTGCATGTTTGGTACATTCACTAGGTCGTCTAGGTCCCATGTCCATCTTTTTCCAGAAATATATATTATTATTATTATACAACTTATACACTTATATACTTACTTGAGATGTTACATACCCATAAGATACTAAAAATAAATTACTTACACTCGTAAAATAAGTTTAAATTCTTATCAGATAATAATCATCGAATTACAGTAGACGTACACCGTGCACATTTCACACGCTAGTTTAATGTAAAACCAACTAATGAAACAATTTAGATGATGATAATTGTATTTGTCTGCGGTGCTATGACGGCATGGTAGCCCACAAGCCAACAAGTCCGTAGGCCGTAGGACAATAGGCAAAAATACTTCACACAGTATGTCTCATTGTTACAACTACCTGCCCTTTTGTTCTGCAAGTATAACGTGCAGCGAATAATATTATTGTAACTGATGTCAAACAAAGCGGGCACTGTTGTATCAGGCTACAGGTTACAGTCTACAGTTATGCTGGACAAAGTATTCTGTGGAAAGTTGAAACATATACGAGTAGGGTAGGCGGTAGCCTATATTTTGATGTCTACCTACATCGTCACTTAGGTAATTGATATCTGGAATCTTTTTTTACCTCTGATGTTCAAATATAAACAGAGTTAAACATTTTATCATCTTAATAGGCCAGAGAACAACTCTGTTGTCAGTTGTTACATCCCTCGCTCAGGTTACCTATTGATTGGTTGTTGATATCAGAATCGTATTGTGTCCCATTTATTTGTCCGATAACAGAAATTCGATATTTTACTTTCAGTACAAATAAAATATAGAATATGCGCAACATACAAGTTTTGTGCGTTTTTTGAACTTCAATTTGAAATCCAAGGTGGATACACTACGTATCTTTAAATCTTACTTTACCAAGAGAGATTGAGAGTCCAATAAAGTCCAAAACAATATTTTCTGTTGATCCCCATAAAAAAAACTTGTGTAACCATGCAGCATGCATGGAGGATCTAATCTTATCTTATCTTAGAGCGAGGGTTGTCTTACCGATTTAGAATATTTCGACTCTCTGGAATCATAAAAATTTGAAAATAATTGGAGTTATTAATTTGTTTATAGAAAAAAGATTAGAGTGCAAGAGTCATTCTCTACTATCAGGAATTAATAAAACACATCGATATTCTTAAGTGATACCATGAGAAAGAGTAGGTACAGATATCAGGCATTCTTACCACAGAATGGTTTGGTAAACAATGGTTCATTCAAAGTATGAACATTTGATATTGTTCTGGTGTTGAAATGTATCATTTTCGCGTTCCAGATGACCAGTAATTTTGATAACAATGATTAAAAACATGTAAGTAGATAATAATATCGAACAGATGGAATGTATCTATGTATTGTATAGGTACGATAAATGTGTTTGTGTGTCTGAATGAAAAATCAGAAATATGTAATACAATTTAAAATTATAAACGTTTTTTTTTTATTTTGCATCGTAGGATAATAAGAATAGGTACATAATGGTACCTTTAAAAAAGTCGTATGTTAAATTCCTAATATCACCAGAGTCGTATAGCTTCGGTTGCCATCTCAAAACAAAGATCGTTACCATGTACCATGTACATACCATTGGCTGCAAACAATGCTGCAAAACTATTAAAAGCCGTAATCGACCGTGTGGTAAAAAGGAAATGAGGAAGAAGGAACACCGAAACGAAAGAAGGTAAACGTCCGGACATTACTATTTCATTCCATGAGGGGGTAGAGCTCACGTAGGAGCGAGAAGTGCATAATTTTGGTTTACTATAGTTGTATTTTAGTATTTTTTGCTAATCATGTTATAATAAAAATATTAAACAGCGCGATAAATTGCAGTTGGTCAAAATAGATTAGGTTCGGTCAGTCTCACCGAATAGAGTTCGGTAAAAACTTTTTTACTTTTTATATTTCTTTTTTGACCTCGATTTTGTCTCAAAAAATTATGATATTACATTATAAGTACAGTAAAAACGCTTCCTTCACTTTTAAATTTTACCTAAAAGTAATTTTGAACAATGTTAAAAGATAGTCAGAAAGTAGAGAAAAGAAAATGATAGTCAGCTTAATTATTGTGAATGTGGACAAAAGTTTTTTATAAATCTACATAAAAATGCAGGTTAGGTAACTCGTAGCGTTCGTAATATTTAACGTCAAATTGAAAGATACATTATACACCGATGCACGAAAGATTGTCTACAATTTGTCTCACTGACAGTATAAATTTTTTACTTTCTAACATTTCACTTGTGATTGATATGCATGGAACCATTGCATGGAGCTACAACACTGTATTCGTGTACAGATATCAAAGAGATATAAATGCCATTGAATCTAGGAAAGTTTCGTTACTTTTAATTCATTATTTAACGCAAAATAATAAAGTCGTTAAACTATTATGGTTTATATACCATAATAGTTGCTTATTAGCAACTATTATGGTTTATATATTTATAGCACGTCGCGGTATTCCAAAATGTAGGGTGAACGCCTTCAAAGATCAAAGGTTTGCCATAAATATGTGACGAAACATCGATACTGTAAGAGTAATTTATCGTCCACCGTACTACAGACCTAAATACCTGCCAACCTGATGGTAACCATCACTCTCGATTTCTCTCCCACGATCGGTCACTCTCTACTGGTCACCCTGAACAAAATATTCACGTGAAAATGTTATACAAGGCTGCTCTAGTGCCCGGTACAGACGTTACGCACTGACGTTAGACGGTGTCCGTTCGGTTTCATTATAATTCACATAATGATGATGAAAGTGTTATTTTCAATGTTATTTTAGGTTTTAGTAGAACGGACATTCTACTAGTTTTATGGTATTGTTACGTAATAATTATATTGATTGGTAATCTATTTGTGCCAAATAGCCGTAAACCACTAAAACGCATTTTAGGACATAGGCATTTTAGTTGTGGTTTTTTGTCACCTTTTTGTGAATAATTAAATTTAACTGTTTTAAAAAGCTCTCGAATATTAAATAATAAAACTCTGTCTCCTTTTAAGTAATTACTACTTCGTGAACCTCTGGACTGTATTTAACAAAGATGTGTTCCAAAAAATGATAGTGTGTGAATTCTAGGGGTCGTAGGGTTATGAGTAATGATCTAATATTAGGAATGTGAACGCCTGCAACCATATTAAGATAAAAACGAAAAGTGGTAGAGGAGACAATAGATGGTAGATGCACAACAATGTTTTATCTCTGTTCTGTAGTTTTAAATAACATTGTGCTCTGTTTGAGGTATTCAGTATTCTCGATATGAATGATTTCACATCTAGGTACTTTGTTATGGAAGTGAAAATGTAAGCTCTCAATGTAGTCTTACGTTTGAAGGTCGCATATTTTCGCGAACGCGGCCCGTTCGTTGACCTCTCCACTATAATGATGATAGTGCAATTACTAATTAATGATTGAACTGACTTTATCGTTAAAACCTGACGTTAAATTAATAGTGTAGGTATACTACGATTAATAATTAATACTTGAACTGACTTTATCGTTAAAACTTGACGTTAAATTAATAGTGTAGGTATACCCTATAAGGCGTACAAGAAATCTCCTGTCTTGTCTTTTTTGGACAAATCGTCACGTACTTATGTCGATGTAGGTATAGAAAGTCACATCTATATGTATAATAGGTATTATTACATAGATACCTATGTATGTTTGTTTTTAGAGTTCTGTAAATAAATATTAAGTACTTAACAATAAAATAAAATAAAGAATTACAAATCTTTTGAACTATCTACATAATTTATAATTATAATTATATAATAATGCCAGCCAGCTATAATTTATCTAGCCATTTGCTACGAGCCCATTTTCTTGGTTCGAGTACCCATTCGATCCCTGGGATAACAGCAGCACCCATTCGTTCCTTTTCGCGAGTACGTATAAAGTACAGACGGTATAAAAATCTGTATCAGTATAATGTTATTTTAAAAAGGCACTCAGCCATACAACCAAAAATATATTAACTGGTTTATTTATAATACCTTCTGTAAATAATTAAAATCAGATATTTGTTCAGAAATCAGTCTTATCAAATATATCAATACCCTAAAGTTATAAATTACATACAAAAAGTATAAATAGTTTAAATCACAGCCCTTACTTACTTTCACTTCCTTTTCGCAAGTACGTAAAAAGTACAGTCGGTATAAAAATATTTTATTATCAGTATCATGTTATTTAAAAAAGCACTTGGCTATTATACCAAAAATATACCAACTGGTTTATTCAAAATAACTTCTTATAATTAAAATCACAAATATGTCACAAGCAGACAAGTCTGAAGCGATGTCAGGACTCCGATTGTGAGGTGGTAATTTTGTAGAATTATAATTATAGGATAAAAATGTATCACTACAAGTATGATAACTTATTATAAAAGTTAACTTAGCTATTTGCAATTTCGAAATGTATTTATTGTATTTGTAAATAATATTTAATTGCATAACAAGTAAGAACAAATCCTTAAAATAATGGCCTCAAGTGATTTGGTTTACAATCAAATTAAAACCCGGTTTGACATCTATATTTCAATAAAATAGGTATTCGTAAAAACATGTGTATACTAATGAACTAAATGATCAACTATTTTTACAGTATTTACATAACGTGATGAAAATAACATTTCAATTATACATACATGTATAAACGTTAAAAAATCCACAATCCACTTAAAACTATTAATCACCATAATCACTCTACGACACCACACGCTTGTGAAGCACTTGAAATAAGCAATGATAAAATAGCATCTGCAAAAATGACGCTTAGAATGAACCAATCACAAGCCGAGGCCGACGCTAAATAGTTTAATTTAAGTTTAATTTTAGTTATTATTATATAAAATTATTTGTAAAATTAAAAAAAAATTCTTTAAAACAATATTAATATTTTCCCATTGTTCTAGTAAGTTTTTCTTTTAGTAAAAAGCTCTTCATTCAGAGTATCATTCTTATCCTCAGATTATTTCTCAGCATTCTTAGAGGCGAACGAAAAGATCTTTTTAAGAATCTATATATTGTTAAAGTAACACAACTTAAAATTAAATATTTTAGCATAATTTGAAATTAGTTTATTTTCTGACTGTACTGTTTTCCTTCTAAAATAGTAGGAAACTCAATGAGGTACGTATGGACTCTAAAATAAATATTAATTTTATTTTCTGGTTTCTTACCTAAAATAGGTACGAATGGCCTCTAAAAAACGGGTCGAGTCCACAACTTTTAATGCAGGGTCAAATCTTTAGGGTCGAATGGGCTCGTAGCCGCTAAATAGGTATGTAACAAAAACTTACAAATACCTAAAAGCAATAGAAAATCTGAGGCGTTCATAATAAGAAACACTTGTCCTTGTATTGTAAGTTTTGCTCTATTGTAAAAATGGCTACATAACTACGAGCTTTATACTGTAATCAATTATTATAGTTTATCCTGTAAAGTAAATCAACAAAATTAATAATATTTCAAGCCGACCAAATAAAGAGCTGCAAAAAATTGTAAATGATGAAATTATTGCAGTTTACCATAATTTACAAACAATAAATACAGTAGTTGAAGAAGTTAAAGAAAAAGGTTAGATCAATCTAATACTCTCGCTTAATATGCTTAAGTACACATTTATCTTGTGGTTGTTGCCGTACTTAATAGCCCAGGGTCGGAATAGATAACTAGCTAATTAACTTTGAAATCTTTTCATTAGGTTGGAAGACGTCCAGTTCAGGACATTGGTCTCTCCCAATAAAGGTGTTTGCCAATAGTTACTATATTTGGTACTTACGCGGGTTGGTGACGGACTGTAAGATAGTAGGTAGTAATTTTTGCCCAACTGCTGAAATCAAGGAGAGTAATGTTTTTGTTATTTATTTATTTAGTTATGTGGGTATGTAAATATGTCTATTTCTTTGGCACGCACTACAGAAATAGCATAATGGATTTTGGCACACGAGGTGTCATTAGATTCGTATTAATTGTGAGAGTGACATAGAGAGGTCCATCTTTTGTTTTCACGGAAGATGGTTGTCATTTAATTTCATCCACATTTTTTCTATTTTATCATTGTAATATACCATTAATACCATCAACAAGAATATTATTCTATACTTGACACTGGCAGAAATAGCTGACACAATCGTCGGATCTGTTGCCAAGAAAAAAGGAGAAAAAGAAAAAGAGAGTGACATAAACATAATATATGCTACATAATATTTTAAATAATTTCAATGTAGCGTCAGCACGAGAAAAAAAAGGGTGTCTTTCGTTTCATTTTGATTTTAGGCTTAGTTTTTTAATAATATAATTGTTTTGCTTGTGTACTATATTTTTCATAGCGCAGGTTTCATCACGGTGGTGCTATGGAGCTCTCCATTTTATTCATTCATTTTATTTTTATATTTAAAAAGCGAAATTATTATTATATTATTACATCACTCACCCACTCAATGTCTAAAAACTTTTTGAAATTTGGTAGGTCGGCTCCTAACGCAGACTGTTTTACAGTATATTTTTTATAGAAAATCAACCTGTGAAACTACCTATTAGGTAATTAATCTGTCCATTAGCAGTATTGTTTCATTCTTTAGAGATGTCCTAGATAATAATATACTTAGATAATAAAATTCAAACCAAACTGCAATACGCTTTATAATATTATTAGGTACTATTATTATAACCACTATGAAGGCTATCGAAAATCTTCAGCGATTATTTGATCGATGGCCAATATATTGTTACGTGTCAGGATGGGGTTCGATGCAAAATGCCAGTTACGCGATGATGAGTTTATTAGAGACTCGCACAATACACTAACAGTAACAAAATAAAGCAATAAAGACTTATACTGCACTATAACGCTTCGTATATCGCTCTTCTTAAACTTCCGTATCGCTTAGATGTTCGCTCGAGATCGCTGTATTCACAACTGAACTAAGTGCCGACGTTCGAATCCTTTTTATAGTCATTCAATAGATTTCTAGAACCTTCCCGCTATTACCACAAAGATGCCGACAATTCTCGAAAACAGAACAATGAGTGTAGGTACTTAGCTGCGACGCGTAGGTATGCCTACCGCCGTTGATCTATTGTTATACGTGTAGGTAGGTACATGCAAACGTTCTAGCGTAGGTATTTGTTGTATACGTGTAGGTAGGTACTTGTGAATGTTCTAGAGCGTAGGTATTTGTCGTACACGAGTAGGTAAGTACTTGCGAACGTTCTAGCATAGGTATTCGTCGCAACATTGCCCCCCTCTTAATCATGCTCGTCCCGAGCAGCGTTAGAACCGTGATAGGGTGCTAGTCGATCGATGTGGACGATCTTTGGCTTCTTTCTATCGCCCTGTCTTATGCGATAGGTCACGTCATTGATCCTTGTGATCACTTTATAGGGACCCTCCCAGCGGGCCTGTAGCTTCGGTGACTTGCCGATTTTCCTGAGAGGATTATGTAACCACACGAGCGTACCTTCCTCGAAGCCATGATTACTTGCTTTCCTGTCATAGCGAGTTTTCATCTTCTCATTAGCCTTGAGGTTGTTATCTCGCACTAGATCATGTGTCTTATCCAGCTGTGCTTGCAAGTTTGCTACGTACTCTACTGTCGGCTTTGGCGTATCAGGAGGTGTTCCGGTAATCAAGTCTACTGGTAGGCGTATCTCTCTTCCAAAGTTGACTTTGGCCGGCGTAAATCCTGTAGTGTCATGAACTGCGGACCGATATGATAACAGGAAGAGTGGAATGTAACGGTCCCAGTCTCGTTGATGGTCTTCGACAACCTTGGCCAGATGGTTTTCCAATGTCTGGTTAAACCGTTCTACCATGCCGTCAGACTGCGGGTGCGCTGGTGTTGTCCGTGTTTTGTGTATGCCGAGTAGATTACACATCTCTTGAAACAGGGCTGACTCGAAATTTCTTCCCTGGTCACTATGCAGTTCCAACGGCACACCAAATCGACACACTACTTCCTGGATCAACTTTTTGGCCACGGTCTGAGCCTCTTGGTTTGGTGTCGCAAACACTTCGGGCCATTTGGTAAAGTAATCTTGAACTACTACTATAAAGCGGTTGCCGTCTTCTGTCACGGGAAATGGTCCAGCTACGTCAATGGCAATTCTCTCCCATGGGGCTCCGACACTGTACAGCTGTAGCTTGCCTCTTGATCTAGTACGAGGTCCTTTTACCGAAGCACACGTAGAGCACTTTCTGCACCACTCCTCGATGTCTTCCCGACAGCGTACCCAGTAGAACCGTTCTCTCACCTTCACCAAAGTCTTCTTCACACCAAGATGACCACCTGATGCACCATCATGCACTAAGCGCAGAACAGGTGCAACTTTGTTTCTCGGGATCACCATCTGTAGAACTTGGTCCTTCCCGTCAGGTGATTCCCACTTTCTATATAGAACGCCTTGTTCCAAACTCAGACTGTCCCACTGAGCCCAGTAGGCCTTCGTAATTGGGCTTGCGGCTGATACGTCCTGCCATAATGGTTTCCGACCCTGAGCCTTCCAATCCATTATTAGTTTAAGATCTCTGTCTTCTTTCTGTACCTTACTGATTTCCTCTTTGTCCCAGGATTCATCGGTCCCCTGAGTCCTGACAATTTTCACTACCTCCTTGGACTCATGCTTCAAACAGTGTTTACAATCCTGGGAGCATGGACGTCGCGATAAGGCATCAGCATTGGAGTGAATCCTTCCACTGCGGTGTTCTATTACAAAGTTGTACTCCTGTAGTTGTTCGATCCATCTCGCGACTTGGCCTTCAGGATTCTTGAACTGGAGTAACCACTTCAGTGCTGCATGGTCTGTTCGTAGTGTGAACTCTCTTCCCAGCAAGTATTTATTAAAGTGTTGTAAGGTCTTCACAACTGCTAGTAATTCACGCCGAGTTACACAGTAGTTTCTCTCAGGCTTCGATAGAGACTTGCTGAAGTAGGCGATGACCACTTGCTGTCCATTTTGCTCCTGAGATAACACACCTCCGATTCCAGTATTACTGGCGTCTGTGTCCACAATAAATCTGCCTTCTCTATTAGGGTAGCACAGGACTGGAGCTGAACACAGCAACTCTTTGAGTTGTGTAAATGCACGTTGACAATCCGAGTCCCAAACGAAGTTCCTCTTCTCTTCTGTCAAGTGGTGTAATGGCTTGGCTACTTCAGAGAAGTTCTTCACAAAACGCCGGTAGTAAGCACTGAGGCCCAGGAAAGCTCTTACTTCGGTTTTAGTTTTTGGTACAGGCCACTCTTGCACCGCTTTTATTTTGTCTGGGTCCGTTCGAACACCTCTATCCGAAATAATATGGCCTAAGAACGAAACTTCTTTCTTGAAAAAGGCGCACTTCTTCGGGTTAAGTTTCAAATTTGATTCACGAAATCTCTTAAAAACTTTCTCAAGATTCCTGCGATGTTCCGTGAAACTGCGTCCCATAACTATTACGTCATCTAAGTACACCAGACAGGCATCTCCCAAAAGACCCACTAGTACGCGTTCCATAAGCCTTTCGAACGTAGCTGGTGCATTACACAATCCAAATGGCATTACCCGGAACTGCCACAGGCCTTTGCCAGTACCGGTGGTAAATGCAGTCTTCTCCTTATCTTCTGGCCGGAGTTCCACTTGCCAGTAGCCACTTTTCAGATCTACCGTAGAGAACCACTTCATGCCTCCAAGCATGTCCAAAGTGTCGTCAATACGGGGCAAAGGATAGCTGTCTTTCTTGGTCACGTTATTCAGCATCCTGTAGTCTACACAAAACCTAGTACTGCCATCTTTCTTCTTCACGAGTACCACAGGTGAAGACCATGGGCTGGATGATGGCTCTATGATCTTGGTTCGTGCCATATTCCCAATCAGCTCGGCTACTTCTTGTTCTTTTGCTAGTGGCACTCGTCTAGGTCTTTGTTTAATAGGCTGTGTAGCACCTGTGTCGATCGGGTGTTTCACTAACCCCGTTCTTCCAAGGTCGTTTTCTTCTTTAGTGAAAATGTCCTTGTAGTCCAGTAGCAGCTTCTCTGCTTCCCGATATTCGTTGGGTGACAAACTTTTCTTCGTGGTCTCTAGCAATGGGCCCATATGATTTTCCGAAGAGGCAGTCTGGACGTTCTCTAGGATCTTCCTCAGACTGCTCACAGCCTCACATCGTCCAACGATCGCGTTCTTCCGTAATAACATCGCCGAATTGCTGAGGTTGGCAATTTTAACTTTTGCTCCACTTCTGGTCATAACCAAAGTTCTGGCTGTAATTAGACTGGTATAGCGCCCAGGATCTTCCACCATGACGCAACGATCAGCAGTCACACCCTCAGGGAACCTTACGTCGACTAAGGTTTCTGACCTCGGTGCCAAGGTTACCGTTTTGGCACTGTAGACCGCTATCGAAGAACAGCCTTCCAGAAAGACTTCTTGATCTGGGAAACTTAGAACACCTTTAGCAATATCGACAACGCACTGCTGCATTCGTAGGAAGTCTAAGCCGATAATGCAGTCATCCGTTATGCTCGCCACCAAAACAGATTGATGATAAATCTTCTCTCCTAGTTTGATCTTCACATCTGTAGCTCCGAGGACGGTCACTGGCTGGCCAGTCGCTGTTTGCAATTTGCAAGATGGTCGTGCGTCTTCCCACTGAATTGTTCGCCGCAGAAGTTCTGGTCGTACGATGGTCTTTGACGCGCCCGTATCTATTGTAAAGCGAACAGGTTTACCATTTATTTCTCCAGCTGTTACCAGGCTATTACCGTCACATGCCTGTGATACTTGGACTGTGGGGGCTTGACGTAACCCAGCCAGTGCCCGCCCCGCGGCCCTGGCTCCGATTAGTTTAACGAATCTTGACTAGCGTCAACCTGAGTAGTGGTTGACACCGTTCTACTTCCTCTCTGGGCCGGACAGTTAATTCGGATATGTCCTCGCTTGCCGCATCCGTAGCATATAGGCTCACCCCTTGGTCTAACAGCTGCAACAACTTCCCGTACTTTATGCGACTTGTAGTCATTTCGCACAGCTTCCACCTCAAGGGCATGTGCTAAGGCCGCATCTAAACTTGTATGGTGTGCCAACCGAACAGTTGCTCTGACCTCAAGGTCTCTTATACCATCCACAAAAGCTTGCACCACTGTCGGGTCCACAGATGATGTACTGGAGGCATAGGCTCGTCGTACCAGGCGTTCAATTTCAGCAGCCCATTGTTGAAGTCCCTCACTCGACTTCTGAGTTCGATCCTTCAGCTGAGCTCGATAAACATGCTCCAGGTGCTTATCGCCAAATCGAGCTTCCAATGCCTTAAGGAGTGCGTCTAAGTTTCGTCGGTCAGCAGGTAAGTTCTCTAGGATCAGCAGTGCATCCCCTCTAAGTGCCAAAGTAAGCGCCGTCAGTGCGTGATCATCTTCCCATCCATTTCCTTTGGCAACTACCTCGAACTGGTGTCGAAAGGCCGTCCAGGAAGACGAGCCGTCAAAGGAGGGCAGTTTGAACTTGGGACCTCCGGAAGTGACTGCCGCGGCCATAGGCGTAGTGCTTGAATATAGGACCTTGGTCTTCTGCAGCTCTTTAATCATCTTGTCATGATGGTTCATGGTGGTCTGGACATCTTCGAGTATTTCATCATGTTTGCTGGTGCGTTTTTTTACCACTTCAACGTCTTCTTGAAGAGTACTGATGACGGTGCTGAACCCTTCCAACTTAGAGTCCATCATTTCTCGAAGGTCCTCTCGGATAGCCTGGCGTTGTCTGTCTTCGGCTTGCAGTTGACCTTCCTTAAGGTCTAGAAGAGCTTGGCGTTGGCTTTCCTTCAACTCCTCCATGACTTGACGTTGCCGTTCTTCAGCTTGGCGTTGGCGCTCTTCAGCTTGGCGTTGGCGCTCTTCAGCTTGGCGTTGGCGCTCTTCAGCTTGGCGTTGGCCCTCCTGTATAACGGCTAAAAGGGACGACATGTCGAAGCCAGAGCCCATACCCGTCGACGCCGCAGAAGTGCCGGGATCACTAACTACTGCTGCGCTAGACTCTTCAGTATCGGCCATAATCGATGGTTCACGAGTTTCGTCTACCGCCGCCTGTCGTCGAGTGCGTACTCCCTCGTCGCGTGGTGTGACTGGCATTCTCACTTCTGTCACCAATTGTTACGTGTCAGGATGGGGTTCGATGCAAAATGCCAGTTACGCGATGATGAGTTTATTAGAGACTCGCACAATACACTAACAGTAACAAAATAAAGCAATAAAGACTTATACTGCACTATAACGCTTCGTATATCGCTCTTCTTAAACTTCCGTATCGCTTAGATGTTCGCTCGAGATCGCTGTATTCACAACTGAACTAAGTGCCGACGTTCGAATCCTTTTTATAGTCATTCAATAGATTTCTAGAACCTTCCCGCTATTACCACAAAGATGCCGACAATTCTCGAAAACAGAACAATGAGTGTAGGTACTTAGCTGCGACGCGTAGGTATGCCTACCGCCGTTGATCTATTGTTATACGTGTAGGTAGGTACATGCAAACGTTCTAGCGTAGGTATTTGTTGTATACGTGTAGGTAGGTACTTGTGAATGTTCTAGAGCGTAGGTATTTGTCGTACACGAGTAGGTAAGTACTTGCGAACGTTCTAGCATAGGTATTCGTCGCAACAATATCTTGCCCTAGTTTTCAGCCTTTGTTCGTAAAGTGCTTCTTAACATGCAAGATAATCACCTCGAAGATATTCTCCAAGTTTTAAAATCATGTACTTAGATAGACGAGAACCTTTTTAGTAGAGTTAAATAGAAATTTGCTGCAAATATTTTAGCTCATAGAAACATTGTTAACTTAATACTCCTCTTCGAGGTAAAATATGATCGATCTTACAATTCCAAAAACAGTTGAAAAAAGACTGCAGGTTTTGTTGAAAACTTAAAAAGTAGACTATTATTAATATATATTAAGGTAAATGCACCAGTAATGGACAACGAACCAGTAATGGACATATTATTTTGTAGGAATGAAGTTTCATTGTTAGCAATAATAATAATCATAAATTTATTTTTCTCATAGGTTTACAGTTAAGTACAAGCAAGTATAGCTAGTATTAGCTAGCAATATTTGACCATAAACAAAAGTTATCGAGCTATCAATGTTTAGCGCTTTTTTTTTAATTTGACGTCAAGCACAATGTGTTCGTGGTATTGAAAAATATATTCGCGGCTGTTGTTACGAAAATTATTTGTGAGGTAGGTAAAAATTCGCCTTTCAATTTATTATAGTTTAATTCAAACCACAAGGTTTTTTGTGCTTAGATTAAGCATGAAATTAAGATGAAAATACACTGTGTGTTATAATTGTCTATCACTAGTGCAAAAATTAAATTAACAAGTTGGACCGACGACTTTATTTAATAAGCGTGACGAGCACCCGATGGATAAGGACGGGGAACGAACGGCCAGCCCCGATGACGAAAATTTGGGAAGGCCTATGTCTAGCAGTGGACGTCTTTTGGCTGATATTATGATGATGATGATGATTGTATTGAATTACTGGTGCCTATATTATGAGATGCATAGAAGCCAACAGGATCGGATCCGGGTTGATCCCCAGAACATTTTACAAATCTATGGGTTGATCAGATCACGTACGCGACTAGTTTGCTCGCTTCGCAAACAGATTGGTAGTAGATTTAGGTAAGAGTAGTGAATCTGCAAATCGTTGTACACGCAGAACGGACAAAATCTGTGCTGTTCTACGGTGTGTGTAAGTACCTAAAATTGGTTTCTTAAGTAATGAAAATCGCTGTACCATTTAATAGCAAGTCGTGAAAGTTTTATTGTCTATATCGTACTTTATAAACTCAATTATTTATACTCATTACTGCATGGCGGTTTTCATCAAACGCTTCCATTGTCTCTGTGCGGAACAAATGGGAAATTGCACTTGTATTGCATGGAAACAAGCACGTGGAATCTTCTTGTATAGTGAGAAATATAGTACTGACATACCTATTTTATACCTAATCGATTTCAGTAAGTCACTCACATAATTGATACAATTTCTTTATTAGTAAAAAATGCCGATCTTTGTGCATTGACTAACTTTTTCTCCAATTCGTATTATAATTATGTACTTACACTACCTACACACCAGGTGATCAGTGCACAATTGTACATGCCTTTTCTGTATGAGTAGAGAACGAGAACTATTACAAAGATAAAGCCTGAATCTATGAAATCTTAACTTATTTATACAGTTTTTACAGCAAATTTTAACGGTCCTCAGTAGAGCTCCGGCTCTTGCGCTCCCCGTCTGGTGTGCAATCCTATTTGGATGACTTAAACACGTCACACGTTTAAATAAGTTATCAAATAGACTTCAGTTCTATAATATTCGTGTTCCTAGAACGAAATGTGTTTATTATTACTTGAACTAATATTTATATAACATACCGCACTTGAATTTTATCTGAATTAGCATAGGTAATTAAGAACCTTACCTAATTTCGTAATCAGACTGCGTAATGTAGAATATGTAGACACGGTACATAATAAATAACAAGATTTAGATAAAAGTAATATAGAGGTGTTACAATTTTAAAGCTAAAATTTGTAGGTCAATAAACTCCGTTACACATTTTCTAGTTCTAATGTCTTGCACATAGCAATTTATGTAAATAAAAACGTGTTGAAATACATTGGTATATGTAGATGATATTATATAATATTAAGTACCTACCTATAGCTAAAAGGTACTACGTCAGTTTCTATTCATTGTTTCTTTTTACTTTTGCTGTGCGCTAATATTTTCATGAACTGTTCATAAACCTCTATTAATAAATTTGTTTCATTCGTCAATTTAGTTGTTTATTTATTACTAAAAATCTATGATCAATTTCTTTTTTTTTGTTGCTATTTCTAAATAAAATGAATCTGCAAGATCTCATGTCTGTGTATGTGAAGAGGTAAGAAAATCTATTTTGTAAAATGTTAAAAATTAATTTAGATTAAATTATATTACTTAACTTCTAACTCATAATTAGATTATGCATACTCGTATTATATTTATTTTGTTTTAAAATTTTACATATAATTTAAAATTGACTTTCTAAAACCAATTATGTCAGGTTTAAATGAAGTTTTAATTTTAGTGACAGGTGAAAGCAACATTTTAAAAATAATAACTAAAACTAAGGTTGTGAAGAGGTTTAGACAATTGATAAAATTAATTCAAATAAATCTATAGATACTATGTGCATGTAAAAAAAAACGAGTGTTATCATTAGTTACCTGACAAGTAAGTATGTATTGTAACTGATTACATCACCGCTAGTACAAAAATCATAGGCATGACAAAATTACTACCTGAATAGATAGGTATTGTTATGTTTTTAATTTTATTTTATAATAATAATAATAAAACATTTATTTTCAGGTTGCATAGACCCATAGATAAATACCTTACAGTTTAACAGTGCATATTATACAATAAAACTTTTAAGTAATTAACACGACTTATTATACTAGTCCACCAAAACGATTTCAATTTGGCTGATAGGTAAGCAGGCAGTCAGTAGGATCCTGGATGAGTGGACAACATCCCAAAACGCATTGCGTTAAACTGACGGTATGGTAGCCTTCACTATGGCGGATTTATGAGATACCTTTTAACTTCCCTTAAAAGACCAGGGAACAAAATTGTAAGGAAACACGGTAACATAAGTTTAATTGTGAACTACTGAACCGTTTGGTTCGGGTCCCTTTACATACCTGTTCCGTCCCGTCTTCAGGGCCCTTACATGGTGCAATTTATCTTTATGATCCGTCACATTAGACCAATCGAAACGACACGGAGCGACAGTGTATGTAGATATCGTTACCGATTTACATAATCATTGACGATATCGACGATTTAAGCAAGAAGTTTCTGATAATGTCTTGTTTCTCATTCTCAACCTCTCATTTGCAGGGTGTCCAACCGGAATTGGAATAACTCAAATTTAAGTAGGTTATCACTTTCAAATATTTCTGAAACAGGTACCTAATACTAGTGTTATGATTTGAGGTAGGTATTTACCTATATGTTTACGAATATGTAACATCAAGCAAGTACCTACCTATGTAATCCCGTAAAGAGCTTAGGTTCTCGATAACGCAGTGTGCTGGCATTTTGTAGGTTTCTGACCGTTAAAAAGTGAATAATATAATGTCAGAGTTTTCCTCTTGTGCGGTATGTAGTAGTGAAGTTCTTCTAATGTTCGTAATGTAATGATGAGTAATACCTAGTTGTGGAAGTTTATTGTATGTACTGTCAGTCCTCTGGTTTATTGTATCGTTGGTCTTTACTACGTACCTTTGCTACGTACTACGTAAATCATGATAATCTGTCTAATGTGTTAGGGAATTAAGACCTACTTAATACTTACCTATGTAAAAGTAGAAGTCAAGGCTCTGTTATTACAGAAACGAAGCTAGGACATAACGCAGATGACAACAGGTAAAAGGATGGTGACGAATGATTAATATAAACAAACTCAAACAATGTGGACTGTTATTTTTATGTAGAACTCAACCTAAATAGTGCCAATTTTTCTTTTTGACTAAATAAAAATCTATTTCCCCAAAAATTTTAGGTACTTACTTAAATACCAAATTGTAACAAGATATGGACCTTTATGTAGAGATAAAAAAGATATTCTTAACTTCTTGCCAGTTCTCTTCATTACTCTACCATTGTCAGCGAATTGGCATACATCTACTTTTGTCATAGATGTAGTAAGTTAATTGTTCATTTTTGCTGATCTTGATGTACTTTTACATGACATAAATGAACCAAAGAAAGTACTTACCTACATGTCCCAAATCTCTGGAAAAAAATCTGACGTATCAAAACGTTCAAATACCAACGGGTATTATATTACTATAATATGGTTAGCACAGGTATTATGTTATACTCAAATAGTGGTAATTAACCAAGGTAACCAACCAAAACAATTAATTTAATTATTATTACTAGCTGACCCGGCGAACTTCGTTCCGTCTAACAGTCGATCAACATTACTTTATTTATCTAAAATAAAAGATTTAAAAAAAATAAACGTAGCCTAAGTTATTCCATATTACATCAGCTACCTGCCAATAAAAGTCCCGTCAAAATCGGTCTAGCCATTTTAGAGATTAGCCGGAACAAACAGACAGATTGACAAAAATTGTAAAAAATGTTATTTTGGTGTACGTACCGTATATATATTCATAAAGATGTAGTAAAAAACGGTTATTTCAATATTACAAACAGACACTCCAATTTTATTATATATATAGATTAGTCTCTAGTTGACGGTAGTAGATCCACGCTGGTTTCAGTATGAATGGGCTGGATCGTCCGGGGAAGTGCTTACCATCAGGCGGGGTGAAGTTACTTTGGTAGGCTAGTATAAAAAAAAAGTCTGATTTGTCTGTATAGAATGCAATGCCATCTATTGCCAGGTGCAAGTAAAGGTATGAATACTGCTATTTTATATTGTAACCTATCACTCCTTTTTCCAC
This sequence comes from Parascotia fuliginaria, assembly GCA_963082885.1. NCBI lineage: Eukaryota > Metazoa > Arthropoda > Insecta > Lepidoptera > Erebidae > Parascotia > Parascotia fuliginaria. The sequence goes on along the minus strand of OY720174.1, from coordinate 8,185,941 downwards.
CGAGATTATAAACACAAAAGCCCTTAGAATGTCACAATTTTAATTTCTCTATGTTAAAATCTCAACTCGATAACTAAAAACTAAGTTAATTTAAGTTGCCTCCTATAGCTATACTCGCTTGTAACACGCTGATCGAGGAAGTAATACATCAGAAGTCGTATAGATGGCGTTGTAAATATAATGTCTCTATGAACTATCATTAAAATAATAATAATAATAAAGAAAATTGTGTATGTGGCAGTGGTTTGGATAAACAAAACTCTTTTTACGTAGACGAATTTATGCAATAGTTTTTTGTGACTTATTTTCGTATTTAATTTATATTTTTTGTTGGCAATTTTATATTTGTTGGTATTTGAAAGTATGGTGGTTGTTGGTAGTAGCCTTGAATTGCTAGCTGAGGTGGTAAGACACTTACACTTGGCACCCCACGCAGCAGACGTTCCGCTAAGTGCGCCCGTCGCGGTCCGCCAACTCGCCACGCCACTGACCCTTGTTTAAATGCACGTCATCCACCTCCCTATCGAAAGTTCCCCTAATAAATTATACACGACCAGTCACGACGAACATCCGCAGGAAGGACTACAGGATTTTTCGTTCGTTTAACAGTTTAACTAACTGATGAAATTGTTTACTTAACAATTTATTATTCGTACCTATCACTTTAAATAATGTGATTTACGTACTTAAAATTTATAAACATAGATAAAAAAATTAATAAAGTAGGAAGCAATGACATTCTATATAGAATATCATTGGTAGGAAGTGAATGCATCAGTCGAGAAATCATGTAGGTTTTTAAGTTGACGTGACACTAAATTGGTTGGGTTGCCACGGTCACATTACCTGTGTATGGTAATAGAGTGTTTGGTGCTATTTGTTAGTAATATCACAGGTGGAATGATTGTTTACACGGCATGCGAGGCACCTCTCAAAGAGTGGCTGGGGCAAGGGGAGCGGTGACCTGCTGGCCGTCCTCCCCTCGCGCCCTCCTCCGCGGAGGCGCCAAACGCCGCGACCGGCGCACGCGCAGAAAGCCGAGCCAGTTGCCCGCCGCGCAGCCTCCAGTTTGTTTACATCCATTACAATATGTGACGTTAACCTTCGCTAATTAACTTTACATAAACTTTCAATATATTCAAATGTTGTAGTGCAAGTGATACACCTGTGAATATTATTAAACAGTGAGGCAGGTTAATCGTAGCTGTTGTGTGACTAATAATTCCATACAGCGCTGAAACTATTGTGGCATTGTACGCTTTTACCAGTTAGTTGGCATTTGTACAAAGGCTGCACAGCTGGTTCCTGTGATATTATGGTAGACAATGAAAGGACGTATCCCTATAAAATTATCATTTACGTTTAGATAACAACACATAAAACAGAAGTAGTAGCTGAAAAAACAAGTGGTATATATTTATTTCCTCTCTTATTTTAAAATAAGTATGAATTGTTCAATATTTTTATAGCTTATTATAAAAACGTGCTACTTTATAAAATAAGTAGGTATAATGAATGTTAATGTACGTTTAAAATATCTGATGAATGCAACCATAGGTAGTAGTGAATTGCGTGACTTTAAAAAGTAAGCTGTGTCTGATCTTGAGTCCAAATATTTGCGATAATATTAGCAAAGCAATAAATAGTGTTTGGCAATGATCATTACACTGCTAACGCACGTAAACATGGTCAGAAATGTAAAGATTGGAACATAGTCACCGAAGCATAGCGTGACCATTGAACCATACACGTACTCGTAGTAGGTGCTAAGGACTGTGCTGACTACACCATTTGCATTACACATATGGAGGTTGAAACATTATACAAGATCATTAGTTTTTAAATCGTAATATAATAATCACCTAAATAAAAATCCGCTGATATTAACAACTTTAGAATACATAATACCAACGGCATCAGTTGACTTGACACACTTTATAACTGTATGTCGAATAAAGCAAAGAAAAGCAGCTATTATTGCTAATTTCTCATAGACTACGGTTACTAATCAGTATCATTGCCACGGGTTGTGCCATGGCATTGTTGTTTGTGGAATGGTAACTTAATAGTTACTTTAGCGGCGATCTAGATACCCAGATCCCGGTGTAGAAAGCGCCGTGCGACTTGGCGACACTCTATAAACTCGCTTATCAAACGTATTTTTTTATAATTTCTTCCATACTGTCTGTTCTTGTCTTAAGGTATCATAATATTTTCGTTACGGTACTGGCCTCTGGTTTCTCTTTTCTTTATTCTGATTAACTGCGATAATAAATGCAGTTGACGAATAATATTTAGGTATATTTGTAGTGCTTATTTGACAACTTTATTAATGTCTCGTGGTAGATGTGTTAAATGAGTCATACCTAACTCGAAATGTAAATCAACTTAATCAACTTTTAAAGTGTTATTGTGCAAAATTACTAAAAAAATTAAATCTAATAACTTTCTTAGCTCTATAATTAAGTGTTTATCAAAAGATCTGGTTACTCAGCACAGTCTGTATCGTAACATAATGAATATCGTCTCACATAATTTCGTTATCCAGAACGACGCGACGGAAAGTCGCAACCACAGAACATTGGCAACGGTCGCAACCATTGACAATGGACTGTATTCCAAATTGTAAAGTTGATCTTAATTGCCAATTGTTCAGCATATTGCATGAATTCGATCCGGCATGGATCATAATTATAAAGTTACGCGATTTATCGTTTTAAGTATGTAGATATGTATATTCTATGAATTTCTATGTTCTCGGAACTATGATAGGTATCGTCTATAATATAATTACGATAGGGTATTGTGTCATTAACGTGACAAATAGCTAATTTCGATAAAATTTTCTTTGACCTAAAACCTTAAGCAACCATTTTCCCGTATTTACGTTTAGAGGAAATGTTATTGCCGTCGTAAAATTTCAAGACGGCGTGACAAAAGCATGCCAAGTGTCGGAGTCAACGTTTTGCCAGCTATGCGCTAATGTTCAGTATGTGGTAATTATTCCTGCATGTTGCATGGCCTTTATTCACAACTCACTGAAAGTTTTTGCAGCATTTCTTGATATATGTATTGATTTATGCTTCATTGCGTAGCTTAAACGCAAATAAGTAGTATAGCATCAATAAAACTGCTAATTTGTTAATATTATTAATTAGGCTTACTCAGCTTTGTAATGTTGAGCAATATTAGATTGTAAATGGTTCACTTGAGTTAGAATAAAGTTTGAGAAAATAAGATGATAGTGAATTCCGATGTATAACTGGCGAACACATCAAAATAAATTGGATGAGCGATTCAACTAGTAATTTGCGCAAATTATGTTCTACAACTAATCAAAACTTAGTTTGGGTTTTTAAAAACTCAGCTTTGTTTACGCTTTTATGTGTTAAGGGCATTTATATAGCAAAGCTGCAAATAAAAGGTATACCTAGGTAACGTTTTTGTCATATTACTTTTCACTTTTTTCTCGGGTCACAACTTTCTCATCATCAGATTTTAGGAAACTTAAGAATAATAGGTAGGTATAATTATAGTATAACAGGTTTACTTATTTGGGCGTCCATATGTAAAGTTAAATTTTTATTCGTATTGCGTAATATGTGCCTAGGTATTTACTCAGCAGATGATTTTCGCAAACTCTTTTCTATTCATGCGCTGACTTGTATAAGTAGAGTGGTTTCGATACTTCAAAAGTTGTCGAGAATTTCGCAGGTTGCAATCTGATTGTAGATAGAACAGGCACATTGTGCTTGTGGAAGTGAAGGTGCTACAATTTGGAGGGGGTAATAGCCAGATAACGATGGCGACGATAACGGCGCAGAGGCCGCAGACCGTCGCGTTCGGCTCGCCTCAGTCGACTATTTTTCAACACTTTTTGCACGTCTCATTGCAATGTGTGGGCAATCGTCATAGTGTGTTTACCTACGTACATTCACAGTATAATCAGTTCCTATATTGAATGTTTTTATTAATTTATTATCAAACTGTATCTGACAAGTGTGTGAATATGTTGTCTCTTCCGTGATATAGTTGGCTGTTATTCTTTAAAAAAATGTAAATATTATTACGTTGGTTATGCTGCTACTTCATTGTTTTTGTGGTGAACACGACAGTTTAGAATATTATTACTTTTTGTGTGTTTGACTATAGAAACTAAAATAACAAAAAAAGTGTTCAGTGTTGGTTAAAATGAAAGAGTCCACTCCTCGGTGTGAGGACGTAGCTGATAAACTGGTGCGTCTTTTCGGATGGAGACAGACCTATCCTGTGCAGAAACTTCAGAGGAGTATACTTCCACAAAACCCGGAAAAGGTAAGATTACCTATTGACCAAACTGAGAACCTAACATAAGTAGAGAGAATAATTAATCGGTAAATGGCGGTTTAGGCTTTTATAAAGGTATGCACCTAAAATATTATAGATAGGTCCATTATAATATTCGGTACTGTCTAGTCAAGTCAACTATGAGTTTACAAGCTATAAGTTAATACCTAAGTAGGTATGTTGTTTTTATAAGATGCTTTATGTTAGTTTTGGTAGGAACTTGATGAATTACTCACATCGTTACGTATAGTAAAGATAACATTATTATCATTACGCACTGGGTAGTTACCTATAAGGAAAAATAATCAGAAGTTGTTTGAAATAATTTAGGTATAAGTAATAAATGTGCTGAATAATCATCATCGTTATGGTAATTAAAGGAGTAATTAAGACGAAAGATACGTTATTATAAATGCTAGACAGAGACAGGTATTTAGAAGACAATAGACTTCATTTAATAGCCATTAGGTAAGTAGGTGTATTAGGTATTTTGTACAGTATGAAGTTTTTGTTACTTACACATCTTCTCACTTTTCCACCGATCAATAACATTTCAGTAAATTTTATTTTATGAATAGGTATGACTAAAGATAATTTATCTCTATAGCAGTTTACTGGTGCACTAAAGTCATTAAATCTCCCCCAAAGCCTTAACACACGCTCTGTCACCTTCCACTTGGCGATCGACCTATCCTTAGTAGGTAGTAGGTAGGTTCTTCTAACAACTGTCACAGGAATATACTTAATAGCAATGTTTCAGCAAAAAAATGAACCGTAAAAACAATAAATAACGTTAAAAAGCTGGAAATGTAAAATTTTACGTAGCTACGAGTAAATGGCAGTGTTGTGCATAATAATAACTTCCTACAATGTCGCGAATATGTACCTACATTCACGCAGACAGCGTCGCGTCGTGCTATTAATAATGTTGCCAATTACTTTCACGGGCTATGTTGTATACTTTACTGATCTGAAAGTGGAAAGCACTTGATTAAATTGCCTCATTTGTAACTCGTGGTGAAATAATTACGTCGCTAGTGATATCTCCCTGTCGTTGTGTATTCACGCGACCAGATCAATGAACTCGGTATATGGTGTGCTGAGCTCATAAAATTACACCAAGTTACTCAATACGTTAACTTCATGCTGCAATCGTTGCATTTGCGACCAATTCAATTGTGTTGATAAGGTTTTATATGTGGTACGAAGTAGCTACTCTTACTACGGAAGGTGTATTGCACTTACATAGCAAAACCAGCTGCAATGCAAAAGTATATCATATATTAAGACGACCTTTTCACTCAAATGCTCAAAAACAGACTTCTTACTTTTGTGTTTTATTCCTTGTACCTATATGGGATGGAATTGCAATCTGAAAATCATGTAAGTATTTCATTATCCACTCTTTAATACATAGGTATTAAGAAATATAATACATAGGTAAAAGAGTCTTCTCGTTCGAATTGGATGTTTATAGAATGAGACATCTGGAACATCCTTATTCAAAACTAGAAGACTTCAAGGAAATCCTCAATAAGATCATACTTGCCCATAAAGACGTGATACTAATAGCCTAATTTTTGTGTGCTGCGTGTTACCTAGGTATATAAAATTAACCCCTGAGGTCCTGACCTGACCCAGACAATATGGCAAATACCTGTGCCGCCTTTGGAAGCGTACGGATGTCCTACAGTGGACGACTTCAGGCATCTCGTCTGTTTGCGACAAAAACGTTTTAAAACATAAAAATCGATTTTCAATCTGTATAACAATATCATGCTCAAAATTACAACAAACAAGTTAAAAGATAATGTTAATAATAGTTTCGTCTAACTAATTAGACACGATAATTAGACAACGGCGTAGGTAATGGTATGTAGATTATCGACCTTGTCATAATCAGTCACACATACCACACAAAGTATTCCTTAACGGCGAGTACCTACCTGCCTACTTATATTTGTGTCGTCTGATAACAGGTTGCCTACCTAACCTATCAGTATCACGTATCTATTCTAGTATAGTAGGTACCTATATAAAGACCAAATCCCTTAAAAGCAAATTCACTGCTTTCATCTGTCTGTTTCACTTTTAATTTCTTAATCACACAATGAATTTTAATAATATGGTTTTCACTATCATTAACCTAAAGAATTTCTTACGGAAGGTTTATGTGTATAATATATGCGTATGTAGTAGAAAAGCAGAATTTCAAAGATTTGTAACACTGTTACACACTCATGCAAGTCAGAACAAATCACAAGTTTTTTTATAAAATGTAAACTAGAGTTGACGACAAAATTTCAGCTTTATCCTATTTAGAAAAACATAATCTATAGTGACAATATGTTAGGCAATATTTGTGAGTTTGTGAAATCTGAGTTTGGATGTAAGGTGTATAATCGTCGGTACCTACTACAGAACTGATTTTTAATTTTTAGGAGAATAGTATAGCAGGTACATTTCCCCTAAGTGCTAAGTATATTTAGAATATACTTACATTTATCTATGCGGGTGAAGCAGCAGGTAACAGCTAGTTTATAACAAACATCTTTTTAGTTGATGGATAAAGGCACTAAGTTGATCTAACTTCACGTGATCGACAAGATTTTGAGCAATAGGTCACTTGGTTTAGTCAATTTCTGTTGTGTCCATTAGCTTACAATAAAGGAAAATATTCTGATATATTAACTTGTAAAAACATGGTTTGAAATGGATATTTACAAGGTGTTTATTTGTTGATGCCTTCTCTGTATGATAGAGGTTTTTCTCCTTCAGTAATTGTACATTAAAAGGTGGTAGGTAGATACCTAGATACCTATACCTACTATCTACGTAATGAAATATTTAACATTGATATTATTAATTTTGGCATCAAAAATAAATTTTAATTAAGTATGGTAATTACTCCTTGATATTTTAATTAGCCTTTTTTACATTTTTATTTTATTGCGGTCATCTCATAATGTCCTTTTGGTTTCTATTGAACTCGGAGTACCTAAGAATGATGAGAAAAATAAATTGTATATAAAGTAAGTAGTAGCTTATACTCACTTAAGTAAGCTGCTTATAACCATAACAATCGACTGCTCTACATAATGATAATCTCTATATATTTCATTACATCTAACAATATACGTAGATTGTATCTTAATAATTTATTTACGCACTAGTTTGTACCGGTTTAAGTCATTTTATTAAAACAAATACTAGGTAGTATTAAAATATTTAAAATAGCATAGCGCCTGCATTACCAAGGAAGAGGTAGATAATAGTAGATATAGGTAGATTCGAGTCACACGTATGTTCCGTTAATAATGTTAGATATCATTAGGTTCTAGGGCTATTTAATAGACTTATTTCAAGATTGTAAAAACCCCTGTGTCATCATTAGTAGCTATCAGTGGCGAAGCGTCCATATAACACGATTCCTGCCGGCTTTCCTTTTAAAATATGCTCTGACCTCCTTATACCTATCACTGCTTGAGTGTCTTCTCAAAGTCTAACTGTCCTGCCGAAACTCAAAGCATTTTAGTCCCACCGGCTTCCCTCCTCGGAAAAGCGACTCTTCGCTACTGGTACCTATATTGGGTAAACATTTCGTCCATTGTGTAGGACATCAACCTACAAGACCTGACGACTCGGTAGGTTAATATGATCAAGAGGCATTGGATACTGGATACAGACCGCTTTAACCCGAACGTTTTATCAGTAGCAAAACAATGATATTGTGATCTTTTCTGCAATTATTGATGCATCAATTTTGAGCTAGTAGTTTTTGTCATGGGAATTACAGGCAGCCCGCTGTGCTGCGTTGAGCTTGCATGCGGAAAGACGAAACATAGGCACACACATACTGCTACACTCTCCTGAGGTCGACACATACAGGGCAAGATACTTTGGTGACCCGGATTCACTCCACGAGATCGTCGGGGACATTAGAAGTCTGCTGGCCTTCCTCGAGGAGCTGGGATGGATCGAGTGATCGCCACCCACCCACACGCAAAATACGCGCACAGGCGTGGAGTTGCGGAAAACAGTCCGTTCATATACCAATACCATTAGTGGACCAGTATAGGCGCACGCCAGTACAGTTCATCCGCTGCTCAATAGAGCCATTCAATGCAGAAGGTATTGGAGATACATTATGTATGAAATACCTACTACTACCTACTTGTACGTTCGACTGCTGTAGGTACACGCAGATACGAGTTCTTACGATTGAATCATTTTTTATAATCTGGGTGTATTTTGTGAAAACTGTATGTTTCGGAACTATTCCGCGACATAGAGCTTGTTTTGTAGAGCGGATCACTAAAAAAAAGTTAATTTAATGTCTCTTCGTCCGGTAGGTATCTATATTTCTCCTAATCTAACAAATATCTCTGTAACTACGATGTGTGTACAATGATAACTAAACGTTTATAATGTTTATATAATACATAATTGATGACTTTGACGTGATTATTTTAAGTATTTTTTGCCAATCTACTTCAATATAACAGATTGTTCGTAGCTATTGATCCTTTAGCCAATATTGAGTCATCATGACTGGGCTGGGTTATTTGCAATGACGATGTATGTCTATGATAATTATGATTAAACATTAACCAAGCCTTTAACTTTAAAGGTTTGCCTTGGCGATATGATAAAGCTAATATTTTGTACTTTGGCAGACCGTTTGATTGATATAATTGTTCAAGACTGTAGTAGAACCACGCTGGTTTCAGCATGAATGGCACGGATCAACTCGGGAAGTACTACCTTCTCACAGAAGATCAACGTAAGAGTACCTAATAGTACTCGTACAATTGCGTTTCGTTCGGTGAGTGAGAGTGCTGGAGACCCAATTTCCCCCTGTTCCTTTTACTCACCTCCCTCAATTTTTCAGTTACCCTACTCCCTTCATGGTAGGCAGCGACTTCACAGAGTCCCTGGCATTGCAGAAGCAAGCACCATCACGTGAGCTGTTTGCTCATCTGCCACTGTCGGCAATAAAAAAAGGACGATTTGTTTTTGGGATGGTTAACACCTCACTTAAATTCCACTGATTGTGAACCATCAGAGTGGTGAAGTCGTTTTTACAGATTAACATAATATGAGAAATATGCTGTATTCGTTCAGAATCAGGCACTATTCCAGATTTAAAACCACTTTAAAACATTAGACTGCATAAATAGCTTTCGTAGTTACTATAACTATTTGAAAAAGTTTGGGTTGGATTCTATTATATTTAGCCTGACATCCACAACTCAATTACTGTGCGATTGACATTGATACTCGTAGATGCTTAACTGGAATATTCTCACTAGTTCGACTCATTAGTACGATCGTCGAACTAGTGAGATTTTTTTTTCTCATTAGTTTGACCGTCGAACTACTGTGATATTATTTTGTCACACATAAACCTATTTTTTTTATAATATCTATTAATTTAAATAGATTTCACGTAAAAACCATGTCGTAGATCACCTGAATAAACTTGCACAATAAAATCATTATTTATCTAGGTTATTTGTTTACGGCATGTACGGTAGATAATAGGTACTAAATTGTTTTAAGACGTTTAATCTATTATATAAGACATCTTTAATTCTTGAACTACTTATTACATTTTAAAGGTTAGTTAGTTTTAGTTAAAGCGATCGTGAAAGTAGAAATCATAATCACCCTCTAATTAGAATATTGGCGTAAAGTATTAATTTTCATAGTAAGTATTGATTAACCCTTTCATGGACAGTGATGTTATTACGGCCTTAATCGTTTACTGTCCCGCAAAGTTACCCCTTCACTTTCAGTTTCCCTTTACTTCTCTCAACTTGTTTCTCTTTATACTTATTATTAAAAAAAATATTATTGTAAAATGTTTGCTTACAGAGAAACAACAAAGCAATAAATTTAAATTTTGGTTACAAACTTGTTTAGTCTTATCATGCTATACTACAAAAAAAAAGTTAACCGCATGATTCAAGCAACCGAAAAACGCTTTTAAAGAATCTTCGTTAAGACTACTTATTGTGAAACCTGTGTTAGAGTTGCGTCTGTCTTTAAAAGTGCAGTTTTATAATTAGAATATTACAAAGAATTATCTATACGTTCTTGCTGTTTTAACAATTTGCGCACAGTATAATCGACCAAATCCAATTACAAAATGAGAAAGGCACCAATAATGGATACTTTAAGCGCAAATTTGTAGTATTTTTGCAATTTCAGTGGTTGTTTTAATACAATACATATTGAAAATCGAAGGTCATGTGTTTTTCTACATTTTTGCTGTATTTAATGTAGGACATTGCAACTAGTTTTAATGTTATCAACGAATAAAAACTTGAATTTTTTTACCAACGATGGGCAGTTATGATGAAACACGTGTCGTTAAGACGGTGTGTTTTGATCTTAATTTTATGCTTAACCCAAGCACAAAAAAAAACTTTTCATTTAAATAAAGCTTTATTAAATTGAAAAGCAAACTTTTACATACTTACCCAATACTTACCTAATAAATAACAACAGCCGCCAATTATAAATATTTTAATACCACAAGCACCATAAAGCACCATGTACCTCCCGTCAAATTAAATTCAAATACTGAATAAAAAAAACAGTCAAAAATTGATAGCTTGATGATTTTTGTTTACAGTCAAATATTGCTAACTTATATAAAAATTCATTCCTACTCTTATTCTACAAGAAGTCCATTCTGGTGCAACTACCTTACTTTCTGCATTTGCCTGTTTACCTTATTACTTATTATATTGAAAACTAATATAGTAAAATAATAATAGGTCTGTCAAATCCGAAAATAGTCATATCCAGAAAAAGACAAATAAAGAAATGGACACCAACTACCAAAAGGCTTCAATGATAGGTGTTGGCTAAGGCTGGTAAGAGTTTAATAAAATATGGCATTAAACAACAGTTTAGCTATACCCACATAGTCTGTGTGTGGGCGTAACGGTCATTATGTACTAAACCGTTATTCTTTGTAACCTACTCCTGAACAGTTTTAGTTAGTCACAACATGTTGGGTCACATGACACGATAAATACAATGCTGGATGCATCAACAAATGCAATACTAATATTTTAAGGGATTTAGGGTAGTCGGTACCATTGATGGCACTTAAAGCCTCTGTAATAATCGTACATGAAAGTTTTTTTTTTAAATAATTATGGAATTTCTAAATTGCAACATGACTAGCTTTATCGGCAAGCAGTCTGCTGTTACTAGCAATAAACTTGACTGTTATACCTTCTTGTACAGGCAAGGCATACTGTTGCATTTTATTATTAGTACTAGTACGTAAAGAGGTAAGAGAAAAATTAATAGAGGCTGGCAACACCGTTGGCGCCGCCCCACAAGGTTGCCGATTGCTGAGGCGATTGGGGTTACCAACTTTAAAAACGCCACAGTTAATTCTTTATTACTTAACACTACAATTCTTTATTACTTAATCCAAGTGATAGAATAGGTAGCATGAACTGTAATTAAATTCTTCTTATCAATTCATTGAATGGCTGCGCAAGTATTCATTAACGTTGCGTCACTTGTTTTATAATTATCACATTTTGTACCTAAGTAAAATTTGACAGTTAAAGTATTACTATTAGGTTTTACACAGCTACTGTTTAAAAAAAGTTAACTTAACCTCAAAATCCTTAAATAAGAGAGAACATTTACCATTTGTTTTGCTTGTGGGCAAAAATAGAAGAAGTACCAAAATTCTTATTATAATTAATAATAATAATAATAATAATAATAATATTCTACCACATGCACACAGCGCCATTTAGCCCCAAATTAAGCAATTATATTTTGCTTGTGTTATGGGTACTAAACAACTGATATACTACTTATATACTTTTTTTTTTTATAAATATTTATAATATAATATTTCTTCTTCCAAAATCTTTTTTTCTGACATAAAAATTTATACCTATAATATTTTCATTTAATCATCAAAAATGGTACCTCAATACAATTTATTCTGTTACATTACTAGACATATTATCACAGATTACAGAAAACATACATATTATGTAAGTACCTAACTATGTAGGTACCTAATCCTAAGTAAATACTACTTTTGTTATGGCGAATAGCAAACCTTGAAAAACATTAAATAGAGGTTCAGTAAAAAATAATCGTCTAAATCGTTTTATTAGCGGTCATTGTTGAAGATCTTTCTATTCGTCGGCTTCAGTAGTAACCGTGCCGCGGTGCCGCGCGACCGCGACTGTCACCAGTGCGCAAAAGGAAACTCCGCTAAAGTAAATATTCAGTAATAAAAACTTCCAGTGTATGTGTTGTGTGTGTGTAATACAAAATAATTTATTTTGTGTTAAATAATATTTTATTACCATGAAACAAAACAACTGGATAGTTTTGGCGCAAATTGAAATTTACTGCAATTTTTATTCAGTTATTGTTACATTGATTAAGGCCTTGTACAACGTGTTTAAAAAAAATTAGCTTTTTTATTTTCCGTTCTACATTACACAAAACATGTGTTTAAAGGAATATGACCTAGTCTAGTACTTATCTACCTACCACACTTGATATTATTTATCAGTTTTTTTCATAAAGGAAGTAAACAAATACAACTTGGTTCATGATTCGCATTTTTATGATATCTATTGTTATTTTATGTAAGATAAGTAGTCTAGACCAAATACACAGTTTTCACAAAAGGCAGGTTAATAGGTAGTGGACGATGAATGCAACGTCGTATTTACATAACAATTTCACGAGTCGCCTTGACGCTATTCACTACAAAACATGCATTGACCGCTGTACTGACATCATATTAACACATCAGTGTGGACAAAGAGTGATCTAACCTGATAACTTTGTAGGTACTAAAAACATTTTTTTTAATGATAATTTATTTTGTGCACTGACAAGCTGCGTGTTGCAAACCCTTGCATAATTGTAGCATATACGTAGATAGTTAACAACCGAAATACTTTCTGAATTTTAAAATCAATATTTGTCTCGGGAATCAAACTCACAAGATTCAGCGTTAACCGCTACACCGTTAGGGACCTCACGTGCTGTCAAAGTCAAACTTGCAAAAAGTTACTCTACTTGTATTTTTATTATTCTATTTATAAACTGACACGTAGGTACATCGAGTAGGTACTTGTGGACAATCTACAAAACTTCAATCACTGTTAAATAAATAAATGAAGGTTTGTTTTTGTTTACTATTGATTACACAATTTGCACATTCAATTCGTACTTCTCGTAAACTATAAAATGAATAAATTAAATTTCCATCTTGTGTGTTTATTTGGTTTAAACAAAAAATAATAATAAATATTTAATTTTGCCAAGTATGTAGGTACCTAATTAATTAAAATTACCATGAATTAATTACTTACGTCTTTTTTATTTTAATTAATTATTTACAAATGACTAATTAAAGCGTCTGTCTATAATCAATAAGAGAATTACAATTTACTCGATTAAACTATATTATATTTTATGATCCTGGCCGAACAAAACCCATTTATTGACGCAATATAGACCATTTAACATTCGGCACACACGTTACAGTCCATAAATGCCTGCATTTCCGTTGGCTTACCACGTTAGGGCATGGACAAATCAGTCGGCTTAGATAATACTTTATGAATAGTCAATAGTGGAAGTAGGACCTTGGAGACTTAGGTTCGAACCACATCTGACAGCATGTGTCGCGTTACGTCCTGGTACCGCGTGCTGTCGCGTTACGTCGCTCTTTCTAGCTCAAGTAATGACAAGCGTTTTAATGACAGAAAAGGATATACCTGATAAAAGAAGTCCGGTTTCATGCTACCAGATCTGGTTCAATACTTATGATAACTTAGGTGTCATTATGCGCTAAGAAATTGATTTTTATGTATGTATAGCATGTAAGCAGTTCGTTAGTTAAGTAGTAAACAGCCCGCAAACACATTTTTTTTCTTAAATGTTCGAGCTAGTTTTCCTCGAAGGTAAAACGATTGCGTGCGCAGGCGACGAGGAACAACTGGTGTTCTACACATTCTTGGAATACAAATCAATGGATCACGTTTCTAGAACAAGTTATTTCATCTAGCTTTTGCTTAAATCTACAACCTTCTTGTACCTATTTGTTGGTGTGAGATAGGGTATTGGAAAAAAATCTTCCTTCTTTGTGTCATAAAAGGCTTTACTGTTGTTATTATGCGTTAGGATTACCAGTCATATCACTCAAACTTGTAAAGATTCCAAACCTTATTTTTGAATTTGATGAATTGATTTACACATTGTTTTAATCCTTTGTTAATTTGATTGAAGATTACCCTCAATCAAATACTAACACCCAGTTTCTGAAAGGCCTGTCAAATCATTGTTCAACTAACACGACTGTTAAATCAATTCGAGTTTCTGAAACGTTAATCAGTGCAAAATTAACTAATCTACGATTATTTTGATTTGTCTTTAGGTTTGTATGAAAATAAACCGAATGTCAAATCAATTGGCACTTGACATATGATTGTTAAGTTAATTTTTGTGTTGATCAGCCTTTCAGAAACTGGATATCAATCTCGTCGTAACAGTTCGCGTCCTTTGATCACCATCACCGCTAAATGTTTGATACTCATGCTAATATCCGAAACGGACATGATTGTGATCCAAACAGAAACAATGTTCATTTATCAAGATTTGCAAAATATACACTTTTTAAAAGAAAATCAAATATTATAAATAGTATTGCATTAGAAATATGTTTTGACATACCCTAATAAAATAAATTCGAAAAAAAAACTGAGTTTCACATAAAAAATCAATGGTATTCACAAGTTAATTTGCCGACGAGCACATTAGTTGACAACGCTTTTGACCGACGTATGATCTATGATTAATACATAACTAGCGTTTCAGAAATCCAATATGGAGGTTAACATACGATTCTCGAGCCATGTTAATGGACCTGCAGTCTCGTGACGTGATATCTCTGTCACTTCAATATGTATTTTAGCGACATAAATACCTACTTCTAAATCTAACTCAGTTATAACTGGCCTTTAAGAATTTCGATAAAATTATGTGTGACAGAATATTGTGGTCAACTTTACCAAGCTTACTATTATTCCCATAAATGGCGTGGCCCTGATGTAATTGCTCTTTAATAGCAACACGAATGACTTTGTCTCTTATGGTCGTAGCACGAAGCATCTGGTGCAAGGTGTGAGTACCAGTCTGTGTTTGGTCAGTGGCGCGTGAAGGCCAAGGTTTTATTCACTCCACTGACCCTATAGCTTCCAAACATCAAACATAATGCGCTGTTTAAACGCTCCAGTTGTTTTTTTTCTGTAACACATATATAAAGTTAATATAATGCCATATTTAGTATCAAACAATGTAATCGTTTCACTATTTCGATCAGCGAAGTTAGTGAAATCGATGTGTTAAGTGAAGATGGAAATAAAAATGATGAGGTGACAATTGCTATAATTCTGATGACATATTGGTGTCATGATGGATGTTGGGACGGCTACGGCGCCGGTACCTCCGCCAAGATTGAAGAAGTTGGCTCGATTAGCTTCTTACAAACTACATGAACAGAAGATTGTTACTTGGGTATGAATCTGATTTGAGTAATATTATATTGTTTTTGTTAATAGTAGACCATTCAGTCATAATAAAACATACGAGAAATGATAATCGCATCTTTTATAAAAAAATCGTGCGTTTAATTAGAGCAAGGTAAAGTTCAGACCAATAAAAACATGACAGAATCTGAAAAGATTGCTTAACTATTGTGCCGAGCTTACCTGAAGGACAATTCTTATTCGCAGACAACCATCGTCATTTTCAAATGTCTTTAGAAAATTTTACACAAGACAAATGTGTGCAAATAATACAGCTTTTGATATGAGAGCACGGTGACAGTGGAACAAAAGCCGGCGTACCCACATATAAAACAGTGGAGGAATAACACAAGTGTGGAGTATTCACTACGTTGAATAGTGAACGCGAATTGCCGCGTGGGAACCTCAACCGTTCCTGTTTATTATTTCGATATAAGAAAAACATATAAATTCGCAAAACTGACACAATTGTGCATTCTCGCACATTATAACAATTATTTCTATTAAATTTTGCAGCCTGCTTTCTTATCCTGCCACCAATCCGCTGTCAACAAATTCCGTTTTTTTTTTCAAATTACTCATTATTACATTAAAGCATTACAAACATTAATTTGCAGATTGTAATTTAAAAATAGAACTTGGATGTTCCTAAACTATCAAAGACTTTTATGCTTTCACCTTAGTCTCAAGGATTAAAATTAGAATGCCGATAATGCGATCAATAAGATACTAAGTACATATCTATTATAATATCTATTTTATATTTTTGTATGCATTGCGTAGTTGTTGATGAGAAGTGATCACTCAGAAAAGTTCTTACTGGTATGTACTTGACCAACATCTTTGTTTCAAAAACAGACATTCTATAAACATACAAATAATAATTACCTATCGACCTACGCTAGTTTAAAAAAGTCAATTGAAAGATGTTAGTTACTCAATTGTTTGGTATCTGTAAGGTTAAACGATTCTTATATCTACATAAAAGAGTAGGCCAATAATCAAAAAAGCTATTAATAATATTAGTCTTTAATGATAATCTTCAAATTTATGGTATTTTGTTATTAACTTAAAAGGATGTAACGAGTTCATGGCTTAACTGAGCTCTACTGATCCTCATTAGTGTAACGTTTTGATTAACAGCATGTCGTTAAATTCCATTTATTTTATTGTTATAGGGTCCAGAAACATGGGTCGGTGTGCGAGCGTTACGCGCCAGTTCGGGGGGTATCCTTGACCCCGACGACCGGGTGCGGGATGTGGCAGACGACCGGGAGACCCTAACCGCAGAGTGCACCAGCCAAGCACCGCAACCACGCGCTGCGCAGGCAGATGGCGCTAGTGGCTCATCTGCTGGCACTGCTTCACCTGATATGTTCCGAGTAAGTGTATATTAAGTCAGACACAGAGATATATGTCGTTGAAATTGGAGTAGTTCTACTGAAGTACTATTAATAAGGACATCACAAGTCTTAATAATACTATTGATCTCCTTACACCCAGTTTCTGGAAGGCGACTAGATTTAATTTCACATGAGATTTAACAGGTGATTCATTAATTTTTCGTTGATTAGCCTTTCAGAAACTGGGTGTGAGTGTTGTATCTTAATTAAACTGACGGACTCATAAACTGCATCAAAGTTCAGGATTACTTTGAAATGATTTTTTTTAATAATTATGCAAACTTTTTAGATTAAATTATATGAATATGGAGAGACTACCTCTTAATCTTAAAAAAAAGCAAAATTTAAAAATAGAACTGCAGTAAAACAAATGAATATAGCCGAGAAAAGAAAATTTACTAGTAGTATTAGATTTGCGTGTTATTTAAAGCAAAGTTTTAAATTGATTCGCATTGATTTTTTATTCTTTAGTCAATTGAATTATTGTTACCAGCAGAATTGTTGGGTTAGTTTTTTAACTCATCGAGAGTTTTTGAACCATAATATGGATACTTCGTCCGAACAAGCGGCTCAAATTGTAGCACTGGTGCGGGAGGGCTTGGATCAACAAACGATTGGTAGAAATTTAAATTTAAACCAGTCTACGGTTTCTAGAATATACAGAAGGTTTGTGGAGACAGGTTCTTACAGAAGGAGACGTGGTACAGGCAGGACTCGAGCAACCACCGGTCGTGATGACCGATTTATTATTACAACTTCCCTGCGAAATCGTTTCCTCACGTCAGTTAACATCAAAACAGAGCTTAATGAAGTGCGTGGAGTAAATGTGAGTGCACGAACAATAAGAAGAAGGTTAAAGGAAGCGGATATCACCCCTTTTAGACCAGCAAATGGTCCAAAGTTGTCTGTAGCTCACAGACAAGCTCGCTTAAAATTTGGGTGTGATCACCTAAATTGGACAGAAGAGCAATGGGCCTCCGTATTGTTCACGGACGAGTGTAGGACATGTTTATAAGGTGCAGATGGTCGCAGAAGAGTCTATCGTCGACGTGGGGAGCGATATGCTCAAAGTTGCATTTAGGAGCGTGTTCCTTTTGGAGGCGGTTCGTGTATGGTCTGGGGTGGCATATCGATGAACGGGCGAACAGAACTTGTGTTTATAGACATGGTCCGTCAAAACGGTAATAGAGGGGGTTTGACTGCACATCGCTACATAACAGAGATCTTAGAAGATCACGTGGTGCCTTACATGGGATTCATAGGTGAAAATTTTACTTTAATGCAGGATAATGCCCGGCCGCACGCTGCTGCACAAGTTCGACAATATTGCGAAGAGGTTGGGATACGTACAATGAATTGGCCAGCACGCAGCCCGGATCATAATCCCATTGAGTATGTTTGGGACAATTTAAAAAGAGCTGTATATGCGAGAAATCCTGTGCCCACGACAGTGGCAGCACTAAGAACAGCACTTTCAGAAGAATGGGACAATATTCCGCAAGATCTTTTAATAACCCTAATAAAATGTATGCGGAACCGATTACAATCCGTAATAAGGGCACGTGGAGGTAATACACCTTATTAAAACATAAATAAACCCTTGCTTATGGTTTGTGTCTATTGTTAAAACCATTTTTTTTATTAAACCAATTTTCCTTAAATTTCTGTTTTTTCTTCAAAAAAGTCTTAAGGTCCTTTCCAGTACACAAACATAAACTTAAGGATATGACCCTACGCTGTTTTAAAGTTCACGAACCAATCTAGAGGTTTCAATTTTAATCTGTATAGAAAGTTTGCATACTTGGTTAAAATATTTATTTCAAAGTCGTCTATTACTTTAATGCAGTTTATGAGTCCGTCAGTGTAATATAAGAGTTGTTTTAAACTAATATTTTTGATTGAGTACTGGCAGTGGACTCCTATCTCGGTAGTGTTGTAACCTAACTAGTAAAAGAGTTGCCAAAACTTTTTAAATGAGTACTGGCACTGGGGTGAATTTAACACTACTTATAATAATAATAGCAGTAATAGTAGGGAATACCAAGACAAACTGTTTATTTTTCAATCAAAAAATAATAATGCACTGTAACCAGAGCACTGAAAGTAGAAGTAGAAAATGTCTTGAGCAAGTATAATATTTTCTTTTTTCACGGTAAGTAGTATGCGTAGTATTATGGTAGTTGTATTATCTACGCTTCAGTAGCAAGTAGTGGCTACTAAATACTAAATTAGCACATTGCACTTCTGCCGTGCCGTCACTTTTAATAAAATAATAAAAATCTTACCTTATTGACCATAGTACACCGCAGGCAAAATTACCATGTAAGTACTTCGAATATACATGGTAATTTTGCCTGGTAATATCTCAATAATCTTCTCTGCTAAGGACTGAGACTCTTTTTCATTATGTCGCTAGACTTTGCTTAGTTTGCTGCACTGAGGTCTCTCCAGTTTTTCTAGGATCAGATCTGAACGAACTCTCTTATAGATATCACGTCTTCCCTTTTATAGTGATCCTTGGTGACTATTATTATCCCTAGGTATGAAGAATTGTAAGAACAAGGTTAGGTTGTATGACATTTTTATGAATCTTGTTTCAATGGAGTAATAAGTTTTAATTGTGCGCAATGAATACTGTTTATATTTTAGAACAATAGACTATCACGTACCCACCTACCTAACTTTTGTTTAGTTTCACTGTATACTATTATTCTCACGATGCATATAGCTATTTTAAACAATTCAGTTCGTAAAAGATATTTATTTTTATTTTTAATATTAAAATTAAATATTCATATATTTAAATACATGATATTATTATACAAAATTCTTAAATTCTTTTAAATTAAAATATATAATTTTTTTTTAAATTATCTGTGCTCTATGTAATAAACGAGTAATTTAAAAATAAAAAACATTTTTAATTATGTACCTTCGTAAGTTTTGGCTGAATCTGTGGCTGAATATAAAATGCCTTTGCTTAGAAATGGCATTAAAAACTACCAGAGTTTGTAGTTTGTGAAAGGCGGGATAAAATTAATTTTCATTCTGTAGAAAGGAACCGATCATGTCTAAACATGTTTCATTATGTTTAGAATTTCTTGGAGAAGAAGTAGAAAATTCAAGAAATCTATCGTAACATGTTGTTCTTAAGAAAAGACACTAATTCGAAAATCGTTCAGTTGTGGTATTAACATGGGTTTGTGTTTTTCGCAGTGTTTTTATACAAAGAGCTATGCAAAGGTAATTAATTAATGTATTTTGTTAACTAAATAAAACTGTAGTTGTTTAATAATTAACGTTAGTAG
Source organism: Parascotia fuliginaria (assembly GCA_963082885.1). NCBI lineage: Eukaryota > Metazoa > Arthropoda > Insecta > Lepidoptera > Erebidae > Parascotia > Parascotia fuliginaria. Next base: position 8,165,304 of record OY720174.1, on the reverse strand, counting down.
AATCTTTTTACTGATTAATGTCACTAATAAAATTTATAAGTACTTCGTTATGTATTCTAGATGTTATTCAGATTTATGTTGCGGGCCGTAACTTTTAAAACTATTCTTTAAAAAGTGAGTAAGTAAGTACTTATACATAGACAGTGTTTCACAGGTTTTCACTGAGGTTTTTCAGACCAACAATAGAGTGAAGTCGCAATAAATCTGCGAAGTTGTTTTAAAATTTCGATATTGTTAATTATAATCCAACCTAAGTACTTACATTTTATAGTACCTTCTATAATACATTTTTGTAATTGATAAACTGTTGAGGGCCTGTTGCCTTCTTCTTGAAAAAAATTAAATAGTTCGATTCGTTTTTCCATAGTTTAGCATTTACGTCGTTCTTTCGTACCAGTTCAGATTCATATGTGTATTTAAAAACATGTTTCGTGGTCGGCATTGTGATATTATTTATTGTCATGAAAAAAGAAATAATTATATGCCGCTTTACCTAGTTCTAGTGGCACCCACTTAACGGGTTTTCGAAATTACGCAAGTTGTGCCTCAATCTTAATATCTATCAGTATTTTGCTAAGGTATTTTGTATGGAGCGACTGTAAATTGATAAATTTTCCTTTTTATTTCTGATTAAGTTAAGCATTTTTCGACTTTTTAAGTTCTCGTTTTTTTGTCTTCTTAGTGACCAAAATAAATTATACTTAAATAAACGTTATTTCAAAGGTATTTTACAGTTAAATTGAATATAAATCGTATTACGCATGCGCAATAATGCCGATATACTACCTAACGGCCGGCCTATGAATCAGACCATAATCAATGAGTTCAACAATAATAGGCGATGCGAATATCTGTGTTCACGCCCCTGTACAAAACCGTATGCTTTATGCTTTATACATAATGTACATACATAATATTATGTATGTACAATATCTATCTACACTATTATATAACGCGGCAGAGATTGTTTGTTTGTTTGAACGCGCTAATTAATCTCTGTATTTACCATTCGGATTTGAAAAAATCTTTTTAGGTATGATAGGCTCTATCATACATAAATGGAATTTTAGTTCTCGAGGAAGGTTATAGGCTATGTAACATCACGTTACTGGCGACGGGAGCAGAGCAGTAAGCAATCGCAGTTGTAACCGCGCCGCGGAAACTAGTGTATAATATAATATATGTATAGTAGATAGTTAACAAGCTGAAACTGGGCTAACTGGATTACCTATACGCCACCGGCGACAACCATTCATATATCTTATTTATAAGTAGGTAAGTATCTAGTTATAAGCTTGTTTACCGATTTCAATTACAGTGTCACTCAAGTATTTCTAGCTAGGTGTGAAATTGTTGTTGTAATACACGTATAGAAATCAGTGTGTGCATTACCTTACAGTACAAGGTACTCAGGTGGTTTATTGGCTCGCTCGCCTGACAGTCGAAAAAAAAAAACAAACACCTACTCCACTTTTTTGTACGCATGCGTAATAGAGACAAATAATAGTAAATTTTATTGTAAAATTAAGTAGTGGCCAAACCATGACTAGCAAAGGCAGTTGAAAAACCATCTAACAAACATAAGATTGCCATCACTGAGATAGTCAAGTCTTCTTACAAGAGTGGAGCTTATAGCAAACTGTCATCCTCCCACCCATACTACAGCAATCTATGCACCTTCCTTGAGAAAGAGTAGGAAGACAAATTAGGTGACTTCGGTAATTTTAATTTTCATTTTGACACCACTCATAATCTAAAGTAAATTTTTGCGTATTGCCATTTTTTTCTTTTTTCTTTGACGATGCCACTAATATCTATACACTGTAATTAATGTCTTTACTTATTAGCGAATTGGCAAATGCGTAAACGATTTGTATTGAATTTTATAATTGATTATATTATCGAAATCGATCTTCATGCTCTGATGGTATTGCAGAATGCTAGCTCTGATTATTTCTACGTAATGCTGGCTCATAATTATTATGTAGGTAGGTGTTATGAACCCGGCAAAAATGTAATTACAATTCAATTAACATTGAAAGTCATTTAATGTTTATTTTGTCTTCGGTTCTTAGCACAATTTAGTTGGATTAAATGCATAATCTCCATTAGATCTATATTTAGAACTGCTGCAATATTAGCAACATTTCTCGTTGTAAGTGCAGCCTTCATCGCTAGTAGGTACAACGCACTTTTTAAAGCAGCTCTAAGGCTCTTAGTTTGCATTTAAATGAAATACTTATTTCCTTTTAATGTTACTGGTCGTATGCGAATTAACGATTCTTTTTCTATACTTAGCTCTGTCTTTTAATTAGCCGTTATATTATTATTTTAATTGTCTGTCCAGTAGGTCGTCAGTGTTGAATCATTATGACGGATATTAGGTGCCATATTAATTCGTAGGCGGGTAGTTAATTGCAGTATTCACTTGTTCATAGTTAGATAATAGAAACCTTTCAAGTTCAACCATGAGAGAGATGATCAACTGTCACGCAAACTGTGAAGTTACGCTCATGTTTAGTTATAATAAAGTACCGTTATGTTGTATATATTACTGTTAGTTATATTTTATTAGGTAGGTATATAATCATGTTTATTTGACGAACGATTGTAAGTATATTAGCTGACATTGTTTTTCTGTATTTTTAGTAAATTTATTTGGAAATGTGACGTACCTTACATTAGTAAGTATCGCTACTATTTTTTACGTTAGAGTGAGAGCACCGCAGGCTCTATTATTTCCTTTCTTTGAGCATTATCTTTTTCTTGTTAGCCGGCAACACCTTGGTTATAATATATATATAACCGTGGATATTCTCTAAATATTGCAGAACTGTGTTTTATTAGTAGTAGGTTATAGTACTAAAACTAAAATAGGACACTTAAACTACGATAGCCAGTGTAGCCACTTGACCATGCCATGGCCCACCAGGTCACTTGTCCATACTGTTGTTTGTTACCTAAATTCTATAAAAAATATCTAATTAAAATCCTTATTTTTTTGTTTCAGGGTGGTGGCGGCGTCGGTGGTAGCATGCGAGTGCCGGACACCGACTCATGCGTGGAGGTAGGCGCGGCTGACTTAGAGGATGGTGCAAATGGGCTCCAAGTTAGAAGGGGCAGTGAGCCTACATTGCATCAAGATACGCTACCGCCTCAGAGACAGGTAAGCATATAACGGCTATAAAATATACAAACCTACTTACTGTCTCATACATGATTAAAGTCTACGTCCTAAAAATTGTCATCATTATCGTCTAAAACAACTATGTATTCAATATATTATATATATTATATTATAGCCATTTGATCCGAAGTTGCAATATTTTAAGTTGTCTATTTTCTTTTTTATAGAATGTCTCTGACTTCGGTGTGCCTCTTGGCATAGGCCTCCTCCAACTGTTTCCACTGGACTCTGTCATGTGTAATTCTTATCCAACACGGCCCTAAGGTCTGATGAAGGTCATCATCCCATCTTCTGACAGGTCGTCCCCGTCCTCTGGTGCCATCTCTTGGATGCCATAATGTGACCATTTTACTCCACTTATCTGTTTTGTGTCGTATCATGTGCCCTGTCCAGCCCCATTTCTTATGGTCGATATGAGTCAGTATGTCTGTGACTTTGCTTTTATCTCTTATTGTAGTATTCCGAATTTGATCGCCTAGTTTTATTTATGCCTAGCATGTGTTCATTATGCTTGCTCAAATGTTTTAAATACAATAAATCTAAAATCGGTAATCCGCTTAGTGCAAAGGTGATGATATACTCGTGATGAATTTGAGAGCCTTCCAGTGTATGTGTAGTGTGAAGTGTGTCATAAGAATATAATGCTAAAACGATTGATTTGTGTTTGTCGATTAACTATTAACAATCCTACACGATTCATGAAAGAATTTCAATAAAGTTTTTAAACTGTATTGTCGCAATACAATTTATAAATCACTACTTATATCTTTATTAAAGTAACATTCTGTTAAATTCAGGTGTCAGAACAAACAAAACGCTGGTCAGCTGCTGTAGTATGTCGAGACGATAGCAATAGAGTAACGCAAAAGGTCCATCCTCTAGACGGGCGGCCGCCTGATCCTACGCCAGATAGGCATGGACAATCCGGACAGCACTTTCAAAGACAATCCAATAGACTCTCCATGCAGTTCTCAGGACCTGGGTAAGCTGATGCTCTCATAGAATGGCTATAGTATTTTTTTTTATTTTTTTTAAATTTCACACTTTTCTAAACTGTCTTTCCATTTCCATTTCATTCTTCACCCAATCTTTTTTACTCTGCTTTTAGATAATGCAATTTACATAGTACCTATTAGATCGAAGTAACTAGTAGTTTCAATTTGCAAGTCGTAAGCAATGGCATCATGCATTGCTTGGGGAAGGCTTAATATCCAGCATCGTCAGTAATTAAAGAGATGCCATATTACGAGAGATTTTTTTGTGAAATTATGATAGTAGTGTGATCGTTCTTTGATTGAGGATTTTGTATTGAAATACATCGATATCAGACACTTATTAAGACTTAGTTCATATCAGACGCTAATGGAGTTTTCTCTGTTTCTAGGAGTGGTATATGGTTAGACGCGGCGGAACGTGTGCAAAGTTACGGCAGTAAGAGTCTGCCGAGGGATGCGCGGAGAGAACCGCTTGGTCAGGATACACCTATGAACAACCATCAGCACCATAGGTAGTATTTCATTTCATTCGATTTACCAATAAACCTTCGGCAGTTATCTGGACATATACAGCTCTTTTATTCCGAGGGGGTAGGCACAGGGATGTAACATTCTCATTTCATCAGATTTTGTTGAGTTCCATGTCACATCATGCACACGCCTATCATGCTCTATGATATCTATGTACACAATGCCACCGAACCCTATAGGCATTGAGGATGTGCATTGTTCAAAATATGATCATATTATTTTATGTTACAGAGTAGAAGACATGTTGAGGTGGGTGACTGGAGTCAACAATGTAGCGAGCGTACATCCTGTGCAAGAACGTCCACTTGATCTCTTACCAGAAGGTAAGACCTTACCTCTTACTATAGTAGTAAAATTAATCGTAGTAAATTTTTAGCGCGTTAATTATATTGATGGCAAAGTTATATGATTTTAACACCTCATAAGTGAACAAGCTCTGTGTTACGGAATATTTTACTGAATAAACATATAATACAACACTATCCCAAGGTGCTATCGAGGTAGTCACACAATATTGATAGATAGTGATGCAGTAACGCAGCAGGACATACATAGTTTTGCTTTATATGATAATAATATGCACAATCAATTGTATTTTATGCATTGTACAAACTTAAACAACATGCATTTTCTTTTTACAGTGGGCAACAGTGAGCGTGCGATCTCCGGTCTAGAAGTGCCAGTGAGTCCAAGCACTAAACATATATCGGGTGGAAGTCAGACCGTGTGTGTTGCTCTTGTTAAAGGAGAGAAAGGACTGGGTTTTACTATCACCACAAGGGATAATCCTACCGGTGGACACTGTCCGATTTATATCAAGAATATTTTACCTAAGGTATTTATTTATATTTTTACCCTACCTAACATTCAACGCTCATGAAACTGAGGATAATAAAGTATGTAATTAAATGTAAAATATTGCGAACTATTCTCCACTTTGATATTACAAGTATCATCAGTAAAACCATGTTGTTGTCGAAAAACATTCGACAAAAGAACTAGACAATATTTTCTCGCAGCGGGCTTTTTAAACCGACGGTCACTTTAATCGTTAAAACAACATTAATGCTCATTGACACTAATAAAACTATAGTTTCTCAATTTGTTAAAATCTTAAATTACCAATTAAATTTACAATAATGTTTCAGGGTGCAGCGGTAACTGATGGTAGGCTACGCGCGGGCGATCGTCTCGTTTCAGTTAACAACGTGTCAGTATCGGGTCTCACTCAACAACAAGTCGTCACGTTACTAAGGAACACGCCTACAGAGTCTACTGTTGAAATTGTTGTGGAAAGACCAGGACCTGGTCGGACTCAGGTATGTTACTACACAACTTGTAATATATCTGAGGCCCTAGACAAGTGTCAAAGATTTCTATTCTATTCATAGAATAGATAAAAAAATGTATGAGATTGACATAAGCGTTGGCGTTGTCTAGAGCCTCTGGGAGCAGCAGTAACAGACGGTAGGCTACATGCGGGCGATTGTATCGTGTCAGTCACCAGAGGAATTAAAAAATAATAATAATCTCAGGGGATCAGATCTGAGGGATCAGACCGGAATAACTCTTGGTCTCGGGGCGAACGCAGCAACAATAATTAACTGTCCCGAATAATTGAAGCTCAACTCTCGACGTCTTAGTAATATGTGTCATTAATATTGGGGGTGTTATGATATTAATGATAAATGCTTACTCAATCTGATGATACCTTGTTTAGAGACACGTCTAAATATAATGTTTATTTTTATAACTTTCAGAGGGTAGAACCCCAACAAAGTCCAACAAAATATATAGAAAAAGCTATTGGAACACCACATCCGAACTCTTTAGACCAGAAGAATGCAGAGAACAGCCGCGTGTCCACTATAGTGAACGCAATTAACCAGAACAATGTCAATAGTTCTATGAGAGGCAGAATACCTAAGAGCTCGTCGAAGGATGACTTGTTGAAAGATCAGAGTGATAGTACGATCGATGCGTTGAATACTTCTACTAACTCTGTAAGTATTATATTTTATATTAGTCATCAAAATCCCGTAATTATTCCACTGTAGGGTTAAGGCCTCTTCTTTTTGAGATGGCGTTAGATTAGTATTTTAGTACTTAGTTAACGAAGGTAGCAATATCATCTTGGTGCGGTAACTAATATTGGCTGCCAAGCGTTGATTATATGCAAAATCTTACCTTTGGAAAAAGCTTATGTTCATGCCACAGTCTTACCAGTTACCAGACTAATTTGCAAAATATTTAGCTTTTATTTCGATACTAAGATTAAAATAAATAATATGATATTATTCTCAGTTTCTAGGTCTCCGAAATCGCTTAATACTGCGGCTAGACGTACCAGTTCACGACAGTGAGAAGGCGGGTCTTGGTATCAGTGTCAAGGGTAAGGTCACTATGGGGCCTGACCCTCAGGATCTGGGCATCTTTATTAAATCTGTTTTACATGGAGGCGCTGCCTCTAGAGATGGAAGGTGGGTTTTTAAAATACTTTGACTTCAGTAGATAACGAAGAAATACCAAGTGATAATCCAATATATCGTTTTGTTACAGGTTACACACAAACGACCAGCTACTAAGCGTAAACGGAGTAACACTAGTAGGTCAAAGCAATGCAGAGGCTATGGAAACATTACGACGCGCGCTACTACACGCACCACCGCAGAAATCCGGCAGTATATCGCTCACTATTGCCAGGAGGACCGACAGCATGGACAGCCTAGCCAGGTGGAAGGACGACACCCCACCGAACGGGAACGATACCACCAACTCAAACGACAACTCCCAAAATTTCAACACTGTGATATACACCAGTAACGACAAGGAAAACAAAACTGATAACTTCCAAATTAAATATGATACGAACCAAAACGAAGGATTTGATTCCCACGATGGTAGAGCAAGTAAAAAACACGCGTCAATAGTTACTATAAATAATAACAATAGCTGGGTGTCGAACCAATCAGATGACAGTAAAGGATATCTAGAGAGAGACAAAGATACGAAACCTCACGATAATAAAAGAGATAGCTTTGAGTGGAGTCGTTTGGATGGGTGGAATCCTGTGATAGATCGGCTGACTGGTTTGAGGAATGAGAGCTACTATATGGCGACTCAGACGGAGGCGCCGGTGACGAATGGTCATCACTATCGGCAGAACTTAGGACACGTGCATATGTCAAGGTCGCCTCCTGCACATCATAACGTTATTATTGAAGAGGATTATGGTACTACAAGGTAAGTTTTTTAAATATTTTATTATTTAACTAGACGTCCGTCCTCGCTTTGCTTCGGTATCAAAAGATTTATTCGGTCTTACAACTAACGCCACAGGAAAATATCATTGTAATAGTGACTTATTGCATCATTCTGATTTACAAAGACGCTTAAAATACTGAAATTTTGAAAATGGTTGATAGAACATAATAAAATATAGCCTATGTTACCCGTTCTATTTGTAACTTTCCAAATGTGAAAGAATTTTTTAAATCGGTTACGTAGATCTTGAGTTAAATCGGAACAAACAAACATACAAAAAATTAAATCTTTTTCTTTAAAATATTAGTTTAGTTTTATTTTCTCTTGAAGTAGATAAGTATAATTATTTAGATAAAACAACACAAATTATTGACTTGTTATTTCTTTGGGCTTACTTAAATTATTATGTTGATCAGTATGTACTGCTTAATATTTTTATTACTTTAAGTAGTTTTTTGTAAAAAGATATTTTAGAGTGAAATCAAGAAAGCTTTTGGATACAGAATCCACGAAATTATATTGAGGTAGCATTCGGTTCTAGCGACCGTATGGGTTAAGTGTCAGTAATAGTTAAAGCCACTAGCGTAGCGAGGTACGGGCAAAAGGAGACAGTTGTGTTCGTAGATTTTTTTAGTCTGCCCTCCTCTCAACGGTATCCTGGCTACGCATTTGCACCCTAGTATTAAGTATTGAGTATAAAATCGATACAAATATCATGTGTTATACAGAGGCAGCGGCGGCGGCGAGTCGGGCAGCGAGTGCGGCGGCGCGTTCAGCCGCGACGCGGTGGGGCGCCGCTCCATGTCAGAGAAGAGGCACGCCGCGCTCGACGCCAAGCACACCGGTACTTACAAGAAGATCAAGGAGATCAAAGCCTCCAATGGTAAATACATCGTATCTGCACAAATTAATATAAGTAGGCAAACTTAAAGTATGCATGGCTGTACCATTACCTATTATGACCTTTTTATTTCAATCAATTATAAAAATTAAATACGAATTATTTTTGTGTCGAAAATTTCGCTTTCAATTCTAAAAATAGGTGTGTTTAAGACACTGCTAAATTGATCAATATGAAGCTATACTGATGTAGGAACTTCAGCTTTATATAAAATATCATTCATCTCCAAAAAAATCAATCATCATTAATTGGCAGTACCTATACTACTCGGAATTAATTGCTTGTATACTATGTTTAGATTTAAATCTATTATAAGAAAATATTACTTACACTGTATCTCCTGTAAACCAAGATTTACAGTACAGTACCTACTTCTGCAAACAACGCTATAATACTTAAGAGTTCTAGGGATAATCCTTCTTTTAGAGATCAACAGCTAATTTAATCAGTAGTAAAATGAACAAACGAGTGACAGAATTCTAATAATTAAAATAAACTTGCATTCAAATATAAGATAAATTTACAGCGTTGTTAGTGGGACCATCGTTAGGAATGCGAAAATCTTCAAGTCTGGAGTCACTGCAAACAGCCATACAAGAAAACCAAAGGAATCCACGTAACGAACCTATTTATGCGCGAGCTCATCCACGTAAGTTACATTTATATCGTATAATTTATATAGAATAGCTTTTTATAGGCGGGTTTAGTAGTTTTCAGTATCCATAGTTACCTACTAGATCACAGATCTTGCGGATCGATGTTACGTTAATGTAGTCGTTTTATCAAAGTATGGGAATATTTATATTTGGGTACTGCAAACATGACACATGTGAAATGGCCCAGTAGATAAGGCGCGCCCGATAAACACGAGGTAGTGGGTTCGAATCCGGACATACCAGTGTGATTTTTCCAAATCATATGTACTTTCTAAGGTTATCTTGGATATTTCTGATTTTTTGGACTTCTGGTGAAGTCTGAAATCGCCAATCCGCCTTGAGCAAGCGTGGCGATCTATGCTCATTCCTTCTCTGTATGGGAAGAGGCCTTTTCCTGCAGTGGGATAATAACGGCCCGATATGATGATATGATGATGACTACGAACATTTGGCCGCGTAATCTCCGGTGTACAATAATATAACTAAACCACTCCTTCTCTGCCCGAGAGTATCCTAAGAGACGACTTAAGAAATAGTTTCGAACAGCAGCATTACCTAAGCACATTAAAAAATAGAAAGGTTCTATATTCTAAATTGGGAGGCCCAACGAGTTTGTACATGTCTTATTAATTATTTCAGAGAAGGTTACCGATCGCTATTAATATTTTAAGTTTTATTGTGGTTTGTTCTGACTATCAAGTACTATTAAAATGTTAGCAGCGTTAAAGCATTGGCTGACGGACGACAACAATGGACCGGACATAATAAGGGGTTCACCGCAACAATCTTCACTGTCACACAAAAAACCTTCCATACTAAAGTCATTATCTACTATGTTTAGGTAAGTTCACTTCGTTTTATAATGTGTTTTAATTTTAATGTTATTTATGGTTATGATACTAATGGTATGAATTATATAAAAAGTTTAAAAAATTCCAATTAAAAATACTGTTACTAAAACAAAAATTAAACAAAAAATATACTGGACATAGGACTTTTAAAGTGTCTCAATTTTGACCGGTTCTTTATAGATACGCGGTCACCCATCACTACCTTGAGCTTTTATAATGTTATTATTTAATTTATAGGATAGGGAAACCTCATAAAAAACCCGAAGGAGACGTATACGGGCGATCACAACCAGGTCGAGCTTCGGAAAAGTCATTATCACGAGAAGCGTTAGAAAGACATAATAAGATAGACGAGAGGGATAAGAATGAAGAATGTAATCCAACGCAGCAACAAAGGTTAGTACTTGAATACATTACGATATTTATTCTCAACAAATAGTATTTATTTATATATTTAATTATTTAATAAACATAAATTACATAAAATATAGGTAGTTTCCCTTTGGTCCCAAACTAAGCTAGTGCTTGTGTCTTGGACACCATCGGGATTACAATTTTAATATATATATATCTTAGAGGCTATCATACATATTTTATAATTATAAACTAAACACGATTTAAATACCTAATACTTAGTTTGCACGTTACGTCGGCAACGTGCTGCGCTGTTGCAAGGTATCATGTAGCGTTCCGCGGAACCGTCTAAACTTGACACCGCTCGGCCATAAGTCCTCTTGTGTGAAGGTTTTCAGCTGTTCAGTTGGAACTCGCACCACGAATGAAGCAAAGTTTACATTGTGACGCGACTCCAGTTTTACTACCCTCACAGTCATATTGGTCTTCACTTGAATGTACTGCACAACGTCCTCCGCTTTTGTGTCGTGCATAAGTCGAGAAACGTACAACTGCGTCGTTGGTATGGCAGGACGCAGCAGCATGTTTGGTCCGGATGACCAAACATGCTGCTGAGAAGGAGAAGCTCTCCTCTCGAAATCAGTGCGGAACAGCACTTTCCGCACTGATTTCGAGAGGAGAGCTTCTTACGCCTCCGTTCTACCGTGATAAATCCATCCTGGTCCACTTTTTTTGTGGACAGAGTTTCAGGCGCCGTGTACGACACTGGATCCAAAATTTTTACTTTCGGTTGATAGTGTTTGGGTGTTAATCGGGCCGTGGTAGCATAAGTACGCTGTGGTGTTGATGTTTTCACATTTGATGATATCGTGGCGTCAATAGATACCGGTCGTGCGGGGCGCGGGGCGGGGCGGGGTACTACGTCACTCGCAGAGACTGCGACCGCCGACGTGTCAAATTTTGCTGATGCAAAATTTTCTGCTTATTTTATTAACTTTAACGTAAAAACGTAAATATTGACACAAGTGTATGTAAATTCATAGACATCATAATGCTTACAGAACAGTTCTCTTGGATGGTTTCATTTGAGAATAAATTAGTATAGTAAATAAATAAATAAATTAATTAATAATTAATTAATTAATTAATTAATTAATCTAATTTATTAATAAATTAATTTAATTTTTGAACTTTTCAAAGACGTAGACAAATTGTTCCCCAGCAGGTCGGAGGCGGCACACTCTCGACAGAGCAGCAGCGCCAGTCTCGGCGAGCGAGCGCACAAGCGCGCGCCGCCGTATCGCGCGCCACCACACCAGCAACATCCTGTAACTTACAACATACAATATAACCTGATTAAAAACCTCGTAACTACATCCTATAGCTAACATGTTGCCATAAGATATAATAAGTAGATACGTGGTTACAAAAAGTTTTTTTTAATTTTAGTTAGGCACGAATAGTTGATAGTTGACTTGATAAATATTTAAAAACGTCTATCTATCTATCAACTGAGTGCTATGTTGCTATGCTGATGATGTTATTCATTTTAATCCTATATCATCCATCTAGATCTAATTGCATAGATTAGACAGCAACGCTAATACGCTAATAGTTATCAAATTCGTAGCAAATTAAGAGTGATTGGCTTTCATTGACGTAGATTAGAAGTAATGGCTTAACTAGTAATTTGTTTTATAGCAAGCAATGGACAGCGCGTGGGGGCCGACTGGTCACTATGTCAACTATGAAGAAATACAACAGAACTTAAAGTAAGTTTTTACTTCTTTCTTTCTTCTTTCGCGGCTTTGTCCGCGCAGAAAATTGTATGTGTTTAATTAATGTAACTCGGGAACCAGATTGATTTTCGGAATAATAGTATCTTATCTCCGGCACCGACTCTATGTATATTCCAATTTTCAAAATGGGTTCAGCCGTTTAGGTGTTGAGTGGTAACAAACATACACACACAAACTTTCGCATTTATAATATTAGTAGGATTTACTTAGTGCTATCATATACCTTTCACATATTTAATTAAGTACTGTATAATATTATTTATAATGCTATTAAATAATTTTATGATGGTGATGGAAATAATTAGGACGTAGCCTATGTCCAGCGGTGGATGTCGCGTCGTTCGGTTGAAATGATGATGATTTAAAGTGGAAATAAAAAACAGAGAAAATAACATCTCATAATATACATTTTTAAATACTTATAGGAAAAGATAACACTTACAAGATTAAATAAAAGTACATTTTTGGTTTAATTTTATTTGGAGGAAAAATATAAATTTAAAAAATATTTAAAATCTAACCTGCCAATATGGTTGCAGCGCGCGTCGGGAGAAATTAAGCGAGGTACAGATAGGACAGATGAGGCGGCAGGTCAACGCGCAGAGAGCTAAGGCCGAGGAGGAGAGGTGAATATCTTAACTATTAATATTGTTACAATTAATTATACTGGCTAGAGCAATAGTTTTGAATAATGCGAACTTGTGGTTGAGATCTGAAATCTACGATCGCTACAATTCAGCGTTATTAAGTACACGTTCATACGCAGCTGACACGTGTCCTTGATTTGATGTTTTGATAGAATAGACAAGTTAATACCTCGTTGTTAATAACATCAGAAATAAGTCTCAAATTTGAATTTAAAATGTTAATCTATTATTTTGTGGTAGAAAAGGCTAAATTTTGCATCCCTCGTGATTCTTCAATATTCAAACAGTTAAAAATATTTAAATAAATACGACAGAGACATTTTTATTTAATTTGTATAGAACTTTAACAACAAATCACCTGACGCGCGATCGGTCGGTCGTCAGCTGTGCGCTTTTAAGGCATTGTCAAGTATCACGAATCACTAACACTAATATTAGTTTACTTTTCGAGAGCAGTTTTCTTTTACCCAGCCAAAATTTAAAAATAAAGACTTAAAAATATCGAACAATTTTAGTCACACTTAGCCTCGAAGAGAAAGGCAGATATATTTTACTACATTAGGTCCAAGGTAATAGAAATCGTTGAGATATTAGGCAGGTACATTCCAAGACATGAATTTGATACTGAATATTTTTTAACAGAATAATCAGAATACACTTTGCCTGAACCGGCGATCGAATTCGAAAGCTCGGCACAAAATTAAGGTAGAAAAGTTATGATATGTTATACTCGTACCTTTCTATTTACTGTGTCAAAACCTTCGATTTCTAAATCTTATCGTGTAACTTTTCTTATATTGTGATGGATTTGTGGGTAATGTTAAAATGCGATGCGAAAGTAATTCAAATTTGAATCACTATTTCTTTTGCCTTGAATTTTTCTTAAAGCCTTTTAGCCAAATTAGTTAAAACTGGAATGAAAGAATAGAAGAATTAATATTAGTAACCATGACAATTTACAAACTGTATAGAAAATAAAGTACTCTCTGTCAATTATTTACATATCATCATATATTTTTATTGATCATCATCTCAGCCGTCCGCGCTAAACACAGATCCGCAATCTATTTTTAATTGAAATGGTCGCATCCACCTTATAACAGATTGTCTGCCCATTTTGTTGGTTGCCCATCTTACGATTCTTACTATTTATTCTGTTTACTGCCACTTTAACTTGCTATGTGGGTAACTTACGGTCGTTTATGGATCTTCTAATATAGAAAAGGCTGTAATAAAGGTTTTTAGGAAAACCTCCTTTCATACCTCGTCTGATCTTGAGCTTACGTAGTTGTGAGTAAAAAAATATGTTTTTTTTTAATATTAGCCTACTAAAGTGACTCCATTCTGCCTGAGGGTAAGCAGTCAGTGGAATCCAAAAGTGGTGGCCACCATTCTAAAAGCCATCGTCTTTCAAACTGCTAGTATGGTGGCCCCCACTATGGCGGCTGAGACTAGGATAGGTGAAAGGAATGAGGGAGGCGAGGAAAGGGGGAAAAATTAATCCACCGTCGCTCCCACTGACCGAATAAAACGCAATAGTACGGATACTACTACGAGTACTCTTACGTTGATCTTCTATGACAGGGTAGTACTTTTTCGGTCGATTCGACCCACTCATGCTAAAACCAGCGTGAATCTACTACCGTAAAATTTTTGTTCTCATTACAAAAAATTTTGAAGTACCTAACTCATCATAGACATTAATAAAAGATTTGTTTCCTGTTGTTTGTTGCTGATTATCACAATCATACAATAAGGTGTCATAAAAAGCCATACATAGACCTCATTTTAGGCAGTCGTACTGTTTTAAAAGTAATAAAAATGAAATGGATACCATATTTTTGTTCGTCTTTGTTCAACTAATATCCATACTAACTAGTACTAGAAGTTGTTATCATTTCCCTTCTGCGCATCTGATTGCATACTTG
Organism: Parascotia fuliginaria; assembly: GCA_963082885.1. Taxonomy (NCBI): domain Eukaryota; kingdom Metazoa; phylum Arthropoda; class Insecta; order Lepidoptera; family Erebidae; genus Parascotia; species Parascotia fuliginaria. The sequence continues at coordinate 8,150,191 of OY720174.1, read as the reverse complement.
ACTTATTCAATAAATAGTAACGACAAAAACAAAAAAGAGGTAATTTAAATTGACTTGGTTTTCTTTTCTTTTTTATAAATGCCTGGATGTTGGTAAGATGCATGTGTTTCGTAAGAATGTAGTTGTTTAGTTAGAAGAGCTTGGTTGCTAAGTGTAAACGAAATAATGTTTAAAAAAAAAGAGAGATTTAGAGAAGTTTAATAAATAATTTTAATGTTTCTTTCTATTCAAAGATAATTGTCATTTGTCTATGTCATTTGCACATAAAAATAATATAAAATAATTGAATACTTAGTTTAAAAATCTTTAAGTTTTTTGTAATTCTCAGTCACATCCGTAATTAAAATTCTTGGTCCGCTAATAACAATTTGGAATATTGCAGCAAGAACCATTAGTGGCATCATTTATTAATCTTCACAATGTTTTTTTACGTCACACCAATCATATATCATGTTTATATTCTTCTTCAGTATTTATTAGCGTAAATATTCAAATAGCTAAAAAAGAATTAAGGACCCTCAAAGCGCAAATTCATCATATTTCTTTCACCTACCCCACTCCCATCACTGTAGGTAGCGGTCACTATCAACGATAAAAAAACATCATTCTCATTTATTTAGATTATGAACGATAACCACTAATTATTATATCTGGAGACAGAAGCATTAGAATTATTTTCAGGAATAATATATATAAGTCTATTGGACAAATAAACTGTCATGTATATTAGTATCTCTACTACATTGTAACTGTTTTGTTTTGCTGTATTTAAGAACTGTAGGTACCTACTTAGTTTTTAGAAAATGCACAAACAAAAGCATTCATTAGTGTGTAGTGGTAGTTAAACTATTTCAAGTATTTCTAGAAAACGTGTTCCGTATCTCTATCTATATATCTATATGATCTAAGATAGTTTCACTTTCTGTATGGTAATCTTAAACTGTAGATTTTGTTTCTCGAATTCTTATTATATCAAAATATTGCACAGAATGCACAACTTTTTCTAATTTGTTACTGACTGCATTTAACTGGAATTGCAACATAAAAAAAGTCGCTTGTTGTCAGGGACCACTCAGGGACAGTAGTGAAACCTAGGCATACTGTCCGTACATCATTATCATTCTGTATCTTTTACGTGAATAGCCACTCATCACCACTTCCATATAAAGTTAATTTAATTAAATTGAATGTTCTACCCACACATTTCCAGCATGTTATTCAAAACCTTTAGCAATTTGAGTTAACGATTGTTTTTAACGCACAGTCGTCGGGCAGGGGCGGCTGGCTACCACTCACAGCGCTCCTGTAGGGAGGGAGGTGTTCGGCCGCAGTCGAATTACTACGAGTACGAGAGCGCACCGCCCCGGAGGCCTGGCAAGCTTTCACACTACCACTGAACGAAGAATATCGCACTATGATGCGTGCGTACATTCAAGGAACACAGGCGTCCTCTGGATTCACGAATGGCTGGTATACGAAGCGCCTATTGTTTTTCAGTTTACTTGTTAACGTCTTCGTATAGTACCATGAATAAGTGGCTATGTCGACCGTACTTATAGCTATTTCTCACTCACAACAAAAGAAAACTCGATTACGAACACGCGTTTACGATTAATACAATGTAAAAATGCGTTCGACATGTCTATGAAGAACTGTGGTAGGACGCTATCGAAGTCGGCCAAGCAAGGATATCAGATCTCATTTTAATTGGCGATACCGTAACCATTATATCGCTTCCACTTTAGTAACGCAATCTCTGCGTTGATTCGACGCTTTAAGTGCCTTTACTGAGACTGAAATCTTAAGCTCGTAAATGTAGAAAATTTGTTAGATTAATTTATTTGGCTTTATTAAGTATCTACTTACGTAATTTTATAAATGTGTAAGATATTATTATGAATAGATTTTTTTATGAAATATCGTTTGTAGCAAACTGTCATTAATTATATTAGTAAATGTACCTACTTACATACAAAACTGACGTGATTGGATATTTCATTCAGGGCATTCCGAAGCATGTCATTCCGTCCCACTGTGTTTGTATTTTATAGGTACATCAAAATTTCAGCGAGCAAAGTTTGGTGACGTGCAACAAGCCTTTCCTCGGGGTATAGAGATAATATTCATTGGTGTACCTACTTAAAAAAAAAAACCAAATTGTCGAAGTAGCTAAGTATTTGTCATAGGTAAATACATTTTTCTTTGACATCAGCCATTCTTTTTTGAAATACCGAAAATTTGTTATATACTTATATACAAATATTCTACGAGAACAGATCTTCTGAAGGACTATTTTCGCACAATAAAGATATCTAAATCTTATTTAAGAAAAATATTTTCGTCTGTCATTTTTTTCTTAATATTTTTATAGCAGATATCTCTACTGCGCGAAAATGTCCTTCATAAGTACATTGTAAATAAATGACGGTTTGCGATCTCTACGGTGTTTAATAGTGCGAGTAATTAGTAAATCACATTATGAAACAAAACATAAAAAAAACAACACAAGGAGTTAAACTTAATTATCGTTGTATTAAAAAAAACCGACATTTGTCTTTTTTAATAACTATAATATATGATGCTGAAATTTCAAGAAAGTTTTTTATCATGAAACATATTTTGTCGTAGGTATACAATTATTTTTGTTTTGGCTTTCATATAAGAAGCTACAGTAATGAACTTGCTTACTATTATCAGGCGAAGTCAAAACATAATTCATAAATACACAATAATATTCTGTAACTTCTCGTTTCTGTATTTGTCAAGTCAATATTTCCTATAAAAATATTTATACTCTCTAAATGAAATATGAAAAGATCATGAAATTTAAAATATATTTTTTACTTAAAATAGTACTGTCAAATGCGCATTTTCACTAGACGTTTACGTTAGCCTGTATGCGAGGGCTCACCGCATGCGGGCTAACAACCAATGAAATTCATTCATTGTTCGGTCGGTATTAAGCATGCGGGGACTCTTGAAGTCTGCTTATGCCATTCTCTTGAAGTTAAATGTCAATGAGAACGGACGAACGGCCTGCGGGCGCTAACGACCTGAGGGCACTAACGACCAATGTAAACGGTTTTCCGCATGCGGGCTCTATGACATGCGTTACAGAAATCTCTCGCACCCCGCATGCGGGTGCTAACGAACTATGTAAATTATTGGTCGTTTGCTCAGTCCCTAGCCCGTATGCGGGCTAGCGACCAATAAAGTTCATCGGTCGTTAATTCAGTCTGTATCAAGCATGCGGGTCTCTGGAAGTCTGCTTATGTCTTTTTTTCGAAGCTAATTGCCAATTAGTCAAGTGTTAAGTCACACTGCAGGTCAAAGATCTCTTCATACACAAAAGACATTGGCAATTTCAGACATGGTATTTATTATAAGTTCGAGTCTTCTTAGGGGGACTCTTGAAGTCTGCTTATGCCATTCTCTTGAAGTTAAATGTCAATGAGAACGGACGAACGGCCTGCGGGCGCTAACGACCTGAGGGCACTAACGACCAATGTAAACGGTTTTCCGCATGCGGGCTCTATGACATGCGTTACAGAAATCTCTCGCACCCCGCATGCGGGTGCTAATGAACTATGTAAATTATTGGTCGTTTGCTCAGTCCCTAGCCCGTATGCGGGCTAGCGACCAATAAAGTTCATCGGTCGTTAATTCAGTCTGTATCAAGCATGCGGGTCTCTGGAAGTCTGCTTATGTCTTTTTTTCGAAGCTAATTGCCAATTAGTCAAGTGTTAAGTCACACTGCTGGTCAAAGATATCTTCATACAAAAAAGTCATTGGCAATTTCAGACATGGTATTTATTATAAGTTCGAGTCTTCTTAGGATGTTTTTCTCCACAATAAGTCAATAACCTCTAAGGTAAACTTAAGATGAAGATAAGTAATTACTCTTAAGCTGTAGCTTTTATATGCTACAATACATGATTCCTATAGTACATGCACACAAGAAATTGGAAAATAAATATTTATTAAATAAACTAAAAATCTTTTCATTGTACCGACTGGGTTATTCGGTAAATATATAACTGTATTGACTGTACTGTATAAACCGTTACGTAGTTGGCCCATAATTAAAAAAAGCAAGTACCTTCAAACAAATATTAAGAGTTAACGATCTATTCAAAACTGTGGAAGGTTACACAATTAACCGTAGAATAAATTAGGTAATTCAGTCAAATTAATCAAATAAACTAGATTTCTTTTGTTATAATAATATTATGTTAGTAATATTCTGAATCTATTGTGATGTTTTATTTTTATTTTCAATGGGCTTGTGGCTTTGATATGCTTAATCGAAGTTGTGGCCACCACAGGCTAAAAGTAAGTAATAGAAAAAAAAATAATATGGGTGTAGTTTAGCCATGTACCCACCTACCCTTATATTCTGTTTTTTTTTGCTCTGTGTTAAATTGTAGATGCGAGACTAGCTGCTCCAAAAATGAAGCGGCATTTCCCACGAGTCCATTATAGACTATGTCTAATGTACAAGACATTACATTGATGTGTTTTCTCGGATATTTGCTCTTTAGAGGGAATCATAAAAATATTTTTAACATTCCAGTGATATACCTTTGTTTTAGAATTATTTTCGATGCCATACTTTTATTATTTAAAACTGCTGTACTTAACTATATTTGCTTTGGCAATTGTAAAGTACTTAGTAAAGCAATATCGGTACTATCCTACTTTTGAAATCAAGAAAGTTTTTTTGTATTGTATTGTGTTGCAAAATGTTAAAAATTGTGCTATCAATAATTTAAAATAAATTAATTAATTTCAATTTCTATTATGAATGTGCGAGAAACATTAGAAATGCAACGTCAGGGGACCTGCCAACACCCCATAAAGCAGTATTATTTCAATTTTATTTTGTGTTTTTTCTTTTTCTTTTGTATTATTAAAATAAAAATAGGGACAAAGTAAGGTTAATAAGACTGCTATAAGAGGTTGTGGTAGGGCCCCAGGTCTTATATCTATGTAAGAATCTTACCCTTCTATGGACGGTGGTGCCATCAACAGACTAGTTTTAATTTCTTGTTTATATTAATTTACTTTATATTTTACGATCTTGTACGATCTACCAGTGATTATTTAACATCTGGTGAGCTATTCTCGCGCGAAAGAGATATTAAAAAAAAAGAATAACAAACTTTAAACAACAAAATTGGTATATTTTTGCCACCAACTTAATTCTCTTTTCAAAGTTCTTTAAAAAAGAGATGTCTCTGTTGTGTAAGAATAGCCCTCCTGATTACTAATGTGTATTCCAACAAGAGTTATACGTAGTTTAGTGTACGCCTTTACGGTGGCAAATTATATCGTGGGACTTGTACAAAAATATTGAGTTGTAGTATGAGGGTTAGCGTAGATGAACAAAATCCTAGTACTTAAAGTATTCATTTGATGGCAATTATCCTTATTTCGCTTCGATTATTTCATATATTTTTTCTTATTACCTAGTTTCAAATCTCCAAAAGAAAGATACAAAAGATAAAAAAGATCTTCATGCAAAACTCATTTTGAACCTTCAATTAATAGTTAAAATAAAAACAAAAAACAATCTTATTTAAGAAAATATTGAAAACAATCGTAAAGCACCCGATGTGAGGCTTTACAAGAACTATAATAACAGTTACTCTGATACATAAAACAGTTTGCCGACGTCATAGCCATATCGCTCTGTCTGTCTACGCTAATCCTAAAATGATACAAATTCCATTTTACATAAAAGTGCTGTTCCACCTCACAAAGACATTCCCTACCACATTAAACTTCTATTTTTTTTTTGTAAAATTTGTCTCGTGCTATGTAAATACATGTACATTCCTATTTACTTTTTAGTAAATTTATAAAAGAAGCTTTAAAGTGTAGATTAGATTAATAATTAAGTTTATTAAAATAAATCTGATAACATTTACGCGTGACTGAGTAATTTATATAATTGAAATGTTTTCTTTACGTTTGTATGTAATCGTGTGAAACAAAGACTTTGTATGTCTTCAATGCAACCTTGTATTCAGACTATAATTTTAATATCGTAATATTATTGTGATATCTATTTAGTGTATGTAGTGTATTTAGTGTCCCATAGCGGGACGGTAGTGATACGTCTAAGATTATCGCGTTAGTTACATTATGTATATACAAATTTAAGTATTTTACGGAAATCATTTTGTATAAAACAGAAATAGTTTTATTATAATTTTCACCAACATGACTTATACTTAATTAATGAACAAGTTGTTTAGTTATTAATCATATTGCAAATGTATATTTGCACCTAAGTGCCCATAACTTGTACATATAGACGTCTTTATACGTCAAACATAGCGTAGTCTTAGAAATCAACAAAAAAATCTTTTGAATAGAAGAATGTGGTATAATGAAATACTTAAATACAATTCGGACATTCAATGTATGTAAAATAAATAAAACATGTGGTATTATTTGACTGAAATTTTATTTATCCACTATCTTTAGAGATGAAAGGCAAGTGGACCACGGATATCGAAGGACTTCCTAATTAGAAAAACATCACCGAAGCGGCAAGTAATACCTACTTGCCGCTTCGGTGATGTTTTTCTAACGTTGGTCTCTTTTTCATTTCTTCGCATCTTTATATTTTTAGGCTCATCACGGTACACCTTAGTTGCGCATTCACACAGTCAGTCCGTTTTACAAACTGTTTTTATCTTAAATGTTTTTTTTTGGAAAATGTTTTAATCGGCGTAGGTATGTGTGTAATTGTACAAGTAATTCACACACAAGAATGTACCTATTCCAGATCCAGTACAAAATCGGTGCGTTTCTATATTCATTAAAAAGGATCCTGTAAATGCGGTGTGAACATTGTTACGTATCTGCTGATTCGGTAAATACGGACGTACTGTGTGAATGCGCACTTACCTAGGTACATTTCAAAAATTGCTTCAACTTTTATCTGTAACAGCGTGATCAGATTAAAAGTGCTAGCGATACTAGCACTACATTGAAACCAAAATATAATATTACGTACACAGTTTTAATTGATACCAAATTACGTCGTTAAAGTTCTAACACCACATATGTCAAAAATAGCAACTTTTCAGGAAAGCGGAAAAAAAACATCATTTTCCATAGGCGTACCGTACCTACTTATTAATAATAATACCAGCCTGTTTACTGTCTCACTGCAGGGCAAAGGCCTCTTCTTATATAGAGAAAGTATAAGCATTACTGACCATGCTTGCTCAAGACGGATTGGCAATTTCAGACTTGGTTTCCTCACGATGTTTTCCTTACTTACTTACCTACGAGTACATATGACTTGAAAAATCACATTGATACTTGCCCGGATTTGAGCCCACACTCCCTCGTGTTTACAAAGCGGGGGTGCCTTATCTACTGGGCCACTTCTTAGTATCTATCATTTTATTTTAATTTAGAAGTTTCTATTGGACAATGCTTGTTTCTGTGTGGCTGAAACAATGCATCTTTCGATGAGAATCGAATGAGAGGGAGTGTGATATCGAATGTTATCAAAATTTCAAACCGCCAAAAATGACTGAAGTACGTCGTGTTAGAACTTAGCGACGATAAGTCATTTTACTTCTGAGGTAATCAAGAAGAAAAAATATTCTAATATGAGGGTAGTATACTTCTTAGTTAGGTTAGTTAGTATACGCCTAGCAACTATTCGGGCGAGTCGAACGAAAAGTTTATGTAGATACCTAAACGGTAAAGAAAATTTAGTGAGGAAGTTAAAACTGTTATTATAAGAAATACCTAGATCATTGTTCTGAATGGTCAAAGTGATGATAGCATTAACCCACTCCCCCTTGCGCACGTGGCAGCCTGGCCAGTTTTGACATGGAATTTTACTCTACTTTGTAAGTACATCCTGAACTTTCTGTGTAATAAATAATGTTTTGCGTTCGTGCAAATAAAGAAACGACAACTTGAGTATCTGTTGCTGAAAGAAACACAGCTGGTGAGTCACATTTATTATTTTTCTTAAGCATATTTAACCATTGCATTCGTCAACCATGCATTGTTGGTTTCTTCTACTTGTACATAGGTGGTGGTTTCTTTTGTGGAAATGAGGTGCACACAGCATATCTAATCCTTAAATACTTAAACGTCATTTAATGTTTAATGTTTCATATGTCTCATGCTACTCTTATCTATACTAGACGTGAAATTTGTCAACTGAAATACTTTTTAGAATAATTAACACTGACCAGACAAAACAAGAGTGGACACACGCGTGTCCAGTAATTAAAGTTAATTTGGCGTTCATTTGAACATAAAATGTAAATTTTATGTCATTGTCTTACCTATACGGAAATGAAGGCCTGCTCTACTTATTTTAATAAAGGTTTTGTAATTTATGGATAAAATAATGTCAACATTCCCTTGATAAGTCCATATTAATATTTACTTTGGCATATTGACGTCAAGCAGCGGGCTAAAATAACGTGCGCTTATAATTACACGAATAGCGCAATAACATTAAGTTTGTTATATTTGTGTTCAATCCTACGATTCAGCGACAATACAGACTCGAAAGGTTCTGGGAGAGCTAGTAGACAATTATTGGTATACTTACGGTCTTTAAAAAGGGCTCGCAGGTTTTCGACAATTTACGTCGCGCAAGGTTCTGAACTGCTATAAAAGCCACGTCAGTAGGTACTCGTATCAACTACACAAAGACCATCTAAAAGCTGATAATCGTATAATATATGTTGTTTCTTTCTATAATGAAGCTTTCTTAACTTTGACTTAGGAAATTATAAAAGTCTGTAGGTATATTATACTTTTATAAGATATAAGTATTTTAGCAATAATAACATTCGTCAATCATTAATATAATTAATATAAAATAAACAAGGTTTGACGCGCAAAAGTTTCGTCAATCATAATTCATAAATAGAAAATAAAAATAAACAGAAACCATAGAGAGTAGCGGCTCTTGCTGAATGTTCTTGAACGCTCATACTTGCGTCTATTTGCTTGTCTTGAATCCCGTTAGGTTTGTATGACACGCGCTCAGAGCTTTCTGGCGACCTTATGTGCGGTGACCGTAAACGTTGTTACCTAAGTAGGTACTTATACAGTTGTGCGAAAATAAAAAGGTAACCTTTAGATTTTACTTAACTAACTTTCATCCGACTTTGTGAACATTTCTAGTAACCAGATAAACAATTATCGAAAAAATACCTATAACTACCAAATGCCTGGTCAATCCACTTGACTCTCCATAGGAGAACTGTCTGAAAGTAACGTTAAAAAAGATAACCTCACATTAGGTACCATGAGAAATGTTTTTTTTTTTAATTTAACACTGAAATTAAATTACATGATACTTCAGATTTATCGGAATTTACATCATTATAAATATCCATTAAACATTATACTGACACTGACTTAACCGTCACAGTTCACCTATTTACATCAACGCGCATTAGTAATTAAAATCACTTGTCATGTCATATAATCCCATCTCATTATGTAGGATGCCGTGCAACCAACGACCGTTTATTTAAGAAAGGCCAAGGTTGGGCTTCGCGTGTTTATGGCAAATTGTTTGTGACCGCCCTTTACTGGCCTTACTCCAGTGCCACACTGCACGATAGTGCCCCTGGTAAATGGTTTGTTTTGAACTATTAAATTGTTTGTTTAGTTAGCGATATGAAGGAGTTAGACAGACAAACAAATATACATAAAAATAGACAGACAAATATAGAATTAATGGTAATATTTATGTACTTGAATGTTTTTAGATAGTTAGTTCTCATAAAGGTCAATACCTTTATGAGAACGATCCTGCCTACATTATTATTTTATGGGTAGGTACATTTATAAAAATAACGATATTATTTATCAATGTTCTACAAGTTCGGTCTCCCTTTTCAGCTAACGTAGGTAGGTATATATTGTGACATAAAATAGAGTCTCTAGCTAGATTAGTGTTTCGACTGTTTCGAGTAGAGACTTTGTTGATTCAAAATACTAACCTCCAAATCGGTGGGGTTGGGTAGGCGAGCATTTTGCGTATCCGCGGTAACAGATCATTCGAAAGGACATCGTGATTTTTTTAAGGCTGCCTCTATGAGTCTTCTTCTTCTAACTACGAAAAATGAAATAAAAAATAAAGTGCAAGCGTTCGTTGACAGAACCTTGAAACTAGCTACAATTCATTTTTAACACATTAAATTATGCACCAACAAAGGCTGTAAATACCCAGTTTAATAGCTATTTACTGCTGCTTTATCGATGTTGCGAAAATAATTGCTTAAGACTCAAGTATTTACGATAGTCCGTAGGTTTATTCCAGTAAAACTTCTATAAATAGTTGATACTTAGTTAAAGTTTAAAACCTAGTAAAATCGTCGTAAATGCAGTCTCATTATTATTTATGTAGCAGTTAGTGATCGTCCTAGATATTTCAACCTTTGCCGGTACACAGAATGTTTCAGAAAGGAGGATAACTTGATTAAAAAATAAACCAGATTGACAACTTATGTGAACATAAAATGTCATTATTCATTTTCTGTGACGTAGGTCAGTAAAAAATGTTTACAGTCATCAAATTGAACAAGTTTCTTTTATTTTTCATCTTAATCTGATTGTAACAAGTTTGGCGTAAAGTAACATAACGCGCCTATTTATCTGGAACGAAGAGCAGAGATATAGGTACACTTCTGCTCTCGTTTTTACGGTGGGTGTTAACCTATTACAGGTTTTGACGTCGTCAGAAAACTCCATAGCTAGAGAATTTATGAATACCTACAATATAATAAAATAACAAGATAAACCTATATAAATTTTATATAATATATCTATCTTTTAGTGACTGCGACATAATTTATGAGCGGTTACAAAAATCAAAAGCAATAAGTGCGTCAGTACCTTTTAAAAATAATTGTAACTTAAGTGTTTAGTTTTTGTTACAATTCCTCTTACGCATTACAGCTTGTATTCGGTGTGTACTTCCAAGAAGTAAGTAGGTACTAATACTTGCTAGTCAGCCCGGCCGTGAAACCCCATGACGTCAATTGTATGAGATCGCGCTTAAAACAGGAATAGTTGATGTTAATGCAATTATCTATATAATTATGCTGGGTAATTTTGGATCTAAAGGAAGCAAGGATATTTGTTGATAAATATTTTAGCATAGGTATCATAAATAATTTATTCGCCCTCAGATGTAAATAAGAAGTAAATTAAACATTATCTCATGTTTTGTTTATAAGTTTATATAACACGAACGGGGAAAGTAGTACATAGTTATATTATAATGTTTTGTTTAGATTCAATACTTTCTAAATTACTATCTTAGTAAATAAATAGACTTTAACACAACGTCTTTTTACCCAAACCGGTAGCCAGAGGTACCTTTATGGGAACCTGTTGTACCTAGGACATTATTTTAGATATATATTTTCTATGTACCTCATCAGTACCCGGTACCACTTAGGACACATTGAAATTTGGGGGTAAAGCAGGCAACGGTAGTAGATCCACGCTGGTTTCGGCATGAATGGGCTGGATCGACCGGGGCAGTACTACCTTCTCAAAGAAGATTAACGTAAGAATATTAGTTTTCATGCTAATGTGTTTCGCTCGGTGAGTGAAAGCGCCGGCAACTCAAATACCCTCTCGGTCCTGATCCTTTTCCCTTTTCCTTCCTCATTACCTTCTCCGTGGTCGGCAACGTATAATATCAGATACTTTACAAATAAAAAAACTACTTAACTACATATATTATTAGTATCTAATCATTTTATTCGAACCACAGAAACATTTTCAATTTCCAAGTTGGACAAACTTATAATCATATAAAGTGGAGGGCACCACTTTTGGAATAGTGTCACGTTTGGATCCCACTGACTGTTTACTGAATAAGGTAGACTGGAGTGACTTTGGTAGGCTAATATCGTCGTTGCGCCTGCAAAAGTCGCTATGTGATTTTTTAAGTATTTTGGTTTTTGATGCCATTTTGACCCTTATTAACATTTGAATAAGGATCAAAATGGCATCAAAAACCAAAATACTTAAAAAATCACATAGCGACTTTTGCAGGCGCAACGACGATATAAAAAAAGAAAACTACCTACTTACAACTTTGTAGGTACGGATATTTTTGTAGTTAGCAAAACAACATTGTTCTTGGTGCGGCTGCTTCCGCTAATTGTCCAAAATAAAAACGAATTGTAGTATTGTCTCGCAGATCAGTCTAGAAGAAACAATTTGGTGATAAACTTTTTCGTGGAAATTGCTTACTATATAGTGGGTACGAGTATCTGATGGTAATTTAGTCTCTGCAATCCAACAAATTAATTGTCCTTTTAACAAAAACATTTTAAAGATTATCTTTTGTGGAAATATTTGTGTTATAAGACTAAAATTGTTCTTGTACTATAATGTAAGCTCAATGGGTTTCATTTGTTTTGTTCTACTCATCATACCATAATTTTTATATTCATAATAAATTATAATGTTTATTATCGTAATATTCATCTTCATCATCAGCCTACTGCAGTTCACAACTGGACATAGACTTGTCCCAAAGTGCGGTCTTACCTGATTTATCGTACAATATACAACTCGTAACCTCATGAGCTGTAGTATATATCTATACCTACTAATATCATGAAGAGAAAATATTTGATTTTTTGTATGTTTGTTTGTATGTTCCGATTTAACTCAAGGCCTACGTAACCGATTTAAAAAAAATCTTTCACCTTTAAAAAGCTACAAATAGAATAACATAGGGTATATATTGGCGGTGTCGCTGGACACCGCCAACGCATTTAACAGTCTGCCATTCAGCACTATCGGGGAGGCGCTCCGGTTTCATGGAGTGCCCGCATACATCAGGTTGCTGGTGGCAGACTACCTCGAGCGACGGAGCGTCCTGTACGAGGACCGAAATGGAGGCGTCACGCGCAAGGCGATTACGGCCGGTGTTCCACAGGGGTCTGTTCTTGGCCCTCTCCTATGACTATACTATGGCTATGACTGGGTCCTGCGTGGTACCCTTCCCCTCGGGCTGAGCGTATTCTGTTACGCTGACGATTCACTTGTCGCAGCCCGGGGTGGTAACTTTCAAGAGGCGGCCCGGATTTGGAGGCGGAAGTGCTCGCCGATGTGTATAGGCGTGCAGTTCAAGTTCGGGCAGAAAGGCGGTCTCCTCTGCCCGAACAAATTTGCGAGTGGCGCGAGGCCGCCCGCGTGGCCATGATGGCCAGGTGTTCCACTCGGTTGGAGACACCGCGCGCCGGTTTTAGGACCGTGGAAGCGCTCCAGCCAATTCTGTCTTTGTGGGCTAGCCGGCCGTGCTTCGCTCCATGGCCGGTAGCGATAGATGTTGGAGTGCGATCGCATCCTTCTGTGAGGACGTCATCTCGCAGAACGAGGCGGCGAAGCGGCTCAGGGAGGAAAGTCTCCTCGCTGATCCGATCCGCCGCCGGCGAACGGGGCGCCGTCGGCGCGCATACACGCACGCGATGCCGCCTTAGTGGGATTGCCGGTGGGGGAGCGGGGCCTATCACCCCTATCCGCAACCTTCCGTGTAGGGACAGCGTTCCTGGTGCACCCGGACGCTGTCACAGGTGTTGGTGCCCGCACGGTGCGGGCTGGCGCTGGGTAGGCCGCTGATGTAGTATCAAGTTCCGGCGGCCTATCCGTATCCGTCCGCGAAAGCAGGTGCACAGGGGGGTTTTAGTCGGTATTTCGGCCACCTACCATCTTAGGCCAGTGAGTCCGACATAGCCGCCTCGTTTCCCCGGACGAGGAGGTATGCGTAAATGCATTTCCCTTTTTCAAAAAAAAAAAAAGGCTATATTATTAAGTTAACATATTTTTGATGCAATACGTCATTATTGTTGTGAATCCGAATGAAACTTTTGGTACTAAAGCGAAACGAGGGCGGACGTCTAATACATAATATAAAAGCGAAAGGTCACTTACTCTTTACAAATCTCATAAAACTACAAGTGCTTGGCATCTCAAATTTTGGATGGGGGGTTCTTTTTAGGACGGAGGTGCTCACTAAGACGGGATTTAGCAAAATTCTTATCCTATGGGCGTAAAAAAGGTGGCAAATTTTGTATGAAATTTCTATAATTTTTATTTATTTAACATACTTAGTGCACTCACGTACGTACACAGGCGGACTTAATGCCATAGACATTTTTAACCAGTCGTGACCCAATGTGATGCAGTGATTAACGAAGTAGGTGCATAGAACTTATAACATAAAAAGAAAGATAAGGTTTAGTTATACGAAACGTTACAGGAACCATGAAGGTATATTTAAATACAATAAATAATAATAAAAATATATACAAAACAAATAATGTAATATTTAAAATATACTACTTACTGATATTTGAAATACATAAGTATACATATAAATTACATAAGTATATAGGTATATCTATATATATTTTATATAAAACAAACGCAAAGTCAACGTGATATTACCGACAATTCGTCGAACAGGAGAGAACGAAGTGATTGTTTGAAGAACGAAGATTTCGATTATGAAGACGAGTTTTGATAGTAAGGTTTCCAAATTACGTACCTACTAGAAAATACTTATTATTTAAAGAAATGGAAATTCACTTAATTATTTTTCTAAACAACCCTAACATTGGGATGAAATAGGGGGTGTAAGTTTGTATGAAAAATAAATTAATTTTTAGCTAATCTATCGACACCAAACTCACTTAATATACTTTCTTTAATATTTATAATAAGTTATGAATTTTTTTATGTTTAGAAATTACCCTTATGAAGTGGGTAAAAAAGGGATGGCAAAGTTTGTATATAACTTTTATAGTTTTCATAGTAGGATTAAGTATTTTCAAATTACTAGAAAATACTTATTATTTAAAGAAATTGCAATTTAGTTTATTATATTTTTATCAATCTTTACAACGGGTGAAATGGAGGTTAAAGTCTGCATGGAAAATCTTTTACTTTTGAAGTTATCGTTTTCAATCTCACATAATTATACCCTGTACTAAAATTAGTTAGGCATCATTATTTTTATATGAATAAACATCTTATTAAATAGGAAAAAAGGAGTAACAAGTTTGTGTGAAATGTCAGTTTTAGTGGTAGTGGGTAAATAGATTTAAATGGGATTCGCCATAGGGACGGATTGTACTGGGTATTATTTACTGGTAAAATGTGCGATTGCCGGAAGATCAGGCAGTCAATATTCTCATGCAACCACACATCTGAACTTTCTGTTATATACTGTAGAAGGTACCTTTTTTATACTGGGCAAAAAAAATATATAATATTATAATTTTGTTTCTAAACTCCAAACACGTAATAAAACATGTCTGTATTGTTGTACTGTGTTCAGTTGTCTCTTGGGATTTGGTACTGCGGATCCAATTTATAGCTACAGAGTGGGTCATGTTTGACAGTGCGGTTCAGTCCGCTGTGACCTGGTGACATTATCCTATAGGTGTAAAATATGACCTTTCAGTAGGTAGAAATGTCATCTACACGAGCCGCGATAAGGTTGTTAGTATACGATGATGAATCAGTAAGTATTTTATTACATAGTAAATTATTTTACTAATTCTTTAGAATTGGTTTCTTAACGATAGTGAAAACTGAAATTTGAAAATTGAAACCAGCGAAGATCTTCATGGTTTTAATTAATTTAATGCCATGGTTATAATGTCTTTATTAAGGCAGAATAAGCGGGAAAAGAATTTATCATCATCCCAACTTTTTCCAGCGTGGCCCTAGTGGCTTTTTCCAGCGTGGCCAGGTACCTATTGCTATATTTTTATGTTTGAACAACATAATTTAAGTATATCTACTGACATATAATAATGACATACATACATTACTATATTGTTTATTGTACGTAAATTAAATATATTACAATAATATGGCGGTCTCTATGTAAATAACGTGACTTAATAAAGACAAACTTAACAATTACAATTAGAGGTTTAACTAGTACGCGCTCAAATAGCTAACTTTTGCTCGATTCTCTGTGCGAAAAATCACATGAAACGCCTAACAATCTTTTCGTTATCTAGCTGATGAATGACTTTATAAGACGTAGTGTCAACAAAACCGCTTACAACGGTTTACAGACTTCTGCTTACCGACAGTCTTCGTAAGGTTGTGAAAGCCATTAGAAGCTAACAATCCACATCACACGAAAAAAAAACCGCTTACCATACCTACCATAATTCGACAAATAAATAACAGACTACCAAAATTACCCCACTCTCTCTCTCATGGTAAAATGTCAGGGTCGCTCTCACTCTCACTCAATCGTCATGGTGGCTCTCACTATGACGACTTATGATCATAATCTGGCTATATTATCATATGCAGGGTGAGTAATATAATTATCATAAGTTATCTTAGAGAGATAAGATTTATTGTTTTGTGTTGATTTAGTGAATAAGTGGCAAACATTACGAAAGTTTACAGAGGCTTTTCAAAACAAATTGACATGCACAAAAATGTCTGCAAAACCTGAATATTGAATAATCATTTGTTTAAATTATTTATGAATGTATTCTTGCAAAATACTTAAATAATTTAATCATAATGACTAATGTAAAATAGGTAGGCGAGTATATAGTATATAGTAGTTATATTTGAGTTTTGCGAATTGATATGTTTATTTATGTAGCACACTAATCAAATAGTACCTAGGTGAACCGATGACCTGGAAGGGGTGGCGGGTAACCGAGGGATGAGGGCAGCTCGAAACCGGCGGACGAGGTGGCGAAAGGTGGGGGACGCCATAAGACGCGTCCAGCAGTGGACGTCTTTCGGCTGTACAATGATGATGTATTAGTCGGTACTAAAAAGTAATTGATAAAATTAAATAGATAGAAACTACCTTGTTGTCTACCTACATATAATATGCACGCTTTTGGTTTTGATATCTTATTTAATAAACTATTAAATTAATTTCATAGTAGGTTTTTATTAGGGTATTTGGTATCCTATTTATCTGACGTGCAATTCAACATTAATCCAAAAAAATTATATTTAATCATTACACATGTTTATAATCGAATGACCTATTGTTTGTGCTTGTTAAACAATTATTTGCAAACTACAGTCATTTATAAATTCTAGTATTTCTTCTATGTATGTCGATCGGGTAAAACCAAGCAAAAAAACCGCATCCACATATTTAACTAACTGTGGTTACAGTGAAGTCTTAATAATAAATACAAAAGAGGTCGAGGCCCGAGAAACGACAGTGTTTTATACACAATCAAGGCCTTAAAACCTTCAACAAATCTTTCTACGCGGTTACTCATCTACTCTGGATTTACGGGCAATCTGATGAAATGGTTGCAGAGGTAGTATGCGGTAAATACTTACGCAAAGATATTTTAAGTTTTTATATTACATACATACGGGTATTTTAACTCACGTCTGTTCTTTGAGAAGAACAGACTAATTTCCAATTTATTAAGGCAAGCAAAGTATGTTGTCTTTTATTTTTGATGCCAATAGTGGGTTGTCCCAAAGTTTCAATGATGAAGAATGATAGAAGTGGTATCTGCTGGTCTCGAACTTCTGCAATGCCAGGCGTTTCGCGCTTCCCAACCTAAAGATGTTTGAAGAAGGACATGTCATGGCGCTCTAGACACATTTTAGCAAGTAATTATTCGGTGCCTCCACGTCCTAGACATAAATCAATGCTGGAAACGAACCTTGCTGAGCAAGGTACCTATACTATATAAGGCTAGTAAGTAAAGTTTGCTGCAGTTTTATATTTTATTTCTTTCTCTTTCTTTTAAGTATAAAGGCAATGACGATGAGTTACCAAGAGACTTATAGTAGAGACTTTTATATAACAATAGGGCCAGCCATATCCGCCATTATCATCCACCGCGCCTTTTAGTAGGTGTTTTGGAGACTTTCCAGTCTAACCGGTTGTTACTAAATATCGGTATTTTACGAAGCGACTGCCATCTGACCTACACCATCGTACTACTAAGCAACACCTATAGGTATACTTATACGATGGTAAGCAGATTTTGTACAATTCATAATTATTATGACGAAAAAGGGACAAGTGACTTAACGTGCTCGAACAAAAGGTACGAGTAAATAAAATTTACTCTTTCTAGTGATTTAAATATGATTGAAGATTGCCAATCACGTAGCATAATATATTTTTTTACATATAAGCCTACCAAAATGATCTCACTCTGTATGTTGGCAGTTGCTATCATAGCAAATTGGTATGACTTTACATTAAAATAAGTACCTACATATATTTTGTTGCTTTTTAACGTAACTAATACTCTTATTAATAATAATCTAAGTTTTAAATTTTGTTTTCGGTTTGTACAATTTAACACTTAAATGTAAGAATATACAGCGGTAAATTATTTCAAACATAGATAAAAACTGAATGAACTGAACTGAAAGAAACAAAATCTAATCTCCAAACTGAAGGAGTTTCTTGCTTATCATAATTAATGTATCGTAATCAATCAGCCTATTACACACACAATACCTGGTCATTTACCTTCCTCATCTAGTTTCTGTTGTTTTTTGTATAGTATGTACATTTAAATTACTCCTGAGTATGATCGGAGCCGACTTTGTGAATTTCTCTTCTGATTAAAAGGTGTGTAAAGCTTCAGTGACACAGCAAATATTCTATATGAGCCTTCTGGGCTAATCCTACAGTAGAGAATCATGGGCGATCTGAACAAATACTGACATTAGGATGACTACTAGCCACTCGATAAGAAAAAGAAATCCTTCTGTGATAGGTGATTCTGCAGACTACCATCATCTTTTTCGTTTTACTCTCGACACACCCACATAGATCAAGTACAAAGCCTTTGATTTATTTAGACATTTTTAAGCATTTTTCTGAAATACACGGCAATGTTTGTATCACTTAATAAAAAAATTAATAGTTATGAGAATTTCATAATTTGAATACAATAAGGTTGAAGAGTTAGTTAGTGATGATGTTGACTCCAGAGACGTGGTACCCTACGTGGTACTACACATAGCTAATTTAGCGTGAAATACATAGACAAATGAAATTCACATTATGGTGCTTTTCGCGTAAGTAAGAACATTTACGTATGTCTGAGAAAATACATAAAACCTATTATCATAAAGCTTACAGTATATAATAAGTGTTTATGTAATACGCACGCGTTATTACGATTCTTGCTGTACTAAGTTACTAAATCGATTGCATACATTTCCTCCACATGGCCGAGTTTCTTTACGATTTCTACAAAATTAATGTCTATTGTTTTGCGTTAAATAACTTCTTTCTCATATTTACCAAAATCACATGATTTACATAAAATAATATTCATACTAAGATTTCGAATTATCTACATATTTAAATGTCAATATTTATTTGGTTTAGTAGTAACGATTTTAGGTTCAGTTTGCTTTGTCCTGCAGTGCAGAGCTGCGTATTGTACACTGGTTCATTGATTGCACGATCAGATAGCATACATGATTCTTGAGAGAAAATCTTGTTATGAAAATAGGTCGTCTGACAGCGAAAGTGAATTATGCAGACGGCCATCGTCATTTCTAGGACGCTATCGCGCCAGGTTGATTGACTGTTTTCATTGGTGAGTGTACGCCGTGGTCGGGCCGGGTACCTCCACCACTTCGGCGCTCTGCTGACGCGCTGTGACGGTGTGCCGTGCGCCGCTCTCGCAGTGTTGGTGCTGCAGCTATACGCGTCGCCTCGTCCGCCGCGGCCTCCCGCACGTAACGTTTTCAACAACCGCTATTTTACGTGCGCTTGAGCAACGTGTTTCAGTTACCTTTCAACCAACCCTTTTTCATCCTTAAACTATCACAGGTTTAAGTGTTTACCTTTCGTTTAAAGTAGTCAGTGCATTGACACCAATTCTTAGTGTTCCCCGGTGTCCGTTCGAAGAAGTGGCAAGAGGCTGTGTTTGCACAAACGAGCGAAAGCGGTCAAGCGTGTGTCAACCGACTGCGGAATTTGGTTGTGTAGGTGTTTTTCTCTGTGTTGTGTTGCAATGAAAAATAAGTAAAATATGTTGAAATCTGGTTTATGAGGAGTTCTGTGAATGTGTTGATACGCCTGCAAAAAACAGGTACACATGCTTATGTAAGGCAGAGCTGACACGCAGAACAAGTGAGTATACCTACCTAGACCTACTTTATGACAAATCAATCGATACCTACATAATGATACACGCTCGTTTTGCAACCAACTTAATTACTTTATAATCGAGTTTCTGTTGACTGTGCCGACTGTTTTATGTCATGTCATAAGGCATTAGAAAGTATATGCCTAGTTCAGTGTGAACAACATGTCGATGAAATTGATTATAATGTAAACATTATATCAGTGTGTTAATAAATACAGGTGCAATGCCTATTTGCTGCCTACTTCAGACAGAAAATTAATTATTAATACTTAGTAGGTATCTTTATAAGTACACTGCAAATTGTAAAAACCCAGATTTTCCTAATAAATTTACTTTGAAATTGTGTAATAAGGTAGGTATGATAGTTAAATCACCTTACGGGACTAAGGTCGGCGATTTTAATGCCAAAGATCAGGATTTTTGTTTATTCAAACTTCTGAATTTATGTCGTAGGTCTAAGATTGAAAACACATGTGGCACGAATACATAATAAATTGTAGCTAATAAATAATCTGATATTTTGGTATCATAATATTTGCTAATGTTATTATATCAATACTTTCAAATAATCTAAGAAAAGGTGATAATAAATCTAAGTATAAGAATATCGTGATGCCCTGGTAGCTGAATTACCGTTACAAGTCTTTTGTAAACAAATGTTGTAGGTACAAAACCGAGCAAGAATTATTACGAATAATGACTTTTAAAAGAAGTTATATCACATACTCTGTGTCGGACCCTCAACTTACCAACTAGCTAGTTTATTTATTTATTTATTTATTTATTACTCTTAAACTTACATCTATCTTTACAGGCAAGCCTAATGCGACAGAGAAGTTGAGCTTTTTATCTAGTTTATAACTATATTTATTTCATTACTTATGCCTGGCCTTTTAAGTTATAGGTGCTTATTTGTACCTAATCGCAATATTTATTTACACTCTTTTAATTACGTAGGTAGAAGACTATCTTATGTGTTTGATGTATGTAAATTATTGTAATAATATTAATGGCAGCTTTCACATAATCCGACAGTAATCTTGTTAGTTATGCAAAATAATTAGATAAATATTGTACCTTGTGAGTTTACAAGTAATGTACAAGCAAAACACAGAAGCAATGCCGAGGTTATAAACTACAGATCCTAGATAATTATAATAATATATGATTCAGGCTTATTTACCTAAAATTATTTTTCCCACGAAAAAGTCAACATTGTTTTAGTTAAATTTATTTTTATCTTTAAAATACTAACATCATTTTGAATATCCGGTATCGCTAAAACTGTATAGAGGTGACACGTGCAAATTTTTCTAGACCTCCAAAGAACAAAAGTTACAAATTTAGCAGTTTTTATGATAACTTTGTAGGCATTTACTTGCGTGCAATCGATGAATAAGTTACTTCAACGTGTAACCGTTAGTATTATTTATAAATACTTTTTAATATTACTACTGAACTACATGACAGTGGATAGACGACTGGCAAGCTGCGGAACTTTCCAACACTGAAATGCAACGTAATTAATACGTTACGTTTCACCAAAACTCTACATCTTTAGACTTCTTTGTATATAAATAAAAGCTTACTTTAGGTAAATTTATAACCGTCTCATCCTAACGTCAACGGGCAAGCAACGAACTTGCAGACAGAGCCGGTCCAACGTTTGCTGTTTATGCGGTGTGCAAGTGCAACATTGAATGAAATTAGGACTTAACGTGAAGCATTATCTTACAAGATTCCATAAAGAAATTCCTTAATGGCCTAGTTGACCTAGTGATTATCGTATCCGCTTTGTTTACACGAACTTGTGGGTTCGACACCATGTATATATAGTACCAATGTCACTTCTTCGAATTCTGAGTGCCTAGTGCGAGTTTGTTTTACGTTAACGCAATCGACACGCTTATGACGTTCCGTGCTCCGATTGGCCCGCTCCATGCTCATAACCAATCAGAGAGCCAAACGCGGTAAACGTCTCGATCGCGTTAACGTAAAGTATACTCGCAATAGGCACCATATGAAAGAGGCCTTTACCTGCAGTGAGATAGGAAAGAAGGAGCTTATTTTATAAAAAACAGAAAAGCATCTCTTACTCGGCGAGAAAATTAATAAACGTGACACGCCCGTTGCATTGCGGTTTATGCTATTAATGATGTCCCGAAAAAGTACTTAGATATAGGTAGTAATGAGTGGTATTACATCAAGACAGATCAGAAATTGTTCAAAAATCACATATGATTAGGGTCAAAATATTTAACTGGATGCAAAGTGATATTATCTTACTGGAACTGGGACTAATTTTGCAAATCACACTAATTGTTTGCCAGCAAACTGTGCTCGAGGCTTACGATAATCACATTATGCAGACCCTGTAATACTGTTACGCGCTTACTAACGTAATAACAGCCAATCCAATATCTCACGGATTCAATTCTCCAAACCCCTTTTAATAGCGAGCATCTGAAAACTGACGCCGCAATTATTTACAGTTGATAAAGTTTATTTTAAAGCTTCGGACTTTAAGTACAAGACGATAAAATTGTAAATGTAAAAGTCAAGGACGTGGCCATTTAGAAGGATTGATTTGTTTTTTATTTTTATTGCATACTTAAGTTTTTGTCTTAAAGTTCACTCGTATAAAGTAAAAGCCTATGACGTTCTCTAGGGTTCAAGTTATCTCTGTAACAAATCACATCAAAATTTATGTTATGGTAACAAGGATTTGTGTTTTGTTTATATCATTTCGTGTTATATTTTCAGTTTGTGTTATATTTCATTAGTTAAGTACATACAATTGATAATTGGTATAAACAATTTTAATGTTTATTTAACTAACGAATTTGTATAATCATTGATCGCTATGTAAGTACCTTATTATCGTATTAAGTTGGTAGCTTTAATTTCCACTTGGTATTTATTGATAATATGAGTTTGGATAACTTCCATTACTCTGCTCCAAGGAAATTGTGGGTTGTGTGGATTAGTTAATGGGTTCTTTTATACATTATTAACCTGCTAGCTAACTGATGTTTACGATAACAAATGCTTCAGAAAGGTGTTTACACTGGCGGAGAACGCACTGCCTTATAACCTGGGTCAGGGAGCGAGCTCGCAGCTTACAACATTGTTTCTAAGTATTTTCTCTGTAAGGAAGGCAAAGAGATAAAGCGGTTATGCACTACGTCCGATCCCGGTACCCGTAAAATACTATCCGTCAAAAAATTGTCCCCATAAAGGTGATGACGGAATTTGGACATAGTGCTTAAGCTACTATAAAAATAGTTCAACGAAACAGCCCTTAGACACATCACGATAAGCCTAACTATACACATATGTGTGTAACCTACACACATATGTGTATAGTTTGTGAACTTTGCTTTATCCATCATACGTACTGTGTCCGCAAAGTGTGTATGCGTAAGCTTAGCCATAGGCGAGACTTCCGTAATAGAGCCTAAATGGGCCAAAGTTAGCTCAAAGAATATTTATAACAAAACACGCACCTCTATACAATACAACAACAATAGTTAAAGTTAAAACTAGTAGCTACTAAGACTGCACATTGAAGAAAATAAAACTATGTAGGTATCGCAATAAATGCCGGTCTAAAGTCCATAAACGTGCTGACAGCTTGTTTTTAGGGCTAGTAGTACGATTGACGTAAAATTATAAGTCGAAGACGTCATTGTAAAGTTAGACGTTAACGCACTTAAAATTTCTTTATACAACACGTTCTGTCAGATTTATAAATATGAAAGTCATTCAATGTCAAAGTCAGAATGATTCTCAGCGGTCTGCATTCATTGCTTATGTGTTTTAATCAATAAATCATTCTGTATTTACCAATTACCGCTACCGTGACATCTTTAATTTTGTTATTTAGGTAGTTATGTATAGAATAGGTATTTACACGCGTTTTACTATTTTGGACAATTGAATACTTTACCTTCAAAGGGGAAGGAAGCAACTTAGTACAGATGAGATGTCCCTTGATATTTTCAATATCTTTCTGTTTGGGAATGGGCTCACCTTCATAAGAAACTCCGACACAGCTATCTTAATACGTAGATAAGTCAAAATTTTCCTTCCTTAACAATAATGAGAAAATGAGTCAAGAATGGCAAAATTCGACTCTAAAAAAAAATTATTCGTAATGACCGTAGATCTTGCTTAAATAAAGAATACAAAACAAAATGTAACGCAATGAGAGACTACATTTGCCAATAGTTTCTATTGTAACGTGTTTTATGATTCAGAAGCCTCTTGCATGAACAACTTTCCATTTTATGATCAACTGAGCCCTTCATTCCAATATTACCTATTCTTCAACTTTTACTACACAACTTTTGTAGTTTATTAAAATATATCATATGGCTAGTCTAATTATATTTAGCAAAGTCAAATTTACGTGCCTACATACATCAAAAACATTTTTGGATATTCATTAGATTTCAGATAATTACTTAAAGTTTGAGGTTATTTATTTATAGCTCTTCAGTTGACGGAAAACCTATTAATTACTACATTACACTACAAAACAGTATCCACTCTTCTTACCTTTTACTCAGTAACGCGTGGAGGTATGAAGCTGAAATTATATCGAATACTCTTAACTGCGACCTCTTAAAGTTGTGACAAAATCAAAGTTCTATGTCAAGTAATCAAAAGATATGTTATATTCATGTTATTTATATTCACTACAAGTTTTTACGAAAACCTCGGTATGCGAGTTCGACTCGCACTTGACCGGCTTTTTTAAGAGGATCCAAGCACTTTGATTTTGGAGTTGTTGTAAGTGCTATATTAATTATGAATTGTTTTCTAAAGTAAATTTACAATGTTTTTTTTTTAATTTATCCTAAAATCCTCGCCAAGGTTTGTCTAAGATAAATCCATCTCTCTACAACAAATTCAAGAATGGAATGGATGATGACTAATGATGAGGCATGGATAATTTTATTTACAATAATATGTAATTTATTATATTGCTTTGCTATGAATGAGTTTTACTACTCAAAAACTTATAACTAGATGATACTTTCACTTATTAGTTAGTACATCTCCTACAATGAATTTGCGTATTCGATTTATGCAAATGGGGATAGCTGCATTTTCCGCTAAGCAAATGCCTGTTAGTGTAGTAGCAAAGCTGACAATTATTGCGGAAAATACAGACGTGGATCGGAGGTCATAACAGAATTACTGTTTAGACTTACTTATTTAAAATTAAGTAAAAATGTTTTCTTTTTACACAAGAAGCTTGTGTTATTCATTTTTATGAGCCCTTTAATATTTTTATGATTAATTGATGATTTTTGAATGTTAATTATCAATGTAAATAATAATAAACACTTAACGATGGAAAATAGCTGATTTGCTAATTATAATTTAGTTTTAATTAAAGGCAAGGAAAAATTAATTAATAAGTGTGGAATGTTATGTCATGTAATGAGCGGTACTTATAAGTGCCGTTTATATAACCGATGTTACCAGAATGGCCCGAAGAGGATTTACCGACGGCTCTAACATTCAGAGAGAATTTGATAGTCCCTTAAGAATATTATAGATTTGCTGTCGTGTTCATTTTGGTCTATATAAAATATTGTTATTAAAAAACAAAAATGCCGCCTGCCTAAAACAAAGTAAAAAGAAAGGAACCCATTTTTTCTCACTCCCTCAAGCAATAGGAATCTAATGACATCTCATACAATAAAATCCATCAAGCCATTTAGCTGTAGAGCGTGCCAAAGAAAAAGACATACTTACCCGCATACATACATACATACATACGCTTGAAAAACATTACCCTCGATGACTTTGGCAGTCGGGCAAAAAAATTTAAAGGCACGATTTATCTAGATAGGTAACAAGGTGTCACAGGGAATTTTACAAAGTACTTACAAATAAATCGTAGTACACTAAAGATACGGTCACTCAGTACGTTCGTTATGCCAAGCTTATAGTTTGTTTATTTTTGTGACTCACATATTGCTCGTTACTTACTATAGTGAAATGGTCCACGCACAGACTGCATAGATAAGATAAGAACACGGATCCGGACGCATTAGTTCATGTTATCTACTACCTTTTTGGAGCATAGACACACTTGGGAGAATATCGTAGGTCAATGGTGCACGGTTATCGCTCCATATCAGACCAGCCTTCACCTCGACATTTACCAAATTGTTATTAGCGCATCTTGTAATCTTTATTGTTCCTGTATTGTGCGTATAATTTGACGCAACACAAGATACCTATGTGAAAATGTTAATGATGCAGAAAAAATATATTTATCTTTTTCTAACTGTAGGTATGATCTAGTTTCTGTTTTCGTTTGTTTCTTTTTCTTTTTGTACTGTTTAAACACAGTTAGATAGACATATGCCTCGCCGAGCCATAATAATATTTGTGCTTTGTTACACAAGTTTAATACGTTTTGTTATAAATTAGCATTTTACATCATATTAGGCATAAATAATAGGTAGATATTAATTATTTTCAACAACAGACGAAACCGTCATGCATAATTAAATTATTTTTATTGATCAATGCCTAACTCACACGATTGTTCAATAACATGGAAACTTGTTTGGTTCCATATACATACCTACTCATGACATTTAAAATTAACATTATCGATACTAAGTAGCAATCTGGGATTGGGGAACTGTGAGAGATAATCCTGAGACTTGACAAGGGCTCTTGCTAACACCGAGATAAACCTACTACAATGAATCGTGAATAATATCCTGTAGAAAGAATTGTGGCATTTAATCAATCAAACTGTAGGGGATAAAAAAAGAAATAGCGGGAAAATAAATAATAATTAGGACATTTCTTTTGTACAAGTAACAAAGCGTTTGACGGAAGAAAAGCTCAGATAATTAAATACTTATAACATATATTACAAATTTGTATGTACTATGTACCACACCATGTAGACTCTGTTCTAGAATATGAAACCACAACATCTCTTGTTACGAGTGTCTGAACAGACAGAAGGAATATTAGGCAGAAAGCATAAGCGTCACCGCCGGCATACCAAAAACTGGTAATGATCTTACGAAAGACTTATATCCTGACAGTAGATGCTGATAATGTTACTTCTACTACGTTCGATTACGACGGAGAGTATTCTACGATTTCTATAGTTCTAACAGGTCCGTTTGAAAAAGAAATTACTGCCTACCCACTTTCTATTTTAACGTGGTAATAACACGCAAGTAATGTCTCTGTCATTATAAGCCTTGAAAGGCAACGGAAGCCATGAAATCTGCGTTCCCAATGCTCATTGTATACCTATTTGAAATAAGTCAATAAATACGGTATCCTCGTCAGATGTCATAACTCACCAGAAAATATTCTCATCTCGTCATTTACATGTAAATGCTTACGTAAACCACAGTGCATCACCAATGACTGGAGAAACCTATATTTGCTCAACCGAAGGTCGCTTAACTCTTTATTTAAATAACAGAACACATTGAAACTTTATGATGACTATGTTTTAAGACAAAATTTACAAATTGCTATTTGTTCAAAAGTGACACAAACTTTGGTAGAAATAATTGCTAACAAGAAAACGGCTATGTTGGTAAGAAGTAACCGTCTCTCATGGAACTTAGAAGCAACAAAAGTACAGTTTGCTACAATGAGAACATTGTAACTGTGTCTGCAAAGACAAAATGGATTAGACATTATTAGATAGGTGGCACGTAGAAAAATATTTAGCGGCATTTGTGATTATGTCATTGGATGGAAATATTTCTAAATATTTATAAATATAATTCCATTAAGAAACAGGTTTCTAAACCACTGGATAACCTCATAAGAAAATACACATAATGTAGCCAGTTTCTAGTATATTCTAATCTATCTTGATCTCTGTTTAACCATTGTTAAAGCGTACGTCTCGGCCGTCATATCGGACGATGACAACGATTACTTTATTACTGGTAAACGACGCATAATGGCAACAATCAAGGGCAATCAAAGTGGTCACGAAACGATTGAACTCTGCTCCCTTGTTATATACGAGTGCATGTGTTCATTGAGTTTCAAGTATCTACTTGTAGTAAGGTACGCGAATATATACGATTATGTACATTGCATTTTTTTAAAACCATGTTTACTTTGAAAACGAAACACCCAGATCAATGCAAATAGACATGTTCATGCACACAAATATTTGCACTGAGCGGGAATCGAACCTGTAATTTCAGGTCGTCGTTCTTGTCGTTTTTGTTTAATTTTGAATGTTTATTTCTATCATAAAAAGTTAATTTAAAAATTGACATTAATAACAAAAAAAACTTGGGAATTTCTGTGTTACTTATTTTGCAAGAGGTGTGACTTTGTGTCACACTACAGAACATTAACAGACGCGAGATTCATAGACCACGCTATCTACTTAATACTATAAGACGGACTGTAAGTTTGTTTGACGCTATGTTTATGATAATGACTCTTAACTTTATTTTAATTACTTTTTAATCATATTTATTTGTCATTGTATATTGTCATGCATTATGTTATTGCAAGTAGAGATAGGTACCTAACTGGGAATTTGAAATGTGTTATTGCAGTTGCTTGAATTTTCAAAGCAAAACTTTGGAAGACCAAAGAACGGATAATGGGTAATTAAAAAACTCGGCCATTTTTTTGTGATGTATAAAAGCATTAAGTACGACTCATATTTGACTAGCATATAAAATTATATAAAACATTTATAACGATTTATTTATATTTTCAAGCTTCACATTAAAATTCAGCTTACGACTCTCAGTTTTAGACTGAAATAAGAATATATTATCATAGAATATATTATCATATTTAATAGAAATAATATTCGCGCAAATACGTGAACATTGTTTTCATATGCGACTCGTATTTACATAAACTTGAAAAGGTGTGTGTATTTAAACCCGCTAGAAGATAAAACTGGATGAGGAAAAATTACATCCAGGTTAAGCATATGTTGTAGGTCAAGTTCAACCAACGTTGTTCCTGTTTATGTATAGATGAATCTACAGTAGTGCTTATTTTAAACATTTTCTTTTAAAACTGAAGTCTTTAATAAATGAGTACTTCGAATATATTCGCATAATTATTCTTAAAAGTTCTACTTCTTCTAGCTGTTGACCACAGTTCCGCCGGGCGGCGTGAATGTCGGTTATATCGCATTTTCAATACAAACTTTCATCCCCTATTTCAACCCCTTCAATACATTTTTTCGGGATAAAGTATGTTGTTCCCCAACGTCTATTCTATCTCTATACCAAATTTCATCAAAATCGGTTGAGTGGTTTAGGCGTGAAAGCGTAACAGACAGAGTTTTTTTTTTTTTTTTTATCTTTATTTTAGAGAACTTGGTTCACAAAAGAGAAGCGACCATGTCGTCCTCGTAAATCTACTTAAAATAATTGTTGACAGACAGAGTTACTTTTGCATTTATAATATTAGTATGGATTAAAACTCTTTAAGACCGTACTTAATTTTCTTTGGTATCAAGCTCGTTCGCCTATATAGTCTGAAGTCATTCACAGCACGTTTGCAAAGCCAGCAGTAGCAATTTCTAAGTTAGGAGCTAAACCTCAGATAACATAAATTATTGGGTGTTTATTCATTATTCTAAGAACCAGGAATTCGATTTTCGCATTTAATAATGATAAGCAACGCGAAATTGTTTAATAATTATGTTATACTGTGTACTTAACTGTTGTCATTGTGCCATTAGCGCAGCAATCATTTCTAGACCCCACTTAGGCATCACCATCACTTAAGAGTGGAATCATTTTCGTGTACAAAAAATTTCTACTGCGTTGTGGAATCAACACAGATTAAATAAAGCATTGTCTAATCGTCCAACACTCGCACGATCATGCGATGCTACCGTTGTACTCACCAAACGTGGGATCAAAATATAGCAATGTTTTCTGTATGTTCTCGACATCAAAGAACAGTTTGAAGTTCGCACATTCGTGTGAGCTAATAAGAACTTCTTACACTTCTACGGCAAAGATTATTTTATGACACATGAGAATTGGTTAATGTTACTCTTACATTGTTAGCAGCATAATCTTTTCACAAAGTAACTGTAGCTCATACTTTCTGTGAATACTTTAACGTTAAAATCCGTGGCTTGTTCTGTCTGAATGTGTTTTGCTTTAAAAATCAAGGCATGCATTTTAAAGCAAAATACGTCTATCAGATCACAATATTATTATGAGAATAATACAGGCCTTATATAACTATGAAAAGTAATATTTTTCCTGTTCAAAGTGTATCGGTTTCTATTTCATTGAACTTTACAGTGCAATTTGATGCAATTTATTTCTATTGGTTTATCTTGTGTATGAGAATCGGGACCCGTTCCGATTTTCTTATCTGTGTCCACGTCTCTGTAAAATCCAATAAGATGCGAATCAGTTTGGTATCTACGAATATATTTACTGAGGTCTATTTGTTTACTTTTTCATTCATATTTATTTTGACTTTTGGAAGGGTCTCCGACGTCTCATGGGACTGCTCAAAAAATAAATTCTTTCGTTGAAGTCCGTCTACATGTGTCTTTTGCAATCTTCTACTTCGGTTAGTGACAGTATGAATTTTTGTCGCAAAATTTATACAACTGTTTAATTAGATAAAGATATTATTAGTGAAGTAAACAGCTGTCGGTTCTTGTAATGGTGATTTTGAATAACCACACATTCCTTACCTACTTGATAAATCAATTCAAACTTCGGTGATTCTAAGAACCTCTTTACATGACTTTAATATACTTACACACGACATTGAATATGGACATTGATTTTAAGTGTGTTTTTTTTTTCTAACCATAAACAAATTAAATAACAGATTTTTGACATTATTTATAAAAAATAATCTACGTGTATAATAATTTACACATCACTGACAACAATGGCCGACATTCTTTAGCTCAGTTGCCATAATTAAAGAAGAATTGTAAACGGCGTTAGGTAATAGCAGCTGTTATTATCGACAACCTAATAATCTATTACTGCATAGATAAATGTCAAGCGATTATTCTATAAATGTTCTCGAAAGATGTTAGGCAAGTTCCGAGCTGGCTTTAGACAATTAGGTAACAAAATGTTGCTTGTTTAGTCCTGAAATATTGTTAAATAGGCTTAATATGTGAGACAGAGAATAGAGCTGCGCTTTTAAATGTCTGTTTCGCTGTTAATTCTATATAGCTATCTCAATAAACTACATAGGTAACTAATTTCAAATAAGTTTATAGAACATGAAAATTTAGTTTCATAACTTTCCAATTTAAAACGACGGAACAAAAAGTGAAGAAGGTTTATACGCGTCGAGGCACGTATATATAGTTTTTTTATATATGACCACGATATTTAAAACTGTTCTTACGAAAGTAGAAGTTTTTTTTTCATTTTATCCCAATTATAAACCACATAGTCCAATCCCGGGATAGCCGCAAGATCCCGGGATTGTGCATCAAAAATGCAGTAATTCCGGGATTGATTCTCTAATGACCACGCATAACTTTTTACAGAGTTGTGCGTTTTTGATAATACTTTTTTATTAGAAATTTAAACCCCGACGTTGGTCTCATATAAATTAGAAAAAAATTCAATCCTAAGGGCAGGAAAACAGGGTATTGTTAAGTGGGATTATATAACAGTAAATAGCGTTCTTAAAAGTAATTAAAAATTAAGCATGTAGTAATTAGTAGATTATAGCCACAAAAAATTATAAAATAAAAACTTTTAACAAAAAAATAATCAAGCAATGCGCCGCTGTGCATCATGCTTTTCGTATTTTATTAATTTGCTTGTTTAGTGCCGACTCAAAATTTAAGAAATTTGCCGATATTTGAGATAAGTATATGTAAAAAGCTAGTTGCCTTGCTGCAATAGTTGCTTCGTCTGCAAAGCGCCTTAATGTCTGGTGAGACACACATCTCTTAGCTATTTTAAAACTAAAACAATCAATTCAATTGACGCATTATTCATCAATAAATTATAATCTATGTTTTTCGTTAAGATATTTTATTTATTTAAATATTATTAGATACTATAAGTTATTTTGAATATAATACCTAGATAAAATATAGTAAGTGCGGGTGTACCTACCTGTTTAATCGACATGATGGACTGACTGGTTAATGATAACCTGACTTTTCTTTTTATAAAATATTACTTGGTTGTTTTACTACTTAAAGTCAATTAAAATTAAATATGAGTATTAAACATTTTTTAAAGAAAATATAAAAGGTATTTTTTTAAAGCAACAGTGTTTTGTACAAAAATGTTAAAAAAACATGAAGAATAATACCTAAACAGAAGTTCAGACTATTAATTATAAATGAACAATGAACTATAAATTTACGTAAACACCCATCATGAGATAATTAGCTAGATATAAAAAAATAATGGTCTATGGTCTATGGTTGAGACAAGTAGCCCTCACTTGTCATATTGAGTAATCAAAACAAAATTAAATAAACGTTATTTATAGCCAAAGTTAAATAAATATAACTATTGAATATCTAGGAACAACGAGTAAAACTAAACAGTGACATCATTCAATTTTGATAGTATTCATAAAGAGTTTTAAGTACCTATTGTAAATAATAAAAAAGTGACTAGATAGCATACAAAGCTTAAAAGCCTCTTAAAGATAAAAAAAGCAATGCGCCATTAAATTAATTGGCTTCATATGTTTGACCAAATATCTGTTTTATCCACGTTTTTTAATGTCCATTACTCATATTATTATACAGTGATAAAAACATCGTCAGGAAAATTAAAAAGATTCGAAGTGTTTCATGGCATTAAAAATTACTCAATGATGGATGATAGCATAAAAATACAGACTATTTTTCTTTTGTTTAAACTATAAAGATATTGTTTTCTATACAATTATTTGCCTAGTTAACTTAAAGTGATAAGATGGATATGGGGAATGATGTGGCTGTGTGACTGGGGACGATGACGTTGAGAAATTAGTTTAAGAAATGATTTGGAGCAGGTTTTTATCTAGTAGACAGCATAGGCTAAATATAACAATGCATACTACAAAACACGTACACACCTCGACTACTTTGCTTACGCTAAGTGGATGGTTACGGGTTACCCACGTACAATTTGTTATTCCCGCACAATGTAGGTAGATATTTATTTAAAACTTAGTTCTATATACATAGTCTCTCAAACTTCAACGACTTTGCAAACAACTAATGAGAAAAACGTGTTGTGCCAAACCACAAAACAATGCATAAAGAGGAAAAATACCTTTGACGTCACGAAGGCACAAAAACCTAGAGAAATATCGTTTTAACAATACTTTAATGAGTTCCGTCTATAATTATATCACCTTCAAATTAGCTTTAATTAACTACAATACCTATAATAATAGATAGAAGTTTTTACTATACCGACGTCGCTATGGTAATATGGAGATCCATAGAAAACTAAAACAACTATTTTTATGAAATTCGCGGTAAATGTTCATATACTGTCAAAATACATAAATGAACAATAAACTATAAATAAATACGAAAACGACCATTAGGAGGTAAATAGTTATTTGGCTGTGATAATGATTTTTTATTATTAGATG
Source organism: Parascotia fuliginaria (assembly GCA_963082885.1). NCBI lineage: Eukaryota > Metazoa > Arthropoda > Insecta > Lepidoptera > Erebidae > Parascotia > Parascotia fuliginaria. Next base: position 8,116,400 of record OY720174.1, on the reverse strand, counting down.
TTATATTTCATACATCGTAAGTGTAAGAGTGCATAATTATCGCCAACAAACTGTATAGTTTGGCTAATTTTTGTAAAACATTGGTGTATGTGAAAAAGTTGAATAAATGTTTAAAAAAAAGTAGGCATAACTGCTTGTGTACGACTAAATATCAGAATTTTATATAAAGATACTGATGTCCACAGCCCTGATTTTGTATGGTTATTTATTTATTTGGCTTAGAATAAGTTACAATCATATTATAAATAATAAATACGGGGTATACAGTTGAAAGCCAGATTGTAGCTCTGAGTATGTGTGCAAAGAGGCTCCAGATAACAATTGATTAGACTAATAATAATCAGACATCTTATGCTGCTAATAATTTAAACAATTTAGATTTTATGCTGAAAATAGCACTATTTTCAGCATAAAATCTTGTTGTGTTAAAAAAAATGCAAATATAAAAATATATTTTAAATAAAAAAATAATTTAATTAACTTATATAATACTAGCGGCCCGCCCCGGCTTCGCACTGGTGGACATTTTTTTAAACATTTTGGGATAAATAAAGATACTTTTGTATGGAAATATAGAAAAGAGTTTTTTTTTAGGCAACTTTTTAAATTTTTCTCTCCGTAAGAACCATCCTCGTATTTCAAGGAATATTATAAAAAAAGAATTAGCGAAATCGGTTTAGCTGCTCTCGAGATTTGCGCTTAGCAACACATTCAGCGATTCATTTTAATATTATAGTTATAATATTTTTTATTATAGTTTCTAAAAATAATTTGCATAGTTTAATGTTTGACCTTAATGGTCTAATTTTTCCCTGCTTTTTGCCGTCACTATATCTGCCGAGTCGGGTAGCGAATCTATTACATTAGATATTTAATAGGGTATCTACAAACAGTATAGGTGTTTTTTCATCACACGAGTTGCAGAAAGTTGAGTTTTGAACAAAGTGCAATTTAAAATAAAAATTGCCCCTATAAGCTATATTAAGAGGCTGCGTGCCTTCGAGATAAGTACTTATTTTTATTATAAGCACGGAACAACAAAACACCCTAAATAGAATAGACATTGTACCTTGTACATTCTACCTGTGAGGCATGCAAAAATTGTTTAAATAACAGTTTAAAACAAATTACTTAATGGCTAAATTGACTTATCAGCTAAAAAATCAGTAATACAGTAATAACATTTATCAATTAGAAAATTTGTGAGTAGTCTTTTGAAAATTCTGAAAGATTGGTTTTTAATATCATTAGGTAGTTTATTATAAACAGTCAGTGCCATACAAATAACACTAAGAGAGTGTTTTCTTGGTTTTGTGATAATGAGCATGATTTTGTATGTAGTACATATCTGTATCAAATACCGCGTTCATTGACTCTGTGAGAAAATGCACTGTAAGAAACCCTCTCACAGGCCGCAAAATTATTTTCGATGACACCTGTTTTAAACATAGTCTTACAAAATACTAGTGAGCATAATCTAATACTTTTCAATGCGAAGAATATTTTTTGCCTGACACGATCATAGCACGCTCATGGTATGGTACAGTGTAATGGGCAGACTCCTTTAAAATTTTTGTTTATGAAAACTCTTATGTTTATTATGAGTAAAAAAAACTGTAGAGGTCTTTTTCAGCGGCGTATTCCTTATACCTAGTTGTTTATTTAGACTGATTGGCCATATTATCTGATTTATTTTTAATAATTGTAGAAAAATTACAATATATTTCTACTTCTTATCAGTTGGGCTGTTGCCTCGTCTGTCACTGGATATAATAAATAAACTACCACTACGTCGATCATCTAGGTAGCTCTTATAAACATGGTAACAACCGGGGTCGACTTTAAACATGACCTCCGAAGCATGGAGATGCTTAGATCAAATACCACTTTGCGGTCACCCATCCATGGGCCAGCCGCAATCTTTGTTGCTTAACCCGCTGATCGTTTTAGCGTTTAGTGAGAGCAACGAGCTATGAGCTATAAGTCCTATGGTAAGCCTTCAGTAAATACACCAGGCACGCTGTTAATTTAGTAGAAAGTGCTAGCAATATTACAATTTATTTGCTTGTTGATAAATTGCCAATTACTGAGTTTCCGTCAGATTACTTTATCCATGATTACACCATCAGGGAACCCGTTAATTGTTGTCAGTTAGATATTATTAATTATGAAGACAAATTGCTTAATTAAATTATATTTTAACAACGTTTTTAGAATGGTGTTTAATAAAGAAAATATGATGATAATATAATAAGTACGAGTATACTAACCTATCATACACAAAACATGATATAATAGCGTATAATCAAAGGAATACGAAGTTGTAATTATACTTAATTTGTATTCTGAGAAAGTTTAACAACAAGTAATTTCAGTCAGAAAGTTCAAAGTTTTTGATATACAATTTCTCAAGTATGGAAATTCTTAGAAAACATTACACATTTATATGAAGATCTACATTATATATGATGTTTGCTTTTAAATAAATAATCCGAGTCTTTTATAATGAAAAGTATTAAAAAACATTTTCATTTTTATAAAAGGTTTTGCCACTAAATATCACATCATTCAATTTTAAGTGGCCCATATTTGTCAGGCTCTTTTTGTCACTATTATGAACTTTAGAAATAGAAATAGTTTTATACTTGAAGTTAGCTTGTGTTTGAGTATTTAGGTTTTAGTTACCTATTTATTATACTGCGACATTTTTATTACGATTTTGTGTTCAATTGCAGAAAGGCTATTGAGGTAACATGCAGCCGTAACAACACTATCTAAGAACCTGTATAGTTTTGTGCTACACTTGCGCTACAACTAAAACTTATTGTTTTTTTGTGAATGGCAATCTAGCTAAGAAAAAAAACAACACAAGTACTTACAACACACGGTTCGGGTAAAATTTACTCAACTTAAGTACAATAGAGGCTATTTCTGTATAGCGTATGTGTTGTAGTTGCCGCGTTTTCATTTTGTGGGGCAGATGCCGCGCGTGCAATTTGACACCATCATTGTCAAAACCACACATTTACATTCTGATAATCTGAGTATTCTAAGATCACAAGTTTATCAATGCTTAGTAGTCAGTACCTGCTTAGCCTTAGCGGCACTTCTTTCTTCAATTAAAATAATTAAAAAAACACCTTCAGTGTTTATTAATCAACCGTTGGTTTAATATTAGGTATTACCTAATAATTTGACTTTGAAATTTCATTTGACAGATCAGTTGTACAGAAATACAGTGACAGCTTGCTCGGGGTCGCAAATTTACGACGAACGCACGCATTTAAAATTACATTATTAGTATCTAATTTAGTCAATTATATAAATTTATATTAATTATAGTTTTAGGTCACCCAAATTGACTCTGCAAGAATTTTTCTGTAAATCACTACAAAGCAAGTAAATGTGATTTTGTAAATGTGTTTCAATAAGTGACAATACGAACAATAAAATTAAACTTTCTTTTACATATATTTGACAGTTACAAAGCATTATCTAGTATGGTAAATTAGGCGTTAAATAACTAAAAACTAGAAACGTAAAATAACTCTTAAATATACAATCACGTTACAATCGTGTTTCGATGACACGTTTCTTATCTCATTAGACTATATAATATTAGTCTAAAAGCCGGTTCATTAAGTAGACTGCTTTATCTAAACATCAACATTATATAAGTATTTTTTATATTAACATACCAAAATGGCTCCACTCTGTCTAATGGTATCAGTCAGTGGGATCTAGAAGTGGTGGCCACCAATCCTAAAGTCGTCAATTCCAAAGTTTCAGGCGTTTGGTCTATTTTGCTAGATAAAGACCACTCTCATTAAAATTTTATTTATTTATTTATTTTAAGTTGACATGCTCTGATCTATTACGATCAATATTAAATCAATTTTAAAAGATTAAAAGTAAATACTACCACTACTATGACTACTATACTATAATTATTTACCTATATATATATATATATTTATGTTAGCCTAGCAAAGTGACTACATCCCACCTGATGGTAAGCAGTCAGTGGAATCCAGAAGTGGTTGTTCCCATACCAAAAGCCATCTTTTTAAATATCCGATATGGTGGCCTCCACTATGGTGGCTGAGAATGGAATAGGGGAAGGGAACGAGGAAAGGGCGGAAATTGGGCCTCTGGCGCTCTCACTCACCGAACGAAACGCAGTAGTATGGATACTACTACCCTTACGTCGATCTTCTATGAGAGGGTAGTACTTCCTCAGTCGATCCGGGCTATTCATTCTAAAACCAGCGTGGATCTACTACCATTTAAAATGTTTATATTAAGCAGTTATGCAACATTTTTGTTGAAGACCATGTTTTATCACGATATTTTCCGCCACCCTAATTATCATAAGTTTAATTATTACTTAATCGGATTGGTAGTCTAAAGTTCGTGCTTATACGACTGGCACCGTAATCTATCTACTTACTAATCTCAGTCATTACTAAAGAAGTAGCTTAAAGAACTCGATTATTCTAAATTATTCATAAATTATCGCCTTGTGAGTCAATCACGGAACTTATGCTACATAGAAACGATATAGCATAAATATCTTTGGTACGGTAATGTGGTCTCTGTGGTCAATGTGGTATAGGTATTAGCGTCATATTAAGAGTTTAACATGAAAACATTATATTTATTTCATATTATTTCCTACTATTTCCTTTATTAATTTTCCATTATTTCTTCTATAACTATTAGGTATATAATAATAACTGAGCAGCTGCATTATTATATTAATTGCGTTTATTAAATGCATCCGATGCGTAAACTTTCCTGTAGTTTTCCTTTTCGTTGTCTGACATTATGAATTTTAGTGCAATATATCAGGGACACATGTGGTCCTTTATGTAAATTTAGGTAGTGCAATAACCGTCTACAGTCGAAGTCGTGAGAAAAACGCTACATGGTTTTCAGTCTTATTATGTGTGTCTAGATTTAGCCTTTATAAAATGTCTTTTAATATTTACCTATCATTATTTTCCTCTACCATAATTTCGGTAAACGACTCCCAATAAATGCGAAGATCGAAAAATCTGTTCAAAATCAAATCAATAAGCTGTTAGCTCTGCTCTTCACCGGTTGGATTTAATTTACTGAACGTATCGATCGTGTATGTTCCCCTTTAACGACTTGTTTTGATCTTCGTTTGATCGTTTAAGCAGCTTCTTTGTGCGTCAACACTTTCGAACTATCAATAAATTACGTGTACTAGAGTAAAGTCACAAAATAAAAATGTTCCTAACATCTGACGCACATAATATGTGCGTCTCTTAATAAATCTCTTATATTATAAATGTGCGATTTTATATTAGGAAATCTGCTTACGGTTTAAAAATTCTTTATTCTCATAAGAATATAATATTCACTTACATGAGATACTTATTAATACCTACTTACATGTAATGTTTTACGCACGGTTATACAAAACGATGTATCACTTTCAAACTATCACCATTAACAACCACACCCTGATTCTACATTTTCATTTTAGCTTAGCTGACACTATACAATGAATAATTCGATAAGGTTGCAAACATTACTTGCAACAATTTTTATTAACAAGATGTATGTTATGGTTTACAATCTCTTCATTTATATTTCACAGTACCTAAATTTACTAAATATGGATCACAAATTTTGCACGACTGGTACGTAAAATAGAAATAAAACTTGAATATAAGTACCAGCACCGCCGAATGATGCAGTTAAATGTGTGTATGTTATTAGTTTTACATGATTATTAATTATTTAGGGTGCATGTATATTGCAAATTATATTTTACAATTAATTTTAAATTATAATTCATATTAAAAATATTTCTTGGCGATAAAATAATTCGTACCTTCCTAGTGGCTTACACGCTCTTATATTTACGATATGATAAAACTCAATTTCAGAAGGGTTTGTGCATACGCTTGCAAATAGCACATGCAATTTGACGATTCGAAAATGTGAATTTTGACTTTTACTATTATTCCCTAAATGTAGTTATAAAGTCCACGTTTATGTGCTGCCGCCGTTTCTTGCAGAGAGAAACAGCCATTTTCGTATAATATTTGAAATGATTAATTTTATCAAAATTATAGACAAATAACTGCTTGATTCATTTAAATTTTTTGTAAGTTGTAATTAAAACTATCCTTGAATTTTGCCGGGTTTCGGTATAGTAATTACATTTTTTGTCTTATAACTTTATACTTCATTTTAATAAGCAACTAAAGCCGTGATACTAGTTTTTTGCTTCAGATTTGTTAGTCTCACCCAATCATAATCAGAATTCGATTAAAATTAACTTAATACCACAGAGTTCACCAGTTCATGTTCAATACCACAGAGTTAATATTTGATATTCAAATTATATTATTATTATTAAAATGACACCATTCTGCCAGATGGCAAATTATAATCCATAGATTAGTGATCATTACGAACTAGGTAGTAGTTGGTGGGTAGCCCTCTACTTTATAGCTCTTTGAGATGATGAATTTTGAATGGATTTCTCTTCACGGAGAAAAAAAATTAAGAACGACAAAATCTTAACACTAGGTTGACCACTTACCACTCGATAAGAAGAGGAAGTAGTAAAGTATCCAAAATCTAATTAAAAAGTAAACACATGCGCTGGTAGTTTGCAAATGTGCAAATGAACTACCGAACCCTCCAGTTCAATCTGGATAATCCTATTATTTTTTAACTCGAAAAAACAACATTTTAATAATTATTTTAATAAGGATTAATGTAAGAAACAATTTAATATTTAATTAAATAATTATTTTAAATTCAGTTTAATAATTATAATCCCAATCCAGCTTGAGCAAGCATGGTGATTAATGTTCATGTCTTCACTGTATGATAAGAGATCTTCTTTTTGTTATGTGCTAGGACAAAGCATTTGAATTCAAGTTGTATAAGAACGGTTTAAGATCGGTCTAAGCGGAGATACTTTGTGGCACCTGACTTGCCTTTCGGCTAATGATTACAACTTGTGCCTATTAGTATCTTAAAATAATAAAGGTATCTTAAAATAAAAAAGTTATTTATCAGAAATTGTCTTACATTATAGAAATCGCAAAACAACCACCTTGATTGTATTTTTTGTGTAAAGTAACGCAAGTATTTAACCATGCATGTTGTTAAAAACGCTATTTTATATACTTATGCCATATCATATGAACAAGCCAGTCACGGGGTATTAATACACATTATTAATTCACATACAGACACAAAGATGGACTTGAAAATTGTATAAGCTTAATACGTATTATAAATGTACCTTTATTATTTATTACACTACCATCACATTAATAACAATGTTATTTTTAAGCTAAAATATTATTATAGAAGTTTTCAGTATGTTATCATGTCAAAATGTTTTCCCTACATATTTGAGATCGGGCTTTGTATCCCTCTACGCCGTAGCATACCTCTACGCTTTCAGTAATCCCTTTAAATCCTTACTTACAATTTAGTTGATACTTATATATTAAAAATGAATTTTGCTACACACAATTGTTTTAATTTGTTAAAACAGCTATTTAAATATTTTTATCATTAGGAAAATATTGATTAGATCATTTACCAATTTAAAGCATACGATTATTGTCATAAGATGAAAATTAGCGTAAATGCGTACCGTACCTATCTCATCACATGCCTATTTTGTGACTGATGTTTTAATGTATAACTATTGTTTGCATTTTTCATTTTACATGAAACAATCAGTAGGTAATCCTAAATGCCTATGTCTCATATAAGGAAACATTTTCGGTTACACAATAATTCTATTATTGTCCCCTTACTAGGTGGACCTACGATCTTATAAGGGTGGCAAATTACCGGCCACGGTGGCGAAAATTGGGAGAGGCCTTTGTCCAGCAGTGGACTTCTTTTGGCTGATATGATGATGATGATGATGATCAATAATTGTATTATTATTATTATAGTTACATAACCAGATAATAATGTTCTTGTTTATGCAAATGCAAAAGATCACGTTTTATATTTTTATTTTAACTTATACGGTTTTTGTTTTGTCGTCACAATCGTCGGCAAGTCATAATGACTAATTGACAAAAAGTTATCATATAAGTAAAAAGACTGAAATTATTGACAAGTCATTTTTGTACGTGCAATTATTATAAGTTTATGTTGCAATCCTCGCTGACTCATATACATGTTGGCCAATAATTTTGCTTAAATCAACAAGTACGGGTTTACCTACATCTACCTATCTATTTTACTAATATAATGTGCAGTTTCATTTACAGAAACTAGCGCTGTCTTTAATTTTTCTTGACGGCATTCTCGATATCTTTCTCTATCGTGTCGAGGCGAGCTCGGTGTGAGTGAATACGATGGTACGATTTGGAGTTAAGTGTGCACGATCCACTCGGCTAGGTTCGGTACAGTTCGTTGTATGTCAGCGGTAGTCGTGGCCGGTAGGTCGGCAGGGCAGTCGCGCGCACAGACGCAGAGCCCGCCACGCGACGCCGCACCGCTCGTACCGCTCTCGCACGCCGCTATAAACAAATCATATTCCACAGACAGAAACACATTAATTGTTCAATGAAAACTAGTTAAAGACTACTCTCTGGCATCGCCAATCACTGCGGTACATTCCGTGTTGTAGCCGTTAGGAAATCTAGACGACCGACCGCAATGATTTTAGAAAATAATAAAGCTAGATTAAAAATGATGTTACTTCGATGTTTGCAGTGAAAGGAGACGTTGTTAGGGGCTACTCGGTGTGTAACTGTGCTGCGGTCATTTTATATTATACGAGTAAGTGGAGCGTTTGTCCGACTGTGCATTACGTACTTTAATAATTATGAATGCCGGTGCTCTAGAGACGAGGTTGTGGTGATTGAGTGGTAGCCACTCGCGGGCCCGCGTGTCGAGTTCGACTGCAGCCGCTTCGTCGCTGACCGCTCGTCTGTAGTCGCATTCTACTCTCAAAGTATGTATCAAAACTTTTTGTTCGTATGAGTATTTATTACATCGTAAATAACTTAGTCGTTTATGTGTTTACCTCTTTACTTCTTGTGATAAAAATAGCCTGTGTCCGAGATAGTATTAGAATCTTATTTATAAATAAAACTTAAAGTAGTTTATCTGGTATTTAGATCTGACTATGACGAATGTTATTGTCATTTAAACAATACTGTCTGTACATAAATATTTCAAATTGTGTTATACTCGTACAATTTACCGGAATGTTTATTTACTAATTAGCTAATTAACTGAGAAATCAATTGCCGTCGATAGCGTCATGAATATTTAAATATTATATATGTTACTAGCTGTTGCCCGCGACTTCGTTCGCGTGAAAATTCAGATGGGTGCCTCTATGAGAATATTGCGTGCCTGATTTTATGGCAATCGTACATTGTATCAGTATTATCCGTCTCTATGGCGAATCCAGTTTAAATCCGCTACCGCTAAAACTGACAAACCACTTTCACACAAACTTGCGACTCTTATTTGCCCTTTTAATAAGGGTGGTTTCTGAATATGAAAAAAAGAGTATTTTCTAGTAATTTGGTAATCCTACTATAAAAACTATAGAAGTTTCATACAAACTTTGCCACCCCTTTATACCCCCTTAGGGAATGGATTTCGCAAAATTCCGTCTAAGTGAGCACCTATATTCTAATAGGAATGACAATGCAAAGTTTGAGATTCCTAGCACTTGTTGTTTCTGAAATTTCGTGACAAGTGAGTGAGTGACCTTTTGGGCTTCGCTCGCGTGAATGTCGTTTTTTCCAATAGACATTTTTATATTGTTTAAATACTGTTTTTCATACTATTTTTTATCTCCCCCTCACTCTCCCTCACTTCCCCCTCACTTCCCCTCACTTCCCCGTTACTTCTCCGTCACTTTCCTCTCACTTCCCCCTCACTTCCCCTCACTTCCCCGTTACTTCTCCGTCACTTTCCTCTCACTTCCCCTCACTTTCCCCTCACTTCTCCCTCACTTCTCCCTGGCTTTCCCCTTACTTCCCTCTGACTTTCCCTTCACTTCTCCCGCATTTCCCCCACACTTCCTCTTCACTCCCCCCTCACTTCCCCATCACTTTCCTCTCACTTCCCTCCCTCCCCCTCCCTGTAAATTTCGAGTCGCTAGCTTCAGAAGCTAAAGATCTTTGTATAGAATATTTCATCCCTAATTTCACCCCTCTAAATCCACCCCTGTTAAAATAAAATTATAAGGATATTTTTTATTTAAATAGAAGTATTCCAAAATAAAATTTCAAAACTGTAAGTTAAAAAATGAAGAAGATTCATATAATCGATTTCATCCCTTTTCACACACTTAGGAATTAAATTTTAAAAAACCCTTTTTTAGTACAACCTCTAGACATTTAGACAAACACACCCTCCAAATTTCAAGTCGCTACGACCAACAGTTTAGGCTGTGCGTTGTCTGTTAGTCAGTCAGTCAGTCAGGACAAAGCCTTATATAATATGTATGGGTGTATGGATGTATGGATTAGACGTATAGCCATCGGGGATCAAAGCATACAGGCTGCTAGGAATGCTAACACGTGATGAGCCACATAAAGCTGACCGTGCGAAAAACAGCTAATACTTAGATCCACGCCCACAACTTTTAGTTGTGTCTGACCTTGGGCTTTATTAATTGTCATCGCGAAACATAGGCTCACTGGAAACTGGACTCATTTAAAACTAAACGGAAGATTGTTTAGAATGAGCGGAATCCGAAAAATAAAAACGCTATCAGCTAATTCCGTAACCTGTTAAAGTCTCTGTTTCTATCAGATTTCGTAGTAAATTAACAAATGTTCGACGTGATTCTTTAAATTGGCATAACTTTTTTATTTATGAACCGATTGACATGAAACAAACACTAAATGTTAAGTGAAGCTTACCACAATGTATTAGTGACAACCATATCTAAATCGGATAAGCCGTTTCTGAGATTAGCGTGAACAAACGCACAGACAAACAGACAAACAGACAAACAGACAAACAGACAAACAGACTAACAGACAAACAGACAAACAGACAAAAATTGTAACAATCATTGTTTTGGGTTCTATTTGCGTTGATAAAGGCCCCAATAATTTTTTTTCTCATATATCTTCCATGTACAGACAGCGATCGGTTACATTTTTATTATATGTATAGATGTAAATGGTTTTTAACTTCAATATTGTTATCAAACCTATTCTTTACGAAGTATAAATTTATTTTAGTAAAGGACTTCTGAGATTTATTTTGTTCATGGGACATAAATTTATTTTATTGTAAGTCATCAGGGGGTCACTCATTGTTGTTTTATTGTTGAAATGTCAATTGAAAGTATTATACGTCAACATAAATAAATTATTAAAAAACAGGAAACAAGACAATATAACGTTTTATATTCTGAATAATAAAATTTCATAAAACATATTTTCAAGGACCTGACCAAGAGGTATAATTTCAAACTAATTATAGGTTGCTGTTGTTGTCGTGTATCAGTGAGTGTAAGAGGCTTAGTATTTAGTAAATACGTAGGTCTGGCCTAATTTGAATAGGAGAATTAGGAACAATGCTTAAAATTATTCAAAGCTATTCCGATTCGCCGCAATATTATCTTGGTCGCAACTTTATGCAGGAAACAATTATGTCTTTAATGTACTGTCTATTAACATGATTATGTTTTCCAAATACTGCAAAAATAATGTTAAACAAACTGACAAACTTTTAATTTATAAGTAAATACGAATAGCTATGGCACAGTTAATATATGGTCGGATGTTTACCAGCCTAGTCTGCAGGGACATCTGCATGAAATATAATATGATAGATCTGCGATTATCTATGTTAGCTAATGTGAAACAATTGTCTAACTTGTATCTTAAGTTTTCATCATTCATTGTCACTGTTCTTGTGTATTTCCTTTTGGTTAAAGACTCTCGTTAAACAGAATATATTATACGAGTACACAGACATTTATTTTATTTTGCGCTAAGTAAAATCCAATGTCATTTAGATCATGTGAATGACACTCAAGTCTAAGATAAATAGAAAAAGATTTAAAACTAGAAGACGCCTCATCTGATCTATCTACTTACATAAAAACTAAAGGTTAAAGACTAATCACGAATTCTCAAAAACTGCTTAAACTATGAAGTTGAAATTTAGCAACAGTTTATAAGAACAAATTTCGACAAAACCGAATTCTAGATAGGCAGGAATTTACTCGGACAGAGCCGCGGGTCGGGCTTAGTATATAATATTAAAGCAGCTGCGCTGGCACAGTCATTTAAATCATCAGAATCGAAAAGCAGTCATTTCAATTGGAATTTGGTGGTTAATTGCACCGATTGAAAGCAGCCTAGCCAGTAGACTCTGCTGTAATATTGTTACTTAATAAAAAATTTGAATACAAAATGGATATAAGCTTTGACAATTTGAAAAATCTGTTTTCAAATTTCACGTAATCTAATTCTTTAGATTTTTGGTCGTTTGTAATTTGGTACAAGTCTGTAACGATTTCTTTAATCGTTCGTTTGTTGAAAGTTTAACCGGAGCACTTCGCATAATAGCTTTCTTCAAACGTTCTACGTAGTACGTGCTTGTTCTTGTTCACTTAGTAATCATCATTCAGAGAACCTTTACCGTGCTGGATTAAGGACTGCTTATTGTATAGGGTGCCATGGACAACCAACATTAATATTTTGGGTAATATTCGATGATTTCACTCATTAATTGTGACTTCATAGTTTCTAAATATCTCTTGACAGAATATCGCATGGTTGATGATATTTTATTATGTTTACCAATTGTTAAGGCATTTGCCGTCACAAAGTAAAGGGTCTATAGACTGATCATAGCAAACCTTGTTTATTTTGATCTTCTCTATCTTATTTCGATAATATGTTACACTTGGCAATGATTGCTGGTGATGCGAACTGCGTCATGAGTTGCGTTGCATTTTGCATTACGATACAAACCTGTAACTGAGACGATGCGTTTTTCCTAATTACCTATGCACTTGAATTATTTCCTTCACACATTTTATCTCACGATTCCTGCTCATACTTTAAACAGTTCGAAAATCTGATGATCATTTTTTTTTTTATTTTTTTTTTTTTTTATTTTTTTTTTTTTTTTTATATTTACATTATTTTTGGTACAAAGTGTCAACAAGCCTATGTTAGGTTTATCTAGACACTAAGTTCTCACATTAAATATAAAAGGTAAGTACATATTAAACAAACAAGCATTAGTGAACACAACAAGAGAATCTTAATAACTAGGTACAATATGTAGGTAGCTCGATTTTAACGAAACCGATCCGCGCGCCTCGGAATAAAAATCTACCTTACGATTTTACTTTATTCACCACACTTAGGAACACAACACACATACAATGCTGCGCGTACGTTCGGTTCGCTATACCGGCAGGTAACCAGCGTACTTGCTGGAGCATGCTCCATTTTATGCATATCCATTTTTTTTTTTTAGCAATTATTTTATATTATACTTTTTAAAATAATTTGGTGTGTACTTATAAGAAATAAATTATGTTTTGTTTATATTATATAGATAAATACGTGAGGAAATGGTTTTTTAGTATTTTTTTAATGTTTATGGGTGTAATTTTATTTTTAAGTTCGATGGGTAGATTATTAACAAGCTTGGGAATAATATATTGCGAGGTTCTTTTCCCATAGTCATTATCAAATTTAGGTATATTTAATTTTTTATTTATAATGCTTCTGGTAAGTTTTGAATGAGTTTTCACTATTTGGATTTCTTCACGAAAAAATTGTTCTGAAAGTAGATGGAATTCCACTTTTTTGTGAATGGGTAATACACCACAATGCTTAAAAAGTCCATTTGGATCATCTTTGTACTTGTTTTTAATTTTCAGGGGTACAATTATTTTAAGAATCCTGTGTTGGATATTATAAATCTGATCGAGGTATGATTTATACGTCCGACCGTAGCTACTTAGTCCATATGACAGTACACTTTCTACTAACGTTTTATACAATGTTATTAAAATGTCAAAAGGTACTTTACATTTGATAATAAACAATTTAGCCATAATCGCTCTTAGCTTATCACACGTTTTGTCAATGTGCTTCTTCCAGTTGAATCTATTATCAATTATAAGTCCAAGGTAGTTATACTCTGACACCTGTTCTATTAACAGGCACCTGCTGGTGCACTGTTTTAAGTGCGAGTGGAAGCAATTATGACTATGGGCTATTACTTTAATATTTTCTTTACCCGGATTACAATTGTGACTAGAACGAACATGAATGAGTTTGGTTTTGTCACCATTTATGACTAGTCCTGAATCGTGTGACCATTTGCAAATAGCATTAAAGTCTTGTTGAATATGATCTTGAGCGACTAAAGGATCCTCATTGGCAGCTAGTAGACAGGTGTCGTCAGCGAATTGGTAAACCGTGCAATGTTTTATCACATTACTTACATCATTGACGTAAGTTAAATAGTGCAGGGGTCCCAATACTGATCCCTGAGCTGTGCCTTCCGTAATATTAATTCTATCACTTAAGGTCTCCTCTATTCTTACTTGGTAGCTACGATCACGCAGATAGTCTTTGCACCATTCCAGCAAATTTCCTCTTATTCCGCTATTGTCTAGTCTTTCGATTAGGAGGTCATGCCGCAGAGTATCAAATGCTTTACCATAGTCTATAAAAACTAAGATAACATGTTTTTTGGCATTAAGGTAGTAATTCATTTCATCAGTAAAGCGAGACAATAGCTGACTTGTACTTTTATTTGGTTGAAACCCATACTGCTGCGAATTTAGGACATTATTATGGCAGTAAAATTTTTGTATCTTATTAGAAATATACTTTTCTACAATTTTATCAATTACAGGTAAGATAGTAATCGGTCGATACTTTCCATAGTCCCGCTTACTACCTCCTTTGTGTATTGGCCGGACAATACCAGTTTTTAGTTCAGTTGGATATCGTCCAGCGGTGATGCTTGTATTTATTAGCCGTGTTATCGCACCTACAATTCTATCTGATAGCCTAACGATGTCTACTGAACGAATTCCATCAGCACCTGGAGCTTTATGAGGATTCATATTTTTAATAATTTTATGTATTTCGGATTGTGTAGCTTTCGGAATGTATGCTGATTTGTCTAAAGACTTAGAGTAGTCATTTTTATTGAGTAGATTCTTAGTGCAATTAGGGATAATTGATTTTACATTTAATTGGAACTGTTTTGCAAAGTTATCAGCTATATCTTTTATACATTTTTGTTCATTGAAGGCTTTGATAATTACTTTATCAATAGAGTTTGTTATTTTACCTGTTATGCTATTGATTATCTGCCATAATTTTTTTGTATCGCTCTTATAATTATTAATTTCTCTCCGAATGATATTATTTTTACTTTTGTATATTAGTTTATTAGCCTTGTTTCTGATTTTATTGTATTTGTACCTAAGTTCTTTATTACTTGTGTCTTTTATCCATTCATAATATAACTGATCTCTTTGTTTAGTTACATTAATAATATCTTTATGCTGCCAATTATGTGTTTTACGTTTCGTATTATTAACTTTTTGTACGTATTTTGAATCATTATAGCAATCGATAAAACTGTTACTTATAAATTTATATATTTTATCTGGACAATTCATCTTTCTCGTGGAATCCCAATCAATTTTATTTAAGAGGTCAGTAACTTTTCTGTTGCTAATAAAAGTTGCATAAATAGGAGCATCCTGTACATGAGAGTTACAAATCAATGTCGTTGTAGTCATTCTGTGATCGGCCAGTACTGTGCATAGCGCAGCGGCGTAAACATCTCTCATGCGGGATCTGACAAAGATATGGTCAATACAACTTTTGGTTACTAATCCGTTTAGGGTTTCTATCCTAGTAAAATCCGAGATTCCGCATGAAAGACCATGTCCGCTCATAATGCCTTTGTATGATTTAGTGAGCGGGTTATCAGATTTTAAATTTATATTTATATCTCCTAGGAATATCAAGTCAGTGTTTTCAGTTTGATCGAGCAATTTGTCGAGTTCTGCAGTAAAGTGTTGTTTATTATAATTTGGTGGTCTGTACACTGCACAAAGAGTTACAGAGTAGGCGTTGGTGGTGATCGTACCAAAAAGACATTCGAAGTGTAATGTTGTGACTTTCTTTTGGGTGAAATTATATTTCTTTTTGACATAGATAATAATACCACCACCCCTACGATTCTTACGTAACTGTGTGTACATTGAATAATTCTGCAAATTATACAGTGACTTGATATTATCGGAAATATTTACTTCTGTAATAACTATGACATCAATAGATGATTCAGAATATAATAAATGTTCAATTTTAGAAAAGTTTTTTACTAGGGATCTTATATTTACATGCAGGAAGGTGAGGTTGTTAGGGTTACTAGGCACAATATTTTTATAACTTGAGTAATCTAGACATTCAAAAAGTTCTATAATGTTGTTATTATCGTATATATAATCCATCATTTATACTAATTCACTTTAACCGACAAATAAAAGGAAGGTAGATATTATTTACTTAGCGTTACCCAAGAGGTTTTTAATGTCGTTTTTTGATCTTATTTTGAGTACCTTTGCATTTTCGGTCTTACGTACTAGTATTTTTCCTTCTCTTATCCATATAAATTTAAATATGTTTTTCAATTCCTGTTTGGTCTGCCACAGTAGATTTTTCTGGTACGACGTAAGTGCTTCTCTAACGTAGATTTTTTCATTGGCTGGCGGTCCGGACAAGTTGGGCATCAGATCTTTAGCAGTCATAGTAATATTTCGGGCTGAAGACATCAATCGCTGACGGGTGGACTCTTGGCGCACACGTACTTGCACTGGTCCTGATCCATTTCGATGTGATTGGAGCCGTTTGGCGGATAGGATATCTTCTTGTGGAGCTTCAAGTTTGGCTGCGATTTGTTCTATCATTTTATATAGGTCTTTATCATTCGATTCAGGGATACCCGAAATTTCAACATAATCTTCCAACAGCTGCTGTTCTAATTCCACATTACGCTGTTCTAGGAATTCTATTTTGAGCAAGCATGACCTATTTTGGTTGTCAAGATGAGTTATCTTCTTCTCCATATCCTTCATTTTACTCGTGAGTGCATTAATGCACTCAGAGAACTCGTCCACTTTTTCACTGCAATATTGTAAGGAATTTGTAATTGACCGGATCTCTTGCGTCACTATAGACCTCACTTCTTTCCTCACTTCTTGTAATAATTTCTTTATGTCGTGGGTGTCTCCTGTGTTGGCCGTGGTACTTCTTTCGTCTTCATCTTCATCATCAGACTCACCTAAGGTGACAAACGACTTCCTACGTGGAGAGCTCTGATTACAATCAGTGCACGTCCACTCTAGGTTATCCGCCGCTTTGAGGGCTGCTAGTTGCTTCGTACTAAGCCCTGAACAAATTGTCGTGGCATGTACTACTTTTTGGCAGCGGCTACACTCCAAAGCGATTGTTTTCTTGTTTATAACTTTGTTACAGCTATGACACTTAACCATTATGACGGTAGATGTAAAATATTAAACAAAAAAATTGTGCAAACTTATACGTGCTTGCTCTGAGACGGTAAAGCGAGAACTCAATTGCGATCCTCGTAGCCAACAAGCAGCGTCTAGTCTAGTCAAGTCTTTTGTTGCGTTATATTTTGTTAAAAATACGTAAAAAATAGAGACTGACGTGTTTATAATATAAACTTTGGTAACAAAGACGGCAAAATTTGTTTTTCGTGATAAATGTGACGTACAATGGACCGAGCGATGTACGGAAACAAAACCATCAATAAGATGGCTACGAGCCCATTATAAGATACCTATTAGTTGTTTGTTGTGGGACTTGTAGATTATTATTGCAATTTTGAGTGTACTTTTCGCAAGAGTTGTCATATACAATTCAAAAGTACAGCAATACTGTAAGAAATATAACATTTTGTCTACAAACAACTAAATATTCAAATAGCATGGCTGAACGATTATGTGGCTAAGAACTCAAAGTTTTTTTTGGGGCAGTCCCATCCACATTACTGTTACTCCTTTAAGCCAGGATTACCAATGAATACCTAACCCTTACAAACATTGAGAATCTTGATTCAGCAGTTTCCAGCACTAGCCAGTGCTAAATCGAGAACTGCTTAGTCTCGGACTTCGCAACTAATTTAACCAGGAATAAAATCAGAAATGAAAATGTCCACTTTGTATTAAATTATGATTAAATATGACCTTGTAGCATCTATAATATTATTGTCTTGCGGATTTAAAGATATTGATGCCTTATCTATTCTCTAGATATCAAACGAAAGTCTGCACGAATCTGCCGGGTGTAACATTTTAATTATCACACGTTATCTCTGTACTCTGAACTGAATTCGTAGTTTATCACGGATCTAGATGACCACTTAATAAATGAGTAATACTTGATTATTTTAGCTTATAAAAACAAATATCATCATCATCAGTATACAGCCAAACACTGCGGTATGTACTCGTACGTCTCTCCTAAAGGAATGTGCCATTGTCACCATGGTATACATTGTCATATTGCAATGAGAGTGGTACTAATCGGCTACATATTATTATATAATATTGTTAAAAGTTTTAACTAAAAGTAGTTGTGCGTGCCTATAGCGCAGTAGGAGCGCGTGCGCTTGCTGAACATGAGCTTGTAAGTACAGAAAACTTTATATTATTCATAAAGAATTAATTCAAGTCTAGGTACGGCGATTTGTGTCCATTAATTGTGTTTGTAAATTATCCTTTACATACAGGACTTGTTATTAATTTCTGTCGATAAATCAACAATACTGAACACGTAGCTTAGATTGTGCCCAGTACCTACCTATAAGATAGGGACTTTATCGCATATAGAACTTTAAATAACTGTCGAAACATGACTGAATATAACGTGCCCACGCCTACCGTAGGAGTTTACTTTCGACCTAGAAATAAAACAAAATAATTTTATTACGTACGAGCATGATGTACTACTAATACTGCGGTAGTACTTAGGGCTGTTATGTGCGATATTTTGTTTTTAAAATGGTTGGAGAGCGTCCCGGACACTTTTTAATACTTCTTTTACATTTGTGTCAATTCAAAGATTGTCTAGAAGCGATCATTTTTTCAAATATTTAAAATAAATTTATTAAAAACTGTTGGAAATACATTTTCCTTTATCCATACCAGTTTTTTATGAGGGTGTAACAAAGAACCTCACAAAACCTCTTTAGTTGGCGCTGCCACTAGCCCACTTGAAAAATTGGGATGGTATCCACTACTGACTGCTTACCACTAAGCCAAGTGGAGCCATTTTAGTAGGCTGTATATGTATATTCTATTTCTTTAATTATAAAAAAATCGAGATGTTGAAATTTGGTTCGAAGTTTACAATGGAAAGTAGTGTTGGTGGCAGCCCTAAAGCAATTGTATCTAGGTACCTGACCCTTACAAAACGTCTAGCACGACTCCACGAGTTCCAACAATTTTATGTTTCTAGTAAAATTTACAACTTTGTTACCAACATCATAAAGTGGAAGAGTGTTTGTATTACATTGTTATCGAGTGCAAGTCTATTTACATATATATATTGGTCATGTAACACCTACTTTTATGTTTTACAATACCTAAGGTATAAATTGGCTATAACATGTCTTATTAAGGCAGTAGCCTATTGATGCCAAACAATGTACTTCTAATAGGTACCTTACGTTTTTTGGGAAACGAACCCAACATTAAATATCATAAAATTGATTTTCCTATAGCTTGTTGTAATACAGCGCTATTGTTAAGAAAGAGTACCAACTTATAAAGCACATACGAGTTATACATTTAAATAAAAGTAAGTACCAGTAGCGAAGAGTCACTTCGCCGAGGAGGGAAGCCGGTGGGACTAAAATATTTTGAGTTTCGGAAGGCTAGTTAGTCTTTGAGTAGACACGCAAGCAGTGATAGGTATAAGGAGGTCAGGACGTATTTTAAAAGGGAAGCCGACAGGAATTGTGTTATATATACGCTTCGCCACTGGTAAGTACGTCTATTAAGTAGGTACACGGTTTTTGATATGCAAATTGAGCGTTTTTAACGGTTTTTATGGTTTAGGTAGCCGCCACGAACGCCCATAACGTTGTTGCGTTCGAGTTTCATATGAGGCAAATATCTTTGATAATTATGCATTTACATTTTCAAGACTCGATTAAAGTACAAATCCAAGATGTATTATTTTTTTTTGGCTAATATTTTCTAGGCACAAGAGCGTGCGGTGTGGAAGAAAATTTATCAAAGTGGTCAGCTTATTTACAACTAAATTTGTATTCTATTATTCTACTTCTATTTGTGTTTTACCAATGAAAAAGAATCGGTTCTTATCAATTGCTAGGAGTTTATGGCTAGTAAATTGGGTTTAACATAAACAAAAATTGATGTTACGGCTTGCTCTAACACTCTCGAGTGGTGATCAAAGTTAAGGTTATAAGAGCTGACGACGGTTGCATGCAGAACAA
Source organism: Parascotia fuliginaria (assembly GCA_963082885.1). Taxonomy (NCBI): domain Eukaryota; kingdom Metazoa; phylum Arthropoda; class Insecta; order Lepidoptera; family Erebidae; genus Parascotia; species Parascotia fuliginaria. Next base: position 8,095,850 of record OY720174.1, on the reverse strand, counting down.
CCCTCTCCTCCTCTTACTAAATATACTTTTTCATGAATACCAATAAGCTTTTCGTCAAGCAACGAGATACAACAGCCCTCTTCCGATTACTTATTAAAACTTTCATAAAAGTTTTATGTTTCTCGAAATGTTTCTCAGACTTTGTTCAAAACATTCGTTTTATGTTTTGTCTAAATGTCAGAGAATTTTATCTAACGGGTGGCGCAAAAGTAAAGACCCTATTTGGTTCAGCTATAACATTTTTTCTAAATTAGAAAACTAGATTTAGATTTTTTTAAATGTATATTTGTGCCATTAAATTTCGTACCATTAGGATTTAAAGATGATGTCTTTTAAATGGTGACCTCCAGAGTTGATACACATTTGAGCCCTATTTATGACATTTTGCATAACTTGCCGTAACACTTCCTGCGTTTCCATTTCCATCTCTCAGGGCATGTCAATAAGCAGAATACTCGGTTCTGGGGCACTGATAATCCGCGCATTATTCAAGAAACACCTCTACACCCACTAAAAGTTACTGTATGGTGTGGCATCTGTGTTGACAGAGTGATCGGACCCTATTTTTTCGAAGACGCTGGAGGCAATGCGATTACTGTCACTGGAGAACGCTACAGAACCATGTTACGTGAGTTTTTGATACCCAGTTTGGACGAATTGGGGCTGGAGCACATCTGGTTTCAACAAGACGGCGCTACGGCACACACAGCGCGCGACACTATGGACTTAGTGAGGGACGCTTTTCCAGGCCGAGTTATCTCTCGTTTTGGCGATTTGCCTTGGCCTGCAAGATCACCCGATCTGACCAGTCCAGACTTCTTTCTTTGGGGTTTTTTGAAATCTCGGGTGTATGTGAACAAGCCACAGACTCTCGCAGCTCTAAAAGAAAACATTCGTCAAGAAATAACGAACATATCGCAGGAAGTGTTACGGCAAGTTATGCAAAATGTCATAAATAGGGCTCAAATGTGTATCAACTCTGGAGGTCACCATTTAAAAGACATCATCTTTAAATCCTAATGGTACGAAATTTAATGGCACAAATATACATTTAAAAAAATCTAAATCTAGTTTTCTAATTTAGAAAAAATGTTATAGCTGAACCAAATAGGGTCTTTACTTTTGCGCCACCCGTTATAATCTAATAAAACATTTATAAACTTCTACTGTATTTAAAAATGCGACCAAATACAGAACTGTTGTTTGCATTCCAAACAGAATGGCTTTGATCCTGAATAAAAATTTTAGTGGTCTGGTATGCGACCAGAGAAAATAATGTTTAAGAAAAAATGGTTAATCCGACAAAAACATAATAAATACTTACGAGTAAGGTAACATAAATTGATCAAAGTGGCAATTTTGATAGGATGTTTACTTTTCCCCTTCAGCTCAGCCCTTCCCTTTAACCAAATATTATTTATTTATTTATTTATTGAAAAAGTATTTACAATATCATTACAGATAAAAAAACCCAATATGATATCATAAAAAAAATTAAATTTAAAACAATATAACTAATTATTAAATAAATATACCTACTTATCCAATGCTACACATTTTGGTGCAACATCCTTGAATTTTGACAGGATAGGTAAGTACATTGAAAAATATCCATTTCAATTGAATTTAAATATTTTAATATCTATACAAATAATTTTTAAATATATTAAAATATTCTTCGTCTTCACGAAATGATGATGATCAGTAGTGATGTCAATTGATTTATTTAGCTAATCACTATTTTATACGACGTCAAAATAAAAAAAAAATGTTTTAAGGCGGGGGAAGTGTTCAAAGGAGAATAAATAAGAAGTCTGACCTCGTCAAACGCCGGCGTTATAATGACCATTAGTAGAGTGTTTTAGTTGGGTAATTCGGTACGGTAGGCTCTTAAATAGAGCACAACTGGTTTAACTTTTTTAGGTAGTAGATCCACGTTAGTTTCAGCATGAATGGGCCGGATCAAAATATATAAAAATATATAAAAAATATGTAAAAAAACTGGAAGTCGACACAGATGTAGTTGTTAAAAGCAACGAAGATGTTAAGATGTCTATTTATTATTTAAGCATGCATATGCAGAGCCTGTGATACGTTTGCTATAAACGAACTACCTACTACCTATAAAATACGAAACAGTTAAGAATGCCGCCTTTTTAGTACAACACTAATACAAAGGCGATAACTCTAATTTAAAGATCAGTAATCAGATCAGTTAGTATTAGTTACTAAATAATGCATGTTTTTCCCCATTTGTGCAAACAGTAGATACCAGATAAAAAGAGACAAAATATCGAAGAAAAACATGCTTGAGGAAAATGTTCATGTCGTACAAAATCAATGTGTTTTCGTGAGAAGTTTACGACAATAACACGAGAATATTATTTTTATTTTTCAGAGAGAAACTTTCCTCAATTTACCAAAAATAAAAGTTTTACATTAGTTGACTGTTTTATAACAAGTACCATTAAAGGCGAGAAGAAATAAAGATTTGTAACATATTTTTATTAAATTTGCTTCTATTTTGAAATCACAGAAAGTAGTATTTAATAAAAACACATGTGTGACACAAAACAATTTTAAACGAAACGTGAAAAAGCGTGTCATAAAGCCGCAATGGAGCCACTATGCCAGCAGTTTGAAGCAATGACTTTTGGAATGGTGGACTTCTGAATCCTACTAACTAGCTTGCCATCAGGTAGAGTGGAGCCAATTTGGTAGGCTAATATATAAAAAAACACAATTGACTTTTGAGTATAGGTAATCATGGATTAATTTAGTTGAAGTAACCTAGCTTGAACTATTTAATCTAGGTAAAGTACCACGTGTAAAATACAATAACTTCATTTATCACAAGTTCAAGTATCGATTACGAATTGTGACCCAAATAAATCATTCATCAATGGCCTCTCTTAGTTCCCGCAAATGAATATTTAATTAATAGTACTAATTAATTTATCACTGCAATATCGGATAAATAACAAATGCCAAGTTATGATGTTAAAATGAAGTATAATTATAGAAGTATAATAACAGGCTTTTGTTGCTCTACTGCAGCGAAGGTAACGCACGTTTGCTGAAGGAGAATTGTCAATTTAAGACATTCAATTATTATGTAAGGTTTAGGTTCTAGGTTTTCTAGTCACCTTGTATATACCAAATTAAACTAAAAAAGTACGTCCATATAAATTTGAAAACGAATTTGAAAAGAAATAAACTAGCTGCCCATAAAAAATGAATGCAGAAAATCTTTAAAAAAATGTATGTCTAAATTATATTGTACGAGTATGCTACGATGAACGCAATACGACAGACTTCGCTCACGCTTTTCTGACCCTGAGAAATGTATTCATGAGTCTTATATTACTTTTAGTTGGACAAACCTAAACATACATCATGTACCTGTAACTAATCGAATCATCATCATCACCCGAGTGACGGCGTCGTCTGCATACATCAGTGTTTAAATATATCCACATTAATTGATTGCCGATTAATAGTATAATATAAATCGACTCATTTGTAAATAATTATTTGTATAGTTAACGAATAAATCAAATGCGTAAATAATAAATCTTACGGTAATAGATCCTCGTTGGTTTTAGCATGAATGGGCCGGATCGACCGGAGAAGTACTACCCTCTTATAGAAGATCGACGAAAGGGTTTTCATGCTAATGTGTTTCGTTCGGTAAGTAAGAGTACCGGTAGCCCAAATACCCCCTTGCTCCTCTTTCTTTTTTTTTCTTTTCCTAACTCATCCCATTCTCCGTGGTCGGCAAAGGCTTGGTTATATTTTCGAAGTATTACGGGTTGCGGATACCACTTACCATCAGGTGGACCGTGTGCTTGTTTGCCACCAAAGTTGTATAAAAAAAATACAATATAGCGGTTCTCTCGTAATAAACTTCATTGTATTACACATGTATTACCAGTACAGTTTGATTACTATTCTCTGCATCAACTACCGATCAATACATAAAGTTGACGTAAGAATAATAGCTTTTGTTATTTATCGAGTAAATTATCATAGATATATATATTGCACGTATAATGGTATAGTTACATTGCGCTTCTGGTAGGAGAACCTATAGTTAGTCTACCGTTCTGTTATAGAAGATTAATTAACATGATCACCCCATCATTTATGTACGTAGGTACGTTTGATAAGTCCCAGAGCGACACTGTATACTTTTTCTTTTCTTCAATTATTTTGTATTTACTTTTAATATTTGTTAATTATTTATTATACATTAAAAAAGAATATATTATAAAATAATATAACCTGTTGCCTTTATAAAAACATTTCAGTAACGTATTTCGACTGAAGTCCTCGTATCACTATAAATTGCTTTCAGAACTAATTTATTTTCCACTTTGATTACACTTCCATTTATTGTGGTCGAGATTCTGGAAAACCCAATTAATAGTAGCATCTAACAAAGTATAGACATACAGGATGCAACGTTAATATACGATAAATTGTGACTAAGTTTGAAGTTAGAAGCCTATATTTATCTTGTTTACCCTTGGCGCTGAGTTTGCAATTTATTTATAGCGTCTTTCAGGTCACTCGGAAACATGGACAATAGCATTTTACCTATATATTATCGACCGTCACTCATATTGAGATCACTTGAGAACTTGAAAGTATTAGTGAACTAGAAAGGAAAATATTTCATTTAACACATACATACAACAAAACAACAAAATAGCATAAGATATTAAAATTACAGTATAAATATAAACAACACAAATAAGCAACGCAATTAACACAGGCGAAAAAAACAATGTCATTATTATAGAAATTACAGAAGTAGATGAAGACGTTGAAATTTCAATACAAATATGTCTGTAAGAAGAAAATATAATCTCAGCGACATTGTTTACACTTTACTTAGCACTTGAAATATAAACTTACTTAATACATTACAAAAACTCTATTCGTAAACTTTGATAAAGTAATACGGTAAATTCGGATGTTGTTTGAATAAATAATTGTTCTACTTTTACAAAATAGCTTTTATTAATTAGTTTAGTAACATTACTTTTAAAGACAGATTACTACATTAACCGTGTCTCGAATACGATTTAATACTTTGAAATATTAAGTAGATGTAGAAAGTTGTAGGGTGTCGGCGTTTTTATAAAAGATTCCTCAGTCAGAGCAATTATCTTTTCGCTTCACATTTCACTGCTCACTGCCCACGATTTCTTTTAGAGCAGAATTTCTTTAAGGATTTGTTTGCATTCAGCGCTCGTTTAAGGAGGTAAACAACTCAAGCGAGTAAATATTTACTTGCAATTTCGTATGTAGATTTTATTACTTTTGATTTCGATTTATATTTAGAAATATCTTCGGTTCGGCTTCTGTTTATTATATAATGAATGACATAAGTAGTAGATGACCTAGCTATTATCCTATACTATATTATTATATCTCTAGTTATTTTTAAGAAGAGCTAGCTGTCTATAATATGAATCGGTCAAGTCACTGTTTGAATTTGTACCTAACGTAAGTAAGTACATAGGTGTTGAGACACTTCTCGGTGATTGGTGGGCGCTCATCAATCTACATACTCTTTTCACTAAATGTTAATATATAAAAAAAACTAGGAGAAATTTATGACTACTTACAGCTAAAGTAAATATCAGGTAATCTAAATGATATTGCTTGCATTCTCAACCAAGATATGACAATCTACTTCATCATTCTACCTACGAAGTCGATAACCTATTATGACTTCTTGTCTAATCGGTCGCATTTTGTAATTTGAACAAGAGATCTCATGTATCTCACCTCTTTCTATCAATATCGTGTTACTTCCCATCAAAGCGCTGGTTTTTAGCTCAAACCCTGGTCTCCCTCTACGCTTAGTAGACCCTATTTACTAGAAAGCCTTCTACCCAGGTAACATTGTATCTTCCTGTCTAATCGGTGAAGCTTTAATATACGCAACCTAAACGGGCCCTTGTGAGATTGTGTTGTATAGCCGTGTGGTCTTTTGAGCGAGAGATCTCTTGTACCTAACCTCTTTGCGTATTCGTAACCCGTAACGCATGTTTATTCGTGTCATGCGGGCACGCACCAGCACGTGCGAACCTACTAACAATAATTACGTGGCATCATCAACCTGATACTCATCGCAAATATTTTAGTCATTTTGCACAATTAGACAACTCATAAAACCCAGGTGCAATTTGTTACGTGACGAACATCAAAAGAGCTTTTCAGTGAAGATGTGTTATCTAGAAGTGAACATGACAAGTATTGTGGATTTGATTGTTAACCAAAGTTGCGGCAATTGGGGGAGGTCTATGTCCAGCAGTCTTTTGGCTGATATGATGATGACTATAAATTTTATTTTGGATGTTACTGATATTCGCTAAAAGAAAACAACATGAGGGTAATTTGATTATGCCAAAAATATAGTACACAGACTTTAAGTGTTCTAGCATAAGAGCCGAAATGTAAGATACAAATAAAAAGTACCGTAAACCAGTTTCTAAACATTTTTTGTTATATAGCACATATATACGAGTTCTCATATAAACGCCTTTGTTAGTTCAAGGTCAGGCTGCCCCCGTAGACTATCTGATTGTTTCATGCTTCATGCGTTAACATAATACCGTATTCATTTAAAATATCCGGCTCATTGTACTAATTAATGCTGGCAATTTTGACAATGGTATTCATCATTATAGACTAACACAGATAGTGACATCGAGAGAACAATTAAGTTAAAAAAATATTAGGTATTTCAGCGTGTTAATCTCATAAATAAATTGTTACCTACTAACCAGTTAATAAAACCTACTTACTAAAATAGAGAGAGCTAGAGATAGGGTGGAGTAGATCTTTGCCCTGCCTACTACACAACGTAGGTACTTATATAACAAACAAAATATTTTATTAAAAACAAAAAGCCCATCTGCCTTAAACCAACTGAAAGAAAGAAATCTTTTTTTTTGTGCCAACGCTACATATCACTACTATAATATATACCCTACGTCGTCACTGCCACAATTTATACGAATCTAATGACAACTCATTCGTTAAAATCCAAACTGTAAAGCGTGCTAAAGTAATAGAAATACAAACATAGACACATACATACATACTCGAAAACATTTCCCTCCTTGACTTTAGCAATCAGACATAAATGAAATAAAAAAACAATATAATATTTTGTCAAATAAATAAAAATAATCTCTCAGCTGGTTAGAAGATTTGAGGCTAAGTTACAAAAATTGGATGTTTTCTCTGTAACACAGTGAGATGACTTATTTGTTTTGGTGGTAAAATATTAATTAGCTATGTAAAAGGGCCTAGTACAGTAACAAAGGAATAACCCGATCCCCGAGACCCCCGTCCCGCAGAAACCCAATTTATTTTTATCTTGGTAAAAATCAGTTTTGCTCAAAAGTACCGTCAGCAGATAATATGTTAAATAAAAATTATTACTATCTAAAATTATAATACTTAATTTAAAGGATCAGGAAAAAAAATAAAATCTTGCTGGGTTAAGGTAAATATTATGATCAGAGAATACAATTATAGCAATATTTTAGTACACTTATAAAAGATACAAATACAAATAAGTCAGAAGATAAAAAAAGACAAACATATTGTCCAGCCAGCCGCACTAGCTCTATTGTTATTACTAAAACGGTCAGGTAATTTTTTTGCAATCCTCGCTCGGCTGTATTTCTAATTTGAGATAATTATTGTTGTCATAAATTTTATTGTGAAATAGATTTGTTAAATATGACTTAATAATATTTATCATAAAGTTTATATTTTATATGTTTGATAAATTTCAAATTCAAATTGTAATGCCCTCTATTAAATGTTAATCGACATTGTAAAAAAAATCAAATAAACTTACTTTCGTCTTACGTATTTCAAACACATACATTTAAGCACTTTTTATGTCGACGGTACAAGTTAAAAATATATAAAGAAGAAAAAAGACGAATGTAATCATACTTAACGTATTCGGGGTTCTCCGGGACGGGATCTCGGGGATAGGGTTTAGGGATTAGGGTAGCACTGTGGGTTATTCCCTGAGTACCCCGACTCAGGAAATAACCTATAATGTTAAGGCAATCAGGGGCAAGATTCAAGGGGCAAGCTGAGCCTAAACCCCGTAATTACTTTGACTTTGATTATGTTATTTTCGAAAATTAAAATACTCTGTGTTTATAAATAGTATTGTATGTTTTGCTATATTTGTTTATAAACCATACGAACGTTACGTTAGTAAAACATCACTATGTTCGTTTAAAAACAATAAGCTGATTGGATGAATTAAAAACTTGTGTTAGTAGTAATCACTTTTTTGTAATCATTTATTGCAGTAACACTACTTGTTACCATATTATTTTTAAATCCTTATATTTTCATTCTTGAAGAACAGTATGTGTAGTCTATTAGGTAAACCTCGGAGGGTCGCTCGTGTAACCCACATTTTTTTATCTAGTAGTTACACGCACTTTCATTACGCCACCTAGGCATTGAGTGCAGTTTAGTTCTGTCTGCAGACAGCAGTACCTACATCAGTTTACATTGTTATGTTGTTTACAACCCGTTCTTAGTACAGTCAGGTTTAGCATAGGTAATATTCGAGCTAGACTGCATCCACACTTACTCAAAGTACATATCGTCATGATCGTAGTATAATGACGGTTTTTAAAAAAATACGAAATTCACTTTTCACCATATTTAGATACAACAATGTCTTAATTATTATTACTACATTAAAAAACATTACATGTATTTTGGTTTTCAAATTAATCAGTCGGTAAACTGACGGTTTTGTTAGGCGCATAAAGTAAATTATTATTTTCAAATGGCTGCCCTGTAAAGTTTAATAAATGTCAGATCTGTCACTATTCTACAACTATGACGATAATATGCTAAACATATAAAAATAAGTGCAATAGTATTGGAATAGCGTGAGTTTTTAATACCAGCTGATTACTAAACCTAGATAGGTACTCATTAACCGTCATTCTTCATTGTTCATCAGCTGTAATAATGATTTGTAATTGACGCGTTCCGTCAACTAATTACTATTCCGTCTAATGTATACCTCAACCTTGTTCATAATGCAATCTATAATCTATCAACATGCAAGTCTTGGTAATGTGAAGACTGGGTGATGGTTATCTTCCCTTTAGTTTAGACATATGTATTTTAAGTATGCCAGTGTCTGTTAATATTATGTGGTACCTACCGCAAATATATTTCTAAAATTAATATATTAGACTTAAATATTTTTTTCCTTATAGCTAAAATTACCTTGCGATGTACACTAATGGTACAATGCCCTATATTCTTTAATAAAACGCGATTTCTCAATGAAAGTCTATTAATGGAATAATTCAAAGGAGACTCCAGTGAAGTGACCTTCTGTGTTGCAAAACTATAGAGACGGCATATGAATGGTAGTCTTTGCAACATAGATATACCAACGGGTCACGGATGCCTTGTTCGCAAAATAGATATAATACCAGATAAATGTTGGCAAATTTTGACGCGGTAAAGAAAGACATAACACACACATAGTACCATAACAACACATAATAGTAAACACAAAACACGGGATTATTTTCATTCATTAGGTTTCTATTTCTGAAACTTGTATTATATAATAATGTAGTTCTTTAGTTATTTCTTAGAAAGCAGAAATAATAGATCTCTACCTGTAGCGAAATTAAACCGTAGACCGCGATAGTGATTATTGGCAAGTGGAAGTTTTTTGTTTTATTTCTATAAGTGTCCGCACTGGGCTTTGCTTACTCAAAAATATTCCTTGTACTTTTTCAGCTTTTCAGTAGCATATATAAAATGCTATTCTACTTATTCACGCATGAGCATAAAGCATAGAACTTAAAGCCGAAACTATAAAAAATGTACGAGTTAAACATCTGCAAATACTAAAATATTTCTCTTCTACCTACATCATACTATACTATAGGTACTTACATTACATATTTTTAAATAATTCAAGACCATAAATTTAAAATTGGGTTTAAGAACTTTTGTTACTAGTAGTTATAACTTTTTTGTAAGTATTTATTGCAGTAACACTTCTTGTTAACATACTATTTTCAAATCCTTTCATTTTGATTTTTGAAGAACGTATCAAAGTATTATTTATTAGCTGTTGCCCGCAGATCCGCCCACGTGAATATCGGTTATATCTCTGTATATACATTATTGACAATTTTTCATACAAACTTTCAGTCCCTATTTCAACCCCTTTAAGCCATTCTCCGTTTCATTAAAAATCGGTTTAATGGTTTAGGCGTGAAAGCGTAACAGACAGACAGATGACTTTGTTTATTCTATTTAGAAATAATATTGAGCGACATAAAAATGTTCTAGTTACCTACTAATCAAAATGAAATCAAAACTAGGCTGTAAACAACACAAAAAAATGATACTCACAGAAGCTAAAGCTCGTAACAGTGGTATTGGCTACATCCTGCTAGGACAACATCTCGTAACCCAAATAAAATACCTACACAAGAGTCGCAATCTGTCATACATTTTGTATCGTTTTTACAACTATTATAATTAATTTAAAGAAAAAACAAAATCCGACTTCAAAATTATACCTTTATAATATACAAACTTAAACAAAAACTAAATGTAGAATACCTTAATATAACTTAAACAAACCAAAACATCATCTACGTATATATGTATTGTATTTGTTAAATTTTTCAAAAAGCGTTCAACCAATTTCTATTTCTATGGGACTACGTCTGAAACATGACCTACCTTGCAAAAAAGTCATTAAAATCCATACATAATTGGCGGAGAAATCGCGAAACACACATACAAAAAAATAAATTAAAAAAACACGATCCGAACCTCCTCTATTATGAAGTCGGATAAAAATAGTACATGTTGTTAGTCGCGTTTGGTAAACCTTTCTCTCGAGTATTAACTGTCGGGTAAAGATATACAACACATATGTTATTATTAATTATTTCAATCACAACACTGACATTGGCCAAGGGCAATGATAGAGGTGGTGTGTAGGTTTTTGTGACGGTGGCCGTGGCCGTTGACCCCTCGACACAGAAGAAGAAAGTAAGAAACATTTATTGCTGCAAATATAGTTATAATAATAAACAAATCATATTACTTACCACAAAAACAAAACATAACAAAGCTCATATTATCTTAGTGTTTTAATATGAAATTTAATGTTACTTAATATTAAAGTACAACCTATTTTTTAGAGCGCGTTTACACGTGATAAAGTGGTAACGTAAGCACACGTAAGTGTAAAAAAATATTGTAAGTGGTCCATTCGCATTTTTTATTGTAATTTTTTTGATGTTATATCATGAATTATTAGTTCTCGTTTTAGAGGGAAATCCCCTTGTACCCAATGTTTAAGTTTTTGTCAGTCATTGAGAAAATTGATATTTACTTGGGAAGTAAACGATCTACGGGTAACAACACCTTCTTTTCGTAAGGAAATATTGAACTTAATTTTAATTGATTCCTGACGAATTAGATTTCCTTCGCCCTGCTATAAAATAAAAAAGTACTATGAACGTATATTTTGGTTACACATAACTTACATCAAAAACTAGTAATATTTTTCTTAATCATCACGATATAATACATCCGTAGGTACCATATTGACTATACGCGTTCATAAGTTAACTACAATTTTAGCGTACCTATATATTTGGTAAATGCCTATTAATGCGTCGTCTGCGAGTAAATAACAAGTGTGTTTACTAAGCAGCTTTGATACGAGCGTGGCCGTGGGTGTGTTTGTCTTAACTAAGCCAAGAGTAGATAATATTGGAGTTATGAACTTCTTACCCAATGCTTAAATATGAACTTTCGTAGTACCTAATTGTTATTGTCTTCTTTGAGAAGTTTAAATAAAGAAACTTTTTCTTGAAAATTGCATGTAAGTAAAATTTTTAGGGTACTAAAATCTATATAGGGAACAATAGAACCTTATTGCATTACAATGTCTGCCTGTCTGTCTGTCAGGACCCTTATCTCGCGCAGTAAGAAAATACAGCTATTTTCTTGTATAAATAACTACGTTATGCATTTGCAAGTAAATAAAAGAGTGATTCCCGTTGAAGGTTTTTGACTACAACTTTGTTTCTCTAACCGGTGACATCGTACAATATTATTGTTTGTATATAGAAAAATAACAGCGCCTGGTATATAGTTTGAAAACTAAATTTGACGAGCAACTAGCATTGGTAGTGGCAACTGATTTTACAAAGTTTTCATTTGACTTCTTACACCAATGGGGCCTGTCTTTAGTACGTGATTGTTTTAAAAATGAGCTTTAGTAAAATTTTATAACAGTCAAAGTTCAACATTTTATAAGTTTGCATGCGTTTCTACAAAGCTGTTATTATGATGTCTATGATAATTAATATGAAATACCGATAGCTACTTGTGTTAGAAGTACTGAGAACACGCGATGTTCTGGCTTTGAAGGTTAAAATGGTATTTCTCGTTGCACGATCGATAGCTTGTTTATTTTGCTTTAACATTAACATTACTCTTTGAATACAAATCAATAAATTTTGAACTAAACAGAACTTCATGTTGAATTGTTTAAATTAAAACAAAATCTTTATGACTTGTGGTCGTGGTTAAAGTGGGTGGGTCATCGTCATTTTTATTTGACCCCACACGAAACATCGTAGTGACCTCAGATGATTCAAATATTTTTTGCGAGTTGTATAACCTATAATTATGTAGTTGTTTCGATTTTGAGTGTAATTATTTAAATTGGTAATTAATTTCATGGTAATTTTAAATTTGCCAAATCTATGTTTGCAGAGGAAAACCATGAGATATTTGTAGGTATATATAAAAGCGAAAGGTCATTTACTCATTCATCACGAAATCTCAGTAACCACGAGTGCTAGGAGTCTTAGATTTTGCATGGGGGTTCCTTTTAGAACGTTGGTGCTCACTAAGACAGGAAATTCATTTTCATTTTGCGAAATTCATTCTTTAATGGGGGTAAAAAGAAGTGGCAAAGTTTGTATGAAACTTTTATAGTTTTGATAGGAGGATTTTTAAATTACCTACTAGAAAATACTCAATATTTAAAGAAATTAAAATTTAGTTTTTTCTTTTTTAAACAAAGTTAAATAACAGGTAACTAATTAGCAGGTGAAATAGGGTATGTACCTAAGTACGTACGGAAAATCCTATGTTTTAAATTTATCGACCTCAAAGTTACATAATTATATTCTATACAAAAATTAGTTAGGTACCATTTTTTTTAGTGGTGAATAGATTTGAATGGGATTCGCAATAGAGACAGATTATACTAATTGTTGCTGATAACATGTGCGATTACTGTAAGATTAAGCAGTGAATTTTTTTTAAACATCTAAATTTTACAAGCAAACGAAGTTGCGGGCAACAGCTAGTACTATATTTTTAAATGCTCGTTCACCTACTGCCATTATTTATAATTATATTAATGAAGTCCTTACATGCAACTTGTGCAAACGCACTTTTAATAATAAAATTGGCTATTGTGTTGAAATTCTACTGTCTAGACCACTTTTTTATAAAAATAGACAAACATAAAATCTGCGCATTCTCTGCCGTCCTCAATACAACTATTACAGATCATTATTCAATATTATTAAGTCTGTCTAATGTAACAAAATCATACTCACCACCAAAAAATAGTTCAATACTAGACTTTGATAAATCTCTTAATACCTTACAAATGTCAAATCTTCAAGAATTGTTTCGCTATGACAATCCTGATTATTTTACGGATGCATTTCTTAAGAAGTTAATCGGCTCTCTTTCACTCCACAGAACAATTTTACCAATCCCTAACACTCAACGGATAATAAAACCCTGGATTACACAGGGTGTCTTGAGGTGCATAAGAAACAGAAACAATATGCAAAGGTCATTGAAAAACGACCCAACTAATGAAGTACTGAAGATTACATTCCGGCGCTATAGAAATCATTGTAATAATCTTATTAAAAAACTAAAACGTCAATTTTACCAAAAAAAACTTCAGGAATCAACTCATAATAACAAAGCTCTATGGAAAGCGATAAATGACATCACACATTATAAACCTCCAAAAACATCTAACACACATTTATTAAACAAGTACCTTAGCCCTACTGATTCTGTTATGGCCGTTAATAGGTTTTTTGTCAATGTCGGTAAAAATCTGGCTGAAAGTATTATAATGAACTGCCCTGGACAATGCTCTGGTAGAACATCTACACCAAACAACCCCACACTGTCTTCATTTGTCTTGCTTGAAACAGATTCACTTGAAGTTGAAAGTGTACTCATGAGTCTTGACTCCAACAGCTCTTCAGGATGGGATAATATACCCACAAAATTTTTAAAGCTTACAAAAATTTTAACAGTCCCCATTATCACCCACCTCGTTAACCTATGTTTTAGGACTAGTGTATTCCCCAAAGCTTTAAAAAAATCTATTGTAACACCAGTATATAAGAGTGGGGACAGAGATGATGTTAATAATTACCGACCTATCTCAGTACTACCCGTAATCTCTAAAATAATTGAAAAGCTGCTAAACATAAAATTACTAAATTATCTTCATAACCTTAACATTATAGCACCTTCTCAATACGGTTTTCGAAGAGGTGTGTCCACTGAAGATGCTGTGTCCAATATCACTTCCTTAATTACCAGTAATTTGGATAAAGATAAAAAATGCCTGGCTGTTTTTATCGACCTAAAAAAAGCATTTAATACTGTCTCTGTTTCCACTCTAATAAACAAGCTAGAAAACATAGGAATACGTGGAAATTCACTTTTACTCTTCAAGAGTTATCTAACAGATCGTCAACAACAGGTCAAAATTAATCAGTATGTTAGTGACTCTGAAAATGTTCTTTTCGGAGTACCACAGAGTAGTGTTCTCGGACCTACCCTCTTTTTAATTTATATTAACAATCTGTGTAACCTAGATGTCACATCTGGGCATATATTTTCCTATGCTGACGACACAGCCATAGTGTTTACTGGAAGCTCCTGGAAAGAAGTCCAAAATACTACTGAAGCTGGACTGGCAAAGGTGGCTGATTGGCTCAATAATGATCTTCTAACCTTAAATACTAACAAAACTAATTATATGTGTTTCTCCATCTATAACTCTTCTCAACCTCCTGCTGATTTTGGGATTCGGATTCATGGGTGCACCAATCTTCAAGCAATAAACTGTAACTGCCCTTTTATCACAAAAGTTATAAGTACTAAATACCTTGGTGTAATGATTGATCAGAGATTGTCTTGGCATCCAAACTTTGAATTACTCACAAATAGAGTCAGAAAATTTATCTGAATTTTTAAAACTTTACGTCACGTTGCAACATCTGAAACTTTAAATAAAATTTACACTTCATTGGTTCAATCAGTTCTAATTTACTGCATTCCAGTGTGGGGTGGAGCGACGAAGACCAAATTTATTGAACTGGAGAGGGCTCAAAGATCTGTCTTAAAAGTAATGTGCTTTAAACTGTACAGATTCCCCACTAACGAATTGTACAAGCTCTGCAATATTCTTTCTGTAAGACAACTTTATGTCTTACATAGTGTATTAAAGGTACATTCAAAGCTTACTTTCGATCCCGATCTTCTCAAGAAAAGAAACAATTATAACGTTGCTCCTATTGGCACAGTCAGCACAACTTTCGCAAGAAGACAACTTGACAGACAATCATCTTACTTATATAATAAAATAAATAAAACCTTAAAAATATACCCCATGACTTACTATGACTGTAAAAATAAATTGATATCCTGGTTAAAAACGCTAAATTATTACAGCACAGAAGACCTGATGCATGTAATAAATAACATAACAGCTTTCTGGTTGTTAAGATCACTACTGTAAAATAATATAAATACTTTCACGTTAAATTACATTATTTTATTCATTCACTCATATGTATATAATTGCATATAACACACATACTTTCTTTTTCAAACACACGCACACACACACACATACACAGTCACACTCATTTATTCACACCCCCCTTACACACACACACACGCATCTCCACACACATACCCACACACATGTTTTTCTTTTTTTGTTTTTATAATCTAATCTCGGCTTACTTACCTGTCTAGTATTTATCCCATGTAATGTGAAGAGCGGGGTCTCCTAACACAAGTATTTTGTTACTTAAAAGGAGCACCCCCATTAATTTATGTAAACTAGCTCGTAAGAAAATGAAAATAAACTATTATTATTATTAAATAAACTATTATTAATTCATAATTTCAGACTAGTAGGTATATTTTAAACTAAATAAAACTCTTTTTGATGATATCATCGCAGATTCATCTATCTCTGAAATTTGTGTTTAAATCTTGACGTCTATCTTTCATAGAAGTCTATTGTACCTGTGCTGTCCTTAAATAGTTTGTTATTTATTATCTGATGCACGACACAAGATATTTCCTCTCCATTATTGGATTGTGCTGATATTTGGATCGAAAATCGGTACATTTAATGCCCAGCATCTCGTATGAAGAATGATGAAATAATTTAAGTTTGAAAATATAATAGAATCTGCCTTAATCATGAGGCGTTAAAATGATTTGATAGTGGAAAGATAGATGCAACGAGCGCAGGAGAAACGAATTGTTAGTTCAAGAACGACAAGCTTTAAATTAATATTTATATTTAATAAGTAGGTTAGAAAAATATTTGCAAATATTACAAGACATGCTCTTTTTACTACAACCTTCACATATACTCATACTTATTTACAGCAAGAGTGCTCTCAACATAATTAATTAGGTCTAAACAGTACCTACAGTATTTCGTAGCTAAAATTCATTGCAGATCCGAAATAAACCACATTATATCAATTTATAAACCCATACTTTTTTTTACTATATAAAATAGAGCTCTAAAAGTAGTTTATAAAATAGCTGTGCAAAAAATTCATATCTATAAATCTGAAAAGAGTGCACATCTGCAAAGAGTGACAACAAAGTTGACACTCTGGAACATATACCACAAACTGGTGCCTGCTATACTATGCTACTATGTATTTATATTACAGACTGATAAATTAAACAAATACCTATAGTAAATGACTTGAAATGACGTTAAATAAACCGTGCTTACGAGCGCTAATCTATAAAATGTTAGTTTTCAAAGTTATTCAGAGAGTTATTTAAATTATACAGCAATACATTGTGTTTGTTGCTTTTAACACTATAAGTTTTATAACTACTATAGTTTCACAAATTCTCGATTTTATATTGCAGTGCAACTTTGTCCATTGTACTTTATAGTGCTCATAACGTGAGCTAACTCCAGGAATTTAACATGTGTGACGTTAGTTCGTGATCGGAATGTAAAGACCCCGCCGCGAATTAGTGAAATAAATAAAATGTATACTTTTGAAAATTATATATAAAATTATATAATTCGAATATCATTGAAAGGAATTCTTATAAAATTTAACCTGCTTAGGTATTTGATCATTATCATCATCCACAGCCCTCCAGAATCTAATCACTGCTGAGCATAGGCCTCTCTCTATTTGTGCCAAACTGTACGCATTGTGCCAGTCTCATTCATGTTCGGCCAGCGATGGCTGTGATATCACTTGCTTAATTATGACGAAACTTTACGCGTGGTTAATCATAAAGCAGATTCGATGTAACAAAAATTTAAAGTTCCACATATACAACTTTTTTTCATTTCTCATACTCGGAAAGTAGTGTTGTTTTGAATTGATTATTGGGTGGAAAATGCTGCTTGCCTTTCATAGGGAGCGAAAAACTCATACAAATTCATCCCGACCCTCGGGCCGGAATGAACTTTAAAAATAGAACTGCTGTCAGCTGTGAAGAGTTTTATGTAAAAAAAAACTAATTAAAAAAATTTCATGCATGACTTTTTAAACGGCCAGTGTGAATTTAGCGCAAACTTCTTTGAGCGGAATAAGCCGCGAGTGCCGCGACAATTCGCGGCAAGCGGCGAGTTCCACATTCAAAATTTAAAAAGTCAACACAAAATGGCGGGTTACTAAAATCTGAATCATGTATCTGTGACGGACTTTTGTGCTAAGATTTGAATTGAATATTAATAACAAAAAAAGAATCATCAAAATCGATTCATAAACGACGGAGTTATCCGCGAACACACATAAAAAAAAATATATATATATATACAGTCGAATTGAGAAACTCCTTTTTTTGAAGTCGTTTAAAAATGAGTTCAAACGAAATATTGACACCAGATTCCATTACAAACGAGGCAAATTGTGTCATAGAAAATATTTCTAATTTCACAAATTGTCCTAATTTGACTATTAATTTTAAATAGGTACTACTAATATATTATTATCAATAAATAGTTTAGATAAACTACTTGTTTTATTTTTTTCATATTCTAAATGAAAAGTAGAGTGTTTGCCACGGGTAAAAGAATCAATTCCTACTCGGACTATAGTCTAACTACCTCGGGAATTGATTCTTTTCAACCCTAGGCTAACAATCTACTATTACTACATTCTATACGGATATGCGCGGGTGGAAAAAACAGAATGTTATACCACGACTAAGTAATCTTTTACATCGAAATTTCTAGCTAAAAATTTAAACATTTTGCATTTGGTTATTTCTTAAAATAACTTAAGCTAACGTATTCCAAGAGGTGTAACGCAATTACGGTCGCAATTGCCCCATTCCAAACCCACTTATTAGATTAGATGCTAACCTGAAACTTGAATTTTTTCGGGTTTTCGCTAATAGAGTTTTGCACAAACTTGATCAATTTGTTTGTTGTCGACTTGCATTATCTATATGAATTAGGTATTTTTTAATAAAACTAAATCTCATTTTGACTTATTACTACAGAAGACAATAAAAAAATTATAATTATGTTATGTGTTTGAATCGAGTATGTTGGGGGTCAGTAAACAAGTTTAAACTAGCGCATAATATTCAAATTGTCAACGGAGAAAGTGCAAACATACCTAGCATTAGGTTATTTTAAATTGTGGTATCATTTAGTGTAAGTACATTCAATTTATGTTCAATTTTCAAACCTTACATTTGTAATTTGGAATTAATCAATATTTCTTATTTTTAAACGAATGAAATAAGAAAGTAGTGCGTTCCATTTCATGTACCTTATTTAAAACCTTCATTACGAAGAAAATATAATATCTGAAACTTTAACAATTAGATACACACAAACCTTTGACAATATATTATTACAAATATTGCTAAGCATACATTTTCTTGGAGCCATAAGACAAATTGTCTTACCGAACACTCTCGCAAATGGACGCAGTAGGTGATATGCCTGGTTTATACGTGAAATACGATTCTTACGAAATACGATAGCAATAAATTTTCTTTTACCTTTCGATCAGAATATGATATACTGTAACTATTATATAAGAAACATTAAATCATTCACTCTTATATACTTATGGTTATATATATATACGCAAATTTCCCTTAGGAGTAGAAAGCAAGTTTATTCAAAGAAATCCGTTGCTTAATTCTCTTCTCATAGTAAAACTAATTTTAAATCAAAACCTTTTTTCAATTTTATATAATAATAATATAATAATAATATGTGGACACTATCACACACTGTCGTCTAGTCCCAAGCTAAGCAGAGCTTGTTTTATGGGTACTAGATAACTGAAATAAAATGCAGATACATACTTTTTATTTTGTAAATACATACTTATAATAGTTATAATACATAGGAAACACCCAGACTAAAGACAAATACAAATGTTCATCACACAAATATTTGCCTTCCGCGGGAATCGAACCCACGACACCCGGCGTCGCAGTCAGTTACACTAACCACTAGACCAACGGTGCAGTCAAATCAATATCAAATATCATTTTTGACAGTTAGTTTCTGACAGACAGACAGCTTGAGTTCATTGACGTTTCTGATAGTTGAATCGTTAGCAGTTTTTAGGATAATTCAAAATCAATATCAATTCGTCAAAGAATACCATAGAGTTTTGTTGCACATACATTATAAGTACCTAGCACGATTCCTGCCGGCTTCCCTTTTAAAATATGCTCTGACCTCCTTATACCTATCACTGCTTGAGTGTCTACTCAAAGTCTAACTGGCCTTACGAAACTCAAAGCATTTTAATCCCACCGGCTTCCCTCCTCGAGAATTGACTCTTCGCTACTGGTACCTAGTGAATAAAGGTATAATACAAATTTCTTACAAAACAAATGCAAGTGAGTAAGGCACCCGATTCATAAACACGTGGTAGTGGATTCGAACCCGGGCAAGTACTAATGTGATTTTTGAAATTATACGTACTTTCTAAGTTTATCTTGAGCATTTCTGACTGACGGTGAAGGATAACATCGTGAGGAAACCTGGACTCAAAAAGTCTGAAACCTCCAATCCGACTTCAAGCGTAGTGATTAATGCTCATGCCTTCTCTTTAAGAGAAGAGGCCTTTGCCCTGCAGTGGGATAGTTAACAGGCAGGTATTATTATTACTATGCACGTTTCCAGTATCGATTAATCCCACTTACCTTGTAATTGAGCCTATGCAGCGGATTCCTTCACATTAATATGCGTCACATAACATTGCAACGTCGACTTCATATTGATTTTTCATTAGCTATAATTATATTTGCGATGTCGCATTTAAAATTAAAATTTATTAGAATTTAGGCCACTGGCACTGTAGTGCCGATATAAATGTATATTTGGCAATATCGATTGGTTGACCTACTACAAATTATTTTAGTTCAATTTAACTCTTTGTTAATATCAACTTTTAATATGAAATCTTTGAATTTAAATACTTTGTCAAAGTTAAGGTCGATTTCGACGCGGGATCCCTTAAACCTAAATCTGATCCCTTTCTCCACTACTTAGATAGGTACCTACATCTTGCAGTCTCTTAGTCGTAGGTGTATGACTCTATATGAGTGGTAATCAACATTCTAAAAGACAAATATCTACCTAAAATAGTTTTTAAGGTTTACGCATATAATTGGAGGTATCGGTAGTTTTTTTATGAATAAACTGCTAAAACAAAAACAAACTTTAAAACTGTGAAATTCGAGACGAAAATACATTGAAATATCAGTACCTACGACATGATAATTAAGAAACGACACGCAGACGAAACATTAGAGAGATGTATCTAATTAATCTCAAAACACCAGACCTGTTCACAAATAAATAAGGCACGGCACGTGTAGCTATATAAGTCGTCGTAAGCGGACAAAGTTGATTTTTGAAGAAATGCTTGATAAATTTTATTTTTATTTTACCTACTTAAATTATTGATTTCATTAATTTTGGTAAGTATTGATTATTTGATTTATTGGAAACCACTATTTTTGGCGAAACAAAACTATGTTTACAAAAATGTACAGAAAATTAATTAAAACTACATTAAATATATGCATGTTATAAAACCTAACAACACCACTTCCTTTACCTACATAGTTCTCAAGCTGACAAATAATGACAATTGGTATGTCGTAAATAATAACCTACGCTCGCTTTTTATTGCAATACCAAAATTTTCCAACTATAATAAAATTGTACATTCTAAATAATATTACAACAACAAGCAGACGCAATTACAATTCGGAATTCGCAGTTTCATTAACATTACGCGTGGCTGTATTAAATTAATGAGTAACTAAATTTCCGAATTAACTTGATACTATAAAATCCGGAATGTATAATGGTATAAATTACTCCTTCCAATTTAATAGTCATTATTTAACTGTCACAAATAAACACAACATTCAGGTTTTACTGCGACAACGCGGATGCAGGCATATTTAATAAATTACCCTAGCAAAACGCAAGGAAACAAAACCATAAAAATTAAATGACTTATTTAAAAAGAGTGTAAAATTTCATCTCGTGCAATTAATTAAGTACTTTAGAGTCAAAGTAATAAAGTCAGTGATTATTTTTCTCTTTATCGTCGATTAATACCTACGTTATGAACGCCGACGTTGTTATCTTCACGTAGCTAGGTATTCCATAATCAGAATTATGATGATATTTACGTCGCTTACTAAGCTCTTTCATAAATCCAATAAGTATAACAAGCCTCGTACAAACTATAAAGCAACTCAAGGCAAAGTGGTTCAGTAAATAATGAGGAATAACAATACGTTGTAAAGCATGAGACGTGAATCTGTTGTAATCGTTGACATAATTAGGATTTTACTTAGTCGGCAAGGTAACTGAGGTAAGAAGTTATACATTTATTTAGGCTGATTTTGTGCATGTAAGTATCAATTTAAAACTAAAAGGAAAGGCTGATAAATGACGAGTGTCCGCAGACTGTTCACGCGAACCAAGTTTCATGGTTTCATGTTGAGGTAAAATTAAATATTAAAAACGAGTATAATAGTGTCTATTGTAATCGGTAGACACTATTGTGTTCGTAAAGGTAGAGCAGTTAAAGATATACTTCGTATACCTGTTATACCTTGATAATGAAATAATGCAGTAAATGACTATATTTTTATTAATGGATTATGTTTTATTGTATACCTGCGACTCGCCCCGGCTTCGCACAGGTATTATGCTGATACTAAATATAATACAGAATGTCTTTTTTAAACAACGTTTACAGCTTTTTTGTCAGTCATCTAAGTATACATAGGGACAGACAGCGAGAAGCGACTTTGTTTTATACTATGTAGTGATGATGTGTTCATCAGATTTAGTCAGTGAGAGCTAAATGCGGATTTCTCAATTGCAATACTGGTTACTAAGTAAAAACTTAGTAACCAGTATTGCAATTGAGAAATCCGCATTTAGCCTTGGTACCTAATAACCCTAAAGTAGGTGGAATTAAAAATATAATTTAAGATAATTTAAAAATAGGGTATGAAATGGTCGTATAAAGCTTGAAGTACTTAGGTTTCATATGCTATTTCATAAACTCTTCTATTTTTATTTGTATTCTATATTTTGAAGATAAAGTTATGTTTTTGGTACAATAGGACTGACATGTTTTTATAATAAAAGTATAATTTTTATAATATAAGATAATACATAGAATTACGTAAAGATATGATGAGCAATGACTACTGAAAAATATTTTTTAAATACAATTTTAATCACACCAACACAATACTTTTGTTAACGTGGTAGAGTTTTAGTATATTACAAAAATAAATTTAACTATTTCGATAACAATAGCTGAGAAAAGACAAACATTCGCTTTCACCTCCCTCTATGTATGGATCACTTCATTCATATGTCTGTGCTTTCCCTTTATTCACATAAGCTTGCATTGTAAGGCTTGCATTACTTCCCACTTGTGCGCTGTAGCGATCTAAACATTGGAACAAAGCCTAAACATTGATAAGCTGTCAACAACACTGACATATATATACAAATAAGTTTACATTAGATACTAGTACTAAATGACGTCGAATATGTCAATGATAGGGTAAAGGGGTTTCAACCCACCTTTCTGTGATCAAACACTGTCAAAGTTACACTATTGTTATTTTGATGACATCGGCTCTTTAATAAACAGGTTTTGACATTACGTATCTATCTTATAATATCCTTCATCAGTTTCCTTGTAGTCAAATATATTACCTACTATGATAAATTGACAGTATGAGTGATCTGAGAAATAAGTAGGAGTAAAATTAACAGATCGAGTAAGAAATAACGCGAGAAGTAATATAATCTGAAATGTGTAATGGCTAAAATGGAAAGGAGTAAAGTGGTTAAAATATTATGTGGATAGAATGGAAGTACAATAAGAAAATAAATTTATCAAGCTGAAAGGTGTGAAAAGTTGATAAGTGTCGTCTTATGTAAATACGAATATCTACATTTATTGACGAGATAAGTGATTTTTTGTTTAAATTAGAAGTACCTTCTTACCTAATCGTAATTGCAAACCTATAAAGAAGTTATTGAATGTTTAAAAAGAAAAGTGGTTAGGATCGTAGCAAATAGCATTCGATAGTCTTTGAGTTTATGAATCTGACTACAAGCCAATTGTAATATATGTTTCCGTAATAGTGACTAAGTTGTTACAGATTGAAATATGCATATTATCTTAAATCGAAAGTGATTATTAGTTCTTAATCGTGTGATAGATCAGACATCAGAGTTTTCACGTTATTATCGAATACTATGCAGATTTATTTTCAATAAATTAATCAAACAATAATTCTGTCGACGATTCTACTGATGTACCTACAGAGACCACACAATTTCCTTCATAACGACAACATATTTTCCACATTATGATATTTATCAAACTTTAAGATTGAAAGAGTCCCGAATGCCTCAAGGTCTTTATCAAAAGTCAAATTAATTCATTTAATATAGCATCTGCTTAACTTTGTAAGTTTGCACTCATTAAGTTAAATTTAATCACCAAATTATGGTGTAATCTAATTTTATTCACTTTTTATGAAGTTGACCTATTTATAAAGATAAGTTATCGTATTATATATATAATATATATGATGATAAGCTTATATCCGACTTACATAAGAAATATTATTGTTAGCAGTTATAAACGTTATGGCGGATTCAACAATAAAGAAATATGGGGCAAGGAGGAAACAATCTTTTCTCGGTTTTATGGATAATCAATTAATCAGTTTATTAGTACTTTAGATTTAATTTGGGAAACTTGTGCAATAAGATCTTTGGAATATGTCTAGGTTTATAATTAAGAGCGTTTACGCGTCATGAGTGGCAATGTCGGGCAATTTGGTGATTTTAAATTTTTATAATTTAATCTAAGTTATATTTTAAAAATATGTTCTGTTAACATGCTAGAATTAGGTAAAAACTGTATAAAAAGCAAGTAACTATAATGCTTACAGTTATTCTACTATGAAAATAACGCAACTTAAGTTTCAAATGTATTATATGCATATAAATCACAACAACAACATTATTAGGGGACTGTATAATTGAAAACGAATTTAATTGAATAATATATAATTCATTCCAAACTAACTGAATGTACAAATACAGCGATAGATGAAGGCGGCCCATGACCCGAAAATGGGACCGGAGATGAGAAGGCTAGTAGAGTGTACCAGTAGACATATTTCAGCTGAAAGAATGATGATATAAAGGATATAGTTGTATATATTAAATGTGTTTTTGTTTTGCACACTTCGCTTCATTTAATCTTTAATTTTTAATTGATTAAATTGATAAGTATTGTGTCTCAGTGTTATTCTTAGTTGACTCACATCATAGTGAAATACAAGTAGGTAGTTTAATTGCTTAATTATCACAAACATCACCCACACGTCGACTTTAGGCCTTTTTTAATTTGTGCCAATTGTCACGCGTTTGTGTCAGTCTGAGCCATATTCTAACGGTGATCTGATGATAGCCCGCCTGCCTAAAACAAAATAAAAAGGAAGAAACCTATTTTTTCTCGTGCTGACGCTATTTTGAAATTTTATATACCCTATGTCACTTCCACAATCAATACGAATCTAATGATACCTCTTACGTTAAAATCCATCAAGCCATTTAGGCTGTAGAGCGTACCAAAAAATAGACGTACATATATACATATATATTTATATATATATATATATATATATATATATACATACATACATACATACATACATACATACATACATACATACATACATAATACGCTCGAAAAACATTACCCTCCTTGACTTCGGCAGTCGGACAAAAATATAGGTATGTGAGAATTTAATTACAAGAGTAAGTACTATTACTTAAATGAGTATTTGTATTGTGTATAATTTGTACGTGTACATAAATTATTACAAATTTATATTTTATATTCAAACCAAAACAGTAACAATCTTTTACTGTCAAAAAATAATTGGTGTATCTATATTTTATTTTTATTTTTAAAATATACACAAATAGTCTACCTATTCATTACAATTGTCCACATGTTATTTTACTCATTACTCAACAAGTTCTCAAGGATAAACCCTATGTGTTTATGTTATTTGTAAACCTATAACTTTTCTATGCTTATTAATTTATTACTTCTTTGCACTATCGTATCAACAACTGAAAATCGATGATTAAGTTTATAATACCACCCCGTTATTCACCCACTGCCAAGAAAAGGTTACTTGAGATTAGAAAACCCATGACCAGTTCAAAGTAATTTCAGTACTTTTTAAGAGCAGGTTTTCACATTAATTTGCCGTCATCGTGCGTCAGTATATATACTGTCTACGGTAAACTTAGGAAGTATACATGAATTTTTAAAGTTCCAAAGGTCTATTTCAAACAGAAGTGAGGACAGAAAGACTATAATACGCTCTCTTAAAAAGCCCTTCTATGCCTTACGAAATTAATCTTCAACGACCCTTTATCCTAAGAGTATTTACCGAACAAATAGAAATCAAACCGGCTCTATTGAGAAAGCCCTTGGTAGTGCGTCATTTGAGCGACGCGATTCTTTTGATACCATTTTTTTCGATAGCGAAAAGTCGACCACAAACAAGGCTGGCGTTATTAAATATCCGATGTCACATAAAATTTTCACAAATCTGGGGAATATTACTGTTCTTGTTATTCCGGGATGAAAAAAATTTAACTTAGATTGGTATTGAATTTTCTTTTTGGTTACAGTCAGTACTTACTCTCTAACGTTCTGTGATGATCAGCCAAGAACTGCTCAACCCTTTCAACCCTGTGCTGTTTAGGGACTCCAAGCTATATGGAGAAGTTTTAGTCGTATCTAACAAGGTGTTTATATGACACGTTACTGATACAAGCTTACTTTATACAAGGGATAAACAAATCTGTAAATCACTTTAGGGTATTGAGAGATACTATGTAAATCGGATTAAATGTTATGTAGATGAATTGATTATTTGGTAAATATTACCTATGACTTTATAATAATATTATGTTTGATCACGAATCGACTTTTTCTTATTAAGTTTGCGTAGTTAAGTTCACTGATGGCGGTCACCTAGGCCATAAAGACCACCAGTGAAAAAGTTAACATCTTCAAAACTTCAGACTGACAGCCACATAACGCTAAGGTTTAAAATGGCATTCGTTTTACTAGAAAAGATATTATATTTTCTATTTTTGACCAACGAAAATAAAGGAATCGTTTAATTAAAATTTCGCTTTGAAATAGAACCATAATTAATGTTACCTGTTACGAAGTGTGAAGAAAATACTCAACGTATAATGATGTCAGAAGACGCACTTAATTGAAATAAATAATTTTAAGTTTTATTATTGTTAATGATGAAAGGCAAGCCAACAAGTCACATGAATTTAAATTGGCTAACAAAAGTACCGTATAATAATAGAAAATGCTGTACTCATAGCACTTTACAATATAACTTGCTGCTGCAGCTCGATCCTTAAAAATACGTTATCTGTTACCTACTTATCTGCAGATAAGAGAGACACAATACTACTAAGTTGACTAAGTGCTGTTGCTATGACCGTGATCTACTAAGAATGCGCTTCTTCAATTTAAGCATTGAATCATCTAGAAAAATCACTCTGCAAAGAAATTCTCATTTTCTACATTTCTGGCAAACTTTGACACATCAACTACACAGCTACATCTCTCCATACATCAGAAACAAGAACTTTCTCTAAGTACAAGTTACCGAGAAGTGTAATTAAGTACTTGTACAAACAAGTATTGCGTATCGGCTCACGACGACGGATTGCGTTGCCCAACGTTGTCTGCCTTGTACCTTAATGTCATCGACAACCGCGTGACACACATACCTATACCATAAATCAAATTTAATTTAATTACAAATAACCAAAATAATGCAAGTAATGTTTTTGTGTTGTTTAAAAATAACTTCGAAGGATAAGTTCGTTGCATCATTTTTATTAAAAAAAATTAAGAGCTTACATGTAAGCATGCGGCCCATGTGGTTGTAAGCTCAGGACAATTCCATCCTCACTATACTTATATACCCTTATAAGCACTGGATATTCGCAATTCACGGGTAAATTATAATAAAAAAAATAATGCTTCAATTACGGCAAAATAATAATTGACAAACAAAAGTGTTAATTTTGTGTTTATGATAGCCAAAGTGATTTAAGAAAATAAATAAAATTTAAAATAATAACATAAATTAAGTCAACAAAACTTAAATTTATGGTTATATAAAAATTCACAGATAAACGAAATGTTACAGCTAAAAACGGAGTTACTGGGTAAATCATGAAGTATGCGCTTAGATACCAATTTAGCCATGTCAAGCGAAATATACATAAATACGATTATTGTGTTTATAATTGAGAAATGATTAGTAACAGTGCACTCTGGAATTCTGCCAGTTTTAAAATTATATCAAATAATTAGTAACTTAACATCACTATGTTTGTATGAGGTTAAAATTGCCAAGTGGCAGTAACTCATTTTATATTTCATTTTCTTTATCCTCCGAAGTTGTATTTTCAATAAAGAATCAATTTTATTACTCAAACACGCATCAGTACACCTGTAAATTTGCATTAAATCTCATAAACACGAAGAGTACTTCACCCCTCTTTAAAGGTCACTGTTGAAAACGTAGATATTATAAACGCAAATTGTTTACTCTGACGACTATGTTTTTATTAAACTAACAAAAACAGTCATTACTTCACCGCGTTAAATCAACAACTGGGTATAAAGTGATGAATACAGCGTTTGTGTAAAAGCGCCGTTCGTAAGCACTCAAAGACAGGTCACCACGAACGTATTCGCAAAGAAACATAAACCAACCGAAAATGTGAAATATGTCTGGTATTCGGCAAAACTCTCATTTCGTCGAGTGTAATAATACGAGCCTACGCTCCTCAAATATTAAACCGAACTGTGCTAGCTACCAAACTCATGCAAATTGGCAATACATACTTTAATCTTTACACTCTGAACTACCTGCATTATGAAGCTGCAGCTGTTTATAGCACCGAAAGTAGGACGTGGCAGTGATATTTTTAATATTCTATACTTATATTCTATCTTCTGTGGAACTGTGGTTTTGCGCGAAATAATAATGTCAATTCAATTCGCTTGACGTTTTAATTTTTGCCCATTTAAACTTGTGTTAGTGTATTAGTTACAGAATCTTTAAAACGTGCATACAGCAATTTTATAAGTATGTTAAGTTTTGTATCGAAGGATTATATAAAGTAAAGACCAGTCTATCTAACATTTTTTAAATTATATATTGATGTAATTTGCAGTAAAGTGAGCAAAGTACATGAAAGGCATGTGCGTGTTTTATAAATGGTAGAAATGACCATCGACATTATTGGATCCGTCTGTCCTCGGACAAGCGCTGTAATCGAGTACGTTGTTTCTGCAAGAACTGGGCTAACTGGATCGAATGACACATCTTTTTCAATTTTATGATTCCACGTACATTTTTATAAGGTTGCGTGTTATTTTCATAAAATCACTTTTTATTTGCTCAAAATGAAACAATATCATCATTTGAAATACAATAGCCGCAAATATTGTACGTGTTTTGAAAATTCTTATCATTAACATAATATAGTCTTTAGTACATTGAAATTAAAAAGAAAATTTTAAAAAGATATATATATATATATATCGGCAATTATTACGAGTACGACTTTATCACGTAGGTATCACATACGCGAAACAATTGTTGTTTTTAAAAATCATATCTTTTCAACCAGCCTGATAACTAATATAAAACTTTTAATAAATTTAGATTTAAAAAAAACTAACACACAATCTTCGGAAGCATCAGAGAAGTTTTTATTTGGAATAAATCGAAAAAAACAAATTTGTTTGGTAAATTCAATTCGAAGTTGCGAAGAAGAGAATTCTACTGAGTTTGCAGTAATAGTGGGTGGTATAAAAGATTGTACAAGGTGAGCTGTAAAAGTACTGGAAGAAATCCTTGGTGAATCCTTACAGATTAAACTCTCCTTCTGTTAGAAGCAATAAAGATTTAGGATTGGACATAATACTACGCGTTTTGGATCGAAGGGGACTACCTCCTTAGAAATGGAGATGAAAACATTTTTTTGTTTGTTACTACTCAGTTTTGATTTTTATTTTCTGAGCGATAAGGTAAAATTGTAACCATTTATATGAATAACGAATGAATTTAATTAACATTGTTAATTATTTTATTTTATTTAGCTTGATATACAAAGTTTAAAGGTGGGCTTATTGCCCAAGGCATTCTCTACCAGTCAACCCAAGAGGGTGGTTATTGTATTGTTTTATCACAGAAAAACTGATTTCTTCTAAAATTACGGAGTCGCTGATATTTGTATTAAGTTTCGTGCATTCTACTTGTAGCCAGTTTAGGCTAATTACATGGTAGTCACAATAACCATGTATTTATTTAAAAATACGAAACAAAGTTACTTACCGTAAAAATTAGTAAACTGAGCTGCGCTACTATAGGTACAGACCTGTAGTTGATTAAACATATTTTTTGTGCATTTTATCTCGACAATATTATTGCTGTATAACTTTCGAATGTTTTTACTAACTCATGCTCGATTTAAGACGAGTGAATAAATACATGCGCGTCAAAAAGTCTTGCTAAAGGAAGTGAGTCTCGCCAGCCTGTTTGCGTTACTACTACTTGCGCTAATTTAAATAAACGTCTAAGTTTATTAACACGATTAACACGAAATTAGTTTCATGTTTATGATAGCTGATAAAAATTCGGGGCTTTGTACACTACTTTTATTGAAACTATAGTAATAAAATTGAAGTGAAAGTAAAAGAAGTTATCGAGCAGTAGCCTTCCCTGCATACTTAAATCATCTTACTGCTGTCACTAATCCGCTTCTTAAGCGTGAAGCGACTATGACAGACCGACAGACACCTTTGAGAGTAAAATCTTTAAATTGGCTAACCTATTAATTAGCTCTGTACAATTCGAACAAATACGGTAAAGATTCAGCAAAATTCACGCCGGAAACATATTTTTCTTTTAAGGACCTAACAACCCTGCTTTTATTACAACTGTTATTGTATCTTGAGACTCAATAACCACAAGAATATTTATTTCACACAGTTATTGCTTCCATTTCGCCTACCCTTTGGCATTTGGCGCTTATTATGCAAGGTAATTCGATTCTGTAGGCGGCTACAGTATCAAATATCTGTTCCTGTAAATAAAGTGTTTATTTAGTCTGTCTTCATTTGTGATATTATACGTTGCTTGGTATTGGAATGGGAGAAATTAAATCTTGGTTTTAACATATCTCGGCAGGAACAATCAGATACATACATAATATATGTGTTACACTCTTTCTTTCGTTTTTCAGGACTACTGGACATAGACTTCTTCAAATAATAATTTGGAGGGTATTGCCCTAATCGTCACGCTTGATACGCGAATTGACGTTTACAGTTGTAGTAGTTTTCTCCTATCGGGGTTTGAACACTATATTTTGGTTGACGGACTGCATTAGGATGCATAATTATATATTACCGCACTGTGCGTGTTGGCATTCTCATTGCCCGACGTTTTATTATTCTTGAAACACATAAATATTTTTATAAACTGTTTTTATCATTTCCTATTAAACATCTTTATATTAAAATAACTTTCTGTGTATAGTAATAGTTAACTCAGTCTAATGCCTGCCTCTGTGGTTCGGTGGTACTATGTACGGACTGGCACACAGAAGTCGTGGTTTCGATTCCCGCAAATCGTAAATATTTGTGTGCATGAACACGTCTATTTGCATTGGTCTGGGTGTTTCTATGTAGGTATAGTATGTATTTACAAAAAAAAAGTATTTATGTATATCTGCATTCTAGAACCCATGACACAAGTTATAATATAAGCTTACTTTGCTTTGGGTCTAGAGAGCGTTATTTGGTGTTGTGCTAAAATTATATTATTATAATTTAAGAAAAACCGGACAAGTGCGAGTCGAACTCGCCTACCGAGTGTTCCGTACAAATTTGTAGGTGCATATTACAGTGCAAACTTAGGTACTACACACACCAAAATTATTGCGTACCTACCTATACTTCAAAAAAAAGGAAAGTGGTTTAGTTTTCATTATTTGTCATAAATCGAAATCTAAAGATATAAAAATCTGGTAAAGCTTGTGCCAATGAAGGCCTTACATACGACACCCCACATGACACGGTTACCACCATTCAAAATGTGGACCGCCGTTCCTGGCGAGATCCTGTTTTTTAATTAATTAAGTACAAATTCATAGTTTTTAGATTTCTCACTATATTTTTTAGTATAATATTATTATTATTATTATTTGTAGTTTAAGATGGTATTACTTACCGAATTTCATAGTTCTACGCCAACGGAAAATACCTGTAGGCCTGAGTATATATAACCAACTGGACTCCGAGGATTGAGAGGTTGGTGTCACGTCATAACACGAACTTTAAATCGTTCGTTTTGCGGGTGCCGACACAATATCTTGAAACTTGCCTACATGAAGAGTTTTGGCCGAAAGGTGTAGTGTATCGACGTTTTTCGTGGAAGGCTACACAACACCACGCAGCGTAACATGACGCCGAAATAAGTCGTGTTAATTACTTATAAGTTTAATTTATGTAACCTATGCAACCTGAAAATAAATGTTTTATTATTATTATATCTTTAATTTTAACTCGATACCTCCACGCGTTCTTGAGATAAAGGGTCTTGATAGACAGACAGACAACGTAGTGATCCTATAAGGGCTCCGTTTTTAAGGGACCTTTTGAGATACGGAACCCTAAAAACAGCATAGCAAAAATGATGTTCACCTTGAAGGTTTCGCACAAATGTTTAACCATCTTAGGTTGTAAATAGCTGAGATAAGACCATATTATGAATAGATAAATCTTGCTATTATCTATAGATCCTAGTTATAAAATAACAATCTTTCTTATTACGCGTTGTGATTTTATCAGTGAGGATAATGCAGTTTATTATGATTAGTTCTACTATGATCTAACTAAACTAATGGTAAAGCATTTGCTTGAAAATTAACAGCGCCTCTGGTATTTCCTCTTAGAACTAAATTTATTCGTTTAACTTACGCTGTCATCGATGAGACAAATGTACGCACGTCATCAATATTTATTTGTTCTAATCCTTATTGTTCACTACCAATAATAGACGATTACTTTTGACAATCGTAGCAGAAATTCAGTTTTATGAAACATATACAGAAACGTTTGAGAAACTGAAACTAAGGATTTTATTGTGTAATTTTAGATTTTAGATTAGTAATGTATAATAAATTTGGGGTTGCCAGAGAGATCCATAGATAAAAAAGTTTTTATAATTTATTCGACGTGAAAATTTTCTGTTCTAAGTCAGACGTTAAAATTTTTTATGGTTTCATAATTATTTTAATAGAAAACATTACCTATTCATATTGAAGCATTTAAGAGTGAAAATGCTTTTTTTACGCTACGCATAGTCGAATTTACAACACAATTTGCTCGTGCGGTCAATTGACCGGTTGGATTCTCCGTCCTCCTATGCTTTGATATATACGAGTATACTCTACTTCGTAAAGTGAATGTATCATAGAGTACACGTTTTGTGTGATGCTAGAGATTTGTTTCAGGAACGGTATACGCGCGTGATGTAGTTTAATAATATGAAAACTGAATAATTAAAAAGGCGGCATTGACTTTTAGAATGTTTAATCTTAGATATGTTATTTATTAAATGGAGGAAAACCTTTAAATCCTTTTTCTTCTGAGGTTGCTCCCATGTGTATGTAATTTTATTACTGAACTTTTTAGCGACCTTATCTTTCACCTCCGTAAAGACATCATCATGGTTGTCAATGGTTGACAAGTCTACCTTGTCTACCTTAAACAACCATGCTATCAAATTGCTTGATAGGCTGGTGTCCACCCACTGAATGTTGTCTATCTTACAAAAAAGAGTCCTTCTCTTAAGCAAATATAAAAAAAACCGCTTTCTGTGATGTTAATGACTAAGCGTACACTTTCCTTTACCAAAAATAAATCTGAATCTAATAGATTTCAGACTATATAATCCCAAGGAATCAAAGCACTTGCTAACATTAGATACAAATAAAACAGTTTAAGTAAATGTCAGGGTGATATTCGATATGGTCAGGACATACTAAATGGTTGGCACGTATGTAGCCAGTAGACATTCATGTGCTATTTCTATTCTCCAGAGCTATGTTTGTGCAACCCACAGCCGTTGTCAAACGATTATGAGAACAGTCGTTGAACTAAATTATATGAACACGGTTTATTTTACGCCTTTATTCGACTGCTTCCGTACGTACTTAAGTATAATACTAGGGTTCCGGGTTTGACAAAAATGCAGAAAAGTTGCTTAATTTTTGGTAAATGATAGATCCAGAGTATTGTATTGTAATAACATAGCAATAATCTAGCCCTACGTTACATGGTAATTGAAAATGACGTTCATGATAATTATGTCTTACTAGTAAATCATAATGTTGGTGATATCATTCATTAAAAAACTAGCAATAGTTAGGTATCATTTCAGATTTTATTAGGTAGTAAAACTATATTACTTGTTTAAATGACGTAAATACTGTTGATGTAAAGAATAGGGCTATTATTACCAACTAACAAAGGAGCCGCTCTGGCTCTTTTTCTCGTAGTTCTATTATCTATCAACTTTTGGAAGTACACAGAGTGATTAGTAGATAATATTAATTTTAAATTGTAGACAGAAAACAAAACGAGAACACGTAACAAATTTAATATCTATACATACATATATACAGCAATGACAGAGGAGAAGCGAATTAAACTAAGTTGATGAAAAACGAACACGAGTTTCCAAATCTAACTTCGCAAAAACTTATTCTTCTCGTACATAGAAAATATTTTGTATAAAACTGTGAAAGCTACATTGTATGCGAAATTAAAAATAGTACATGTTAAAAGTTTGTTGATTGGAAACTTTAGCAACTGTTGATACCGTTATTCTTATGTCATCATTACATGACTTTTCTTTTAGAATTCTTCTTGGTACCGTGGTTTTCTGATCATGTTTATGTATACGTACTGTAACATTCTCTAATAACCCTCCGTTCAGCTTATATCGTATATTGTAGCCAACATATCAAAATATTAAGTATATATATAAATATATAAAGCCATATAGCCAATAGCCAATATATCAATATATAAAGTCAATATATAGTCAATATATCACTAACCCAAGTGTATCCCATGAGGCTTACGCTTGGTCAAACGATCGTTTTTCCATTTCATCAAATGTAATAAACACCATCTCAATTAATTTGATTAACTGAATGTTTGCCTGTTTAATTGAATTACTCGACTCGTGTTCAGTCCTTCATCTGTTTTTTTACAATTAACTAATAACATGGATTAACACAAATGTTTACCAGTATCTGGGGTGAGTTAACGTGTGTTTGTCTTATCCATGATAATGTATAATAATTATTAAAATTTGTTTAATATATGAGAAAATTTAGTTCTCAGTGTTATTAGATATTAGGAACGCCGTTCATTTATCACATTTCTGTCGAGACACTTACCTATGTATTCTTACACTAAAAACGGATAATAATCGAATATTTACTAATAGTGGCGATAGGATTACCTTCAGTGCTAGACCACACGAAGTAATAACTAAATAACACACAGTAGATACAAACAAAATAAGATGGAACCTGCTCAAGACCGGCCAAGATGGCGACCGTGGTGGACGTCTTTCGGCTGACAATGATATATTACCTATCTGAAATTCACAAAATTATAAAACCTGAAAGGTTGAATCTGTAAAGACACTTTGCAAGAAAATATAAGATAAAATCTCTATATTATAAATGTATTCATAGTCATAAAATAACAAATATAATAATAATTGATCCTGACGCGTCTTAAAACGTCATTGAATTTGATGCTATGGCCATTCATGTTTATTGATAAACGCTAACAAAAACAACACTACACGACTATTATTATATAAGACGTGAAGAATGGTTAAGACATTTCAATTTAAAGAATCACGCAAGTAACATAAGCCGACTGGGAGCATTGCACTTGTACCTAATATATATATTATATATGTATATATATACAAAAGCAAAAGGTCACTCACGCATCACGAAATCTTAGAAACTACAATTGCTAGGAGTCTCAAATTTTTAATGGGCGTTTTATTTTAAGACTAGGTGCTCACTAAGACGGGATTTTGCAAAAAACATCTCTAAAAAAGAGGTGGCAAAATTTGAATGAAACTTCTATGGTTTTTATAGAAGGATTTCCAAATTTTTTAAAAATAATACTCATTATTTAAAAAATTGAAATTTAGTTAATTATTTCATTTTCTTAAACAACTCTTACAAAGTGGTGAAATAGAAAGTGTAAGTTTGTATATCTATTATTTTTAATGCTATCGACTCCAAAGTCACATAATTATACACTTATAGAGAAGTTAAAAGATCTTTTCAAATCTTAACAAAGTCCGATCACAAATTATTAGGCCAAAAGTTCTAAACTATGTTTGAATGTTTAGAATCAACTGAGACATAACATTATTAACAAATTTAGCAAATTATCCAAAATAATATGATGTGTCAGATTATAAGGAGGTAGCAAATGTAAACAAACCTGTTGTATATGGTAACTGTTGCTCATGGCCTTTACAAGCCTTTTCCTATTGCACTGCTATAGAGTTACAAAAAAAGAAAATGCTATAATTATAGCTCAAGTCCACAAGCACTTATCCTGCAACACAGACAAAAGAAAGTTAGTAGATACTTAGTTAACTTAATATACCGGTCAGCCGGTAAAGTAATATCGTAGTCATAAATATTCATAGAATTTTATAGTAAACTACACTTACACTTTATCTTTTAATACATTAAAATGTAACCTAACCTACCTTCACATCTTCCAGAGTATAAGTTGAATGCAGTCAAGTCGGTCATTGAACCTGCTTTGACGTCAAACATCTTGTATCGCCTTCTTTAAATATATTTACAGATACACTATGGTTTATTTTATTTATCGATACTGGAATAATCATTGTAAATAAACAATGACGAATATAAGAACAATTAAACGGCCATTTGCTGTTTACAAGTGTTTTGTATGAATTCTACTAATAATATTTGGTTATGAGAAAAATGCACTCAGCAGTTTTAATTCTACGGAAAATAAAATCTGTATATTGAATGTTTA
Source organism: Parascotia fuliginaria (assembly GCA_963082885.1). Lineage (NCBI taxonomy): Eukaryota > Metazoa > Arthropoda > Insecta > Lepidoptera > Erebidae > Parascotia > Parascotia fuliginaria. The sequence continues at coordinate 8,058,630 of OY720174.1, read as the reverse complement.
TTATAATTATTGTATTTCTAAAACAATGATCAATAACATAAAGAGAATATGTAAATATTGATTAATATTATTCATGAAACTATTGTGCTTCACACATACAAACCATCAAATAATCAAACAATACAATAAATGCAATTGTAATAATACAATAACGGTATAATCTTTCTTTTTATAATCAAAAGTAAGTTTCACTAAAAATATATTTTATGGGTATATAGCTATTTATGCGCATATGCCGCGCCGCATCTCTATTATCAGAAACAGTTCTAATATCATACATAATTTTAACCATTTTTTTTCTTGCACTATTATTACTTGAAATCACATGACATAACAAATGTATGTTCGTTGCTGTTGATAAAATAGAAGAAAGAGAAGTAGATTATGTGGCCGGAAGGGATTATTTTTACACAGAAGTGACACAAAATAAGTAAATTAAAAGAAAACATAAAAACAGTAAAGTATGTACAAAAAGTATTTGCACATTTCTTAAGTACGTACCTACACATAGTAAAACAGTGTATTTACACTGTAGCACTTACTGGTATCTAGTAAGTGCTACTTATTTCAAATTATGTATTCCCGTCAGCGTTTCAACATTGTTGCTACGTCAAAGTGCTCTCGCACCGCAGTTACATTCATCATATTTGGTAGTTAACTGTACACGGGTTCAGTAACATTCCAATGGCACTACACTTTTTCATCCAAATAATAACGTGATTAGAGCGAGATAAAGGTAAAAAGAAATTTTATTATTTTATGTATAAGGTTGAATTTAGTTTATAAGTCTATCACCATCATCTCTTTTCACAACTTAATGATCAGTGTGACTTTGCTTATCTTTCAAATTGTTAATCTGGTTTCAAGTCTAAACTCCTTTATCTTTCTGCCTTCTAAAGCGTACATGAAATTTTGAAGGGAATGTTTATAGTCAATGATAAAGGATGTCACAAAGGATAGTTAGGGAAGCTAAGAAAGGACCACAAGATAATTATAATAGTTTAGCTGGCCGCGAAACCAGGGTCACATACTTGTAAGTCATAGTTAGTAAAATAGTTTCTAAATTTCTTCAAATTACTATTTAGGCATGTCTAAGTATGCAATACATGTAGAGATGGTGTACCAGGGTATAGAAGGTCCACAGAAATTATTTGTTTTTATTTTTCTTAAAAACTTTTTGCACAAAATTGTGAAGGCTTAATAGCAGGTAGCATTCTTTTGTTTTTCTAACTATAAGTTGACGTAGAGATAAATACGGATAGGTACGGTACATTCATCACTAGAAACTATATTAAAACAACAATACAGTTCATATAACAACATAATAGAAATACCATACCAATTAAAACAATACTATTTAATATAAAAATAATAATAATAATAATAATAATAATATATATAATATATTAGACCGATAACTTGCCTACCTACGGTCTATAAACTTCTTACATCTATTTTGAGAGCAAAAATTTCAAAACACATTACTGAAAACAACATCATATCTGTCTCTCAAAATGGATGTAGGAATGGGGCCCGTGGTACGAAAGAGCTCCTGATCATTGACATGACCATTAACCAACAGGTGCACCGTAACCGAAAGGATTTGTCGACATGCTGGATAGACTATAAGAAGGCGTATGACTCGGTGCCGCATACATGGCTCTTGAGAGTGCTGGAGTTGTATAAAATTGATGCAACTCTATGCACCTTCTTGAAGACGTGTATGCGGCAATGGAAGACCGTCCTCCGCTATCCTGGGTGTCGGCGGTTTTTGGGCAACGGTCTACCGGTAACGATCAAGCGGGGCATATTTCAGGGTGACAGCCTGAGTCCTTTATGGTTTTGTCTGGCACTGAACCCTCTCAGTACTATACTGGAGAGTTCAGGGCTAGGCTATCGGTTGAGGAGAGAAGGTCAGGTCTTGTCCCATCTGCTTTACATGGATGATTTAAAATTGTTTGCTTCTACTGATCGCCAATTAATAGGGTTACTTAGGGTGACTGAAACCTTTAGTAATTCTATTAAGATGGAGTTTGGTATAGATAAATGTGCAGTCATGCATGTAAAGCGGGGTGGGATTGTGGAATCTGACGGGATACAACTGTCTGATTCTACACGACTTAGACCTCTATCTGCAACCGAAACATATAAATATCTGGGTATGTCACAGGCGTTGGGTATATCTGACAGAGACATGAAACAGGTGTTACAGGAACGTTTCTTTGGCCGCCTGAAAAAAGTTCTTAAAAGTCTTTTATCGGGTGGTAACAAGGTGCGGGCCTTTAACAGCTGGGTCATGCCCGTTCTAACCTATTCCTTTGGCATAGTCAGATGGACTCAGACTGAACTGGACGCTCTTGATAGGAGAGTCCGTACACAGTTGACGACATTCCGTATGCATCATCCACGATCATCGGTGATGAGGTTGTACATCCCACGGAAGTGTGGAGGTCGTGGCTTTCTATCTGTCAAGACTCTCCACAACCGTGAGGTGTGCAACCTCAGAGAATATTTTATAAAATCAAATTCATATATGCATAGGAATGTTGTCGTTGTAGATAACGGCCTCACCCCGCTGGGTCTGGCTAAAGAGAACTGGCGCAAACCTGTTGTGCTTAGTATAGCGGAGCGCAAGGAAGTATGGAAAAGCAAGGAATTACATGGACGCTTTTATCGGGCCTTAAACGGGCCCGATGTCGACTCATTAACATCTGTATCCTGGCTACGATTCGGTGATCTCTTTGGAGAAACCGAAGGTTTTGTCTGTGCAATTATGGACGAGGTTCTAATGACGAACAACTACCGGAGGTTTATCTTAAAGGATGGGACGGTAGACATTTGTCGGGCATGTCACTACCCCGGAGAATCCATAAGACATATTGTCTCTGGTTGTTCTCGTCTTGCGAACGGAGAGTATTTGCATAGACATAACCAAGTAGCTAGGATCGTCCACCAGCAACTTGCTCTGAAGTACAACCTTGTAGTCTCTGAGGTACCGTACTACGGATATGTGCCCGACCCAGTTCTCGCAAATGGTCGTGCCACAATATACTGGGATCGATCTATCATCACTGATAGGACTGTTGTTGCCAATAAACCTGATATAGTGGTGATTGATCGATTAGAGCGCCTTGCAATGATCATCGATATCACCATTCCACATGATGACAATCTCGTGAAAGCAGAAAAAGATAAACAGATAAAGTATTTGGATTTGGCTCGCGAGGTTGTCGACATGTGGGGTGTGGATTCGGCGATCATTGTTCCGATAGTCATATCAGTTAATGGACTGATTCCTAAGAGCCTCCATCATCATCTCGCGAGGCTCGCGTTAGGTGGCTGGATCGTGGGCCTGATGCAAAAGGCTGTGCTTCTTGATACGGCCCGCATTGTGAGGCGGTTCCTATCTCTGGAGCCCTAACCACCGGTAGCTTGGTCCCTGTACCCGATATCGGTGGGTCTCCATATTTTTATATTTTTAAATGTATATTTCTATTATTTTTTATATATATTTAAAAATGTAATTTTGTGTGTATATAGTTAAATAAAGAGAATAATAATATAATAATATTTCAACAACTACACACAACGCCATCGAGACCCAAAGTAAGCATATTATATGCTTGTGTTATGGGTTCTAGAATGCGGATATACATACTTATAAACTTTTTTTTTGGAAATACATACTTAATACATAGAAACACCCAGACCAATGCACATAGACATGTTCATGCACAAAAATATTTGCACTGAGCGAGAATCGAACCCGCGACCTCTGCGTGGCAGTCCATTCACAGTACCACCGAACCCCAGAGGCAGTCAAATATATATAATAATAATAACGATAGATTTACAAACTTCTTGGTAGGTCAGTTCATCATATGATAGCATGCGTTTTTCTTTCTCACCCGCGACATCGTTGTCAAATTAGTTATTATTATTATTTCTTTATTTAATAATTAAATGGTACAATGTCTGCTTTAAGACTAAGTCCCACAAAACTGTACATGCACAGTTTGCATGTACAGTTTTGTTGACCAATTTCCAATTGACCAATGATCTGTGAGACCAATTTTTTTTATACCTAATATAAAATTTACCTTAATTTAATAATACAATATTTTTAGATAAAATGAAGTATTTGAGGTATGAAATAACTCATCTAAAAATAATTCTCATCTAAAATTAAAATCCTTATCTAATAAAATTGACGATTGCGTTTTCCACAGAAGTCAAATACTTGGGCGTCACAATCGACCAAAAGTTGACTTGGAATTCACACTTGGACAATGTACTAAAGAAAGCCAAGATGACGATGGGAATTAGCGGCCGTATGATGGGCAGCAATTGGGGCATAACCCCTAGAACAACTATTTGGCTGTACACTGCCATTGTGAGGCCGATCATTACGTACGCATCAGTTGTGTGGTATAACAAGACGCGTCAAACGACCACCATAAAGAAATTAGACAGCTTACAGAGAACTGTCTGCCTCATGGCCTCGGGAGCTATGTCGACTAGCCCCGGAATGGCGCTAAATGCTTTGCTTGGATTACCGCCTCTTCATGTATTCATACAAAAAGAGGCGAAAGCTAGCATGTACAGGGCTCATATCCAAGGCAGAAGCAATTGGATCTCCCAGAAGTTGAGGACTTTACAGAACTCAATACTGGAAATACCAATACTTTGCATGCCTACGGATGCCACCCTACCCCGGTTTGTATTTGGAAAACAATACACAATAGAATTGCCATCTAGGGAAAACTGGCTCGAAGACCAGATATCTTTTGAGTCTGGTTGCCTAGTATGGTATACTGATGGCTCCAAAATAGGACAAAAAGTAGGCTGTGGAATATATGGGGAGCGACCAAAGCTGAAAAAAAGCGTGTTTTTGGGACAAAACGCCTCCATCTTCCAAGCAGAAGTATACGCCATTGTGGAATGCGCGGAAGCCAATCTGCAAAAGCGCTACACCAATCAGACTATATATATAAATTCTGATAGCCAAGCCGCTCTACTAGCACTGGATTCGAACGTAGTAACATCGAAACTAGTTGAAGAGTGCATGGATCGTTTAAACTCTCTAGGTAATATGAATAGAGTAGTTCTCAGATGGGTACCAGGTCATGCAGGTGTCATCGGTAATGAGTGCGCCGATGAACTTGCGAGAGCGGGAGCTAATGGAACTCAGCAGGGCCCAGAGCCCTTCTGTGGAATACCAAAAAGCCTAGCTCAAAATGCCCTTACAAACTCATGCATCGAAACAGCCATCAAACTCTGGTCGGAATCGCCAGGAATGAACCACTCTAAAGCCCTGATCAAAGGCTTTAACAGAAGGTACAATAACCTTATCCTTGCGTTGAGTAGGAACAATCTACGCATTGTGTCAAGAGCCTTGACAGGTCATTGTTGCTTAAACAAGCACATGCATAATCTAAGGCTAAGCGAAACACGCACCTGCAGGCGATGTAAAGAGGCAGATGAAACGCCCCTCCATCTTCTGGGGGAATGTGGCCCGCTCATACACAGGCGTCAGTTTCTTCTAGGGAAACACACTCTGGGCCCTGAAGAAATTAAGGAGCTCACCCCTAAGCAAATACTGCAGTATATCATAGCTGCAGGGTTTAGTGGTGAACTCTAGCTTGATAAAGCGGCGATCACAATAGACCATTCATGGTCGCAGTGACATTACAGCCGCATCACAGAAAAAAAAAAAAAAAAAAAAAAAAAAAAAATCTAATAAAATAATAAATGTCATAAACAATAACAAAAGTATACAATAAAATAAAAAACAATTAAATCTTAATCTAATACACACACAAAAAACAATTAATTATACAACAAAATAAATCTTAATCCAATACACATACATTAAACAATAAATTATAGTTTTATTTACTATTATAGTTTTATTAACAAACTAACTCTTAATAAAACTAATAATAAAACTTTTTTAATTACAGTTCTCAGAGTTCTCAGAGTTACCAAGCAGAGGTGCTGCTCATCATTGTGTGATTGATAAGTTGATAATCAACTCGTGTTCTGGAAGCGCTTATGAATAACCAGTTCAGACTCTTTCAGGACTTATATTTTGAAAAGTATGATTTTTTTTTGTTTCGTATCAACTTGTCCAGTAATTACGTATTGACTATACCAATTCCTACTATGTATATTGCAATCTTATAACTTATATTACTTGAGATATGCGCTTATTAACATTGCAAGTAATGTCGTAAACGTTATCTTAAAATCTCTTAACATAAAGTATGAAATATTAGTAATGTGGTCTAGTTAGCATGCATATATGAGGAAGCCTCTCATTATACGCGCGTACTTCATACTAAAAACTTACAACATTATAAGAATTATTTATTTGTATTGCCAATAGGCAATACGTACACACAGATAAATTGACGTATCGTAAGTTTTGTTAGGTGTCATACAATGTCATATAATAGAGATCTGGGTATTGTCGTATGCCGTACTGCCGATGCCACTACCGTAACCGGGTATATTCTGCTATTCTTTTACAGCCATATTCCAGTACAGCACAGATAATTTTCCAGTCAATCCCTTTTCATACTAAAACCAGCGATCGACTCCCGTACAAACAAATTTGTAAAGAGTAAAATCGTAAAACAATTAATTCCACCCTTCAGTAAATCATTGTGGACTGTCCTTGGCTTGACGGTGAGACCGCCTGTTACATTTAACTGAGCTAAATGAGTTTGTCGAACAAGGGAGCTGATTCAATTACGCGAAGCAATGTTTATATTGTTTACCTACGCGACATTATGTTGAACTACGGTGCGTTGCTCTCTACTAGTCACACAATAGGATAACGCACATAACAGTTTAATGCCTGGGTTAGAACTAAGTAGAGTGGCTAGCAGAGAGGGTTTTTTCATAGCGCATTTACTCAAGCAATTATCTTATACAAACAATCTTACGCAAAGATTGCATGAACTTCGTAAACATTATTAACCCTTTGTTCTTTTATAGTAACTATTAGATTAGGTTTATTTTGGTCCTAGACTGTCTGTAATACAACACTACCTACATATAAATAGTATGCTGTGTTTCAGCTACACACCAACGTTAACTCTTGATAGCTCATAAACTCATAATTTGTAAATTATAGAATGTTTTCTTAGATAAGTACGTTATTTTTATAATTGCGCGTTGGAAATTTGTCTAGATAGGTAATCACTGATCCGTGCAGTCAAAATGATGATCTTAACAACGGCTGTAAAAGTGTGCCTTACGATGGGCTTACGACAATAATATTTACGGCAATGGTCGTAGATTAACAAACTATAGATATTTTATAAAATAAGAAACATATACAATAATAGATTTATTTATCCGTCAACATAGATATTAATTATCTTAAAAGCGACAGAGCGTCACATTAATCCTCGCGTTATTCGTTAAGAATAATAAAAAACAATTTACACTATTGATAAGACAAGTGCATGCACACTATTTAAATTCATTACTACAGTATTATCGTACAAGCAAAACGGTATCGGTCACTTGAAGAAGATTAGATAAACGTTTGCAGACATTTTTCTCAGGGACCGTGGGGCTTACTGTTAAAGCGTATTCGTTGATAGGACACACAATGATAGCATGACGTAGTAGATGCCACCGCACAGCGTCACGCACCGCTACGACTCATAACAGTCTTTCATCATGGAGTTTCATGTTTCATTCAATTCCATGATGAAAGACTATACGGTATGCAACCTTTTCTAAAAAAGAGGCCTTTTCCTGCAGTGGGATAATAACGGACTGGTATGACGATGATGACGAATATACGGTTTTTCTTACGGCTATGTTGTACTTCGGCGTAGACGTCTCTGCAGCATCATTAATTACAATTAGACAAAAGTTTTGCTAGTTTACAACATAACCTTCAAACCGGTACAATGTAGAGTAAACATTGTAGACGGCCTTTACAATAAAATCTTTCCCAATTATTTAAAGGCAGCGCAAAATGTATTTCCATCCATGTTGCTCGTTAGTTTTGTGTTTGCTAGCCCGATTCAATTAAATTGTAATTGGAAACTTACAGGGTAAAAGTAGACATATAATTAAAAAAAAAAAAGATGATTATGAAAATATTTTTATTAATATTTAAGTAACATTTATTTGTTTGTAGACTACACTACTATCCTTACAGGGTACAATAGCGTAGTTCCCAATTGTAACGTTACAATAGTCAATATACCTGCTTAAATATTTTCGACGCTGAAACAAAATTGATTTGAACGTTTACTGAAATATAATTCAGAGAATCACAAGCTATGATGATATATGTCATCAACCGTGTGTAAGTACATAGATAATTAGCACTAAGGTAATCTATGCAGTGTTGTTAATATATCCCACGAGAACGAAATTAATGCTATCGTTACCATCTAAAATAGTATTATTTATCTATCGCAATTTACAATTTGTTTATACTTCAACCTTATAAAACAGTAAAATACTCTGATTAATTAACAATCGTATCAAGTTTATAGTACTGTAAATCTGTTAAGAAGCACAATATGTAGAATTTATACGAGGTTTTTCTTTCAGTTTGTTTTTACGATTATTGCTACTCGGATTGTTTATTATCGGTATGCGGATTTATTAATTTTATCTCTGTTACTTTATCCGTATATTGGTATTTCTGATCAGTCAGCGTCAATAAAATAATTATGTCGTCGCATGAAAATTATCTAAGGAAAATATTGCATCAATACATAGTAAAGTAAAATGAGAATTGATTTAGCAATTTTAAACTTTAAGGCAATGAGAAAGGGGTAAACATTTTCGAAAAGTTATATTTTGTTTAAAACTCCTTTTCCACTACGTGCGATGTATGTAATGCTCAGCTAGCATTTGTGTAAGTTGCGTCTCAGCTATCTTTGAGAATTCTTTCTCTAGTTTTCTAAGCTATTCCGATAAAAACATTAGTTCTGTAATTTTGCATACTTACTATATTTAATTCTATACCTATAACTGGCTTTAAATATAATAGGTACATTATATTATTAACATGAATTTACCTAATGAGTAACAGAGTAATAATAATGTGTATAAAAAATAAATAGCATTCCTGATATTTTTTTTAGAAACTCTTCTAATTCAAATATTTTATGCCATCACCGCGGCAAACACATTAAACTCATGGTAGAGGTAGCTTTAACTGCAGAGTTATATTGCCATTTTGTACGGTAAATCATAGAAATAAGTTATTTGTAAACAAATGTGTATATTGTGTTTTTTAGTAAAAAAAATAATTTATATTTCTAACGGTATGCTCTGACGGTATAGAAATGATAAAAATCAATGAATTCTTTACATAGAAACAAAGCTATGATTCTTGCGATCTCTAGAATCTCATCATCATAAATCTTACGATATTTATAATCAATCTGAATCTATTTTGTGTAGCAAAGATAGAAAGAAAGAGCAAAGATAGAGAATAAACAAAATACTGCTACGCATTTAACCAGAGCGCCAATCAGGCAGACAATTTCCTTTACAGATAGCCATCGTTATCGTTGAAGCCTATTGGTAGATGGTCCAAGCGCTTTGATCAACATCGTTCATCATTGTTGACACGCTGACCGATAATAAATCGACAGTCATCATTTTACTCGGACCTTATTCTATGCAAATATCAGATAACTCATATTTAAAGCTGACAAACAAAAGCTAATCCTTTAAAGTTGCTGACCAGAATTGTAAATTGTCGTTTCAGCTGATGTATCTTAAAAATTCAAAGAATGAATGAAATTGAATTCTAATTCCAAAAATCTTCACGACTTTGTATACGAAGTAGGTTTTGCAGGCTAGGAACTATTTTTTAGACTAAGGACTATGCGGTCGACACGTGCCTTAGCTCCTTTAAAACTTCTGCCAAAATAGCCTCTACCCCAACAACAACCTAATTCAATCCAATTAATCTTAATTGTTACGAAAATACACATCGTTGCTGATATTTTTTATACCAAGATGTGAATGAAGAATAATCGGTGTAAAAAGTAAATAAATATAGGTTAGAAATACCGAACATTTTTCTTGGTATTTAGTTCAGGAATAACCATGCACATTATGTCCTACTAACCAATATGCACATTACATGTCCAAGGTATCTTTTCTTACATGACTATAATATGATCTTAAGTAAAATAAGCTGAACGCAATTAGAAAAACATTAGCGTCAATTGCTTTAATTGTCTACATTTGTTTGATACTGGGAAATATTCATCTTAATTGTACATAGCCAAGGATCCGACAATGAGACGTGAGAATTCGCAAATGATATATACCCATATTTTTGTTGAGTACAGAACAAAAATAGCATATTACTGGTAAAGGCCCTAGCTTTTTTTACACTGACAACAGCTATCTAATTCGTTATAAAATATCTCTATTTTTTTGCCACATTGAGGAACTTTGCACGATATATATATAATTTACGCTGCTGCTAGTATGTAAAAAGAAAACACTCAAAATTGACTGTAATTAAACGTCAGCGTCAGTCATAAAATGTAAATTTAGCTAAAATAAATTCCTTGATTTTCTTGAGACGAGCTAATGAAAATCTTTTGTAAAATTTCTTCAGGGATAAATCTCTCATTATAACACCATGTAGGACGTTTACAGATTTCGAATTAATAACTTTTTTTAAATATAACAGAAAACATTAATTTTACTCAGAAAAGGTTATTTTTCTTCAGTTTTGCGACAGATGTCAGGATTAGCAGCCTTTTTAAACGCCGAACTATGACATTCAAAAGTCTCTGCGACTACTAACCATGTAACTTGGTCACAGTACCGTTACAGTACAAAACTCCGTATTAATTTAATGAGAAGTAAGCTTGAGAAGTCAGAAAGATATAGTATGTTGTGCGTCTTTATAAAAAACTACATGTGTTAAATATAAAAAGTATTTTTTTACTTTGTCGCCATCTATATCTGTACTACTAGCTTCTCTCAGCGCGGTTTCGCCCGTGTCTTTAGTTACTGCTCTGCTCCCGTCACCAGTAGCGTAATGTTACATAACCTATAACCTGCCTCATAAACTGGGCTATCATACGCAAAAAGACTTATTCAAATCCGACTAGTAGTTCCAGAGATTAGCGCGTTCAAACAAACAAACAAACAAACTCTTCTAGTTTACACATTAGTTTAGATATAGATAGATTATATAAAGTGGAAGAGTTTGTTTGTTTGAACGCCCTAATCTCTAGAACTTGAGGAAGGTTATAAGCTATTTAACTTTAGTATATAGTATAAAACAAAGTTGCTGCTGTTTCTATGCTAACTTTTAAACCAAGAAACAGTTTTTGGTACGTCTTATGCGTCTTACACTGTTTTAGAAGTCGTGTAACGCACCCATCGTTTAGATTAGAGCATTTCTTTCGAAAGAGTTTGTGTGTATAAAAAGTGCACATTTATAGTAGTGAATTTTATTGATTTGTAATTATTATTCATTACTAGCTGTTGCCCGCAGCTCCGCTCGCGTATATGTCGGTTACATCGCATATTATTATTATTCATAAAATATTTTTTCTAAAATAAACGTAGCCTAAGTTACTCCTTATTACATCAGCTGCCAATAAAAGTCTCGTCAAAATCGGTCCAGCCATTTCAGAGATTAGCCGGAACAAACAGACAGATAGACAGACAGACAGACAAATTTTTTTCAATATTACAAACAGACACTCCAATTTTATTATATGTATAGATATTAGTGCTCACGTGCGAAGCAGAGGCGGTTCGCTGGTGTAGTATAATCAACTGATATTCTTTTGAGATCCTTATTAGATTACAAACGTATTTGTAAACATTTTGTTCAACCTAATTGGATGGAAAGGTATACAGCAGTTAAAATACTGACAACGGTTAACCCAAAATGGGCCAGATATACATCCTACATATGGAGCATGATTTGTTCAACCTTGAATTTCTATCTTTTGCCTTCGACGTTATCATACTCCGTTTGAAATATCTCCGCGCTATATTTTTATTGCCTCTCGCAACTTTTTATATCTTGGTTTTGAGTGTTTAATTATTCATCATTGTTTAAGCTTTTTTTTAGTGTTGCCAAGCTGGTATACTTTACTCCCAACTGAATTGCTAATCTCTGTTATTTTTTATGTTAGATGTTTAGAGATCTTATTTATACTTATTTCATATTTTGAAAGAAATATTAAGGAAGATTTTAACTTTAAATCTATGTTTTTTTATTCATCAAGTTATTATTGTTCATTAGTGTATACTAAACGACGTCAGAGTAACGGCTCTTAATTGCATATTGTGTGTACAATTATAAACTTCCGTAGTTTTAATTACCTAGTTCTCTTCTTTAATAGTAAGGTATATAGGTACTATATATGCTTAAAGATACTTCTGGTATATAATTAATAGGTATATACTATATTTCAAAACCGAGTGAAGAATAAGTTAGGTAGTTAGGTACTACCTAACTCTTTAGATGATTTGTATGACTAACATTAGTTCTTACTATAAATACCAAAAAAATGGTCCAGTGGATAAGGCACTCGCTTCGTAAACACGAGGTAGTGGGTTCGAATCCGGGCAAGTACCAATGTGTTATTTCAAATCATATGTACTTTCTAAGTTTATCTTGGACATTTCTGACCAACGGTGAAGGAAAACATCGTGAGGAAACCTGGACTTAAAAGTCTGAAATTGCCAATCCGCCTTGAGCAAGCGTGGTGATTAATGCTCATGCCTTCTCTATATGAGAAGAGGCCTTTGCCCTGCAGTGGGACTTTGAGTGGGACAGTAAACAGGCTGGTATTATTATTATTATTTATAAATACCAGAGCCATTGTTGCTTTTTATACAAACGAATACACTGTGTCAAACGCACTTCAATTTAGAAATTACTAAATAATAAAGAGACCTATGAAATATAAAAAACATTATGCAAATATTACAATTCACTAATTTAAAAATTCAACCGACTGACCAACTACTAAAAATAAATCAAACTCATTTAGCGGCAGACGAGAAATTACACAACGTTCCGGGTTATTTAAAATAATTTTAATGCCAGTATATAGGTATATGTATATGTCTCTAAGTGGGACATCGGCATTTTCAGATTTTTCTTACTTCATATAAGAGATGCACTATTGTGATGCAAATATACCTACAGAATACAGCATAAAACGACAGTTTTACAGATATTGAGATGATAAAAATAATTTTTAGAAAAAAAAATGAAAACCGACTTCAAACAATATCTACATGTTCAACTCTTAACTAAAAAGTAGAAAATAATATTTTAATTACTTCATAGCAAAGAACATTAAAGGAGAATCAAGGTAATCCTAATACCTATAATAGTTTACTATTTATAGTTTTTAATCAGTTATTTTGGAGTCGGTGCCAGCCAAGAAGGACCTTTAATTCTGGCTTTGCAACAAACTTTTGAAATGCACGGGGCGATAATGGCACGCGTGGGGGATATGCCTGAGTGTACTACCCGAACGCAGTCATACGCGTGAAGGCAGACGTCATTGATAGTTGTGTTTGATACATAAAAAATTTGACGCGCACTTATCAGATTCCGTTCGACTTCTTGTATTTTCATTCATATATTAATAGATTATTCAAGTATATTTTTGCTAGTAGGTAGGTTATTTTTATGAAGGTCATTATGATCCTTCTTGGCTGGCACCGACTCCAAAATAACTGATTAAAAACTATAAATAGTAAACTATTATAGGTATAAGGATTGCGTTGATTCGTTTAATGTTCTTTGCTATGAAGTAATTAAAATACTATTTTCTACTTTTTAGTTAAGAATTGAACATGTAGGTATTGTTTGTTTCATTTTTTTTCTAAAAATAATTTTTTTTTAAACTTTTAGTGGTAATTAACTGTGTATAAATATATTCAATATGGGTAGACCTACTAAACGTGCTGCGCAAACGAGACAGCGCCGTGCCGTTTGAAAGAAAGTAGAGACGAGAGATAAGATTGTAAATAGGGATATAAAGTCCTTGTCAACACTTTTGCTGATCGCTAAACACTTAATCCACAAATCAAAACAAAAAAATGATGATCTACTAACAATAATAATAATAATAATAATAATATTCTACCACATTCACACAACGCCACCAAATTAAGCAATTATATTTGCTTGTGTTATGGGTACTAAACAACTGATATACTACTTATATACATTTTTTTTTGTAAATTCATACATATTATAGATAAATTACACCCAGACACAGAACAAACAATCATGCTCATCACACAAAGATTTGTCCTGGGTGGGAATCGAACCCACGACCTCCGGCTTAGCAGTCAGGGTCACTAACCACTAGACCAACAGGCCAGTCAATGAAGAATCATCAAAAATCATAATTTAACTGACCGAGCAATCGCTTAACACATATACAAAAAATAAACAGGTTTAAGGCCGCCCGTTGCTGTTGTAATTTCTCACGACCATAAGACCTCTAACTTGGCTTTAACCAAGACTACCAAATTATATTGATAGCCATAGTCCCCTGCTTCTAGAGAATGAAGACGCTGAAAATGAAATGACACAAATGGTCACCCATCCAGGGCCACTTCGTTTCTAACAAAAAAAATATTTTGAAAATCACTTCGCACTTGTAGCATAGACTTGTCAATGTCAGAAAATTCGTCGCAAAAGACATCGACGTGTTGCTTTTCACGTCTTCACTCCTTGCATACGTTTTGTTACAAAATATAAAATTGAAGCCAAACCACTAAACCATTGTTTATAAAAAAAACATGGGACCCGATTTTAGAGTCTACCTTTTTAAATAAAAGAAGAATTTTTCAAATTGGTTTATAAATGACCGAAGTCTGTTGTAACAAACATACAACTACTGAACCATTTCTTATAATAAAAAAATGGGACTAATTTCAGAGTATAACCCTTTCAAATAAAAAAAGAATTTTTCAAATCGGATCATATATGACCGAGTTATGAGGTAACAAACATACAAAAAAAAAACATACGACCCGAATTGATAACGTCCTCCTTTTTGAAGTCGGTTAAAAAAGTACAAGTCGTAAGAGGTATTTAAGGAACGCAATTTTAGACTACTTTTGTAAAGACTTTTGTATGTTTTTTAATTAAGTAACTTCAAACGGTGTTGCATTTTGTCTTCCTGGTACAAAAATATTTGACGAAATCAACGTTGTGCTACGTGATTGGCTAATTGTAGACAATTAAAATAGTTAACAATCAGTTACAATCATAATCGGGCAGAAAGAACACTTAGCGGTTAATTCGCATTGCATCGTATAACTGATTCGCTATGTATGACAGCATATTGACAAACAAATAATAAGTATCTCTTACCAATAGCTCTAACATCATAAGTTGTGCTAGTAACGGTACTAAAAATATCTGTATGGAAAATGGATAACGTCCTTGTTATTTACTCGCAGAACTAAATTGTATTTATACAATAACCGCTGTCACCGATAAGATGAATACATTTACTTATAGTTACGGTACAGAAAATATAACATGAAGAAAACCAAACAAACATACATATACGTGTAGTGAATATTTTAGTGTCAAAAAAATTATAAATGAAGAAAAGCGACAGATGGTCGTCGTACTATATATAGTTAAAGTTCTAAGCATACTTCGGAGTCAAAACAGATATTAAAATAAGAATAGCTAAAATATGATTATATGAAAGTTATAAATAATTCTGTGACTAGACTCCATTATTAAAGTCACATTAAAACCACAAACAATAGCTAGCACTACAACAAAGCAATAATTGCAATGATAAAGCATGCTTCGGAGTCAAAACAGATATTAAAATAAGAATAGCTAAAATATGATTATATGAAAGTTATAAATAATTCTGTGACTAGACTCCATTATTAAAGTCACATTAAAACCACAAACAATAGCTAGCACTACAACAAAGCAATAATTGCAATGATAAAGCATGCTTCGGAGTCAAAACAGATATTAAAATAAGAATAGCTAAAATATGATTATATAAAAGTTATAAATAATTCTGTGACTAGACTCCATTATTAAAGTCACATTAAAACCACAAACAATAGCTAGCACTACAACAAAGCAATAATTGCAATGATAAATCCATCGGCGAAATAATGTTCATTGACGCAATACGAACAAAAAATATAAGCATCCTCTTTCGTAAGTGATATAATATAATTTGATAATACCCTTGTTTTGATGTCAGACAGGATAATCTTATTAAACGAGCCGGAGCTATTTTTCACTCGCTCATTTTCCCATTTGTGGGTAGTACTGACGTCAATGCGAGATGTTTTGTCTGCCATACGCTTATTTTGGTAATATTTGTTGATAATAACGAGCTTAGCTTGCTAATAATTGACTATTTAATTATCTATCAGAGTTATTATTATGTTAATTGATATATTCTATAATAATTTATTTTGTCTGCTAATAACGTAATAATATGTGTATGTTTATGGTAATGGAATTTATATAAAGGTTGTAATTTATTGGAAGGACGTCTATTGCTGATCTATATTATAATAATTTTCCTCCTTGCCTGTCAATCCTTTTGTTTTAAGTTACCTCTAGATTGTTTGTAATAATTTGTGTCCGTTAATTGTATATTAATAAATTTCATTGGGACAGAGAGCTTTTCTAACATACGAATTATTCTATTAAATTTAGGCAAATCATATTAGCACCCTCAGTGAAAAAAGATACGTTTCAATTTATCTTTACTAGTATAATATACAAAGTTGTTAAATGAGCTGCTGTGACTGAAAGTTTACAAACCGTACTTCTCAGCTTGTGACATTTCGCTAAAAGTAAGAAAAAAAGGAAGAATTAACAAAAGTTCTCATACTCAAAAAAAGTTAGTAATTTGACTTCTTTTACTTGAGATAATGGTACTCAAACTTAAATACATTTCTGAAGCTAAATTCTGGACAGAATACAAAAAGGTTTTATTTTTGTCTTATCCTTTTCAACACATCTCAATCAAATGTATGAGTCTATAAATAAATCAGTAAGCAACTCGGAGCAGATCCTCAGGGAACGAATCCTATCTGAAAAAAAGGGATCATTTCACAACTACGATTACTAAACTATAGCAACATAGATCCCTCAAGACAAACATTAACAGTTTATTAAAAGTAAGTAGGTATTAGTCGTAGGTATTTTAAAGAATTTAGTAATTCTGAGGCAAACAGATTTCATTTTTAAACTAAGTCATGACAATATTATTATAGAGGCAAAATATATTGCGTTATACGAAAAAGGCGATCCTGTGAAATGTAATTTATAAACATAGGGGAATACGCCGATCATGCATTAGGTTTACATACCTTATTTTGCTTGACGTTTCGACCAGGTTACACCGGCCGTGGTCACAAGCAGACTGGTGAGGCGATGTCTCGGTTCCGTGAAGTAAATTCTAGATCTACCCTCACATATTTTTCTTTCCACGTACCATCACAAAATGTAAATATTAGCTAGCATGAGAAAGTTCAGTTTTTACATTATCAAATGTTACAAAATACGTCAACTCATAGCAGAAATGGTATTATTTACGTTTTGTATTTTAGTACATAGTCTTATGACTTACAACAAAAAAAAAATTAAAGTCAAAAAAGTTTTTTGCCAGCTGATAGTAGATATCACTTGTTATTTGCAATATAAGCGTAACCTTCACCTGCCTTCTTAGGAGGCACACATATCTAAATGTTATTCCACATTACTTACGATTTAGTGACGTCAGTAGTTCACAAGGTCATGGCTAGAAATCGAACACCATCAATTATGATAAATGGTAGAAGTCGCAATGCCCGCTGGCCAATTGTAGACCGTTTACACACGGTTTGGACATTTCGGCAAAGTCGAGCCTGTATTTAAAAATCAGGCAACATGGCCATAATGTCATGCCTTTGTTTTCCCGAGGGAGTAGGCAGAGTAATACTCGACGAAAAAATTCAATATCAGTTTAGCCAATCAAGCTTAGATAAATTTATTTATATTAATAGATATAATTTTTTTGTTATTTCGCATGTCAGTTATTTATAAAATAAAACATGTGACTTTTAAAAGTCACATTGAATATCGCGCGAATTCGCTACAACACAACCTCGAGTAATTAGTATGTTTATCTTATAACTCTCTTGGTACATTATTATGTACCAAGTAATGTGTGTAATTGTATTTTGGTCTCTTGACCAAAAATCAATTTGACCATTGCTATCTTTGTCTATGTTTCCTTCTTCCTTACATCCTTCCTGTCCAAGTTTCTTCACAATGTTCTATTCTACTATGTATCAGTAATGATCAAGATGAACTTGAAAAGTGCCGGTTCAATATTGTCGATACAAAGGAAAGGAAGTTAGTTCTTCTTGACAGTTGGTTCGAAAGATAATGGGAATAACTTTACTACGGCGATATGACGTCAGCACTCTGCACAGGCACACGCACTGTTATCCACAAGGTTTATTAATCAATAAACCAGATAATTACATAATGTATGCAAGCACACGCGTACTGAATTAGATAAGAATTTGAATAGTGTCGATCGAGCTTAAGCAGCAAGTACTTTTGTTAAGTTAGGTCAGGATTTAATAAGAAATCATATTATTAACTGTTTATAGAGTATACAAATTTGTGTTTTACTCAATTAACTTGTAACTTTAAATAAAAGTAAGTATGGAATACTGTATATTTCGATAGATTTGAATTTCCATTATAAAGTTGTTTACTTGCCTGTTCGCTAATTTATTAACATAACTTATATAAAGCAGCAATCCGCTGAGCGTCCTTATACAAGTTCCTCTTTTGCAATGTCTTTGTCCAGTTCTGTAAACGTATACGTGTTGACATAATGATGATGATGATGGGTTTTACTTAAGCACTTAAGCACTTGAAGCACTTAATAATAAGTCAAAGTCACCAAGTGGTGGCTATGAGTACATCTATACAAGCAATGATGTTAAAACGGGAATTGATTTAATTATACAAATACATATTTGTA
This sequence comes from Parascotia fuliginaria, assembly GCA_963082885.1. Taxonomy (NCBI): domain Eukaryota; kingdom Metazoa; phylum Arthropoda; class Insecta; order Lepidoptera; family Erebidae; genus Parascotia; species Parascotia fuliginaria. The sequence goes on along the minus strand of OY720174.1, from coordinate 8,039,584 downwards.
TTTGACCACAAAAATGATAAACATTATAACTTCAGCATTTTATATAAACAGTATACCTACAGTTAACTTCTTGGAAAATATGAGAATCTACTAAAGAGTTTAATGCTCTCTGTTCGCACTTGAGATTCTGTAGGTGATTGAAAAGTATTCTTGTGGACTTTGTGGACTTACCAAATCAAGTTTATCCTAAGTACAATACCTACCCGTATTATAGTTTACATAGGTAACATTGCAGTTTAGGCAGGTTTATTAAGAATTATTTCATTCTGTAGATAATGTCTGAGCAACTGCGTTTGTGAATATTGTTTTAAAAAAATAACTAGCTGCGCCCTGCGGCATCGCCCATGCGGTAAATGGTATGTGTTTAATCAATAAAGTTCAGCCGTTTTTGAGTAACTAGGTAACAGAATGAGTTTTGTCTCCCTTAGGAACTAGACCGACATTCGGGATAAAAAGTAGCATATGTCCGTGTCCGGCACCGAATATATATCTACATACCAATCTTCATCAAAATCGGTTCAGCCGTTTAGACGCTGAGTGATAACAAACACACATACACACACAAACTTTCGCATATATAATATTAGTAGGATAAACCATTAGAAAGGTTTCCGTCGGTGTTACTTTTAGTTGTTAGCTCAAGCGTAAGTTCTTGTGTGTTTTTCCCATCGATGACAGTTAGACATAATAAGGTAAAAAATTAACAGTGCTACCGGTGTTTACTATGAGAACTAAACTTTCTGATACATTTTCGTTTATTTGTTAGGTACTTATTTTGAAAAACAAACGTCGTTTCTATGAGCTCCATACTAAAAATAACAAAAATGACGTTAAAATCGTAGCACTATGTTCACTTTTTAAGTAGCGCACCTAGTGTTTAATTTAAGAACTACATTGTCTTCTATCAAAAATTTTACATTGTCACCATGTCAAAACGCACGTGTTATAGCTACAGAGCGTTCTCTTTCAAGAGTATCTGTTCACTAATATACGAGCAAAGCAGGATCATTAATCAACCTGACAAGGATGATGATTATGAGAATATTCTCCCCCAATTTACTCACTATGCTTATGTTAACAATGGGTTATTTTCAGGATACATATAAAGCATTATTATATTTAGATGACCTTATTCCCCTTATTATTCAAATTTGGCTCGCTATTTTTATCTCTTCAAGTTTAAGAACTATTCACCCCAGTGGACTAAGAACAAGTACCTATTTGAGATACGGAAATAAACTGACTGAAACTCATTAATATTTATTTGAACCGAATCAAGTTCGCGAGATTATTATAAAAGTTGAGCTATGAACTTGAAAATTGGATAATGTAAACATTTGCTTCAACTTTAATATTATAAAGCGCGGATTAAATTTCTTTATTTGAATGTTTTAGCGGACATTTTTGTCGATTTCTAATATTACTGTTTGCCTATAAATTGTACGAAGACTTTAGTTCTACACTTGTGATGTTCATAGAAGAATTAAACCATTTTATATAGACTACATTAACTGACGTACTTCTATATAATATATTATGGATAAGTTAGCATCATTATAACAGACTATATATTATTAACTTACGGTTAGCAACAAATTTAAAATATATTTAATAACTCATAATTTTTATTTAATTCAGTTCCATACGGGTAATTATTCGATTAACTACAAACGTGCCTCCATGCAACATATTACCTTATCACTTTTAATTAATTAGTTATATTTTTAAATGCACACGGATAATAAAACGATACACTTAAAATATCATTTTTGAGTTGTTTCGACCACTTTGCATCGCCTTCCGTGATCACTGACCACCATCATTATAACTTGAAAACGTCAAGCAAAAACATTATCGTAAATTTTTTTTCCCTTCTTATCCCTACCACATTCCAAACTTAAATTAACAGTAACATTGAGTGTAGCTACAATAACATTAGCACATCACAGTCGTTCTAAAATTAGCATCACCAAAAAAAATATTTCTCTTAATTTAATTTCTAATTATACCGTACCCTAAACTCAACCTTGTTATTTATTTTAGGTTACGTATAAATCTTGTCCTAAATTCGAAGGCAAGTAGAATATTACTTGGCCTTAATTATCCGGATCATTGGCCAATTAATACACTGTAACGGAGGCATTAAACATTAGGTGTTTTTATTGCCTTCTGCCGTAGGGTAAGGATTATCTTATCTATGTCTCGTTTAGTCTGTGAGATTTCTTGAGTACATTAGAAGGTATTTGCAAAACAGCAATTATAGCCACACTACCTGCGAAAGTATTGTTGTATTTTGCTGGTGAATAGCTTTTCCAAAAAGTATCGTACAAATAAACCCTCGATGCAAAGTCACAAAGTTTCATTAAGAGCGTCGATAAAGTTATATAGACTTACATACTAATTATAGTAAACTAGTTCAATAATATACCGAATTATTAGTGTAATCGATTACACTAGCATGATCAATGATCAACTTAATCATATTAACCGTTGATACAGTCAACTATTTTTCCTGCGTTATTTCAAGTACATTAAAACAAGTTGTAGTACTTGAAATAGGAAACCTCTAACTTAATATTGTTACATAATATTAATCCGAAAAACAACGGACATAAAACTAAACACAATAGTAATTAGGTGTCGCAAAACGACTACCAACCAATAACAAAGAGGGTGACTTTTAAAAGCTCTTTTACAGAGTACAAATTCGTAGAAACTCTGACAATTAATCTGCAGTAAAACATTCTTTTTCTATTCTATTCTGAAAAACATTAAGAAATATAAACTGTGAGAAAATAGTGCAATAGCAATTTACCTACTTTCTACATAACTCCTTAAATATATTTATTTATTTATTGTGAAAGTATTTACAATATTATTACAGACAAAAATAACCAATCATTTTATAAAAACCTAAAATTAAAAACCATTACTAAGTACTAAATATGAAATTATCATATTTAGTAATTAGTTATATTGTTTTTAATTTACTATAACTAGTTACTAAATATATATTTAAATATTTATTAATTAGTTATATTGTTTTTAATTTTAGGTTTTTATAACATCGTATTGGTTATTTTTATCTGTAATACATATTATATACATATATTTTAGTGAATTTGTTCCAGTCATATTATGGACCTACTTTGTAGGTACCTCGGAGGGCACACCAAGATATCAGTTTCAATCGTTAAGCTACCCATTCTATATAACACAGTATGTAGCAAACTAGTTTTTATGATATCTCCAAAGGCCATAAATAATTTAAGAAGTTTATAGACACTCAAACACTAATCAAGTATCTGCGGTGTCATCAAAGACAAGCTTATTGACAAATTTTGTTTATTATTAGTTTTACGTAATAATCCTTTTTTAGTTTTAATCGTGTTTGTTTTAGTGCTATCTGAATAATGAAGCAGGTACATTATCACACCATGAGCATAATGGATTTTTGTTTTACGGTATCATCTTTGTGATCATGTGGTGACAGTGTACGTTTAGTTAGTACCTACCAGGAGCGCTTTACATTTTACAGCTTTTCGTACTCACTATTGTAATGTCGACTATGAATACAAATGATCATTAAAACTAAACGCCATGCAACCAGCAAAAAAACATTTAATTCAAACGTGTTAAGACAATCACGGTTTCGATTTCCACACTATAACACACGTCCTGTATTACGCACCCGTGTGTCCTTCCATCACCCTTATAAGGTGCGTAACGAAAACGAGTGCGTAGTAAGTAATCCTTCTCTTTATCTCATAATTAAAAAGTAAACATAAAAATAATTTTCTGACAATGTTTACTATCAGCCTGAAATCATCAGCAACTGCACGCAGGTCTCTCTAAGAAAGAGAAGTTGTGTAATATGTTCTCGATACTTGATGGGTGTTTTCGAAACCGCAACAAATCGATATTTTAGTATGTAAATGTCGATGCTGTCTATTTCCTGGTATTCTCTTAATTGCCTCTAACGACTCACGGTATGAAATACAATTTCCCTGAATTCTGGACAAAAAAACTGTGTTTACTGAATTGCTTTCGAACTAATGTGAATATTTACCTTCAATTTATCTGCGCAATTCTCGAAAACAAACCTAAAACGTAATTAGCGAAAAAGTAATATTATTAAGACATGTTGTCAGGGTATATCACTGCAATAAGAGCACGTTAACACTATATTACACGGATAGCACTAATTAATAAAACGCTCAACAATTAAACTGTTCAACATCAAACTGTCAAATTACGTAAATCGCACCTATAAAAGTGTAAAAATAAACAAAACTGTATGATACAGTTAAAAATACCGTACCCTAGTGACCGCCACCCATTAAAAGGAATGCGAGTAAACAAAGTGTAAAAGTTTTCGGTTGCCGCCTCCAGAAATAACTGGGCGGGTTCAGCGTCCGGGAGGAACGCGAGAACGTACGCACTCATCGAGATGACCACGGGACATATACCTATACAACGTATCTACACGTCGCATCTTTAGAGACAGACAAAACCCCGGCCGGAAAATTCAGGCCCTGTGGGGCTGAACACAAATTTTAAAATTGCTTAATATTTCTTATTTTACAACTGTGCGATGTATCAATTCCACCTCGTATAACACGTACCACCTGCACATTTACAAACGTGATTTGAATCAAATTTAATATTAATAAAAAAATATATATTGTGCCTTATATCTATAATCGTTTAGGTGCAGAATGTCCAAGTTGCAAAATGTCCAGTGGTTGCAAAATGTCCAGGTTGCTTATTAAAATGCGAGTAAGGACACTCAGTATTTAATTTAATTCGCATAAACTTGTTTTTTACTTTTATAATACCAGGTAAATAACTTGCCTTTAATTTTTAGCTGTCAATCTTACAATCAAAAAGGAATATGCCGCAACTGTGCAATCCCTGTGATTCATTCACAACACTTTGACTAATGGTGGTCAAAAATAGTACTGCCGTGTAAGCACTTACTGTTCCTATGTCGTAGATCTTAAACCTATGTTTATATACACAATGTGTAAGATCCATAAAAATAGTGTTACTTAATTTGACACATTTTTTTGCTTGAGATGATAATAAAATACGGTAGTAGATCCACGCTGATTTCAGCATGAATGGGCCGGATCGTTCGGGGAAGTACTACCCTCTCATAGAAGATCGACTTAAGAGTAGTAGTATCTGTACTACTGCGTTTCGTTCGGTGAGTGAGAGCGCCGGAGGCCCAATTTCCCCCCTTTCCTCTTTCCTCACCTCCCTCATTCCCTTCCCCTAACCCCATTCCCAGCCGCCATAGTGGAGGCCACCATACCAGCAGTTTAAGACGATGGCTTTTGGTATAGTGGCCGCCACTTCTGGATTCCACTGACTGCTTACCATCAGGCGGGGTGGAGTCACTTTGGTAGGCTCTAATATAAAAAAAAAAAAAAAAAAAAAAAAAAAAAACTTAAGTAAATTTGAAATGTAAGTGTGAAAATAAATAAATAGTAAATTTGAAACTACGACTGCTATTGCCTATTAATTAATCAAATTATACTACTATTTTAATTGGCATATTTTATTCACATTTATTTGTTCGATGTTCGCACAGACTACAAGTAAATAATAATATTTGGCAATGGTTGTGTATTCATATTATTATATTAGTAGGTATAGCAGATTTAAGCCTACCTTGCGCTATATGATTGTATATCCTAGGCTGAAAACCACACAGCCTTCGATCTAATCTAAAATTAGGTATAATAAATTTACTAATTGTAAGTACAATACGAAAGCCTAAACACAATGTCGTCTATACTTGTCCAGCTGACATAGACCTATCCCAATCATTCTTACTTTAGCCGGTTCCGAGTCGCTCTTCTCTTTATCTCTCGTCATTATATAATACTCATTAATAATGTGTCTTTTATAATCTGTTTTCATAATTATTTATACCTACTTTACATTATAATATTTAAATTCTAGTTGTTCAGTACACCTAATTATTACTTTCTCTGACAAACAGTCTACATGCCAGGAGTTACATAACTAGTAATATTTACATTAAATAATAGCTATAATAATTTGCTATGAGTAGAATAAAATATGTGTATATATCCGTGATGATACAAGAATTTGCATAATTGTAGGTAACGGTATAATTATTGTTTTTACTTTGTAGGCCTTGCTAGCTCATAACTGGTTTAAACTATGACTTAAAATAATAACTTATATCCATTGTTAGGGTTAAATAGCACGTAATTAAGTCTGCCGATAGCCGTTTCATTGCCTAGTCGTGATTATTTAATTTAGTTTTCATTGCCATAGGTCGTTTAAACCAAAAACGTCTTAATAATTGACAGACTAAAGTCGATCTTGTTATTGCCAAGCATATTCTGTTAACGCTAGACACTTGGCAGCCGCAACAGCTGTTACTAAATAATATTTACCTTCAATTCTTAAATTAATTATGGCTGCTTTTCTTTTAATCTAAGATTTTTTTAATACTGGTTTTATTTATTGAATAGATCGTTTAGCGCTGAATCACCATTGCATAAAATCGGGATTTAAAAATAAGTTAGGTTTATGATCAAAAGAAAATACATTGGAAATAATAACCATACAAACGTAGGTAGGTACAAAACATAACAATGAGTCAACGACATGTAAAATTTTATTTGATGAAATATACCGATAATGTGTTTTTATTTCGACCGAAACTTTAACTGAAATATTTCACGAACTGCTTTTTTGGTCAACAACCGAAACAGACAGCTGATGCCAAAAAGGCCCACATATACAATCTTAATGTTTTTGTAAACCTTTTCTTGTTTTACAAAATAAGTAAAATGTTTTTAATAATTTTTCAAACAGTTTGAATTTAATTTAACTCATTGCAATTCATATAGAAATATTTAACCACCACTATGGTAATAAAAAGATTATAGTGTTAAATTGCGATATAATTTAAAGATAATATACTGAATAGACATTGTTTCAAATATACTATAGTTGTTAAGACAATACTAGTATAGGTTAATCATTTAGATGACAGGAAAATACACGGACGCATTCTAGTGATAAACTGAGATATTCAAGAGTAAAATAACAACAAACATTTTTACGCAGACCCATAAAGGTGCTACAGTAAGGATCTCGTAAAAATCTATATTAAAAATGTACTCTTACCTATTTGCAGTACAAGATCGTAATTTAAAAAAATAGCTGACATTATAATATATACTAATTATGCCCGCGGCTCCGTTCGCATGGAAGTAAGGATGAAATTACTCAAAATAAAATTGTTTTCTGCAAACTTATTAAAATAAAAGTGCTCAGGAAATGTACAAAAAAAAGGCACTCTACGTTAGCTCCAATTAATAACTATATAAATGGATAATTTAAGAAACCGCCGACATAGTGTACATTATTCTACTAGTCAAGCTCTTTTATTTAAGGGAGTTGTGAAAAAATTAACTTATAGGTAACACCCCGACGTTTTTGCGTCGAGGTTAATAAAACAATTACCTACTCAACACGTTCTCAGTTTGTTTCTTACGTATATAACTGATCAACTTAATGTTTTCCTGCTATTAATGCTACGCCTTCTAATGTATCTTCCTTCCTTTTGTGACTTTTATGCGTTTATGATATAATATTTCTGGCAAGGATTAAGTACATATAAAATATTGAACAGAAAATGTTAACATAACCACGATAATGGTGTTTTAAGTCTCAACACACAAAAAATATCATCAAAATGGCACTTATATCTTATATCCAATAAAGCCCTCTTTTCTTTTGTTATGTCCTTAACCGTACATTTTTTATAGAACGATGTGATGATCTCGACGTATGCTTGTTTGACATTTCGTATATAGAATTCTGATATCTATATATCTAAACAAACGTTTAACTTATTCAATGAATATATAATAGATTTACTTAATACGATTATTAAACCATTGCAATAGTTCCTTTTTCTCGGAGCTTTAACAAAAGATCGCATCGATTTCTAGTGCTTGTTCATGTATCCCAAAAGACATTTCGTTCATTACATCTATTCTGTCCTCTGCCTTAATCCTACAGCTATCTCTATTTACCAGAATAAACAAAATCTTTTTCTTTTACTTAATGAGGACTAATGTACAAATACCTTACAACTATATCAAGTTTAATATTCAAGGCTAAACCTGGAAACTGGGATTAAATTTATAAGGGCTACAGGTTTTACTCGCATTATTCGTAAATGTTATTAGCCTCTTTTTATTCACAGAAGGTTTGTTTTTATTATCACAAAAGATAGTTTTTGTAAATAAAATTAATTGGGTTTGTTTAACTGAAATAATTTTAGATCTGTATAAGATAAATTTGTTTTCGAGATGAACATTAATATTCGTTACTATATTTGATACTTTACCCACCTTAACAAACGTACGGCTCACTCACTTGGTTGGTATAAAATTACCGTTTTCTATAGGTCGGACGCTTACAACAAGTATCATTTGCAGGGTGTTGATCTTTTAACAAATTTCTTAATTAACCTCATGTTGTAGTCTCTCGGGAAAACCTCAACAGGGAGTTGATTCCACAACTACATCGACTAAATGCTGCTTTGACTATCTCTTAATGCATCGCCTATTAGGCATAATATGTTAAAGTTTCGTGTTGGATGATGTAGTACTACTATTACTATATAATCCAGCACAAAACTTTCCAAAGCATTTCGACAATGCTACACCAATAAGGTTAGGCGAAGTTACAGAAAATATAACTGCGAGCTCCGTAGCTTTTGAATGTTCCGACACAAAATGCAACGTGCGTCGGCAAACCGTGTCACCAGGTCGCTAAAATGCAAATTTAATTTCGAAAACTACATCATAAATTAGGTATTTATAAGTTTACTACTCAAATATTGGGTACCATACTATTAACTTACTATTAGTTTTGAAATAATTACAAATATATTTTTTTATATTATAAATTGATAACTTAACGTAATTAACCCTCCCAGGATCCAATCGAGTTTCCTATTGATCACCTTAATTTCCAAATTTATCCAGCTGAAAACCTGTTTTCGACAAATACCTCTATTCTTTGTAACCTCTTGGAATAATACGGCTATAGAAGGCTAATGATAATAGAATAATGACGAGGCCTTAGTCATTTAGGCAATAAAAAAATATTCCAAAGTAGATTTAAGAAAAGTTGACTGTTACAAAGACATACTAATGTAATAATTGAATTTGTTTTAGGATGCCAGCGCTCCGGCTGCTGGGAAGAAAATGGCTAGCAGCTTCGGATGACCTCGTGTTTCCCAGCATCTTTGAACTGCTGTTTAGATTTGTGTGGTTTGTACTTGTACTTGTTTATAATTTTATTCATTTAGATTAAATTAACTTTTATAAACGTCAAAATTATTAAAACAGAATGTCACACAATTTGTCATGTAAAGAATGAAACTCTTACTCTTTTCAATCATCAGATGTTAAATTATATACATAGACAAATAGCGAAGTGAAATAGCAGTTAAAGCAATGATTTAGAAAATTTTAATGAGGAAGTTTTAATAATATGGTTTTTTTAATATTACGATTGAACATATTAAATATACCTGATCGATCACACTTAATAATAATAAATATATAGGCGGGGCATATTGCAGTGTGATATCCTGAGTCCCCTATGGTTTTGCCTGGCTCTGAATCCTCTCAGTACACTGCTAGAGGGTTCAGAATTAGGCTACAGGTTACGTAGAGGTGGTCAAGTCATATCCCACCTGTTGTACATGAATGATCTGAAACTAATTGCGCCTACTGATATTCAGCTGAAAGATTTACTAAAGGTAACAGAAAACTTTAGTAACTCGATCAGAATTGAGTTTGGTGTAGACAAATGTGCAGTCATGCATGTAAAGCGTGGTGGGATAGTAGAATCTGAGGGCATTCAACTCTCTGATTCTATTCAGCTTAGATCGCTTCTCGTTACTGAAACCTATAGGTACCTAGGTATGTCGCAAGCTTTAGGTATAAAGAAAAAGGCAATGAAGCAATCATTACAGGAACGTTTTATAAGCCGCCTTAAAAAAGTACTAAACAGTTTAGTATCTGGCGACAACAAAGTACGGGCCTGTAATGGTTGGGTCATGCCACTCCTTATGTACTCTTTCGGCATACTTAAGTGGACTCAGACTAAGTTAGATGTCCTGGACAGGAGAGTCCGTACATTGCTGACTTCATACCGAATGCATCATCCACGTTCGTCTGTCATGAGGTTGTATATCCCGCGAAAGTGTGGTGGTCGCGGTCTTTTAAATGCCAAAACCCGTCATAATCGCGAGATATGCAACCTTAGAGATTATTTTCGTAAAGCGAACGATGCTCTGCATCGTGATGTTGTCGCAGTGGACAATGGACTGACCCCGCTTGCCTTGGCTAAGGAGAACTGGCACAAGCTTGTAGTGCTTGGCGTCGACGACCATCGGGTGGTATGGCAGAGCAAGGAGCTCCACGGCAGGTTCTACCGAGCTTTACACGATCCAGATGTTGACCGAACTGCTTCCGAGGCCTGGCTACGCTTCGAAGATCTTTTCTGAGAAACCGAACCGACCGTTTGTTCGTGCAATTGCTGATGAAGTTATCAAGACGAACAACTACCGGAAATATATTTTGAGAGACTATCGACATATGTCGTGCATGTCATCGCCCAGGTGAGTCTCTCAGGCATATTGTTTCCAGCTGTTCGCGTCTTGCTAACGGAGAGTACTTGCACAGACATAACCAAGTGGCCAGGATCATCTACCAGCAACTTGCTTTGTGGTACAAACTTGTAGACGCTGAAGTGCCTACAGGTGCAATCCTGAGCCGGTTCTCCAGAATGGTCGTGCGATATTGTACTGGGATCGATCTATCATCACTGACAGGACTGTTGTTGCCAATAAGCCTGACATAGTGGTGATAGATCGATTAGAGCGCCTTGTAATGATCGTCGACGTCACCATCCCTCATGATGATAATCTCGTGAAAGCTAAAAAAGACAAACAGATCAAGTATTTGGATTTAGCTCACGAGGTTGTTAACATGTGGGATGTGGATTCGGCGATCATTGTTCTGATAGTGGTTACAGTGAATGGACTTATTGCTAAGAGCCTCGATCAATATCTTAAGAGGCTCGCGTTAGCTGGTTGGGTCAAGGGCCAGATACAGAAGGCGGTGTTGCTTGACACGGCCCGCATTGTGAGGAGGTTCCTATCTTTGGAGCCCTAACCGCTGGTAGCGAGGTCCCTGTACCCGGTGCCGATGGGTCTCCAATTTTTATATTTTCAAATGTATGTGTTTTTTTATATACTTATATTTAAAAATGTAATTTTGAGAATGAATTTAAATAAAGGAAATAATAAAAATAATATTAATGTGTTTGGTCCAGGCCACTTCTAAAAAGGCGGATTAGCGTTGGCCTTGTAAAATTCAGTCATGAATTAAGCGTACATTTGTCAAATGTTCAAATAATTTTAATACTTTGTTTAGCCATTTTAAATAATTCCAATTTATAAATTAGCTAATTAAACTGTTTTTGTGCAGTTGTTGTAATATTATTATTTTATATTGTATATTATATCTAGCCGACTACAGTCAATAAGGTTCTTTATATTTACTTGCTCAATTTTGCCAAAATCACTTAACTGGTGTACGCCTTTGAACCGCGGCGTCTAACATGTAACATTACCTGGATACCTAGCGTATTGGACGGGAGTGTCACTGCCTAGTTCGCTCGGTCCCGTGAGTGCCACATTCGCAATCCGTCCGTATAAAAAAACCCTTTTCTTATGCTGCGGCCTTTAAACATCAACTGAAGACGTCCACTGCTCAAAGAGAAAGATTTGCCATAATCACTGCGCTCTGCATGCTCGGTTTGGTTAGAGAGTGCTGTTAAGTAATACTCGTATATATTACGCAGGTATTGCTGTTGCCTACTGAATGTTACTGAAAGCAATAGTATACAGCAAAATCCTATTAAAAGTTTACCAACTGAGTCTGTCGGAACATAAATTGAAAAGTTACCTACGCCATCCAAATGTAATCTATTATTTTTATCTGTTTTGTTCTAAACATGACAAATTACGTTCATAATTTACTTCGAAAGTTTGAATTTGTGTTTTTAGCAATAAATAAAATGAAATTAGACGTATACTGTACAAAGCGTTTTATACGTCCAGATAGTTAGCATAATGGCACTTTGCATAACAATGAGATGTTTAGGCCAAAAAATTATCTCCACTATCCGAGATAACTGCCTTTGCTTAAGATAAATAGTCATTGCGGTCAGGATATTCTTGTGCTATATTTTAAATAGTCTAGGCTTCCTAAATATGTCTTTATTTATATTAGCGGGATATATATGTATAGGTATATAAGTATTTTAATGGTTAGGTTTAGCACAATAATAGCCTTGAAAGCTGTTTATTTTCATTGAAACATAATTACAATATTTATATTTTGTTAAAAACTGCGTAATTATAGTTTTCGCAGCCGTTTTTCTTTAGCAGGCTACAGGCTTTATGTATAATATTAGGCTCGCTAAATACTTCCGTTGACCTCGATTTCATGTGATATGAGAAGATGTCACCGACTGGACGAGGTTACATAAACGACTCACTTTCACGTCTTAGATAATTATATCGTGCGGCACTAACGAAATCATACGAAAGCATTTAGTTTATAGCATTTAGTCGATGTTAAAACAACTTGAACTTTTTAACGTTATAAATGTGTTTTTAAAGTTCACACATGACCTCAGCAGGTCGTCTAGATATAGTCTTAAATTTCCAACTCGCTTTAGACGTACACTCCTTTGAGCAAGCGTCGTGATCAATCCTCATGCTATACCGCTATGTTCAAAATTGCATTTTCACTATGATATATTGATAAATAAAAGAGTCACTGTGACCAAGAAATTAGTTGACACCACTTATAATAAATCTATTGATTAGCTTTAGCATTATGCGTTACAAACGTATTGTGTTTGTAACGCATAATGCTAAAGATAATACTGTTGGTAAAACACAAATGGTTTTAGATTAACAATATATAAACACAAAAGACACTCTTGTGCATCTACCTAGCGGCGTTCAAAGGGAAGGCGGTATATAGACGGCATAAAGAAAGAGAATAATAAATAGGTACATAAAAGTATGTAAAAAAATTAGAAAAGCAATTGCCACATCATTGACTGCTGTCTACGGACTGCCACGCAGAGGTCGCGGGTTCGATTCCCGCTAAGTGCAAATATTTGTGTGCATAAACATGCCTATTTGCATTAGTCTGGGTGTTTCTATGTATACCTAAATATGTATGCGTTTACAAAAAAAAGTATTTAGGTATATGTATATTTGCATTCTAGAACTCATAACACATGCTATAATATATTTATGCTTACTTTGGGTCTACATGGCATTGTGTGTAGTTTTTGGGATATTATATTTATATTAATAATTACATCATACCAACAATTTCATGCGAAGAACTCCATATTTCCACTTGAGATGGTGTCTACCCTACTAACTTACAATAAGGTGAGTGCAATCATATTTGTGAGCTATCGTTAAAAAAAATAAGAGTACAAACCACGTCAATGTAGAAACCTATAAGAGATTGCGGGATGGGTTGGACACTTACTGCAAGATCGGCCACTGAAAGCCTTGAATAGAGGCTAGGAAGACCTGCAGTGGGATGATAAGAAATAGCAAGAAATAAAATAATATAAGCCCATAATTAAACGTAAAGTAGCGTCTACTACACTTAAACATCTTGTCAATTTTAATTTATTAACAAAAAAACACAAAGACCAGAGACTAGTAAGAACGAACTGTAAGCTTCAATACAAAACAATGAACCTAATGAGAAATAAATGCCTCAGCAATATTTCCAGAAAGCTGACTAAACAAATGGGGAAGTGCCAAACAACGTTAAATAAATCAACTGAAAGCTGACCTTTTGTACGATTAATAGCAAAGATTAATTTACGGACAGATTTTAAAATGAACATTACCTAAATTATTGAATTAGTAAGTATGGAAAAGGTAAGCAATTTACGTTATCGAATAAGCCAACAAAGATGACAAAAATTGGTCCTAAAATTCCCTAACATGTATGTAAATATAGTAGGTTTTCTAATCCGTATCTTGTTTGTTTGCAAAGTAGTCAGAGTGCGAGACGCGTGTTGATCATGTTAGTTAAAAAATCTTACTTATAGCTCATATAAATATAAGAAATCAAACTTAAATATTCTCTCAAAGAATACTTGTAAGGTCGACCGCAATATACCTATATATATGCATTTTTCTTAAAAACAGAATTATAACTCATACAGTTCTAGTAATTCATCATATATTAGCCCGGGTTACGTGTCCCCAGCTTACACATACTTACTGGTTTGTTGCTACCAAACTATTCGAGTTAAAGTTTTGATAGTTCGGAGCCTAATTCTGCCAGTTGACTGAGAATTTCAGGTATAGTAAGTGCATAATCGTAACTTTAATAATTACTAAGATACAGATGTTCAAGCCAGAGACGAGTCTCTAGTTCGCACACAGTTTTATAATCGTAGCTTCAACAGTATTCGAGTGTGATGGTTAGTTTTTTTAGCTCTCATTGCTGCAAATATGTATTATTTTTTTTACTATAGGCTAAAACCCCAACACCACTGTTTTGCCATAACGTCATGTGCTAACTGGAGACACGTTTCTCTAGCTTACACACAAAAACAACTCATGGTAACGAAGTAGTGGTTGCTGCAATTTTATGACTGAAACGTTTGATTGCTCCAGTAAGGCTTTAAAAAATGCTTAAAATTTCGATTATACCAATGAGGAAGCTTGCGACACACACATCTTTATTATGGTTCTTTATCAGAGAATATACATCTATAATTATTTTATAAACTTTAAAATGTTTATATTCTATTTCTTCTCTACCTTTTTATTTCTTTTGACGCAAAATAATTTTTAATAATAACCACACAAGGAAGCTCTTTAAGCGTTTCTTGAGGCTCTTGGCAATTAGTCCATTGCCAGATCTAACTATCTCAACAATTATTTAATATATAATTACTGACTGAGAAGTACCAATTATGAAGGTTATAAATATAAGTGATGCATATGTTGGCATTAATTAAGTATCTTTTAGCTACACCCAGAATACGCAGCGAACATACATTGAGACATACTTATTATTGTGGAACGTGTAAACAACAGAGATATCTACTATTCGTACTTCATTGAAATGCCGCTTATAAAACAGAAAACGCAGAGAAACTATAGCAAAACTCGTATAAAAAGATATTGCAAAAGATCTAAAACAAATATAAGCAGTAGTAAAAATAAATACTACCCTATCTTTGTTTACTGCAAGGTAAAAGCTGCTTGTCATACAGAGAAGCCCAGCATGACAAAGCCTGATTCACTCACAGAGAAAGTCCAAGCTGGATTAGCAATTCTAGACTTATTTTTAAGTCCAAGGGGACCTACCACCAACTTTTATAGCAGTATTATTTTAATGTTACTTTGTGTTTTGTCTTTTTCTTTTGTACCATTATAACTAGGATAGAGACAAAGTTATAATAGTAGTTATAATAACATTGCTTTATGAGGTTGTCTGACTGGTTTCTTTACAATGTTTTCTTAAACGTGTTTATGTATGACTAAAATTAGTACTTAAGTACTTAATCAGTTCCATACCAAAAATCTCGTGCTTAAGAGCTGTGCGCTTTAACTACACCATAGAGACGATCAGTATAAGTAACTACCAAATGTGCGTCTCTCAGAATCGTTCACATAAACATAAATGAGCTTTCGCTATTGCCAATATCAAGCAGTTTCTCTGCACTTTACTCCCAAGCTTCCACTCTCGGCCTGATTGCCTCGTAATGGGTTTTAAATTGTCTCCATATCCATCGTTTTGATTGACCGTCTGCAAATGTGGATGTCGCTTAATTCACTCAATGAAACAATTGTTACACTTATTCGTAATCGTTCTAATTTAAATTAAATTGTTTCAGTATTTCTTAATGTGTAATATATATGTAATAAGAACATCTATTTTTCAACAATAATTTCTATTACCTAATAAAAATAACGTCAAGATGGGTCATGATTTAATGTCTCCTTTATGATGTGACACAGAATAAGAAAGATATATTATTACGCGATGCAGATGTTAAGAAAATTCAAATTTTCAAAATAATTAGGATATTTAAGATATTTTATCAGAAACCACTACTGTAGACACTGTGACTTATTATTACCATCACACAGAGTTACTGTGCAAGAAATAAAGCTTCGTCTAGAAGCGCAGAACTTGCCTGCGAAAGAATGAGAGAAACAATGCGACGGCGAACATAGGTAGGTACATAATAAAGGGTAGTTACATTAATTTATAATCTACGCATCTGAAACATATTAGCTTTTACGAACATCAAAAAGTGTTTACTCCATAAATCAAATTGATTTATATAGTAAACACGTTTTGATGTGTTATGGTTAAAAGCGATCAAAACAAAGCTCTTTGTAACATCCTTAACATCTTTGTTTCGAGTGTTGTGTTTTAGTTATAAGTATACGCGAACAATATTATTTGCAAATTTATTTTACCATTTTAAATATTTATTTATATTACAGTGTAAAATATAGTTACCAAGGAGTGTGGGGTTTTTGAGGACGATATCGGGGATAGACCGAAGTGGAAGAGAGTAATAGGGAAGACTGACTCCACCACCATGTGGGACACAGCCAGACATAGATTGCATGCTACTTGAAACTGTAACTTACAAAAATTGTAATAACCTGGCGATTAAAAAGAGTGGCCTGAGTTTCTTGCCAGTTCTTCTCATGGCTCTACTTCGTCAGCGAACTGGCTGTAGGTTAATTTGCTGACATTTTGTAAACTTTGACGTTCATAAGTGTTAATTTAATTAACTTAAATGAATAAACATATATTTCATTTCATTATATTGATCCAGTCAATCAGAAATTATTAAATTGGTGTTTCATTTAAAATTTTAATGTTGGTGCCACGTAAAACAATAACTTTTAATAGAGAGAGAAAGAACGAGAGAGAGAGTGACATTTACAACTAAGGCGATAGTGTGTTTACTGATATCTCTAAATAGTAAGTGTACTAGCTACCCAAAGCGCGGTTTCACCCACGTTAAGTTACATCTTTGTTTACTGCTCTGCTCCCATTGTCAGTAGCGAGATGTTACATAGCCTATCCTATAACCTTCCTCGATAACTGGGTTATCAAACGCAGACTTATTCAAACCCCACGGGTAGTTCTAGAGATTAGAACGTTGAAACAAGCAAATAAAAGGTTCTGCTTTATATAATAGTATACTTAGATAAAGCAAAGTTGCTGATTTGTTTTGTCAGTTTTTTAGGTAACTTCTTCTAAACCACGCAAAGGATTTTGATGCGGAATTTACTATCATTCAGATAATTTCTTTCGGAAGGTTTAATGAAGATTTACTAATAATGGTAATACATGCATTGTACCTACACTCGGGCGAAAACGTGGCGGGTCACTATTTAGGTAATATTAGAACAAAAATCTTTGAATTGATTCCTTTTCAGAACGATACGTGCCTAACTAAAGTGCTACCATTTTACAGTAGAATTTAAACTTTTATGTCCGCTCAATTAAAACCTGGCACACTTTACCAGCGCATGTTTCTTTGTTTTAGAATTGCCTTTTGTATGATTCGATTTATCTGTGACGGGACAAGAATTGCTCCTTGGGGTATAACCTGCATAATATCATTATTATGGAGTAATGCTGTATCTATTTGTTCGTTTAGCTAACACAGAGCGTCTAGTCTAACACTGCGTTTACTACAAATTGCCATTCATTCAAAAATTAAACACGTTATTATTATTTTAATATTGTTTGGAGCTATTGTTATAATAGCTTTACCCAAATTTATGCTTTCCACGATATTTTCGTATAGGTATCAGCCACGATAAACTCAAAAAGTAGTTACACAAAATGTACCTAATCATGGCTAGAGAATACAATCTAGGGATAGGCTAGGGATTCTTAAAAAAAATATTACAATTACATAAAAGGAAATTACGCAACTCATTTTTCCCCAATTAGAAAGCACATAGTCTAATCCCTGGATAGCCCCGGGATCCCGGGATTACGCATCAAAAATCCCACATTCCCGGGATTCATAAACTTGCTCAGAATTGTATTCTCTAAGCATGGAACATGTTCGATGTTGAACCAGCAACCTGTACCATGTTGTACCTATATAAGTTTAACCGTAAACATTCATCAAATTCCATACGACGGTGAGCCTCACAAAGGTAGTTAATTGAACGTAGTTTCCCATTTCATGATTGTCTCGTAGAGAAAGTAAATATCATATTGCCACAAACATCAGACTTGAACCGTTTTAGAAGGCTAACGGTATAGACTCACATTCCATTTTAACAGCGTCATAACCTTCGAATTTTTCTCAGTTATTATAAGCAGCAGTTTATTTTTCAAACCGGAATAAGTCTATAACTTTATACATGACAGTGGCGAAGCGTCCATACAACACGATTCCTGCCGGCTTCCCTTTTAAGATATGCCCTGACCTCCTTATACCTATAACTGCTTGCGTGTCTACTCAAAGTCTAACTAGCCTTCCGTACCTCAAAATATTTTAGTCCCACCGGCTTCCCTCCTCGGAAAAGTGCCTCTTCGCTACTGTTACATGACATATTATTATTAATATTTTTTGTTTGATTGCTACTTCAAATGCACCTACTTTGTTTTATCTCTGCATCACCCTGTGAGGTTGACTGGTAGAGAATGCCTTTGGCATTAAGTCCGCCTATATACTCTGTATATGAAGTTACAAATAAATAAAATAAATAATTATTACTAAGTATAACAGCGGACTTAATCTTGTCATAAAACTTATGTGTGACGCCTAATGCTAAAACTATGTAAAATTAAGTCAAATGATTCATCATCAGCTAACGGCTGTCCACTGCTGAATGGAGACCTCGCTTAAAGCGGACCGTCTTCTGATTTTCGATTGATTGCAATCAGCTTTTGTCAGCTATCTGTTGTAGATTATGCCACTCTACATTTTCCTGTACAATATTACTATCCTGTGATGACCGTCTTTCTGCTGAAAGAATTAGAAGTCTCCTATCACTTCCCGGGACAGTAAACGTATATGGGCGTTATGAGAATCATCATCATCTATTGTGTCTACAGTAGTGTCCATGAAAGGGTTAACTAGTAAAAACAAACAAAAGTAGTACATTATACATAGAATAAGCATTATATGTATAGCAAATAAGCACTATTTTTATTATTTGAATCTTTAAATACATAACGTCACGTTATCCCAGAAAGGGGGCGCACAGGTGCGCATTTCTACGTTTTGCTAATAGATTCAGAGTATAATTCTAAAAGGTTGAAGTATTATCGTTAATATTAGCCCTACTCGCGACTTTCAATTCATAAACGAATTTAAATCAGAATAAGTAAAAGAGCATGAAAATTATACATGTTTACGTCTAGCTACAAAATAAATCAATATATTACTTACATGCTAAATAGTACCATTGGAATACCAGTATTTTACATAGAAAGTCTACAACCTAAATTACTATTTGGCCAATACTTTCACTTCTTAAGCTGTTGACTACCGCTTTTTCCTCGTAAACGTATATCTAGGTATTCCTATGACAACTGGAACGTAAGAGTTATGCAATGTGTTATTTAAAGTTCGTGAGTATCTCGATATGTTTTCAGAACACATCACATTCTCGGAATAAGAAAGCTTATGAAGGGTAGAGAGTACGTCGATATTCTATGTGAGGTTTTTCCGGTAGGTTCAACTCATTTTTACTAAAACCAGCAAAGATTTACTACCGTTAAAATAAAGATATTCCACTTTTTATTACATTTTAAGATAGATATCAACCTGAACGTTCGTCAAAGTATACCATAACTCCCTATATCCTTGTAAGTACGAAAGTTTGTACAAAACGTATGCATGTTTACAAATGACAGTAGGCACTTACACTAGGGTATTACTTAAAGAACGTAATACATTGCATCATAGTAAACATCAACATAAAATACCGAAGGAAGCGTCCATCCTTTACCTAAAATAGTATGCTCAATAAAAAGTATTACCCTTCAAAGTACTTCCAACGGAATCGGTATCTTCAGTCGAGGTCGTTTTCTGTACTTAGTGTATTTGAAATCGTAATACGCAACACTATCTACGCTTCCATTTGGATTGAAAAGAAAACTTTTGAATTCAATTTGTATAGAAATGTAACAATAAGTTTCTTGTTAAAGGTATACTGAGACTAGGGACAAAACGTGTTACTGTCTATAATAATATACGAGTACCTACCTACATTTATACAATTACTAAAATCACTGACGCCCTCAGTGGTTCAATGTTAAGAGTACCTACGATTTGGCACGTAGAGGGTTCAGTTTTAGTAAAGTGATAATATTGTTCTTCTTTCGAGAAATGCCTGGAGTGTTGGTTTTTATTAATTAATCCTATTTTGAAAATGAAAATGAAAATATATTTATTCATATAGGTTAATTAATTAATTGGCTGATTTTTTGTAAATTTTAACGTTTATAAGGGTATAAACGTTAAAATTTACAAAAAATCAGCCAATTAACCTACAGCCAGTTGGCTGACGAAGCAGAGCCATGAGAAGAACTGGCAAGAAACTCAGGCCACTCTTTTTAATCGCCAGGTTATTAAAATTTTTGTAAGTTACAATTTCAAGTAGCATGCAAAGTGACATATAATTCTCTTAACTCTATAGGTAATTAATTACACGTTTTATATTATAAATGTGAATTTGTGTAGGATGGTACGGCACCCTTCGTGCACAAATGCGACTCGCACTTGGGCGGTTAATTAACTCCATCTTGCATGGTATGACGCGAGCAGTATTCATCATACGTAAAAGATGGTAACAACCGTAATTTCTAAGACGGTAGAGCACAAACAAAGCTCAAACAGCCATAACAATAGTTTTACGTTTAAAGTTATAGTAGACAACATATCAAAGAAAATATAAAAGCGACAAGGACAATCTAAATCTTTATTTAGATTGTCCTTGTCGCTTTTATATTTTCTTTTTTAAAACCACTACTCTCGCCGAGCGATCAAACCCTGAGTCCAGAGATGCTTTATAGTTACTTACAACTTTACACCTTTGGGCAAGAAAAACAATTGTTTATTTTAACTTTAACTTTCAAAGTCTATGAGCGACAGTTACCACTTACCATCAGGTGGGCTGTTGGCTCGTTTGCCACTGTAGGCAATAAAAAAAAACTTTATTAGTAGCTATTTTTATGGCAACTCAATTACGGAGCAAGATAATATGTTTCGCGAAGAACTCTATATACGTACAAATATAAAACACGTCCATACCAACACGCGATAAACTGTCAACTTAAGCTCCTTTGGCGTGTGTATAGATACTTGAAACACGTATTTTTGTATCACACAAGAGACAACCACCTTAATCCGACATACGTGTATTGAATTCAGTTCATATTTAATAATTCGTCAAAGAGCTCGGCAAATTAGTTAGAACACGTCGAATGTCGTCGATCATTCTAACACATACACAATCACTACGATGGTTGATGATTTACCGAAGTAAATCTGTTATCACGTCAAATATGGCTCAACTACAACCTGTTTAAGGCTGGCATTTAGTCAAAGGTTCGGTGTACGTGAACCTTAATATTTTAAACGTTTGCTGCGGTCGCCAGTAACCGCGAACAATGAATTTTCTATTGTGAGTACTCAACACCACTCAATGTATTCAAGCTTCTGAAAAATGTATGAAGCACTTGAATTAATTCTATGCTTGATTTCAAATTCAAAGCAAATCTCAATTATTCATTTATATCATTACATAATTTATACGACCAAGCCAAAACATATAACAATTTATTTACAGCTAATTCTGTGACAAGGGTAGAGAAAACTTGTGTAAAAAACGGCCACTTTTTTGTTCGTTAAAAATTTACAATTTGGTAGGTACAAATTAATGTTACCTAACATAGAGAAAAAAAGCAATTACCGCAAACAAAAGGTCATACTAAGTAAAATAAGAGCTTAATATTTTTACAAAAATATTTTTGAAAACGAAAACGCGTAAAGATCCACTTACTACCACAGAAACAATACAGATACTGATACTAAATTTATTTTATATTCAACACTAAATATCATATTACTGAAGGCAAAAATTCGCCTGCCAAGACTGTACTTTGGACAACTCCCTTTCTTAGCATTACCTATAATATGCAAATTTATTTCACAGGTTGGTACTAATAGCGCTGGTGGTAGAAGTGTTATACCCCGTAACATGGCAGTGTCAGAACGAGGGTTGGCAGGGCGGCGCGTTCGTCAGACTGTATCTATGCGGGACACTCACATTGCAAGCTGCTCTCATGCTGCTGTTAGCAGCCCTAGCGCAGCAGTCCGCGAGAGGTACCATCACAGATATAGACGTCAGGAAAATGGTGTCACCCTTGCTTCTATTCAAGTAAGTGTTAACTTGGGTATTTAGGAATTTTTTGTTGCTCAAATGTCTCAGCAAAAAAAAAGTTACTAGTAAATGATGATACTTAGCCACATTCGATCAATGCAACGAACTGTACTATACCAAAATCAAACCTATCAGTTATTCAAACTCATAAGCATTACTTACTTAGATACAATAATTAAAAAGAGACGTCAGCTATTTTGCTTATAGTCAATTTGCTGATTAAAACTAAAACATTAGAAGAACTGGAAAGAACGTCTTTTCAACCACTCTTTTTGCCCGACTGCCGCAATCAAGGAGGGTAATGTTTTTCGAGCGTATGTATGTATGTGACTATGTATGTCTATTTCTGCCTAAATGGCTTGATGAATTTTAACGTATGAGGTGTCAATAAACTCATATTGATTTTGGAAATGACATATGGTACCTATTTAAAATTTTAATGTAGCGTCGGCGTCGGTACGAGAAAAATGAGTTTATTTTCACTTTATTTTAGGCAGGCGCGTATATTGCTGGTTAATCACAGATATTTAAAATTCAAAAATAAGACAGAATTTGCCATAGTAAAATCATTACTAAACAAAAAATATGCATCTAACAAGACGCGTATAATAAATAAGTAAAACGTGCACCATTTGGACCAAGAAGGTCGTCCACAATAACAGTACGTTTTAAACGTCCGATATTTAAAACCTAGTTGACAAACTCACACGTCAGTCAATTGTTTAAAATTTTCCACCGTGCCAATGAATAGAACCAGTCCTCGTCTCTGTTCACGAAACAATCGAAAACTATGCCGTGTGTTCTCTTCGTAACAGCTTTATAAATACAAGCAAAGCGGTGAACAGAGGTATAGGCAAACTAAGGATCGATCACACAATATAAATTGTCTAAAAATAATTAAGTAAGCATTACTCTATCATCATTATTATATATTATCAGCAGAAATACCTCTTACTGTAACCGATTACGAGCCGTCCTAATCCACTCGGCTGCCGGCTGCCGTTATCAGGCTACCTTATGAGTCTACCTTGTATTCTGTCTTATAGAAATTCTGTCTAATAGAAAGTAAAGGACAGCCTATACTTTCTATTGTCTATACAGGTGTACAAAAAAAGGTCCGCATATCCTTTAATATATAAAGTAAAGAATGCTTTTATCATATCGTTAGGCGGAAAGTAGTAGCAACGTGTAAAGTAAAAGATTTTAGGTATTTTTTTGTTTTGTTATATGTTTAGAAATTTCAATAATTACTGAACATCTGGAGAAAAATTACTTTTAATAAGTAATGTATTCTGACAAAACCAAAAAATACTTATTGGCTAAAATTATTTACTTTTCACGTTGCTACCACTTTTAACCAAAATTGGTCAAACTTTGAATGACTATAACTTCTGTAGGTATATATAGTAGGTATCATTCATACATTTTTGATGTTATCGCATATCAAAGGGTTTTCCTATTTTTTGTATACTCTGTACAAAAATATACTATCAACTTATGTAGAATTTACAGATCGAACTCACTATCGTGCATTATTAACACACTCATTACCTATCTACCTACGAAAACCAGACATTAATAAAACCTCATATACTGAATTCTATTTATTATTTTTTTACGTTAGTGTATAAACATAGATAAATTTCGAACGAAAAATAAACTATCGCCGATATTATGTTTACGTTTCCCCGTTTCCGAATGTTATAAATACGCTGGCTTTGTATTAGCTCACGAAACAGTTGATTTTGCTTTTGCTATACCCAACTGGTGCATTATTAGGTAAGTTTCTAATCTTAGGTGCTAATAGCTCACAATAGTTGAGTACATACGCGTCACCTCTAGTATTATTCACGCACTAAGAATAAAACACGTACTCACTCGGTACCTATGACTATAGCTACACTACGATGCAAAAAATGGATATCAATAGTCTGAAAACTGTTACGAAATATGTAATCTTCAAAATATTGCAAGGAAGACAATTAGAGTTGACCTTATGTAAAACGCGATAGGTGCTCAAATTATTGTTTCCGTGTATTTAGATTCTGTTATTTAACACGTTATATAATATGCGTAAATAGCCGGATTTTTAAAGTTTTTCTACGATGAAAACTGTTGGAAAACGCAACAGTAAATAATATTGTTCTATTTTCTGTATTTCGTCGTACTAATATTTATTACCTAATTAGTTATAAAAAATATTCGTAAAGTTATATATGTATATACATTACTTAGCGTCATAATAATACTTGACGTAGAAAATTACCTAACTACTTCGAATCGAATTCGAATTAATGATATAAACGAAATATGATATCAATTCTCGACTATTTTCAGAATTAACAAGTCAAAATATTTTATGTAAACGTACCTAAACCGCATTTCCTAAAATTATAATAACCATACCTCAGCTAAACTAATTTATATGTCCCCAAATGCACGTCGACGTGTTAAGCTTGCCTCATGTCTTTAATAAAAACAATACTAACTAAATTCATTTGTTTACGTTTGCACTTGAATCTTGACCCACAATAAGCATGTTTACATGCTGACTCACACGCTGTCGCTGTCACGTTACGAAAACTACAACAAAATATTTTTTTCAATCTTCGTCTTCTTTTTGATTTAGGCAACTGTTTCTGCCAAATCTGTAGTCTCTGCATAAAATAAAGCCGCTTTTTCTTCTGTCTCTTTCCCACTAACTTTTCCTAAGCCACACAAATGATTTTAATACGGCTTTCAAGCAAAACTTCTTGCATAGTGATTTCAAACACTCTCCCTGTGGCATGGAGACAGTAAAGATTGTCTGGCTGAATTGTTATTGTATGAAGGTAAAGGTACCAACAGTACCTACTGTAAAAAGATACATTAACAATTCAGTCAGTCAGTAATTCAATTTCTACATTCTTCAAACACTTCAAAATAAACAAATAGGTATATAAAATAATATGTCACCTTGGTTTGGTTACTTGGCACCTAATCAATTTCTTTTTAATAAATACCTTTCTAAGATTGGTGAACAGACAATTCGAATCATTGATACTATTTGCTAAGAGTTTACTGTTCGTAAAGGGCTGGCGAAATATTATAGCTGTTCCTATTCATATACATAGAAAGATGAAGATTTACAAAATTTATTAGTAATACTAATAAGTTACAAATAATAAAATTATAGTTTAAACATGGCTCTTTCGGAAATGTTTAAAGGAATATAATGTATAGAAATATAATACTCTTAGACAGTTATTATAGGTTCAGGATACACGAAATACTATTATACCGACACAATCAGATAATTAGATAGTTAATCTGATTGTGTTGACTCCTTTTTTATTCAGGAAATCAGTATATTATTTACGTTCTTACATAAATATTACCCGTCTGGTGAAGCATGATTTACTGACATATTGACTTTGGATCAATTCTTCTATAGTCTCATGAACTACTGTACCGGTAATTCAATAGCTTACATGATACTTTACAACAAAACCTCATCATTTTTGCGTCTTTTCACACGTACAATGAAATATATTTAAGATATTCTTAAGATAGTATTAAGTTTAGTAATCTAGTTTGACCAGTAAAGCATCAAGTTGGTGGCAACAGAACTTTCATTATAAGTTTCAAGTGTTTCAATAAAGTTTTGATGCACAACACTATGAAACAACTTGTAAAACTTATCATGATTTATTGTCTCAAGTACAACATTATTTTAATTTCGACACCTGACTACTACTACTACTACTACACTAAAAGTGCTTTGTTTATCCCCAAAACAATGGATGTCTATATATATATGTAGCTCTAGACATTATTCAATTATCTCCCAAGAACATTCTAGGCTAAATTAGAAAATGATTCACTTCTTGTTGTGTCATACTATCTCAACATTACAATCGTAAATAAACAAATTAAGAGTTAAGTACGGATATTTAGAAAACCGTAATCAATATCTTCGACCCTAAAGATTTGACCCTGCGTCCCTACTGGGTCAACGGTCAACATAGAGTCGGACTGTGATTTAGCGCTCACGTCTAAATAGTTATTCTAAAATGTAAGGTGTTCCATATTTAAGGGCAGTATAGTCTAAACGAAATCGGACAAATATAGGTAGCCTCTCCAGACTACCTAGGTAACATCACTAAATAAGGTACTATACAGGTATTCCAATAGCATGCTAATGAGTGACGGCAAAATGGACGATGGGTAGATTTTAGATAGTTTTAGATCTTGTTTGTAATCTTTACTTCAAACGAGACTGCATCTGCATTATTCTTAATTGGTCGTAAAGTTAACTAAAAGTAGTGTTATATGCTACTTGGTTTTTACTCCGTATTTGACAACCAATTCGATTACCGTCTCAATAGGTTAGAGAACAACACATTTACAGAACCTATCGGCAATTTGAAAGTTTTCCATTCGGATAGAACTGTCAAAGTTTTACATTTCGGCTTTAAACGCATTTGACATGTAGCTAACGTTCTTCTAGTAGTTGAAACAACACTACTATTCTTGGATATTTAATTATTTTGTAAAGCACGTTGTCTTTCTTTATTAATATTAATTTCTTTTTTGCAGAGTACTGTTGGTGTTACCAGAAACGGCTCTAAATATAATGGGCACGATGTGGATGTTCTGCGAAGTGATCCAGTGCTCCGTAGAAGACAAATTCTCCAGCATAGTGATACAAAGTAAGTTGCCTGTCATTCTCATAAATTTAAATTAACGCAGTCTTTTGTAAGGCACCTTGTAAACTTGACAATTTACTCGTTCGACATTTTGCATGATTTATTTAGTCTGAACAACTTTAGTCGCACAATAGCCTAAGTAAAGAAAGCGTTCTGTTGTATATTTTCTAAAAGGACATACCAATCTCAACTAGTCACTTAAAATGTAGTTCCCTTTCGCTTGTATTTTCTTAACGTGTCAATAATATATCGGCACAATCGTCAGGTGTACTGAAGATATGTGTATAATTTCTATTATGATCTTGTCTGTTACTAGCAATTTTATTCAGAGTAATTTCTTACTCAAGTTCATAAGTACTACTGTGTTTGAGTATGTTACCACGACGAAAGTGTTACAGATTGATCTGGCAGCAAATACTGTTATTATTTTATTTTTTAGATGAAGTCTAGTCTCTTGCAATATACAAGTAGATCTTCTCCAACGAACGTTTTTGTGAGATCCACAAATGCTTCCTACAAATTTAAAAATAATTTACGATTTACATTGAATTTACAAACGGTATTTCATGAAATAAACACTTATCATAATTCAATATACAATCCAAAGCGGTAGGAACATTCCCGTTTAGTGATTGGCACAGGATTACCGCAACTCAATCCAAACAGCTCGATATTACGTCCATTTCGTAGATAATCCCTCATTCTCATAGAACGGCACGCACCAAATTGGTGCCAGCTACGTGTTACAGTTTTAAACGTTTTCGGATTCGATTGTTATAATGATATCAATAAACGCCATATTACTTAGAAGCCCACGATTTTGATTATTTAAAAATTCAAATCGAGTAAATAATCCATTTATTGAGATGTAGGTATATTTATTTAAACAGTATAAAGAGAATTCTTTAAGTGTTAAGTTTATAAGATAGCAAGCAAATTGTATATGTAAATAGAATTAAAACAGACATTTATATATAATTTTGTAAAGTATCCCTAAAAAAAATTATTATCACATCTGATCTGTCCGTCCAAATCAGTCCAAATTGATTAAATTACCTATTTGATCACGACCACAATTATTACAAATGGGAATTCAGACACTATGTTCAATCGATAGCGTGGCTATGTTTTGGCCACTTTATTTCGACAATAGCTATTCCCAAAAAAAATTGTGTGTTATAGCTAATCGCAATCTCTTGTTTCAGGTATAGTCTTATTCAACTGGGTGCAATTAGGCCTGACTATATTCGGCTTATTCATGGTGTTCGATCCCCTGGGCTCAGTGAACTATGGCGACATGCAGGACACGCCGAATCAAGTGCGGCATCACAGAAAGGTGACGGGGCTATGGTCGAGGAGGTTCAGGTGGGCCTTCTGTTGGCTCAAGAGAGATGAACATGGGAAGGAAGCTTTTCAACAAGTCGCAGGTAAAGAAATATAAAATATATTGATAAAAGTCATCAAACTTAATATCTTGCTAAAAGAAAAATGGTACGATGGTACAATGGAAACAATAAAATGATTTATTCCTAATATAATAATACTAGCTTTTGCCCACGCCTTTGCTCGCGGAGATATCGTTTTTTCCACAGATATTTTATGTAATTTACATATTTAAGAGATGCTATGGGCAGAGCAAATCTGTTCAAAGCAGTTTATTGTAAACGATATTTTTTGTTTTTCCATCCGGGCAGCTAAAATATTTCGTGAAGATGATGTGTCTACTCAAGAGTAAGTAACATAGAATTGTTCATGCGAGGAACAATTATGCAGAACCTGTTCGTGATGGGCACATTGATGTGTATGTGTATTGGTTAAAGCATGAACATGCACTTTCCTTAACTATAAGTAACTTCGAAAACAAAGAACTGTCTATTTAATATTTCATTCCCCTAAAACCACCCATATCAAAACAATTAAAAACAGCATTTATAAGTATCTATATAACTTAAATAACAACGAAATTGCCATACAACTTTTCATCCCTCGTTTCACCCTTCTAGAGCCACCCCCCAATCAAAATATTGATAGGAGTATTTTACTTTGACAGTATAGTATCGCAAAACATATTTAAAATCTATAAATAGATAATAAAAGAGCTGTGAGAAGAACTGGCAAGAAACTTAGGTCACTCTTTTCAATCGCCAGATTATTTCCATTTTTTATTGTGAGTTACAATGTTACCACTTGATGCAACCAAAGAATCATACAAAATAATTATTACAAATCAGTCAACCAACATAAAAAAAAAAGAAAAGAGGGTTTCAATTATTATTTATTTAGTTTCATCTTAATTTGACTACGTATTTTAAATAAGATGGTAAATGCACCTCTCGGTCATATTGAACGAAAAAGTAATACTGGATTCAGTATTAGATGTATGCCATGCCAAGATCGACCAGTCATCCCAAGTAGCACCCGTTTCACGAGCATGGCGCACGGACCAGCCATCATCACCTTCGCCATATTAGAGGGAAGGTGATGACCCGGCTAATACGATACCAAAAGCAGTAACCAAAACCGCAAAGCATCCAATAAATTACCTAATATAAACAATAAAAACTCATCATCATCCATAACGAATTTTCATGTTCTCTCTTCTTTACACCTCCATAAATAAACGACTTATAATATGTGCTGAAACTTTTCATATAACTCCTCTCATTCTCACCACAGCCTTTTTGCTTTGCAAATACAGGATGAAAAATTACTCAAATAAAAGTGTTGAATAAACGCAATTTCAATTTAGAATTTGCTTGGTTTTTTATTTACCTTCATACGAAAAGGTTAGGCGACGAACAAACAGTGAAGTATTGCGCTGTTTCATTTCCATCCCAAAAAGACAAATAAATGTCCAGCTCAGTTTCATATCGCTCCATTTATTCGTATGTCAATACTTTTAAAAGCTCGTGCATGTCAACTCCGGAGAGGCTCCATTACATAGCATAATAAAAGGCCCCTTCACACGACGCTAATACTCAATCCTGTAACACCGTATAGCACTTTTCACTCTGAAACAGCTGAGGATTAGCCTATCAAATATGCGTGTCACAATTTTTCTCTGACATACCGACTAATACTGCTTGTTACTCGCTACTTTTCCAGATATTCTTTCATTCGCCTCTTACCAATCGCCTACAGGAACATAATTAAGTATGAGCTTCTCTCATATTCGTATTGTATAGGGGAGACCACATAATAAAAATTAGAAATTATATTTTTGTGGTATACTTATCTAATTAGACGGGCTCTTCAATTAAAAACCATATTAAAATATATTTACAGTTACGCTGTTTTTAGTTGATTTCATAGAATTTAACAGAAATCAACATGCTAAAATCCAAAATAGTTGCCACCATACGCAATTATCTCAAGTCTCAAGGTATTATAAATAATCCGTATAAAGGTTATGCAAACATGAAACGGTTTGTTTATAAATAACATTTATTAGGTCAGTGTACTAGGTATGCTACAATCAGAGGATTGAATCATATCTTAGTGAGGTTATCGTTCGTTGTTCATAGATTTAACTGATAAAATGCTTAAAAACCAATTGAAGATAACGTTATCTTATTTATTTATTTTTATACGAAGACGGAATTGCGTTTAGGTGTTTTTGATTGTGATTAATCATTTGATCTTCTCTATTGTACAAGGTTAGTTTTGACAAACTATTTTACAAGTTAAATCTGAAATTGAGTTAGTTATCTCCTGGATGGTTTATTATGCATGCAATTATGTGCTTTGATAATAAAATTACCGTATCTGGATGATGATTTTCAAAGACAATAGTCACTTTTGTATGCGTTGGCCAACATGTTAAGGCATTTGCTCTTGGTCGGCATATGGATATTTCGATCTTTCGATTTAACCATCGAATATCGACGTTTGGAGGTGCACAGTTATTAGAATGTGGAGGCCAGTCGGTAAAGTACTGATATTTGGTCGCAACAACTAGAACCCGACCTAACTTAGGGATAGAGGAAGGTAGGAGATAGAAAGTATAAGTAGAATTAATATGTACGTACCTAACTGATACAACTAACAAAAACCATATCATTTAAAATAAAATTCAGAATACAATCAGTGTCGTCTGTGTGTCAGTGTTTCAGTGCCGTTGGCAACATGCCGCTCGTGTGTAAGAGCGCTTATTCGTAAAATAAATTTAAAACATATCACAGGTTATATAAGCCTTTATTAAACGCTAATTGAATTTCAATAATTGAAAAAAGGTTAACAGATGACCCGAATCCAATCAAGTATAGTGAAAGAATTCGAGTGAAATTCTGTAATATGCTTTAGTTATATCAGAAATACGGTTTATCAAATACAACTATCAAATAATTGAAATTATATACACAAACAACCAAAGAACAGAACTTCTAGAGAAGTTCTGTTCTTTGGTTGTTTGTGTTATTTCTTTGGGTAAATTAGGGAATTACTGTGCAGACGAGAAAACGGCTGAACTCTGCACTACAGTGCAGTAGCGGTTCTCCGAACTGCAAACTAAGCTTGCACTTTGCAAAACACGCTCTGCACTGTGGTGCAGATTCAAAGTGAGATATTTGTACCGTACACAGTTAACTGACTAGTATGTTCGACGGTTAAAAAATATAATAATAAGAAAACATTAAGTAAAAATCGAAAAATTTCAAATGGAAAAATGTAGATATTAAATTAGAAAAAATACTGTAAAGTAAAAGTAAAAAATCAATAAGTAATAATAGTATTAAAACTAGTAGAAAATAAAATAAAACAAAAAATAGAAACAAAGGAAACATAAGATAAAAAAGGTAAATAAAATATGTAACATCCCCTACTCTAATCCAACAAAACCAATAAATGTGAAATAAAACTCTACCTGGCAAACAAGAGCTCTGATAATGTCAGAGGATCCTTTGGCCGGCCGCACTTTAAGTGCGGTCACTTATAAAAAAAAAAAAATACTTAGAGCATTAAACCTCTAAGTTCTAATACCACAAAACTAAAATCAATGGTATTTATTTATTGCCCTAATAATTATTTAATTTCTAATGAGTACTACTAATAAATGAATCTCAAAACAAGGTAAATCTTATGAGGTACAGATACCGGTGTGAGGTAAAAACGCTTTTAAATGGGGTCTTAAGGGTAGTGTTTATTTCATTAAAATATTAGTCTCCATGCTAGTGTTTCGCTCGAAGAGTGAGAGCACCGGCAGCCTTTTTCGGGACAATTTCACCCACATGCCAACTGTGACACCTGTAAGCCAGGATTAACAGTGATAACCAAGAAAAAACACCGAGCTTTGTCCCGGCTACTGCTAAACCAACTGTCTTGGAACAAGCAACGAATTTAATCAGAAGTAAAAGGAGGAGTTGGAAATAAAATGTCCGTTTCCCTCCATTGCAAAGCGGGAGACAAATTGAATCTGTATATGATTATGACCTATTAAAAGAGAGCACCACGGATAAGTAATATTAAGGGACCTATGTGGGGTATATCTGATTCCAGTAATATGTATGGCAGAAACGCTTAAACGCACGGAAATTAACCCTAGATGACACAAGATCCTCATAATAAACTGGTCCCGATGTAACTTGTAAACCAATCAACATTATGTCGCGGTCTTTACGCCAAAGACTACACTACACTCCCAAAAAATGTGATGAGCAGACTGTTCTTGATTGGAACACTGACAACTCGGAGAATCAACTAACTTAAACGAAAATAGTTTTCCCTTAAAGTTACCATGACCCGTAAGAAATTGGGCGACACAGTGATTTACCTCAAACCACGTTCTTTCCAACAGCTTTACAACTAATGGAAAAACTGGTACAGGTGGCGCCCCTTAGTTGAAGTATCCCAGCGCTGCTGCCATTCCTCTATAAGACTCCTATAAACTTTATTATCTTCTTTAAATAATCTAATGATTTTCTGGCGATCGCGCGATTGTAAGAAGTCACTATTTATGCCGTCGTGAGTTGTATAATACATAGCCGCACGTCTCTGAGCCTCAAGATCAACCGGAAGAACACCTGCCAGTACTGGCAAAGCCTTAGTGCTAACTGTCCTATATGCCTTACACAGAAATATTAACGCAAGACGTTGACTTTAAAGCAAAAAGTCAACGTCTTGCGTTAATATTTCTGTACACCGGCAGCCTAATTACCCTCTCGCTCCTCTTCCTTTTCCCTTTTCTTTCCCCACCCCCTTCTCCCTATATGGTCGGCAACGGATTCGTTGTGTTTTCTAAACATTATTTCTGACATGCTCAGAAACCAAGATTACGATTACCATTGACCATTGCGTGCGTGGTATGTTTATTTGCTACCAAAGTTGTATAAAGAAAAAATAATAAAATAGTTTATTATTGTATTACAATCATAATTTTAAAATTATTAGAAAATAATATAAATTGTTTCTGTGACTGTACCTGATGTAACTAACTTATGTTTTGGTATTCGTTAGGAATAGATTAAGTACTTGATTCAAATGTTTCATAGGTACTTAGTATTCGTTAGGAATAGAAAATTAAATAATACCATTGGTATTAGTTTTGTGGTATTAGAACGGAATATATCATCAATTAGGTACTGCAGTAAAGAAGAAAGGCAAAAAAAATAGGTGATACCTACGAAAGAAACGTCTCTATGATATATAATATCTTTCTTCAGATTGATTTTTCGGTAACTTCGGTCCACCTTGAGTTATTCTTGCGAGCTGAGCAGAATAGATGATAATAATACCCTCTCAGCAAAAAAAACATAATAATTAATGTCCTTTAAAGGCATGAATTTTCATGTAACAACCAATTGGTCTATTTATTTATATTTAGCTGTACCCTTACTTTATAAAAAGAATGGAATTATCGAGACATTTTCAAGTGTACTCATCCATAAAGCCTACCCTAATAACTTGAGGTTTCTATGAGAAGGAAGTAATTTTGCGCAGCTCGTTTACTTACAAGTGAACACAAGGCAGATTTTAGGAAGGAAGTACTTTATTTTTTGAATAAATCGGGCACAATGAGTAGATAACAATTTATTATCAATATACAGGTTTTTCATGTAATTTCGTCGATAAATGGTCAATATCACGCTAACACAACTATTATCTTACAGCTCTGCTCAGCGCTTTATTCAGATCAACGGATTTAGTGCCATCAGACGTCGTGGCCGGCTGCGTTCTTCTCCGAGTTCGGCAGAAGAGAGAAACGAGAGAAATGAGAAGAATACAAATGCTGAATGATGAAGAACCGATATACACGACTGATGTAAACAAGATATTCTCTGAAACACCACCTTGGATGAACTTGGAAGATGCTTTGCATTACCTGAGGCTGTCTATTGCGGCGTACGGATGGCCGTACGTACTGTACCGGCATTGTTTTACTGGATTCTGCAAGCTAGCGAAACATTTAACTTGTTGCTGTTGTCGGTAAGTAAATTAATAAAATATTTTTCTGTACTAATATCTATCAATCCATCAAATGTCCACTAGGCTTATCATCCTCTGTTTATTTTCTCAATTGTTTTTTCTTGGAATTCAGTTTAACCAATTATTGTAAACTGGTAGACGAGGTCTTTATGTTAAGTATCAAAAATTGACAACCACTCCACCCACTAGCGAATACTTCACTAGCGCAATCAGTCAATCGAATGATGGTATTCAAACGGTCGCATAAATAGAAGGCGAGTAAATTACTCAGGTCAGGCGTTCTGCATAAGACTACCGCTACTGTGATCGTCTGCTAAGCGTAGCAATTATAGCAAAATGTTATATTTTGGAGAGGTCCTTGACGCAGTGGACGTCTTTCGGCCGAAATAAAATATTCAATCGTATGACAGCTGAGAGCAATGTCTACGTGCTTCGACGGACAGAAGGGTCGCAATGTAATTTAAAGAACGAACAGCTTTCTACAAACTGACGACGACAAGTGCACGTTTATATTACTATTATTACTTGGTCACCCTTTACCCTTCCATACTCATAGTAAAAAATAATAATAATAATAAAAATCCTAATAAAAATCCAACGCCTGTCTGTCAAAAACGCTGACTAATAAATCAGATATTTGCTACGTTGAACGCGTCGAACGTCGAATATATTATGGAAATTATATCATTTCGAGCGTTTCTCATCAACGCGTCAGGCGCACAAAGAAGCTATTTTAATATTTTTTGAAAGAGCCATAACCAACCAAAACAAAATAACCTTTTTCGATCCCTCTTGTTGATAGACACATTCCTTTACGAGATACTAATCGTAGGCTTACGTTATAGATTGATTGCGTAGATGAAGATTGATCAAAATTTATTTTTTACTAAGCGTACAATCATAAATATATTGATATATATTTAAAGTTATTATGCATGAGAAACCGACTGACTGTCAACTTTTTGACATTGTAACTGAGATTTATTAATATCATAAACCTTGACTGATATGGATCAAACAAAAACTTTAGCAGCTTAAAGTTATTGTTTGATCCATTAATAATAAAGTTTACATTCGAGGATTATACGCGTTACCTCTACCAAAATATAATTAATTATCAAGTTGTTAATATTATTAATATTATGTAATACCTAAATAAGTGTTTACTTCTTTTAATAGGTGTTTTTGGCATAATTGCATCGCTAGACAGATTCGCCATGGAAACAGTCTTATTATTGAACGTTCTTGCCGCTTTCCTTTATATGCAATAAAAGTTAATATACGTAATAAAAGCCAATATATGATTGTAAGTATACATTGTAATTCTTAAAAAAACTAAATTCAATTACAAAAAACCTTCTAGCTAATGTTGTAATATGATTTTCTTTATTGACCTTTTCAGTCCAGTTTAACTATATTTTATAGTTATTGTTAGTCAAATAGTCAGTAATCATAGTTAGAATATAAAATTTACACAAAATTAATTACAATAAGTACATAAAATCAAACATTCAATTGGTAGCCACAAGATTAATTACGTTTTAATCATAATCGTTTAAATCTAAGTACCTACTCAACTACCAACCTATTTGTTACCTTATAAATTACAGTTACCGAGACATTCGTGTACCGAAACAGACAATGTAATACAGGTATTACAATAAAATCTATAGTTCTATGAGATAACGTGCGTTATTCTTACCTACGAAATAAGTATGAGAAAATTTTGTGCTTAGGGTAAATACTAGGCCTTTACAACAGAGGATGCCTTTCAAGTTAAATTATAGGTAGGTATAGGTGTATACAAAAAGATTACAGTTATTGACACGTTATGACAATAAGGCGGATAAAATGATAAATCTCGATACAA
Source organism: Parascotia fuliginaria (assembly GCA_963082885.1). Classification (NCBI taxonomy): domain Eukaryota; kingdom Metazoa; phylum Arthropoda; class Insecta; order Lepidoptera; family Erebidae; genus Parascotia; species Parascotia fuliginaria. The sequence continues at coordinate 8,003,022 of OY720174.1, read as the reverse complement.
ACTTCGTCACTATTGAAACATTGAGTGATGAACTGTCAACACAAAGATTTCACCGTTCGCATGCGAAAGTGACAGATATTTCCAAAACAGGATACCTAATATATGGTAAGTATTGCCACAGGAAAATCAATTCATAAGAAAGTCTATTTATCAATCAAATTTAATCCCGTCTATGACATTCTACAGGATAGCTTAAAAAGGCAATTCGATTTTAATATTTTTATTTAAGCAAATAATCATATGGACTTAAATAATGAAGGGATGCAAGGCAAAGACACTGACAACTAATGACCTGCGCCTAATTTATTAGTTACCTACTGTACTTTTATTAAAAAATCCATGTATTATTTAAATTTGCTCTATTGCATGATAAAAAAGTAAGCTCATTTATAACACAACAAGCGCATTAAGTGAATTTATAAGACTTATACCTTGAATCTGGTGAGCTCAGGTGGCTGAGTACACTCAAACTATGTAAACTGTATTTTGTAAACTAAGTTATGATAAAAAACGCTATACACTACACGACACGTGGGTCGATGTAAACCAAGGTATGAAAAAACACTACAGCAGCGTAGTTTGAAATTAATTGTAATTTTATTAAAATTTTAATTACTACCTACATAATTAATTTGTCTCTTATAGGTATGTAAATAATTTTAATAATGTTTAAAAAGTAACTAAAATGAAAACATAATAACAATACACGCGGTAACACGTCGTCATATTTATAATTTAAAAGAACTTAATAGGACCTCGCCTTACGGTCAAGTTCAACCACATTTGCATGTTACAAGTATCGTTTTCAAATAAATAATTTCACGTACTTACTTAAGTTAGTAAGTAATTAATTTAAATTATTAAATACAGCTGCAGAACAACTCATGATCTTATGTTAATTATAATTATCGGTATTTAACACTGACCATAATTATTTAACTAAAAACAATTACAAAAAATACATAAAGTTGTAAAATCGATTCTGACACAAATGTTTTTATTTTATGACTATTGGTGCCGAGTCTTGGTCACAGATTATAATACCTAATCTGGGTGTAAAAGTCCAACAAGGCTTGCCTCTTAGCACGGACGTCGTTTATTTCATTAACTGAATGGTACCAAAAATAATTAACAGCAATCTAATTCTCGAACAAAATGAAATGCAGAATATCTAATTAAATACATTCAAGACAAACTTCTTTGTAAAACTTATTGTGTAGAAACTGTTGATTCAATAATGTTAGTTTAATGACATATCAAAGTAATATCTAATTGAATTATTCTGTAATCATAAAGCTATATTTTTTATTCACAAGTATCTAATAAGTCAGTCATAATCTACCTTGTATACGACATTGACATTGAGAAGCAATGCCAATTTAATTTCGAAATACCCTGTTGTTCTCTTGGGGTCATTATTTCACATAATAAGTACTAGCATGATTATTTCATTATGCTTAAAGGGAGTTACTTTAAGATTATGTTAATACAACCTTGTCACTTTTAAACGTTTTATGAATGCACACTCGTAGTTAGTTCACACGTAAGTAGTTCTATTGAAGTTTAATCTATTTTTCCGTGGAAAACACACCCGGTCGCAGATTATTAGGAGCAAGCTTATTAGCTTCAAACTTCAAACGGCCAGAAGTGCCGGAGTTATGAAAATCGCATTCATCCGCAACCTCGACAGGCCACGGTCCAAATGTATCTACTGTGTGTACTTGTCCAAAAGCCATACTGTTCTAAATAACGTAACTAATAAAAAGCTACGAGTAAGTTACTGTTTCCTTCTACATGTTTCTCCGCTTCTTCTAAACCACAAAACGAATTGCGCATTGTTTTCACTAAACCAAAAGTTTTATGTTATGTTACGTGCAAATCTAAAAACCTATAAACTAAATCTAAGTTTCGTAGTAACGACAGTTTTCCTTTATTCGTTTTCGTAATAATGTATAAGCTGTGTAAATAAAAAAATCTCAATATATCACACAGGTACTTAACTGAATTATTGATAAAATGTTTTTATTCTTTTTGGATTAATTTAGTCAACCACATTATACTGATTTATAGTATCTACTTTTGAACACCGCCCCTGGTCTTTATTATTAGAACTAAATTTCAAATATTACGAGACAGGACGGTGAGAGACAAGCGGCTACATCACTTTGTAGTAGTCAGTGTATCGTAACTAATCGCCTAGGTAATGCAATAATGGTAAATAATTAACGGGACTTGGTTTAGAATAACTTGACTGTGACTAATTTGCCCACTGCACTAATGTAGTTTTAATAATAATATAGTGATCATGTATAATTGGGCAGGTGCCCGTAATTTTGTAGCCGTATTTAATAAGAAAATGAAGTTTATAGGAGTCTTATAGGCGAATGGCAGCAGCGCTGGGATACTTCAACTAAGGGGCGCCACCTGTACCAGTTTTTTCCATCAGTTGTAAAGCGGTTGGAAGGAACATGGATAGAGGTAGATCACTGTGTCGCCCAATTTCTTACGGGTCATGGTAACTTTAAGAGCAAACTATTTTCGTTTAAGTTAGTTGATTCGCCGAGTTGTCAGTGTTCCAATCAAGAACAGTCTGCTCATCACATTCTTTGGGAGTGTAGTCTTTGGCGTAAAGACCGCGAAATAATGTTAAATAGATTACAAGTTACATCAGGACCAGTTTATTATGAGGATCTTGTGTCATCTAGGGTGAATTTCCGTGCGTTTAAGCGTTTCTGCCATACATATTACTGGAATCAGATATAGCTCACATAGGTCTCTTAATATTACGTGTCCGTGGTGCTCTCTTTTAATAGGTCATAATCCTATACAGATTAAATTTGTCGCCCGCTTTGCAATGGAGGGAAGTGGACATTTTATTTCCAACTCCTCCTCTTACTTCTGATTAAATTCGTTGCGGGGTCCAAAACAGTAGGTTTAGCAGTCCCCGGGACTCCCGAGTGTCAAAGCTCGGTTTTTTTTCTTGGATATCACTGTTAATCCTGGCTTACAGGAGTCACAGTGATGGGCATGTGGGTGGGATTGTCCCGTAGCCGTATTTAAGCACGAGGTTAAGGATCGAAAATGAAGCTTTTGTAATTCATCTACTTTCAAAGTTTTTCTTAGACATCAATCCTTGCTTGATATACGGTAAAAGAAAATATTATGAGGGAAAGTAACAAAACTATAGCAAATAAAAAGCACTAATCATACACAGAAGTATCTAAATAAACGCTAAATAAGCGCTGACTAAAACCACTCTGTGGCCAACATCAACATCCGTTAAAAAGACTGATACCTACCCATCGCATTCAGTAATTATATGATCGCTATAATTAATGTTACCAAGCTTGTATTTCATTATAATTATAATGCCGAAACGCTAAAACACTGCTACATATTATTTTTCTGCGCTCATCAAAATACAGACAAATTGGATTAATTTATCATCCGTTTACACAACGCAACTCTAAAATGGCTGATACAATCAAATTTTCGCGATATTTTGAAATGAAATACAAATAAAACCTACCAATTCACATAAAATTTTACGTGAAAACTCATCATAAGATGAATATCACGCATCACGTCAGTTTGGCTTTGACGCAATTCTCACCTATGATGATCGATCGGAATTATGGCTGTAATTTTCACACTTAAACACACATTTATCAATACAATGGAAGTCGAAAGACGTCACGCTTGTTAGATTTTCTTAAAAGATTTCCGATCACAGCGACTGCATCAGTCTAATCACAGGATCCTCCCTGTCCTGTTTTGGATTATTTTTCTGCCTCCTTTGCATGTTAAAGTTTGACCGCCCTTATTCGTTTGACTGATCGCACCAGTAAGGTGTACTACCGCTGGGTTGTACTCGTATACTTTAGCGGCTTTCCGAAGAGATACAGATATGATCTTGAAACTTGTACAAATAACTAAATTGTAATTTGTTCTAGGCCTAAGAACTCAATAGTGACGGAAGACAACTGTTGTTTATGTAATTTCGCCGGAGTTAAGTATATGTCGCAACTGCAAGCCGACGACATCATCTTCGCATCCTTCAATAACCGCGTGTTTGAAGTAGGTACCCTTGTCATATAAAATGTTGTTGTACAGAATATAATAAAAGCTGCTGGAAATGTGCTCATCAAATTGGCGATTGAAGGTTAACATGCTGCGTAAAACGGTGTAATTAAGATTATCTATTGTACTTAATCATCTATAACAGAACACTGCCTGCAATTAAATAGAGCTGCTCGATTAAACAGAGCGACCTGAATTTCTTTCCAGTTAGTTAGAAACTGTCGTACTTACATCTATATGATCTAAATTAATAACTTAGTGTGTTTGACCCTGGAGCCTAAGTCTGCTATCACAATAGTGTCAGAATTGTCGATCATTGATCTCTTATTGGTTGAAACTTGTCAAAATCAACCAAATGATCGACTAATTGAACGATTTCGATGATGCAATAAAAACGAAACATTCTTACCTACTGCATGCCGTTTTTTCTGACATCAAAACTCTCTGGTAATAATGTTTTTCAGTTTTATGACATTTGAATGCGAGAAGTTTTTATCTTCAACGTGTCGATGTATCTAATAATGACAAAGGTCTAAAATTAAAACGTCACTTGTGAGACTTCCTACTATTTTTGTAAAGATTAGGTAATTATCAAGGTTGACGTGACGATATTCTAAAAATATTGCAACCGTGAACGGACTGTATATTAATAGCTTCAAATTAAAATGAATTAATATTATAATTTAACATTTGGCTAATTTCATAGGAGAGAAAAAGCATGGTATCGTTCATATAAATTTACTTGAGAACGAGCAGCTCTTAGTAGATATGTATTCATTTAAGTTATTTTATTGCCAAGAGACAACGCAAATATAAGTATACCTGCCTAAATAGCAAGATGGTAACCGCCTCTTATAAACGTCAGAACAATTAAAAGCAATGTTGATTAGGCTTTTGTCATTGCCTGTCGCTGCCACCGTGTGAAAAAAGAAAAATATTGTTCTGGCACATTCTCGCTACTATACCGGCTTTATTTATTAAAATTAAATAAAGTGCCTATTTTCATTTGTTACATCTGTTACATAGTTCAGTCTAGTCTGCCACACAGTGTTAATTTTGGAAAATTCATCAATGCCGCACCGTGACCTCGTAACTCTATGAATAACCGCGACTTCGCAAATATCCGCAATTGCCCAAACAAAATGACTAATAAAGGCACCCGTAATGGACACACTAAGCGCAAATTTGTAGTATTTTTGCAATTTCATCAGTAATAGTGATTATTTCAGTACAATACATAATAATATTGAAAGTTAAAGGTCCTGTGATTTTTCTTAATTTCTGCTGTATTTGATGTAGGTTGACTGCAATTGGTTTTAATGTTATCTATATCTACTATTATATAAAGCGTAAGAGTTTGTTTGTTTGAACGCGCTAATCTCTGGAACTACCAGTCAGATTTGAATATTCTTTTTAGCGTATGATAGCCCAGTTTTCGAAGAAGATTGTTGGCTATGTAACAGCATGCTACTGGCGACAGGAGCAGAGCAGTAATCAAAGATGTGGGTGAAACCGCGCTACGAAAACCTAGTTAACAAGAAAAAACTATAATTTTTTGTACCAGTGATGGACAGATAAGACGAAAACACACTGTCTTAACAACTTAGTGTTTTGTATTAATTTCATGCTTACCCCAGGCACAAGAAATCATTTTGGTTCAAATAAAGCTATAATAAATTAAAAAGTAAACTTCTATTACCTCACTAATAATTTTGGTAACGAAAGCAGCAAACAACAACAAAACACATTGGTAACTAAATATTGCTAACATTTAAAAACTCATTCCTACTCTTATTCCACAAGATATGTCCATCTCTGGATCTTCTGTGTCCAATACTAGTGCATTTACCTTACGCCAAAAAATCTTATTTGGTTCTAGCCTCCTACCTTCTTGGTGGGTTATCTCAGTTATCACTTATCAGTCCTTCCTTTTATTACAATCCATGATTAACGATGCCACAAAGAATCCATACGTATTTACATATATATTATAAACATCATCATATCAGCCAAAGGACTTCCACAGCTGCACATAGGCTTATATTATAAACGTTTCACCCAAATGATTAAACCATAAAGTTTTTACCCAGTTACCGTTCTGCGTGATAGCAGACCACGAACGAGAGAGCATCGTGGTAGCCGTGAGAGGATCCATCTCACTGCGAGACATCTTCACCGACTTCACCGCTGGATCAGAGCGATTTGAGGCCGATGGTAAGACTTTAAACAAAATATTAAAGTAAAAGGAAGGACAAAAATCAGAATAAAGAAAGAAATTAAGACTAAACAAAAACAATTTATTTAGTTATAAAAATAAAATGTTTTTATTGTAAATACAAATATATTGTTTGTGAATCTAAAAAGGAAATCCTAGCGTGAGTCATAATGTTCTACTGATTACACTTTTTAATAAAATTTTAGTTTTAAATTATAGCTATACGAACATTTTTTCAAAAAGTGTTTACAGTGACTATTTGTATCTATGTCATAACAATAGTAGGCGAATGTATGAAGTTTATCTATAATAAATATATCAATAAAATTAGATACTGGCTCTTTGCCATGTTCGACAAAATTTGACTCGAGATCTTTTACGTCCAACATATGTGTGATTTATTACTTTGGACTATATATCTTACCAAACTTATAAACCAGTTTTACGAAATATGTCTCTTTTTATTTAACTTCTACATTTTATCCTCAATATCAATAAAAGTTACTTTTAGGCGAAATAACACTAGCAAAAATTTCTGGACCTAACTGACATAACACTATGATTCTTTCACTAATGGTTATCGTGAGGAATGTTACAAATGAGATTTGTTAACTTAAGTTTACGCAACATAGGCTTATTATCTCTAGAATACAGGCCTAAGCGCCTCTGACGTTAAATCCGTCTTTGGCATTAAATCCACCTTCGTAGATTTATTTTACGCAAGAAGTTAATCAATAAACAAACATGCATAGATTAACTCTACGACCGGCGTATACAGAGATAAAACATTGTTTTGTATAAGATTAATATCTAAACACGAGATTTATTTCAATTAGATAAAATTCGCCTATTCAAGAAAACCTTTAGCTGTTCTACATATTGTACGAATACTTATCTATTAATATTCTTTAATAATAGATAAAGCTGAAGAATTTGTTTGTTTGTTTGAACACACTAATTACTGGCACTACTAGCCTTATTTAAAAAAATACTATTATATTTGATGGCCAATTCGTGACGAAGGCTATACTTTTAGGCTATGTGGATCAGTAGGGAGAGACGTATACGAGTTAACGCGAATTTATGTAAAATCCCATGTCTGTAATGTGTGTGTATTACAGGGTTACCAGAAGACACAGCGGCGCATAAAGGCATGTCGATGGGTGCGGCGAAGATGTTAAAACGTCTGTTGCCTGTGCTCGACCGTGCCTTCCAGCAGTTTCCACACTATGACCTCGTACTCACTGGTAAGTACAAGTAAAATTTAATTTGAAAAAGTTGCAGCTTCGTCATAATATTTTTTCATTTTTACCTTTATGTCAATGGTGAGAGTACTTAAGCTTATTCATTTATTTAATTAGTAATTTTTAACATTTAGTTCGCCCCTACGTTTTTACATTTTAAATTTTAACCTTCTACCTATTCAAAATTTATTCTTTGACGAAAACCGCGCTACGCTAATTTATATTATGTCAGATTGATTGACAGAATAGGGTTTGAGCAACTGGCAACTGTATTCGAAATAACAAATGATTCGATTTAAACGATTGAATCCGAAATACAGAAACATTTTGTTCCGAATTCAAATGGAAAAACTGTATTTGTCAAATAAAATCAATTGATTAATTAAGTTTTGCTGTGTATTTCAGAAGTTTGTTTTTACGTTTTAAGTAGATACTATAAAAACTTTTTGTGTTCGTTGCAGGTCATAGTCTTGGAGCGGGAGTAGCAGTATTAGTAGCTTTAAAATTAAGACCGAGATATCCACACCTTAAAGTGTTCGCCTTCTCTACGCCAGGTACGTACCTACGATATCTACCCTCAACGATAATTATCTTAATTTATTTGTAACTGATAGCGAAGACTATAAGCCAAACAAGGAAAAAGCCAAGAATTAATTCCGGAAACTCACCCAATTCAACACAAGCAAAACATTTCCCAGAACATAACAAGGAGAATTTTTATTTTATAGGGCTTCTACAAGGATAAAGTGGATTTGTTTAAGATACCACAAGTAGTATCTAAGCAAATCCCCTTTAATCAACGTGAACTTAGCGAGTTACAGACTTAAAGACGGACCTACATTGGTCGTTGGCACCCGCATCCAGAATGCGGAAGATGTCTGTAACGCATGCCATAGGGCCCGCATGCGGGGAACCGTTTACATTGGTCGTTAACGCCCGCAGGTCGTTAGCGCCTGCAAGCCGTACGCTCGATTTCATTGGTAGTTAGCTTCTGGAAAATGACGCATGCTTGATACCAACCGAGTTAACGACTGATAAATTTTAGCCCGTATTAGGAGAACCCCCGCATACGGGCTAAAGACTGAGTAAACGACCAATATAAATGCGCTATTAGTGTTAGTGACAAAGATTTGATTTAGGAATTTGTTAAACCTTTATGGAGACCTTTTTAACATTAATTATGATAAACATTACATTTTCCAGATAGTTAATAACATTCTTAGATTTACAGTACTAAACTTAATTATTATAACGAGCATGACGGACAAAAAATAGTTACAAATTATCTGTTTTGTTTAGGCTTTCGGAATTTTAGACCGCCGCGCCATTATTCAATTTTGTTTGCCACGAAGATAAATGTACGACATAAAATAAATATCCGACAAAGTACACTTTATGCTCATTCGTTAAAATACCACCGGCAACCAACAGGAATTCTCTTCTGTATCAAATTTTCGTCTGAAATGAAAGTAGCTTTATCATAGTTTTTGCGTACAAAAATTTGATTCTTTTAAATCTCGCTTTATGCTTGTGTTGTGATTGGTGAACCTCAAAAAATTGATAATTTTCTTTTCAAGTTAGATGTACGTATCTACTTAGTTTGCAGTCTTTTAAAACCTACAGTATAGGTACTTAACTATTATGTTTGCAATGTAATTTACCTACCTAATAAACCTTCACAGTGCCCGACTGAAGCTTAAAGCTGTAAAGTTTTTTTTGCAGTAAAAGGTAGGTATCCGTATTTTTCGGCGCTGCGGAGTTATGTTCTCTGGTGAAATTCAATGGCATGATATTTATTACGGCCCAAAGGGCCCGCATTTTTCAAAGCATTGTAAATAAAATATACACTGCGCCACTGTGGATAATATAACGGTTGTTAGCATTATCTCACTGTTATCCATTCTGTATATATTTTGTACGTAGGTAACAATACTCTGAATTTTAACAACTAAATTTATCTTATGGTAGATATTTATTTCTACTAAGTAGGTACCTTAAAAATTGCTGTAAAAAAGACATGACTGACACACAGATTCCACTTTTTGATAAATCGATAAGTATCTAAAGTTATAAGAACTAAATACAGTAAAGTTGCTCAGTCAGCTGATTTCAAAGAACAAAGTTTAAATGAGCCACTACACCTTTTTTAATTCACAGCTGGTCTTTTAAGCCGGGAAGCGGCGCGGTTCACGGAATCATTTGTATTGACGGTAGGCGTCGGCGATGATCTTGTCATGCGGCTCTCCGTGCACAGTATCGAGAACTTAAGAACCAAGATTATACAAACTATACACGCTACAAAATTACCTAAAGTAAGTATTTTGGTTCCATTTTCTCAAGAAAAAGGAGAAAAGCGATTGTTATGGAACTATTGAACCTAGTTCAGACTGAAATCTCTGGCGTCTCAAATTAATAAAAGAATAAATCTGCTGTAAAATCATTGTTCAGAAAAGAATTTGACAAAGGGCTCTCTGAATCATTACCTACTTTTCTTGTAGAGAATCTTGCAATAATGACCACAATGGGCAGGCGGGCTTGAGATCCCAGGAACAACTGAAATTATTATAGGACTCTGATGAAAGTTTTGTGTTGAATGATTTTCCTGCAGTCTTCTTTGATGATTTGACTGATTGCACGATGTTAATAATTATATAACATTACAGTACCGGATAATGCTGAACGGCTTTGGCTATGCGTTATTTGGAGTACCTGCTCGGGACTTGGAATCAACATGGCGGCGGCCGGAGCAGCTGGAGGCTCAGCACTCGGATGACTCAGCAGACGCGCTCCTAGTCCACAGCGTGTCCACCGTGAGTGCTGTCAGTTAACCATTCTTTATACTACCGTGTGCTTAGAGAATAGCTTTTGATGTGGTAAGCTTTCATGCACTCATTAACTGGATTTTTGTCAATTCATTTATACTTAATACTTTTTAATTTTCAAATTTGGTGTTGATAATTATTTGATTTATTTAATCTCGACTTTCGGTAGATATCTAATATTTTGTTATACTTTCCTAATTTTTCTTGAACATTACTGACATACTTACGCAATGAAAGAAAACATTGAGAAAAAATCTGGACTGTAAAAAATAATACAAAAGATCAATTAGACATTCTACTTAATATATTTTTATAGCTAACTTTTAATATTGGTTACATTGGGCAATATTTTTCATTCCAAAAGATTCCAAATTCAAATACCCATATTACCTACATTTCTTTAAACTTAAAAATAAGTAGTCGATAAGTTAGTTTGCCTGCCGTTTAATTTTGTTTTTGTCGCTGTTTCTGCTATCACGAATATCTACATTTTTCTCTAAAATTATTACATTCATTAGAAGACATTCACGGCTTTCGATTTTTGATATTTTTAGCACAATTTACACCCTAGTTTTTAGAACATAATTTTAACCTTCCACCTTTCCCGGGACTATACCTACCTACTATTTACCTAGCACCTACAGTAGGTACCTATCATATTTAGTAGAGTTCACTTAAAGTAAAAAACAGAAACATAAGTACGACATAACATAAGGTATGAAATGTACACTGAACTATATTCTCAAGGAAAGGTATCTTCATTATGTTACAGGTCTATGTTAAGCGTTAGATTTTTGGTCTGGTTATTATAGTGACGCTTTTCAAATCAAAATATTATAATAATACTAGCTGCACCCTGCGGCTTCGCCCGCGCGAAAAATGTTTTTAATTAATGTAACTCGGGAACCAGACCGATTTTTGGGATGAAAAGTATCCTATGTCCGTCTCCGGACCGAATGTACATAACATATCTACCAATTTTCATCAAATCAGTGCAACCGTTTAGGCGCTGAGTAGTACCTAAAACACACACACACATACAAATATAATATTAATAGGATACTAAATGACATGAGACACTTTATGGACGACTAACAACTGTAACAGAGTAATATTAAAGGCTCTTGAGCGACGCTTCCTAATATCTGATATGGCTTTTCTCTACCTAGGTATTTTACCTCTTAGTCTAAAGCGATATATTGGTTTTAACGTAATCACTCGGAAACGGTACGGTAGTAGATCCACGCTGATTTCAGCATGAATGGGCCGGATCGTCCGGGGAAGTACTACCCTCTCATAGAAGATCGACTTAAGAGTAGTAGTATTCGTACTACTGCGTTTCGTTCGGTGAGTGAGAGCGCCGGAGGCCCAATTTCCCCCCTTTCCTCTTTCCTCACCTCCCTCATTCCCTTCCCCTAAACCCATTCCTAGCCGCCATAGTGGAGGCCACCATACCAGCAGTTTATGACGATGGCTTTTGGTATAGTGGCCGCCACTTCTGGATTCCACTGACTGCTTACCATCAGGCGGGGTGGAGTCACTTTGGTAGACTATAATATAAAAAAAAAAAAAAAATATGCATCAGTTAGAAAATTTTGAACACGGCTGACTAGTTCAATTTAAATCATAGTTATTTCTTAAACTTCCAGGTTTTATATATTCACTAATGTTTTATTACCTGTGTACCTATTTACTAAAATTGTATTGTACCTATTTTGTATTTTATATTTCCCTTTGGTTTGTAAAACTGATTTTGATATGTGAACGAAAGCTATTAGTGTCAAAATAAAAAAAACTATGGTGTTAGTATTTTCAAATAATTTTAAACTAGTCACACTGTTGTGTAACAGCAGTATGATATGTTCACAGGAGGCAGCGCTAGTGTCGCGAGACGTATTCGCGAGGCGATTCTCGTCAGCGCGGCTATTCACTCCGGGACGAATCCTGCATATCGTGCGACGCAAGCGTATGGGTATCGAGAAGTAAGTATCAAAATAAATTTTAGATGTAAAAAAAATAAGTGTATAATGTTATACAAATCTTTATTTCAAAAACTATTGCTTTCAAATAAAAATTATAATACCAATTCTTTTTAAGCTAAACACACTATAAAAAGTAAGTTGCTAATTTTTTCGTTTGGTTTTATGTCTAATCGAAGTGATGAAAGCAATGAGGAAAGGTAAGTCGAAACTTCGTCATTAACTAGGCTAATTGATTTTGTACCTACAAACTACTAACATACGGTTAGAGCTGCGGTAATCACTTTAGTATGTATCTATAATAGTCTCACTCTCTTAGCAAATTCATTGTTGCATATTTTTTGCGGAACATTTCATTATCGCATGAAACGGTAAGCCATTTCTAAATTGCTGGCATCGACGCAGCCGAACGTAAAACAGACAGTATAAACTAAACATAGGAATATGTTAGCTAGGGGTGAACTAGGTTTTAACGCATAGATATCATCTATTATTGCATTTGCTATTATAAACATATTTCTCATCATTAGAAAAATTGCGAACAACAAGCAGCCGAATCCGAATAAAGAGTTATTGCATTAAGGGTTTCGGATGAATTACCTACTACTTTCATCCTCCTATGCTCAGAATAGTTTTGATTGAACCTCTTTGTTTTTAAGTAATTAATATTAATCTAGATTGCCCACTTACCACAGTTTTTCTCCTTTACAGAAAAGTGCGCACAACAGAACCTACGTACGAGATGCGGTGGGCATGTCCCGAGGATTTTATGGAGCTGCAGGTGATGCCGCGAATGTTGCTCGACCACTTGCCCGAGAACGTTCACCGTACCATAAGGACAGTACTCGACGAACGGCACCGGTATAGGGTCACGCATACCGTCTAAAGTGCACTATAGAACAAAGAATACGCGAAAGGAGGAAGAAACTCACTGGACCAGTAGTTATTCGCTTTTAGGCACTGTTTGCGCAAGCACGCAGTAAAGGCAAGTTATACAAGATAGACATGATGTGCACAATACTCGCATCATGTAATAACGCGTAAGATTTCAGCATACATTATGCAGGAACTAGACTACAAACTTCCGTGGCCTACTTCAGTAATCGGGCTGATTCTAAACTTCGCTAAATATCCAGCGAACTCTAAAATCTGAGCATAGAAATCTACGCTATATAATACTAGTAATCTTCGTTATCGCAGGTTTTAGGACAATTGGACTTTTAATTAAGTAGCAAGTAAGGGTTCATACATGCATAGTATGTATATAAAGTACAATACACCTTTATATCTAAACTTCTCTTTTTTCCTACACAAATTCAAAAAACTTCTTAGTACAATAAATCAACACGACAACGGCGATCAAAATAGTTGATGACAATTTTTAACTGAAATTAAAATCATACATTGATTTAATTTGAAAGTAATGCACCTAATTATGCATAATGATATTGGACACAAAGAGCCCTGGGCGCGTTTTTTATGCGAGACAGGCAATTTAGTAGAAAAATAAGCACGAAGATCTGTCACACCTGTCACGCTCAATAACTACTCTATACGTTCTGTGATAGTGTTTGTATCATTACAAGGATTTTTTACATTATCGCGCATGTATAAAAGTGAAATTTTATTTGCCACTATTTATTAGTTTTATCTTGCCTATTTGACTTCAGCATTTGATAATCTCTAAATAGACGTAAACAATTTGGTCGACATTGCATTTTCTTTGTAATAGTATAAGTAAGTGTAACAACAAAAACGCAAGTGTGTTGTATTTATGAGAACAAATCAGATGTGTAGGTGTAGGTATATTAACGAAAATTCGACGAAGCCGGCATGGCATTATTGCAAAAGCAAAAATCATAGCCTCAATGAACGAATGATAGAACAAACTGCAAAACGAAACATATTAGTAAGTCGAATTAAGTTGAACATTCAAAAAGACAATTGATAAAAACAATTTAGTACTTTGCCGAGCTACAACATGACAATGTGATTTATTTAATCGTTCCTAAGCTACGTGGCTCACTTATTATAATCTCTTTGAATCTTTTGTAAATAATATAATACTTTATATTACCCAGAATTTCAATTTAATTGATATTAATGCAGGCGATGTCAAAATTAGTTGTTTAGTTTAAGAACCTGTGAGAAGACTGTGATGATGTTAGTATGTTAATAAATATTTCGTGGATGTATGAAAGCGCCGCATTCGTAGTTAAATTAATTTGTATATAATATAGAATAAGTTTATTGTTTAAGTTATTGATTTGTGAAGTTCTGATTTTATGGAAGCTGCCTTCGTACTACAGAAATACGAGATACGCAATCGAACGAGTGTTGTGTGGGTGTTGTCACAGCAAAAAATAAAACAAACGTTACTACTTAGATTACATCTAAACACGTTTTTTTTGTGTTTGCTATACTTAGACAAGTTATGATGATGACGACAACAGTCCAATAAAGGAAATAGGTACTCAAATGAAGTTACGGGAAATTAATTGGTATTTGTTTTTTGCATTGTAAATTATACTTCGTATTCCTGTAATACGTTTGGTTTTAATAAAAAAAAGAAATATGATCGTTCGGTGTAGTGTGTCAGAACCTTAGGGGCTATTCCTCGTCCCAATATACCTTTAACATATCAACGTTCAAAACGTTACTTTACTAGGTATTCCTTGATTCATTAGCAGCGTTAATCACGCAATAAATTATTTTGCTCAAATTATAAAGCAATTCGTTTATTTCTCTAATATTAAGATTTTCGAATAAATTTACTGCCAAAGCATGTAATTTTATTTTTTAGGACGCAATAAATTTATTATATGGCAACTTTCTTTTGGACGCCATTGCCCTAAGACAAGATGGAAGTTTAGATATCTGCCCTGTACTTTTTATGCCAAACAATAATTAATTATAATGACATGACAAAAATTCGATACGATCATACGAATTTTAGGACTACCTACTTTTTAAGCTTGTTATAATGTAATGTAATGGCATACAGATGGTCTTGGCGCACAAAAGATTGATATTCACTCTTTACTTCACATGAATCTATGTATTAATTAACGCAATGAATGCTATAGAACAGAACAAATATTCTTCTATCTAATCTACATAATACACCTTTCAATGGTAAACTAAGACTTGCAGTTTTACTATTAAGTACAATAACTAGGTAGAAGTAGTTTACTTACAACGTTACCGAAGTCAATTAAGTAATAATCTTATCTACATTGCATAATAGTTTCTTAAATGTATACATCTAAGTAATAAAATTATTGTAAGTATAAATTATTTCATTGCTTAACATCAACGCTCGCAACACCATGTAGGTACTTGTAAGAGTTTGAAATACCATGTATTTTTGTAAACTTGAGATTATAATATTTATGTTTACTTTTTGGCACCAAATTACAAACTATAGACGTGGTTTAAAAAGTAAAAGGGCGACTGAACTTTATGATTTGTCCATCAAATTTTCAAACAAACGTAGGTAATGAAATCTGTAATATAGTTGTAGCCATTACATGCGGGTTAAATTTATCTAAGTACTTATCTTCTAATCATCGAATGTGACAAAAAAAATAAGACTTAGGTACTTCAAGAAACTACTCTAATAAATAGGTAAACCGGTTATTCATTTAAGGTGGATTATTTAATGCGTGGTTTAAAAATTTGTTATTTTGGCCAAAAGTTCTACATAACTGTAATTACCCACGTGTTAATTGCTGGTGCATATTTCAAAATAATATCAAATAAAGATTTATAAGTGAATCAACTAAATCACAAATAATTAAATTAATTCTAATGAAACCTATTGACATAAACACAGTCTTGGTATATCCAACTTTCGTACAAAACCATTTATACATGACAATTAAATACACCTCTATATCTTAAGTAAGAGCGCGGTCTTAATGGTTGCAAGGCCAGAGTCCTTACCAGTACTGGAAAGGACTGAAGATAAAACTATCTATGCGCAAATCCAAGTGCAAACGTTCGGGTCATCAGCCCTAAAACCTTTAATGAAATAAGTAGGCCTCATAAGCTACGAGTGTTTCTATTTACGTAGGGACCTACTAATTCACTTTTAGATACTTCGTGTACATAATACCTGAACTTCGGGAACAAATTTATTGTGACTTGATAAAAATATACTCTGACTACACTTTCTAGGTGATATTTTTTGTAAATAAAGCATTTACTTCGAATTATTTACATTCCAATTTGTAATCTGTAGTCCTCAGTCCATAGCCGTGTATTGGTGCGTTAATTTTGCTACTGCACCTACAGATGTTCTGTTACCTTTATTTCATTAGACCACAATATACTTCAACAATTGTATTATGTGCAGGGTTTTTGGTACACACATACTAATATTAATAAACTCAATATCAGTATGGATTTCATCGCTGTTACTTCTGGTTTACAGGAGGTACAGGGATGGGCATTTAGAAGATGGAATTGCTCTGTTGATTTAGAGGGATAAGTACTTATATTATTCCTGTCCATAAGAGTGTGCAGCAAAGGCTACGCACGCTTGAGCACAGTTTTTAGTCAATTTTGGCGGTGGAGCATCGAATTGCAGTAAGATCTACTCATTAGATAAACGCACCCGCTGTCATGACCCAAGAAAATTGGCGTAACACCATTTAAATCTTAAAAAGTGCCCAATATGTTGTTATATTTCTCTAAGAAGTAGGTTTATACCATAAACCCTGATATTCCTAAGACAAAATTGATATTTTTTAATCCAGAATAAGATGACCCTACACGAAGCAGCGTTCTAAAGTAGGTACAGGCTCCAGCTTACCAGTCTCACAAATTACTTCATAAATAAATATTTGTAACTTCTGTGTACTACACTAAACAAGTGTATGTTTACGTATGTATAATTTGTAAAGGATTTTACCCCTAATATTACACATACTCAGGTTTGCCTATCCACATACGACTTTTCAAGTGAACCGTTGCGTGTATGGCCATCTTAGACAAACCAATTTCATTAAGTCGAACAAATACTTATATAAAACTTTTGTAGCCGTTTTTTTTTATTCAGTAGTATATAAGAACACTGATGTTACTATATAAGAATCTCAAGTACTATGACAAGTTGTTAGTATTATAAGTATAAATATTTTGACATACAGTGTTTGTATATAATGTTGTTTTAGCGTTCAGTACCTAATATGTTACTTAATTTGTCTATTATTTTTTGTTTTTTATAGTTTACAAGACGGTACTGGTTCGCTTGTATGTTCAAGTATTAGAAGGACTGAGGTTCTTTTCACTTGTACCCTAAATTAGGGCTTTATAATCTCTTTCACTTTATGTAATAGAGTATAGCCCATGTCTTGTGTTGGGTTTGTTTTAATTTATAAATAAAATATATTTTAAGTAAGTATGCTTCTTTTATTTAACAATATCTATATCATATCACTATTCACTGCTTAAATGTAATTGCCATTTTTGTCAAGCACAATTTTAGCAGCAGTAATAAGCAAGATGAAGTGCCAGGTGAAATGTGGTCTCTCAGTCGAAACGCTTCCCATAAGAAACAATCAATTTACATAGCATTCGGAAGTCAAATAGCCAATAGCTTATCTTTTAGTAGTTATTTTTTACTAACGATTACTTTACTTAACAATATTAAAAAAACCTACAAATTTTGCTTTAAACAACAATCAAATTTCTGCTAAGAAATCTAGCATCGGGGTGACCACACAGCAGGATTTTTTTTGGGATAAATAAAAACTAATGACCGTTTGCATATTTTACATTACTTAGCTATTTTTAGTAAGCTAAGTAATGTAAAATATGATTTAAATTTAAAGAAAATAATGCTTTTATTACTTAATAAAAATAACTATGTTATCCTGCACTGTCAATGTACTACATTAAACAATGGGTTAACAACACCACTTCCTCACTAAAGACTCACTTTTACTAAGAGTAGTCATTAATAGCAGTTGTAAATTTTAACAAGGTTTTGAGATATGGATGCCTGTCAGCCACGATTGAGGGACCACCTTTGACCGCTTGTAACTTTTGAGTGCCTACTTTTACAAATAAAAGAAAGAATTTACAATCGTTTGAGAACTTTTACTAAAAGCAGACGCATTTAAAAGCTTAAAATTCAGATGTGGTCTCTCAAAGGGAATGCACACCCGAGAGTGGCGGCTAACAAATATCTTTCTCATTGTCAGGACGCGTCATGACGTTCAGATATGCTCCAAAATATGAATGAAGCATATATCTATTATTAAATACACTGATAAAATTTAATATCTCATATCAAGATTTTCATTACAAGATTCTACTCTCCTAGTACCTAAGTGTAAATATTATCATGACGTATGATAAAAGTGTTCCAAAATAATGAATGAAGTACATTTTCAAAAAACTAGAGAGTAGGAAAGACACAACTTTATTTCATACCGAACGATCTTTTGAGTGTAAATATTATTATGTTCAAAATAACTATGAAGCATAATAAAAACTACTCTTACAAGATTCCGCTTTCCTAGTAAGTACTTCTAAGTGTAAATCATAGAGTACTTTTTATGTGTAAATATCGTCATGACGTATACATGAACAAAATATGAATAGAGCACATTATCTTAAACTAGAGAGTAGGTAGGAGTAGGACACAATTTTATTTCGTACTAACCTCTTACAAGATTCTGCTCTAAGTATAAATATAAATAAATTGTCATGACGTATGAATGAATGAAGTGTTCCAAAATATAAATGGAGCACATTATTTAAAACTAGAGGGTAGGCGGGACACAAATAATTTTATTTCATACCAACCTCTTAAAAGATTCTGTTCTTCTAGTAGGTACTTTTAAATGTAAATATTGTCCTGCCGTATAAATAATATGTTCCAAAAATAAGAATGGAACACATTATTAAAAACTAGACGGTAGGTAGGACAAAAATAATTTAATTTCGAACTAACCTCTTACAAGATTCTGCTCTCCTAGTACTTGTAAATGTAAATATTGTCATGACATTGAATGATGTGTTTCAAAATATGAATGTAGCACATTATTTTAAACTAGAGGGTAGGCAGGACCGAAATAATTTGAATTCATATCAACCTCTTACAAGATTCTGCCCCTAGTACTTTTTTATTACTGTTACGTGTCAGGATGGAGTTCGATGTAAAATGCAAGTTACGCGATGATGAGTTTATTAGAGATTCACACAATACACTAACAGTAACAAAATAACTCAATAAACACTTATACTGCACTTTAACGCTTCGTATATCGCTCTTCGTAAACTTTCGTATCACTTAGATGTTCGCTCGAGATCGCTGTATTCACAACTGAACGAAGTGCCGACGTTCGAATCGTTTTTATAGTCCTTCAATAGATTTCTAGAACCTTCCAGTTATTACTACAAAGATGCCGACAATTCTCGAAAACAGAACAATGAGTGTAGGTACTTAGCTGCGCCGCGTAGGTATGCCTACCACCGATGAGCTATTGTTATACGTGTAGGTAGGTACATGTGAACGTTCTAGCGTAGGTATTTGTCGTATACGTGTAGGTAGGTACTTGCGAATGTTCTAGAACGTAGGTATTCGTCGTACACGAGTAGGTAGGTACTTGCGAACGTTCTAGAGCGTAGGTATTCGTCGTACACGAGTAGGTAAGTACTTGCGAACGTTCTAGCATAGGTAATCGTCGCAACATTACTTATGAATTTTTTTTACAACTTTGGTTGCAAACAAGAATACGACCCACCTGATGATAAGCAGTAACCGTAACCTATTTAAAGACAGGCGTTGCAGAAATAATGCTTAGAAAACATAACTAATCCGTTGTCGACCGAGTAAGGCTGCGTTTCCACTGACGCGGAGCTGGGCGGAGAGGAGCGGAATGGACAGTGAATTGCCAATCACAGTGCTCGAAATATCCACGCCGTGTCAGTGGAAACAGTGTAAGCTGAGCCGGGCGGAGCTGAGCATACTTTCAATTAAAATATTTAAATACGCGGCCTCGAGCTGGACAGAACAGAATCGAGCGGACTGTGGTGCCTCCGCTCGGCACCACAGTTCACTCGATTCCGTTCGCCACCGGGTACGGTATACTTGAATGAATTTGTCTGATAGGAACGCGACTGAATGCAGCTTTGGTTTGCGTAGATCATCTCCACTCCGTCCCACTCCGCTACAATGGAAACACGTTACTTTTTACTACTGTTCTCCTCTTCACTCCGCTCAGCTTCGCGTCAATGGAAAAGGACCATAAAGAGAAAGAGATGCGGAAGGAAAAGAAAGAGTCCGAGGGGGTAATTGGCGCTCTTACTCACCGAGCAAAACACATAATATATTAAGAAAACTAATTTTTTACGTCGACATTCTGAGGGTGGTATCTAATGCCCCAGTCGATCCGGCCCATTTGTGATGAAACCACCATCTTCTACAACCTTCAATATTAGAATTTTAACGTAAATAACACTGATTAATGTTTTACGGTAATTGCTATTAAGTGTGCCGCTGGTTCACCTGACAGCATTGGCAATAAAATAACAACTTTACAGGTAACTATATGTTTTATTCAAGATTAATATTAAGGTAACAAAAATTAAATGATGTCAATCCATATTCATTAAACATGATACAAATTACATTTAAGTTCATCAGTCAAGTCAAAAAACTATCACAGCGTACAATTAACATTACATTTTTGGATAAACTTTGCAATTACAAAAATAACAATTTTAAAGCGTGGAAGCAATTTTAATAAGCGTGTCAATAACTACTACGTGGAAGGAGACTACCCTATAAAGGCTAGGGCAAATTACGGTTGGCCGCACCGCATCGCATACAAAAATCCTTCTACATCACTTTAGTACATTAAATTAATTAACAAGATGCATTTATTTCGTTGTTCATAACCGTGCACCAGCTGATTAGTTGTGGCGCCCTGCTAAGATATAGCTCCATGTTTGCCGATACTGCGATTAGCATTCTCCTGCACTATAACCAGTTTTCGTTTTTGGGACCGATTACCTTCCACTCGAGTATGACTTTTAAACTTACCTTAATTATGTCATTATATTTCTAGTAACGAGTGAGCATTAATTAATATAGATACATGAGATCGTCTCATCTTTAAACGTTTATTTAGCGTTTAAACGGATATCATCTGCATAGATTACGAAGCTCTGTCATGGCAGTCTGTGACGCAGATGTTTTGTTCTTCTCCATTTTATACCTAGAACAATAAAAGCCGCATGTAATGCAATAGAAAACAAATCATTAAATTTAAATTTCTAAAATTCTAACTAAATTTTCTCCTTTTAAATTTCAATAACAAAAAAAAATACACATTTCAATAATATTATACTGACCTGTTAAGAAAATCATGGGCCACATCAGGTCTGTAGGCCGCCATGTCTCTTAAGTACGCTTGATCGTTTGCCAGAGTACGACGGTACGCAAGCTCACGCCATGCTTCTCCACCACGACCAGCCAATAGTACCAGACCTTCCATAAAACTGGAAAGAGAAAAAAGTTTAAAAAGACATTTTTCTATGGTAGAGTAAGTAATTTCCGCTAATGTAGAATCAATATTCGGCGGCCCATCTGTCAAGGTGCACAGATCAGTTTTAGCCGGTATTTTACCACCTAAGGCCAGCGAGTCAGACATTAAAAAAAACGAAAAGAATTTTCTCCTCATGTCTACAAGTTTTTTTTATACAAATTTGATTAGCGTAAGTCCTCGCTCTCTTGAGTATCTCGGTAAGTGGTTTCTGTAAATTATGGACTTTCTCTACATTGATAACACAATCTATTTGCTGCATATTGTGAGAGGTGGGCATGAGAACAGAAATAGAACAGAATAAAAAGTTAAATTGTGGACTCCACCTACTAAAACACGGTCACAGTGTTATATATACCATGTAGATATACGTTGATAAGACACAAATAAAACCAACATGTGACTCACCTCAAATATTCACTCACAAGCCTATACATCTGTTCACTACTTCTATTCAATATCAGCCTTGTGGGCGAGGCATTCAGCAGTGATATTTGCAGCGCTATTTGTTGCGCTAGCGCCGCCATTTCTCCCGCAAAGCCAGTGCATCCTCCCTGGAGGTACAATTCTGCAGCATCCGTGCAATGGTTCAGAGCAGTTTCTAGAAGAGATCTTGTGGGTACGTTGTCATGGATTTGGAGCCATGCAGGGGGTTGGAATGGTTTTTTTGATGTCGCCTAAAATAGATAAAGTTAAAGCTAAAAAAAATATTTTTTAGAATAAAAACGAAAACCGACTTCAAAACAGTACCTACCTGTTCAATTCTTAACTAAAAAGTAAAAAATAATATTTTAATTACCAACTTCATTGCTAAGAACATTAAAGGGGCATCAACGCAATCATTGATACCTATAATACTTTACTATTTACAATTTATAATAATCAGTTATTTTGGAGTCGGTGCCAGCCTTAGAGCATTAAACCGGAGAGGCCACTGACAGGCGTACCCCTCTGCCAAAGGTACCAGCCCACCGGTCATACCCGTTAGTTAAAACTAGTTGACGCGCGTTCCGCATCATAAGTCACCTATCAGTGCATGCGTAATAGCGTCTCAATAGAAATGCCGAATTGCAGTGTATTTTGGTGTAAAAAGCGTTCAGCGACATCAAGTCTACAAAAGGATAATATTACATTCCACCTGTCAGTATTATTTTGTTCTAATATTATTAAATAAGGCATTAAATTAGCAATTTAACCAAATAAAATGCTAATCAACAAGTGTTGCCAGGCTTATCATCAATACTCCAATCTGGGGTAATATTTTAAGTTGAATTAACATAAAAACTAACCTTTCCTTTTTTATATCTCGCCTTGTTGACATATCTAATATGTTTCATTTTGGATGTACATTATTGTGTCACCGTTCCCATATTTATTTATTTTTAATTAAAACCAATGTTTTTTTTACCAAGTAATGCACAAAATAATATTAAATGAACAAGTAAAATGAGATTATAAATCCAAATATACAAGATTAGTGCACTTTATTCCGAAAGATAATTGCTCATTTCTTACAAAAATAAGCGTATTTATTTTTAAGAAACTGGTCACACTTTAACATAATTAGAGATGACACAGTTTAATCACAAATATCGATATTGGTTTTCCAGTATTAAATTAATTTTTTTTGTTTGTTTTAGATTTTCAAAAGAAGCAGCGCCTCGAGTCGCTTGGGTCCAATATTGTAGGAACCATATAAGTGGGTTCCTAAGCGTACAAGTATCTGACTAACAGCTTAAAAGACAAAGCCTTCTGTGCTGCCAGCACTGCTACCTCCTCCCTACCCCCCCCCCCCCCGAGCGGCGGAGAGCTCAGTTTTTAGCAAGTAAACTCGCTGTGCGCTACCTCCTCTAGATTTATAAGGTTAATTTAAATTGCACAATTTTTCAGTATTTTAATATACCTACTTAAATAAAGACTTTTTGAAATATATTCTGTTGTTTTTTTGTTATCTGAACAGATAAAATATCTCTCTAATAAAAATCTACTCATACATTCTCATGTCAGTGTCTGTCATGATGTGTACTATGTAATCAGAACAAAATCCTCCAAATACAAGCTCTGCTTAGTTGGAACGAAATTTAATAGCAACAGACAATTAATTCAAAGTATTATTTGGTTTGAATATACATACATACTTAGGAATAATACACGTAAAATTGACACGTAATAATTAATTACTATCTTTAATCCACACTTGAACAAATTTCAACAGGTGGTGGTTATTGAACATACATCCTTGTGCGCAGTAGTAAAATAAAAAAAAAAGAGTGGGTACTCATGTACGCACGTAAGAAGTTATACTTCTTTGGCGTAACAATCCAAAAATACCAAATAATAATACAACGCATACATACATAAATATTTGAATTGATATAAACGCCAATATATTTTTTATTTATTCACACAGATTATTTGTACTGATACGATACACAAAGATCCGCAACTAACTTCAGTGTGTAAAAGGTTCGCAACTAACTTCAGGGTGTTGCTTTTTTCTGTCGGTGTGCGCGCGCATCGTAAAAATTCACTCTCATCATTTTTCCCAATCGCGCCAAAAGAAGTATAACTTCAAAAAAAAACGGCTAAATGCCAGTAGGACTCGCGCGCCGAGGGTTCCGTACTATCAGGGATCGGAAGTATTGAATAAACATTAGTAAACATAGTAGGAGAGCCCGACCGCATAACCAGATTTGTTTGTCGAACAATGTTTAACAAATAAATTTAGCCCGACCTTAAGACGGGCTTTTTTAATAATAATTACAAAAAAGTGTGCTAGTTAGAAACACTGTTATATTCTTCCTGTAATATTGACATAAACATGAATTAACAGAATTACTTCTAGTTAATTCATGTTTATGAACTATTTACTTTACTTTCATCTATTTCAAAGTGCTTAAATAAAAAAAAACCTTAAAATTATAATAGATTATTATTACCTAAAACTGTTCTATATAATATAAGATAATGCTCATTTTAATAAGCAAACATAATAATCATGAAAATAATTAAATATTTCGCGTACTTATATGAAATCCTAAACATCGATACTAAATATCGACAGAGTCAAGCTCTAACTGTTTTACGCTAAGGAAGCGTAAACTGATAGATGTCCCTGTGTGTGAATGTGATTGTGTGTGTTTAGTTTAAGCTACTGTGTAATAATTTTATTGTGTGCGTGTATAACGACGCGATTTAAAAATGCATTAGTAGTTAACATTGTAATTAGTGTGCGTTGCTCGCGTTGCCCCGTCCCCCGCCGAAAGTGGCAGACTTTTGCGCAAGGGAAATAGAGCGCGTGTCCACTCCTGTTGGTTTAATGCTCTAAGGTGCCAGCCAAGAAGGATCATAATGATAAAAATGGTTAAATATATTTTTATTTGTAAGAAAACACAATTATTATTATTATTACTAACCTTAGCAGAATCTAAAGCCATTTTCTCCAAGTCATCGATAAGATTCAGCGCTTGTTTCCTCTTAACGTTAGCCGCTTCAGAATACATGTTGAAATGTAAAGCGACCATAATATACGTTTCCGTGTCGCCCGGACAGTGTGTTTTCAGGAAATCTAATAATCCTTGCTTAAATTCCGCGATTTTGTCGACTTGTTGACCCAACATGTAGTCAAATTGTCCTAGCAGAAACTCGAACTGATGGTTCTCACGCAATGCCTGAAATAATAATATTTTTGTACGGCTTTTAATATCCGTTATAATATTAAAAAGGTAATCTACTGCCCGCCCCAGCAAACAGTATAGACCATCACTCATCTCAACAGCACCGCTTCGAAACGGCACATAATTTGCAGTTAAGTTTAACCAAGTAGTAATAATAAGATAAAAGCATTGTAACAAACGAATATATTAGTTACGTAGAACTTAGAGCCGTACTAGCAAAGTGCTAGTACGGCTCTAACTAATACACCGAGAAATTTTAGGGGTTTTACAAATATTTTCTAAGTAATAGTTATCAGTTAAACTACGTATACGTCCAGGTTAAACAGTACAATAAAATGAATTTATAAATTAATAAAATTTATATTATTTTTCATTTTCAAAATATAGAGCAAAATCAAAAATTCGGCGAATTGATTTTTTTATTATTTCGGCCATAACATTTTTCGTTTTTGACTTTCTCGAATAATTATTTATGCACCTTACAGCTTACGTGAATACGCGTCTTTGAAGTCTTTTTAATATCATACCTTCACAACTCTTCGAGATATAAGGGCATCGCACTTTTCCGTGGTATCGGAGCCTACACTGGAGCGAACGAAAAGACAAAGTCAAAATGCTGTAAGTCAGCCATTATACTGCCTTAAAATGTTACTCGGATAGGACTTTGAAACGTGTACGTCAAAGTACATTTTACAATAACAAGATAAAACATTTGACGGCGCGCTGCCTGCGGGCGGCATGTGGGCACATGTACAAGAGTAGGTACGCACTTGGAACACATAGGCGCACTCCGTGTACCGCGCCAGGCCGGTGAGCAGCCGCACCATGAGGCGCCACGAGCGCGCGGCCAGCAGGCGCGCCGTCAGCGCCTGCGCCGACCGCAGCACTGTGGCCACGCCCTCCGTGTCGCACGCGCACGCGAAACATTCGTGTGCTACCACCAGCAGTTCCAAGCAGATTATGTTCACCTGATATACAATATGAAATAAGTACATAACGAATGAATTGAACATAGAACGTAAATGTCATGTCATATTACCCAAATAGATTTACTACATACCTGTTTAGTTGATAACTTAGCGCCTTTAGTTATCTTCCTGATATTCGATTTAACCTCATATCTAATATGAACAGTATTCTTATTGATTACATCGAATAAATTCCTCCTAGAATCTCTCGACAATTTGTTTCCAGCTGTATACACGGTAGAAGTAGAATACACCGATTCGGTTTCAGCTGACATAATCGTACCTTCTTCAGTCAAAATGGATTCAGCTTCGTCACCTTCGACGTTTTGATACTCTTCGTCTACCAAATTTTCCACATCAAGACAACTGTCGTCAAGGAGATTATCGGACAGTTTAGAGGTTCCGTTTGCTTTGTATATCTTTTGAAAAGCCATTAAATGGTCTAGTATTAATCTGCCAATATGACTGCAAGCATCTGGACGCATATTGAGGAACATTTCAATGTCAGCATTGAGGGCATATCCCCATAGAGTGTATTGGAAATGTTCTTTTTGTCGAAACGTAGAAGTTTTGACGAGATGAGGCGATATTATTGCTGCTACCATTTCTTTGCAAAGGTATTCAGCGACCTGACACACAAAATAGATATAATAGATATGAAACACGGTACTAAAAATACTAAACAGTTTTCTAATAGTAATATAAACAATACCTGTTTAGTCGGTATATTAAAAGTCTTGAACACGAGGTTAGCGAGCGACATGCGCGCGCGTCCACTCACTAAGTTAATGAAATCTACGGCGCGGTTTTGGTATTTTAGAACTGACAGATAGTCCCAGCCAATTTGAAGAGCTATGCGGAAGTAACTGGCAACCTGTACCCAATGAAAATAATACTATTTGTATCAACCTGTCATGTAAAATGTGAATTATTTTGATATGTAGTCAAAAGCAATAAACGCTTTGTCAACTTTAAATATCGAATACCTGCTTAGCCAACGTCAACCCACTTCTAACTGCTAAAGCATCGAGTGCCGACAATCGATCGGCTTCTTCTCGAGCAGCCAAATGAGAGCTCTCGGGAGCATTCTCCTGTTTCTCTTGTATCACTACTAGCTCTTCAAAACTTGCGTCCGATACGCCTGATACTAAAAACATTAAATCAATCAGATTAAAAAAGAAACATGTTAAAATGCAGCTAGCGTTATTTATTATTTAATATAGCTAAAGACCATTCATACCAAAAAAGTTCGGCATTATTGCAACGTAATAAAATTAAGGTATTAGGATTTTCGACTGTTAAGATACATTTGAACCAATTTTTATTACCTACATAAAATTCTGTATGTACTTACTTGACAATTTATTCTGCAATATAGGTGAAGAGATTACCAGTCTTAATTCCTGCGGCAACTCATACGGTGAACATGTTCCCTCCGCGAGCTTCAAGCAAGTTCTTACAATCTGTACAGGACACGCTGGAGGTCTGTACCTGAACTCCGGTGGATTTTTAAATAACATTGATAAACGGAAAGCATCCACTAGCAGCTTCAGTTCTATAAGCTGGTTCATAACCCGCCTCCAACAGTCTACAGCTTCAGGCTCTTCGAGTAACACTACATTTTCAATATTACTAACATCACACTCAATTTCAATCTCATCCAACATCATTGTAAATGGCTTCTCCGCATTCGCTTTACCAATCTTGTTGGATATATTTTGATCCTTCTGCCCGTTCATTATAAAGTGTAAAGTGCTTTGATAGCTATTTAAAAATATAGCGTTTTGTGATTCACTTTTAAAGTATGCATCCCACATAAGGTGTTCGATTTCTTCTCGACGACGGCCGTACTCAAGGTTTTCCTCAAACCAGCTCATAATGATTCTGTATGAATAGAACTTTTGGATTGTGTCTGATATATTATTTACGTGGGACACTAAGAATTCCGTCGCGTCCTTGAACATCACGGACGACTTTTTGAAAGCCTCGCTACATTCAGCGATAAACAGCGTTATGGCTTTGTCCTGTAGCACGTCATCTTTGGCAAGTAAGTTCTCATATTTCTGAGTCCATTCTGCTATTAAAATGCCGTTGACAGGCACCTCAGTGAGTCTCGCTATTTTCAAAGCTACGTTATAGTTTCTATTTTTAGTATACATTTCAACACATTCTATAATATATTGCCGGGAGTCTTCTTGAAGCATTTTAGAAATATTAATCGCTAGTGATGTTTCCATTGAGATTTGAAGGATTTCGTAAAGTGTAGTAAAGTTAGGCGTCGGAACTGAAAATTTTACGGAACATGTCACATAAAATCTTGTTAAGATTATTTATTACACGTTAAAGAATATTTCGGTAGAAACGCCAAAGTGCTAAGTATTATTAGGACTTGGACAAAGGATACCTTTATTAGCTAACTGGATTAAAACAATACCTCTTCAAATCGTTAATTTGTAAAAAAAAGGGCTTTGAAATTGTAAGCAATGTTCATTAAAAATGATAACATTCTCTTTCAACATGCTTAACTCATTAGTCCGCCTATTCCTTCATCGGATAAAACAACATAAATTGACTTACCCATAAATCCTTTTTCAAACTGGGTCGTAGCCAAGCACCTCAAAAGCTCCCTTTGATGATAAGCGCTATCAAAATTATTGCTCAGCGCTATTTTAACTAATGAGACTGACACCGTTTGTAAGGACTCCTTGGATAATTGCCAAGAGGTCGAACTGCTATCAACACTGTATTTGCGCTGAATATGTTGGAGGAAACTTGATAGTAGCCTTGTTGTATCATTGTCGAAGTTGTGGTGACGAATGCAACGGTTGAGGAATGACGTGAATAGTGTTAGAGGACTTTCCTGAAAGGGGCATAAAAATTATGTGTGAGCAGACACCATTTTTGTTTGGTAAAGCGAAATAATAATAATAATAATAATAATACACTATGGACACTATCACACACCGTCATCCAGTCCCAAGCTAAGCAGGGCTTGTGTTATGGGTACTAGATAACTGAAATATAATACATACATACTTTTTTTTGTAAATACATACTTAGAATACATAGGAAACACCCAGACTGAAGACAAATACAAATGTTCATCACACAAATATTTGCCTTTCGCGGGAATCGAACCCACGACACCCGGCGTCGCAGTCAGTTACACTAACCACTAGACCAACGGTGCAGTAAATGAGCTTATTTACTCGAAAAGTAATAGATCACAAACAAAAACAAAAGTAGAAGTGTTCTGGCCAATTATGGATATAACCCACAACGACAGGACAAAAAGATGTGTGTGGTTTTGTATGTATTCTCAACCGTTGGTAAAAAATTTGCATTCCTTATATCGAACCAGCGCAGAATCGGTATCCAGCAGTCGAAAACACTATAGATATTATTGGAAGTTCGCAATAACTTTGTTTCTAATAGACATGTCTTAGATTTAAAGTTTACGAGTAACGTTATACATCACACACGCAAAGCTGTTACTGACGTTTGAGAATAAGGTAGCAAGATCGATGTTCGAAATCAATTCTTCACTTCGGAATGTTGCTGAACATAAACAATCTAAATTACCCTAAGACGCTATACATATAAAACTTACCGGCATAAATATCAACATAGCTTCGTGAAGCGTGGATACGTATCCCTCAAGGAGACAAAGTTCAGCGACTTTCTGGAGCTGGTGAGCGACCACATGCTGCTGTGTCATTAGCAGTTGTAACTCTGCTTGAGATCGAGCACTTGGAGATAAAGAGGATAGTATCCATTGCGCCCAGAAGACGAGTACAGCGTTTGGCTGAACATAGAATAAATTTAAAATGTTTTGTGAAATACATTGCCATCAATACGGCCACAAATCCTCTGTCAGGTGGAGTATATAGAATACACTCACTAACGTAGTTGCAATTCAACCTATTAAAATAAACTATTAGTCTTATGTAGAACCATAGATGTTTTTGATAATTAACTTACTTCGCAGGGTCTGTTACGAACATAATTTGATCAACTTTGGAGAGCACTAAGAAAATAGACACAACGATATCAAAGGTAGCAAACAAACGGACTATGTAACCACATAGATCAGACATACCTACCTCATAGCAACTGGCAATCAAAACAAGTAGGGGTTCGCGGCAAATTTCTGCGGCCCTCAGTAACGCAGCTGGCGGATCTTCAGGCCCATGACAAGCTGCCGCAACCTCCCATAGCTCACGCCCCATATACGCACTCGATGAGAAGTCGAAACTACCGCTGATGGTTGGGCTCTGTAAGTAACAATACCAAGTGAAGAACGAGGAAGCAGTTGAAATCATAACAGTTTATGTTAAAAGAACCTATCAATTCTAAAAAACATAAAGACATTACTAACAATGAGATGTTTGCTCGAGATTTACACAGCTGTTTGTGTAGCATACATAGGTACAAGATAGGTCTTAATCGTCGTCTGAATCATCGAATGACGCGTAAAAGTATGAGAACTACTTTTCATACTTCTTATTGACAAGGCGATATTTCATGAACGAGCCTGCAAAACAGGGTCTATTATAGTAAAAAAAACTTACCACTTCTACAGAATTCATTCTAGACACTCTTCTTTGTCCATTGGCATTAGCAATAGATTTGTAATCTTTTTCGGATATATCTTCAGAGCTCCTATGCAACATTATATGCTTTAAATGTTCCGCATAAGACTTCTTCGTAAATTCTTGTGATAATTGCAACATTTGGCTTAGAGGGTAACGAAATACATCGCCAAAAAGTAAAAAATTAAACCAAGAATTCGTCTTTATGAATTCTCGCAACTGTGACTCTGGTAATGGTAGATTATGCAACATAGCAAATTTGACCATAGTTTGTGATTCGTATAACACTAAAGTTATATCCACCTTTCCATCCAACTCTTGTCGCCGACACAGTTTATTTAAAGTTATTTCTTCCAAATACAGTAACATTTCTTTTGCTGCTTCGTCATTACCCTGTATCAATTTTGACATGTATTCATTAACTGTTTTGTTAGCTTTTTCTTCAGAAAATCCTCTGTGGTTAATCATGTGATGTTTTATCATTTTTGCAGCTGAAATGTGTACTCTACACCTCGTTGAATTGCATCCAATCATGGCTATGAAAGATACCGTACAAGCAGTCATAGCACCATCTGACCAATTCTGTAGTGCTAAAGCATGAGCTTCGCAACACGCACTTTTGACGCCTTTATCTTGCAAGCGGTTGTACGTCTGGTACTGCTGTGCTACAAACGCTTGACTTGCGTTACATGGTCGATACTGTTTCAAATAATAAACATGGTTTAACTTCGCGACATAGCCGAATTTTTTCATCAATTTCTCATCAGCAAAGTCTGGCATTTCCATAGCTTTTTGCGATAATGCCTTTACACTCGCTGTTTTAACATCTACCTCACTTGACAGCAAACTGCCTAAGCTCCTTCTATCTGGTTTATCAGTTACCAGGCTATTGGTATTCTGATTCACAAGTTGGAATTCAAATATCTTCGAGACATCCAAGCCACGATATCCGGACAGTAACTGATAAACGTTTACGTCTTTTAACTCATATGTCTGATTCAAGTCAGTGTATTTTTTATAAACATTGAATAAATGAGGCAACTTTTCCATGTACTTCATATTTGGCAATTTAAAGTCTGTGAATTGTAAATACTCTTCTTTGGTAAAGATATCGAATAGCTGTTTGGTATCCTCCAGAAGTATCATTCCAAGGACTAGGTGTGGATTCGAAGAGATGTAATCGTCGATATTTTCATAAGCTATTTGCACACAAGTTTTATAAACAGGTAGCACATGGCTTTGCTTATCAGAAGTCTGTTCAATACTCTTAAAAAGAAGCCAAAGTTGTATACAATCTCTTGCTTCTTTTTCCACATCAGATAAATCAGTATCAAGTATGTTACCCTCAACACATAAAGTTAAAACTTTGTATAGCTTATTTTTAACACAATATTTGGCCAGCTCTACATAAAAATGCTCTCTACTGATAGTGGAGCAAGATTCAGTAAAAATATCGTCAATAAGTTTTAAATTCTGTGTGCGCGATAATCTAGAAATTATTTGGTATAAGTTGTTTCGCTCACTCTCATTCACAATGCCATAAGACGAAAGAGTGTCGTAAATGCATAGCTTAGTGTAGGCAAAACAGTTACTAGAAGCAATACTCTCTATCATGTCATTAGTGACTGGCCATTTACGGAATATAGCATCTAGATTCTCTAAGACTTGTGTATCAAAACCTATGGTGTCTACGTTAAGAAATTTCTTCACAAACCCTTCGTTGTTAAAAAAGTTGTACCGTGCGTTCATGTCTCGGACCACCTCAGATGTTTGTACATTAATCCAACGCACTAAGATCATGGCCTTATTATTCTCTACCAAGTAATTCCACATCTCAATTGGAGCCGAAAAATCTAATAGAGAAAATTCTGAAACAAAATGTATATTTTACAGTATACCAACATTATCCTATATCATCAAAAGCGAAAGGTCACTCACTCTTACTCATCACGAAATCTCAGAAACTTCAAGTGCTAGGAGTCTCAAATTTGCATAGGGGTTCCTTTTAGGTGCTCACTGAGACGGGATTTTGCGAAGAGTGTAACAAAGGGGTGACAAAGTTTGTATAAAACTTCTATAGTTTTTATAGGAGGATTTCCAAATTAATAGAGACATTACACATTTTTTAATATTAAAAACTACCCTTACTATGTGGGAAAATAGGAGTCGCAATTCTGTGTGAAATTTCGTCAGTTTTAGTGGTAGCGGGTGAAAAGATTTAAATGGGATTCGCCATATAGACGGATTATACTGATACAATGTACGATTGCCGTAAATCAGGCAGGCAATATTCTCATACATGCACACATCTGAATTTTCACGTCGCGGGCAACAGCTATACACAATATACCTATGTTACTTACATGTTCAAATAATTTGTTTAAAATCTATTCAATTAAATCACGGATTTATTTGTTTGGTAGTAGGTACTAATTTTTGGATCATACAGAATTGTCCTAAAGACTCAATTAAACGGCGAAGTAGAAAATGGCGAGAAATAGGTATACTTTGTACTACCCACCAAGATAGAAAAAAATACCTAATATTTGTTATGAAAATCTGGGTCTTAACTTAAAAACTTGTTTCCGTTAATTGTATATTATGTAGGTATGTAATGTGCTCCACGACGCAAAAATCGTCGCCTTCCTAATCAAGTTTTAAAAATTACATATCTAATTGTCTGTTTATTTTAAAAGTGTTACTAGGTATGCGAAGTTTTTCATACTTAGAAACCTAGACTGCTACATTAGCTTGAATACATTCATTTCCTGAATATTCCAATAACTTGCTTAATAACAACTATGCTAAGCTAGTAATTTGGGTAAACAAACTGTTATTTAAAACATTGCAAATGTTAAATTGGTTCTTATTTCTAAGCAATAAAGTTTAATATACAATAAAAATATTACTAGTCCACATGCATACAATGTAATAGCAGTAATTACTTTATGATAAGTGTGTTCAAATATTATTATCAAAATCAAGTAAGTAATAACTAATTTATTGCCTGAAATAGATTAGCATTATACTTCTGCCATAGGCATAAACAAAGATATAAAACATCCACATTTGTCTAGCTGTCAATAGCTATCATTCTGCAAAAACATTGTAAGGAAATCTAGACTATAATTTAGCACATAGCTCAAAATAATGGAGCCTATGATGGCGAGAATTTTTTTGGAGATAGGCATTCAGACTCTCAAGTTAAGAATATAATAAAAAAAAATGTTTAATAAATGTGGGTTAGGTTTAGAGAAAAAATCTGAGATGGAAGCCAAAAGTGATGAATCTTTGAAGACCACATACTTGATTTCAAAAGATGCGCACGTAAATTGTTTAATATAATTTAGGGCTTGTTTCACAATTTAAATCATTCATCAGTAGTCAGTTTAATTTTTCCGTGTGGGGCTGTGGGGTCGATCAATCTAACCAAGCGACTGCTGTGCTCAGTAGCTTGCACTCTGCACATTACTCTTGTCAAAATGTATAATCTAATTTAGGATTTTTTTTGACTATGATTGTACTCATACCTACTTGTAATACAATGTCCAAACATGACGTCATCATATTACATTTTTATTAAAGAAGAATTCCTAACAGAAACATAACGTCAAAATATACTTATTGTCAGTAAGGATGGAAACTCAACATTTTAGGAAACAGTGAAAGACATTCCAAATTTGAATTTTTGATGACAAAAAGAAGCTGCATTTTAACAACAATTCATTTGGTATAAGTTTCATTACACAAAACCTAATACAAACTAAACAAAACAGGTTTTGAAATTAGTTTAGACTTATAACTCCATCTGTTAGAGGTATAAACACAAACATAAAAGCCTGTTTTTGAGCATTTATAGGAAGAGTGTGCCTTATAAAGGGCTCTAAAACAATGTTATATGGTCTCCTAAGATCTCTGTCAATAATAAAGAGTTAAAAATAATAAAGAGTTGCTGGATTTTTTTGACATTCCATTAAACAACTTGTTGCACCAATACTAATTGTATTCTTATTTAATAAATCATCAAGAAGGCTTCTTATCTTACTAAAATTTATGACTAATGTCATAATGATCAACTTACCAAAACAATTAAAAAACAATGCCGTGGCAATTTTGCTCTTCCACTCATCAGGATACTTCTGTATCTTATCAATAGTTAGAGGTTTAATTTCACTCTCAGTTACGAAAATCCGATTTTTACCAGTACCAAACACTTTGTTTTGTTTAAATGTGCCTTCACTCTCAAACGATTTCTCAAGATACCGCAGTAAATTCCAATGTCTTTTGAAATTAGAATACTTATCTAGATTATCCCTAATCATAACTTTGTCTTTATACAGCTTGTCTAAGTACTCTACAATAAAGTCTCGGTACTCTATCTGGGCTGAATCCTGAGCTAAAGTCATTAAATGCTCTTCAGGATTTATTTTCACTTTATTCAGTACATGTAGAACTTTATGTATCTGCTTTCTCATAAGAAGTTGTATTGTCCAGGCTTTTACCTAAAACATTTGAGTAAATTAAGTATTTTATTAGTTTAGTCCACATAATGTTGAAAATATTTTTGTTGTTTCTCTATTGATGTTTCTATTTTATTACCATTCTTTTATGTATAATTCAGTTACTTTATTGTATTCGAGTTTATAATGAAATAACTAAAAGCAAGGTCAATCACCTCAGTAAGAAACCAATCTCCTGCAGTAGACTCGTTCCACCCATTTTTCTGCATAAGAAATTTAATTGCCAATTGGATATGAGTTCCCTTTGCAGCAGCTTCTCTGACCACATCTTTTTGAGATTTAGCTTCCCAACAGGACCATATAATCTTGTCATTTTGTGACAACTGCTCCTCCATATTTACACCAACATTAAATCACAAATGAAATTATTGTTTCACGGAACTACGGAACAAAGGCTAACAATTTTTGTTCATGCAAAACAAAAATAATATCAATGTTTAGTCATAGTCTTTATATTAGATTATGTGTCTTAAAGATATTGCATGAAGATTCATTTTTTATTAAAATTATTGTGTGTTCTATTCTATTTTTGTACGATGGCAAGCAATGCCGATGTCGACAATTCTGCCAATGTCAAAGTGACAAGGAGTAGCAAGTGTGGTAAGCGCAAAAATCAGACAAAAAGTAGAAACATGATTGATTTTATTTTTATTATAACAGTTGGACACGATGTAGTAGGGCTTGTTGGGTTAGTACGGGACTGAAACAAACAAACAAATAGAATAATTATATCTACATAAATATTATATTATGTTAAAACACATACAGGTATACGTATACCACACCCACATAAACTAGACTCATAATTTTATACTATTGTGGCGGATGAAGGTCATAAGCGCCACAAACAAATCTGGAGAGGAATATGTTAATAAAGAAGGGAAATTAATAGGAAGGGGAATCTTAAATTTAGGAAGACGACTATATAAATTGAGAGAAGTAACATTACTAGGACATTCAAAAAATATGTGTTCCAAAGTCCCCTCTGCCAATCCGCACTCACAGAGAGAGGAGTCACGGACTCGAATTTTATTCAAAAAGACGGGAGTACAACAAAAACCTAAGCGAATTCTACAAAGGACAGATATTACAGTTTTAGAAACTTTTTTATAGTTAAAAAACCAAGGTTTCGGTTTTATTGACGGTTGTACTGCATAGAAAAAACTACCTTTCTTCCTGCTAGAAACATTCCATTGCTCCTGCCATGAACACTGAAGAGTCAATTTTGGGAGGTTCAATAGGTCGTAACACTGATGAGAGTTATGTCTGAGATCCGCCAATACAGATGAACAAGCGTCTTTAGCCAAAGTATCAACATATTCATTACCTTCAATGCCACAATGACTAGGTATCCAAACTAACTGCACATTCTTCTGATTGCGAGCACATGACAGTAATGAACTTTTAATTTTTAAGATAAGGGGGCTACACAATTTACCTTTAAAGGGATTCTGGATTAAGGTTTGCAGGCAGCTAAGAGAATCAGTAAATATAACGGCATTCTCAATATTGGTGTGTGATTCAATGAAAAGGCATGCTTCCAATATAGCCACACATTCACCAGTAAATACAGACGACTCCTTAGGGCATTTATATTTTAAAATAATACTAGAGCTTTTGTAATACACAGCCGCTCCAGTATAATTAGAATTAGTTAACTTAGAAGCATCGGTAAAAAATATTTGGAAACCATTCCAACGTTCGCTCACCACCGCATTGAAGGTCGAATTCGCTGTGAGGGAATGTTTGGATATCCCGATGTCAAAGACAATTTTTGGTATGAAACATAAAACTTCATAGGCGAAGTTAAAAATGGGAACTCTGGGGTACTGAACGATAGGACATACTAAATTTTGGTGTTGACGAAAAGATTTTACGATTAAGGGAATTTCTTTATTTTTCCAGTAAATTGAGCCTCTGCATAAGGCATCTAACTCGTTTAAGGTTCTTTTAAGGGGATGGGTAGATCTACATATTACTTTAGACATAAAACGGGAAGCCAGATACTGGCGCCTTAGGGCTAGGGGGGGTTCGGCACACTCGACCTGCAATGCGTTAACGGGGGAGGACTTCATACAACCAGAAATGATCCGAAGACACTTAGACTGAACCCTATCTAGTCCAGCCAAAGCGTCTTTGTTGCATGGGACTAAATGAAACGTACCATAGTCTAACACACTACGAACTAAGGCGTTATAGACCAATTTCATGGTATATGGGTGGGCACCCCACCAAACACCAGCCAGGACTTTTAAAATAGAAATAATGCGCTCGCATTTACTAATTAAAAAGTTTAAGTGGGGTTTACCTGTTAATTTTGAATCAAGGAAAACTCCTAAAAACTTTACTTTGCTAGCCAAAGGAATATTATTTCCTAAAATACCCACTGAAACTTCAGGAATGAGTCTCTTTCGAGAGAAAATAACTGCTGTACTTTTTGGGGCGGATAACGAGAGGCCATGGCTTAAAAGCCAATGATTCAAAGAGTCCAGAGAGAGGCAGAGTGATGACGCAGCATCGACAATAGAGAGATCTGTCACATACAATGCTAAGTCATCTGCGTACTGTAAAATGTGACAATTGGTGTTTAGACAAAGTCCAATATCAGCAGTATATATATTATAAAGAAGAGGGCTGAGGACAGAGCCCTGGGGGAGACCCCTCCAAGTTTGCCTTTTAGCAAAGTTTTCGCCCTGAACTCTCAGAAACAAAGAACGAGAGGAAAGCAGTCTACATATGCATTCGATCATCTTAACCGGAAGACTCAGCTGTTGCATTTTCTGCCTGAGAAGGGGAAGAAGAACGTTATCGTATGCAGAAGAAATGTCTAGGAAGGCGGCAACGACAGACTCGTTTTTGGAAAACGCTAAACGTATGTCCGCGACTAAAACACCGACACTATCCATTGTACTAAGGCCTTTCCTGAAACCATATTGGTGTTTCGGCAGTAAATCCCTCGATTCGACTATCCATTCTAGACGGTTCTTGATAAGGTGTTCCAGTAATTTGGCTAAAACAGAAGATAGAGCAATTGGTCTATAGCCTTTTGGATCATCAACATGTTTGCCTGGTTTCAATAAGGGTATAATAATCTGTGTTTTCCACTGCTCTGGAACCCAACCATAGTTATAGCAGAAATTAATAATATTAAGGAAATAAAGTTTAGCCTTATTTCCAGAATGCGCAATAAAAGAATATGGAACACCATCAATGCCGGGGGCTGAGTCCCGGACATATCTGAGTACCGAATTCAATTCCTCTAAGGTAAATGGAGCATCCAAGGGATTATCAGAAACATTATGCACGAGCACATTAAAATGTTCCGAAGAAAGTGGGACATAAGGAGGAGCTAATTTATCAAAAAAGAATTCAGCTGTTTCCCTAGTCATTGGCGAGGAGGTCAATGGGGAACAACCGTGCCTGAACCTGTTAATGTTTTTCCAAACAACTGAAACTGGAGTAGACGGAGATAAAGAAGTACAAAAATTAATCCAACCAGCCCGTTTCTTTTTGCGGAGGAGGCGTTTGGTCCTGGCATTAACTTGTAAATAAGCTAGTAAGTTTTGAGTGTTCATCTCTGTATTATATCTCTTTTCAGCCTCATTCCTTTGCTTTATCGCCGAGGTGCAATCTTGATCCCACCATGGAGGAGATGGAATTTTACTACGGGCACTATTTTTTAAAGGAAAGCATGAATCTGCACTAGAGGTTACAGCGGCAACAAATCCTTCATAACAGCTTTTAGCATGGCAGTGACCCGCAGGATCGAAGTTAAAATTTAAATTTGGAAGGCTGTCAATTTTGTCCTCAAGTAATGAGCAAAACTTGGGCCAATCTGGTTTGGATAAATTATGTTTCAAAAGTGGAGGGGAGGTTTTTTCCAAATAAGTCTTATTAACTATGGATATAACAATAGGATAATGGTCACTACCATGCGACAATGTTGTACATTCCCAATGAGTTGAAGCCGCTAACTCAACCGAACAAAACGATAAATCAACACAGCTTTTTTGCTGTCCGGGAGGGGATCTTCTTGTTGGGCAGCCATTATTTAAAATACAGAGATTAAGATCATCCAAGATCTCAACCAGAGCAACACCAAAGGAATCACATCGTTCAGACCCCCACCTGTAATGGTGACAGTTAAAATCGCCCATGACCAAAATTGGTCCATGAATATTTGAAATAATATTTTTTAAAATATCAAGAAAGTCATGATGGGGGTGAGCAATATATATTGAGAACACTGTGATACCTTCAACTATACCAGCTACAATACTCATATCACCAGTAAGTGAGGAAAAAGATATGGGAACAAGAGGAACACGATTGTTGACAAAGAGGGCTGACCCTCCATAGCCATCAGATCTGTCACATCTAAGAATATTATGATGTGGTATGCGGAAGCTGAGACTTGGGATGAGCCAAGTCTCAGCTATGGAACAAGCCAGGGGCTTGTATTTATTTAATAGAAATATGAGGTCGTGTTTCTTATGCCACACGCTCCTCACATTCCACTGGAGAAATACTTGGCGAGCCGCCATTTTTAATTTGAGTGAGTATAGAAATAAGTTGATCGGCAGCGTTGGACGGTGATTGAAAACTAGAAGTAGAAATTATAGTAGGTAAAAGTTTTATTAAGAGTTCAAGAAAAGAGGTAGTATTATCCACTGAGAGATTGTTAGAATTAAGAGCGCAGCCATTAGGCTGTGAAGGTTGGGGGGTATTAATTATGTGCTGATGAGCAGCTTTATCATATGATGGAGAAAGTGGTGCGTGAGACTTGGGCTTAAGAGTAATAGTCTTACGGTATGACTGAGAAATAGGTGATTTAGTGGCATTAGCGTAATTGCGAGAAACTGATGGAATCATTTTGGTAGCCTCAGCATAAGGGATAGATTTCTCAGCCATAAAGGTCTTAATAGCCTTCTGCCTAACATGCTCAGGGCATGACCTGCTATTAGCAAAGTGATTCCCCGAACAAAGCACACAAAAAGCCTCGCCCTCAGAAATGCTACAACCATCACCAGGGTGATCGTGGCCACACTTACTGCAGCGAGGTTTAGACCTACAGATATTTGCCACATGACCAAACCTACAACATTTGCGACATTGAATTGTTGGGTAAATGTATTGCTCAAC
The DNA here is from genome assembly GCA_963082885.1 of Parascotia fuliginaria. Taxonomy (NCBI): domain Eukaryota; kingdom Metazoa; phylum Arthropoda; class Insecta; order Lepidoptera; family Erebidae; genus Parascotia; species Parascotia fuliginaria. The sequence goes on along the minus strand of OY720174.1, from coordinate 7,962,223 downwards.
AGGAAGAGATGTGTAACAGCAGTAGACACGTTTGGGTAAGACTTGGCCATCAAAGGTGATGACGCAAGTTTCAGTAGGTTTCCACTCATGACCCCCGTCTTTCTGAATTTTTCTATTTAAACGGCGAACTTTAAGAATATGTCCACATCCTGAAGGCACAGACAAATAGGTTAAGGCTTCCTCCTCTGTAAGATCAGAAGGGACACCAGTCACAACACCCATTTTTGTAATGTTGTATGTGGGGATTGAGGCTGTATAGCCATGTTTGGGGAGTAAAGCATTAACAAGGAATGAGTTAGCATCCTGAGGGGTGGCAAACTCTACGGACACACGGTTTCTACCTACTCTATTAACTCCACCTTTGATAATGTTTGCGATGTTGTTATGCAACAAAAATTTTCCAAAACTAACTGGGTGTAGGGTGGAGCCTGCATTGGGTTGGGACTCAATACGGGATACATGGACGATATAGGGTGATTTGTCTATAGCTGAATATCTGACACGGCCAATTTGGCTTTTTTGTTGTTTACTTGGGGGGGTGGGTGTCACAATATTTTCATCACTAGGGCGTTTACGTGAAATATGCTGCGATACATCCATCTCTGTAATGCTACAAACAACATCAGCAAATTGCGATAGTGCAGTCGGTTGGGATAGTAAGGTAGGGGATAAAGGGTTTGAAATGTCTGGGGGTTCAGGATCAGGAGGTTTATTCTTATCCATCTTTAAAAAAAGGATAGGAACACAAACAATACAAACCTGATTACAAACACAAGGACGGCACACAAAAACAAGTCACAAAAGTTATAACAATCGTTCAAAAAACAAAAAAAAAAACAACAAATATTCTAAACACACGTGCTAACCAAGAACACCCGCCGAATCAGTCTACAACATGTTTTGTTTTGAACTAACAGAAACAGACGCGCGTTTTTTTCATTATTGTGTGTTGAATGTGTTGCAAAAATGAAGTTTAGCTCAGCTGACAGTGACATTGACAGACTACAGAGTAACGAGAGAGAGAGAGGTTTTGTTCTGAGGTTACAAGGAAACATAAATAGTTATTTTTAATTGTTAAAGAGATCACTGATAAAACTTCAAGTTGCACTTTATTATTTTAATAAATTATTTCGTACAAAATGCAACCTTCCTTCTATTCTATTAACTGGCCTGTTGGTCTAGTGATTAGTGACCCTGACTGCTAAGCCGGAGGTCGTAGGTTCTATTCCCACCTTAGAGCATTAAACCAACCGGAGAGGCCACTTACAGGCGTACCCCTCTGCCAAAGGTACCAGCCCACCGGTCATAGCCGATATATAAAACTAGTTGACACGCGTTCCGCATCATACGTCACCTATCAGTGCGTGCGTAAATAAATCTCAATAAAAATGCCGAATTGCAATGTATTTTGGTGTTAAAGCGATCAGAAACATCAAATCTACAAAAGGATAACATTACATTCCATCTGTAAGTATTATTTTGCTCGAATATTATTAAATAATGCATGAAATTTGCAATTTAACCAAATAAAATACTAATCAACAAGTGTTGCCAGATTTATCATCAATACCCAATCTGGGGTAATATTTTAGGTTGAATGTACTTAAAAACTAACCATAAATATTTTTTATAACTCGCCTTGTTGACATATCTACTATGTTTCATTTTGGATGTAAATTGTTGTGTCACCGTTCCCATATTTATTTATTTTTAGTTATACCCAATGTTTTTTACCAAGTAATGCACAAAATAATATTAAACGAACAAGTAAAATGAGACTATAAATCCAAATATACAAGATTAGTGCACTTTATTCCGAAAGATAGTTGCTCATTTCTTACAAAAATAAGCGTATTTATTTTCAAGAAACTGGTCACACTTTAACATAATTAGAGATGAGACAGTTTAATCACAAATATCGATATTGGTTTTCCAGTATTAAAAAAATTTTTTTCGTTTGTTTTAGATTTCCAAAAGAAGCAGCGCCTCGAGTCGCTTGGGCCTAATATTGTAGGAACAATATAAGTGGGTTCCTAAGCGTACAAGTATCTGACTAGTAGCTTAAAAGACAAAGTTTTCTGTGCTGCCAGCACAGCTACCTCCTCCCTACCCCCAAAGCGGTGGGCAGCTCAGTTTTTAGCAAGTAAACTCGCTGTGCGCTACCTCCTCTTATTGCATTACCTAGGATTAATTAAACTAGATTTATTAGGCTAATTTAAATTGCACAGTTCTTTTTAGTATTTTATTATACCTACTTAAATAAAGACTTTCTGAAATATATTCTGTTGTTTTTTCTTATCTGTACAGATAAAATATCTCTCTAATAAAAATCTACTCATACATTCTCATGTCACCGTCTTGTTACCAGTGGCGTGCATTATATAAGGGCAGAAAAGCACTGCCTACCTTAATAATTGCCTAAAATCATAATTGTATTAACATAATTAAATACTGCCTACCCTGTCAAAAATCTATATCTTAATGCCTATCCTGTCAAAAATCTCTGTGCACGCTATTGCTAATTACTATCTTTAATCCACACTAGCACAAATTTCAACAGGTGGTGGTTATTGAATCTACATCCTTGTGCGCAGTAGTAAAATAAAATAAAAAAACGGCTAAATGCCAGTAGGACTCGCGCGCCGAGGGTTCTGTACTATCAGGGATCGGAAGTATTGAATAAACATTAGTAAACATAGTAGGAGTGCCCGACCGCATAACCAGATTTGTTTGATGAACAATGTTTAAGAAATAAATTTAGCCCGACCGTATGACGGACTTTTTTTAATAATAACAAAAACTGTGCTAGTTAGAAATACTTGTTTTATTCTTCCTGTAATATTGATATAAACATGAATTAACAGAATTACTTCTAGTTAATTCATGTTTATGAACTATTACTTTACTTTTATCTATTTCAAAGTGCTTAAATAAATTAAAAAAAACTCAAAAATTATAATAGATTATTATTACCTAAAACTGTTCTATATAATATAAGATAATGCTCATTTTAATAAGCAAACATAATAATGAAAATAATTAAATCTTTCGCGTACTTATATGAAATCCTAAACATCGATACTAAATATCGACAGAGTCAAGCTCTAACTGTTTTACGCTAAGGAAGCGTAAACTGATAGATGTCCCTGTGTGTGAATGTGATTGTGTGTGTTTAGTTTAAACTAGTGTGTAATAATTTTATTGTGTGCGTGTATAACGACGCGATTTAAAAATGCATTAGTAGTTAACATTCTTATTAGTGTGCGTTGCTTGCGTTGCCACGTCCCCCGCCGAAAGTGGCAGACTTTTTCGCAAGGGAAATAGAGCGCGTGTCCACTCCTGTTGGTTTAATGCTCTAAGATTCCCACCCAGGACAAATCTTTGTGTGATGAGCATGATTGTTTGTTCTGTGTCTGGGTGTAATTTATCTATAATATGTATGTATTTACAAAAAGAAAATGTATATAAGTAGTATATCAGTTGTTTAGTACCCATAACACAAGCAAATATAATTGCTTAATTTGGGGCTAGATGGCGTTGTGTGAATATGGTAGAATATTATTATTATTATTTCCTTTATTCATATTTTTTCATATTTATTACATTTTCAAATATATACTTATAAAAACCAAAAATACACATTTAAAAATATAAAAAATAGATTACCACCGGCAACGAGACAAAGTCCAAGCTACCGGCGGTTAGGGCTCCAGAGAGAGGAACCTCCTAACAATACGTGCCGTGTCGAGCAGCACTGCCTTCTGGATCTGGCCCTTGACCCATCCACCTAATGCGAGCCTCTTTAGGTGTTGGTCGAGGCTCTTTGCTATTAAACCATTTACGGTAACGACTATCGGCACAATGACAGCAGAATCCACATCCCACATGTCAACAATCTCATGGGCTAAATCAAGATATTTTATTTGCTTTTTGCTTTCTCAGCCTTCATGAGATTCTCGTCATGAGGGACGGTAATATCATCTATCATTGCAAGGCGTTCGAATCGATCCACCACCACGATATCAGGCTTGTTAGCTATAATAGTCCTGTCTGTGATGATGGAGCGGTCCCAGTATAATGTCGCGCGACCATTTTCGAGAACCGGCTCTGGGTTGTATCTGTAGTACGGTACCTCGACATCTAGAAGATTTTATCGCAGAGCAATTTGCTGGTGGATAATCCTGGCTACTTGGTTATGTCTGTGCAAGTACTCTCCGTTAGCAAGACGCGAACAGCCGGAAACAATATGCCTGAGGTATTCACCAGGGCGATGACATGCCCGACATATGTCAGTAGTGCCATCCCTCAAGATATATTTCCGGCAGTTGTTCGTCATGATAACTTCATCAGCAATTGCACAAACAAACCCTTCGGTTTCTCCAAAAAGATCACCGAAGCGTAGCCAGGCAACGGAAGCAGCACGGTCTATATCAGGCCCATGTAAGGTCCGATAGAACCGTCCCTGAAGCTCCTTGCTCTGCCATACCATTCTACGGTCGTAAACTGAGTACTACAGGCCTACGCCAGTTCTCCTTAGCCAGGGCAAGCGGGGTAAGTCCACTATCCACTGCAACCATATCACGATGCACACCCTCGCCCATCTTAAGAAAATAGTCTCTGAGGTTGCACATTTTGCGGATGTGGAGGGTTTTGACATTTAGAAATCCGCGGCCCCCACATTTTCGTGGGATATACAACCTCATGACGGATGAACGTGGATGGTGCATACGGAATGCTGTTAGCAATGTGCGGACTCGCCTATCCAGGGCATCCAATGCAGTCTGTGTCCACTTGAGTATGCCGAAGGAGTACATATGAAGAGGCATGACCCAACTATTACAGGCGCGCACCTTGTTGCCGCCTGATATGTGACTTTTTAATACTCTTTTAAGGCAGCTGAAAAAGCGCTCCTGTGATGATTGTTTCATATCTGTTTATTATCTGTTATTGTTTAATGCCCAGCGACTGCGACATACCCAAGTATTTATAGGCGTCAGCGATTTTTTTTTTTTTTTTTTTATACGACTAAGGTGACAAACAAGCATACGGCCCGCCTGATGGTAAGCAGTTACCGTAGCCTATGGACGCTTGCAACACCAGGAGCATCACTAGCGCGTTGTCGACCCTGTTAAAAACCTTTTAACTCCTTTCTTGAAGAACTCCATGTTGTAGTCTCTCGGTAAAACCTCGACGGGGAGCTCATTCCACAACCTTATCGTACGAGGGAGAAAGTTTCTCTGAAACCTTCTGATTAGAAGTGATCTAAGATGAGTAGAATCAGATAGCTGAATCCCATCAGATTCGACTACCCTGCCTCGCTTTACATACATGACTGCACACTTGTCCACTCCGAAAGCCATGTTGATCGAATTACTAAAGTTTTCAGTTACCTTCAGTAACTCTTTCAGCTGGGGTTCAGTTGGCGCAATTAATTTAAGATCATCCATGTAAAGCAGGTGGGATATTATCTGACCACCTCTACGCAGCCTATAACCTAACCCTGAACTCTCCAGTATTGAGCTAAGAGGGTTCAGTGCCAGGCAAAACCATAAGGTACTCAGACTGTCACCCTGGAAGATACCCCGCCTAATCCATAGCGGTTCGTTAACACCTGGGGTTTGTCGACACTCTGGATAGGTAAGGACCGTTCTCCATTGCCGCATGCATGTCTCCAAGAAGGTGCGTATTGTAGAGTTTATTTTATATAATTCCAGCACCCTCAGGAGCCTATTATTATTATTATTATTATTCCTGCTCATCAAGTTTGTTATCGTATATCTTTCTTACATACGATAGCAAAACATCATAATAATACAAAGTCTGCCATAACATAGATCATAAACTATAATGCCTTACCACGTGTCACGTGAAACTGTATCTGAAACTGTAGTGAGAAGAAATGACAACAATTTTTTAATTCGCAGGCACCTATCATACACTACAGAAAATTTGGGCTCTTTTTCATTAACATCGGCGTCCAGGTTGATGCTTGCTTGATGCATCACTGTGGTTGGTTCGTTATATTGAATAATAGAATCGCTTCTGGTCGTCGAAACCTCCTATTTACCACTGACCTCCAAATAAAAACGTTGCTAGGCAACCATGCTGTACATAATTTTGTTGTGCGTAGTGAACAGCATAAATGCGGAATAATTAGGATTACTTATATTTGATTTCAATTTTATCTCAACATTTAATCAAGTAGGTATCTAATACGACGCTATGGCAGAAGAGTTACAGAAGGTTCACTTGTACTACGATGATATTAATAAAATACGGGTAACAGAGACTCATGTATTGAAAGAAACTGAAGATCTAAAAGATACATGTAAAGATTATGAAACAAGTTAGTAATAAAATCTATTTACGCTCCTGAGCACAAACTTCAGATATGTAACTACTTACATAGACTTCGCGCCATGTAATGTCATATTCTTAAATAAAAAAAAAATGGTTTGCTGAATGTGTTGCTAAGCGCAAATCTCGAGAGCAGCTGAACCGATTTCGCTAATTGTTTTATTATAATATTCCTTGAAGTACGAAGATGGTTTTTAAGGAAAGAAAAAAATAAAATATTGTCAGAAAGAAAAACACTTCTATATTTTCTCATACAAAAGTATCTTTATTTATCCCAAAATGTTTAAAAAAAATGTTCACCCGTGCGAAGCTGGGGCGGGCCGCTAGTTCTAAATAAAATGCTAGTTCATTAGCTCCATTGAATAGCTAAGGTCCTTTAGCTTCTATTAAAAATGAAATCCCACACTTACTGCTATTATTATTACCAATCCGGTTTGAAATCTATAACCTTGTGATTTTTACTAGGCCATCGCGACCTCACTTTTTGTTTCATTAGCCCCTGGGCTCCCTCCCTGGATCGGCTACTGTAACTACCTTTAAGTATGAGCTAGGTACCTGTACTCTTTGAATTATTTCAGAAATTCAAAACTTCGGCAAGATTATCAATTCTTTATTAAACCTGTTAAAAGAACTTGGTGATAATGTTGAACAGAAAAAAATGGCAGCAATTGGTTCTATGAACCTTTTAAAATCCATTTCCAAGGAAAGAGAGTCTGAACAAGCGAAATTGCAGGTTTGATATGTTTAAAAATTTTAAGTCATTATTCACAGAGTTTGGGTTTATAATTTGTAAAGATTAACAAAGAATGATACTAATGGTATTAATTTAGGACCATAATGTGCATTTCCTTTAATGACCACTTCCCAAAACGACCATAAATATCCTAGAAAGACCATTTCTAAAATGACTACTTTAGCAGATTGTCCACTTCTCAAAACGACCACTTTCCCCACTTGTCCAGATCGTGCACTACCCAATAATGACCACTTGTCTTATATTACGTTAATCTCACAGAGTAAATAAAACATAAATTCCTCCGTTCTGTTTGTTTGTCTGTTAAAAAATTCCTTAAGTCCCGTCCCGTTCACGCCTGTTCTTTGATTATCTTTGAAATAGACTGCGCCTAATTTTACAGTCGAAATGTCTGTAATGAGTTTCGTTTGATTTTTGGAAAGTAGCCAACGTAGCAAGAAAGTAGTCATTATTTATGAGAAGTTTTCGTTTTGGAAAGTGGGCGATCTAGGAAGTAGTCGTTTTTGGGCATAGTCATTTGGAAGTGGTCGTTTTAGGTATTGACCATTCCCAAAATTTTATTTAATTCTAGGATATGTTTATCCTTATTTCATTCGTGTTAGAATTCATATTTACTTTTTTTATTACTTTATTTCGATACAATTATACCGCGTCACGTCGCGGCGTCGTAGTGTCTTCGACGAATGGCGCGCGGCCTGTACAGGGCGCGGTGGCAAGAGTTCAATTGTTATATCTAAGTACCTATGCCTTCTCTAAATAAACGGAGTGCCGTGCTGTGCCGTCAGTGGGCGCCGGTCTTAAGGGTTGAACTACATGCTGTCTGTACGAAACCGCAATTTCATACGCGTCTATCCTTTTCTGTCACTCAGAATTGTACCGCTATCGCGCGCTGTCATATAGTTAAAGGCCTTGTTCAGAAAGGGTGTGGTCACCGCGAAACTATTCCCGCGAATTCATACGCACGTGATCGAGAGATACTAGACACTTATACTTGCAGTTCACAAGCATCGCGCGAATTCATCCCCTTCTGTAAGGCGTTAGTGATAGAAAAGGATAGTACCTAGTCAATGATAGAAATATAGGAAGCGCGATTCTGTGCTGCCAGATGTGGTTTAACCCTAAAAGCCTCTTCTGCACTTACTGGTCTTAACTACATCAGTGACATAAATATACTCTCGACCAAGCCGCATTTTTATTTTGCAACAACACTAATCTTCGTTTTTTGCAGGCCCAAATTAATGACAAGACTATGACTCTAGAGCAACTTGATAGTGAATATGATGCTCTGCAAATATTAGAAGCAACTCAAATGGAAACTATCGAATACCTGACACAAATAAGATAATGTTCATTGTACATACAAATGCGCAGTTTAAATAAAGCTTCTATGACTTCGCATGTCGGTGTTTGATTCAAAATAAGCAAAAAAAAAACTTTTTGAATTCGCGCGCGTAACTTTATGCGTTGCTCTATTTAAGGTGTCTCGTGGTACGCTGAGTTGCTCTCGGCATATGGTGATCTGTGTTGACCCTAAGAAGCGCTATGCATTTAAGCGTGTCGCCATCATACAGCCGGGGGTGTTTAAAACTATTAATAAAATTAATGTTCGGGAAAAAGACCGTTCAGCTAATCGGTACAGGCTGAAATAATACAGAACATGTGTAGGGACTGAATGAGTGCTCCTGAGATAATAGTCTAAAAAGAAATTAAAATAGATTATGCAAAATAAAATTTCAATGGAATAAAACTATTTCGCAGTCGGTAAAAATGTATTTTTCACTGAAACACACATGAAATTTAACACAGCTTATATAGTCAAACTGTAAAACGTCATTACTGTTATGGGGTTATTCCGAATTCTTGCATATTTTCCATATTCAATTGCATTCATGGTAACAATTTTGAATACACAACTCAATCACAAAAGTAAGTATGAATAAGTTTATATTTTAATACCTGGGATTACAAAAATATAACTACTTACCACTACAGAGTAACACATAAATAATTGAAATATACATTCCCTTGATTCCAAAAATTGTGTAACATTTATTTTATGCAGGAACATGCCAATGAATGTCATAATTTTACATACCAAACACCGAATTAATTCAAATAGATGGCTCTTTTGGACTAACATGAAACAAACAGACAATATTTGAGATTTCACGAGCCACAATTGTATTATTACTATTAGTCTATTCATTTTAATATTCAGAGTTCACATATTAAATACATCTTTCATAATTATTATTATTGAGAAAAAATAAATTGCAAGAATTAATATAAATGTATCCTTTGATTTAAATATAATGTATCAATGTGGTCATTGAAACTTAAGCTAATTTATCATCAATTTTAATAACCTTATATGATTTAAATGTAACCGACGTCTTTATCGAGTCCCATTCATAAAACGTGGAACAAAAATGCCAGTTCAAGCAACGAAAATAAGAAACAATATTATACTCTGTAATATTTAGTGGGATTCAAAATAACTAGATCATAGATATTAAATTCTGTAACTTACACTTACAGCTTAGCTTAATAACTAGTCGCTATCGTCAACAATCAGTTCTGGAATTTATTAATTAATCCTCCCTCCCAAATTCACTAGTGTTACAATTATTACAATTGCAACACTGAATGCCAACAACATTACCAAGTCTAAATATGAACTGTTGCAGTACCATATTGTTATATCTCCTAGTACCTATACTTTGTAATAAACATCAATTGCAACAAACTACCACTTAGAATAAATGCTTGAAATTGATTAAAATGTTGGGTGATCGCAAGACCTGTTCACTTTCTTGAAAGATATCTATCGCGTCAATATTGTTGTCACCACTACCTTTGACAAGACTATGTGCATGCATAATTACTACATTTCGTATGTACCTCTACTTGTCTAGTAATTGAGTTATTTCAAAATAACTATACCTAAGGACACTGGCGAGTAATAAACAGGCTTACACAGAACCTGATTAAGGCAACAATGACACAATATTCTTCAAAATATTTCAACATGTAAATCAATTGAGGGAGAATTTGTAGCAAAATATTGCCTATTACAAACAATAAATTATTACCAATTAATAAGTAGAATATGCTCGATGTGAATATCCTTATGTGACATCCTGCCTACTAATCATAATTTAAATTACAGTCTCCACCAAACATTTCACAATACTATGTGTGGCTTGAACACTTTTGTCTATAAAATTACAAGTCTAGACACTTGAAGTCACTACTGAACTTGAGAGAGGATCGTCAACCTTTTGCCTTTTGGGGTCTTGTTGTTCCTCTTGGCTGGGCTCTTCCTCTGCGGCGCGTTTTTTGGATCCCTCTGCATTATTCGAGTGCTGCCCTATCTCACTGATTGCGCCGTCTTTAAATCGCACAATAATAGCTGTCATATTGTCACATCCAGTGCCATCGCCCATAGTGCTTGGGGCTAAGCAGTGGTCGAACATCTGAAATAGATTTATTTTTTATCAGTTACATGACACTGAAGAACATAACAAAATAAATGATGCTGCTACATACCTCCTCGCAAATCTGTGACAGTCTATCGCGACCTTCAGCCAACTTTGGAAGAATGAAATCGCACACATCTTGACTAGACATAAAGTTCCAAATACCATCACAAGCGAGCACCATAAATTGGTCCTTCTCGGGGTCAATTGTTAAAGTTTTGACATCAGGGAATGCTGTAATCATCTGTTCCTTGGGGCCCATATCTTTGTTTTGTTTGTATGAGTGATCACCAATAGCACGAGACAGGTTAAGACCTCCATTGATGCGGCCATCGTTTGAAACTTTGCCACCGGCATTTGTGATTCTTTCGAGTTCGGGAGCGTCTTCTGGTTTGTGGTCTATTGACATATCTATGGCTTTTCCTTCTCTGCAAATGATGCAGCGCGAGTCTCCAGCATTTGCTACGTATAGTTCACTACCTGTAACCGAAAATAGCAGGTACATTAATTGGTTGTTGAGGCACAAAAGCATTACTTATTCTATTCTCTTTATTCTTTGTGATTTTCTGTGAAATAAAAGTTATGAGTACTAATTTCTCATTTACAATTAACTCTACTAGTAACATAGAAAAGTATTGAACAAGTTTTCCCTTGACCTACCTCTGAGTAGTGCTACAACAGCCGTACAGCCACTATCATTGCCAGGTTCTTCAGTCATAGAGATGTCCTCTTCGCCGTCGTCGTCACTCGACTCCGCCTCATAATCTTCTTCCTCTTCCTCTTCCTCCGCATCTCCTGGAAGAGAAACAAATAGGACTTAATGTGAGTTTCCTTTATTATAAACTAGCATCCCGTCCCTGCTTCGCACATGATTATTAATGTTTTCTAAACTATTATATAAAGTGGAAGAGTTTGTTAATTCCATTGTTTGAACCCGCTAATCTCTGGAACTACCAGTCGGATTTGAATAATTCTTTTTGTGTACGATAGCCCAGTACTTGAGAAAGGTTGTAGGCTATGTAACATCACGCTACTGGCGATGGGAGCAGAGCAGTAACCAAAGACTCGGGGAAACCGCGCTGCGGAAAAATAGTTGCTACATAATTACAAACTTCTGTATTTTTTTGTTTTTACTATAATAGTCATGTATGTTAACCTATAAACCTTACGGAAGAAATGCTCTAAACGATAATAAAAACTGTAGCAAAATCCGTTGCTCGATTTAGAAGAAGCTAACGGTGAAACAGACAGGAAAAAACAGTATCACTTGCAAATATCGAATTCGTAAGATTACACTAACCATCATTAGAGGACTCCTCAACACCATTAACATTTTCTTCATCTGAAGAATTGATCTCGCCGCCCTCGAACGTTTCGTCATTAGAATCACTTTCATCGTCGTCCTCCTCGGCAGCTTGACGCAGTAATGTTTCGTACACAGCGGCCGCCGCACGTCTTATCTTTGCATCTTTCGGTCGATCACGCGGCTTTGCGTCCGAACTCGATACTAGAGATAATAATAAAGAATAATAATAACACAACAATTAAACAACGCTATCCAGAACCATATTATAGCTTGTGTTATGAGTTCTAGAATACTTTTGATTAGAAGAAATTAACTTGTTTTTTGCATAACCGGCTTGTTATTAATGCACAGATAACCTTATCGCGATATAAATTTAATTAGTTCCTGACCAGTTCTAATGCACTCTAATCTGATGCATAATTCTTGTCAAGTGCATCTATGTAAAAGCTGGAGCACACGATACGTTGCGACGTAGGCGCGGCACCGGAGCGGTGTCGCTTCGTCGTGATATATAAAAATATCTGTGGCACACGTGTCGATGCGATGCGGCGAGAGCAATCCCAACACTACTTAATTCATGACTGTACCAAATGGCTGCATGTACACACATAAACTATTTTCCTGAACCACTATATTATAAACCAATCTTATAAAAAAATAATTTCGAGTCATACCTTTGGCTTTGCCCTTTGGTGTAGCCGATCCATTTGATGACGTAATATTACTCTCTTCACCATCCACCTGCTTGGAATCTGTTACTTCTCCATTACAGCCCTCTGTAGCTCCATTGCCAGTAGAAGGTGCAGTCTTGGCATCCCCACTTTGTTCTGGCTGGAGGCAGTTGTCTTCAGAACTGTCAGGTGCTGTAGGGGCTTTGTCAACATCCATTGTAGTTGATTCCTTGGCTTTGTCATCCGGTTCACTGGTTGATACCTACATTGATAAGTATTTTTAAATATTGTGTTAGTGATAAGTGCATCATTTGCAACATCATCATTTCAGGCTTTGATTACAAGATGTCGGTTCTGCGTTTATTTATTTTTCTATGATAAATGTCAAAGAAAATCAGACAACAGAACTTATTGCACTAGTCAAAGATATACAAATGATAAGTTGTACATACTGCCTGCAATATGTATACTGTTATTAACAGTATTGTAGAAATATAGTTTATGTCAATCCAGGAGGGTTTAGCTTCATCCAGGATCTCTAAATGATAATGGAGACATGATCAAAGCCATTCATGGATATTTGAATAAAATTCGAATTATAATGTAGTAATAAGAGGCATCAAGGTTTTATTGCTGCTTTAAAGTGTGGTAAGTACAATAAAATAATATTTATAAAACTTTTGCAAAGTATAAAAACTAATCCATTAATAATGAATAATAAAATAGACTCACTTCTCCATTAACATCTTTATCCTCTTCATTAGAGTTCGTAGAGGACACCCCACCCGTGTCTTCCTCTGCATTGCCATCTTCCTTTGAGGACAACAGACCGTTCTTGCTTGAGGATGCTTCATCATTGGGGAGTTCAGAGCTCGAACCAGCTGCAAACGTCAAACCAGAACTGGAACTTGATGCACCAGCACCTAATATAAACATAAGCTTTAAGCCACACTACAAGCACAATAAATAGCATTTGTTAACATGCATTGACAACACCAAATGATATCAGAAGCTTTCCTTTTATTTATCCATCTCGTCGGAAAGATGAAAAAGGTGCGCGGAGTCTTCAGGACATAATCAACGTGCTGAAGGTGACCGACCCCGATGACGTGCCGACTTTCGTGGCTAAGGAGCAGAGGAGACTGCCCTCTGTCACGTTCGACCACGTCGATATCACCAGACTCTTAAAGGACATAACGTCGCTGAAAGCAAGTCTGGCCGATGTGATGCTGAAGTTTGAAGCCTCACAAACAACCATCGCTGACCTACGTAACGAACTAAAAGAGTTACGAAATACTACATCGGTATTTAGGTCAGCTGAGGCTTCAAACGTAAATACGAAACGCGGAGCATTCGTGTGTTCGCCGGCAGCAAATTTCGCATCAGCGATATCTGAAACGCCGTCCGTCATCGCGACTGCGCGCAGTAACCCCGTTGTCCCCGCGCGCCCCGTCGTTGCCGCGCGCTCCTCCGTCCCCGCTGCGCCTGCGCCCGCGCTCGCTGCACGTGTCACCGTTACGTCATCTTCTCGACGTGACTGTGCGCGCGCCGTGAGTCCACTCGCCGCAGTACAACATCAGGGTGCCAAAACGGGGAACAATAAAGAAGAGGACGTCACACCCATCTCCACTCGAAGCTGTGTTCCGGATGATGATGGATTTGTGAAAGTCCAAAAGAAACGTAGGAGTCAAACATGCCGAAATAAGTGTGGTACAGCACCCACAGGGTCCAACTTCCTGTTGAAACCTGCCGTACCCACTACGCTACTGTATGTCTCGCGCCTGCATCACTCCACAACGACTCAGGACCTCGTGGAGTACATCAAGGTCAAGGCCACTTACATCGTGAGGGTAGAGTCTTTGGAGTCACGTCACAGCGTGAACTTCAAGTCGTTCGTAGCGCGTGTGCCGACAAAGGCTTTTGAAACCTTCACCAAAGAAGAATTCTGGCCGAAGGGCGTGGTGTTCCGGCGGTTCCGGGGCAGGCTGCGAGACAACGGAACTAACACTGACCGACAGGCACAACGAGAAGTGTCATCATAGATTTAAGTTATTTTTAATATATATTTTAGGTTACGGTATTTATTGATTAACTTTTATTTAAATAGTGTGTAGTATACTTATATTATAATGTATGTATGATAGTCTGTAAGATATATATTGAAAATTGTAATCTCGATGGTACCCAAGATACAAGCACTAGCTTAGTTTGGGACCAAAGGGAAACTACTATTTATATTTATGAAATAAATTGAATTGAATCAATTTCATAAATGACAAAAAAGTTGTAAGTTTAAAACTGAGTGGTATCAAAATGACATCAAATACGGATAGAAAAAATTATCTTGGACATTATTGTGGTAACCTGAGCTTAATATAAGGAAATTAAGTTTTTAATGGCGAATCTGCCTTGAGTATAACTATGGTAGTGCCATGTATGAGTAAAGAGCTGTTTTCTGAATCAAGCATAATAAAACAAGTATGTAAAATAGCAGGTCGGTGATATTATAAATAGAAGATTCTGCTTTTTTACATAATATATTCAGTATGGCCAAAATTATACAAGGTCAATATTCTAAACAGCATTGTCCACATTTTGTGAAACTCATATGACTTGACTATTCTAGATTCAACCCAATAAAACCGCGAAGATCAATACTACACAGTACTAAAGCCCTGTCACAATAGAGTTGTCTTGACTCCTACCTAACATGTACATTTCGACAAATGCCTAACACCAATTTAAATATAATTTAAATATTATAAAATCAAATAAATCTATTATTGTAACTTTCAAGACATTTATGAAGAAAGTCATACACAATTACAGTAGGTATGGTACAGCTTTGCAAATTAGACAAAATATCAATCTGCATTGCTAATAACACAGTTTCTAACTGCCCAATCTTTGATTAAAAATTATAATCATATATCCAGATCAGACAGAATAATACAGGATTGTCTTTCAAAGGACCAACTGAACATGCATAATTTACAAGTTTCAGGCACATCATACTTAAATGATGCTATTGCGATGCAATGTAGGTCAAATTCAACCTGAACAGTCTGTTCAGGTTTCAACAGTCTGAAGTTGTGCTAAACTGTTCCTATGAGTGACAACCTAACAGAACCATAAAGGATGACCGATGACCATAACAGAAAGTGATGTGCGTACGTACGAATTTTACACCTGTAAGTGTCTGGATAGCAGCTATAGTCATGCAGCACTTAAGAGCAAACACAACAGCCAACCAACATCAATGCACAACAAGAACATAAACAGCAACAACATAATGGGTATTCACCTTGTTTTTATTTTATTTTAATAAAGGAATACCGCTATAATAATAAGTTACTGCAACAAAATATGCTGAAAATACAAATGATGCAGTAACAAAAAGTTTTATACTGATAATTTATTCTGTACCTGAGCTACCAGCAGTGGCAGATTCTTCTGTATTTTTCTTGGCACGAAGACATGGTGATAGTGGAGTAGCTGCTTCACCAAGCCGGTTGCGGTGGAGTGTAGTCAATTTGTTTTCATACTTTGCCAACACCTCCTTTAACAAAGGCCAGGTATGACATAAAACTGAAAATTTTGAACTATGAGGAAATCATAATCCAATTTTATGATTGCTTCCACTAAACTAGGGAGTAGTAATAATTTGTAGGCAGTAGATCCACATTGGTTTCAGCATTAATAGGCCGGATCGACTGGGAAAGTACTACCCTCTCATAGAAGATCGACGTAAGAGAAGTAGTATCCGTACTACTGCGTTTCATTCGGTGAGTGAGAGCGCGAGGGTCCTAATTTTCCCCCCTTTCCTCTTTCCTCACTTCCCTCAGTCCCTTCCCCTACCTCCTTCCCAGCCGCCATAGTGAAGGCCACCATACCAGCAGTTTAAGACCATTGCTTATGGTATGGTAGCCACAACTTCTAGATTCCACTAACTGCTTACCAGCCTGCTTACCGGCGGAGTGGAGTCACTTTGGTAGGCTAATATAAATTGATATGAATAAAGAATGAATGACACCAACAAACAACTGCCATGTCATGTACCTTGGAAGAGTAGTAGAGAAGAATACGCAAGAAAGCATCTCTCTAGTTTAATGCTCTAAGTTGCTTCTTCCTATTAAAGCGCGTTTACACTCGCACGAGCTTAGAACATAGGCGAGCTAAGACGAGCACAAGTGTGTAAACATACGCTCGTGTAGACTGGCGGCTCGCGACCGTTCGCGAGTGGCAAAAAAAATTAAAACACACCGTCTTAACAGCAGTGTGTTTTCATTTTAACTGTCCATCACTTGAGAAAAATTAAAGAAAAATTAAAGATTTTATTTGTTAATAAATTTAAAACCAATTGTAGTGTTCTACATTAATTACAGCAGAAATGTAGAAAAACACAGGACCTTTAATTTTTAATATGCACAATGCACATTGAATATTAAAAGACCTGTGTTATGATACAATCACTATTATTAATGAAATTTTAGAAATACTACAAACTTGCGCTATATGTAAATTTATTGGTGCCTTTCCTATGGTGACGTGCGCTACATGTACTATGCGGTGTGGGGCGAGCGTGTAAATTGGCAGTTCGTGTCGCACTCATGTACAAGCTTCTCGTCACGATGTTGTAGTGGGTGAGGTATCTTGGATGTTAAAATTGCGTGACTTTTACCTGCAATGGAAGTCTCGCTTCTTGGTACAAGTTGCTTACATTCTCATCTTCAGATTCCTCTTCATTGTCGCTCGGACCTGGTGGATTAATTTCACCTAAAATATTTCACACATTAAAAACTTAAAAATGTAACTCAATAAAACTTTGTCAGTCCTGTGGCAGACTGGTAGAAAATGCCGAAGTCATAAAATCCTCCAAAACAAGTAAAATAAAACTACTAAAACTCATGTTGTAAGTATAAAACTAAGATTTAGTACTTGTGTTATTCATTGCAAATGATGATTTATGTCCAGCAGTGTACATCTCCAGGATGTTAGAAATGTTTTAAAAATCTGATAATTTATAATACACAACTAATCATAAACAATACAATGAATAAATTACATCAAATTGCTGGCATTATTGTGAAGATAGAGAGTGAAGATGCAATTAAATGTCCATATAAAGAAATTTAAAACTCAATCCAATCTGCAGAATTTTGTTTAAACAATCAAAAGCAGTCAGTACAACTCACAACTTTCATTAAAAATCAGGCAAATGACACAGTCAAACAGATTTATCATAAATAGTATACTTACAACAAATCAGCAGAACTGATTTTTTTTTTACATTTTGAGCAAAATTAACTAAGGGTTCATTAGAACTTATCTATGTTCAATTGGTTAAATATATAATATTACACTATTTCTGGCGCTTGTGAAAATAATTATTATTGTACAACTTATTTAATACTATATAAGTTCAAAAAGAACTCACCAGCTAGTTCTTTCAGTATGTCCATGACTTCTTTGGTCGCAATTGAAGCATCAAATCCTAGGAAAGCATCTTCTAATGCCTTTGTCAGGTCTCCATTCTTATATGCTTCTGTGTTTTTGATAAAGTTTGGCAAATTTTGTGAGCAGTATGTGGCCACTTCTGCACCCCCATGGCCATCATACACAGCAAACAATGATGTGTTTTCATCATACTCTAATATCGTATTATGTGCATCCTAGAAGAAAACATTAATATATAACACAAACAAAAACCGGATGCAAGTGTATTAGTATAGTTTGGTTATAGTAGATAGCTCTCCATAAAACAGCTACAAATAATTAACATTATCAATTACTATCTGCGCAAGTACAGCTGGTACAAATGGTATAATACATATTATATTTAAGATTATCAACTGAAAAACCATGTTTGCGCATAGAATAAGGGCATAGTCCTTATAATAGTTACTATGACTAGAAGTGCTTAATGATAACCAGATAAAGCGCAACTTAGCGCCCTATTTGCATTGTATTCATCCAACATTTAATATGTTAACTTTTCACAATATGACGATATTTCAGCGGCTTTTGAAAAGATTGAAATTTACAATAATGAACGAAACATTTTAATACACACCTCTTGATTGACACGCCATCCCTGCATGGAGCTTGCGCCGCACTCAAGTTTATTGTTAGCTTCATCGCTGGACACTTTTTCTGTAACGGGCTCAGATAAATAAGCACCCATAATGGAATGTTAAAAACATGAAATTTAATTACTTAAAATAAATAATTGAGGCGCGAAAACCTCCGAAAAATCGCGCAGGCGGCAAGCTAACCAGAGTCAATCAACCGCCGAGAGAAGTTGAGTTGCTAGAGTTAAAAAAAATAATCCACCAAAACCACAGATAATATAAAATATATAAAATATTTATCATGTTATTATAAGTACAGTCACAAGCACCAATACTCAATTATTTATATTCAGGGTCTGTCAAGTACATAATGAATATACCATTTATTATGTAAGGATCTCAGAACAAGTATGAGCTATGGATTCTATTTTAACCCAGGAGTTTGAAGTACACCTATGTCAGGCTATAATAAAATCAGTTCTTTGAGTCAGGTTTGCCAACAGTGTAAAAATAATAAGTATTTTTGTTTTTTTATGGTACCTTATCTCAAGAGATAAAATGGAATTTTCTTTTCTACGATCACTTTGTTGTCCGTCTGTCTGTCTGACTGTCTATACATTTTAAGCATCTCAGGCTCTACATGTTCTAAAGAAAGATCCTATAGTCAGACGTGCAATAATTTATAATCCAATACTAATTCCTTAAAATCACTTGCCACTAATCATAATAGCACATCTCACTGGCCCATCGAAGCCGCGAAAGGTAGGGAGAGCGGTGCACCATTATACCGGCACTCCTCTCCCACCGTAGCCCCGCCACTCCTCAGCCGCAGTGTCACCGAAGCAACCCCGCAGCCCGACCCAGTTGCGGTGCTGCCCATAAAGCAACGTAACCTACCTTACCCGCTCCATCGTGGGCTTAGCACCAAAGCCCAGGGGAGCGGCGCGCGCCTCCTTGGGGTTCCTCTTAGTTCACCATGGGTCTGGGTAACCACGGTTACTAAGCCCCCCGCCGCGACAAGGCGAGAACCTCGGTTGGGGTGGGGCACCTGAAGTACCTGCCTAACCACAGGTCAACCTAGTTTATAGGTATATTTACATAAATCATATAATCTGTATATATAATAAAATTGGAGTGTCAGTTTGTAATATTGAAATAACCCTTTTTTACTACATGTATATTAATTAATATATATTATATACAGTACATACACCAAAATATTTTTTTACAATTTTTGTCTGTCTGTCTGTCTGTTTGTTCCGGCTAATCTCTGAAATGGCTGGACCGATTTTGACGAGATTTTTATTAGCAGGTAGCTGATGTAATATGGAGTAACTTAGGCTACGTTTATTTTAGAAAAAATGTTTTATAAATAATAATAATATGCGATGTAACCGACATTTACGCGGGCGGAGCTGCGGGCAACAGCTAGCAAATTAATAAATTTTAGATTTCCTAAGCTAAACTAATATTAGAGTTACTTAGTTGTATAACATTTTTATTTAATGGTTAATAATATAATCATTGGTAATACCTACTGATGTCTTTCATAATGTCTTTGACAATAGGTACAGATAAGAGTAAGTAACTGATAAGAAAAACTAACTGAACCATGTTAGATAATATACTTACTCACATTGAAATCAAGTAAATACCAATATCGATTTTTTATCTCAATAAAATTACGAGTACTTCGACAAAAACAGTCTTAGGCCAAGTATAGAAGTAAAACTATGAATTCTATATACAATCGCGTTCTTTTAGAAGTAGGCAATGAAGGGAAATTTCAAAAGCGGTTTGATATTATTTACAATGTAGTGTTTGCATGCTTATGGGCTATGGCATATAATAATATAATATTAGCGTTAGCAGTTACTCCCCATCTGTGCAAACTTCCAGAACCACCAGAAAATATAAGTAAATATGAGTGGACGTCGCGATACATCCCAATGTAAGCTATCTACTTAGACCAAAAAACTTTGAATCATAAAATTAATTGTAATTGAACTCATTTTATTGTTTTTAAATTTAGAGTGGAAAGTGTAACTGGGTCCCGAAAATTTAGTGATTGTTTAATTTACATAAATCAAGAGTTTAATGAGACTGAAGGTAATGGAATAATTATCTACTACATTGTGATTTGTGAGAATGTAAATAAATACTTAATGGACAGTACATACTTAATTTTTTTTTCAGTTTGTGAATATTTTGAATACGATAAAACATGGTACGAAACTACAGTCACTTCAGAAAACAACTGGGTATGTAATAATGAAATAAACGTAGCAAATATTCTGGCCTATACCAGATTAGGAGAGATTATTGGATCTTTATTTTTTGGATGGTTTGGCGATGTGTGAGTATTTCTATCGGTTCTTATTTAATTATTCCATTATTAACATATTCTAAATTTAATTTGATCTTGTTTTTGTTATTTGCAGATATGGCCGAAAACCCACCTATATAATATCATTAATTTTCCTGATCATTGGCAGATTTTTTTGTATACTAGCAAGTTCGTCGTATACATTATTTCTAATTGGATGCCTTATAGCCTCATTACCTTCATGGTCTGCAACACAAAGTGCATCCATTATATCACTAGAAATATCTTCACCAAAAAGACGATCAACCGTGGCAAAATTACGACTGGTTGCTAATAGCTTTGGGTTATTTTTGATGCCTCTTTTCTTTTGGTGGTTAAAAAATTGGAAATCCTTCTTAATCATAACAACTGTATCGCAAGTGATATTTTTCTTGTTTTCCTGGTAATGAAACTTCTTATTAACATAATCAATAATACAAAACTCAAACTCAAATGCACTTAGGTATCAGCGCCAACTTTAGAGGCATCTTCATCCGCCAAGTCTGGTTGCTAGCTGTCTGGTGGCTACGTAATGGTCAGACAAAATTTGAGGAGTCAATCGACACGAAAAGAAGATATAGTTAATTATATACAACTTGAACCAGATCAGTCTATTTTTATTTGATTTTAGGAAACTAATTGAATCTCCACAATGGCTCTGGATAAATGGAAAACATAAAGACGCCCTACGATATCTCAAGCATATAGCTAAAATAAATAATACCGCGATAAATTTAGATATTGAGAGTGAAATTTTAACTACAAGTCCTGCTAAGGTTAGAAAAACCGACGTATTGGGTCCCCTGGCTTTATTTTCAGGTAGGCGAATAGCCGTTAATACGATCTTACAACTATTTTTATGGTAAGTACCTAATAATTATTTACTCATTAAACAATAAAGATCCCAAGTTACCTACGTCACATTTTTAACTTTTGACTATTTAGGTATCTAATTTAACTGTTAAATACAGGTTTACTGTTTCTGCAAATTACGCAGTAGCAATGATGAGTTCTGGAGAGAAAACTGATGGAAATCCGTTTTTGGAATTTGCTTGGCAATCTCTAGCTGAAATACCAGGATTTTTCATAGCGGCATGGCTGGCAGACCGTATTGGGCGTCGGTACACAGGAATTTCCTCATTCTCGTTGACAACTATAATCTGGATTTTTTATGGTTACCGTGTGATTAGTATGTGGACTACCTATTTATATTCAAAATATAATATAATTCGTGTATCGATTTGTTTAATATGTTATTATTCTTTGTGTTCATGTTGCAGGTGATGCGAATTGGGTTAAGAATGAATTGGTCAATTCAATTTTGGTTATTATAAATAGATCTTCAATAACAGTTTCTTATTACATTATAAATTTATTTAATATGGAACTCTATCCTACATGTCTTCGACAATCGGGGATGTCTATGGGAAACGTAGTGTCTGGTGGAGCATCAGCGTTTGCACCTTATATTTTATACTTGGTGTGTAAAATTTTAAATATCCGTACTTACCTCTATGTAAAATTTTAAATATCCATACTTACCTCTAAATTAATTTCAAGCTATTTAAGTATTTACTATCATGTATTTTTAGGGGCGCAGAGTTGATGTTCGCTACCCGAGTGCAATACTAACAATATCATCTTTATTTGGAGGCGTTATATCAACTTTCTTTTTACCTGAAACTCTGAATGTAAAACTACCAGAAACTTTAGAAGATGCACAAAAATTCGGCTCGTACAAACTAAATGTAGCAAAAAAGACCGACGAAATAGAACTCAATAATACCAATCCTTGAATACATAACGATAATTCGATTTTTACCCAAACATCGAATTTGGTTTGACTTTATTTGTAGTATAGATGTTTTTTTTTAAAATAAACTTGTATTTATTAGTGTTCTTTCTACTTTAAATTTAATTTTAACTTTTCATTTCCAATCCTATTAGTAGGTATAATAAGAACAAATACTGGCGTTATACTTAGGTCATCTATACATATAATAAAAATGTAACCGATCACTGTCTGTACATGGAAGATATATGAGAAAAAAATTACTGGGGCCTTTATCAACGCAAATAGAACCCAAAACAATGATTGTTACAATTTTTGTCTGTTTGTCTGTATGTCTGTTTGTCTGTTTGTCTGTTTGTCTGTGCGTTTGTTCGCGCTAATCTCAGAAACGGCTTATCCGATTTAGGTATGGTTTTCACTAATACATTGTGGTAAGCTTCACTTAACATTTAGTGTTTGTTTCATGTCAATCGGTTCATAAATAAAAAAGTTATGCCAATTTAAAGAATCACGTCGAACATTTTCTGATAGAAACAGAGACTTTAACAGGTTACGGAATAGCTGATAGCGTTTTTATTTTTCGGATTCCTCTCATTCTAAACAATCTTCCGTTTAGTTTTAAATGAGTCCAGTTTCCAGTGAGCCTCTGTTTCGCGATGACAATTAATAAAGCCCAAGGTCAGACACAACTAAAAGTTGTGGGCGTGGATCTAAGTATTAGCTATGTTTCGCACGGTCAGCTTTATGTGGCTCTATCACGAGTTAGCATTCCTAGCAGTCTGTATGCTTTGATCCTCAATGGCTATACGTCTAATCCATACATCCATACACCCATACATATTATATAAGGCTTTGTCCTGACTGACTGACTGATTACGCACAGCCTAAACTGCTGGTCGTAGTGACTTGAAATTTGGAGGGTGTGTTTGTCTAAATGTCTAGAGGTTGTACTAAAAAAGGGTATTTTAAAATTTAATTCCTAAGTATGTGAAAAAGGATGAAATCGATTGTATGAATCTTCTTCATTTTTTTACTTACAGTTTTGTAAGTTTGTTTTGGAATACTTCTATTTAAATAAAAAATATCCTTATAAATTTATTTTAACAGGGGTGGATTTAGAGGGGTGAAATTAGGGATGAAATATTCTATACAAAGATCTTTAGCTTTTAAAGCTAGCGACTTGAAATTTACAGGGAGGGGGAGGGAGGGAAAGGAGGGAAGAAAAGGAGGGAGGAAAAGGAGGAATTGAGGAGAAGGAGGAAGGGAGGGGAAAGTGAGAGGGAAGTGATGGGGGAGTGAGAGGAAAGTGATCGGGAAGTGAGGGGGAAGTGAAGAGGAAGTGTGGGGGAAATGCGGGAGAAGTGAGGGGAAAGTCAGGAAGAAGTCAGAGGGAAGTCAGGGGAAAGCCAGGGAGAAGTGAGGGGAAAGTGAGGGAAATGTTAGAGGAAAGTAAGAGGAAAGTGAGGGGAAGTGAGGGGAAAGTAACGGAGAAGAAACGGGGAAGTGAGGGGAAAGTGAGGGAGAAGTGAGGGGAAAGTGAGGGGAATGTTAGAGGAAAGTAAGAGGAAAGTGAGGGGAAGTGAAGGGAAAGTGACGGAGAAGAAATGGGGAAGTGAGGGGGAATTGAGGGAGAAGTGAAGTGGGTGAGAGGGCAGTGAGGGGATGTGAGAGGGAAGTGAGGGGGGAGTGAGGGGAAGTGAGGGGTAGTGAGGGTTAAGTGAGGAGAAAAAGGGCAATAGGGAAGAAGGGGAAGGGGAAAGTTATTGTAGTGAAAATTTGTCTTTGTATATTGTATATTGTTTTTACGAGGGATATCTTTAGGTAGGTGAAAGAGGATTTGTATGAATCGGAGATTAAAAATAGTACGAAAAACAGTATTTAAACAATATAAAAATGCTATCTATATACATAAAAGCAAAAGGTCACTCACTCACTTATCACGAAATCTCAGAAACAACAAGTGCTAGGCTCAATCTTTGCATTGTCGTTCCTATTAGGATATAGGTGCTCACTTAGACGGAATTTTGCGAAAGCCATCCTCTAAGGGGGTATAAAGGGGTGGCAAAGTTTGTATAAAATTTCTATAGTTTTTATAGTAGGATTATTTTTTATTATTCAGCAACCCCCCTTATTAAATGGGCAAATAAGAGTCGCAAGTTTGTGTGAAAGTGGTTTGTTAGTTTCAGCGGTAGCGGGTTTAAACTGGATTCGCCATAGAGACGGATAATACTGATACAATGTACGATTGCCATAAAATCAGGCACGCAATATTCTCATAGAGGCACCCATCTGAATTTTCACGCGAACGAAGTCGCGGGCAACAGCTAGTTTAAAATAAAATCTTTAAATAGGTTCATAAAAGCGAAAGGTCGCATCATGAAATCTCAGAAACTACAAGCGCTAGGAATCTCAAAACTTTGCATGGGAGTACCAACCTTTTAGGATATAGATGCTCACTAAGACGGGATTTTGTCAGATTCATTCCCTAAGGTAGTATTAAGGGGTGGCAAAGTTTGTACGAAACTTCTATAGTTTTGATAGTAGGATTTCAAAATAACTAGAAAATACTTACTTAACTCAGATTTTAATATATTATTTAAAAACTACCTTTGTTAAGTGGGAAAATAGGAGTCGCAAGTTTGTGAGAAATTTCGTCAGTTTTAGTGGTGAATAGATTTAAGTGGGATTCGCGCCATAGAGACGGATTATACTAATATTTATTACTGACTAGCTGTTGCCCGCGACTTCGTTCGCGTGAAAATTCAGATGGGTGCCTCTATGCGTGCCTGATTTTATGGCAATCGTACATTGTATCAGTATTATCCGTCTCAATGGCGAATCCAGTTTAAACCCGCTACCGCTAAAACTGACAAACCACTTTCACACAAACTTGCGACTCTTATTTGCCCATTTAATAAGGGTGGTTTCTGAATATTAAAAAAAGAGTATTTTCTAGTAATTTGGTAATCCTACTATAAAAACTATAGAAGTTTCATACAAACTTTGCCACCCCTTTATACCCCCTTAGGGGATGGATTTCGCAAAATTCCGTCTAAGTGAGCACCTATATTCTAATAGGAATGACAATGCAAAGTTTGAGATTCCTAGCACTTGTTGTTTCTGAGATTTCGTGATAAGTGAGTGAGTGACCTTTTGGGCTTCGCTCGCGTGAATGTCGTTTTTTCCAATAGACATTTTTATATTGTTTAAATACTGTTTTTCATACTATTTTTATCTCCCCCTCACTCCCCCTCACTTCCCCCTCACTTCCCTCTCACTTCTCCCTCACTTCCCCTCACTTCCCCGTTACTTCTCCGTCACTTTCCCCTCACTTCCCCTCACTTTCCCCTCACTTCTCCCTGGCTTTCCCCTTACTTCCCTCTGACTTCTCCCTGACTTTCCCTTCACTTCTCCCGCATTTCCTCTTCACTTCCCCTCACTTCCCCCTCACTTCCCCATCACTTGCCTCTCACTTCCCCATCACTTCCCTCTCACTTTCCCCTCCCTTCCTCCTTCTCATCAGTTCCTCCTTTTCCTCCCTCCTTTCCCTCCCTCCCCCTCCCTGTAAATTTCGAGTCGCTAGCTTCAGAAGCTAAAGATCTTTGTATAGAATATTTCATCCCTAATTTCACCCCTCTAAATCCATCCCTGTTAAAATAAAATTATAAGGATATTTTTTATTTAAATAGAAGTATTCCAAAATAAAATTTCAAAACTGTAAGTTAAAAAATGAAGAAGATTCATATAATCGATTTCATCCCTTTTCACACACTTAGGAATTAAATTTTAAAATACCCTTTTTTAGTACAACCTCTAGACATTTAGACAAACACACCCTCCAAATTTCAAGTCGCTACGACCAGCAGTTTAGGCTGTGCGTTGTCTGTTAGTCAGTCAGTCAGTCAGGACAAAGCCTTATATAATATGTATTGGTGTATGGATGTATGGATTAGACGTATAGCCATCGGGGATCAAAGCATACAGGCTGCTAGGAATGCTAACACGTGATGAGCCACATAAAGCTGACCGTGCGAAAAACAGCTAATACTTAGATCCACGCCCACAACTTTTAGTTGTGTCTGACCTTGGGCTTTATTAATTGTCATCGCGAAACATAGGCTCACTGGAAAATGGACTCATATAAAACTAAACGGAAGATTATTTAGAATGAGCGGAATCCGAAAAATAAAAACGCTATCAGCTAATTCCGTAACCTGTTAAAGTCTCTGTTTCTATCAGAAAATGTTCGACGTGATTCTTTAAATTGGCATAACTTTTTTATTTATGAACCGATTGACATGAAACAAACACTAAATGTTAAGTGAAGCTTACCACAATGTATTAGTGAAAACCATACCTAAATCGGATAAGCCGTTTCTGAGATTAGCGCGAACAAACGCACAGACAAACAGACAAACAGACAAACAGACATACAGACAAACAGACAAAAATTGTAACAATCATTGTTTTGGGTTCTATTTGCGTTGATAAAGGCCCCAGTAATTTTTTTCTCATATATCTTCCATGTACAGACAGTGATCGGTTACATTTTTATTATATGTATAGATAGATATAATGTACGATTTCCGTAAGATCAAGCAGGCAATATTCCCATACAGGCACACATCTTAATTTTCACGCGAACGATATACTTTACTTCGGCAGAGAGTACAAAATATAATTTGTACGTCTTTAGGTTTTCAAGATATTCAATTTCCTGCTAGAGTAACGTTTTACAGAATCGTGTACCCCTAAAACCATTTTAAGTGCGCCTCTTGAATAAACGTAGTTTACGTATACGTACCTAGCTCTTATTTTGTGATTATTTGTGACAGAATTAGATTTAAGGAAAAATCTATAGTTTTTAAGTAATCGCGATTTCTTAAAATTCGAAAAAATATCGCAGCACCTAAATGAGTAAACTTATAAGCTCACTGAAAACTATATTCGGTCCTGCTTGACACTTATAATAACCATTAAAAGTTTCAGAAGTATAAATACAAGACTTATTGAATAATACTACTAGTCAAAATGCCGGTGGCAAAGATTTAAATCTTTAGATGCGTTCATACTCTATTTTAGACGCACGAAAACGTGTCATCCTTGGGAAGAGTGATCTCACTCTTTACGTCGTAGTCACTAATAGCACAGTGAACGGTGCACGTTGTTTACTTACATCTCTTGTTATTGGTAATCAAGCCACTAAGTGTATCAAATATGCCTACCTGTGCCTTTAAAAAATGTTCTAATAACATAAGAAACACAACAAATCTCAGGAAATTATATATTATGCGTAGATACTGAATTATTAACAATTTTTACAATGTGTGCAAAAGAGAAGGACGCTCACAACTAACTCTTCTTGACAATAATGGCAACTATGCAACCTGCACTGATGATATGTAAATAACTTGGAGCAATACATACGGGAGCTATTTCATGAAACAAGACCTGATAATATAAAGTTTGTTTGTAACGATAAAGGACCAACTATTACACAGACTGAAGTTTAACATGCCGTCAAAACAACAAAAGCAGGCAAAACTTGTGGTCCTGATGAAATACCAGTCGAGATTATTGGGCTGGTTGAGGAATGTGACCTTGACTATTTGGTTAACCTCTTTAATACAATTTACGATTCCGGTATCCTTCTGACTGGCTTAAATCAACATTTATTGCCTTACCAAAAATCAGTAGTCAGTCAGTCTTAGTGACTATCGAACTATTTCACTCATGTCAATGATTAAAATTATTTTTAAAAATAATTCACTACAGAATTTACTCAAAATTTGAGTCAACTCAATACTATCAGACACCCAGTTTAGTTTCAGAAGCGGCCTGGGTGCTAGAGACGCACCCTTTGGATATCAAGTGCTGGTACAAAGATGTTGGGATAAGAACAGGGATTTATTTGTCTGCTTCATTGATTATGAAAGGGCTTTTGACAGAGTACGCCATGAGAAACTGATGGAAGTGCTGCAGAAAATAGGCTTAGACTATAAGGATTGTCAATTTATAAGGAACTAACGAAAAACGACAAATTATCATCATACGTCGAGATAGAGAGAAGAGCACGACAGGGCTGTATTCTGTCGCCCTTACTGTTTAATTTGTATGCCGAAGCCATTTTCTCAGAGGCGTTAGAAAACAGTCCAGACGGAATATCAATTAACGGCAAATCGCTTAACAACTTCAGATATGCTGAGGACACAATATTAATTGCAGATAGTTTGAAAGGTCTTTCAAAATTTAATCAACTCGGTAGCTTCTGTCTATTCAGCATAAGGAATCAACATCAATACAAAAAAGACTAAATTTATGGTAATGAGCCGAACACCAGAGCTAAGTACTTCCTTATACTTGAATAGTCAGGATCTCGAGCGGGTTTCTAGATTTAGATACCTGGGCACAATGGTTGATGATAAAGGTAATCACAGCCTCGAATACGCTGTAGAATGGAGCAGGCACGTAAAAAAAAATAAAAGAGTACTTTGCGACCAAAATCTGTCTATATCTCCCAGAACACTTATAGCAAGCTGCTATGTATTTTCGGTACTTCTTTACGGTGTCGAAGCTTGGACGCTAACAGAGGCTATGTCCAGAAAACTAGAAGCGTTCGAGATGTGGGTGTACCGACATATGCTAAAAATATATTGAACAGACCGTATACGAAATACCACTGTGTTTCAGAGAATGAAGAAGGATCTTGAAGTGTGTGATCATGTGATGCGTAACACCAAAAAGTATGCGCTCATTCAACTTATAATCCAGGATAAAATAGTAGGTAGAAGGAGGCCTGGCCGCAGAAGGACATCATGAATCAAAAATCTGCGACAATGGTTTGGCAAAAGACCGCGTTCCCTGTTTAGAGCAGCGGTATCCAAGGTGGAAACATAGCTTAGTAAGAAGAAGAAGAAGTGAAAGAGAGCGGATGATTCCAATTACAATATGCAGGACCGATTTTCACTGTATAATTTTTCATCGTTTCGACATCTTTAACTTCATACAGACTACACACAGACTTAAAACGTGGACTGATTTTGAAAGCGCAGTGTGCATATATAGCAATTTATATAACTGGACGATAGCATAACTTTGACGTCAACGTACAAGAAACTGGCTCAACCCAGTTTCTTGTACGTTGTTGTTGTTTTCTTGTTCAGTGGTGTAGATTCAAACCAAAATTTTGTGTATTTAGTCAATTAATATAATATTGCAAAGTTTCAGCTTAGAATGCATGGTATATTAAAAAAAAAAAATATACAAAAATCAAAACTTGTAAAAATTTCGGAAATTAAAAATAATAACAACCAAATAATAAATCATGGAAAACATATTTATGTAAGCAAGCCTCTCTCTATAAGCCAGTTTATAAGAAGTCACCGCTTCTCAAACTTTTGAATTTTAACTTATGAAATAATAATTATTTCTCCAATTTGCGCCTGTTCTCGACTTTCGCATCCCGGCACCCACCCACCAGAACTTGTTGCGTTGTTAAAAACGCATTGTGTTCGTGCCACAACGGAATTTAACCCATCGTGGACACTACTCAACTACTGTAGACACAATAGATGTTTTATTGTTAATTTGTTATCACGGCCATATACTTACGTTTACTGTCCTGGAAAATGTTAAGAAACGTTAAACAAACACAAAAACATTATTAACTTTAATTTTCATAGGCCAGAACCATCGCATTAATATTAACATTAATTTTCATAGGCCAGAACCATCGCATTCATAGCTTACATCACAGACTAAGTAGAGAACGTTGCTTACTTAGAACTCTTATTGCAATCTGTAGCGCGTAGTAGTACTTGTTCTGAGCGCGTAGTCTATAGTTTATGCCATGTTCTATGCTCTGAAATTGTATTTTCTGAGGTAACACTATTTGCTTGGTCTACTGATTTTAGTGACATTTAATTTTAATTTTTGGGAATAGTAGAATAAAAATAACACTTCTATTTAATTATTCTACATGATGAACTGATAGCACAATGCTACAGCTTTGCAAAAAAGAGTAGAAGTTCATAGGGGCGCTATCGCAAAGGCTAGCAACCCTGATAGTATAACATAATAATTTTGATACTTGATTGAGTCATCTAAGAGATTTGGTTTGTGTTTGTGAGTCTACCATGGCCGCGGTCGTAGTATGCGTAGCATCTCTACTTGATCTGTGGTCGTAGTGATTAAAAGAGCAGTTTTGAAATTTTTTATTCTTTTATGAATCTAATATTGAGGGTATTTAACACCCGAAAATTGTTAACCCATGTCTTGGCTTGGCCTTGCCGCCACATCATTTTCAGATATTTCATCACTGCTGGTATTGCAGTTTTAGGCAATTATTTTAAGAGCAGATCTTTTTGAATAATGAAATAAATTAAGTTAACAACAATGCTTTGTTAAATAGTTGCAGTAAAACCAATCATGCATATTATAAAATATAGTACTATACATCTATTGAGGGTGTTTGGAAAAATTTTCAACACCATTTTCTGTCACTTAGGTGATTTTGATTTTTGTGAGTGGAAGACCATCTTCCATTCACAAAATTCAAAATCAAAATTCATTCACAGTTTTAAATCAATGAATGAATCATTCACAGTCGATTGATTGATTGAAAGCGCTTTGACAGTTGCCTGGATCTGAAGCCTCAGTGCTGCCACCTCGTGGGCACCATTTGAGAAAACCTTCTACTTCTTCTTCTCCTTTTTTTTAGCAACAGAGCCGACGATTGTGTCAGCTATTTCTGCCAGCGTCAAGTGTAGAATAATATTCTTGTTGATGATATTAATGGTATACTACAATGATAAAATAGAAAAAATGTAGATGAAATTAAATGGCAACCATCTTCCGTGAAAACAAAAGATCGTTCGCCGAGAAAACCTTCAATATGACTATGATCACACTGACACGACTGACACCCCACATGCTCTGATTTCATGATTTCATTCGCTTCAAACAAGAAGCAACTATCAAGTTAGATGACATTATAATTAAACTGGTGTTGCCAGCAAATAATAAAATTAGTTACTGTTCTGTTTCTAGACTATTTTGCCAATTTGTACCGTTTTTCCTATTGGTATATAGCAAAATAATACCCAGTAAATAAAATACAATATCTGAAGTAAAGCCTCACCTTTTAAATTAGTTTTCTTTTTTTCATTTTTTCACTGATTTTATACTTTTGGTATGAGAACACTAATCATACAAGATTTTTTTTGTGTTAGTGTGTGTGGGGTGCTGCTGAATTCTAAATTTCAAGCAATATAATTACTTCATTTTTAACATGTAGGTAGTAAATTGAAGTGACTACCATTTATGTTGAAAAACATAGTTTTTGTATCGATGTGATTCTACAGAACGCAGTCTCCTGTTGACTTGACATATTGTTCTCCATCATCGTCTAAACTTGGTTGTTAAAATGTCGGGTGATCACAAAACATTGATAAAAGGGAATCCGTCGCAGTATGTAAAATTAAATGTGGGCGGCACTTTGTTTTACACTACTATTGGTACTTTAACTAAGAGCGATAATATGCTGAGAACGATGTTTAGTGGCAGAATGGAAGTGCTGACAGATTCTGACGGTATGTGCGCCAATACTTTTTAATTCGTTCTTTAAGTTTTGGCAAGTAATAGCGATAAAGTACAAATAAATATTATCTGTTATGGTTTTTGTTGTAGGTTGGATATTAATCGACCGATGTGGTAAGCACTTTGGCACAATTCTGAATTACCTGCGCGACGGCACTGTAGTCCTGCCTGACAATTATCGCGAAATCATGGAACTTCTGGCTGAAGCCAAATATTTCTTGATAGAAGAACTTACTGAGTCTTGTCACCAGGCACTTGGTAAAAAGGAAAGTGAAGCAGTACCAATATGCCGAGTACCCTTGATTACTTCACATAAAGAGGAACAATTGCTTATTATGTCTACTTCTAAGGTATGTCTAAACTAATTAATGATAAAAATCTTATAAATTCTATCTAAATAAAATTACAATCTTGATTTATTTTTGACTAGCCTTCCGCAGCGCGTTTTCTCACCCTTGTTAAATTACCTCTTTGGTTACTGCTCTGCTCCCGTCGCCAGTAGCGTGACCGGGCTATTGAGCAAAAATAATTATTCAAATCCGACGAGTAGTTCCAGAGATTAGCACTTTAAAAAAAATTCTGCTGGCCTTCCTCGCAGAGCTGGGATGGATCGAGTGATCGCCGCCCACCTACACGCAAAATACGCACACAGTCGTGGAGTTGCGGAAAACAGCCCGTTCATACCACTACCAATACCAATAGCACTTTTAAACGAACAATCAAACACTCTTTTTCTTTATATTTAGTATAGATTCTAAATGCAATTTTTTATTATTAATATTAAGTTTCATGGTAAACATTTTGTTTTGGGATTTTTTCCTCTATTTTCTTATGATTGTAATAAATGTGTCTATTCTAAGCTCTTTATAAACTGATTCTAAACTATTGAAACAACTGAAACTATTTTACCCAAAACAGCTGCACTTACTTGCAAAATGACAAAACAGCGTTTTGAGTTTTGATAAAATGCAGAACAAAATAATTTTCTTCAAATATTTTACCTAACTAGATATTTATCATAGCCATAGTCTCATAATGTGGCAGGCTTATGAATCACAAAACATAATTAATTACCTGGGCAGGCTTATTTACTGTTATACTATAATTTATACTATTTCAAGTGTAACAATATTCTGCTAATTATGTTACAGCCCGTAGTGAAGCTCCTGATAAACAGACATAACAACAAATATTCCTACACAAGCACATCAGATGATAACTTATTGAAAAACATTGAATTGTTTGACAAACTTTCATTACGATTCAGTGGTCGCGTATTATTCATAAAAGATGTAATTGGCTCAAATGAGATCTGCTGTTGGTCTTTCTTTGGACATGGCAAGAAATGCGCAGAAGTTTGCTGTACATCAATTGTGTATGCAACAGACAAGAAACATACAAAAGTGGAATTCCCTGAGGCAAGAATTTATGAAGAGACGTTAAGTATTTTGTTGTATGAGAGCAGAAATGCACCTGACCAAGATTTAATACAGGCCACACAGTCCGCCCGTGGTGCTGTGTCTGGTCTCTCAGCCACTAGTGATGAAGAAGATGAGCGTGGCTTGGCCCGATTAAGATCAAACAAACAGAATAACCCATCTTAGCGGTTACATTTAGGCTTGGCGCGCCTTCGGAGCTCGAAATGGTCCGGCTGATATCCAGCTAGCCATTTTTTGCCATTTTGCTGGCTGCCCTGCTTCAGTCTGAAGACTTGACTCAGTTATGTCCTTCATCATTCATCATGTGAATTCTTCTATGGCTCTCTTGAATGTGGAAGAATGGTTGTGGTGAGGCATTTTTGATAGGCAAATGACATACTATGGACAACTTTCTGCTAACACTATGTCTGTGTCTGTTTTGTGTATATTAGGTAAAATATCTTAGAATATCAAATAGATTTTATGACAATGTATAGTGCAAAATTAAACACAGTAATACATAATATCTTACTTTCAGTGATTCAGTCCAGAACTAGTTGAAATTGTGGTAAACACTTATATTGAACCCTCTAGCTAGCCTTTGTGGATGAAAGAAGTAAGATGAGAAATGCTGCTTGACAAATATTGTCAAAGAAGTTCCATGTCTGATAATATTCCACTGAGGCCAATATATCAACAGTATTTGTTAATTATGTGCAACACCAAATTAATATTAAATGGAACCGTAATTTGGTATTTAAGCATTGTTCATGATACCTGCCATATATGTTGTAATAATACATGTTTCATTGTTATTTTTAGCTTGGTGTTGCCACACACTTGGATATATTTATACATACAAATGTGCAATTAATTACTTTCAATGCCTTTTTGCTAAAAAAACATGCGAAAATATATTTTAAATATTGTTTTCATATTGAAATGCTATGAGCATTTACTCATCAGTGTGCAACGTCGCATTTTTAGTGTAATAATGGGAGCTATATTTTAAAAATGTTCTGTTATCATGCTAAAATTAGGTGAAGCTGTATAAAAAGTAAGAAAATAATTATGTTTACAGTTTTCTTTTTAAGCAATTTTTTTTTATATTATAGTCTACCAAAGTGACTTCACCCCGCCTGATGTTAAGCAGTCAGTTGAATCCAGAAGTGGCGGCCACTGTACCAAAAGCCATCGTCATAAACTGCTGGTATGGTAGCCTCCACTATGGCGGCTGGGAATGGGGTTAGGGGAAGGGAATGAGGGAGGTGAGGAAACGGGAAAGGGAGAAAATTGGGCCTCCAGCGCTCTCACTTACCAGTAGTACGGATACTACTACTCTTAAGTCGATCTTCTATGAGAGGGTAGTACTTCTCTGGACAATCCGGCCCATTCATGCTGAAATCAGCGTAGATCTACTAACGTGTAATATAATAATACATTTGATACTTAAGTTGCTTTAATTTCATAGTAAAATAACTGTAAGGATAATGGTTACTTACTTTTTATACAGCTCTCACTTAATTTTAGCATGTTAACATACATATTTTTAAAATATAGCTAAGATTAAATGATAAAAATTTAAAACTACGAAATATGACTAAATTGCGACATTGCCACTCATGACGCGTAAACACTCATAACACAATTTGAAATAAGTTATGAAAGCTACCAAGGTTTTCTGTAGTTGTTTTGTTTGAAAAAATGCAGTTATTTATACTTGTGGACTTGGGGCAAGCATATAAATGGTATTTCCAATGAATATGTACATATTATATGTGTGTTGCATGAAATGTTTATTCAAGTGTAAATAGGGTAATTTACTAATTATCATTCTATTTGGAATATTGTACAAGTACTGCAGTACATCTATGTTGTAATTCTAATATAAAAAATAATGTTAAGCTTATTATTATCACAATACTTACACAGCTCAAGTGGTTTGCCAAATCAGTGTTATCTTGTAAGTTTAATTAGCCTGACATTACTTTCAGCTTGTTTTTTGATTAGAAAAATGCAAATATTTATTAGTTTATATTCCTTAATTTAGAAAGTAAAGTAGAAAAATATAAAATTAATAATGAAATACAATGCTTGTAAATGGTAAATCCCTGTTCCATATACCAAACAGTATGGCAGTGTTGTCAACTAAAGAGTTAATTGTTTCCTTTGTTTTTTTTATTCTAATACTGTTATTCTGTTTATGTATTATAAGATGATTGTAACTTCTTTAATGAAATTGTCTACTTATCCACTCAGCATAATTTTGAGTTATATTCTTTTAATTTAAAAGATAATAGTATAATATGGGTAACTCACATAATTTGTTTGTTGTCTAATCAGGACAGGTTAGGGTCACTTAGCCCAATGAATTTTAGATCTTTCCTCGATTCTATAACAGTCTTTGATTTTTTAGTATTTATCGTTACTTTAGTCCACTTTATGTTTTTCTAACTTTTTCTTTACAAATATTTAAATATGTAATAACAACACATCACTACTACACAGATAATCATTTTATTGTAAACAAAAAAGTAATTGACTTCACTGTACAGGCAGTCAATGTATTTTTTTTTAGCCTGGCAATAACTTAATGACTTCTTAATGACTTAATGTCTTCCGCTCATAGTTATATAGAATATCCTCAACAAAAAGTGGTACTGTGTTTAATTATGGTGTGCATTCGTACTATGATCTTGTCAAATAGAGGTGTCGGTTCCAGTTGTATTTTATCAAACATTAAATTAATTATGTAGTAAAAAGCATGGAACACTGTATGTACCTGATATTCGAATGAACAGAAGGCAGGGACCGCCTATAAGTTTGTATGCGCGAACTAAATATTTGCCTTATAACAAGATTGTTTCACTGTCTTTTAATTTGACATAATGCAATTACTTTGGAATTAATGGAGGGTATTTATAACATTACTAGCTTTCCGCGGCGTGGTTTCACCCGCGTCTTTGCTTACTTAGTTCTTTGCCCCGTCGCCAGTAGAGTGATGTTACATAGCTTAAAACCTTTTTCAAGAGCTGGGCTATTATACGCAAAAAGAAGTATTCAAATCCAACGGGTAGTTCCAGAGATAAAACAAACAAAACTCTTTCGCTTTATATAATAGTATAGATTACACAACGTGCGTAATAGAAACACCTTATAAAACGCGAAATAGAGTATGTTTCTAGTATGCTATAACATTAGGAATTTTTGAAAAACATACCTAAACTTTTAGAACTTATAAATAACCTTTAAAGCCTTTAAATAATTACCAAATTTTGTCATTTTTAGTAAGTGTAAAAATAGTTGCAAGGTTTTAAGTTACGGGTATTTTTTGTTTTACTAGGTGATGAATAATTTATTAGAAAATATTATTTTTCTCAAAGCATCTATTGTTTAAAATCTTTTACTTTATGTGTTGCACCTACTTGGATACCAAAATATGACGAAAATCGCTCAAACTTTAAAAGGCTCTATCTTATAATAGAGTAGGTATGTTTAAAAAATTCGTACGTTTTATAGCATATTGTATAAAGATGTTCCTTTTTTGCGTACGCTGTATGTGAAGGCACCTGCTTAAATATTTTATTTATGGAAACTTGAGAACTATTAGGATCTAGTATAGGTACAATAACAGAATCGACACCATTTTGTGACCTTTGACTGTAGTTAAGTGGTAGCAATTGTAAAAAGTATATGGAATGGTATTATGGTTTGATTCAGATTTTTATGTACACTCTAGTCTGATATTGTATTGTTCCATTAGACTTTTTGTAATATGTATGTAGAACTTGTAACGTGAAGATAGGTATTGTGCAAAGCATGTTTTATAATGTATGTGTCTGTAACTGTGACGAATATAAATTTATGAAGATGTATAAATATGTACTATGATTTGTAGGAGATGCATTTATTGATTCTGAGAGAATAGAGCGTAATTAGAGTCGTCGTCCATCTGATTAAATTGATACTACTTGTACTTAACACTTTCTACCATCAAATGTAATTCGCTCAATTTTTTATTTTGTCTATTACTAAGATTTATTAAAAAAATATATAAATTATGTTGCTTTGGATCTTGTCGAAAGAATTCAGCAATAATTTGTAATGTATTGCACTCAATACTAGCGTCATACGGCTGTAGAGAAAAAATCTTTTTCTTTCGCCACCAGTTGGCGTCACTTCAACTGTCGCATTAGGGCAATCAGAGGTTCACACTTTCAAAAAGCGCTTGACAGTTAGACCTGACGCATCGGTGCAGCCCCTCGTGAGCGCCATTTTAAAAACCCTCTCAGCAATTTTTGTGCATATGCACGTGAATTATCCCTTTTGTAAATTAAACATTAAAATTGCCGAAATGAACTGAAACATATTTGTATAAATAGTGCTGTCAAAAAGGGCGACCTTTTAACAAAGTGGCGCCAACGGGTGGCGAAAATTTTTCTAAACACCCTCATTGATATTATGCGTCTTCTCGAATCAAGCACCCGGTAAAGGATAAAGTGTGATTAGAGTCTAAATTACATTTGAGCAGATAGAAAAATATTTTTTAAATTTATAGTAGGTATTCAAGCAAAGACATTTCAATAGTTTTTATAATGTAAAATGTAGAATATAATAAATGTGGAGAATATAATTATTTAGAGGCTAATAAAAATGGATTGAATAGTGAAGTGGTCGTTGTGCAATGAGAGTATGAACTTCTAGTACACTTTGCAAGACTGTTTCTTAACAAAAGAAGTCCTTGAAGATGAATGTAAATTTATTATACTTGTTATTACAGAATATTATAATGCTCACTGTTTAGCTGTCTTACGTTGTTTTATTTATATTCCTACTAGCTATTGCCCGCAGCTCCGCCTGCGTGAATGTCGGGTTATCGCATTATAATTATTTTTACTAATTTGTTTATTTATTTATATTTAAGGATCTCCAACAAAGGATGTACACAATTGTAACTTAAGAGTAAATAGGACACAAACATTTTAATGTACTCCTTCAATTAGAGGAGACCACATCATGCAAATATTGGTAACAATTAATAATTAATTTAAATCTATGTATTACGAACATTAATTTACTGTTTATACGTTGACCATTTTTTTAAACTGATCCCTATTTTAACCCCTTTAAGACAAGTTTTCGCGATAAAAATAAATAGCTTATGTTGTTCCTTTGGGAAGCATTA
Source organism: Parascotia fuliginaria (assembly GCA_963082885.1). Lineage (NCBI taxonomy): Eukaryota > Metazoa > Arthropoda > Insecta > Lepidoptera > Erebidae > Parascotia > Parascotia fuliginaria. The sequence goes on along the minus strand of OY720174.1, from coordinate 7,923,228 downwards.
TGATTACTTACTTTTTATATAGCTTTCACGTAATTCTAAAAAGTGTTCTGAAAACATTTATAAAATATAGCTCTGATTAAATGATAAAAATTAAAAAGCACAAAAATATGACACTAAATAGGGTGTTTTACTTTAAATGAGTAAAAATCTAAAAATATATAATTGAGATAGCTTAGGCAAAAAGCAGTCGGAAAACTTTACTTTTAGTTCATAAAAAAGTAAACTAAATTTTAAAATTCAATTTAAAGTTATGAATTGAATTTTAAAATTAGATATATAATGGCGACTACTTTAAATTTTAAAGTAGTCGCGAGTCAAATTACGCGCGAAATTTGAAAATGCAACATTTAAATGCATTTTATGGCACTTAACGATTGAATAAAAAATTAGAAATTTTTTGTTGTTTATTAGCACTATAGAATCTAATTGAGACACTTTTTAAAAATGGGTGTAATACCCTATTGTGACGTTGCCACTCTTTTGTGTGAACGCTCTTAAACGACTACTCATGTATGGATTTGATATAATATTAGTATAGAAAAAAAACCATAAGTTAAGGGTTAAGCTAGAAAATTAGTTTAAAATATATACCGGAATTTACTGTAACCAAGCAAAATGTATCGGAGTTTGAAAAAAATACTTTGGACTTGCCTGGTTTTTTAAGATGGCAAATGTGGCAAATGCGGGAAATGGACTGGTTTTGCCGAATTCCAATAACGAAGGCCAATCAGCATAAAGCTCGGATAAAGCTCCATCACGGTAATATTATCTATACAATATTGTAACTCGGCCGTATCTTTGAAATAAATGCCTACAACCGCGCGGAACGTAAACATGCGATAGGGCTGCCCACCTTCAGCATTTTAATTACATTTGCCTACTTTGTGTTTCCATTAGTTTTGTGATTGTAAATATACTTTTTTATCTAAAGAAACAAAATACTTTGTGAATCGGCAGTGTTTAATAAAAAATCGTGTTGTTTTTGATTGGAAATTTATTTTATCTAGTATTTTTCATATACATATTACAATAAACAACTACTATTATTAAAATACTACGTCTTTACTTTGAATTATACAAACTAACAAAACAAAACACACATGTCCCGAGGTTTTAACACCAGCGTAGGTACCTACCGTATCATGATTCATGAACCGCCTATTTTACTCGTGTCAATCCCTTGCCCTTACTCTATTCACTTTATTTATTAATCCAGACATCTTCTTTTTTCGGAAGATAAAAGGATATACTTACCCATTAAAAAGACACACAATATGTACCTACCTATTGGTAAGTAAAATTATTTTATAGTCTTACCTTTCAGTTTCCAGGTAATCTAAAAAAAGTTATCTCTGGATGCGTTATTGACGAATTCATGCAACCAAAAACAGCACAATATATCCTACTCTTTATATTAAATATGTACTGAACTTACTTCCAGTAAAAATATTGCGCAGTTATTGTTAAAAAAACAACACACCGTCCGTTCGTCACTGCGGCACAGTTGCGACTGTCTGCACGCCGAGCGCATGCTTAAATCTAGACGCATAGGCATAGCTCGCGCTTCGTCCGTTTGTATGAAGTTGGAATACTGTATAAAAAATATTACCGTGGCTCCATGCTATATCCTGATTGGCCGTCGCGGACATGCTCGAGTTTGATATTATATACTTGTCTATGGACATACTGGGATACTCACTGAGTTAAGGGTGTGCAATATTTCAGAATGCTATCTAGGTATTATGAGAAATGAACTAAGATAGAATGTCAACTTTTCCAGTGGCGGTAGATGACGCTGCTTTTTGAAGACAGTAAATGAAATACGCAAAATGCTTTTAAAATACCAGAAATTTTATATAAATTACATACCTACATTATTCGGGCATCTGTCCTTTCAACAGAATTTATTTAGTAAATCATAGGCCATCTTCCCCCTCTGGACATAGGCCTTTCCCAATTTTCGCCACCTTGGTTAGTCGTGAGCCACCCTTATCCATTACTTGCCCACCATTTAGTAAATAATGGTTTACATGGTGTTGAAACAATACATATTTTTTATAATGTTACACAACCAGAGGCCCTAGACAAGTGGCAAAGATTTCTATTCTATTCATAGAATTTAAACAAAATGTATTGGATAGACATAAGCTAACGCCAACACATAAGTCAATCTCATAATATTTTTTATCTATTCTATGAATAGAATAGAAATCTTTGACACTTGTCTAGGGCCTCTGTTCCTTTTTTAAAGCCTGTTAAAAAGACAACATTTAGTTAGGTATAATTTTATTGAACATATATTAAATTTCTTTTATAGCATTCTAAACTACATAGAGGATTACCTGTTTTTGAACAGTTGTACTTTTTTATATTCGAACAACCATCAACACAACAAACAATAGGCTTAGGTGGTTCAATAGGAGATCTCTTTTCTATAGGGAATGGAATTCCGGGTGGTAATGATAAAGATATTTCATTAATACTGTTCTTGTAAACAATCATAGGTTCTAGTTTCTTAGCAGGTTTACCCTTATGGATATTTTTTAAGTTTTTCGACTCTTGTTTTTTGAGAAGTCTGTCCATAGTTTTCTTTTTATCCTTTTCTCGTTTTTCATCAGCCAGTTGTTTTCTTTTCTGAGACTTTAGTGCAGCTTTTTGTATGGCCTCCTCAGTCATCACCTTTTCTTTGTATCCTGATGGTAATGCTAGAAGAACTTCCCCACCAGGACTGGTTTCTTTGTCTGTGCCTCTTTCATACATTGCTCTTTGTCTTGCTGTCATCATTTTGGGATCTTTTGGTTTTATTTTCTTTAATTCCTCATCAACCTTAAATAAAACATGTTTACATATAAGTTATCTACTGCTAGATATCTATAACATGAGTAGGATTCCTACAATGTTAAAGATTTGTCTTCAAAATACTACTTAGTTTGTATGGTTAATGCAGATTAAGATTCAGTGCATGTAAAAGTCATCAAATAGATTGCATAGCATAGTTTACAAATCCTCGTTAGTTTGATAATATTTGCGAAAACCTACCTCTTCCAATTTGCCGGATTTTATCGCGTCAAGCCATCGTTCTTCTTCACTAGAGGTGCCACTTTCACGACCCTTTTTCTTTTTCTTAGACGACGTAGCTTTAGGTGGAGTGCTAGAGGATGAGCCAGGTATCGACCTGCGGGAGTCCGACGATGACTTCATGGTCTGGGCTTTTAACAAATCAGCCGCAGAAGTCCCCGGTAAGTCTCGACCCTTCACCTTCATCTTGTACGATTTATCAATCGCGTCTTCATACGATACGTCAATGGAAGACTCGCTATCGTACTCATTTTCTATTTTCCTCTTTTTGTGCTTCTTGTGCTTGTGCCTTTTGTGTTTTTTCGCCGGTGGCGTATCTGTAAGGTAACATTCCAATTATGTATTTTGTGACTGGTTGTCAAAGAAATAAAGGTTAATAAAATATTTATTTACCAATTATGATTTCGTCCTCTGTGGTGCTATGCTCTCGCTGTCTACGAACCATTTTCAATATAATATATTTATGTTATCAAATAACAAACACAATTAATATTTTCTTACAAATAAACATTTTCATTGTAATCAAAACAAAATCAAATCAACATTATTTTTGTGTTGGCACACTTGAGCACTTCACAGATTCAGAGAACAAGTTCAGCAAATCAGCGCACTTCCTGTTTTTGACAATTTTGACATTTAGGGTTGTCCTGTATTTTTTACTTTTATTTGTCCCTGGTTAAATGACTGTGTTTATCGATTATTCGACTAGACCTAAATTTATAAATTCAATTAAAATCTTATTATACTCTCAACTTAATCATTTTAATAGGAGGGTTAACGAGTTATGAGTGGCAACGTCGTAATTTAATGTCTTATTTCGTGGTTTTCAATTAGTATCATAAACACAACATATATTCAAAATAACACAATATATGCTATTATTTGCTTAGAAATATAGAACTGTAAACGCAATGATTTCTAACTTTTTATACTGCTTTCACCTAATTCTAGCATTTAAACAGAACATATTTTTAAAATATAGCTCCGATTAAATCTTGTAATTTATGTTAAAAACCACGAAATATGACAATAAATTGAGACGTTGTTATGCCACATGACTCGTAAACGCTCATAATCTTTAAAATTCATAGATAGTAAGTAAATGCGAGTACTCGCACTAGTTCAGTTGTTAGTCTGGTTAAACGCGTTTTAAATGGATGTAATCAAGCATTCATCGGAAGTGATCTTGCCTGATGCCATCTGTAAACGATCAATGTAATCCAAATTATACTTTAACCTTTATCGTCATTGGACGGTGTCTCCAAGGTCATCTCTGATGGAAGGCATGATTACTTCCGTGTAGAACGTCTGTTAACCGAAATTAAAAGTTTTAGGCCGACTGCCGCAGTCAAGGAGGGTAATGATTTTAATAGCAATAGTCATGGACGTAAGTATTACTTTTCTATCAGGCAATTGTCCAGATAATAGCTTTTTAGTAGCGAATGACGTCTGATACTCAGTTCTTCAACAGTTTGTTTTCTCAAACTTACCGCTAGATGGAGCGACGATTTACAGCGGGCGGCTGGCAAAAACTGATTGCAAACTGAGAATTTGCAACTGAGCTTTGGGAGAGGTATATGTCCAGCAGTGGACTGCCGCAGGCTGATGATGATCATATCACACAACGAGACAATATAAATTTTGAACGATTTTCCTTTTATTACACAGATGTGTATTAAAATTAATGTGTAAACATAATAATTTTCGTCAAATATAAGAAAGTACATAAGTAAGTATTTTTATTTATTTGCATAAAATGTTTAAATCGTTACATTCTCGAGTGCTCACGTCTGGCTATATGTAGATACGATGTAGGTAATAATATGCAGTACTTCATTTAAATAGGTAGGTAATTTACACCAAATGAATGTAATAAATACATTTATGTCTAACGAAGAGAACCATCTGCATCCATAATCGTCTTAATAATGATTTCGTTTATAACTTTTTACTTTCAGCCTTAAGACGATACACACACTGCTCCGCATCACGGAGCGTGTTCTTGCGTTGTTTGTAAGTTTGTATCTCTCTTTGAATACAAATCACACGTGGTGCAACACACTGAAAACGCATTTTTTTTTTATATTAGCCTACCAAAGTGACTCTACTCTGCCTAATGGTAAGCAGGAAGTGGAATCCAAGAAGTGGCGGACGCCATTCCAAAAGCCAAACTACTGGTATGGCCTCCACTATGGCGGCTTAGTGAGATGCTTTTTCACGCCCCGCTTAAAAAACCCAGGATCAAAATTAGATGGGAACAGATGCGCTGGCAAAGAGTTCCAGGCTTTAATTGAGCGATTTAAGATTAAAGGCGATAGAAGACGGCCATTGAGGCGATGTCTCTTCGCAGCTGTAAAGGTTCAAGGGTCTTAGTAGCCTCCGGGCTTCCGATGATACGGACTGCTCGCCGCTGCAACCTATCGAGTGCATCCAGTAAGTACTGTGCGGAGCCATCCCAAAGATGAGAGCAGTACTCCACGCAGGAACGAACCTGTGTCTATATGAAGAAGACAGAGCAGCTCGGGCGTGAAGTACCGCCTCACCCTGTTCAGGACACCGAGTTTACAGGAGGCGGTTTTAATGATGATTTACGCTCAGTGTAGATGTTCCTTCGCCACGCACCCCACAGCGTGGTGCAGGGCCGTGTGTGATTGAGTGTTCACAGTTATGAGTGGCAACGTCGCATTTTAGTGTCATATTTTTGTGGTTAACAATTTTTAGCTTAAAATAGGCTTAAAACTTCCAAGGCGTTACTTTCATAGTAAAATAACTAAGAATTGTGGTTAAGTATTTACTTTCTATTCAACTTTCACGCAATTTTAAAAGTGTGTGGTGTTGATAATATTTTTAAAATTTAATAAGTCTCCGTTATGATAAAAATTGAAACCACGAAATTATTACACCAAATTGCGACGTTGCCACTTTTATGTGTGAACGCTGGTTGAATTCACCTTTTACCACTTGTTCTCTACTTAGTCTGTGCTTTCCGCTGGGCGTGTTAGCTGTAACTGTTATGTTAGTTGAGATCCGCAGTTCGAACTAAAGTAGGATGGTGCATTAGGTGCAGGGCAAGATAACTCTTAAGTTCTTTAGCGTGCTCAAGTAAGAACACGAGACTTCCTTTAGCCCCTTCCCTTTTGCATTTTATTAGTAGAAAACTGAAATGAAGTTTACTTCCTTTTTTATCGCAGTAAGATATTCATTACAATAGACAATTAAATTTTTGCTCCATCCACGTTACATACTAATGATTCTATCTCATTCTTTATGAATTTTTATGATTCTAATTGTATCTGTCGCAAGCAAATTGTATTAATCATTATATTTCACTGCGCAACTGTATTGCTGACAATAATCTTTTTCTTTCTTTCCTTTTAATCGGCTGTTTACAATCTGCTTCGGCATTTTACATAACGCCGGATATGTTACCAGCTATGTAATTACCTACCTAATTTGGGATGTTTAAAGTAGCTTGACAACAAAATTATAATTCGTATACAGCACTCGCCGGCCACTACCGCGGCACGCTCGATTCGCTCGCTCGGCTCGTGCTCGGCTCGGGGTAACAGTAACCCAATCTGCCTTCTGACGGACTCATAAACTGCATCAAAGTAATAGACGACTTTGAAATAAATATTTTAACCAAGTATGCAAACTTTCTATACAGATTAAAATTGAAACCTTTAGATTGGTTCGTGAACTTTAAAACAGCGTAGGGTCATATCCTTAAGTTTAAGTTTGTGTACTGGAAAGGACCTTAAGACTTTTTGAAGAAAAACAGAAATTTAAGGAGAATTGGTTTAATAAAAAAAATGATTTTAACAATAGACACAAACTTTATGCAAGGGTTTATTTATGTTTTAATAAGGTGTATTACCTCCACGTGCCCTTATTACGGATTCTAATCGGTTCCACATAGATTTTATTAGGGTTATTAAAAGATCTTGCGGAATATTGTCCCATTCTTCTGAAAGTGCTGTTCTTAGTGCTGCCACTGTCGTGGGCACAGGATTTCTCGCATATACAGCTCTTTTTAAATTGTCCCAAACATGCTCAATGGGATTAAAATCCGGGCTGCGTGCTGGCCAATTCATTGTACGTATCCCAACCTCTTCGCAATATTGTCGAACTTGTGCAGCAGCGTGCGGCCGGGCATTATCCTGCATTAAAGTAAAATTTTCGCCTATGAATCTCATGTAAGGCACCACGTGATCTTCTAAGATCTCTGTTATGTAGCGATGTGCAGTCAAACCCTCTCTATTACCGTTTTGAAGAACCATGTCTATGAACACAAGTTCTGTTTGCCCATTCATCGATATGCCACCCCAGACCATACACGAACCGCCTCCAAAAGGAACACGCTCCTCAATGCAACTTTGAGCATATCGCTCCCCACGTCGACGATAGACTCTTCTGCGACCATCTGCACCATATAAACATGTCCTACACTCGTCCGTGAACAATACGGAGGCCCATTGCTCTTCTGTCCAATTAAGGTGATCACGCGCAAATCTTAAGCGAGCTTGTCTGTGAGCTACAGACAACTTTGGACCATTTGCTGGTCTGAAAGGGGTGATATCCGCTTCCTTTAACCTTCTTCTTATTGTTCATGCACTCACATTTACTCCACGCACTTCATTAAGCTCTGTTTTGATGTTAACTGACGTGAGAAAACGATTTCGCAGGGAAGTTGTAACAATAAATCGGTCATCACGACCGGTGGTTGCTCGAGTCCTGCCTGTATCACGTCTCCTTCTGTAAGAACCTGTCTCCACAAACCTTCTGTATATTCTAGAAACCGTAGACTGGTTTAAATTTAAATTTCTACCAATCGTTCGTTGATCCAAGCCCTCCCGCACCAGTGCTACAATTTGAGCCGCTTGTTCGGACGAAGTATTCATATTATGGTTCAAAAACTCTCGATGAGTTAAAAAACTAACCCAACAATTCTGCTGGTAACAATAATTCAATTGTCAAAAGAATAAAAAATCAATGCAAATCAATTTAAAACTTTGCTTTAAATAACACGCGAATCTGATACTACGAGTAAATTTTCTTTTCCCGGCTATATTCATTTGTTTTACTGCAGTTCTATTTTTAAATTTTGCTATTTTTAAGATTAAGAGCCAGTCTCTTAATATTTATATAATTTAATCTAAAAAGGTTGCATACTTATTAAAAAAAATCATTTCAAAGTAATCCTGATCTTTGATGCACTTTATGAGTCCGTCAGTTTACATAACGCCGATGCCAGCGAGCATTTACAAAATGCCGAGGCAATAGGTCAACGGCGGATTTATTCAATTTGCCTGTGACATATCTACCATAGACGTAATATACTAAACAGGACCGATAACTCTTAGAATTTGTATTTACGAAAATTAACTGTATAACTAGAAAATAAAGTACATTTTTTCGTTGCACCTTATACAGAGGCAAATCCGGGACAAGAAGAGGCCATGTATTGTGTCTCCTTCTTTCATCTTGCCAGTCTCAAATAATGTCTTTATAAGAAATTTAAACTTAGAACTTAGTTACAACATTTGTATTTTAATCGTATTTTAATGTTTCTGAACCAGGGTGTTATACTTTCTCTTTTATTTCTTAAAATGCAACTACTACCACTCAGTCTGGTGCACAGGAGATCGTGCATTACGCCGGTACTACCTTCCAATTTAACATTACATATTACAAACGTATTCGAAGTAGGTATGCTTCAACTAGAAAAACGAGTGATGTAAAATCTTTTCAAATATGTACTGTTTAGAACCAATAACGTCTTTGAATCGTGGCACTCCAAAATTAACGAAGTTTTGAAAAAGTGCACAGTGACGCTTAGCCGAATCAATTTCAGAATTTGAATGTACATTGAATACTAAAAGAAGAACTAAATATATAAAATACGATGACGTACTATGACACATTCAAATGCAACTAATAAATCAAGAAATAACATTGGAGTTTGCACATGGAAAACTCCCTTTTGATCGAGTTACCTTAAATGCAAGATGCCAATGAAGGCGTTATATCTAAACATAAAATTTGCCTAAAAAGCTGTTAGCCCTAATTGAGAAAAGCCGATGAAGCAGTATGGTAAATTTAAATTACCTATAAAGCAGTTTGCCTCAAATAAAAGATGACTCAAAAGCAGTTTGCTCAAAATACAAGATGACTGAAAAGCTATAAGTTTATTATGTGCATAGTTACAGCGTTTCAATAACAGCGTGAAGTCTCGGGAAAGAAATTACTTCACAAGTAGTCTTTTTACGACACGGTTCTATAGAATAATGCAAGTTGTTGACTGTAGCACATAGGAAATAATATATTTGATATTTATGCAATATTTTTAAATGTTATATGTTTACTTAAATATGCTGGATAGCCGAAACTAAATAGAACGGTAAATCCGAAACGTCAGATGCGTATAACGTTTCAATCGTTATTCTTGACTTAATCGAGAGAAAGGAATAAATCACCGGTAACTTCTATCTTCGATTTTCAAAGTAGGCCCAAATGTAGTGTTTATGGTCCAATGTATCAATATCTACAAAATGTTCAATATGTACGGCACGGCACAAATATAAGCCAAACGTAGTCCGGGTTACAATCTTTCCATGGACAAAAAAGACCAGTTCTTACAGGCGTTTCCCGTTTAAAAAATCTGTAACCCTATCCAGGTGTGGTATAAAAAGCTTTTTGCCGATTTATTAATTCAGTCTTTATACTTTATGGTAGATCTGGCGTTCACGGGCTCTTGGTCAATAACTTTTTAGTCTAATAGAAGGCTCGTAGTTTAACAAACTTATTCAGAAAAGTGACATTTCGTTTTCTGAAATAAATGATTTTTTACTGACTTACAAAAAGTTATTATCTCATTTTTACTACTTATTACGTTACATCATATAACAGCCAATATATATATATATATATAGGTATATATACAGCCAAATATTATGTTAATATAGAATCACGCCCGGTTTTTCTTGAAGGTATATAATAGCCACCTTTTGCTAGCTATGTTAGGCCTTATCAAAAGGGGGTTAGCCACCATCGGACACAACTCCATCTATAGCCTAGGTGTTTAGATTATACCTACTTAAAATTTCTCGACACAATATCACTATATACTATACGAACCACATTCACTGTTCTATTTTTATTAAATCTGTATGTAGAATGGAAATAGATCCAAAGCTTCTAGGATCTATAAAGAAATTTATGTCAGGTTTAAGTTTATTACTTCTACTTCATTTATAAATAAGAAATAAAAGAACTATAAAAGTGAATTTCTCAAGCCTAATATTCAGGCGGCGTAACTAAAAAAGTTAAGATACAATAGTGTTTTTTTTTGTAAAAAAGCTACTATTTATCTCAATAGAGTCATATATAAGTAATAAGTTGTAAAAAAGTACATTGGTGATTATAAAAAAAATGTTTTTCCATCTTAAACTATATTTGATGGCTCGTCCACAATCTGTTTTGTTGGTAATAACCACAGCTTATTCAAAACTCAGTTTACTAAATATACTTATTTTTATTTGGTTTTATTTTCTCTATCCCCTGACATTTAATTCGTAGTATTTACTACTATATTTTATCTCAAAAAAAAAATGTCTTTTGTTTTTGACAGGAGGTTGTATTGTCTGCAAAGTCTGGGTATAGTGGCAAAGTGTCCAAGGTTTGATCTGGCGAAGGGTACCAAAAAGAGGTTATAGGAACTCTTCCTAGGCAGACGTGAAGGAATGGTTATTGGTAAGCTGCTTGTGAGCTCATTGCAGTATAAGAGGCCGTTATATAACTTGTACATAAAAACTAGGTCAAGATACCTCCTGCGATTCTGTAGTGAGCACATGTTGTATGTAGTGTTTGAGCCTGTCAGTGTAATTTGAAAGTTGCCTTGTTAGGTGATCATTGTAGGACAGATGGTATAAAAAACGTTTTTGAACGCTTTCTAGGCGCTTGTTGTACACTTCATAATGGGGATTCCAAATGATAGTATTATATTCTAAGGTTGGCCTTACTAAAGCGTTAAACAACATAATATTTGTGCTAGACTTTTTGAATTCCTTGCAGTTCCTCAATACAAATCTTAAAGTTTTAAATTCTTTAGAAACAGTATTCATGATATGAGTGTCAAAGTTTAATTGAGCATCCAAATCCCGAAAAGCGCTTTTACAGTTTAGTGCAGTTCCGTCTATACTATAATAATTAAGACCTTGTGTGTTTTTGTTACGTGTAAATTGTATATAGTAACATTTGTCTATGTTTAGTTTCATGCTGTTTTGTTTGTACCACTGAGATAGGACATTTAGGTCATCTTGTAACAAAATTACGTTATTTGTGCTTTGGATAGGTTTCATAATTTTGAGATCGTCTGCATAGACAGAAGTTCGAGTGTTTGAAACATTGGGTAATATCATTAATAAAAACATTAAATAGGATAGGACCTAAATGGGAACCTTGTGGTACCCCAGATGTTACCGAATAATTACTTGAGCAGTACCCGTTTGCTACAACTTTTAACGTTCTCTCAATAAGGTAAGATTCAAACCACTCTATCATAGATCCGCAAACACCTAATCTATACAACTTTTGCAAGAGGATTGAATGGTCGACTGTATCAAATGCCTTACTGAAATCAATGTAGATCGAACCAACGGGTATGCGGTTATCTACACTCTTAATCAAATTAAATGTAAAGCTCAATAAATTGGTAGCTGTTGATCTAGATTTTGTGAAGGCATGTTGAGACTCTGTTATGTATTGTATTAGATACCACGATAAATGAGTGGTGGTTTTTAAGGACTTTGCCAAAAGTTATTAATATAGATATAGATTAGTTAGATACTGCGCTTATATCACCAGACTTAAAGACAGGCACAATTAAAGCTTCTTTCCAAATTTGGGGGAAAATGCCATCACTTAAAGATTTATTACAAAATATTTTTAAGGGCAGCACTAAAACTTTTGCACAACGTTTAATAAAAACAGGGGGAATCCCATCACTTCCAGCACCTCGTGTAATGACAAAGTAAGACTTTGCAATATTTCTGAATCACTAAAAGAAAGTCTACAAAGAGCAGCAGATGATATTGCATTATACGGTATATTGTCCTAATTTATATTGTTTGGGACATTGAAAGACTTCTTAAAGTTTTCAGCAAACAAATCACATAATGTCGCTGCCCTCACAAGCTATTTTCTCTCCAAACTTCTTTACGGCAGGGTAAGAACTAGCATTCTTCCTTTTATTTGTTATAAATGACCAAAATAGTTTGGGATTCTTTTTTACTGACTTATCCATACTATCTACGTAACGATAATAACAATCAGACATCATAACACTACATTTTTTACGCAAGTAATGGTCATGTAATTAATTCACGGTCAAGAGGGTTGTTGTATTTTATAAATCGCTTGTGATATTTATACTTTTCTTTAATGACGCTTTTAAGTTCACGTGAGTACCAGGCTGGATATTTAACACTAGTCGTATTTTAAAGGAATGTGGTGAGTGATGACTTCTCTAAGTAGATTATAGAATTTACAAACCATTTCGTTCACAGTAAGGCAATCATAGAACATTTTTTCTATCCAATTGTCTTATGATGCTCTGTTACTTTATCATAATCTGCTTTAAAGAAATTAGGCTTTATTGTAGAGTGTTATTAGAGGTCAACGATAAAGTAAACAGCAAAGGTGGGTGCAACAGATTCACTGATTTCAATGGGTAATCACGACGAGTTACGTTAATCACAGGCGTAGTAGCAAGAACTAAATCTAAGTGTTTTTGATTGGTGGTTCAATATACAATTATATTGTCCTAAATCGTTTAGTGTAAGGAAGTCTAGTAATTTGGAATTTATATTAACAAAATTTGAATGTGGCTGAAGCTGTTGTGTATTACTTTTTGGTAGCCAGAAAAAGCCCAAGTTAAAACCACCTACAAGTAAAATGTGTTCACCATTGTCTATGACATTTTGAGTATTGGTAGTGTATAGGTCTAACACTTCATGTGGCAGTGGAGGTGGCAAGTAGACTGCATTGATATGAAGTTTTTGCTTGTTATGAATATCGGAAACGATGTCTATACTTACCCACAAGTCTTCAAGTTCACTTTCAAATTGTAACATACGATTTGATTTTAAGCTATTTGATACTGCAATTAGTACACTGCCGTCATTTTTACGATTACTGTATCTAGTATCTTCCCTGTCTCGCCTATATACTGTGTAATTATCATTAAATAACTCCGAGTTATATACGCCGCTGTTTAACCAAGTCTCTGTCAAGATTATAACATCATAATTATTATTGCACAAAGACGTATTATGGTGAAAATCAATCGTTTTTGTTCTTAAGCCTCTTACATTTTGATAATAAATAGATAGTGAACTACTGAATATTACAAATATAAAACACACTACATGCAAAAATCACACGAAAAAGCTAGCTTAAAAACTTAAGCATTTCTAAGTTATTATATTAATAACAATCTGATTTTTTCAAAAGAATTTTGCCGTTACGAACTCAAACAAATTTAAAATTAAGTTCCTTAGCTCGAGTACGTGCCGCTGCGTGGATTGCCTTATTATCAGCAGATAAGTGGTCCACTACATATATTGGTTAAGGTGTGACACCGCCGATTCCAAGGTGACTAGTATTTAGCTTGTTCTTTGTATTGGTCCTGTTGAATCTAAAGGTTGCAGCTAGAAAACTGTCACGTAATCTTGGAGAGCTGAATTTAATCATAATGGAACGGGGTCTATTACTTTGCGTATCCTTTTTGGCAACTCTGGTACAGAGCTGTATATCAGCATCCTTGATGTCACACTTGACTGCCTTACTGAGCTGTAGTATAGTCGAGATGAGGTTTTCTGATTTATTTATTTAGATATATATATATTGATGGACCTGGCATCTTGTTCTAGCTTAATGCTGAGGCAATATATTTATATATAATAATATAATGCAATATAATTACTATATTCTGAATAGTATTTTTTTAAATCAACTTATTTTATACGATTCTAATTTTGGTCAACGGCTCGTGTTATATAAAGCACAAGTCCGATCGCACGTAAAGTACAGCTCTCACCTGTGGGCAGGAGCCTCTAAATACCAGCTCGATCCGGTTGAATCCCTCCAACGGCGAGCTGTTCGAATCGTCGGCGAAAATGCGTCCCAATCTCACAAACTGAAGTCACTAGAGCAGCGGAGGGACTTTAGCTCTCTATGCGTGCTCTATCGTATGTTTCACGGAGAGTGCTCTGAGCAAATGTTTGACCTGGTGCCATCGTTCCTTTGAACTATCACCGCGCCACTTGACATCGCAGCAAATTCATCCATATTATCTGGACACGATCAAACGAGGTTTAAAGAGAGTATTCATATTACGGTAGGCAGCTGCTTCGCGGAGCCCCTGACATTTCAGAAGTCCATGAGCGACAGTTATCCATCAGGTGGGCTGTTGGTTCCTCTGCTACAATAGACAATAAAAAAAAATAAGTACTTGTATATAATGTAAAAAATATAGTATATATATAAAAATATAGTAAATTAAATAAACTAATTTTAAGTGATCTCATTATTATTAATAAGGAGTATATAAAACTGTACAAGAAAATAATTATCTTGTTGTTGATTGTTACCAATATATAATATTGATTTATAAAATAAAATAAATTAATAAAACATAATATGTTTATATAGAAAAAGATACTTGTATCTATCTATCTATATCTATATAATAAAAATGAAACCGATCGCTGTCTGTACATAGAAGACATATGAGAAAAAATATTTATTAGGGACCTTTGTCAACGCAAATAGTACCCAAAACAATGATTGTTACAATTTTTGTCTGTTTGACTGATTATCTGTTTGTCTGTTTATCTGTTTGTCTGTTTGTCCAATTTAAAGAATCACGTGGAACATTTGTTAATTTACTACGAAACCTAATAGAAGTAGTGAATAGCTGATAGTGTTTTTATTCTTCGGATTCTTCTTATTCTAAACAATCTTCCATTTAGTTTTTAACGAGTTTAGGTTCCAGTGAGCCTTTGTTTCACGATGACAAATAATAAAGCCCAAGGTCAGACATAAAAAGTTGTGGGTGTGGATCTAAGTATTAGCTGTTTTTCGTACGGTCAGCTTTATGAGGCTCTATCACGTGTTAGCATTTCTAGCAGCCTGTATGCTTTGATCCCCGAGGGCTATACTTCTAATCCATACATCCATACATATTACTGACTGACTGTCAGAAAATGCACAGCCTAAACCGCTGGACGTAGCGACTTGAAATTTAAAAAGTGTGTTTGTCATATTGTCTAGAGGTGTAAGAAATAGCTTTTTAAAATAAAAAGTGTGTGAAAAGGGATGAAAACGATTGTATGAAACTTCTTCCTTTTAACTTCAGTTTTGAAATTTTGTTTTGGAATAATACTATTTAAATGAAAACTACCCTCATAGTTTTTTTTAACAGGGGTGGATTTATAGGGGTGAAATTAGGGATAAAATTTTTTATAAAAAGATCTTTGCTTTTGAAGTTAGCGACTTGAAATTTAGAGGGAGGGGTAAGGAAGGGGAGAGAGGAGGAGGAAGAGGGAATGGAGGGAGAAGTGAGGGTGACGTGAACAGGAAGTGAGAGGAAATTGAGGGAAAAGTGAGGGTGATGTGAGTGGGAAGTGAGGGAGAACTGAGGAGAAAGTGAGGAGGAAGAGCAGAGGAAGAGCGGAGGAAGTGAAGAGGAAGTCAGGTGAAAGTCAGAAGGGAGTGAAGAGCAAGTAAGGGGCAAGTGAGGTGGAAGTGACGGGGAAGTGAGGATAAAGTGACGGGGAAGTTAGGGGAAAGTGAGTGAAAGTGAGGGGGAAGTGAGTAAAGGTGAGGGGGAAGTGAGGAGGAAGTGAGGGGGAAGTGAGGAGAAGTGAGCGAAAAGTGAGAGGATGTGGGAGGAAAGTTAGGGAGACCGGAGGGGAACGGAGGGGGAAGGTACCAGGAAAGGAGTTAGTGTCCGAATGGAGGGAAAAGGGAGGGGAAGAGAGAGAAGGGAAATGAAGCGATAGGAGGGAAGGGAAAGAAGGGAAAGGGCAAGGGAAGAGAGGGAAATCGAGGAGGCAAGGTAGAGAGGTGCTGAAAGAGTGGGCAAGGGATGCTGCAGGAGGTAGAGGGGAGAAGGGGGAAGGAAGGAGAGAAGCCGAAAAGGTGCAGTGGGGAAAAAGGGGAAAAGGAAAGGAGGGAAAGAGGAAAGTTATTGTAGTGAAAATTTGCCTTTGTGTATTGTGTATTGTTTTCACGGGGGATATACTTAGGTAGGCGAAAGAGGGTTTGTACAAATGGGAGATTAGAAATAGTATAGAAAACAGTATTTAAACAATTTAAAAATGCCTACTGGAAAAAAGGAAATTCACGCGAGCAAAGCCGCGGGCAAAAGCTAGTTTTATAATAATTTCAGTAACTAATTAATTTCAGTTACTAATTTTGGTGTTATTTTATTAATTTTGGTGTATTGACAATTAAGGTGTCGATAATAAATAACAAATTTTCAGAGATAGGTAATTAGACTCCTCTAGCATTTCATGCAACCAAAAAGGTGTTTCTACCTAAGCAAAATTTTAAATTTGGTTATCTTAAACAAGATTACCAATTTTTTTAGTTCAGAAACAAAAAAAAAAACACCAAAATTAGGTTAAAATTCATAGATGTTGAAATTCACCCATAATTTTATTTCTTAAGTAAAGTTTCTTACAACTCAATTGATTGTGCATAAAATATCGAAATGTTCTTTTTGCAACGAAAGGATTGGATCTCCGGCTAAGGCAGTGTATTTTTCCCTTTTTCTTACAAGTTCTGGCGAGGTAAGAAACGGTTATATGTATTCAACACGCGTGTCCACTAGAGAAGTTAGATTAGTAGCCAATCCAACCGTCAGTGTTCTACCTGCTTTTAAAACAATGTCGAAGTTCGTACAAAAACAAATAAAACTATATCCTTGTAACATTTTATATAAGATTATATTTAACAAGATATCCGCCCCGGACCTACTATGATTTAAGACATTTATTTTCTCTATACTCCTTGCGAAAAGTAATGCTCCGAATGACAGTTGCACCCCACGGCTTCACTCGCACCTAAAATGTGTTTTGACTTCTTCAGGATCTAATACACACACTCACACACACACACACACATACACACACACACACACACACACACACACACACACACACACACACACACACACACGCGCACGCCTGCACGCACGTAAGTACGCACGCACGCACGTAAGTACGCACGCACGAACGCACGCACGCACGCACGCACGCATTTGTAATATTAATAGGATACGATTCAGACTTGTATATTAATACTATAAAGAGATTAACCGTTATTATTTAAAATGGTCTTTCTTTCCTAAGGTGAAAATCTCAGATTAATACCACTCAAAAAGTATAAGGTTCTTATATGAAATAAAAAACGAATGGATCACTGTCATTCTTGGCTGGGTATCAAATTAACTGTGAAAACAGACGGGTACATATGGGTACATATTATCTACATCAGGATTGGTAGGTAGATACACGTAAAGTCAATAAGGAAGACTGCATTTAGGGAATTGGACCTAGGTAATCAAAACCACTTTTAACTAGTAGTATGATATAGGTTTCAAACTTTCTAAGTCCAAAACATAGGAATTATAGTCAGGAGGTACACAAACATTCGACTCAACCAAGCGCATGGACACTTAAAAATTTACTAACTCTCTACTTTGTGTAATGCTATTACATAAATTCGGTTTAGCTACTCTACAACACCATTTTACATTGTAACACATATTATTATATTGGCGATAAAATAAAAAAAAAGAATGACAGGTTCCAAATTTAAATGTAATAATTGTTTTTTTATTGTAAGATTATTAATTTATGGCTAGGTTTTCTGTTTTTTTTTATCCAAGATAAATTAGAACGTACTTTCTTTGGTAGATTCCGCAATAGTGTTACGAAGTGTGTTTTAGGTTACATATTATACTTCATACAAATATACCAATTATAGATTTATAGAAGTTGTTGTTTTATTTTGTATATCAGTTACAATTTGATAATATTGTATCTACCAGCATTAGTAATTGCCAAAGATAGTATAAAATGGCTTGTAAGCCCATGCCGACCCCCGGCACTTCGGTATCGACTGTTGATTGTAATATATCGTTACGCTGACAAGTTATACCTACTTTTATTACAACTAACCACCGCCTTGCTTAGCAACCATCGTCATCGTCACATCTCAGCATCGCTGAAGTACCGTCGTTACAACAGACTTTATTGTAAAACAAAACAATACATTCCTCTCTAGCAAACACTGTTCGTTACACATACTCATTCTTTCTGTACCTAAATGGCCTGACATTTTATATAGTCAGCCTTATTTTCTCCTCTCACATTCTTATATAGCCTGCTTTCCTTATAATGTTGGAGAAAAGCTTCAACCGTTTTATCAATGCCACAAGTAGCAGCATACTTTTACCAAACATACTTATACGGACGGCTTCTTTGCTTTTCTCGGTCACAGCATCCACTTTCCGCGTCATGAGTGTTTCTTGTGAACTAAAAAGATATGTAAGTATTTGAATTTTTCAGGCTGCAGTATTTAAGTAGGTAAGTATATTTACTTTCAGCTTTTGAATATTTTCTCATAATGTTTGTAGACTGCAGTAAACACTGAGGTATGATATAAAGGTTATACTTTAGTGTTTCTGTTGTTAAAATTTACTTTATAAACAGAGATGGCATGAAATTTAAAGGTCATTTTTAATTGAATGACGTTTTGCTATTTTTATTAGAGTAATGTGAAATTTGACTGCAGGTGCAATAATTGGTCACTTAGACGTTTTAATTTTAAATAGGTACCCGACTGATACACCCGAGAGATAAAGACTGAGGGAAATTATAAGGGTAGCGACAAAACTTTTATTTAACACCTGTCACCTAACGTCTTTTATATATGTAAGCAACGGATTAACAGGACAGCTTGTATTAAACTAATACCTACTTCATTCATATTTACTAACCTATCAGAGTATTAAAAAGAGCGACAATTTACGGTCAACAATTAATATAACTCGGAATTCCGATAACTTCTGAATTGATAACTCAGCGACTAATATTGTAAGTCAGCTACTATACATATACGTATATTTAGGAGAGAGTCAACATCTATCCGTTAATAAAATGAAATTATAGCCTCAATAAAAAGTTTTAATTAAACATAATTTAACAACTAAATAAAATGTATTTATATTATTTTTTTTTGAAAATCAGCAACATATTTTGCGCAGGAATAGGTTGTCCGTCCGCTGGCACCGATGCGCGAGTAAGCGCGCGAGATGATTCTCTTTATTAGATTCCAGTATCCCACACACACAATACAAAATATACTTACATTAAAAAAATATGGTGATCCATCGATATCGGATACAGGAACCTGCTCACAATGTGGGCCGTGTCAAGAAACACAGCGGTTGAGAGTTCATGGAGGCTCATGACAATCATACCATTGGCTGATATGACTATTTGACCCAATTAGCTTTTGCTCTGTTATTATTAACATATTAGTTTGCTATAGATAAGCCAATATTAATTGAATAAATTAATATTTTTATAGTCAAGTCATCAGTTACTATGGTAACTTAAAACATAGGCGAACACGGCGAACATGAAATTAGAGCTATTATTGATAGGTAATTATTTTATGACAATAATAAGTAAATTTCATATTCAATAGAAATAGATTCAGTATTCAATTACTTCAGATATAATAATATATAAAAATATAGGCATAAGTATGGAAGTAGAGGTCGTTGATATTATTTTATAAATGCAGTTGATACGCTTATTAGAAACTGGCCATGTGCAAATATATTACAAATTTATTTGTTATAAAATAATCACGATAATGAGTTATATTATCCGTAGCTTATATTACAATATATGGTCGCTTGTACAGTATTTATTAGACGCCCTAAATTAGTCGCTGACCTATTCATTCTTTAAATATTTTAGAAGTCGAGTCTAAAAATTAAAGAAGCTGCATAAGACTGATATGATCATTCAGAAGGATCGAGATTAAGTCATTGAGGTTATTCTATGGATGGATTACTATTTTCTAAAACTCGTGTCCTGGAAAGGACCTCAAGCCAACTGTTCGATGTTACGCCTAAGTTTTACGTAATTAGTATTAAAAAAAGACACTTTTCATATTGAAAATTTGGAAACTTCTCTTCTCTTTTCTTCTTACTTCTTAATTTTATGCCAGCAGATTTAGAGTAGGTAACTACAAAACAAATGATAACAGTGTAAATCTAATCAAATGAAAGTTCTAGATTACATTTCATTAGCTTTTTCAATATATGTACACATTAATTAATTAATGAGCGAACGGAAATTACACTTGGATATGAATCCATAGTAAAATAACAAAACTTTTGCTATGTTAGAGTGCAGTGTGCTGATTCAATTCCATTGCTAATTGAAACTCTACTTACTGCTTAATGGCGTTCTTATGTCTTTCGGTTCTTGAGATAATTTAGGCAATACGATGGGCGATTTAAGAAGTGTGATACAGATAACATCATAAAGTTAGCGTTAGCAATTCTCTGCATTGCAACGAATGTGCTGAAAAACCTATGTAACTTTTAAATTTAATATTATTATTATTTAAATTTCTGATTTAATAAGTACAAGATTGTCACTGTCTTTCTAACATCCGAGACGGTTTAAAAATAGTAATTGGTTTGTAAATTGTTTTAATGTTTGGCCCAAATTGCTGTACACTTCTGGATATGAAGAGAGAAATGATGCAAGAGTCAAGTATGATATACTTCCGTTTCCATAAATCTCGCATTTCAATCCCAAAAGTCTCAAAAGGGACTCTCATGATCTAAAATTTATTTATTTGTGCACCTCCTTCGACATATTTCTGCATCACCCTATGGTAGACTGGTAGGGAATTCTCAGGCATTAAGTCTGACAATACATATTGTTTATATGAAGTTGAAAAAAATAAGTAAATACGTACTACTTAATAACTTGGTACATTATTGTTTTATGAGTATGACTATCCCTATAGCCGATATTCGGTCACAAGAACTAAAGACCAATCGTAGTCTGCAATTACTGGTCGTGAATTTTGTTTTTAATCGTTCATAAATAACTAAGGAATGGCTTTCAAAGTTTTGATATTAGCTATTTTAGTAGGCCGCCATAAAGCGAAAGTTACATTAATTACAATTTATGTTTTATTGCGATCATTTATACTTTTAGGTTATAACTTATACTTAATAGCTAAGGAACACTTCCTATAATTGCAAATGGTATTTTTGTTTACTAACTTTATTATTATAGTTTACGACGAGAAACGATCTAGTGCGTCACTTGAAAAGACGACAAGTTTAGGTCAACTGAACTTAATAATCCAGGTAACAATAGGTATTTACCTACCTAAGTACACAAATGTAAAACAAGATAATTTAACACATACAAAACTCAATACGCCATCGGGTTTCAAGTTTTGTACCCTAGGCGTTTTTTTTGTGATTTTATATGTAGTGTTTTGCTTATAGATCGTTTTACTTTTAGGACGTTTACAATGTGTCTGATTTATGTAAAATCAGACACAATATCTAACTTCAATTCCGCTATCGAGACAGACAAGTTGTTAAAATATATTGTCCAATTAACTACTGGGCATATAAAGTCACCTAAAAAGTTCGACAGATCGTAGAAAAAATAAACTGTAATAATAACAGTGTAGGTAGAAATAGCACAACGTGATTCTTAGCGACATAGGACAGGTGTCGCCACATATCGGAGTATAAATGCCCTAAGTGCACGAGACGTAAGTATGATCTGTAAACTTCAATATTTAAAAGTACTCGTATTATGATACACAAACATTAAACTCTTTCTGTCTCTTCCTGAGATTTAGATGTCAGTAACTAGCGACTTTTATGGTTTTTGTACGTATACCTAATACATAAATTTTCAGTACGAATATCTCTAAATAATAATGAAAACTGCACGAAAAACCGTTAGCGGTAAAACAGAAAAAAAACAACCTTTATACTATTTAGAATAAATAAAATTATATATTCATGACATTAGCCGTATGTTCTCAAGATTCTCAAGGATAACTGCCCGGGAGTCTTGCAGATGTCCACAACCCCTTCACATTTGGGTACCCCTCGTCTATTTATAAATGTATTGTTTATGTGCTGTTTTACTCGTTCAATGCCACTGAGTTATCTCGGCTCATTGGCTTTGAGGTGCGACATAGGTCAATTCAAGCGGACGTATATCGTAAGCACCTAATTCGATGGAAAACTTGAACAATCGGTGTCGTATAAATGATTAAAGAGCTTCTGTAGTAAACTTAGTAATGGTATGCACTACGCATACTATTTACGGACAAAAATGAGAAATGGTATTGGTTGTTTGCATGAAAGAGAAAAAAGTTTTTTGACTGTTTTAAGTTTTTTGGCTGTTAGACCGGAATAACTCGTTTTGTAGATGTCTGTGTCTGTTTTTAATGACTAACAAAATAAATCAATACAAAAGGTAAGGCTATTAGTGTTAGGTGATATGATAACAAATGATGTTTCTTAAAAAAATTAGCCCAAACTTGATGAATAGTACTAGTAAGTAGTGCTAGTAGGTAGCTTTTCAATCTTGTCTGTTATTTACTTTCCATCTACATTATCTGGCTATTAGATTCGACTGTCTAGCAAATTACGCAGGGTTAGTTTTCATCTCCATGCAACAATTAAAAATGAATGAAATTCAGTGTTATTTACTCACCAACTCTGACAGTATCTATTAGAATTAATTTTCTAAACTTGTTTGTATAAAAACTTAATATTTGAAATTTGTCGCTAAATAATAAGTAAGA
Organism: Parascotia fuliginaria; assembly: GCA_963082885.1. NCBI lineage: Eukaryota > Metazoa > Arthropoda > Insecta > Lepidoptera > Erebidae > Parascotia > Parascotia fuliginaria. The sequence goes on along the minus strand of OY720174.1, from coordinate 7,900,206 downwards.
AAGAAACATTTAAGACTATGAAATCGAAGTAAAACGAGATACAACAAAGAAGTAAACCAATAAAATAAGAACTTAAGCCTATATATTAAAAATATAAGGCTGAAGCCATTAATTACTAAATGATAATTTGATATTTTTGCATTCATAGTCGTTGTTTACGGCTCGATACTCCCCAGCGACTGGATATTCGAAACCCGGCGTTAACTCGTCCCAGCTGTTTTTCATCGTGCCCTTTTGACAATCTACACCCTCGGTCCTCTTTAATCACGTTAACGATGGCTATAATTATTAACGAATATTTAGAACCCACAGTACACAGTACCACAGACATTGTTCAGATGTTGACCTGTACATACATCTCTTAAATATATTCAAAGAAAGTAGCACATTTTTACAACTACAAACGACTTGAAAATATATTCCAGAAAATTCGCTCCGTTCATATTTCTGTATCGTCTATGCCATTATCGCAAAGCACGGAATTATTATATTTAGGTTTAACGACACCAGAACGTCTCGTTGGTATAATGTCTTTTTCGTACGCAACCCTGTGAGTTGATAATGGCATCGTTTTATCATGGCTATACGTAACGTTTTAAATTAGTCCCACCTCCCCAATTCGGGTGGGTTCTGTTTATATATCCTACAAACGAGTAACGTTGAGCAACGAAATGTATTTTCGGCTTAGGAAATACGTTGGACATCAATCTCTAGGGATTTGTCGACTTACAGCGTGTTCTTAATAAGCTAGTTATATTTAAGTGTAACTGCCTAACTCACACCTAACTTGTGTATATTCTTTCTTACCTCTAATTTGGGTGATTAAATATCTACTTAGAACTGCTGTCACTTAGACTGTAAATTACACGCTTACCTACAGAATTTATTTACACTTCTTAGACAGGATAAGAATCTAAATTGAATGCGATGTAATCTTATAAATTATATAAAGAGCGCGTGGCCCTGGATTATGCTTTGAAATTATGTCAAACGGTGTTTCAGTATAACCCTCTTGGTGACAAACTTTCAATGAAATACGAATCAAAGGAGGAACGTTAAGCTGGAAGGGCTTGTTTTACATTTTTAGCATTGATAATGAAGGAGATTGCCACCAGAGGGCAAAGATGGCTCAAATCCTAAACTTGCTGTTTTAAATGTGTATTGCTGTCACAAACATCTTTTTTTTTATTGCGATTCTCGTAAAATAAGAAAAAAGGAAGAGTAGACGGGTTAAAAGTGTTCTGGGAGTCAAATAGTGCTGAGACGCGCAAGTTTAAAAACTTTACTTATCATAAATTAACAATTTAAGTTTCTACGTTAGTTGGTGTTATTTTTTAATTAAACTACAAAATTTTATGTATTTTTGTTATTTTGGGAGTGCTGAAAGAATAAAAACTGAAAAACAGCAAACATTTTCATCAGAGTACACGACGTGTGGTCAAGCGGGATATGTTGAATTTCGGGCATTACAATTCGAGATTAATATTTTTGTAAAATCATAAATATTTGTTTCGAAAGTCTGTGTGTACTTTTTATCAGTCAATTGTAATATTCGTGTAAAGTTTGTCGCGACACTGCGATTGTTTGTTACTGTGCAAGTTGATCTGAGGGCTTGAAACATTCTCTTACTTGGTAACGACAAATTAATAACTGTGGTTTTGGTTTTAAATATTTTACTTCGTCATTTTGTTAGTCGTATAATTTGTGTAGTGTAGTTTTCAATAACCACCCTATATTATGGTATTTTTTGTAAGTAATTTGCCTCCTAGCCCCAATTTCATAGGCATCAAAATTTGATAACACATCGCCACTAAGGTTGTTCTTTAAAGCCGAACATAATTATGATATATGGAACTAGTTCTTTAGCATGAACTTAATATATCTACACGTCTCGTATACTAAAATCAAGTTTATAAGGTGAGAATCGTAGCTAAGTCACAATTGCGCAAATCAATAGATCTGCAAGTCGCATGGAAGCTGACCTACCTATATCTAGTTAGAAAAGCCGCAGCTGACAATAACTGAAGTAGTTCACATTGAAGACCTGATTTTTCAATACAAATATCGAAATAAAACATAGAGAAATAATAAAAAATACCATGCAGCATAATGATGAATATTTACGAAATATCAATCTACTTTGAAACTAAAACTGTCAACTACTTGAAACAGAAACAAATTTTGTTTTCTGATACGAGATAAAAAAACTAAATGCATTCAACAAAAAAATTAAAGAAAGAATATAAGAAAAACATTTATTTTAAAATTACTCAAAGGTAAGTACTTATTCTAGTACAGTACATTATTATAACATAAGACAAAATGCAATCCATATTAGGGAATTTACCATCAACGACAAAAGTAGTAGGTTTAGCAGCCTTTTAGAAATGTAGAGATGGAATTCATTTAAAATACACAGAATATCCTCAGAAACATTAAATTTTTTGAAAATCTTATTAATATTATAAATTCGAAAGTTTGTGTGTGTGTGTTTGTTACAACTCAGCGCCTAAACGGCCGAACTGATTCGATGAAAATTGGTACCCACGTAGATACATTCGGCTTTTTTACCCGAAAATCGGTCTGGTTCCTGAGGGATACAACAAAACATATTTTACGCGCGGACGAAGCTGTAAGGCGCAGTATATGTAATATAAAGTTTCATCGTGCATTATTTGGATTTATAAATGCCTCGTTTGAAAACTAAAATTCCTAGTTATGTTTCGTCTTAAATTGTAAAAACTCGGAGAACTTTTGCTATAACAGAGTTTTTGTTTAAATTGTAGCATTTTGGTAACTGAAGTACCGCGACCATACAGAAAGCTGTAGAAACGATACTTGTGTCATGGGGTGTAGGTATATCTTAGTTTTAACAATCTATCTATACATATAATAAAAATGTAACTGATCGCTGTCTGTACATGGAAGATATATGAGAAAAAATACTATTGGGACCTATATCAACGCAAATAGAACCCAAAACAATGATTTTTAAAATTTTTGTCTGTTTGTCTGTTTGTCTGTTTGTCTGTTTGTCTGTTTGTCTGTTTGTCTGTGCGTTTGTGCACGCTAATCTCAGAAACGGCTTATCCGATTTAAATATGGTTTTCACTAATATATTGTGGTAAGCTTCACTTAACATTTAGTGTTTGTTTCATGTCAATCGGTTCATAAATAAAAAAGTTATGCCAATTTAAAGAATCACATCGAACATTCGTTAATTTACTACGAAATCTTATAGAAGCAGATATTTTAACAGGTTGCGGAATAGCTGATAGTGTTTTTATTCCTCGGATTCCTGTCATTCTAAACAGTCTTTCATTTAGTTTTAAACGAGTCCAGTTTCCAGTGAGCCTATGTTTTGCGATGACTAATTAAAGTAATTAATTAATTAAGTAATTAAAGTAAAGGTAAGACACAAAAGTTGTGGGTGTGGATCTAAGTATTAGCTGTTTTTCGGTCAGCTTTATGTGGCTCTATCACGTGTTAGCATTACTAGCAGCCTGTATGCTTTGATCCCTGATGGCTATACGTCTAACCCATACATCCATACATATTATAAAAGGCTTTGTCCTGACTGACTGACTGACTGACAGACAACGTAAAGCCAAAACCGCTGGTCGTAGCGACTTGAAATTTGGAGGGTGTGTTTGTCTTAATGTCTAAAAGTGTACAAAGAAAGGGTTATTAAAAATTCAACCCTTAAGTGTATGAAAAGGGATGAAATCGATTGTATGAAACGTCTTCATTTTTTAAGTTACAGCTTTGAAATTTTGTTTTGGAATACTTTTATTTAAATAATAAATACGCTCATAATTTTTTTTTTACTGGGGTGGATTTAAAGGAGTGAATTAAGGGATAAAATATTGTATGGAAAGATCTTTGCTTTTGAAGTTGGCGACTTAAAATTTGGAGGGAGGGGGAAGGGAGGGGGGGAAGAGGAAAGGAAGGGAGAAGTGAGAAGTGAGGGGAAAGTGCGGGGGTAGTTAGGGAGAAGTCAGGGGAAAGGGAGGGGAAAGTCAGGGGGAAATCGACTGCCTCTGTATTTTGGTGGTACTGTGTATGGACTGTGAGGTCGCGGGTTCGATTCCCGCTCAGTGCAAATATTTGTAGCATGAACATGTCTATTTGCATTGGTCTGGGTGTTTATATGTATAATATGTATCTATTTACAAAAATAAAAGTATTTAAGTATGTTTATCCGTATTCTAGAACCCATAATACAAGCATATAATATGCTTACTTTGGGTCTAGATAGCGTTGACCTCGCAGCATGTGTGGTACCAGCTGAGTATCCGCGGAGTCATTGTGTGGGTGGTGTGGGTCAACCCGCCGGCCAGGGAGACCCGTATAAAAGGTGGTGCCGCTGGCCGCCCGCGGCATTGTACAAGGGCCCAATTACACCTAACCAAAAAAAAAGAGACTGCCCCACCAGGTTGCGCATAATCTCGGAGTGGTTCGTCGTGCAGGTTGGTGACCGGATAGTGGGACCCGGCGACCATTTTCGAGACGGTACGGCGGCCTTTTGCGAGCAGTCCGTATCATGGAAGCCCGGAGGCCTAAGACCCTTGAGTCTTTACAGCTGCGAAGAGACATCGCCTCCTCAACGGCCGTCTTCTATCGCCTTTACCACGGAGAGTCTTCTCAACAGCTCTTTAAATTAATTCTACCCTCTCCCTTTTTATCCAGAACGACAGGTGCGGGACTGAAGTGCTACCCTTTCACAGTGCAATCTAAAGGGTCTCGAACCAAACGGTTCAGCACTTTATACTTTTGTCGCTCAATTAAAGCCTGGAACTCTTTACCAGCGCATGTGTTCCCACCTATCTTTCATCCTGGGACTTTTAAGCGAGGCGTGAAGAAGCATCTCACTAAGCCGCCATAGTGGAGGCCACCATACCAGTAGTTTGGCTTTTGGAATGGTGTCCACTACTTCTGAATTCCACTGACTGCTTACCATCAGCCAGAGTAGAGGCACTTTGGCAGGCTAATATAAAAAAAAAAAAACTTATAGCGTTTTTATTCCTCGGATTCCTTTCATTCCAAACAATTTCCCGTTTAGTTTTAAACGAGTTCAGTTTCCAGTGAGCCTATGTTTCGCGATGACAATTAATGAGTGTGGATCTAAATATTAACTGTTTTTCGCATGGTCAGCTTTATGTGGATTTGCCACGTGTAAGTAATCCTAGCAGCCTGTATGGCTTTGATCCGCGATGGCTATACGTCTAATATCGTAGATAGAGAAGCATTTACTGTAAAGATTTTTCTTATTCACCTAAACGAAGATGTTTATAATTCAAAACAAACCAAAAGATATATCCAAAAAATGCTGCCCAAAATCACTATTCCACGCGGACGAAGTCGCGGGCACAGCTAGTATATAAATATTTTTATTCAATATTTAGCAGTGGATGCTATTTAGCTAAAATGGTGATGATGATGACAGGTATTTAAAATTAATATACACCACTTAATTTTGACCATTACATTTTTAAGTTTGAATGCTATTGAAGTTATTTTATCATAGCGAGCAGCTCTAAGAATTTTATTTTATATTATGATAATTCTATATCTTTAACAATGTGAAATCACTTTTATTTCGCAGATAATTTAGCTTTGTTCATACACTGCTTTTTATTCTTCAATTTACTGTTTCTGATGACAACAAGCGACTCTTTTTATTGCGGTGTTGCATAATTTTGTTAGTGCAACACAACGCTTCGGACTTTCGCAATATTTAGAGCGTTTCTGTTTAAAATTTTTCCTGCAATTTTGCCTTTTGACAGAAATAATAAGAAAAATATGATTTTATTTTTGATATTTCAATATAAAAGCAACATGGTATTGGAATGAACGTTGATAGTGAGTGTATGGACATAATGAGTTAAATTGAGAAAAAGAAATAAAGAGGAAATTTATATTTTAATTTATAGATCAGAGAAGCATGCAGAATTATATAAAATAGAACAGGCACAAAGGTGATGATATCTAATTATTTGAAATTAACCAAAATAGAGGCAAAAGCATATAGGTACCTTTGTTATAGATTTATTCTGCGCGCATGACCCTTTATTTAGAGAAAGAGAGGTTTCTCTCTCATTTTAAATGGGGGCTCACGTCCAAGGGATGATTGGCATGATTTACACCCTATGTGAGGTGTCAGACTATACACATATCTTAAATTATTGTAGGGACCATGAGGAAGGGATGCACGGAGTTTTTTAAGGCTGTTATAATATATTGCTCGGCATAAATCAGTACTGCCAAGTAATAAAATTAAATTTATTTAATACTCTTATAATCTATAATTACCCTGTATTAGATACCTAAGACAAACAAGGTTTACCTGATTTAAAAAATATTGTAACTTACATAATGGCGTATAGTGCAAGAGTTAAATCAGTACTATACATTATAAATCTTAAATAATGATTACCTCATTGTACGGCTCAAATCTCCAAATTTGTACTCATCTGATTTATACGGGTAATGGATTAATAGACTTAAAATATTTATACAGTCCTATCAGTAATACTGTTACGTTTGGAATTAAATAAATGAATTATGCTAGTAGGCCGGCAGCGTACGGCGATTATTGAATCAATCTGCTAATTAACTCTTGTGCATACAACCACTGGAAAGCTTGTTACGGTATTATTTACATTATTAATGGCTGTATGTACCTATACTGTCGAACATTATTCTATGTATAAATTGATCGTTAGTGCTCGGTAACGTAGGTAAAATGATGCGATTGTGATTGTTTGTTATGCACATAGTAGATAGAGGTGTTTTGTTCATGCTATTTAATAGATAACGAGTAACAGTGCAGATTACCTAATACAGAGATTAGAATTATAGCATAAAACCTTTCTATATGCATACTTATTCTTATCCGTATAACGCACTTGTATCTTATTGTTCTTCTCGAAACAATCAACTGTAAATATTACCAGTTGAATCTAATAAAATAACGACCTACCTAAAAGCTTAACTTTATTCATTTTCTTTCTTGTTCTATTAATTGCAAATTCTACGACATTTGCTCAATCATGAAATAATATAGTGCTTACAAAATACTCGTACATTTGCTCGTTCTTCCGTAGTTTTACGTAAATTGCATAAGAATGTACCTATAGAACATTCTAAAGAAGTTTACTTTAGCTATGCTTGAAAAATTGCTACGCCAAAATTCAATTTACTTCAACACGACGTCCTAATTCTGTAAACGTGTGAACACACTCACCTTTATGCTATATACATAAGAGCTTCATAATAATATATCACGATAGTACTTGCTTTCATATGCCGACAAAATCTAAAGGAAACCATTTCATGTTGCGTGCAGTCCATAATTTCCATAGTCATGCAAGCCGAGCTAAGGCGGCGTAAACACATCGTCATTATAAGCTTCAACTCTCGAACCAAGTTCCTTTAATTAAGCCACGCCAGCCGTGGACTTGTGTACCTATGTTTCCAATTAAAGGATGGCGCACATTAATGTGGGCCGGGCCGAAACGATTTGCTTTGTTAAGATATCGTAGGGCTTGTGAAAGTTTACATATCATGGGCGATTTACCTTCTGGTATGTGTATTTGTGCCTGATTGTGTATTATTAGTATTACAGTCCATATTTTCATAGTATAACCTGCTTCAGAAATTTTGTACCTACATTATGTACAGAAATCATATCATAGTACCTACTAAAACTTTTTAAAAAGATGCGTACAAAATATTGTTTGCATTGCTTTTGTTGCTTTTAATATATCTCGCTTTAGAAAAGTGAGTGCCACGAATAGACAATACATTAGAATACAAGACATTGACGTTTGAATCTACAAAACTGCGACTCAATATTACCTCCCAATTAGTTGTATTTAAAAGAACACATTAATAACCATAAAATTATTTCATAAATTTGACTATAATTCCAAAATACTTAATATTAAAATTATATATCGTATAAAAGACCTCCAAAGCATATTCTCAGTTAATTCAATTTCAAAGTCTGTTTAAATTGACCCGACTCGCTAGTAATGTGTTCTAACCTTAAGGCACCTAGGTATCTTGCTTTTAACTATATTAGGACAAGTACAGACGGATGTTAGCAGCGCTTCTACTAGTAATGATACGTTTCGCAGTTCCGTAGCTCCAACTTGTGTTCATTTGTGTGAGTTAGTATTTACTATCTAAATGATATTTATATTTCCTCTTGTTGGAGTTATTTGGCTTGTAAAATTTTTAAGTCTTAGCAACTAACTTAGCAATTCCTTCAGAAACATGTTTAGGGTGATCAGGGACATCAACACCGTAAGGAAACCTGGACTAAGGTCTAAAATTACCAATCAAATGAGTGATCAATGCTCATGCCTTCTCTATAACGAGATGAGGCTTTTGCCCAGCAGTGGAACAGTAACAACAGGTTTTTGTGCAAGTTGAGAAGATAAGTAGAGCATATAAGTGAACGTAATAAATTTAGTTCACAAACTATTCTGGTGATACTAATTTTAACAATTCCCCGTATTTTTTACTATTTTGCAACCTTGTTAAAAATACTCGTGTTCATTTCAAAATATTCATTCATTCGTGAGCGCTTCAGGTAAATGACTGACCTTTAGTTACCAAATATATCCAAGGTACTTTTTTAGCGACTTGCTCCACGTGCCATCAATGGGCGTAAAGTTAAATATTTATTTCGCTACCATCACATGGCTGTAAGGTAAACATTAATTAATTGTTCATTACTTTTCTGTAATACAATTTTGTACTTGTAGAAACAACACGGCCAAGCCACATATTTTGAAGTGTAAAGTTTGTGAAGTTAGACCTTATAGAGTCGTATAGAGTTAGAAGCTACGTAAGATCTTTTACAAGCCATATGATATTATACATAATTTTTTTTTTGGTGGGATTAATCTATCTGCGATACTATTATGTAAAAGCTGCAAGCTTCTGTACGTAACTAAAAATCTATATGATGAACATGCCTAGATAAATAGTGGTATAAAAAATATTATCGCCGATAGTAAAAGTTTTTGTTTAATGTTTTTAATTTGTATGATTATTTTGTGAGAGAGCATAAGAATCGACGAAAGAAGAGGTACCTCAGTCATCATCATTATCAGTTTAAATAAGTTTAAATGTTTTGGGCAGCTGTTGTTAGTTTAAATTAATTGTATAATGTTGCCGTTAAGGGTGTAGTTAGAACATTAGAAGTGTAAGTAAGAAGCAATGACAGTGGTTAAATATTTCTAATGTAAGTTTAATTAATGCTGGACGCAATTTTCGCCGTCATTAAGACTGTTGTTTTAATGTTTTGGAAGTCGTGTTATAATTCCTTGTCATGCTATTTATTATGACTTTTCGAAGTTGCTAATAATAATATACGTTTTCACCCGCGTCTTTGCTTACCGCTCTGCTCCCGTCGCCAGTAGCGTAATGTTACATAGCCTATAACCTTTCTCGAGAACTGGGCTATCATACGCAAAGAGAATTTTCAAATCCGACTGGTAGTTGCAGAGATTAGCGTGTTCAAACAAACAAACTCTTCCGCTTTATATAATAGTATAGATATATGTTATAAATAGGCAGGTTTTAGTAAGGTACATACCTATAAATATTTTGGATGATCTCATTTTCCTGTTTTGGAACACAATAAATATATTGATATATTTAAGCGAGCTAGATTCGAGTTGAGTTAAAAAATTGATACTATTTTTAGCACTAGATGTCTTTATAATAAACATATGCACTAAATACTTATGTGATCCCAGTCTATGTATTATATTCGATGGTCTACCAATATTTAATAAATACAACCACTATCTTTTTTATTTTATCCAAATGTTGCATAAGTTAAATTTACTTTCTTTTTAATAATTTAGGAAATAAATTAGCTCATATCGTTGGGATAAATAGCGAACGAAATTTATCACCACAATAAACTCCCTTACTAGCCTTTTCTCACTACACCTTAAACAAATAGTGTGAAAGGCATCTGGACAATGTCGTCTTTCATTTACTAAATTAACTACCTACTAAGAAGGATATTTTCGCTACAAATTGGAAGTGGCTAAAGTAGCCTTGCTACCCTAATTCTGCTTATTTTCTTAGCTACTCTATCACCTGCTCTAATGGATGTTAAAGAGCATTATTATTTATTCATTTGGTTAGCTTGGTCTAGATAAACACGTTAACCACTTTTATGTATGAATAAAACTATTTATGAAAATCGGAAAGGTAGCTGCATTTTAAAGTTATAGTTATGCGGTTTTTTATGAATACTCACAATTAATAGTAGACGGGGTTGTGGGTTTGAAATCAGGCAAGTACAAATGAATATTGTGTACTTTATACATTTACCTTAGACATTACTGGCTTACGGTAATGGAAAACTTCCTAAGGAAACCTGGGTTTAAAAAAATTAAAGAAAATACGACTCCTTTACTTAGTTTTAACCGAAAATGCGTCTTGACTATAACAATTATAACGATTACAAGCAATAATTTAACTAACAGTTTATCGGTATAATCAGCAAAGTTATTTGAATATTAATTAACAATTTACATAGAAAATTAGTACTGTTGTTACGAAAGGTTACTCTGGCCTGCTAATCGAGAAATACTTAACTGTATAGGACGCCTGTTTTGGGAGATAGGATTTTAAGTAAGACACTTTAAAAGTGTAGTTTCTGTACCTTATTTCATGTATTTATGACGTTCTTTTCGGAAGTTTAAGTAGATTGATGCCTGAAACCATTTTACTACAGAAATCAAAACACGGCAACTATGTGAATAATATTGGGGTTTTGTATAAAACTTTGTGCCAGCTTAAATGTAAGTGAATGAAGAGTGAATAATAATAATAATAATAATATTCTACCACATTCACACAACGCCATCTAGCCCCAAATTAAGCAATTATATTTGCTTGTGTTATGGGTACTAAACAACTGATATACTACTTATATACATTTTTTTTTTTTTGTAAATACATACATATTATAGATAAATAAAATAAGGATATCTGGAACTATGAAATGCATTTTTTTTGTGAATTGTTGCTATATAAGACGAATTAGAGAAAAGAGATAGGAATTCGGAAAATAGGGAATTTACAAACACCCATTCACGGACAGGAAAGAAATTGCACAAGGCGGATTAACGCTTAAGAAATTTTATACCAACCAACCTCAGGTACTCTTACAAAGAAGTTTGCAACAAAAACTCGTGTAAAATATAGGTGTTAGTTATTTTTTACTAGCTCATATTATGGTTGGGACTGTCCTTAATAGATCAGAGCACTTGGGACCACTTGGGACGCACCTTTGGGATCTTTTTGACTGTGTACTCGTCAGCTTATATTTTATTTAAATCAGAACATGCTCGACAAAGAAGATTTTGATTCATTTTCCACGAAAAGTGACAACGCTAAAGGGCTGCAGAATCCTAAATTCTCCGAAGGTTCTTTGGTACGTTTTTCATGCCCTGATATTATTAATAACTGCCTTTATTATGTTAAATTACTCCTCGTGGAAACCTCTCATTGACTACTTATTCATTACTTTGGGTCTAGATGGCGTTGTGTGTAGTTGTTGAAATATTATTATTATTATTATTATTACTTCTCTTAATTTTTAATTAAATTCGTCTCAGGCTATTATATCCTCACTGCAGAGTAAAAACCTTTTCTCATAGAGAGAAGGCGTGATCATTTATCACTACGATTGCTTTCGGCGGTTTCTTGTCTTTTTCGTATACTTGTTGATTTGCCATAGTTTAATTGAATTCTCAACAAAAACTCTAAATTCACTGCCGATTCTAAATCGTCACTGCCTAAATAAACTTTGGGTCATCAAAGGCTTATCGTATTATCGTTTAAAACTGCAGTATTGGCACGACCCCAGTATTTTGCCATAGTAAGTGCGATCGTCTCTGATATTTGAACAGTACCGTACATGCCGCCGCAGGCTCAGCGCTATCTATTCCTTATATCGAGTTATCTCTATGAAATATTCAAGGAAAGGAATATTTAGATAATGATTTCCCTTTTTAGGTAGCTCGTCTTGTGTACACAGGGAAAATAACAGAAAATATCTTCTACCTTCTTTGTCTACGAGTTTAAGGAAGATTGGTATGCTTCAGCAAGCAATATGTAGGTAAGCAGTATCTAGTTTTTGTAATGTCACCGAAAATTTCTTTGTTTATACGTGTTTGAATAAGCTACTGTTACAATTGAGTAAAAGGAAAAAATGCAAATGTTTTTCCCTTAAAGCAAGATACACTTTAATATGCCTGTGACTTTTTCTGTTCTCGGAACAGAACCTAAGAGTTTTTTTAATTTGTTTATTTATAAGAACTTTTTACTTGTCTAAATATGCGTGACCAAAGAAGTACACTAAGAGAAGAGAAGTAAACTACGTTCTACGTACAAACATGTCCAATAACTACAGTTATTCTACATGTTTGTGATACGTTTTGTAACGACGAAACTGCTTTTCTACGAAATCACTTCACCACTCCATTACTTCACTACGAAATCACTCCACCGACTATTTAAAGTATAAGCCACTATGTTATATAAACTGTCAAAGTTCCTTTAACCGAATCAAACTGGATTAATAGTATTATGAATACTGAAGCCACATTGAATAATCTTTCTGCATTCACACGTTCGGAGTGCAGCAATGTGTCATACACTTACATATACGTCTGTTAATTTAAATCTCGCCGATGTACACTGAATGTAGGTAATCTAATTGCAAATATTCAAGCTTCCGAGTGGCGGGTTTGCGCGGACTGAATTTGAAATTAGCGTTGCATGGTTCATTTCGTGTTGTAAGAGGATTTATAACGGACTATTCTCCATGAAATATATGTTTAAGTACTCGGTGTTACAGTCTTCTTTTGTAATCTCTTTGTATTTGTTCCACTTTTAGTATTCAATATGATGGAATACTTATAGGTTTATGTCATATGTTATTGTTGGTCCTTTTGTCTGTTACAACACAGAATAATTTATAGTATTAAGTAGTAGTTACAGTCCATTTTGTATACTACGTACTTTCTAGGTATCGTTTTTTTAGAGTAAATTTTCGGGATTCATATTTTTTTATATTTATCATGAACAGCAGCATTAAGTTCACTGTACCTAATTCTATATATTTATGTATTTAAAGCTTTAAAGGTAAAGAATTACATAAATTGAAATTGAGACTGCCAATATCTTAAATATTTAGGATTCTAAAGTGCTCACACTTTACTTTAGGACTAAAATAAAGGATAGAGACTCTTCTCTATCGCTCGTTTTAGCATTCTCCAAGAATTATAGTTTTTGTGTGGTACTTTACCGAACACTCCTTTTGTTTGCTATGATGATATTGAATGATACGAGGAGATAGTTTAGAGAGTTTATTTATTACTTTAAAGTTCTAATGCTAAGTACAAATTGATATAAGATAATATATGATAAAATGATAGTGAGTACACCCGACGCGGTTGATGACCGGTAGTGAACTGATTTTTATATAAATGTAATGAATTACGAAAGCGTTGTGGCGAAAATGCTAACAAGATATAAAATGTAATTAACACAAGCTCTGCTTAGCTTGGAACTAGATGACGATGTGTGATAGTGTCCACGTATATTATTATAATTTGCAATGTACGGTTGCACCGTACAGTATTACATTCAATTGTGAGTATTTGATGTGTACCTAAATAAAAGCTCATTTTGCTGACAGCCAACACTTCGCATTGACAGATCATCAATACGTATCAACTACCCGTCGTTTTGCTTTTTTGCTAAAGATAAAGTCAAACAAAAATTTCAACGAATGGAAATTTGTAATTATTATTACAGTTGTTTTCACTCTTCGTGAATATATTGGTGTGGTGCCATATTTTTGTCAATTTTATGCGTCTCTGTTGGTATTATTATTATATGCATGGTCTAAATTTATCGATTCGATAATAAATTCGAGTTGCATTCGTATGTCAGGACGCGGAAATATGGACAAGTAAATATTCATTAACATGATATACGGAGCATTGTCATGCTGATATCTATATGTGCTTTATGGGCTTGAACCAATGTATGTTACGTAGCTGTTTAAATTAGTAACTACTAGCTGTTACACCATCTCTTAGTCCGCATGTAGTGTAGTGTGCATTTGTTGTTGAAAGAATGATTTTTTGTGTTTCATAATGATGCTGTGATTGTTGAAGCTTTTTACAACTTGATACTAACACGCGTTTTAAAACTATACTTAACTAACTAACTAATATTTTAGACAAATTACATACAGCTTTTGCCAGTAAAGAATCTGATTTCAAACGGTGAAAATTTACGCATCCGAATAGGCCATTCGACTGCAATAAACTCTAACAATATAAAACGGAACATCGGAAGGCCGGGCTGTTGTTTCCACGTGTACGTTAGTTACCTCATTACCACAATAATCCATGTTGGGCGTTGGACTTCAGGAAAGTGTGGAAATAATAATGCGGTAGTGTTTACTTGTCACTACTATATTTATTCAGACGCGTAGCATGCTTAAATAAAAGGTGATTACAGAAATAATAATTAATAAAACAGAGCCAATGGGTTTGCGGTTGTCCACGACGTGCGTTCGCTGTCAAAATCACCACAGCAACCAGAAACACCACAGACTAGACGTTCGCCCGCTATGGCAAACGCAACTCCATTCGGTGTAAACCGCTCTGATTTAAAATTACAACTTAATTGAACATAAAGCGATTAATCGTTATTAAGATATGAAAATAATTTATAACTTCTTAAAGTGACACGCGCCGTTACGGCCGTCCTGCATCTTCACACGTCCTCGGGTGAATAATTTATCTCATTATCTGTGGACAATCATAAAATAGTTCAAGTACACAACTTTTCGTTCGGTCATTCTGACCATCTTAAATCAAACAACACAATGTCACAGAACGATTACGATTAACGGATAATACGAAACGATTAACAGAATACCACTCAGGCTATTGCCACACAGGCTATTGCCACACAGGCTATTGCCACACAGGCTATTGCCACACAGGCTATTGCCACACAGGCTATTGCCACACAGGCTATTGCCACACAGGCTATTGCCACACAGGCTATTGCCACACAGGCTATTGCCACACAGGCTATTGCCACACAGGCTATTGCCACTCAGGCTATTGCCACTCAGGCTATTGCCACACAGGCTATTGCCACACAGGCTATTGCCACACAGGCTATTGCCACACAGGCTATTGCCACACAGGCTATTGCCACTCAGGCTATTGCCACACAGGCTACTGGTAAATATGGTTAATTTTACTAAGTGAACTCACACTAAACAAGCTGTACTTAATTAATTAAGCTGTACAACTCACCTACAGCCGCGCCGTTATTGGCACATTCTGACTCTACACTGTTTGTTGGTGTTTCTAAACCTACATCACAAACTAAAACTGTTTTAGTTTTTCTCAAACAAAGTTGAGTCTCACTAATTTCAACCGAAAAACCCATTGATAGCAAGTCTGTTCCAATAATAATTGAATCAGTAATACAATAATCTGGCACAACATGAAATAGCAACTGCATTGAGTATTCTTGTATAGTTACAGTAGTCAATATTTGAACATTAGACAGAACGTTAGATTGGCCTATGCCTATTAATGTCACTAAAGTATGATGACGTCTACCGGGGAGCCTATTTGCTAAACTTTCTTTGACTAGAGAGCACTGGGCACCGGAATCAAAACAAAATGAAAATTTCTCACCGGACTCAACTGCTAGGTAATCAGTAGCTGGCTTTATAGTGCAGGTATTTACTCGACGCTCTACGTTGCTGCTGCTAGTCTTCATGTCCTTTTTCGGACAGCGAGTGGCGATATGACCTGGCTCGTTGCAGAAGTAACACGTAGGCGACGACGTTTTATTTGATTGACTGCTCTCCTTTGTCTCTTGCTGTTTATTAGTCGCTGAAAATTGAGGTTTAAAACTAGTACTGGTAGTACGGGTGTCTTTGAAGAAGCATTCGTTTGCTACATGGCCTAATCTACCACAGCTGTAGCACTTCTTCGATTCAAATCGCGGTCTCTTAGCATCACTGTGAGTAAACTTTTCTGGCGTAGGTGGTCCTCTTTTGCGATACGTACACGCCATTAATTCTTGTTGCAGTTTCACTCTGGTATCAATTGTTTCAGTGTACACCAGTCTTTGCAGCCGTGGTTCAATTTTCACTGCATGAGCCAAAGTTACAGCAATTGCGATTTGTTCGGTTGATAAAGAACTCCATTGATTCATTAAGGTACTCAAAAGTCGATTAGTATAGGATGACATGCACTCTCCGTCTTTTGGACTTTCATTAAAAAGGCGACACAATGTTGCAGCTGGAGTCTCAACGTAATCAAATCGAGCAAGAAATAAATCTCTTAGCTGAGGCCAGGTTATACCAGCGAAACTATTTTGAGCTAACCACGTAGCTGCTGCACCTTTAAGTACCTTGCTCATGGCGACAATCAGAGTACCACCAGATAATTGTTTTTCTTGCATGCATAAGTCAGTGGTACTACACC
This sequence comes from Parascotia fuliginaria, assembly GCA_963082885.1. Lineage (NCBI taxonomy): Eukaryota > Metazoa > Arthropoda > Insecta > Lepidoptera > Erebidae > Parascotia > Parascotia fuliginaria. The sequence continues at coordinate 7,883,632 of OY720174.1, read as the reverse complement.
ACGACCTGGCATCAGCGTCTAGAGAATCAGGATTGAATTCGGGGAATGCTAGCTTTGTATCAACTGAGTTTGTTTCCTTTATAGCATAAATTAATTCCATCATGCTACGTTGTTGCATTTCAAATAACGTTTTCCAACGTTCGGATTCACTATTTAAATTAGTAACAACACTCTGACCTGTTTGTCGTTCCTGAGAAGTCCCTGGTAATCCCACTTCTGAAAACGGAAACATCGGAAGGCCGGGCTGTTGTTTCCACGTGTACGTTAGTTACCTCATTACCACAATAATCCATGTTGGGCGTTGGACTTCAGGAAAGTGTGGAAATAATAATGCGGTAGTGTTTACTTGTCACTACTATATTTATTCAGACGCGTAGCGTGCTTAAATAAAAGGTGATTACAGAAATAATAATTAATAAAACAGAGCCAATGGGTTTGCGGTTGTCCACGACGTGCGTTCGCTGTCAAAATCACCACAGCAACCAGAAACACCACAGACTAGACGTTCGCCCGCTATGGCAAACGCAACTCCATTCGGTGTAAACCGCTCTGATTTAAAATTACAACTTAATTGAACATAAAGCGATTAATCGTTATTAAGATATGAAAATAATTTATAACTTCTTAAAGTGACACGCGCCGTTATATATATATATATACATAAAATTGTTTGCGACTATAATCTACTAATTACTACATGCTTAATTTTATATTACTTTTAAAGTAGCTATCTACCTTATTTTATCTGTTAACTGTAATATAATTCTAATTTAACTAAAAATCAACAAACATCCCTGTTTTCTTACCCTTAGGGTTGGAATTTTTGTCCAAATTTATATGGAGACAACTACTTCCAACAGATAAATAATTATCAATATCGGACTACTCTGTAAAAAGTTATGCGTGGTCTTGATATAAAAAAACAAAAAACGTACGCGTCGCAGTCGACTTGAGAACCTCCTCCGTTATTTCGTCGGTTAAAATGGGTGCTCCGTTTTGATTTACTGTGCCGCATTGTCAACAAAATCGTATATGACCAGGTATTCGTAGCAACGGTAGCAAATTGGTTTATGATCCGTCAGCGGTGGTCTTTGAGCGGGTTCCATGTCCTGACGCATTTAGCAAACAGTACGTAAAGCCTATGTGATAGGCCAAAAGATTGATTGTCATTTCATTTTATTCACATTTTGTAAGTAGGTTTCCAAAATATGGTTCTCGTTTAATTTTATTCTAATTTAGTTTTATTTAATGGTAGCGTAAATGGTTTTTTGTCTCTGAGTTTATCGTTGTATGTTAAGTATGCAGGTACAAATACAAATAAACTCCATTTCCTATTAATATTTTAAATAAGAAAGTTTATGTGTACATACTTACACATAAATTTTCGCATTTCATCACCATCGTCCTACTACTTTATTTGAATATGATTGTTGCTCAATAAATAAATAAAGTTATTATAAATGCGAAAGTTTGTGTGTATGTATGTGTGTTTGTTACAACTCAGCGCCTAAACGGCTAAACCGATTTCGATAAAAATTGGTATGTAAATAGATTCGGTGCCGGAGACGGACAAAGGCTAAAATCCGATCCCGAAAATCGGCTGGTTCACGAGGAAGGCCAAACATGTTTTAGGTGCAGGCGAAGCCGTGGGACACAGCTAGTTAGGTATAAAAAAAATTGAGTATACTGACCAAAAACAGCTTTAGAAAAAAGACTCGATATTGGAGTGCTTTACGCTGTAACTATAATAAATTTTATGCACATGTTAATTTTCGATTCTGTTTTAGAACGATATGAAAACAAAAAGCCTATAAAACCTTTATTGATATGTTTTGCCATTTAGTAAAGTATGAGATGTTTTTTTGCTTGATTATTCTTTTTAAAGCGTTGTCAAGACTAACGCTAGTTCTAGCGTAACTAGCATTAGTCTAGACATAATCAATCAGTCTTTCTTACCTATAAATTTTGAGATATTTATTTTGGTTACACTTCCTAAACATTTGTCATTACACAAAGCATCGTTAATAGTGCTACGATCAATCAGCTGTAGTAGTAGGTATCAGTATTTACAGGTAGTATAACGCAATCAGCACGTAAGATGAGCAGACAAATAAGCATAGTAGCCCTGATTAAGACTGCTGTTGAAGTATTTGTTTGGCTCTAGATAGCGTTGTGTGTATTTGTTGTGATAAATTATTTATGTTATATTTTATTTGTAGAGTATTAAAATTATTCAGTAAACAAAGAAATTAATTATGTAGATTAACTTTTACCTAGGTTTCATTCCAGTTTGCCGCCTTAAATTAACAACACAAAAGTAACTTTCATATGCGAAAAGTTTCGTCGTTCGTTGCACCTTTCAAAGGTAATAAAGGTGCAAAAATGCAACAGATTTAAACGAACGCTAGTTGACTTAAAAAATAACCTTAATGTTACAAATTGTTACGATGGGTTATATTCGCTAGATGTATATATTGTACAGTACATAAATTACCTATGGAAAACTGTCCTAATAATTATGATATAGCTTTGATAGAAGCTCAAGTTTATAACAAAACAAATACATGAATGTTATACGAATCGAGTATTTTCAAAACAAAGCCTACTTAATTAGTAATTTTCAGTTAAAACACTAACGAGGTAGAGCATTTGACAAGACACTTTGGCTCGGTACACAATCGGGGTAGGGCACGTGACGAGAGGAACTTCGCCAGTTTCAAGGGAGCCCTTAAATTGATTCTCTTCGCCCCACTTGTACCACAGCTATAGTTATAAACTCTTCTTACCGTTTTAGCTGTGTCGCATTCCATGATTCTTGAAATTACAACTAACGTAAGATTGTAACAATCTAACGAATAAAAAGACTGGTATATATAAGTTTCTTATCAGTTTATCACGCCGCTTTACGTCATTAGTAAACAAGCAGGAATTAAATTAGCTGATTTCATTTTGTTAGTTTTATATTCAGAATATAGGTGGTTTAAAAGAAAATTATCATGAAAGAGATAGATAGATAGTTAATATGTTGGTTATTAAACAAAATCCCTGTCTAGAGCAACTCTTGCAATCTGGTGACTATTCACTAAGCGAAACAAAATACCAGAAAAGGTGTCCAATTACATCGAGAGAGATAGCGTTCCTATAACAATAACAAGCTAAATTAATTGGTGATCAAAAAGGTCATTACAATAATAAAATATTTTTTAACAAAAATAATCTAGTTAAATTCAAACAGGAAGTAATATATAAATTTACTTTGCACAAAGTAATTCATTAATTTTGATTTAGATAATCAGAAATGATTAAATAAGTATTTTATAATTTTGAAGTCGGTGCCAAGTAAAACTCTAACTAGGTATAGGTATTATCAATTTTACTTTGCTATTGTAGTTAGGTTCTTGTAGTATTTACTGTTTATTTAGGAAATATATTCAATATTCAAAATTTAAAGACAACATTTGTTCTGAAAAATTTATAAAATTAAAAGCTGAGTGATCAGTTGTGAAACTTTTACTCGTACAATGCTAATGTTTTCATGTTTTAAAATACTCTATTTCATTTATACTTTGGTTTAAAGGTTATTAAGTGTGTGTATTTAAGTTAGTAGTAAAGTCGATCCTACCACATATTAGTCTCCTAACGCAAGACTCGTTTTTACTCTCATACATTCATTCAGATTCATTTTTTGATATTAAACGATAAAAACATATGCAATAGGAACAATATTTGCAAAAGAAAAATAGAGGTGTGGTAGGCATAACAAAAATTCACATATTGTATTAAAACATTTTGCGGTAAACATTTTTTTAATATAAAATTTTTATAGAGGCTCTATTCTACGACGCGAGAATAGATCTGGTATCGCTCGAATGTCTGCGCTGCCATCACACTGATTTTTGTAAGCCAGTATTACTTGTGAAGAACCCCTCCGAACACCGAGCTGTGACACTCGGCAGTAGTGAGCCTACTGTCAATCGGAACCGGCAACCATTTTAATCATGATGATTATTCGATCCCTGATTTGCACGTTTAGTCTACGTATAGTCGACGACATATTTGCTTTACCACTTTTAGGAAAAAATCCATCAAAATTAAAATTTAATAAGACTTATTATGACAGTGACAACTGACACTGTACTCAGGGCACTTGCAAGCAAAAATAGAGCTTATTGTTTTGTGTTATGCTAACGACATTTTCTCTTATGGTGGTAAAGCAAATTTATAGTCGAGTATACATGAGAGTACTCAAAGGCACTGCAAAAACAATGTTAAGAAATAAGCTGTCAACGCGTGAAAGAATAGGAAGTGGACCGAGAGAACAACTTGAGAGAACACTGTCGTTCCTGATGATAATAACAACTGCTGCGTTAAATAGTTTCGTTCACAACCGATTAACTGATATCGATTTCAATATTTCTGTTTGTTGTTATTAAGTTACTAGTTGCCTTGATGGTATAACGAGGTACAATAATCAAACGGCTCTCACGCCACGCTGAATTTTCGATATCGTTATCTATTTACATGCATCACAGAACATGAACTGTTGTTATAAGTTCGGCAGAAGAGCGGACAAAATAAATTAGGTGTGTATGTTGAATATAGCATAGGAAAGGCACCAATAATCGACACTTTAAGCCCAAATTTGAAGTATTTTTGCAATTACATTAATAGTTTGTTTCAATAAAATGCATATTAAAAAATTAAAGATCCTGTGTTTTTCTACATTCCTGTTGTATTTAATGTAGGATACTGCATTTGTTTTAAATGTTATTAACAAATTAAAACTTGAACAACACCAATATTGGACAGATCGGATGCTGAAAGCACAAAATATCATTCTGGTTTGAGTAAAGCTATAATAAATTGAAAGGCGGAAAACGGATGGCAAAGACTTGCGTATGTATTTGTATGCATTGTTCAGCAATACTTACAAGAAAGCTTTGTGTGTTATATGTCAATACACTTTAGTCTTATGCTTTGGCTATAAGTTTACATAAATGACTTATAACAAAATGTTAAACATATATTTCAGTTGTTTAAACTTGTAATTTGTTTAATGTAATTTACAAAAACCGGTCGCTACTTTTACGTCGTGATTTTCAGATTTCAGTTCGTGCCTTCATCCAAATAAATTCTCGGTGCTAGCGTCGCAGAGTTCATGCAATTTAACTTTTTACTGAGCGGGAACGGCGACAACTTTGTCTACGTTTATTCGATTAAGTGTGGAAATCATATAGTTTTTTACACTGAATACTGATTTCCCTCTTGTTAGCGATGTTGTTAAAATATAAGTAATATAATTAATTATTCACTTATTTTCAGCTCTTTCTGTCACTTTCTGACTATTTATCCCACATGGTGGTGTCAGCCTGCCTAACGTACGGTAGTAGATCCACGCTGATTTCAGCATGAATGGGCCGGATCGTCCGGGGAAGTACTACCCTCTCATAGAAGATCGACTTAAGAGTAGTAGTATCCGTACTACTGCGTTTCGTTCGGTGAGTGAGAGCGCCGGCAGCCCAATTTCCCCCCTTTTCTCTTTCCTCACCTCCCTCATTCCCTTCCCGTAACCCCATTCCCAGCCGCCATAGTGGAGGCCACCATACCAGCAGTTTAAGACGATGGCTTTTGGTACAGTGGCCGCCACTTCTGGATTCCACTGACTGCTTAACATCAGACGGGGTGGAGTCACTTTGGTAGGCTATAATATAAAAAATAAAAATAACGTTTTTCTTCCACTTCGCCCTATCCACGACATCGTCTTCGGAAAAGTTGCATTCCCTTATGCCTCTCAGCAACATATTTGTCCGGGTTGTTTTTGGTCTCCCCGTAGATCTTTTCCCGGTGACAATTGAAGTGTCTGGTTGCTGACGTAATTGGATGTCCTTCTCATGACATGCCTACACTTATTATATTCACTTGTTTTCTGCGTACTTTTTAAAGCATAAAAAATACTACAAAAATGAACATACATTTTTGCCGGACTGCCGAAGTCAAGAAAGGTAATATTTTTCGAGCGTATGTATGTATGTATGTAGGCGTGTATGTCTATTTCTTTGGCACACTCTACAACCTAAATAGCTTAATGGATTTTAACATAGGTAGTTATAAGGAGTCAGTACATAGATTCGTTTTCATTGTGGGAGTGACATAGGGTTTATTATAATATTGCAATGTAGCGTCGGTATGAAAAAAAATTGGGTCTCTTTCTTTTCGTTTTGTTTTATGCAGGCGGATTTTTTGTTTGTTAATAATATACTTATTTTGATTTAATGAACTTAGAAGCATAGTTTTTAGAGTTTCAAGGGACCACAGAGTATTTGATACAATACACAATTTATCAATATATTGTGTACTTATGTCTTTTAATAAAATAAATGCAACTTTGATTAACTATAACAAGTTTAAAATGTCACCTAATAATTTATAGGAGCAATTTTTTAAAATAAACAATTAAAATTTGTTGTTTTGTTTGTTTTGTTCCACATAAAAATTAGTTAAGTTATTTGAGGATCAATTCCATGATGAACGCTTAAATTCAATTACGGTTTTGTACAGAGGTTTTGTAGTTAGGCGAGTTAGACTCACACTAATTGCTATGTTTTATTTTGTTGACCTGCTTTTTGACGAAGTTTAAAAGAGCATTATATAAATACGCTACCGCTATACTTTGGAAAGATGTATGTTTAGCAGCAGATTTCTTTAAGTGGATGATGTAACCGACTACACAGACTGATGCTTAAAAATTTCTCTTTTATCAATTTGGTACATTGTTGTGGAAGCCAAACTAAAAAAACAGTTCGAAATCTCAACCTAACTCAAGCTATTCTTAATTAATAAGATAGCGAATCACGTACGAGTTGTGAGACGTTGAAATTGATACAGCAAGACCGAAGACACGTACACACAGACAATAGCACCAGACACAGTAATTTTCAGTAAAAGAATCAAACAAAGTAGTTGTGAAAATATATTTTATAAACTTATTGCATTTGATATTACAAGATTAAAACGTTTGTTAACGAGCACACACAAGCACACACAAACATAACTTCATGCCGTTTTGCCCAAAGGGTTAGGCAGTGGTGTATAATACTCACATTTCGTCATCTATATTGAGTCACATCATGTGACTCACATGTAACAGAAAGCGAGGCTGTTGCCACATAAGGCTGTTGCCGGGTAACGTCGTACAGTACTGATAACTTTTATTAACCCGAACCGAAAGCTCAACTTATAAAATCACTTAACTACATTCGAGTTCTTATCGTAGACTTTTTGGATATAAATTCATGATTTCGTTGAACTACTAGCTGCTATCAGAGAAAGTTAAGGCTCTATCAGTTGTCTAAACTTCTCTCGTTCACCTCTACTCTATATAAAGTGTGTAGAATCGTGAGATTCTACACACTTCTCGTGGGAGTGACCACTAGTAGTGGTCTATGGCAGGTATGTACTTTGAAGCTTCTATAGCTCTTCTATAACTGGACGATTCTGTAACATACCTAGTATGTTTTAAAACTGTTACCTAAAACTGGAGCATCGCCGGAAGGCTTCAATTATTTACCTTCGCTACTCGACGTCGTATCGCTTGAATTCTGATAGTGGGTTGTCTGGTTACTTAACTAATGATAAGTTTACATTTTCATTATTTCGTTGGCGTATTCATTAATATCTTGTTTTCGCGGTTGGATGAACTATAAGGAAAAAAGAAAGCAGGCGATCTATCTTCGTAAAATAATTATACTCGTTTATTTGACAATGAAAGACGTCACAACAAAAAACTATTTTTAGTGATAGATTTTTTTCTCCATCTTTTATTTTTAAATATTGTTTAAATATTAATAAAGTTACATCAAATTTCGATCGAATAAACGTGGCTTACTATTTTTGAAGTACTGTTAAAGAGTTTAGTTTCGTAAACAAACCAAAACAGAAATATCGATCAGCGCATAAATATTTATGCAGGTACTTATAAATAATGCGTTCTCATATAAATAATGGGTGTAGGTATAGACTTGTGTATTGCTTTAGACACGACATTTGGGAGCGGCTCTTTGTGGATCAGCGTAAAACAAAAACGAAGGGAATTTTCCTCAGCTGTCGGTGTCGTTGGTGCACGATATTGGTTTAAAATTTAAGCAAAATTCTCGCATACATAAAACTGAACGGCTAGACACAATACCACTAACGTTATCGTATTTTGCAGCAATCCCCCCTTGTCTACCACCGCGCCTGCCTCCCTGTGGCAAAGAGAATGCTTGTTTTATTCTCATGGTCTCTACGTGATTGGCGGACATCGAATTTTTATTGTGAGCGAAATATTCTAACATGACATCGTATAGGAATTTATGAAAGGCTCACGTGAATGTGAAGTGAGATCATTTCATGTGTTGTTTTAGTTACAATATTGTTCAGTGTTGAATAGAGTCCGAAATATGTGAAGTGAAAGCCAATTCACGTCGATAGTTTCCAGTTGTTATTGATTGTTATAAAACTAGAAAACTATACTACTATATAAAACGGAAGAGTTTGTTTATTTGTTTGTTTGAATGCGCTCATCTCCCACTCTGGAACTACCAGTCGGATTTAAAAAATATTTTTGCGTGTGATAGGTCACTTTTCGAGGAAGGTTAAGGCTATGTAACATCACGCTACTGGTGACGGGAGCAGAGCGGTGAGCAAAGACACGGAAGAAGCCGCGCCGCGGAAAGCTGCTATAGGTATAAATTTCACTTTTCACAAGTTAAGTAGTATAGTTTTAATAATGTGTTTTGCGTGTATTGAATTATGAAACTGTTTGAGAATCATGTTTCTTGTTGTAATGAAAGATATTGTTAACATTTATGTAAGTTAAGCTAATCTGCGAGTTTCTGGTTATGATAGGTGCATTATCCAGACCATTAGCATGAGGTGATACTGTTAACAGATGAATAGTCAGAAAGTGCATTGGCACTTTCTGACTATTTACTAAATTAGTAGTTTAAAGTTCAACTTGAAGATCTTGCAGATCTCTGGAGCTCATAACTTTAAGCTCAGTAACTTTGTTTCGGCAACGGATCTCCTTACTTTTTGGGTACAGGTAACTCCGATTCCTTTCTCAAAGTGTACCTACGATCTGGTATAGGTGGTCGGTAATAAATGATTGACGAAGCAGAACCGGTCAAAGTGAATTTGCTTCTGTTTACGTGTATAGAAGATGTTTTTTAATTAAGCAAAATTAAACAATGAAAGATAAACACTAAACACATTAGATTTTCAAAACTTAGTTTCATATTCAGTAAAGAAAAGTAACATTAGTTAGAAACAACACAATTTTGAATGCAAACTCGTAACAAAAAGAAAGCGAAGGATGGCAGCGTTAAGTGGCAAACTAAAGAGAGGTAAAAATATGAGCTGAGCGTAGCGAAGCTTAGTTAGGCGAGACTGAAATGTCACCTCAACTCACTTAGTGCTTGGGTTGCATCAAGTTACACCATAAACACACATTACACACTCAGGTTACATAACCACGTAGCTGTTACGCTGTTACGTCACTGGAACATTAAAGTCGGGGATCGCTCTGAAATATGAGTATATTGTTCTGCCTCTGGATATTTGTATTGTGGGATCGCGTCAATTTGAATTCATGTCGCGCATCCACCGTTCTCGGTTTAAATCACATTGTCAGTGTAATACAGCGTCTAAGATACGTCTAATTTGCCAGGATTTAGGTTTGAAGCCGCACGGTAATGTGTGAATAAATGAATTGTTGTTTAAGATATGAAAGTACTAGTATTTCTGTAAACTCTCGTGTTGTAATAAGTATTTAAGATATAGCCGGGGTGTACAATATTTTATTTGCGACGATCATTATAAAAACAAAAGTTGTATATAGCAGGTTATAAGTAAATTGGCTGACATCAAAGTTTGATTAAGATGACGTTAGTAGTATATCAAAGACTGAAGTAGGTAGTTTACAACTTATACACTTTATTTTTATAGACTCAAATGATGAATGCCCAAAATTTGAGTAGTTTCAAATATTTCTTTTATACTATTCTTTACATTTCGCATATTTTACGCTGCCACCAGAGAGACGTCCGTTGATTCGAAGTTCTACGAATAATAACTAAATTATTAATTTAATCTTCAATCTCAAATTAATCTAGATTATTTACTGGGCAAGTAGCGCAATAAATTAGCGAAACAAAACCCAGGTGTCGGTAGCGGGCGTTTGAAGTTTAAAGTACAGAGCACGGATGGGCAGGGGGAGAGGTTATCAATTAAACTACGCTCGTCGACGGCTGCACACCGCACGCCTCCCAGCCTCGTGATGGATGCCCTCTGCGTCCTCAACAATATCCATTCCTCTCGTTTATTACCTTATTTGTACCGACTTACAGCATTACCCCTATTTCTCTAATAGAACTAGCCATTCTCGAAATGGACGCGACGTTGTTTGCAATGTTTTACAAAGTTCATTCAACCACCCCCTTCTCTTATTACATTACCTCGGTTAGTAGAATGGCTGAAGTTAAGGACTGTCTTTAAACTCTGACGATAACGCAGATATACGTATTCACAGTACAATTACTGTCGTTATTACCTTTAAAAACAATAAGGTTCGTTGGTAATCGAAATTTGCCAAGTAAGTTTCTATCTCGAATAACATGAAGGTAACTGTTTGAAAGTAATGACCGGTAACTGAAATTGGCAGTCATTTGTAGGATTTGTCAGTGAGGTAGAGGTGGTTTTAACTGTCTTGTGACTGTCGTTATGCCTAGGCTGTAAAGACGTCATATACCACTACGCAAGTTTGGTTATAAGTAGGTAAAAAAGTTACGTTTGAGTTAGCAAAAATGGACAACATTGCAGTCTCTCGGAAGCACGATAAAGTCGTCGCATCGTTCGAGCTCGTCACCAATGCTTTCATGGCATCGAAAAAGAATGTATTTTAATGACGCGCGACGTAGGTGTTCAGAATAAAATAACTATAAACTTTATTGACATAAACAGATTGGAATTCCAATACACTTAACTATATTTGTGAAACGGGTCTACTTGTGTTAGAAAATTACTATAAGGTGCCGTACCTCTTTACCCGACGTTTCGGTCGAATTACACCGACCATGGTGACGGGCTGACTGATGTAGCCAGGCGTCGTCTTCGCCTTGAAGCTCGGGATTCGGCAACTACCCTCACTTTGTCTTTTGTTACACTGTTTTGTAAAAAGTCAGTACTACGACATACAACACTCACTTCTATACACTGTACCCAGCACCTACACACTTTCTAAATAAAAAATTGCGCAAACCGCACTACAAATATTTTGATATTTGTAGACAAAACACCATTGTTGTGTTTCATGGTCTGACCACCACACTCAAGTGGATAGTATCCAGTACTTAACTTGCAGTATTTTTACATAAATCAACCTGCGGTAGTCCACGTGTGTGCTCAAGCGCTTTCAGCTTTGTGTATGTCAATTATTATACGGTAAACTTGTTCGCGAAAGTTTTGATATTGTTTTGTGTGCAAAGTTATAACTAGACGTGCTCTTAATTGGCAAAATTTTAATGTAGTGGGTGTTGATAGTCTCAGTTGCGTGTTGTGACGTTTTTAAAAACATTTTAGTGCAATAATACAATGTGACATGAGTGTTTACTTTATAAGCAAGGTTTTTTGATAACTTGTGTTTTGTTACGCAAGAATTGTGATGTTTTTTATCTATCAAAGTTTTTGCAGCGTCTATATTCAAATAGTAATGAATCGTAAAAATGTAGGAGCATTCTGCAGAGGGATTAAGCTGGTTGTATTAGTGAACAATTTAATCATCACCATCGTCTGCCTACTAATTTAACCAAGAAATATGATTGTTGCTCAATAAATGCAAAAGTTTGTGTGTTTGTATGTATGTATGTGAGAAGAACATACTTTTACTTTTTATCTCGAAAATCGGTCTGGTTTCCAAAGGGAGACAAAACACATTTTAGACGCGGTCGAAGCCGTGGAGGCTGGTGGTTTTATACAAAATGTTGATATTAATTCAGAACCGTTCACACTGAAAGCCAGAAACATTAACACTAATCTATGAGTATTAATGTGTTATATCACGATATTCTTATCTTTGAATCGTTTTATTATTCTACAATAAAGAGCTTGTTTTGTTTTTATTAGACAATAATACATCGTAAAAAACAATAATAATAATAATATTCTACCACATGCACACTGCGCCATTTAGCCCCAAATTAAGCAATTATATTTGCTTGTGTTATGGGTACTAAACAACTGATATACTACTTTTTTTTTTTTCTTTTTTTGTTTTTTTTTTTTTTTTTGTAAATACATACATATTATAGATAAATTACACCCAGACACAGAACAAACAATCATGCTCATCACACAAAGGTTTGTCCTGGGTGGGAATCGAACCCACGACCTCCGGCTTAGCAGTCAGGCTCACTAACCACTAGACCAACAGGCCAGTCAGACCAATGCGCATTATTTATGAGTTGTTTGAGACAGTTTAATCGACACCTAAATATATTTGGAATACTTTTCTCTAATAGCCATAGTTAGCCATTTTCGTAGACATGATTATTTTTGTTATGAGTGTTTATGAAACGTCAAGTTTTATGCAGAGAATTTAATTAGTTTAAACACTTACTAGAAATATATATTAAACATGCGTCATACTGTATTGATGCAAACTGCTTGTAAAATTATAATCACATGCTCGTGATATATGTATACGTATACGATATCGTTCGCCGGCCACCACTCAATTAGACACCAAACCGATCGAACGTATTGTACAAGCACTTTGATTGAATTTTGCATTAAACTCTGCATGAGCTTTCTTCCAGCAAACCTTAGAGTGATAGAGGAAAAGTAAAATCATTTGTTAATTCGTTTACAAAAATGAATAGACACTGACTAATTAGTAATTACTTAGATCTACCTAGCAATGTCATCGTGGTGCTCATGCATGCATGAGAGCGGTACCTAATCTAAAGCTTGCACAGAAGGCAACAACCTACAGGTAGTTGTAGGTCTACAAGTTGCTTTGTAAAGTGGTTAATGAAATAGGTCATATTGTCGTATTTACGCGGAGTATACTAAACGTGAGTAAACTAAGTGTATTCTGATGAGTCACTTAGTAACTTTATTGCCGATTCTGATTAAAGTTAACCCCTAACCCTCATCAAAGTAATACGGAAGATAAATAAAACATAGAGCCATGTAGCTAATGTAGCTATCATTTCAAAATAAAAATATACTTGTAAGGAATAACTGTGATTTAGTTTTTGTGGACTAGTTTTTGGTCTTGAAGTTGGCAAATATTGCGAATCAAAATAGTTTTGACAATCCTATCCATAGTGGACTTGCATATAAAATACTAATGTAAAAGTAATCCTTAACTTCTTGTAAAAATACGTTTGTTTTCGTTAGTAAATACGATAATCAAATAATTCGGTGATAGTTTTTAGTGATTATGCTGAATAGAGATGACTACGCGTCGAACCGTTCAAGCGTGGATGAGAAGACGGCTTTCGTTCTGGAATCTATACATTGAGTTGCATACATGTACTTCTCCGAGAACACTGACCTTAAGTTCAGTGTTCACAAACCTATATCTGCAACCGAACGTGGAAAGCTAGACCGTGCGGTCACCTTCTACTTGCATTGAATCTTATTATAACATAACATCACATAATACACCTTATTTTCGTCAAAGAGTTGCAGAGGTGTAAAACATAAACATTTTACCAGCTATGTTGAGCCCCACGTAAAAGGGGACCAGCCTGTTGCCGTTTACTGTGCACAATTTAGGAATCCGGGCGGTAACTACTACTGTACAGATTGACTTGCGAGATGAGAAAAATATCTACTAAAAGTAAGCGAATCCCGTGTAATAGCTGGGTAAGAAAACAATAAAGGAATATTTACTATGCGTTTGTCCTTAGTTGCCTTTTAGTATTGTTGGCAAGGCAGAAGTAGTATTTTTATTTTATTTCCAGTCAGGATACTTCATTTTGAATGTGAAATTCTCTTGGCAGAATTATAATTTACCCAATTTCAAATGCATTTAATAGTAATCTTTTTGAAAGGAGAAGATTAAAGAAAAGAAGGATAGATTGCATAAAGGATGGCACTAAAAAAGTGAGGGTGAGATGACGGCTGATAGAAGGGAGAAACATATTTTACACAGATCCAAAGTAATATGAGACCCAGATAGGCAGAAGAATTTACTTTGAATCTAATAACCAATCCATACACGAACTTTAAATGTAACACGTCTGTTTTGCACTCAGTATTCGCATTATTGCATTTCTAGTAAGGAACCGGTGACTGTCGACAACATCCAATAAGTCCGATGTCGTTAGGATAGCGTCAATTGCTTTTTGCTGGTTACGAAACGGACGTTGTAAACATTGTATTAGTTGTACTTCTGTATTGAAGAAGAGTATAGTTGTAGATGCATGTAGCTAACCTATAGTGCTTATTAAAATTATGTGTAAATAATATGTTTCTGTGTTATTGTGTATAAAATATTTTTGTGTGTTATTTATAGAGTAGAACTTCGTGATTTTCGATAATCCTAGCGCATTTAAAATAAATCCTGTGTCGCGTTTCGATAGTCTACTCTCATGTAAGTGATCAAATAAGGCAATCAATTGGGGGCTCTTGTTACAAAATTACTTAAGTAGACAAAAACTATGGTAACATTCATCATCCGTTCTCATTATATAAATATTCGGCAAATAAAATTATATTTCTACTTAATATCAAATATCGAGTGACGTAATTAAATTGAACACACAAGATAAAATCGCATAAATAAATGTCAAATAGAAATAGAATGATAACATGGCACAATTGTTAAACGAGTTTCTGCTCTATCAAAGTTTTTTCAGTTTGAATGTGGCCTGCAATGAGTTTGATGAACTTTCGTTCACTGCGGGTGTCCAGTCAAGTCTGTCACTTTAACCCAATAAAGAACCAGCTGCAATTGAACAAATGTGTTACTGCAGTAAATAGGTTATGCTATTTTTAGTAACGAATTTATTTATGCTTTTATTTTTATTTTACTGTATGAGACTCAAATATCGGTGGCCTATTTAAAAATTTACATAAAATATGTATTTTCGGCTATGTATGTATTATGTTACGCTCATTCAGGGAACACAAAGAAAAAATAACCCTTTTGTCAATCTGATTGTTTCTAACTATTATGACTTTTGAAAATTGTAAAAAAATAGCATCTTCCGAAAAAAAAAAACTATTCTATAAATTGTTGGTGATGAATTTTAGACAAGTGCGTCGAATAAGCAATGTGAAACGCCAAACGTTAAATAAAATTGATAGTTTTGGATCTGTATAATCCAACCAACGCCTAAACGTTAACTTATTTAGGTATTACATTTGCAGATTTTTCATAGAATTTATTTTTTGTAAAAAATATACAGCCAAGCATGTCTTCTTTGAACGCAATAAATACATGTACGTGTGGTGTGAGAGCTCATTTTTAAAAGTTAAATTAAGTTTAGTTAAGTTTTTTTAGTTTTTGTGCAAATTTGAGATAAAATCTGTGACAATGTTTTCGTCTGTATTCTGACTATACGATGATAAGTACCTATCTACTTAATAGATAGTTCATTAGCTTGTTTGTTTGCATAATTTCATTTAATTACTAAAAGGGCCATATTGTATTTGAACACTTATAAAAACTTAAGTACAAACATCCTCCATTCCATCAATGTCATCAATTCATCATTGTCAAAAAAATGCGAGAAGCTATCTATACTGTTATATAAAGCGGAAGAGTTTGTTTGTTTGTTTGAACGCGCTAATCTCTGGAACTACTATTCGGACTTGAAAAATTATTTTTGCGTATGATAGTTCTCGAGGAAGGTTATAGGCTATGTAACATCACACGTCGTACTGGCGACGGGAACAGAGCAGTAAGCAAAGACGCTTGTGAAACCGCGCCGCGGAAAGCTAATAACTACATATTTTTATTGAAAAGCATTTAATTTTAGTAAGTACCTATTAACTAAAAGCACTACTAAATCTCACTGTTAATGTCTCATTTTGCATTCAAAAGCAGAGGCTAAAGATTATTTATTACAAATCATTTTAAATATGCATCTGTATGCAGCCGGCAGTCCGCTAGAGAGATTAGTAGTCTATTAGTTAATTGAGATCCAAAATCGTAGCAATCTGTTAAAGCCTTTAATACTGTTGTATGTTTTGATGTATTTCTATATTCGATCTTTGATCTAAGGTTCTTAAAGTCTTGATTATATGCAATGGTTCGTCGCTGAATCGCAATTTCAGTAAAGACATAAAACATATTGCAATATCGATGCATTGCTGAACGATTTGTCTGCCCCAGTTTCTTGCGAGTCAAGTTCTTCTCAGTCAGTCTTATACAGAACTCTAGTCAGGTACATAGACTGACGTATTCTGATTCTTTTGCTGTTAAATGTCGTCCATTTACTGCGTTAATAAATGATAGGTTTTGTATCCTTTGAGATGCGATAACTAATATGGTAAAACGTTGGTATGACCCTTCTCTGCTTATTCCTTCGACATAAAGGTGCGATGATATGTTATGTATTTGTGCTATGCTTATCAAAATAATGAAAAAGTTTGAAATAAGGGATGTCAAAGTATTAACTGCACGGTTAATGCGTCATTCACATCATATTATTAAAACTTTTAAAGGGAAATTAGAGAACTTCCTTTCAAAACTTTAAAATAAAGCCGCATATGGTGCTGTCTTGGTCTTACTTGGCGAGAAAACAGAAATAGCACGAGAATTTTCTTACGTGTATGGTGTACTATAAACGCGAACATGTTGCTTACGCCTACTGCTTATGCAAAGTGAAAGGGAAATTAGTGGTAGGTTCGGTGGTTCATGAAAATGTCACTAAGTACTTGAACTACTGACAATTACGTATTCATATAAAAAAATAAACATGTCTCTCATACCTATCGATAAGAGAAATCTTTATTTTTTTTAATAAAAAATATTTGCATTGAAATGCTAATAAGTTTCGTATAACTAGCGGCAAGGACGAAGAATCAATGATCAGGCCACGCTTCAGTAAGTGAGTGTGACGCCCTACTAAGTAGAACTTATCGCCATCGGAATCAGTGACCCGTATATTGTATTAGAAATCCCTAGGGATAGCATATATTATCTGTATTTGAAACGTTACCTTGCTACTTTGTATCAATATCATAATTTTAATCTAAACTGTCATTATGATCATACCAGCTTCTTTATATCCTACTGCAGGGAAAGGCGCCTTTTCGTATATAGAAGACATGAGCATTGATCACCACGCCAGCTCAAAGTGGACAGGCAATTTCGACCTTTTTTTATCCGTCTTTTCATTGGCCTCGGTAACTGATTGCGCTTGTAGAGTATTTAAATAACTAGGTTGTATATACTTGGCTAAAAGAGAATTAAGTCTCCAGTGCTCTCACCCACTAAACGAGACGCATTATATGTATAAATACTTTAATTTTGCATGTGTATTTATTTATCAGTTATTTTGATGGTAATTTAAATCCAAATGTAGCTTTATTTAAGTGAATAATAATGTAAAGATTTTGACGATGATAAAAAAATATAATTCTGTTGTACTTAAATATAATATATATTCTCAAATGCCAATAATAGTTTTGTTACGACGTTTCATACCAATGATTGCTAATATTCCGTAACATTAAAAAAAATATAAACCACGTTGTCTCGGAAAATCACTATACATATATCTAAAAGAAAAGTAATGTTAACAATTTTATTACATTGGACTGTTTGTAAACGTATATTTTGTAATATTTCAGTTAATATTCCCTTCAATGTTGCACGCCTACACACAAACCCACATTATTTTATTATGTTTAAAGATCATTGTGTAATTGTTAAGTCAAATATATCGCCTACGTCGTACATTTCTGTATAATATTTTTTGAAATCAAAATATTTGCCGTATTCGTTATGATGTCGCCAAAAAAATATTTTATTCCATTTACGAAGTTTTTGTTGTTGACAACTTAATTAATTTCAAAAGAACTTGTCTTATTAAACGATAATTAAAAATTTAAAAATACGTACTTACTTGTTAATAACATCTAAGGTCGGATCCACACAAAAGTTCAAGTCCAGGTGTTAAAAAACAACTGAACTATACTTATACTGCTAGCTTGCATCATTCCACCACACTGTTGAGAAAAGGTTTGGCCTATGACCATGCATTTCGATCTATAGCCAATGTGAACCGGCTTTTCGTTTGGTTTGTTCAACTCGTCTGCCAGTGCAGCTGCAGCTACGCTAGGTATTGTCAAATGATGTTTTTAATTGATACTTGCGCGGTTAGTAACTAATTAGACCATGATGATGATGACAAATAAATCACTTTAAAAATATCTTAAATATCATTATGAAATCCACATAGTAATAGCTACACAGGCAGCTTTGCATCTATTAACTAGTACCTAAATGTAAACAATACGAGTATATACCATCAATCAAAGCCGAGTACGGTGTTTAAATGTTCAACACTGGTCCTTATGGTGGTATAAACTTATCATTATTGTACATAACTTGTGTTATTATCCCCATTGATTTGTTTCCATAAAAAGTGTTTGCAGTAATGGTAAAGCCGGTAGTTGTGATTTTGTGAAATGTTGAATCAAGGGCGATTGTGAAAATGGCTAATAAAGCATTTGATATTTCTGTTATTGTTTTATTTAAAAATACATAATGCTTGGTAATATTTGTTTCTAGTGTTTGTGTATCCTTTTATGGTAAATGTTATCCCAGCAGTTAAAGGTATCTTAATTTTTCTTACATAAATATTTATTACACAATAGAATAAAGCTTGCATAAAATTATTACACAAACTATGTTAAAGCGATCTATAAATTCTATATATACCGAATATCAAAGTCTTTATTTTAGTCACAACTAAATAATTAAGAAACACAGTATCGTCGTTTTTAAAAAAAAGAGAAGAAAATAAATACGGAAGAGGAAAAAGTATCGTGCTGCTACGCTAAAAACGTATATTTATCTAATTGCAACTCGTGGTGCTTTTGAACCATATCTGACAATACTGACTTTATTAAGCTGACTTTATTACATATCTGTATTAACAATTTGCTAAAGAACAAGAACATAATGTATCGTGAAGTAAAGAATGCGAAATTCTTCTGTACCTACCTAATAGTAGTTTTTACACTGTATCAATAGTTATTTGTTATAAACCAGATGTTCACGCCTTGTAACGTGAATTAGGCCAGTTTTTATAAATTATACGACTATTTAATAAAAAAAGAATTACTGTTTGACACCGTTCAAAAACACATTTTTAATAGTGTTACCACTATTAAGTTTTAACTAAATTTAAAAATTATCTACTACTTAATTTGTATTACCTTTGTTATATGTTATTTAGAAATAAAATATTTTATGCTTTTCTTTTATTTTTATTTAATTATTTTTAATTGTTTATGTACGTCGTGATTTTTTTTTGCACTATAAACGCTTTTCTTTTTTTCTTTCTTTATAAATATCTCGTATACTTATATAACTCTGCCGCTGTCCGCTGCCTACCGTGACGGGAGTGGGGTAGGTGAAGGGATTAAGGGAAGTAAGGAAAAAGGAAAGGGGAAAATTAGGCCTCCGGCGCTCTCCGTAATTTGTCTAATTACACAATATCGCAAAAAGAGACTTATATAATGTATACGTAAAAGAACATTTACTTTATTCGATTAATTATGTAGATAATTTCGTTGACTTGCGCTCTACTTCAAAGCTTTAATCCTTTGTGTTTTCGGTTGGATGTTACTTTGATATTGATTTATTATATTTTTTTTTTTTTTTTTTTTTTTTTCATTTATTTTGGCACATACAGTCATTAAAAAGAAGTTACAAAGTTGTTTTCTTATGCTAAAATTCTAAACAATGAGTGCCGAAAATTGTGTACTTAATTGTAAATTACAAAGGAAATTAGTGTTGTCTGAGGGACTATAAGTATGAGGATAATTTAGAAATTTGTAAGGTTAAATAAGTAATATATATATATATATATTACTTATTCAACCTTACAAATTTACAAAGCAATATATATAGGAATGTAAGGTTACTAGTTGAACAAAAGAATAATAAAAATTACGATACACTAAGTAAAGTTCTGTTCTATAATTAATAGCTAATAGCTAATAGCTAATAATATATATATCACAAGTTTACCAGCAATGTTACATCAGTAGAAAGTAGAATTATGTAACAATTTTACAAAGATAGTCGATTTAAATACATACAGTGAGTTCGAAAATAGATCAATATCAGAAAAGTTCTTATTATAGTTATTTAGACAACGGGTGAAGAAATTGTTTTGACAATAATTTTTTTGAGGGCGCAGTGGTGCAAAGATACTTAAGTGTCGTGAGGGGCGTGCAGGCAATCTGAATTTAATGGCAAAGTTTATTTTAGAAAGAATAATATGAGAATCAATATAATTATTTAAAATTTTATACAGAAAAGTTAGATCAAACTGGGTGCGACGATCCTGCAAAGAAAGAAGTTTATAATAAACAAGTGAGTTTGGGTATGTGTCTTTTTTTTGATTACGATAATTTATAATTTTAATAAATTGCTTTTGAACTTGTTCTATTCTATTAATGTGTTCTTTATAGAAAGGACTCCAAACAACACAGCCAAAATCTAACACAGATCTAACAAAACTAAAATAAAGAATTTTAAATGTTATATCCTTTTTAAAAGGCTTAGTGACCCTATTAATGAAACCTAGGTTTCTTAAAGCTCTTTGAATAATGGAGTCGTAATGAGGTTTAAATGTTAATTGGCTATCCATAATAATCCCCAAATCTCTTATGAGACCCACTCTTACAAGGCGTTCACCATTCAATAGATAGCCATGGACGATAGGCGATTTCTTACGGGTGTAAGTGATAATGTGGCATTTACCAACATTAAGAAACAACTGGTTTTCATTACAGTACATTATCAACGAATCCAAATCTTGTTGCAGTTTGAAACAGTCAGTGATGTTAGAGACTGATCTAAATAGTTTAGTATCATCTGCGTAAAAGAGTTGATTTGAATTACATAAGACTTTACTGAGGTCATTGATATAAAGTAAAAATAATACCGGGCCCAAATGGGACCCTTGGGGTACACCAGATGCTATTGGTAAAAAATTAGAACAATGACCCTTAACACAAACTGCTTGGCTTCGGTTACGAATGTAAGAATCTATCCATCTGAGGAGGTTGCCGTGCACACCGATCCTCCAAAGCTTCTCAATTAACAAGTTAAAATTTATTTTGTCAAAAGCCCTGGAAAAATCAGTGTACACGACATCCACCTGTGCATTTTGACTCATAGCGTGCAATAAGTGGTCAACAAAGGTCACCATATTTGTATCAACACTGCGACGTTTACAAAAGCCATGCTGATCTACAGAAATGATATTTTTTATTTCATAGGTAAATTGAGTAGTAACTATTTTTTCGAGAACTTTACCAAATAGACAAAGCTTAGAGATAGGTCTATATTCAGAGATATGTTGACGTTTCATATTCTTAGGAATAGGTGTAACTAAAGTATTTTTCCAAATACTAGGAAACTGTCCGGTATCCATAGATAAGCGAAATATAATAAGTAATGGTTTAACTAGGGCTTCAGCACATTTAGAGATAAGAATTGGAGGGATACCGTCTGAGCCAGCACCCTTATGCAAATTTACATTTTTCAGTTCTTTATGTATCATTTCAGCATCAATATTTATTGAACTAATATTAACAATTGAATGTGTGTTGTGTATATGGTCATCAAAGTTAAATATGGATTGATTGTTTGTTGCAACAAAAACAGACTGAAAATAATTGTTAAAGGCTGAGCATATGTCAGCACCGGTACTAAGTGGAGTGCCATTATAATACATTTTGTGAGGAATATCACCTTGCTATTTTTTAGATTTCACATATGCCCAAAAGTGGTTGGGATTTTTGTTGATCCGGTCTTCAGATAGTGACAGGTACTTAAGGTACTGCTCGCGTTCTAGTTTACGAAGTCGTTTTCTTAGTAATGAGAAAGTATCATAGTCAGACCTATTACCATACGTTTTCCATTTTTTATGGAATTTTCTTTTTTCATTGCACAATTTAATTAATGGTTTAGTGTACCAGGGCGGATATTTGTCATTTATAGTATTTACTTTAGTAAAATGTAATATAGATTAAATTATATGTTACAAGTGTGTATTATTATGTGGGTTTTACAAAAATCACATACTATGATAGACCCTTAAAAGGAGCAGGCCACCTTGACGCTCCGCGCGGCAGATGGCGCCCAACGTGGGGCCCTCATAACGCCTATTGTTACGAGTGTTGTTATGAGGTACGGATATGCCTGTTATGTACTTCTTGCTAAAAGATGTTTAATATAATTATAGATATCACATCGGTCCATTTGTGAAAGGACTGCACGCGATGCGTTTTTTAACATTTTAATTAATAAAACATGCTCTAGGAATATTTAAGGTTGTTTAGGGACTGTGCGCAGCTTATTATCAACATAATGATTTTGTTATTGTATAATTATTTTGTAGGACTAACAAGATAATGAAATAGTAACAAAACTTGGCATTTTTTATCTTTGTAATTAATTTCAGCATTTATTTCTATAAATTACCTTAAGGTAAGTCCTTATTATTTTGAGCTTCTAACTTAAAATAAGAATAATTAAATGTCGTTTCAGTACTGCTTAAGATTATAGCAATAAATACAGTGTCTTTTGTTCGTAAAATAAAGGAGAAAATAAAACAATGTTCATTTTAAAGAACATTGTACTTTATTGTAAAGTGCTGCAAAGAAGCCTTCTTATTTGTAAAGAAAATAAAAGTAAATGAAAATAAAGAAAGGATCTGAAACACAAATATGCTTCGATCTCAGGGAACGTAAACTTAACTAAAGATTTGCTCTTAAAGCGCAAACAGTCGATGTTGTTTCACCGTTGCATGATCGTGTGTGCATTCAAGCCTTTGTATTCTTGTGAAACTTAAAAATTCTTTATTCTTTCTACCTAAAATATTGTTTGTTTTTTGAAGTATTGTAAAGATTTTTCTAGCAAGTTTATTTTATCGCGTACTGAAAATAATATATTTTTACTAGTACCTACGAGTAGAAAGTACGGTAATGTATTATAGTATAGGTATGTTTCTAATTTTAATTTCCAAAAGAAAACATGATATTAGGTTTTTCTGACTGACTGGCTTTGACTGTGTAGTCGGGAAAACCTAACACCTACTATTTATATATGTGGGTTGTTGGTAATAGGATCTGATGCAATAGATATTGTAGGAAATTCTTATTTTGCCGCGTAGTAACAAGTATCATAACGCCTTCTCGCAATCCAAAATCCAATCAAATACACAATTATTCTATAAGTAGACGTTTGTGACTCCGTCTAAATATCAATGTATGAATTTTTTATCATCCTAAAGGTCTCTTGCTTGACGTAATGTAGAAGGTTACTCACTCTTATAACGACAATTAGGTAAAATGTTCTCTTTAAATAATCAAAAATAGTTATAATCAGTAATAGTTATAAGATGTTTTATTTTTATTAAACGTATATTTAGCTAAGTAACAACCGTATTTCTCTATATAAAGAGAATTTATAGTAAATCACTGCTTCGCTCCCAAGTCAGTCATACCCGGCGTCAGTCATATGCGGAAAACACGGGCAAATTACATAGGTATAAAATGGTAACCTGGTACTATCGGGTGATCCGTGTGTAAGCCTAAGTAATTTTTGTAACACTTTTGGCAAATTTAAGCTGTGTAAAAATATCCTGTTTATTAATTCTTCTGCCCTACCTACCTCTTTTTGAAGGGAAGAAGCATACCCCATTAAGTACCCACCTAAGCTTTCCGCATGAGTTACGCTATGTACATATTTTACTTCAATTAGTTTAAGAAGCTTGCTTCCTTGAGTAGCGAACAAAGAACGAGTAATATATAATTATACTAATTTTCCTACGTCATATGTATGAGCGTGTGTATTTGAAGTGTACCTAAATTTACATAGGGCACAGCAGTCATGCACACTTGCCTGATTTTTGTACATGTTTTTGTAAATATAATATTTATACGGGCTCTTAGATCATAGAATGTTGAACCGCAGAGCAGCAACATTCAGTTATAAGACTTATGAGGCACAGTGGATGAAGCAAGTGGGTCCACGGGTAGCAACCCACTATGAGTATCATTACGTCCCCGGAACTGGGCAAAACTTCTTAATAGTTCTGTCATGAACCTACTGGAAATAAACTACTTTACACGCGTCAAGAGTCTCTTAATAATGTAGATAATTCCTGTGACCAGCAGTGGGTCTTTTTCAGCTGAAATAATGTTATATTTATGTACAACCAAGGTGATAAACAAGTAGGTATAGGACCCGTCTGGTGCTAAGCTCTTACCGTAGGCTATAGACGTTTGCAACACCAAGAGTATCACTCGCAAGTAATGACCTTTCATTTTGTAGGTTCCCGAGAAAAATAAAGCTGATGATGTTACAAGACAGAACATACGTTTGTCTGAATTCTTCTTCTCCTTCTTCTTAAGCAATGATTACGAGGCGTAATACATTTATGGGCAATGCATGTCACTAAGTCTCTATGGTCTCTCCAGACCGTGCGGTCTTCAGCCATGTGTATTGTCGCTTGAAACGTCGTATTCTTTGAATTACACATTGTACAAACTGAATAGCATAATACAATTTGTTTACAATTCAAATGTCTACAGCAAATTGAGTATAAATTTAAGTCACCTGTAGGAATCGTTCAATAAAACATTCCTATCTGTTCACGACCACGTTCGTTTACAACGACCTACATAATCATTTAATTTCAATGACCGAACAGAGTTTTGATGTCTGACATTCTACTGCGTTGACATCAGCGTTTTAATAAACAAAATTTTTTTATAGTGTATACTATCATTTATGTATTTTATGTCTGTCATACTTAAATAATAACACTTATGCCTCTAGAGGCTTATGTGTTTCATCGTCTCGTACTCTCTACAGATTATCGGGACTGGTGTGAAACGACGAAGTACAAAAAACATTCGTCGATTCACACCACTGGTTGAAAACAACGAATTCAAAAAGGGTTCTTGTGCTATTCACATTGTGGCACGAACAGCTCGTGCTGTGAATCGACGAAGGACCTAGTTTATCCAACCCTTGTCCGCATATTACATATTCAGATTCGTCACCTGAGAAACAGAGTTAAAATTTATGAAATATTATGATTACGTGCAAAATACTTAATATTTTTTAAATTCTTTTCGTATCTTCGTGTCTTTTGTATATGTGTAGGACAATACGACATTAGGTAAATAAGATTATAGATCATGATTATTAAATATTTACCTCATGGTTCGCGATTATTTCACAAGATGACTTCATTACAAAACAATAAACCACATAATACACTCATACTTGTAAGTCCATTATCGCGACATCATCTTAAACTTATCAATAGTATTTAAGACAAAGATCTTCAGAAAGGACGAACTGGGTCGATCATTATCTCATGTCATACAAAAGCCAAATCTGGAGTGCCATCAGTAGAAGTTGTCGGACACTCGAAACGAGAGCAGTTAGGCACAAGTTCAGCTGTTATATAGCGACCAGTTTAACTGGAGTACCCCCTGTTGGGGACGAAGGTGCTACGTGCCTTGGATGCCCGCCAACTACATAGTACAGCTTATACAAAAATTAAAGCAAGAGCTATTATTGTTATCTTATGTTTTCTTTCAAAGATATATTGTTTGTTGTTAGCTAGCTAGAACATTAATGTTGTAATTATAGTTTTAGTTTTCATCTTAGGTGATTTTTTGCTTGGTTTTATGACATATTTTTATACTCTATAGATCACAACAACTACAAAGCTATATAGACCCAAAGTAAGCATATGTTACAGCTTGAGGTATCGGTTCTGGATTGCGGGTAAACATATTTATATGGTTTTTTGCAATAGTTCGTACGAGACTCAAAGTAGAATAGATTGTGTGTAGTATTCAATTTTGTAAACTTTAATTTGGTACAATTTATAATGAAAAATAATGAAATGAAAACATAATTTTGCAGTCATGTGCTATTTAAACTATTAGCGATAACGAAGCCAGGAAGATTGAAAGGCATAAAAGAAAGACAAACATTTGTTTAGCAATCAAACTGGCGTCTATTTCTAACTTCATAATTTACTATCTTTTAGAGGCGCGGTTTCACCCGCGTTTTTGCTTATTGCTTTGCTCTCGTCGCCAGTAGCGTGATATTTCATAGCCTATAGCCTTCCTCGAGAACTGGGCTATCATACGCAAAATTTTTCAAATCCGACTGGTAGTTTTAGAGATTAGCGCGTTCAAACAAATAAACAGATAAACAAACAAGCTCTTCCGCTTTATATAATAGTATAGATTGACGCCTTCTATCGCGATGTAATTGCACTATATTAATATTTGCAAAAGCAACTAAATAGTCTGACTCGAAGGATCGAGTTTTATACCGGTTTTCTTGGCTAAGAAAGAAGCTCTTTTTCCGAACTATTTGCTTTTGCAAACTTCTGTGACTTATGTTTTATTTTTAAGTGAATTAAAAAAAAAGATATAAATTTTAAATGCATTTCAGAAAGCATTACATAATGGAAACTAGAGATTCAAGCTGTTTAAGCCGTGAATTCTTAATAATATGATTATGCAAGGCTCTGTGATTTAAGGTAAAAATACGTACGACATTTGTGAAAGCGAGCCGAGTACATTCCTTTATTTAACACATCGCAAAGATTAATTGCGCGCTAACAACATGACCCTTTTAGCTCGCGGTTTGATCAAGTACGACACCTTATTCCTTTAGTGCTTTAAAATCTCACCCCTCGTCGGGGCGGTATCAAATCTCGTAACAGACACCCACACCCTCAGGTAATGACGGCCTGATACTGCTTTATCATTGGAATTACTCTATCCTGTAACAAAGTGTGGGCTGTTTTATATAGCTCTTTGCCATCTGTCACCTGTCACTCGCATAGTGGTGTCATCAAACCTGTCTTGTACTAAATTAAAGTATAAGTTTAGGTGTTTGACCTTTATCTGTCCACGTTGGTGAGTGTATCATTTAACAAATTATATCTAGAACGATTACGGAGGTGAGAGTTAATTCGTTGTCAAAGCTGAGTTTACGCTGTAGTGATATTGCGACATTGTAGCGTGCCGCAATTTATATTATAGTATATTAGTTTAAGTGCTAGTCGCTACAAATTAATGTAGGTGTGAAGCCGAATCATTTTTACGTGGAAAGAATATTAAATTCGATCTTGGTATATGTACTTTTACTGGTATGCGGTAAATTTATGTTGGAAACTCATTATTTTAGTTTGAATTTCAAGTTTTCTACAAAATCTTTTAAAATCTGGGAGTAAGACGTTAAAGCTACAATCATCTCATTGTTTACCTTTGTGTATCTTTTTTTTAGAAATAGGGCTACTAATAATAGTACTTAACTGAGATTAAGAAATATACATGAAAGGATGATTACGGTACCTACCTGCCTCTTATGCAACAACTTAAAAGGTCGAAATAGATCTTAGACTAGATCTAGAGACTTCCAATGTGAATTCTAAGTTTATCTTAAACATTACTGACCACATCGTAATGTTTGTTCCTGTTGAGTTACACCGTAAAGGCAATCACCGCTAACTAGCTTACTAAATCTTACTTATCCTAAGAGTCAAAATACTTACATTAAATTCAAATCATAAATTAAGGTACGATACATTATATAAAAATATTCTTAAAAGACGAAGACACATTATTCAAAAAGAAATCTCTACTCACGCAACATTTATATTTCTTGAAAATATTTATCGTTCTATTGATTTATTGTTACGAAAACATTATCAGATAAATGAAGATTATCAAAATCCATAAAACTCAAAAGGAATGTAAATGTTTTCTATTGGCTTTGAGGGTTCAGCTCTTGTCAGAAGAGCTCTCTTTTTACCTTTTAACCTCTTCATACGACTAGAGTTAGCTCTAGTTAGTATGCAGCTTAGTCAAGCGTAACCTGTCTTCCACCTTGAATTTTTCTTCAAATGACCAATCTAACTAGCCGTATCTCTGATTCGAGTATTTTGTTACTCTTTACACTTTTTCCTAGTCTCCTAGTCTTTCCAATGGATGCTATCCATTCTCCTTCCAAAGTCTACTACATTTATTTTTATAAGATTTACTGTGCTAATATAATAATAAATCTAAAAACATAGAACCATTTAATTTATGCGTAGTACAAGCTATAAAATATTTACTTTATGTGTAAAAAAAATAATAAATTTTGACCCTATTTATGCTGCATACTTGTACAAAAAAAAACTTTCAACGACAACGGAGTCAAAATAAATGTAATAAACCAAGTTCATTTTATTTTTTATTCATCTATAATTACTCTCTGCTCATTAATGAAGGTCGTAATATCATGATCTGTGCATCATTTAGATTATAAATACCCGAGGTACTGTTTATGAGGCTATTCGATTCATTCTGTAATGTGACATGCTGGTTGAAACACAAGAAACACAGGATTCTTAATAGCATGCTATTTATGCTATTAAGAATCCTGTGTTTTGCAATCACCAGTAGCATGTACATAAGTAACGTGTACAAGAAGGCTAACAACAGGATCCGAAATATTTTGCATTCGCCCATACTGTGTTACAGCCAATACTTACGCAACGATAATAGTTTAGTACCTAGTAGTAACACTATATCGTGCACCTGATTTTCTATGACATGTTAAAGTAACAAATTATTCTGTATATTCTGTAATTAACACACACTTTTAAATTTTTTAACTAATTAAAGCACTGCGTTTTTTTGGTGAAGACTATGCTTTATTAAAACTTAAATAGAATTAATATAGAAGCAATATAAAATTTTCAAAGCGGATCTATATGATCCGCTTTGAAAATTTTATTATATTCTATTATCATAGTCTTCACCAAAAAACGCAGTGCTTTAATTAGTTTTATTTTGCACAAAAAAATGCACACTCACGAGGGGGAACGTAACTTAGGGTACTTTCTTTTGTGTTTCGTTAACGTTTTATGACTTTAACTATACTTCCCTGCTAATGAAAAACACCGTTTTTGTATTGCTTGTCTCACGCACTTACGGCATCCTTAATTCGTAGATGATTATAATAGATGCACTATTTGACGTTGGCTTCCCCGTTTCATATTATGAGTTTTTAATTGGAAGCATTATTGATATTTTTTATAAATTTTATGTTTATAGACACAAATATTATACTAACAATAAAAATATAAGAGAATAACGACATTGTCAGTAACAAATTAAGCTGAGTTTACGCTCGCATTTTTAAAATTGGTTACAGTACTTAGCTATTTCAGATAGCTAAACAAATCACAGCTAGTCAGCAATGTGTCCCATCAATAAAGAGTACAAATCAATATAACAATATCTTTGCGACATTCTGGGCTGAGATCAAAACGAGAATTACATCACACCCATCGTCATTACTGCCTATTATTATTCCACTGGGCCTATTCTCATACAAAGAAGATATGAGCATTGATCACCACGCTTGCTCAAGCCGGATTGATAATTTCAGATATTTGTTTTACATTGCAGTATTATAACATTGATTACCTTTGCGTGACTATTTAATAGACAAAGTAACTATTCAGTGTTTTGTCCCTTTTTTACAGTTAAAAACGACATTGATCGAAAGAGAGAAAACAGGGATAATCAGTAGAAATTTTTGAAAGAGGGTTACAAAACAACTTTTCAGATAGTCATGTTTTTTTATTGCCTACAGTGGCAGACGAGTCAACAGCATACCACAGATGGTAAGTAGTAATACCATGGCTCTGCGAAGCCGCTTTATAATAAATTTACGCAAAATCCAAATACAATTATTGGCACTTCATTTTAATAAGCCTTAAAGTACTACTCATACTATTTTTAACCGACTGCAAAAAGGAAGAGGTTAACAATTCGGATCGTATTTTTTTTTTGTATGTTTGTTACCTCGTATCTCGGTCATTTATGAACCGATTTAAAAATTCTTTTTTTATTTGAACCAAACTTATATTTGAAAAAAAAAATTTCAAATCGGTATACTCTGAAATTGGTCCCATATTTTTATTATAAGAAATGGTTCAGTAGTTGTATGTTTGTTACAACAGAGCTCGGTCATTTATAAACCAATTTGAAACATTCTTTCTTTATTTGATAGGGTATACTCTGAAATGATTGCATTGATTCCCCTTTAATGTTTATGCTATGAAGTAGTTAAAATATTATTTTCTACTTTTTAGTTAAGGATTGAACATAAAGGTATTGTTTGAAGTCGGTTTTCATTTTTTTCAAAAATAATTTTATTCGCTTTATGTCTTGACTGCCTCTGCAGTGCAGTGCAGTGCAGTGCAGTGCAAGTGACTGCTGTGCTGTGCTAGTTGTGGGTTTAATCTCTACACGGAAAAATACTTTGTGTGATTCATAAATATTTGGTCTGGTTCTGGGTGTACTTTGTGTCCGTTAATGGTATTTTTGTAAAAGTCACTCAGCAACACAGGGCATGATCCTTACTGTGTGACTTTAAAAAAGGGCTTTTTAGCGACAGAAATGGCGTTAGAGTTTGGAACATTAAGAAACAAAAATAAGGTAGAAAGAAATGTACTTATATTGTTATTGTAGTATTGGGCACATAATGCCTCGCAAAAATTTCGCGTTCGAACTCTGCATCGGGTAAAGTAATAATGGAATCGTCTATTAGAAATTATAGTAGGCCAGGTCTGAAATTGTGCCCAGTAACAACATGGGACAAACTAGGACTAACATAGCTAGGTAACGTGGTAGTTACCCCGGTTCACCCTTTAGGGAAAAAATACCTGATGTTATTTTATTTACTCGCTTTGTTTTTAAAAAAATACCAGATCGCGAAAGAATTTCATGTAGATGTAACATTTCCTATACCGAAGATTAACTTTAAAACTTTGCCAAACCTCTACAATAGTTTGGCCCAACTTTGCTATCATATGAACCAAGATCCAAGCCATTCTTATTTTGTACAATGGTTCGTTTTTCCTCTGAAATGTTTTTTGTTCAAAAGCTTAATACATTTACTCGTGATTTTCACGACACAGCTGCGTCCTTTGCTTTGATGATTTTTTACTAAGATTTTTAACGTAAAGGAATTTCATAAATATTAAGAAATTTTATTTACTTATTAAGTACTGTAATAAATATTATAGCTGTTTTAATATAGCTCCTGATAAGATAATTTTCGTCCTGTTTTAACAGATTATAGTTAAAGTTTCTCTATACTTTCACCCTTATCTTACCTATGTTTCGTTTGTGCACATTCCTGGATAATGTGGTCAAACGAAAATTTGGGGAAACCAGAACCACGTTTATTGAAAAAAAATTGAAAAACGTTGGACAGACGACATTTCAGAAATTAGTTCCAACTTCATTCAGTAACATGGCAGTGCTTTTTAGTCTATCGCTCTGATTTTTATAAACTGAATTCAGTAGGTTGATGTTCGCTTTGAGTGTGAAAACAATCGAGAAAGTTTTGGAAATATTTTTAGGTTACCTTACGACATCATGTTTAATTAGGCATGCAAAAACATCTCACTTTGTTCGTGATTGTTTCAATATTTTTGCATTTAGGAAGCATGAAATATAGGGTAATAAACCGATTTGATATTGTTTATCTTTAAGTAAAATGTTTATTTCTTAAATGGTCTACAACGTCTTGTGACAAAACTAGCGATCTGTTCCGAGATAACTATTTACTTGTGCGACTTCCAGCAAACTTGGTAATACATTAAGACTGAATCAGCCACATTTATTAGCACTTACAAATGATATAAATGGGTTTCATTTAACGCTCAGACACATTTATCTTGCGTGTAAGTATATATCTTTGCTCGCCTTATGCAAAGGTGACCAATCCATACTTTTAAACGGCTCGTCTAATGATAGGCAGTTACCGTAATTAATAGACGTTGCCGAACAAGTAATATTCACTAATGTGATCACAAATCTAAGAAACTTTTAAGTATTTGTCTACGAAAAATCTATGTAGAACGAGAAAGTTTATTTATAATACGTACACGCATTAATTTTTGTTGTAAACGCAATTTTATTGAGCTTAATTTTCTACAATAGTTTCTAAAATATATACGAATTTATTACTTGTAAGTACATGAAAGATACTAAGATCCTACAACACAGGAAATTGTAGTGTTAGACCTAGACCTATACTCAAGAAATTAGGATTTTTTAGACAAGCAAGAGTGTTTTTAATGTATCTTAGATTTATATGGCACATTTTTTGCATTAACTGCATTAACTGCATTACTTTTAGTAATGGTAAAATATCATATATAGTGGCACTCATATATACCGTAAAAGGCATACCAAAAGGCGGCAACTGCTAACAAGAAAGAAAAATCTTCAAGGACAGCTTGCCTTTTAGTTAGAGAATAATAAAAACTTTTGCCAGTTGGAACACGCAAAGAATATGTTGTACACGTTATGTCTATATTTGCTCGTTCGACATTGATGTTTGGCGTGTGTCCCCCGTCCTTGTGCCTCAGGCTAACCTCGCCTTGAAAATGTCATAAGCCCGCCTTTTTATTACCTTTACTACCTCTTTATAATGGACCTGTACCTTAATAATTAGCTTCGTGCATCTATTTGGTTTAATTTATTTATTTATTTATTTATTTATCAACTTTATACATACAATATGTAATGGCGGACTTAATGCCTGAGGCATTCTCTACCAGTCTACCATAGGGTGATGCAGAGATATTTCGAAGCAGGTGCACAAATAAATAAATTTAGAGTTGAGTAAGAAGTACATTATTTGCATAATATATAAATATATACTACACATAACTACATAATAATATATATACCTACATATATAAATATATAATAATACACACAATTTATATACATATTAATAAAAATTAACAAAAAAAAAATATATTTATAGAGGAGATGTGACAATACCAGAGCTGTGACGAAACTGCCATTTTAGTTGCTCAGAAGCAAGTTCCGAACTTTTATTTTAAATGCATGACGGTTTGTGGACGTCCTGATTTCAAGAGGGAGGGCGTTCCAAAGAAGAATGGATTGAACAGGGAAAGAGGAGTGAATAAAGTTAGACGTGTGTGAAGGACATAAAAGGAGGAGATTATTGGCAGAACGAAGGTTTCGTTCATGAACAGAGTTAAGATACTGAAAGTAAGGCGTTAAGTAGGGCGGAGGAGTAGGCGAAGTCAGGATGGAATAGAGGGTAGTGAGAGCACGCAATCTACGGCGTTGGACAATAGGTAGCCATTTTAGTTGAGAACGATAAGTAGATACATGATCATACTTACGAAGATTAAAAACGAATCGAATGCAGTTATTAAGAAGACGGTCTAATTTGTTGAGAAGATCTGCATTCAGGTCGAAATAACACACATCACCATAGTCGACTTGCGGAAAAATCAAAGACTGCACAAGCATCACCTTAGTTTTATATGGAAGGAAATTTTTGAGTCGGTATAGAGCGCGCAGGGTACCGGTAACTTTTTGACTTACTTGCGATACTTGAGCTTTCCAACTCAGGGTAGAATCAATGTACAAGCCAAGGTTCTTTACGGTTGAGCACAGGGTAATGACTGAACCATCAAAAACAATGGGTGGAAGATTCACTGTGTTCAACCTACTCGTGAGCCGTTGGCTACCCAGTATGATAGCTTGGCACTTATTCGGGTTAACCGCGAGACCAAACCTTGCAGACCAGCTTTTTATGTAGTCAAGGTCACGGTTGATCATGTCAATTGCTGATGAAACACACTCTACACTGGCTTGGGAATATATCTGCAAGTCGTCAGCATAAAGATGATACGCACACTGAAGATTTTTAGTAAGAAGATCAATGAAAATTGAAAACAATAAAGGAGAAAGAATGCCGCCTTGAGGAACGCCAGAGTCAACGTGACACCACTTCGATGTTAATTCATCAAGTCGGACAGACTGCTGGCGACCTCGAAGATAACTTGAGAACCATTCCAGTGCTTCGGATGAGACCATGTGATGAGCTAGGATGGCTAAAAGGATGTCGTGACTGACAGTGTCAAAGGCGTTTGAAAAATCAACCAAAGCCAACACTGTGACTTTGGTGTCTTCCATTCCCTCTCTAACATCGCCAGTCACTTTGAGGAGTGCGGAAACAGTGCTGTGACCCGGCTTGAAGCCAGACTGCAACGGACTCAGTAAGTGGTGAGAATGGACATGGTGGATCAGTTGTTTGTGTACACAGGCTTCGAGCACTTTGGACAGGAATGGGAGAATAGATATGGGTCGGAAATGGATGGGAAGAGAAGGATTCTGTATTTTAGGCAAAGGAGTAATATAGGCTCGGAGCCACGATGATGGAAAAATACCGGAAACAAGGGAACAGTTAATTATGTGGGTAATTGGTTCGAGGAGGTGATCGAGGATAGTGGTGATCATGCGGCGGCTAATGTTATCACTGCCCACCGCATTGGATTTTATGGCAAGGATTCTCTTTTTGATCTCATCCTGAGCGACGGGAGAAAAACAAAACTCTTCAATGTTGAGACGGGGTATGTCAGCTATGTCATTAACAGTACGACAATTGGTTTGGCTATTCAAAGCAGGTCGAGTAGAGAAATGTTGGTTGATATCATCCAAACCAATTGTCTTCTGAAAATCGACACGCCGCTGTTTGCCGATCCCCAGAGTTCCAAGGAACTTCCAGATATCAGCTGGGGATGAAGAGGTAACATTACTGAGGATATGTCGGCGTTTGGCGTTGCGTACTATCTGATTACACAGATTCCTTGCAGACTTAAAACTATTCCAGTTGTCATCACAACGCTCCCTTCTATATTTTCGAAAAGCCCGGTCCCTGCGCCTCATTGCCATACGTACTCCCTTTGTAATCCAGGGAGCAGGAGGCCGCTTTAATTTCACTTTCCTTATAGGAGCATGAGCGTCATACAGTGCTAGAATATTTTTGTTGAGTAAGTTTACTTTTTCGTTTACTGTAGACGCCGCCACAAAGTTCTCCCAATTAATTTCGGAAGCGTCTTTAAGCAACTTCTCAACATCCATACGACCAAAACATCGCATGTGCAGTACTTTAGGAGAGGGTTTAGGAGGTTTAAGGACATAGGACAGGTAGATGAGGTCGTGATGTGAGAATGCAGGGGCAAGTAGTTGACCATGTGATGAAACTCTGTTGGGGATGGAGGTGATTATCAAGTCAAGCCAGGTATCCTGCCCATTAGTGTTATGGTGAGTGGCTTGCAGAGGTAGCACGTGAAGGCTGGTTGACTTAATAATTTTAAGGAGCTTAAGGGAACGATGGGAGCAGGGAGAAAGGAGATCAGTATTAAAGTCGCCCATAATGATGTGATGTGAGTACTCCGACCCTAAAGATTCCAGAATCATTTCGACTCTGGAGAAATAGTCAACAGAAGGTGGGCAATAGACAACCCCGAGAACAGCCTTAACTCCTTTGACATCAACCTCGAGAAAGAGATATTCCGCAGTGGTTGTTGAATCAGACGTAGAAGAAGCAAGGACTTTAAAGGAAAAGTAATTAACAGTAGTAAACGGTCAAGGTCGTGCTGGCCGGGGATGTCGCACTTTAGTCCTTGTTTTTGAATATTTAAATACTTTATTTATGGAACGCGAGTAACGAATTGCTCGATATTAGCATACAAAGGGTTGCCTTGTATTGTTTATTGCAAATAATTTATGCATTTCAATTTTCTAAATATTTATGGATGTAGTAAATCGTAGGAAAGTTTATACAACCTAGTGATCGTATATTTCAGTAGATAGTACAATTAGTAAACGAATGACGTAGTTGATATGATATACCTACTAAAAATGTGCTAGATCGATGTAATCGATTCGACTTTAAGCGACTGCATTTTGATTGTGATCTTCTCTTTATTAGACATATATATTTATGTTGCGATATCGTTCGTCCAAATTTTGTATAAACAACTATTTAGAAACTCGATTTGGTTTGATAAAGTTGTTAAGTTGTTATTTGAATAATTTGGCGAGCCTTATATAACTATGGGCAAGAGACAAAAGTTTTGCAACATAAAGGCACTTTGTTTATCTGGCTACTGCCCCTGTTTTTGGGTTTGTTTAATATTTGGGTGACGCTCGACGCGGTAGGATAGTCAAAGTTTGTAACGTGTGAAAATATAACTTAATTAATTTGGCATTCGCACGCCTAACTTTAGGGACCTTTGATTTATTGATAAAATAATAATTTAATTGGACATCTTATTTTAAACAACAGAAATGTTAATGGAGCTGATAGAAGTAGTTGCTTAAAGAATGCAGCAATGTCCATAGGCTACGCTATGGACATTGCTGCATTCTTTAAGTTGTTCTTCCTAATGGTATTTTCTTTCAAGGTAGATAAAGTCTCAGTTGTAAATTTTATATTTTTTCTAAATTATATAATTATATAGTATATATCCATCGGCCTCAGGCACCCACTTATCGTCAGGCCATTTAACGTCTGCTTGTTCGCCACCAAAGTGTTTATTAAACGAAGTTGCTATACTTTGCTTAGAATCAACAGCTCCAACAAATCAACATCTATCTCTAAAATCATTAGCCTACTACCGTGATCAAATCACGTAATCCCAGAAGCTTATCTATATACTAACCTACAATGAATCGGTAAACAATTCCGCTAGTAAGCGTTGGTCATTCTATTTGTACTCAATTCGTAAATTGATTGTGTTAGGTTGAATCAGGCGGCCAGAACAATAATTGTACGAATTAAATCGGGGCTGGCTAGAATTATGACCCTATTTTGTCTCATTGAGAAAGTTAACAAATTGTCGGGTCGCGTTTAGCCTTGTCTGCAGATTTTAAGATACCTTTGTTGGACTTTGCTTGATTAGGAACAAATAAATTTTTTTTTGGTTGAAATGGTTTGTGTAAATAATGTAGTGATTTTGTAAACTTAATAGTTTGTATTATATTATTAACATTTCCGCCAAAAGAAAGTGAAACTTTGACCTATCTAAAAACCGCTCTCATTTAAATCACATTGTTCAATCCACTATAGGGAGTCTGCCCACGCTGCGTCTTTATTACATTATTTAAAATGATTAATCTTTCTTGTTTCTCTTACTCTAATTTGGAAAACAAATGTTAGCGTTTTTAAGGTTAAAACAGTGGTATTACCCATACATTTTGGTAAATTTTTGTTTTGACCGTGAACCCTGGTGGTGTCCGGGATACTCTCGTCTTGTAGCTGGTGATCAGCCGCGTCTTTTGACACCCCTCGCGCCCAGGTCGGGCGAAGGGATTTTTTTGATTTTATCGCAATTAACAATTAATTAAAGATTAGAATATGTCAAGAGCGATGATAGTTAGTCAGTGCGTGATGTTCGCAAACAGACGTTTACTTATAACCAAACCTAATGATAAATAATTTGGTGTTCAATACTATGATGACTCACTGCTTAAAAAATAGACGATTTCAAACTACCTTATTATTTGAAGTAAATAGGTCTTTATCTATATTACGTATATATTGTAGGTGTTTTTGCGCGTTTTATTTTGTATTCAAAAATACTTAAAAAACCTTTACCAAGGCCAATACTGAGAACAATCTGAAGCGCAAGAGTCATATTCAAAACTGCCTTTATAAAGTTTAAAAAGGATTAAATATTGCAGTTCTGCGCAATTGTATTTTTTAATCACTTTAATTTTACTGCACAATTTTATGACGCAGCAATCCAAACAATTATGTAGAACAATTAATGTAATTCACATAACTCTTGAAAATATTCCCACTCAGTGTTCCTGGCTTCATTCCAACGTCAGCCAACTTAATGAACTGACTGCAACTTGCATTCATAACGTTAAACAGTGTCATAATCAAGCAAAATTCAATTTATTAAAATAATTGGCCGAGATTACTTTCACATGTAAGAAATAATATTTTCTCTAGTAAAGAACGGGCCCCACCACAACCTCATATAGCCTTACTTATTATAGCCTTACTTTGTCTCTACGAAGTATTCATGTCATG
This sequence comes from Parascotia fuliginaria, assembly GCA_963082885.1. Lineage (NCBI taxonomy): Eukaryota > Metazoa > Arthropoda > Insecta > Lepidoptera > Erebidae > Parascotia > Parascotia fuliginaria. Next base: position 7,845,408 of record OY720174.1, on the reverse strand, counting down.
TGAAATCTTTTCCTTCATCAGCATTTCTTTCTCATCACAATTGGCAACGGCTTGCGTTGCGTAAATTAAAACTCTGGTGACAATCAAGGTCATACGGATTATTGTAACATGTAAAGATGTAATAAATATGTAAGCAGTACGAGTATTAATTATAAAGAGGTTTGGATTTTAAGCAGACATAGCAAATCTATTTAAGATATATTTCTTTAGGATAGTTTTCCCAGCGGAATGAAATAAAATCTTCCATAGGATTGCGAAAAGGCCAGCATTCTAAGTCAATAGTACTATATATAAAACAAGAATAATATATTCAAAAGGGCTTTTACTAAATTTAGGGAAAAGTAGACATTTAAGGGAAATGGTACGAATGACGAATGGGGCTGTAAAGTGTAAGGATTGAAACTCTCCCCTCGTCGACTAAAGTTTTGACTTTATAGATTCTCTGAAGCATTCAAGTTTATGCAAAATAATATTTTGAAGCAAAATATTTTTTTGCGGGTAATCAAACAAAAAATATATATGTTGGAAACTTGAACTAATCCCACCCCCCCTCCTTTTTTATCCAGAACGACAAGTGCGGGACTGAAGTACCACCCTTTCACAGTGGATTCTAAATGGTCTCGAACCAACTGTTTAGCACTTCATACTTTTGTCGCTCAATTGAAACCTGGAACTTATTACCACATATGTGTTCCCATCTAATTATGATCCTGGGTTTTTTAAGCGGTGCGAGACAAAACATTATACTAAGCCGCCATAGTAGAGGCAACTATACCAGTAGTTTGGCTTTTGGAATGGTGTCCACAACTTCTGGATTTGACTAACTGCTTACCATCAAGCAGAGTAGAGACGCTTTGATAGGCTAGTATATAAAAAAATACCCCATTCTCTGCGATATAATTATAAAGGCAGTGATCACGGGCGAGCACAAAACAAACTAACAACACATATACAAACAAATGAAGTCCAATGTTTTACTACTTCATAGTTACTATTGCAAAACTATTAAACAAGACCAGTGAGTTTACGACACCAATTTAACTTTGTTGAATAACAATAAATATGATGTAAGTAAATCGATTCTATTTACACTTTTTACCAAAACATTTCTGAATCAAAAAATCCCGTAGAACTCTGATTACTGTGAAAATCAAGATGGCGCTTTAGCCTCCCTCGAAAACTTTTATCAAACCATTAGGATTTTATTACAAATAAAAATAATATTTAAAAAAATATTTGAAATAATCGGTCGCATTACTTAATTAATAATAATAACAACTTTAATATGGAATCAAATGTTTGCATCCGCAACGAAAACGCTGTCCGCCATGATGGTCCATAGATTATCTGTGCCATTGGTGCAATGACGTAATGAGTAAACAATGAAAAACTAACCTTTTTGCTTTTACAAATCTGAAATCCATGGTTGTACGCATATAATATTATTAATTTATAACAGTAAACACGCCAATCATGCATACCTAGTACTTCAGAGTAATATTCCATATGTCATCATTCAGCACTATAGAATACATGAAATGCTAATTCACTTACGCAGTCTAATATGACCATGTTTAGATTACAAATGCGTCGTACCTATAGTTGGAACTTGTAGGTAAAGGCTTTACTGTCAAGGGGATAATGTAACAGACATACACAAGTGAATTATATAAATATCTCTATATAATTTGCTAATTTACGATTAAAGATAATAAGATAAGATAGTCTATCGATAAGCTTGGGATCCTCAGCGTTCAATTAGGTATCCAGTAAGGTCCAATTTTGGGAGTCATTTGAAAGACAAAGCCAAACTGGCGAGCAAAAAGGTGGGCGTCCTCAACAGAGCGAGATTCACGTCTTCTAAATGGCTTATACTGTATGAAGCACAAGTCCGACCGCACGTGGAGTACTGCTCTCACGTGTGGGCAGGAGCCCCCAAATACCAGCTAAATCCACTTGGCTTCTGCAACGGTGCGTACGAATCGTCGGCACTAGAGCTCACTAGAGCAGCGCGAGCGGAGGAACTTTGACTCTCTATGCGTGCTCTATTCTATGTTTCACTAAGAGTGCTCTCAGGAACTGTTTGACTTGGTGCCATCGTACATATTATCTGGGCACGATCTCGTCTAGCAGCACGGTTCGTTTCCAGCGTTCATATCTCCCACGGACGTGCAGGCTCTGGAACGATGAACTACTAGCTGCTGTGTTTCCCGAGCGGTATGACATGTTCTTCTTCAAATAAGGTTTAAAGAGAGCATTAATATCACAGTAGGCAGCTGCTTCGTAGATCATGGCATTACAGAAGTCCATGAGCGACAGTTGCACATTAACTATCAGGTGGGCTTTTGGCTTTTCTGTCTCTGTAGCCTAGGCAATAAAAAATATTCCTTTATATTTAAGGGGAAGATATACTGTCAGTTTGAATAAATATTTTTAAACTTCGTGTAGTACTATAAATCAATCAATGCCTGATACTTTGTTCGTAAAGTAAAGACAACAAATTACTTAGAATAATAGTCTCGATTCCGATTATTACTAAGTAGATACGTTCGGGTACAAAAATTAATTGTATATATATGAATTTGAAGCGATGATCAAACTCTTTTCACTTTAGTAGGTTTATTACCAAACTTTTTATGGCGACACTAAAATTATAATAATAACCTTCAGCTTGAAGACTTGTCTACAGGTTTTTTCCAAAAAGAAGTATTTAATCCTTACGCTTTGTGAACGGTGAACGGATTGCAGTCCATTATTTGTTATTTACGACACCTACGCAGCAGCTATGGCCAGAAGTATAATGGTTCTATATTCCGGAGACTATACGGTTACTTCGCCAGTTACATACACATAATATAAAAATAACTCCATTGTATTAAACTCCTTATAATATCTAGTATCATAAATAAATTTATATATTACATTTCAAATCTGTCTTGGCAAGATATGTATTCAGAACAGGATGTAAATAGGGCCTTTGATATATTTCACACTGATTTCTGTTTATTTTATGAACTATGTTTTCCTCTAATTAGAATTAGAATGAATAACAACATAAGAACACCAAAATGGATAACTAAAGGTCTCATTAAATCTAGTACTGTCAGAAGACAATTAAGATTTAGTTACTATAGACATAAAACAAAAGAAACATATAATAAATACATTAAATACCATAAATTATATAAGAAATGTATAAATTATTCAAAAATTAATATGAATAAAAAACTAATTAATAAATCCAAAAACAAAGGTAAAACAACATGGAATATAATAAAAAATAAATATGACAACATAAATACAATAAATAATTTAGAATCAATACAAAATAATGGTAGCATAATAAGCTCTCCTATTGAAATAGCAACAAATTTCAATGATTATTTCATTAATATTGCAAATAAAAGTAATAATGTAAATAATGACATATATATAAAAAATAATAAAGACTCAATTTTCCTAAAACCAACTACAGATAAAGAAATAATAAATATCATCAAATCCCTTAATAATACCAAAGCTGTAGGTTATGATTCGGTCACCACAAATATTCTCAAAGTAAGTGCACATATAATAGCTCCAGTCCTTACATATATAATTGAAGTTTCATTTATACAAGGCGTATTTCCAGAGAAGTTAAAATATTCTATAGTTAAACCATTGCATAAGAAAGGTGATCGCAAAGATCCCAGTAATTATCGACCTATCACGCTTGTTCCAGTATTTTCAAAAATTTTTGAAAAGGTTTTCTACCAAAGACTAAATGATTTTTTAATTAAACATGACATTATTAAAAAGGAACAAAACGGATTTCAGAGTAACAAATCCACATCATTAGCTACTTTCAATCTCATTCGAACAATTACAGATTATTTAGATAAAAGAATTCCAGTAGTCACTGTGTTTTTTGATATGAGTAAGGCATTTGATTGTGTGGATAAAAATGTGTTACTCAACAAATGTGAGAAATATGGTATACGGGGTGTTGCACTGAACTGGATAAAAACGTATTTAAGTGATCGGAAACAAAGTGTAGAAATAACAAGAGTAAATGATAAGTTAGAATCCACATCTTATAGGTCTTCAATTCGAGTTAATAAATATGGGGTACCGCAAGGAAGCGTGCTAGGTCCGCTCCTCTTTTTAATCTATATTAATGACCTACCCGACAAGATTAAATACCAAACTATCTTGTTTGTTGATGATATATCAATAATTATACCATACAAACACAAGCATATATCACACGAGTTACAAGTAAATGAAGCTGTACAGTCAGTATTAAAATGGATGCAATCAAACAATCTTTCCCCTAACATATCTAAAACTAAATACATAAAATTTCAGACATATAAATCAAAACAATACAATATAAATATCAAATTAGAAAATCAAAACATAGAAGAAACTGATAACATTAAATTTTTAGGCATAACACTAGATAAAAATTGTAATTGGAAAGAACATATTAGTAACATTTGTAGTAAACTTAATAGCTTTGTATACGCAATAAAAAAACTTCGTACAGTAACTGACGAAAAAACAGCACGTACAGCATACAGCGGATATGTTGAATCTATCCTTAGATATAATGTAATCATCTGGGGAAATTCTACCAATATAAATAAAGCCTTTATTGTACAGAAAAAATGTGTTAGGGCAATTTGTGGTGCAGGGCCACTAGAATCATGCAGACCTTTATTTAAAAAATTAAATTTATTGACATTACCCTCAATATATATATTAGAGATAGCAAATTTTGTGAAGAAAAATTATGATTTATTTAAATCGAAAAACGATCATTGCGACAATAAATATAAACCTAGAGATCCTACAAAGTTAATAATACCATACTGTCGAACAACACTGCATAAAAAAAACACTTATCACATGTGTATTACAATTTTTAATAAAATTCCAAAGGAAATAAGGGAGCTTCCTTTTAAATATTTTAAAATTAAATTGCGTAAATGGTTAATGGCTAATTCGTTTTACTCTGTACAAGAATATATGAATACGTGAATAAATGTGAATAAATAGGAAACATAATAATGTAATAATAATAATTTAATAATTGTAGTGACAGTGTATTAATATAATGTAATAATATTCAAATGATATAAATGATGTGTTGGCAATAATGTAATAATAATAATGATGTACGTATTGATAATAATATTGATGATGAATGATGTAATATTATTTTAGATTGATGGTAATTATAATTTAGATCAATACTCACCTATTGTAACATTTGCATGCCTTTTCTAGGCAGATTACGGTATGTACTTTTATTACCATTAAGCCACCTGGTTTCACCTGTACTCTGAGCAAATAAATGTTCTTATTTCTTATTTCTTATTTCTAGTAATCCGTCTAAGTAGACATTGCACTAGTAATAATTATCTCTGTCTACATAAGATGAACATGGATGGATGAATAGACACTTTTGAAATGGAAGCGCAAATTTGTAGCATTTTTTAAAATTTATTTATTTATAGTACTTAACTGTTTTAATACAATACATATTGAAATTTGAAGATCCTGTACTTTTAAAAATTTCTGCTGTATTTAATTTACCAGCAGAAATTTTTGCTTTTAATGTTATTAACAAATATTTTTTGCTGCAGTGATATACAGTTATGATAAAAGCACACAGTGTTGTTATGACGGTGTGTTTTTAATTTAATTTCATGCTTAACCCAAGGACAAAAAAACGTGATGACTGAGTTTTCCAAGTTTTCTAAAAACGGCTTGATAACTTTACTGGTAACTTACATTATTTTGTAGCTGAGAGAAAACGTATTCATTTAACGTATGTATCATTATTGTTTTATTTACATTATTTGGGCATATTCAATCACACTCTGTTTGCGGTTACCAGTCAATGTAAATTGTTACGTGAGCGGCCATCGATAACTCGTTTTCAGTTACATAACTTATATAAAGTAAATAATTATTAATATGCTGTATACGGATAATAAAAGTGTAGTTTTTACAACCTTGTATAGCTCACAAGACTTACATATTTATTATATTACAATAATCGAAGAATCTCTTTAACACATTCTGTATCAGGGTATAGGGTTTCCGATTAACGGTCTAAGTTGCGCAGTAGAAGTGCACACCAATTACCATCAGGCAGACCTATCGCCTTTTGTTAATGATAAAAAATATCCCAAATTAGTTTTGTATCATAAAATTTGGACAAACCATTTCAAACTTGAACGTTTGAGGTTAACCTTAAGAACGAGACTGGGAAATATAACTCTATACGAAAACCTTAACAAGGGTTGCGTATGCGAAGATTTGTGTCATAAAAGCGGCAACGGAGTCCAAAATTAGTTGGTTCGCGGAGCCGTAAGATATGCTGGTATTAAATTAAAGGGATCTGCCGTAGCCAATTCGTCACGTTATGTCATACGAGGCCCTGGAGTCCACTAGCTTTGTTTTAACTTTAGTGTGATTAAACCATGTGTTTGTAGAGGCGTAATACGTGTCGATATCTATGTGTGTGTAAGGGTGGAATATGAAGTGTGCGATGAAACTGTTTTATGATGTCGTATTTTCTGATAGGGATGAAAATTATTGTTATATATAGAACTGCGTATGTATAGTAGGATTACCTACTTGTTATAAAAATGTAGGTTTCGTTTAACTCCCCACTAAACGCAATATTTTGAAACGGATTGGGCTCTGTTGAAATCGGAGCGGGCCGTTATATACTGGTTATTACTAGAAATCATAATAAAAATATAAAAGAGATTTCAATGATATATGAATGTTATAAGTTCAAAAAGTAGTGTAATTTAAAACTGTACAGTAAGATTACTGTTCAAAAAAATATTTGAATAAATTCTCTCAAAATATTTGATCATAGTTCTTAATGCCAATTGCAGTTTCTTATACTATGTTTTAGGAGAACTTTCATAATAAAGTTCTTTCTCCCTGATACAAATTTTTGTAGATTCTAACTATTCACTTGTTGTTTAATCTGGAACTCAGTCCTAACTGAAAAATTCTATATCTTTCAAAGACGTAAATTATATATATAAATAATACAAACAAGTAAAATTATGGCACAAATAAACAGAATCGTTTCGTATAAAACGTCTAATTTTCTGAATGTTGTAAATTCATTTTAAAGCCACAATACGAAGTTTTAAGACCATTCTAATGATCTCTATTCAACTTTCTTAACTTGTGACAGAGTTTAAATGCTCTCGAAGGAGAGCTTTCCGATGGGGCCGAAACAACTTTGTTCGGTTTATCCCCATGAGAACATGAGCATTCAATACGAACAAGCACCCTTTTGTCGTAGCGTCAAGAAGTTACTCTTCGTGTTTCCAAGATTATTGGCATCCTTGGTCAAGGATCCTAATTTCATTCTTCTGCAAATACGAGTGAACCAAATATACGAGTGATTCCAAATCTGATTTAGAGTGTAAAGTTAGTTTTGAGTTTATAGTTATACATCGCTAATACATATATACAAAAGCTACACATTTTTTTAACCTTTATTGAAATCTATCAAATAATTAGTATCTTTAATGTAATTTTTTTTCTGAGTTTTACCACCCAGAGCTGCAACCGAAGTGTGTCATTGTATCACAGATCTAAAAGAGTTGGACTCGGTACAACGGAGTAAGCTTCAAAACTTAAAACACGATGCCTAACCTTATCCGAACGACATGCACAGTTTGCACGTTCATTTCTCTCATGTAAATAAATTTAACGAGAACGCTAATTTTGCACTGCAATTACAAATATCCACAAGCTGTTACCACTTTAGGTAAGCCGTTCTCACGTCTGTCATTTTATGCAATAACGAACACTTTAATAAACAACAAGTGCAGCAACATCAGTGTTAATATAATTGTCCATATTCTGCAGTATATTAAAATTTATCGTATCTACATGTTATATTTTAGCTTTCGACAATACATTATTTTAATAAACAATTGCATTTCCTTTAAATAAGACAAGGAAAAACAAATATAAGTACCTAATTTATTTTAAAATATATATTTATGTCCAAAGTAAGTACCGTTAATATTCATAAAGAAAACTTTGTTGACTTTGCATTTTTACGACAAAGCGCGACGACGCAAATGAATTATGGCTTCCTTGGGGTTGTCGCGTTGAAGTAATACAACTGTTACTTTATATTTTAAAATATAGTTATGTATTATTCACTGCTTCAGTTTAATTTAAAAAAAAAATGACTGTAATAAATGTAATACCTAGCAATGTGATATAGTCATCAGTGTGTTATAGTAATTTTGTTGTGAAAATATATACAAAAATATAACTATTATACGGCAACAGATTTTTCTTCTAAAGCATTTTCTCGAGAGCCGTCAAGTAAAGCTCAATCCTTACGCAACGTCTTGCAACTTTGTTGTGACAAATACTATTCATTTCTTTCGTAATGTTTGGAATATCGTGAATTACTGTTTTCATTTGTTACAACAGAGCTACTATTGTTTTGTTAGTGAATAAAATGGAGGTAAAAGAGATGTATGAATGTATTATGTAAAGATTTGCAGTAGTAGGTTTGTGTTTCATTAACTATGTTAGGAGCTTGGAAGATTCTTATATTAAATTAAGCGTGTATTTTTTAAGCTATTGCATAGCTTTTATCGTGGGCTTTGAGCGCGGCGACCGAATCAAGAAATTCCGTAACGAAAATAAAATTTAACACCCCCCACTCCGCCTACCATGTAAAATTATTTCTCAGGATAAACACTAGTGGCGCTAATTTTTACCACACATAAACCAAATATTTTGTCACATTTGCGATAAATTTTGTCAGGTAGAACTATAGAAATGAAACTAAGATTTTAATAACGTGTAATAATGCATCAATGTAATGTAATGTCCCAGTTTTATTCTTTTTCGGAGTAAAAATACTTAGTAGGATGATAAAAAATCCTGAATAACCTACATGTATTGTAAGATAATAAAAATATTTTAAACGATATTAATTTCTCATTTATTCAATAAAAGAAAAAAAAATGTTTTGTTATCGGTCACCACGCTCAAAAAGTGTAACTTGAATTAATATCAAAAAAAAAACTTAAATTAATATCAAAGAACAAAATATGTAAAAAAAAAATTATAATTGCATATGTTGATAAAAAATGCTATGCAATAGCTTTACCGCGACAGTCCCCGAGTGCCACAGGTATTTTTTGGTATTTTATTTATGTTGCGCTCAAATAAATACATTATAAATATTTGCATTATATCGCGGAACTAGCTTCTGCCCGTGACTTCGTCCACGTTAATTAGGATTTAGTGCTTTATTTAGCGAATTGACATAATATTTTTATTTATAAAGTCTATGACTTATCTGATGTATAACTTTACTGTAAAGTTTTATTTAATTTCATTCAGTAGTTTTGCGTGAATCCACATTTCCATACAAACTTTCGCATTTATAATATTACTAGGATACATCATCACTTCTACGTCATTCGTTCTTTTACTAAGCTACTGCACACAATACATCCACAATACTAAAGGTAATTTCTACCAGTTAATGTTTGCCTATATTACAATAACGGAAAATATTTTTTTGTAAAGTTTTGTCTCGTGTGGGCTGGGACTGTAGAAGCAGCCAAATTATTGTCTTTTGCAGAATTCTCTTTTTTGCAGAGCTGACTATACCCTACTAATAAAAGCACAGTATGTTCTTCTGGCATTCATTTTTACCTCGAATTTGAATAGGTTTCATTTATAAAACATCACATGTTTAGGGTAGTACAGATATAGTCGTACACGTTGTATCGACTGTAGAATGGGTACATACACAATGTGGAGTACGTGAGAGGTGACGCGTGACTGCTTTAAACACACCAACAACACGTCGAGCTAGTTAAGAAAATGCTTATTTTGTGATTTTGATTATCTTCGTTATGGTTTCAAACTGTAGGTTTATTTTTACGACAGATGAAGTCATACGTATATGTTAATAGCTGCGCACCAAGTCTTCGACCGCGCCTGTGTTTTGTCTCTTTCAGGAGCCAGACTGATTTTCGGTATAAAAAGTGTCCGTTTCCAGCACCGAATATATCTACATACCAATTTTCATCGAAATCGGTTTAGCCGTTTAGGCGCTGAGTGGTAAGAAACACACATACATATTAGATATTATTGTCGAGATATTATTATTATACACAAAAACTTATACCCTAGACCTATATTAAAGGTCTGCTTCAGAAGGTATTTGTGTATTATTGCTGCATATAAGAGTGTTTTTAACATAAGTATAATTGCCATAATAAGAAACAAGTTTTGTGTCGTGACTGATTTTTTAAACTTAGCCCACTAATACTATCAAAATCACATGTATCATTATTTTTATATATTTTGTAAAGTTAATGTGAACCCTGTTCTCTTAGTACACATGTATTTTTACGAAGTTGTAAGTTACTTCTTTTTAAAGTAATTCAACGAATTCAAGATCATGTGTAACCTTGCAAATTTATCGATTTCACTCGTCTATTATTTAATTACAAGCAGGCCATTACTATAATTAATCTTACTGTAATATTTATAGCATTTACTATTGGCAATATTTATTTATTTAATTATTATTCTATTTCGTATACTTTGTTCATACATTTATCGCCGATGAGCATACTTAAAACCAGCATTCTTACAATTAGCGATACAATTCATTACCCAAATAAAAGCCGGCCAAAATGTGCGACGTCAATGCCATCAGTTACTGTATAATATATGGTACATATTGACCCAGTTTTACCTCCGATTTTTACAATACACGCAACAATTTATTTTATTCAATAAAACATTTGCAGTTGTCTGTTATTTACAACGAGGTTTCGTATTTATATAGGTATAGGTAATTTATTGAGATCAGTTTGATGTTTATGTATCAAAACATTATTTACTGAGTAACAAAGTTTAGATTCAAAAATAAATTTGGCTCGTAATACTGAGTAGTACTAAAGTTTAGATTCAAAAATTAATTTGACTCTAAGAGAAACAGCAGTTCAATTTAAGGTTCTGTGTAAATACGCCTGCCTCACCCCCAGTTTCTGAAAGGCTGATCAACAAAAAAATAACTAATCATCTGTTAAATCTCATGTGAATACCAATTGGGTCGCTAAAAGCATGAATAATTAGATTAATTTTTATATAGTAACTAATTAGATCATATTAAACTAATTATGCATGCTTTTAGCATGCTTTTAGTTACTTCACATGAGATTTAACAGGTGATTAATAAATTTTTCTTTGATCAGTCTTACAGAAATTGGAGGTTAGTGTTGTGGAGTGAGTACAATTGCATGATAAAATGGTTCAAACATTGTGGTATTTTTTGTTCTGTCAAGTTGTACATAAGTTTAAAGAATATAAATGTATAGGCAATAAGTTAGATACTAAGTTTATATGTTGTCGGTAAGTGTGTACCTTACACCACTGCTCACCTCAGAATAATTGATTTAATATATAGAATAAGTATTATTCTTATATTCAGTTTAAATATGAGTGTGTAGACCACACATTCTGACGTCTGAGGTCACGAGATAAACTGGACGAGTAGAAGCCGTAAATCTGACAAGATTGATGGTATCCCAGAACCGTGTACTTAGCGCTATCGCCTTCCTTCCGTGGACAAGACACTACACCTCCATTACCGTTACTCTCTATATAAATACTGGACCGTCCTGTTTGCGCCCGAGTAATTAATTTTGTTTTATTGTGGTGTAAGTAGGTATAGCTTTACCTTTAGTTAACGCGCATATGTCTTACCGGTGACAACGAGAACGTTGTTATTTGTGCATACAAATAACAACGTTCACGTAAAATAAACAGTATTTTTTCAAATTTATGACATTAAATTTTGGTGCCCCGCCCTGCTTCAATTGTCATCTATCTTATTCTCTACATTATTATATAAAGCGAAAGAGATTGTATGTTTATTTGAACGCACTAATCTCTGGAACTATCAACCGGATTGAAATAAAATCTTTTTCGTGTGATAGCCCAGTGTTTGAGGAAGATTATAAGCTACGTAATATCACGCTTCTTGCGGCGAAAGCAGAGCAGTAACCAAAGACGCGGGTGAAACTGCGCTGCGGGAAGCTAGTTACAGATATATTCATCACATAGGTCGCATGATTAACCTAAGTTGCATAAATAAACAGTAGTGGCGAGGCAACCATCTAATCCATCCATCTTCCAATAAAATCTTGTAAAATATAAATGTTAAATAGCTTTGCAATAACTTACATATTAATATCTTTTTATACAATAGGTATTGTCAACCAATTCCACCATGCTGGTGAATAAATTGTTCCGCCAGATTATAAGTGCTATCGAAATATGAAACGAGTCACGTTTGTTTGAGTGGGAGGCTTCCTACGCACAACCGTTACCGCAGACGGTATCCGCGCTCGTAGGCGGTGCGTAGCGCGTAGGCGTCAGCGTAGCAACGTAGCACCGTAGCGCGTGGGTGTTCATTCAAACTACTCTGTTCCCCGCTATCGGCAATCTTGTAAGATGTTTTAAGTACCAAATATTGATAGCCAATTTAAACGAATTGTATTATTAATTGAACGGTTTTATACCAGCAATTCGGTTTCGATTTAATTAAAATTTAAATCAAATTATGTAAAGACTAGTATTTAATTAATAGCTTATTTTAAACCAAAAAATAATTCAACATTACGTCTTATTTGTTAAAGAATAAAGCAGAGATCTCTTGATCCTTTTGTTAGATCTTAGAGAGGGTAGTATAAGGTTATACATAGATTCACTATTCTAATTATTAGTTCACTGTTAAAGGTAGTTACTAAAGGAATTCCATCATTTTTAAATTTCTTTATCTGTAGCTCCTATATTTTATATATGTTGTGACATCAATGGGAATGTTTCGTACTCTAGTCAGGAGATCACATGGTAATATGTATCTAACTACTAGGCAACATATTGATAGCTAAATCAGATAGACTACACTTAAACTATGCCTATTTATAATTGGTATAATTACTTAATTCACAAATTATGTGAACTATAGAATCTACTCAAAATTACCTACGTATCGTTAAATACACATTTACGCAATATTGAATTTACCTGTATACATTCAGTTGCTATGTCATTTATTACTAATACTAGCTTTCCGCGGAGCGGTTTCACCCGCGTCTTTGCTTACTACTCTTCTCGCGTCGACAGTAGCGTGATGTTACATAGCCTATAACCTTTCTCAAGAATTGGGCTATCATACGCAAAAATAATTTTCAAATCCGACTGGTAGTTCCAGAGATTAGCGCGTTCAAACAAACAAACTCTTCCATTTTATATAATAGAATAGATTACTAACTGCCAACCTTCACGCTAGTTATAAAAGGTATCAGTATGATTAATTACTATAGATAAATTTGCTTTGCGAAAGTTTGACTTTTTGCGATGTAGGTTTTGATCGTCATTATAATATTACTATTGCAGAGGCCCTAATAGACAAGTGGCATAGATTTATATTGTATTCATATTCATAGAATAGATTAAGAAATATGTGGGATTGACATAAGCTAACGACAATGTTGGCGTTAGCTTATGTCAATTCTATACATTTTTTAATCTATTCTATAAATAGAATAGAAATCTATGCCACTTGTCTAGGGCCTCAGGTTAGCCTTTTTTCATATAGAGAAGATGCGGTCTTCGGACTTGCTTACTAAAGGCTTTACAATTTCAGTGTTGTATATCCAGATTCGCTCATGATGTTATTTCGTTCATATCAAATCAGTAATATCCAAGGCAATGTTGAAAAGTATATTTATTTATCTTTTGACGTGTCTTGTAAATCGATGAACGCCGGCTACACACACGAAAAAATGTCACGTTCCGCGTGCAAGCGAGAGCGCGGAATAAGCAATAGAGAGGCACGATCGGCGTAATCGTTCTGCTTGTGCCGCAAACTCTTTCTTTGTATAAGTGATAATAATTAAATTCAATTCATAAAAATTTCTTAAGACATTATTATGTAAAATTATCGTCCGTACAGCGACTTTACAGACAACAAACAGTTTTTTTTTTGTTGATACTTTTCTATACATGCAGTTATAATCACAAAGCACACAGAGACCTGAGAAAAAAACTGTTCATCGATTTATAAGACGTTATAATGTCAAAAATATTTTATAGATCACACAATATTTTGTTCACTGTGGCAATCGAACGCATCTATTGCACAAAAGTAAAGAAATTAACACTGCACCATGTGTTTACACTAAGAACAAAATTTTGTCAACAGTCACTTTCTACATTGTCCTACCAAATCGCCCCAATTTTATACTCGTATTATAAACTTTTAGCAACGAAATAGTTCCAGTTTTAAACAGTTAAAAGCTTAGCCCGATTAGTGGCTTTGACAATTTGTCGTGTTAGTAGTTATGCGAAGTTTATCAATAAAGTGTATCGACGTGCGACGTTTAGCGCTGAGAGGCAAGCGACAGTTTAATTAGCGAGGGCGACGTGTGACGTAAAATGTTGTGCAAACTGCCAATGTATACTAATATTATAGTAGTCCGATTCAGTTCATCGCGTTTTTTAACGTCATAAGTAACATAATTATGTATATCATGTGCGCAGTCAGTAAGATCCACGAATGGGAAAAGTCATCAAAAATTTTAAAATTCTCACTAAGACCGCTATTAAACTATCATAGAAATATGATCAAAGATGTGTAAGTCATTTTTAAATGAAGAACATATGACGGTATAATAACTACATGTGATTGATTATCTATGATCATAGTTTGAGAGTCGTCGAACTATGATCATAGAATTTGACAGATATGAAATCATATATATATGATAATGTAATACCGGCCTTAATACCATCGACAAACTGTTGCAATGGTGGTTCCCATACAGGCCTCTCAGCCAGGCGCCTAATAGACTTGGGTTCAATATTTACTCATACATGCGCTGGTAAACCTATAGACACGAAATTAATAAGTTTAGTTGTTTTTACCTTTGCTATTGTTGGGATTGTCTCTTGCGTTTTATTTGTAAGCTATTTTAATTGTATATTACAAAAGACTGATAAAATACTAATTTATTATTTAGAATTACATTTTAAGATTATATACAGATAATTAGGTAAGGCAGAATTATTTGCTCTCCAAAATAGTTAACAAACTCGTCATGATTATTGATGATACAACTTTTAAATCTAATATATAAAATTCTCGTGTCACGGTGTACGTTATTGAACTCCTCCGAAACGGCTCGACCGATTTTCGTGAAATTTTGTATGCATATCGGCTAGGGTTGAGAATCGGACAACATCTATTTTTCTTCCCCCTAAATGTTAATGGTGGTCTGAAAAGGGATGAAAACGATTGTATGAAACTTCTTCATATTTTTGAAATTTTATTTTGGAATACTTCTAATTTTTTTTATTGGGGTGGATTTAGAGAGACGGAATTAGGGATGAAATATTATTTTGAAGTTAGCGAGTTGAAAATTGAAAAGAGGTGGAAGGGAGGGGGAGGGTGAAAGAGAAGTGAGGGGTAGGGAAGAAGAAGTGAGGGGAAGTGCGGAGGAAGTAAGGGGCAAGTGATTGTAAAGCGCGGAAAATGAGAGAAAGGGAAGGGAAGAAGCGGAATGGGTGGAGTGGGGAAGAAGGGAGAGGGGAATAGGGGAAAGTAGTAAAAAGTTTACGGGGGATATCTGTAGGTTGGTGAAAGAGGGTTTGTAGAATGGGAGATTAGAAATATCTATCTATTTATATAAAAATAAATCCCTATTTCCCTTGGTCACGGCATCACGCGTGAACGACTGGACTGATTCCGTTAATTCTGTTTTTGTTGTGTTTGTTATTGTCAGGAGAAGGTTCTGCGAAAAATTTGATAATAATTAAGACAGGACAACGTCTGTCGGGTACGCTAGTTATTCATAAAATACACGCAGTACGTAATCTAATCGCAATATCGAACTTCTAATAAATTAAAGACTTAATTTAGTCTGGAGTCAGAATTCCCTGAAGATGCATAATCTGAATATTATTCTATATCGCGATCTATTATTTTTTTCTTTTACCTTTAGCGTAAGTTATTCAGAATATACTCATCTTCGGCTTATATATCTTTATCAGAAGAACATTTGGAATGGCTGTAAGTCAGAATATACTACGATTTTAACAATACTATATCCATAATAGCGGAAACTTTTACAATACATCTCCACACTAAGCCTGTACGGTTCACAGACATAGTTATAAATCACAGGTAAAGTCCTACACTTACGTTAGACTTTTACTGATGGGGTCATTTGACTAAATTGCACTACCACTGTAAACGACAAACAATACTAAGCTATTTTTATTGCACATTTTCCTCGTGAAAGGACTCGTATAGTGGTCAACGTTAATTTCAAATTGACTATATTAGGTTTTGCAGCCCTTCAGTGCTTTCTAACTTATTGTTTTAAGTCATATACAACATGTATATGACTTAAAACAATAAGTAATAAAACTTTAAGATCTAAAATAAATTTAATAGAAAACTCTTTATTGGTCCTACACCAATTATTTTTACAAACGCCATAATAAAATAGGTGTCAATTAATTTAATTAGCAAGAAACTCAGGCTTCATTTTTGTTATCGCTCACAATTAATTACAGTGCGTATAATACATAACTTTAGACTTTTGTATCACATAGAACGTCAAATAATAATTTAAACCTATCTTATTTAAGGTCTAGTATCATGATAACTTGGGTTCGTATCTTCTTTTATACATATGCTAAAGTAATGTTATTTATTTAATGAAACGAAAAAAAGTACATGTCACTTTATCATATATTATAATATATGACTGTTGTAAGTTGTACAATATATATCATAAGTAATTATTGGCATCTGGATCTATTAGCGAGGGCGACGTGTGACGTAAAATGTTGTGCAAACTGCCAATGTATACTAATATTATAGTAGTCCGATTCAGTTCATCGCGTTTTTTAACGTCATAAGTAACATAATTATGTATATCATGTGCGCAGTCAGTAAGATCCACGAATGGGAAAAGTCATCAAAAATTTTAAAATTCTCACTAAGACCGCTATTAAACTATCATAGAAATATGATCAAAGATGTGTAAGTCATTTTTAAATGAAGAACATATGACGGTATAATAACTACATGTGATTGATTATCTATGATCATAGTTTGAGAGTCGTCGAACTATGATCATAGAATTTGACAGATATGAAATCATATATATATGATAATGTAATACCGGCCTTAATACCATCGACAAACTGTTGCAATGGTGGTTCCCATACAGGCCTCTCAGCCAGGCGCCTAATAGACTTGGGTTCAATATTTACTCATACATGCGCTGGTAAACCTATAGACACGAAATTAATAAGTTTAGTTGTTTTTACCTTTGCTATTGTTGGGATTGTCTCTTGCGTTTTATTTGTAAGCTATTTTAATTGTATATTACAAAAGACTGATAAAATACTAATTTATTATTTAGAATTACATTTTAAGATTATATACAGATAATTAGGTAAGGCAGAATTATTTGCTCTCCAAAATAGTTAACAAACTCGTCATGATTATTGATGATACAACTTTTAAATCTAATATATAAAATTCTCGTGTCACGGTGTACGTTATTGAACTCCTCCGAAACGGCTCGACCGATTTTCGTGAAATTTTGTATGCATATCGGCTAGGGTTGAGAATCGGACAACATCTATTTTTCTTCCCCCTAAATGTTAATGGTGGTCTGAAAAGGGATGAAAACGATTGTATGAAACTTCTTCATATTTTTGAAATTTTATTTTGGAATACTTCTAATTTTTTTTATTGGGGTGGATTTAGAGAGACGGAATTAGGGATGAAATATTATTTTGAAGTTAGCGAGTTGAAAATTGAAAAGAGGTGGAAGGGAGGGGGAGGGTGAAAGAGAAGTGAGGGGTAGGGAAGAAGAAGTGAGGGGAAGTGCGGAGGAAGTAAGGGGCAAGTGATTGTAAAGCGCGGAAAATGAGAGAAAGGGAAGGGAAGAAGCGGAATGGGTGGAGTGGGGAAGAAGGGAGAGGGGAATAGGGGAAAGTAGTAAAAAGTTTACGGGGGATATCTGTAGGTTGGTGAAAGAGGGTTTGTAGAATGGGAGATTAGAAATATCTATCTATTTATATAAAAATAAATCCCTATTTCCCTTGGTCACGGCATCACGCGTGAACGACTGGACTGATTCCGTTAATTCTGTTTTTGTTGTGTTTGTTATTGTCAGGAGAAGGTTCTGCGAAAAATTTGATAATAATTAAGACAGGACAACGTCTGTCGGGTACGCTAGTTATTCATAAAATACACGCAGTACGTAATCTAATCGCAATATCGAACTTCTAATAAATTAAAGACTTAATTTAGTCTGGAGTCAGAATTCCCTGAAGATGCATAATCTGAATATTATTCTATATCGCCGATCCAGATGCCAATAATTACTTATGATATATATTGTACAACTTACAACAGTCATATATTATAATATATGATAAAGTGACATGTACTTTTTTTCGTTTCATTAAATAAATAACATTACTTTAGCATATGTATAAAAGAAGATACGAACCCAAGTTATCATGATACTAGACCTTAAATAAGATAGGTTTAAATTATTATTTGACGTTCTATGTGATACAAAAGTCTAAAGTTATGTATTATACGCACTGTAATTAATTGTGAGCGATAACAAAAATGAAGCCTGAGTTTCTTGCTAATTAAATTAATTGACACCTATTTTATTATGGCGTTTGTAAAAATAATTGGTGTAGGACCAATAAAGAGTTTTCTATTAAATTTATTTTAGATCTTAAAGTTTTATTACTTATTGTTTTAAGTCATATACATGTTGTATATGACTTAAAACAATAAGTTAGAAAGCACTGAAGGGCTGCAAAACCTAATATAGTCAATTTGAAATTAACGTTGACCACTATACGAGTCCTTTCACGAGGAAAATGTGCAATAAAAATAGCTTAGTATTGTTTGTCGTTTACAGTGGTAGTGCAATTTAGTCAAATGACCCCATCAGTAAAAGTCTAACGTAAGTGTAGGACTTTACCTGTGATTTATAACTATGTCTGTGAACCGTACAGGCTTAGTGTGGAGATGTATTGTAAAAGTTTCCGCTATTATGGATATAGTATTGTTAAAATCGTAGTATATTCTGACTTACAGCCATTCCAAATGTTCTTCTGATAAAGATATATAAGCCGAAGATGAGTATATTCTGAATAACTTACGCTAAAGGTAAAAGAAAAAAAGCAGCTGATTGGACAAATTAAAATAGGACAAACATAATTTAATATGGTTTTCAAATTTAATAGGTAAGTACATAAATAACCATTGCTGCTGGCTGAAATTCTGTCGTAGTACCTTAATGGCGGTTTTTAATCAGGTTAAGTAGATTAATGTACAACTTGTCGAGATTGATAGATCAAAAGATATATTTTGTAGGTATGTGTCGGTCATTATCATTTGTTGATTACATTAACAGCGAGTAATGAAAAAGCTGTTTAAACTTATTACACAGCGCTAAAATGGTGTACCGTAGTATATTTAGTGGGTAAAATCGATATTTTTTTATTATTGGGCGAAGATTTAACAGTCTCCCTAATTGTAAGTTAAATAATAATAACCCCTCGTTAAATTTTAAGTAATTTTTAGCGAAATGACATCATATTCTTGTTGAGACGTTCAAGTATCATTCTCCATTTCATTCATCTAAATTGATTTGACGTTCACTTGATTTTTGTAATCAACTAGGAAATTTCCAGAATCCCAAAATGAGTCCACTAAAATTTGAGGACTCATTTTGGGATTATTAAGAAAATGAATATTACTACCAAGGAATGACATTGAAACTGTTTTTAATATATAAGAGAAAAAGATAGCGTGATTAAACTCTAAACACACATAAAGATGTGACCTATGTTACTAAAAAAAGCCAAGGATCCTTTAAAATATTTTTATACAAAATTTAAAATGCCTAGGAAAACAAATTATTTTATAAATAATATTAAAAGACAGTAGGTATTCAAAACAAAGTGATCGAAAGTACACACAATGTATTCGTAATGCAATTTGTATCACATTACTTACATACACCAATATAAATCGGATTTTACTATGACGCACACGCACTGATTATATTCTGTATGAAAAAATAATAATATCAATACTATTATATAGAGCGGCAGAGCTGGTTTGTTCGTTAATTTGTTTGTTGCGCTAATGTCTGGAACTATCAGTCAGATTTAAAAACTTTTTAGCGTAGATTATAGGCTATGTAACATCACGCTACTGGCGACGGGAGCAGAGCAGTAAGCAAAATCGCGGGTGAAACCGCGCCGCGGAAAGCTGGTTATTTTATAAAAGACTTAAACCTGTGTAATGAACAATATTGTCCTATTCTTTTGCATGAATAAAAAGTGAACCCTTTCAATGACTAAAAAGTGTAAGGATAATATTCTTAGAAAAATCAATCCAACTATTAATGAAGTATTGCAGCTCCCTCCGTTGTGTTTTACCTCTGCATAGGCCTTTAGCAAAATAGCGTGAACCATAACAATAACTAAATAAATTAGGCTTTTTCTAAAATATCTTGGGATTTGGTATGCTGTATTTAGGTTATTTGTCCAAGTTTATTAAAACCTAAAGACTCGTATTTTCACATATTATTTTTCGACCATCCTGTAAAGTTCAAGAAAACTAGAAAACAGGTTTAATATACAATTGATATTTAATTTATAAATTTAACTAAAAATATACTTGATTGACCTTAGCGAACTAGTGCAGAAGTTTCATACAACTTCGATACTTGTTCTGAGAAAGTAAATGTCAAGGTAGATAGCGCTATAGATTTTAAATTAGCAATACAGTGAATATACTATTTGGTAGCTATTTGACGCTGCGTATTAATTTAACTCTTACAGTTTATGATATAAAGGTGTTGTTAGCTCGAAACGGCAGCGTGATGCTGTACGGATGATAATTTATACAGGCGAAGAAAGGACAAATAAAGAAGGTACATAGTTGACAGCGTCTTGCACTTTCGCATAAAGAACAATATCACAAAAGCTACACACAACGCTTATCGCTGCACTCTTGAAAAAGATAGGAAGCAAGGCTGACTACACGAAATATTGAAAACGGAGTATCTATCAATTATTACCCTTTGCGGATTAAAAGCCCCTTTTTATACAGAGATGGCATAAACATTGTTCGCTATGTATGCATTAAGTTAGTTTTAGATATTTTCGTTTATGAACCCAGGTTTTTGCTCGATAATTTTTCTTCGAGGTAGACTTAGAAAGCCTGAAACTACTTTAAAAAGTCCCTGTAAACTAAAACTTAAACTTTTACTTCTACTTATTCTGATCTAGTTGTATAATCAGCATGGTAGGACTAACTTCAACATTAAGATAATAATAGTAAAGTTATAGATTTTTATAAAATATTCAGCTAACTCAAACCACTTAATACAGCCCGTATTAAGTGGTTTGAGTTAGCTGATTTATTAAATACTTATCGGCAATAGAAAATTGGTGCTATATTCATAATTTTAATTTACTTGTTTTCTAAATATAATTACACAAGGATTTGAAAAAAAATAATAGTGAAAGGTAACTAGTTCTTAATTTTGACTCATTACCTGTTTACCCTAAATTTGTTTACTAAAAGCGACGGGAAATGAGGACGCTACGGCTCATTAGCAAAGTATTTATAACTAAGCGCTCGTATATCTATTATTTAAAGCCGAAGAGTTTGTTTGTTTGTTTGAACGCGCTAATCTCTGGAACTATTAGTAAGTTTAAAAAAAAAATTTTGCGTATGATAATCCAGTTTTCGAGGAAGGTTGTAGGCTATGTAACATCACGCTTCTGGCGACGGGAGCAGAGCAGTAAGCAAAGATGCAGGTAAAACCGCGCCACGAAAAGCTAGTTTTATGATAAAATGTCTAGATTAACTCGAAAATGAATTAATCGGTGCGGTATTTCTCGACTGCTTGGTACAATTCGAATTAATTTTAATTTTCAATTAAAACTTTGAATAATTATTTATCGTAGTTCCAATGTCGTCTATTATTGTTATCTTTCATAGCGCACTACGACGTAGCACTCGTAGAACTTTGTAGCTCTCGTAGCTCTTCACGTCGCGTTTCGCTACCATTATTACAAGCGCTTTGGTTTCTTCTTGCCGACATAATATATATTTTGCACTGGACAAACGTGCATTAAAGCATAAGTTTGGTCTCAGAAGATCTCGGCACACAACAACCAGTTTGAATCTTTAATTAAATTTATGTGAAAGGATTATTTTGGGAATCAAATGTTTTAGTAGTTATTTTATTTCATTAATATTAAAGTAGAAAAAATGTATAGGTACTTATATTTGAGGGAAACTAATTATTTTGGTTTATGGATGTTAACGATATCTTAACTATTATGTTTTATTATGCATGTTGTGAAATGGAAACGCAATGTAAATGCAAGAGTAGTTACGACAAATAGCCTTCAATTTGGTTAGTAGAGCCCTTTGTCTATCTGTAAACATTACTATAATTAACTTAAGATTTATAAACATACAGGAATTTACGCGATCATGCATTAGGTATTTACACACCTTATTTTGCTTGACGTTTCGAATAGGTTACACCTAAATTTCCGTACTTTTGTTTATAAATTATATCATGCAATGCGTAAGTTTAAAAGTATAATTAACTTTGTTAACACTTAATTTAAAACATTGTTATATTTGTGAGATTTATTTCAATACATATAATAGCAACCAGCTCCAACCTTGTTTGAGTATCCTCGTCTAATTGTGAATCTGAACCATCCAGGATTTAACTCAAACACAACAAAAAATATCATCATAATCGGTCTAACCTTTTAGAGGAATTCGGTGACAAATACACGTACGTACAGAAGAAGTATATTTTTAGCTAGACCTATATTACAGCCATAAATTAATGTGTCTCATTGGATACAAGATCTATTGCCTCGTTTATCATTTTTAAGCCACAGTTTATGACCACCATTATATATTTTATGGTAACATGGGTAACATTATACAACCTTTAATGGGGCTTTCGTACTTAACACATATTTACGGTACCTCATTAATTTAAGAATTATTTATCTATGCAATGCTACTGAAGTTCATCTTTTCACTGTTAAATGCTGCTCCGAACAGAGGTGTTTATTATAGATAATATAAAGTAACATTGGTGATATATTTAGTAGTCTAGAAATACTACTGCCCATTACAATAAAAGTGCAGAAGAAGAAGAAGATAATTCCTGCATCCCACCTTGATTCAACCTTTTTTTTGACAGACTTTACAACAATAAATCCTAAATACTATTTCTACTTTAAGTAGAAAACTTCAACTAAGTCAGTAAGCAACCGTGAACGGGCGCTTAATATATAGCATGAAATAGAACTAATACAATAAACATAGATTTATGTTTCGTACTCACACATTAAAATTAGCACTATACTTGTAAAGGTAGTAAACATACATGATCAGAATAACAAGTAGGTAAACTCCGGGCAGTATCCTTTGTCGCGGAAACACAAACTTGGAATACATTGTCTCATTAGAACGCTGCGGAGGAGTCTGATAATGAATACTGTATGCACTGCCACAGACCGCGATATTGCATAATGACCAAATGAGACTATAGGGTACGAGAGAGATAATTCTCACTTCAAACTACCAACTTGCTTTAAAAATAAATGTTAATGCCGTTCACTTAACTGTTTAATATCGCTGTAAATTAATCTGGGTTGATGATATACAATCTAACGCAGTGACGTAGTAGGAGGGATAGCGGCTGCTGCACAACAGATTGTGGATTCAATTATCGATGTACAAATTTATGTTTCTGTTACGAAGTACGTTTATAATCTTTAAAAAAATTACTACATCTTATTGTACAGTACATAATTAACAAAGAATGTTAGAATCATGAAGTTAAAGTAACTTTATTATCTTATTATAGCTTAAAAGTTGAAATTTAACTGATATGGTCAAGAACCTCCACACTCCACTAGTAGTAACAGAAGCAGTGTTTGTGATGGAGAGATACTTTGTTTAAACTATTCCTCATAAATAGTTTTTCTACCGTCTCTAGTACCTACAACTTGGTAATTATAAGTTGATTACAGCTGTTATTACCAAATTCTATGTAGTGACTTATTCTACGAATTCAATAAAATTAATAATACGTAATCCGAGTAATAGATTCTAGCAATCTGTATTACTTTGTTTAGCAAAAAAAAGTTACATGTTTTATTGCAGAAGCACTTTATTAATATGACAAATAGGTATTTCGTTTGATTTCGCATGCACTGAACGGGTGTTGTCGTCCTTGTTTTGCAATAAGCGTAGGTGGAATCCTAAATAAGAAAGAAAGAGATGTCTATATAGGTAATCTTTTTGTACGTTCATAAGTACGTTCGTTCTATTTTACAAGTCTTCGTCATCTTCTTGAACTTTGTTAATGTTGTTCTAACGTGTCACTTTTGCTTGCGTGTACAAAAGTTGGCTAATGCAGGCACGCAAGAGCATAATATATGACAAGACTAACAATCCCAGTTTATTAGTTAGATACCAGGAAATCGGTGTGGGAGTATTTATATTTTACAGGTTTAAAAAAAAAGAAAACATTACCAAGCTAAGTTAACTATCACGCCTGTTCTTAGTAAGTTAGTGGGGTAATACGAGACATGGCGAACGAGATATTAGGTTTTTCTGTCGCTAAATTATCAGTATTTGTCCAAAGTCATATATTGTGGCCGATAAATGGTAGCAGGCTCTATTAGAGAAATTGAAGTGGTACCTTCGAGAAAAAAAATACGGTGGGTAATGTCCAGAAGAGATTTGATCCATGTCCATCCGTGGCAAGCTGCGGGCATAGTATACTTCCATGCCTCTACTATGCCGTTTTTGTGAGATGCTTGTCGTTAAATCGCTGTAATTGCAAAATATCTATACCTATTGAAATATTTTATGAACTCCGGACAACTGTATAATACCTATGTACCTACACAAGAATTTAAGATAATGAATAAGTTCAAAGCGATGAATTTCTTTAAATAAGGACCTTTGAACTTAGAACCAGATGCTGGCAAAAAGAAGTCGTAAAATGTAGCAGGTCTATATATAGTCTAACGACTATCGACTTTTAGTTTTAGTGTAGCAGGTAAATACTACTACTACCGTAGTATTTGACGCCGTGCAGCACTAGTAAGAAGCTTGTAAACGCAGGGAATATTATGTTCAACTACATCAACATCATCCTCATATTTATCGGCTTGAAGTAGTCTGTTGGACATAGCGTGGTGTTTGCCATAGCTACCTTGGTTGGCAAACGGATTGGTGTCTTTTTTTTTTTTTTTTACGTGATAAATACATTACGCATACGCACCCGCCCGGGAAAGGCGGGAGTTATGTCGGACTCTCCGACCGCATTCAAAGCGCGGCCAGCATACCGACTAAAACCCACGGTATTCCTCCAGACGGCCAGAGTGTCGGGGTCACGGGAGTCGCTTGCGCATTCATCCGCGACCCCGATGGGCCATGGCTCGCTCACCGCGAGCGGGCCCCGTCCGATTTAGGGGCCTAGCCCCCCTCCTTCGAGAGGCGCGTGCGGAACACGCGCACTGCCGTCTCGGGCCCGTGCTGTTCGGGCGGCGACTGCCCGATCGCCGCCCGCAGGCCAACTCGGCCGCAGAGGATAGGGAGAACGGCGCATCGCAATACCGACACGCCTCTTCCCCTGCGACCCCACCGCGTCCGCAATCTGGCGGTTGCGGCCCCGCCGAGGCCGCGGAAGGTAGGGAGAGCGGCGCACCGTTATACCGGCACTCCTCTCCCGCCGCGGCCCCGCCACTCCTCAGCCGCAGTGTCACCGAAGCAACACTGCAGCCCGACCCAGTTGCGGTGCCGCCCAAACAGCACCGCAACCCACCAGAGCCGCTCCATCGTGGGCTTACCGGCAAAGCCCAGAGGAGCGGCGCCTCCTTGGGGTTCCTCTTGGTTCACCGTGGTCCTTGGTAACCACGGCTACTAAGCCCCCCCGCCGCGACAAGGCGAGAACCCCGTTGGGGGGGACGGATTGGTGTCTGTAGTAAGGTAAGCTAAGGTAAGCTAATTTAAAAATGCTGTTATCCGTAATCTGGCATTTTGTCATAGTAACTTGATAAAATCATTCAATATTTTTCTTTTTATCTTTATTATATTCAGTATCTATTGATTATGAGAAAATATTAGGTATAAAAATATTTTAATTGTTTCATGCTGTGTTTGCACAAAACGTTTAACGTAAATGCTCTGTAACAACAAACTTACAAGGATTCAATCGACATCCGTTCATGCGGTAGCGTCCTGTAGCAATCTAGATATTCCGCTTCATTATCATACAAACGTAATACACAAATAAAAAGACTTATCCAAACTAAAATATCTGTTTCGCTATTATTCTGCATGTATTTTTGTTTTAAGAAATACGAAACATTTTCTACAAATTTATCGCTACATTGTACAGACTTATAAGGTATCGGGATAATGTACTTCATATTAATGAAGTCTTACTATTGCACGATCAATAACCCTAATTGTATTTTTTTGTCCTATAATTCAGCTGAATTGTCACGACACACTTTGTACTTTTTAGTGGTTTCTGATCTAAAATATAAAATCCGAGAGTTCCGTATTTATCTTTATTTTTGGGTAAGCTCATGATACCACAAGTTTAACTCTTATTTTGACGTACGTTAGACAAAAATTATAGTGAGGACATCTAGACTATTATAATACCTTATGAATCAAAGTTATTTAGCGTATTAAGAACAGCTCAATCGTAAGATAATGTGGTGTTTTTGTTATTGTAAACGATCAGGCGGGCTGTGTGATTTTTTACCAAATTTAATATACTATATCAATCATTGACTTCAGCAAAACATGATACAAATAAAACTTATTTATAAAGTTTCAAGATTCAAACCCTTTTGGAACTTTATTCGTATACAAATATGAACTAAATTCGTGAAACACATCATTAAGTTTTCATAATACAACTTTTGTACAAAAAAGTTTATGTCACAGTCGTGATTTCATTTCAACATTTGTACTTTACAAAAATGGAACAATAAAAAGTTGAAATGGAATACGATTACATTTAACTTATCTAAAGAAAGGTCAGAAGGGTTATAAAGTCAAGTTGCCAATTTGTACGGTCAAATAGGACAACAAACATTTTGTATTGTTTGCCCAAGTATTTATTGACGTTTGTGACTTGTTGAGACAATAAGTTTATTACTTCTAAATGACACATTTTTTATTATTTTTATACCTAATTTTAATGAATCCTATACTAGATCAATATAAATTTATTGAAATGTTTATTATTAGTCGAGAAGCAAAATATTAACAAAATTTGCGTTTCAGGTTACACCGACTAACATAGATTAAATTTTCGCCTTTGTAGACTAGGTGTTCTGTGCATTAATTAATTGTATGTTTCCATTTCCTTTACGACACAGAAGCTTTGTGTATCTTTAAAACAATTGTTTGGATAATTTAACTACAACTAAATTAATATGAAATAAAATGTACACCATGTGTCATTCGTGATCCACTTTATTTATTTATTTATTTATTTATTGCACACAAAAAGATACATAACAAGGAAAATATATAAATAAATTAGTGATCCACTTTGTTTTTTGACATAATTTTATGAAAAATAATATGGTAAAAACCTAATCCATATTACTGACATATTTAAAAAAATTCAAATGACTTTGAAAAAGTCAATACGACACTTGGCGGTTGAACCCTTATTTAGCGTAATCACTAGATCATTATGATTACCTACAAATTGAGCTAAAACCGTACTTGCTTTTGTACCTTAAGGTAGCGACTTGATTGCATCTCTGTTACTAACGATATCCACGAATAACATTTCTACCATCGTGTAAACGCAGACCCACCAACGACCTTTAAATATAATAAAGTACAATCCCTGTGTCCTACAATAGTAGAAACAGCAACGAAATAAATGCAGTTTATGAGCAATAAATATGAAATCCACTGAACCATTCGCTGGCTGGCCAGCTAGCAAACAAGTTTAAAAAGAATATAATATTGTTCGATATTTTAAAATGTGTAAATAATATTTATGTTAACCGCTTTAGATCTTGCCTTTTATGTCATACGTGTGTGGTTTTGTTGAGTGTATATTTGTCTACAAGTAGGTACTTGATGTAAGAACGAAAAATATAAATTAAATAAAATATTTTTTTTTTGGTAAAACAATTGAAAAGGAAATAAAAAGTTTTAACAATTACATCATATTTTTTTTGGTTTAGAGCGAACTAGTTTATAGACCTAACTTGAACATCGGGGATTTTGGTAACCGCCACGCTTAGCAGTTGCAGTGAAGGTAGTCTAATCATACGATCAATGCTACTGCTCGTCCTATGTTTATATGGTTAATTCCTGTCACCTTCGTATGTGAATCATGACAGCCCTCATTCGGTTGAATGATAAAGTTAGTGAGGTACCTATGTTCCACAGTTAGGTTATTTAGATGTACTTTGGCTGAAAGACATTTCAGCTGTCATTTCTCGACGCTAAATCAAATATCTATAAAAATCCTTACACTCCTAACCAAGTACAACACTTAAACAACCAAAGGAAATCAGCCTAATAAACTATAATTTAATAACGTTTACTTTCGTATAAATTTCTTGAGAAACGTCATCAAATTTTCTGTAGGTATATATACGTTTCCTAACCTAGAGCAATCAAAAACGAATGTCCCTTATTCAGGAGTATTTATTTACCCTTTCCCAGGCGTTTGGGCATTTTTATGTGGTCAAATATCAATCGGTCAGGAGCTATTTACCTCCGTATGCCCTCCGAGAATTGAAGATTGCCGTCTACGCGTGATTGATGTTGGAGGTATTTTGCGGGTCAAGATAAATTTATGTGTAATAGATTTTTCTTGTTGATTTATACAGTTTTCAATACTAAGTTATACCTACATTATGTTTCATTATAATTATGTATTAATAAGTGAAGCAAATTGTGTACACCATTTTAAACACTTTGCGCACTCGGATTAGTGAAGTGTAAGAATAGTTAAAATTTATATTCCAGTGCAGAAAAATAAAACATTTAATAATAGCAGAATTATAAAGTATTATTTTTGGCTAAAACCATAATAAATTAAAAAGCATGTATAAAATTCTGTTGATCACGAGTGAATTTTATTATAGTACTTACCATTGATTTAGAGCTTAGGGACAGATTTATGTAAATATACTAATTATAAAGCGGAAGAGTTTGTTTGTCTGAACGCGCTAATTTTTGTAACAAACAATAAATTCTACTCTCTTCTTCAACTACAAATGTATAGTCGACCATAAAATTGCTTTACCACCCTTATAGTAGGTTAATGTAGTTTTTTTATTAAATCACAATAGAATAATGTCTATTTTTCCTTGCACAAAATCTCAGTACAGTGACATTTGTCACTGTCATAATAAGTACTATTGAATTTTAATTTTGATGCAGTTTTTTGTTAAAAGTGGTAAAGCAAATATATGGTTGTCTATACATGTAAGTACATGTAGTCTTTAGTTAGTCCCTTTAGTCGCAAATGTTTACATAATATGAACAGTTAATCTCGTTTATCAATTAACCCTTTAGTTACAGCAGTTTTGTTGCTCACTTTCATTCAATCAAAATTAGTCCTTACCTTTATCCGTATACACATGTTACATCCATGTAAGAAAGCTTTGTGGAAGTTTGTTCCTAGTTAAGAGTCTTTAGATGTTTATTTTTGTTAAAGAAAAACAGACATAAAAATTTCATTATCATCATTTCATGCGATAGTGTTCATGCTGTACTCTCTTCCAAACATCTCGTCCTCAATTATAGGAATTCCAGTTTATAAATTACGATACTTTTCAAAGTGCATTTCTTTTGAATACCTACTAAAATGACTGCTCCTCCTGATGATAAGCAATTCAATTAAATCCAGGTTTGATGGCAACTATCTCAAAAGTTGTTGACACTGGTTGTTGTTAACACTGTTCTTTTTATTTATCAATTTTTTTAATATAACTACTTTGTCAAGAGTATGAGATATGAAATATACGCACAGACAGATTTTTCATTTATCATGCTCGCACTGGCCGCAGTAATCTTGAAATTGGTTCACAAATGTATGATTTGTACTGTTAAATAATATTTGGTATTAACTAATTTTTGTGGTTTGACTGCTTCTGTGGTTTTAGCAATTAAGGTGTGAAACTCAAATATATTTCGACAGTTTTAATATACTTGTAGTAACTTTGTTACTTGTGATTTTGTGTTTATTTTTAAATTTGTAAAATCAGTCGTAATATGACAAATATATAAATCGTAAATAAATTGGATCAAAATTGTATAGGATCCGATTTGGTTGGATTCTGAGAATATGCTTTCTAAGATATAACTGCTGTTGTCTAAGTACATATATATTTTTTGTTTTACATTATAATGGTTCTTTTGCATACAAAACTATTGTACAGTATTTATTTATTTTATATTTTCCCACCAATTTATTTCAATGAATTGACAAATAGTTCAGATTTTCGCAGAAAAAATAAAACAATGCGATTGCGTTGCTTCGTATTTTATTTATTGAAGATGTAGGTACAATGTAACTTACAGAAGGGAGATTAAGAAATATTTACAAGGTGTTAAGGTAACATTAAAATGTAGTTAATTCTTTAAAATTTCTGCGTGTAACCGAAACATAATCTAAGAAAGTATTACCAACTAATCTGAAGCTGAATGAATTAAATCAATAGTAGACAAATAACCATAATTAACGATTAAGGATTTTTTACACGACGACAGCTTTTTGATGCCACACACTAAAGTATGGTAGAAGGGGATATTTTCTGCGACAACTCAGCGCGTCTGTATTTTCTATGCGAAAGCCACATACTATCTTATAAATTAAGACATTATAATTCAAAAACTATCAGCGTGTAAACGATCCCTAAATTATATAAATAATATATTTACTTTAATTTCCTAAATAATTTTATTTATAACTATAAAAATTATTGCCCTAATCAAAACTTTAACTACGTCTTATGTACGTGCACAACATTTAACAGTGATTAAATTTACCTATCAACTAATGAATTACCTAAACAAATAAAGATCTTAATGTTAAAAAGAATAATTTATTAGAGATCTTATTTATACTTAAAACTTAACTATAATTATTGATTTGATATGTTTGATATTCTTGTCTTACGCAACTTTTAAAATAATCTTCAATTCCAGACAAACAGACATTATGCTGTAAAATATGGAAAAAATAAATCATATAGGTATCACAATAGTTAAATCGAATCAAATATCGAGTAGTTAGTGGTCAACCTAGTATCAGGATTTGTTCAGGTCTCTCTTGTAATCTATTATAGAGGCATCCGACTTGACCTAAGGACTGCTATCGACATGGTAACAGCCGGGACCGACTTTTAACGTTCCCCTTCAAAGAAGGAGACGTTCAGATTAAATATCACTATGCGGTCACCCATCCATGGGCCAGTCGCACTCTATATTGCTTAACCCGCTTTTCGAATACCAATCAGTGAGCGCAACGAGTTATGAGCGCCTCACCACATTAGTAATGCAAAGAGTACTTAGTTACACTTATTGAGACAGGCAAACTACAACTTTCATCATATACTAGTATGTACAGTGCGTTTAAGATATTGCACTTTGTTCCTTCCCTTTGTCTGGAATTGAAGTTACTTCAAAGCTACTATAAAATACGCACAAGTGCTTTTAAATTCCTTTGTAAATACATTAATATTATTCAATACGTCACTGAATAAGTTCACGTATATTAATCGTGAATGCGCCAATAAAAGGGACATTTAAAAACATATAAATATTCGTTGATTCTGGATTTTGGAAGCAAATATTCTACTTAAAAATAATTTCACCCTTACACCGTCTTATACGCCACTATTCTTTACAACTTTGCAAAAAAGGTATTCGGTCTTGCAAAGATCGAGTACCTAATGTTATAAGATATGAAACACTGAGATAAAGAATTAAAAGTTATACAATTTCAACTCTCGAGCTTTGGTGTATTACTGATTTTACACAAATTGTTATTACGGAGCTGTATATAAATATCCTTTATAAGCGGGTATCATTTGTATTATTCGAGTGATTACCTACGTCAACATAAAAGCAACTTTATATTGAGCACACAAAGTTGCCTTTCTTTAATTTAATATAATAAACATAACATGTTAGAACGGCACTTTTCTTAGGCTTTTGTGCCTCAAAAGAACAATACGGTGTACACTTATAAGATCACTTTGTTATCCGTCTTTCAACACCTCTTTTCTTAGAAATTCGAGATCAAACTGAATTGATTAAAGGCCTTGTGAAGATTTTAAAAACCAAGCTTTTATGTCAACGTAATAAAAAATTCGCTTATTTTTGGACACATTTTTTAGACCTTGAGTACTTTCCGTTAAAATAAAAATATTAAGATTTTAGCGTTTGTAACACTAAATTTTCTCTCATTTTTGTAATTTAAAACAGCTTATATATGCAGTTGAAGAATTGGTTCTGACGTGAATATGGAACAAAATTTAGAGTTATGACCGTACATAGAAACGGCTAAATATCCGATACTCAATTCCTATGTAGCAGAAAGGGTGAACTTACACATCGTGTATTTCGGGTTCATTAATTACGTCCTTGTTTGTTTTCGGATCAATGCAGTCGTATCGTGATAGTTGAGAATCATTCATTCAACAGTTTGAACAGTACAAAAAAAAGTGTTTGCGTTATTTACGAATTGTTATTCCTCCATTGAGTTCGAATGTGTTCGTTAGAAATGTTTATAATATTCTCTGTGACAAAATCTTTGCAAAAAAAATATTTTATAAAAAAGATATCTCGGACATCCTGCGGCTAAACTGACTGACATCGAGGCAAAACGCCTAGAACTTGCCGCTGAGCTACCAGCTGACCAGGTATTATACCGCATTTCTAAATGGGGTTGTGAAATTTGGTCGAGTTCAATGCCAAGAAAACACATGTTTGCGCGTTCTTTGCAAAAAAATCTCCGTTCCTTTCCCTTCCCTCACTTCAGAACACAGCGTTACCACTACAGGATAGCCTAAGTATCCTGGGTATGGACATCAGCAAAGATCTTAACTCCAAGAATTACATCGAGTGCGTCATTAAAACCGCCTCCTGTAAACTCGGTGTCCTGAACAGGGTGAGGCGGTATTTCACGCCGGAGCAGCTCTGTCTTCTTTATAAGACATTTATTCTTTTTTACGGTAGTAGATCCACGCTGATTTCAGCATGAATGGGCCGGACCGTCCGGGGAAGTACTACCCTCTCATAGAAGATCGACTTAGGAGTAGTAGTATCCGTACTACTGCGTTTCGTTCGGTGAGTGAGAGCGCCGGAGGCCCAATTTCTCCCCTTTCCTCTTTCCTCACGTCCCTCATTTCCTTCCCCTAACCCCATTCCCAGCCGCCATAGTGGAGGCCACCATACCAGCAGTTTAAAACGATAGCTTTTGGTATAGTGGCCGCCACTTCTGGATTCCACTGACTGCTTACCATCAGGCGGGGTGGAGTCACTTTGGTAGGCTATACTATAAAAAAAAAAAAAAAATAAGACAGGTTTGTTCCTGCGTGGAGTACTGCTCTCATCTTTGGGATGGCTTCGTACAGTACTTACTGGATGCACTCGATAGGTTGCAGCGGCGAGCAGTCCGTATCATCGAAATCCCGGAGGCTACTAAGACCCTTGAGCCTTTACAGCTGCGAAGAGACGTCGCCTCAATGGCCGTCTTCTATCGCCTTTACCATGGAGAGTGTTCTGAAGAGCTCTTTGAATTAATCCCACCCTCTCCCTTTTTGTCCAGAACGACACGTGCGGGACTAAAGTGCCACCCTTTCACAGTGGAATCTAAAGGGTCTCGAACCAAACGGTTCACCACTTCATAGTTTTGTCGCTCAATTAAAGCCTGGAACTCTTTGCCAGCGCATGTATTCCCATCTAATTTTGATCCTGGGTCTTTTAAGCGGGGCGTGAAAAAGCATCTCACTAAGCCGCCATAGTGGAGGCCACCATACCAGTAGTTTAGCTTTTAGAATGGTGTCCGCCACTTCTAGATTCCACTGACTGCTTACCATCAGGCAGAGTGGAGTCACTTTGGTAGGCTAATATATATAGAAAAAAAAATTGTTTATGTACTCGTATATTTTTATATTCTTTAAACTCAATACTGTTAATTATACCTTTGTTCGGTATAAATTTCATGAAGTATGTGGAGTATTTCTAGGTTTTAAATACCGGCTTATAAACTTTAAAGGCTTATAGCCCAATTGAAAATCATTATGATTGAAATCGGTAACATTGTTCTGATCGCATGACAGAGCCTAGACAAGTGGCATAGATTCTATTCTATTTATGGAATAGAAATCTATGCCATTTGTCTAGAGCCTCGGTTAGTCTTAACAGGGATACACACGCTGGCCCTAACGTTGGCGCCAACGGTACTCGTCCAACGTGTGTATCTGGAAAATAGCATTGGCTCCAACGTTGGGGGAGCATTGGTTAGTGCTATTTTCAATGGACGAGTTCCGTAAGACCCAACATATATATCCGGCCTTATACTCGACTGTATCAATAGCGAGATGAAACAGTTATTTGATGTAACATCCACATATGAATAATATTTTTAGAATAGTGTTGTTTGTTGAATAGCGTTTCGGTTCGGTAAAGTGACTATTATGGTTCAACATGGTCTGCAAAGTTTAGTAGTCTGCTTCATGAAGTGCGGAATACAGCATTTATGTAGTTAGTTTTTACTGTGGTGACTATTTTTGAGTAAATTCTATTTCGGTATATCTATGAAAAGGCAATGAACATTACGGTTTAAAAATGTTTACCAATTATATAAGTGTCTATTTTTCACACAAAATAAGTTAAATATCTAAAATTGATAGTATCAAACGCACTAATTTCTATAGTTTTACAAGTAGGTACTATTAAAAAAATTGAAATTTGGAAATTGATTTCAATATTCAATTTGACGTAGTGATATAAAAAAATGTAAGCAATTATCAACCTTGTTGGGGTAAACATTTCAAACCGCATCTGTTTACAATTGTTTGGTATAATTTGAGTAAACGCTACGAGTATATTTTAGAGTAAATTTCAACAGGTACATTTATCCCTATATGTATAAATAAAGGGACGTTCAAAAAAGCGCTAGATCGCTTACACATAGTGAGTATCATTTATATATGCATACCCGGTGTTTCACATATTACAAGATACTAGAAGCCTTAAAAAGCTGTGTTCAGGGTTTGACGTCTCGCATATTACCTATGGACATTTTATGCTAAATAGGTATTATTTAGACTTATTCAACTAACTCTTCAGTCTTGGACGTTACACTTAAATAGAATACTTCTAAAACCCGCGTCGTAAAATCACTCCACAACTCGTAAATTAACTATAGACTGCGCGTTTTAACTATTCTATTGCGTAAATCAACACACACCTTTAAATCGGTAGGAATCGCTACAAGCTAAAACCACACAATGTTTGATTTTGTATCAACTACACAAACACTTGATACTTTGGGCTAAGATTTAGTTTCATTTGTTGAAGATTATTTTATTGAACTTTATAGATTAAGTATCTAAGAATCGGAAAAATCACATTCACTATTAAATAAAAACACATTTAGGATAACGCACGACCAAAATTTACAACACCTAAAGTAGTAAGCGAAAATTTACAACATTCATTCATTTTGGAACGTTACACTAAATAGGTCTTACTTACAATCTATATAAAATTCATTAATTCTAACAAATGAAATTATCACAAATATCAAAAGATTCACATTCTGTATAATAAACGCTGTATAATTAATACAATACTTAATTATATATAAAAATATATTGCTCAGGGTTTCAGTGGGTCGGTCTATCAAATCAGTGCTTTATACTTGCCTGTGGATTAATCTATCATAACTTGTTTAATAAATCATTATAATTTTAATACTAAATAAATGCGATATAACCGTAACATCTTGTTGTTCCCATACCTTAGACGTTCTCCATTCAACTTCGAATCTATATAAGATTACAAAAGATCAAATGTAAGACAACGAAACCTTTGACTAGTAACTTGTATTTAAAATTTTAAAGGTCTTAATATAATAAAAATGTCGCTAGATATAAATAAAATATCTCTTCAGGTTCCTTATTCTACAATATGCTAGATGTATACATAAACGACTTTAAAAAAGTTACTGACTAGTGATATGTTTCATGATATGTATTTGATATGCAGATCACAACGACGTAACGTCCATCACTAAATTGATGGATTTTCTAATCTTCAGGCCAACCGAGATCTTCTCCAATGAGGTCGTAAAACCTCTGGTTGTGCTGGATAAAGAACTTTCTTAACTTGGTGACGACGGCGGGATCGACACGCGGGTGCTTACGACCCTTCGTCTCGCGAAGACATTTGTCTGTAGTGTCGTTGCGGAGACAATAGAACCCTTTCGTTTCATTGAAATAGAAATTCTTTCTTCCTGTTGAAATATATAGACAAATATGAGGCTCTATATTATAAAGCTTATAAACTACTCTCGAAAAGTAAGATATCTTCAAAGCTTACCAATTTTATGTTCGAGCCCGAGAAATTTCTCGATGCGTCGAAGCTGTGGCACTGGGTCTTCTATGAGTAAATCGCCATTGACGACTAAAATTTGCTCTCGTGGAAATACTTCCAGCCATCGATGGAGATAGGCGTGATATAGAGATATGGCTATTGGCCTGTTAAAAATAGAAACAAAAATGAATGCATTCATATTTAATCGAAATAATCTTAAAAAGTTATTGTTGTAGCAATACTTGTACAACAATCTCTAGAGACTTGTATGTGTATTGACCGGATAATGGACGCATATTTGTTAACGCTAAGAGAACGGTAGCAAAACATGTACCAGGATCTCAAGAGATTCAACGCTAAAGTAGTCAGTTACGAGTTTGGAATTTATGCGTAAATGTATAGAGTACTAGCTGTTGCCCGCGACTTCGTTCGCGTGAAAATTCAGATGGGTGCCTCTATGAGAATATTGCGTGCCTGATTTTATGGCAATCGTACATTGTATCAGTATTATCCGTCTCTATGGCGAATCCAGTTTAAACCCGCTACCGCTAAAACTGACAAACCACTTTCCCACAAACTTGCGACTCTTATTTGCCCATTTAATAAGGGGGTTGCTGAATAATAAAAAAGAGTATTTTCTAGTAATTTGGTAATCCTACTATAAAAACTATAGAAATTTTATACATACTTTGCCACCCCTTTATACCCCCTTAGGGGATGGATTTCGCAAAATTCCGTCTAAGTGAGCACCTACATCCTAATAGGAACGACAATGCAAAGTTTGAGATTCCTAGCACTTGTTGTTTCTGAGATTTCGTGATAAGTGAGTGAGTGACCTTTTGCTTTTATGTATATAGATAGCATTTTTATATTGTTTAAATACTGTTTTTCATACTATTTTTAATCTCCCATTAAAACAAATCCTCTTTTACCTACCTAAAGATATCCCTCGTAAAAACAATATACAATACACAAAGGCAAACTTTCACTACAATAACTTTCCCCTTCCCCTTCTTCCCTATTGCACTTTTTCTCCACTCATCACAGTTTCCTCCTTCCTCTCTTCCCCTCCCCCTTCTCCTCTTTACCTCCTTCAGCATTTCTTGCCCCTCCTCCAGCATTTCTTGCCCTTTCCTCCACTTCCCTCTACCTTGCCTCCTCCGTTTCCCCTCTCGTCTGCCTTCCTTCTCCTTTCTTTTCCTCCTGTCCTCTCCCTTCCTATCGCTTACTATCCCTTCCCCTCCCTTTTTCCACCATTCGAGAACTCCTTTCTTTTCGCGGTCCTTCCCCCTCCCTTCAACTGCTGTCTCCATCACTTCCCTCTCACTTTCCTCTCATTTTCCCCTCATTCACCCCTCACTTAACTCTCACTCCCCCTCACTTCCCCTCTCACTTCCCTCTCACTTCCCCCTCACTGCTCCCTCACCCAACTCACTTCCCACTCAATTCCCCCTCACTTTCCTCTCACTTCCCCTCACTTTCCTCTTACTTTCCTCTAACATTCCCCTCACTTTCCACTCACTTCTCCCTGGCTTTCCCCTGACTTCCCTCTGACTTCTTCCTGACTTTCTCCTCACTTCTCCCGCATTTCGCCCACACTTCGTCTTCACTTCCCCCTAACTTCCCCATCACTTTCCTCTCACTCCCCCATCACTTCCCTCTCACTTTCCCCTCCCTTCCTCCTTCTCCTCAATTCCTCCTTTTCCTCCCTCCTTTCCCTCCCTCCCCCTCTCTGTAAATTTCAAAAGCTAAAGATCTTTGTATAGAATATTTCATCCCTAATTTCACCCCTCTAAATCCACCCGTGTTAAAATAAAATTATAAGTATATTTTTTATTTAAATAGAAGTATTCCAAAACAAAATTTCAAAACTGTAAGTTAAAAAATGAAGAAGATTCATACAATCGATTTCATCCCTTTTCACACACTTAGGAATTAAATTTTAAAAACCCTTTTTTAGTACAACCTCTAGACATTTAGACAAACACACCCTCCAAATTTCAAGTCACTACGACCAGCAGTTTAGACTGTGCGTTGTCTGTTAGTCAGTCAGTCAGTCAGTCAGGACAACGCCTTATTGAATATGTATGGGTGTATGGATGTATGGATTAGACGTATAGCCATCGAGGATCAAAGCATACAGGCTGCTAGGAATGCTAACACGTGATAGAGCCACATAAAGCTGACCGTGCGAAAAACAGCTAATACTTAGATCCACGCCCACAACTTTTAGTTGTGTCTGACCTTGGGCTTTATTAATTGTCATCGCGAAACATAGGCTCACTGGAAACTGGACTCATTTAAAACTAAATGGAAGATTGTTTAGAATGAGAGGAATCCAAAAATATTCCGTAACCGGTTAGTCTCTGTTTCTATCAGAAAATGTTCGACGTGATTCTTTAAATTGGCATAACTTTTTTATTTATGAACCGATTGACATGAAACAAACACTAAATGTTAAGTGAAGCTTACCACAATGTATTAGTGAAAACCATATCTAAATCGGATAAGCCGTTTCTGAGATTAGCGTGAACAAACGCACAGACAAACAGACAAACAGACTAACAGACTAACAGACAAACAGACAAACAGACAAACAGACAAAAATTGTAACAATCATTGTTTTGGGTTCTATTTGCGTTGATAAAGGCCCCAATAATTTTTTTTCTCATATATTTTCCATGTACAGACAGCGATCGGTTACATTTTTATTATATGTATAGATTTACGGTACATCCGTACTGTAAAAGTTTGTGTATTTGAAATTTGAAGTTTCTCAACGAACTATGAAAAGGGCTTTATTCGGTATCTCGGTGAAGAATCGAACCCGGAACGAAAAGTGATCCGCTAGAGACCCAAAGTTCTTGACCTGGCTCAAAGGATTAGCCAGTTATAGTGGCAGTGGACGGGTCATATAATGCTCAGAAACTTTTGCTCATTACAACATTTTCTATAGCAAACTATAGGCAGTGACAATTTTGACCGAAGATCCTAAATAAATTATATTGATATAATTAGCTTACTAGCTGCTTTATTACTTGCTGTTGCTAGAGGCTTAGCCCGCGTGGGTGCGCATACCACGAAAAATATAGCCTATGTTACTTGCTGATATTGTAGATCTCTATTTGTGAAAGAATTTTTAAATTGGATACGTAGATTTTCAGTTTATACATAGTAAACAAAGAAACAAACAAACATATAGTTAAAAAATTAAATCTTTTCTCTTTATAATATTAGCTTAGATATCAGTTTCTAATCAGTAATGAATTATGATAGACTAATTTAGTGTTGTTATTACCTGTACGCAATGTTGATAGATCCATCAGGTGAAATAGCAAGATGTTCGAAGGGCTTAGCGGCATCAGGTACAGGGTGGCCAGGTAGCTGAGGCTGTGCCGGTGCTGAAGGCGTCGCCCGACTGCGCAGTTGGGTATAGTCCGAAATAGCGCGAGTCACTGGTTCTCGTACTATCAATAGTAGACGAGCAGACGAGTTCATTGCCCTTACGCGTTCCGGCACCTTTATGAAAGTATAAAGAATGCAAAGAATGAACGGGAAAAAATAATGCTGTGGAAAATAAAAAAATAATCTTGCAAAGTACTTAAACATATTAATAATCGCAAATAATTTTAAGCCGTAATCGCGTGATAAAAGAATGTTAATTGCGTTCCACAATAAAAATATTGAACTGAACAAATGTTGCAATGAAAGAAATTGGTTAAAAGGAATTTAAATTGCCCAGTATTTGCTTTATAAAAATAGCTATAAATAAGAATGTTTTATAAAACTGTTTTTGCTTACCTCAGGAGTAACAAAATAGCTAGGACTCTTTTCTATCGTGATTTGTCCTTTGAAAGACAGCGGCATTTTACTCTTGTACCATTCAAGTCCTAGTGCATAGTTTTCATCACGGTCGAAGAAATGAACTTCTCCTGACGCTTTCTGTACCATAGGATGGAGGTACAGCATCTCAAGCAAAGCCCGGGTGCCGCATTTACGAACGCCGATTATCAAAGCCTGCAAGAAATGTATTCTGTAACACTAATAGATTGAGTTTATGTTATAAATAAAGGCTTACCTTTACAACAATTAGAAGTTATAAATCTTATGTAACTCCTTTCATAATGATGCTTAAACCATGTAATGCATCTAAGCTAAGTAATTTATGACTTGCGCATCATATTCTTGTTGGTTACAAATCGTCCAATGATAGTACGAAATTTGAAACACTGTCACTCACCTGTGGGAGTCTTCGTGTAGGTCTAGGCTGTCGAGGTGGTCGCAATCGTTTTCTTAGAGCCATAGGATGGTTAATCGTTCGCGTGTTGCTTTCTTGGCTCTGCAGAATCTTACGACCTTCGCTCGCCGCTGATGCCATGCTGGCCGCCTAAAACGTATTTACTAATGTAGCTGATACTCAAAATATTTCTTATGTCACTAAAACAGCAGTTTTAACAATTTGATAATATTTAGTTTGTTTACAATTTTGATAGGAATATAATATATATGTTATGTTTATATAATATAAACATAATTATTTTATAATATTATTTGAAGATAAACAATTTTAAGTTTGGCCATGTGGTCTTTAGTCCAGGATATGAAACATCAGTCCATTTCTTTCCGTGGATATAGTAAGACGCGACTAAAGGAGTGCCAGGTACAGGGCAGCGGTTTTAACATGTTACTTATTGTCATCTTACTGCAATTTACAATTTGCCTATCAAGCCTGATAACTAAGGCAAATTCCCACTTTTGGGAGAGGCCTATGTTCTGCAGTGACGTCTCAAAGAACTTTAAATTAAGGAACTGTTTGGTAGAGGGCGATCTCTAGTAATGGGTTGCTTTTATAAATGAAGAAGAGCTATATTTATTATTTATTCGCATTGAGGGAATCAAAACTATCATATGACTACCATATAGTAGCTATAGCATACTATGTACTGTGACTACATTATCTCATTGTCCATTTGTTACTTTTATTAATCAGTGGTGATTAAATTGCCACCTAATTAAGGATCCTAATGGCCTTGTAATAGAGGTCAAAAGAAATTAAAAAATAAAGCTACCTGTGCCTTATAAAGGGTTAAAAGGAAATATAACCCATCACACCTTTCTTAACCTCGATCAGCTTCCTTAAGTTCAGATAAGCCGCTTTGCCTATTTGTTAAAAGCATTACATGATAGAATTTCCTCTTTCACAAATAATTACAAATAAATAAGGGCTTAGGAAATACAAAGCTGTTGTTACGTAGATATTTATTAAAGTAATTTTGAAACTTTAGACGGTTTAAGTGAATTAAGGAAGATCACTGACTTTTCTGTTGTTGTTGGCGACCTAGCTCACTACGCATGATATTAAATTGCGTTATAATATGACCGTTAAGTTAGACGCGAGTATATTTTAATATGACGCAAATTCGGTAATCAATAGGGAACATACATGTACTTATTTTGTTTCATTTAACATAACAAAGTTATTAAAAATATTAAAATAAAGCGTAATGAATTGGACCATATAACCGTCGCGTTTTTAAATTGTGCTTAGTATGACGTCATAGTAGCAGCACCATGCAACAATAATACGAACTCGTTTATTGTCACAGATTTTAGCGTCACTTTCGCATTGTTTAATGGCGGCCCATTTCAAATATTTCAATTGCCCACATTTCAATTAAAATTACCTTTATTTAAATCGCATGTTTATATAATACCAATAAATTGGTGAGGTATAAAAATGTCGCATGGAATTAATCCTCTCACTCAATGTACGCGTGTTTAAATTTGATGTCGAAGTAAATTTAGCCGTGTCATTGACGTTGATAGATAGGGTGCTTTGCTATCACGTCAGACTTCATTCGAGATTATCGTTAAACAGTTGCTATTTCAGTCCATGTTTGGTTTGTCGTTACCCATTTAATTAAGGGTAAGTGCTTTGTGTATTAACTTGCACTCCTATAATAATTGTATTATCTTTTTGTCTTATGTAATTCTATTGTCGACTGTAACACCGTGTTGCAAGCTGTGTACGCACAGCTACGCTGAGGCGGCGGGTTTGATTACCGCTTCGAAAAAAAGTGATATTTCTTTAGTGAAATTCTCAGTTTGAACTTGGAATCTAGAATTGTATCAGATATATTTAAGACCAGTCTGCCTATCTCTTCGGGGAAAATAGGGTGATGCACGTTATACACGTCTACAAATTATGTATGGGAAACCCACGTAGCTATTTCTTTTTACTATTTTTAAGCCATTCAATTTGCGACGTGATCTCCAAGGCTATACAGTATTATGGCAGATGTAGCCCGAGTTACGGTTCTACTTGTTGATGTCGTAAAACCGCAACATTGTAAAACAAGGGTGTCATAAAAAGGGTGGTGCTGTCATGTTATCTGAGGAGTTCAGAACATTAATTACGATTACGAGTGCGGTAGGCAGTGGGCGAAGGCTTGGCGGGCACGCCTTGTGGCACGCTACGCGCGTCGGAAGTCGGCTAGCATAAGTTGGCTTAACCGAAAGGGTTCAAACTATGTTCGCTCGATATGGTATGGTGCATTAACGATTTATACTTAGACTCGCTGTTATAGTACCGTTGTCCGTAGATGTTATCGCATAGGTTGTTACATCGACCGTCTAACATATACAAATAGTACACACACCCTATCGTATAATTTCTGAATAAATCTGACAAACATCGTTGTGTACTCATTCCACCTAACAGTTACTCTTGTATATTGCTATTATAAATTGAATTATTTCATAATTCACAAATGGAAATGTTTAATCAATCACTTTGCTGCACACTTTGCTTTGTAAATATAATATATACAGATAAGTTGAAAATTTCTACTCTTCTCATTGCAATGAAACTATTGTTTAGTTTAGATTATCATGGACTAATTATGCCGTTTGCCATAATAATCATGTTTAGCGGGCAATTTTGGTGATTACATCTCGTTTTCTGGTATTGCTTTGAAGCCCTTTATAATACCTATACAC
Organism: Parascotia fuliginaria; assembly: GCA_963082885.1. NCBI lineage: Eukaryota > Metazoa > Arthropoda > Insecta > Lepidoptera > Erebidae > Parascotia > Parascotia fuliginaria. The sequence continues at coordinate 7,801,595 of OY720174.1, read as the reverse complement.
GGGATTCTGCGTTATTTTAGATCGGAGACTAAACATATTAGAGCTTGGCTAATTTGTACGTAACACTCACCCATCGCCCCTGGACCATGAGGTTCAGGGGCGATTGGGGACTGGGCAGCGAGCTTGGTAAAACGTGCCACAAACGAATTTTCCAAACTTTAGCACAAGTTCACCTACCTGTATGCTATATAGTGCGCTGTCATATAGCACATGGAAGGTGAGGAAAAGCGAGAGAAGCGTGACGGAGAGGAGGGCCGCGGCGAGTTTGGGCCGCGACACGCCCACCACCAGCACGCAGTCTGCCAGCTCGCCCTCGGCCGGCCGAAACGACGACCGCGGCAACCATCTATGTCATAACAATTAGTAAATACCTACTGATACTACAGTTTAGAATATTTTGAACAGTTACACTATTTTGTCTTAGGTAAGGTAATGGATGTTTGTATATGGGAAAAAGAAAAAGGTATCATCGTATAATAAAAAACAAATTAAACTAGCGCAAAGTCGAAGCGCAACAACACATTAAAGTTTTCATTAGCAACTTTACCCAGAATGTCCTCCTGAAACACCTAGCACGTATAGCAAAACATCACAGTCAACATATACGTCGGAAGCATACATGCCTCTCACTACTACGAGTAAACGTAAACGCGATATCATAAGAATACACACACACACAGCGCATTGCAACTTTGCCTTTTAATTATAAATAATTTGACGATTTGCAGCGCTTCAGCTAGCTAACTCGAATAGTTCGATCCGTATGTCTGTTCTAAACTTTGTTGCGTAAAAGTATATCGTCCAAGTATTTTAAATTTTCATTCTGTCTTTATTGACAGAAAAACAAAGATTCCGTCGTGAAATTGGTTTGATAATGTCTAATGTCTAACTTCTCTTCGGGCAAACTAACCAATTTATCTTGGTATTATTTTGTATAATTAACAAAAATATCTATGTATGTTTTGAGACTCTAGCTGTGTTTTATTCGTTATTTAGTTTTTGTCTACTCTTAGTTTTCTAAAATTAACAAATATTAATTTGTATTTTTAAGGTTTACACACTAAAAAATACGTAATAAAAAAAATCTTTTACTTAGGGAGAAAACATGATAGGTAAGTACTGTGGTTATTCCTACCTCTAGTAAGTAATAATAATAATAATAATAATAATACCACAACAACCACACAACGCCATCTAGACCCAAAGTAAGCATATATATTTATATATATATTTATATTTTATACGGTAGTAGATCCACGCTGATTTCAGCATGAATGGGCAGGATCGTCCGGGGAAGTACTACCCTCTCATAGAAGATCGACTTAAGAGTAGTAGTATCTGTACTACTGCGTTTCGTTCGGTGAGTGAGAGTGCCGGAGGCCCAATTTCCCCCCTTTCCTCTTTCCTCACCTCCCTCATTCCCTTCCTCTAACCCCATTCCCAGCCGCCATAGTGGAGGCCACCATACCAGCAGTTTAAGACGATGGCTTTTGGTATAGTGGCCGCCACTTCTAGATTCCACTGACTGCTTACCATCAGGCGGGGTGGAGTCACTTTGGTAGGCTATAAAATAAAAAAAAATAAAAAAAATATTAATAGCTTGTGATATGGGTTCTAGAATGCAGATAAACATACTTATATAATTTTTTTTTTGTAAATACATACATATTATACATAGAAACACCCAGACCAATGCAAATAGCCATGTTCATGCACACAAATATTTGCATTAAGCAGAAATCGAACCCGCGACCTCTGTAAGTAAGTAAGTCTTGCGTATAACGTAATAACTCAACACTGATAAAATCAATCAATTGGAGAAGTATTACCTCAAGGCATCCACTATTTTGTGACTGTTTCAGGCGTAATGGATCTGTATTTATGCAAAGCCGTCTGGCAATGCTAACACAGTTTAAATTCACCTGTGCGGATAACTGAAATTGCATTGCGATATACGCATCATGCATCCATATGTACGCAAATTGTTCGTATATAGATTCTGATTCAAGAGTTTACATACGGCAGAAACCAACAGAGTGTTATCGAAATCTAGCCTTTGTTGTTTAAAAATGAATATCTAATCTCCAATTTCGGCGTAGGTACTGTCCAATCGTAGTACTTACCAATATCCTTTAGCCAATTAGCCTTTACTTTTGGCTGTTTAATAGATTTATTATAAACTTGAGACTTATTAATTTATTTAGTGACCCGAATAGATCCTCTTAATTTGTCCTTGTCAAAAGCCGTTCGTAGCTAACGATTCCTACTTATAAAGGATCAAGCAATCGGATTTTAGATTCATAGCTTGTTATCGAGAGTATTTAGACTGACCTTTGGCTTTTATATACGTTATTTAAATAAGTATTTAGTATTAACTAATTTGAATCGATATCGGGCAATGTTGACGTATCGACTTAGCTAAAGCGAATGCGGCATGACGTCACGAAGACGTAGATAACAAAATAGCGAAGAAATTCCAAACTCAAAGTAGGAGCTTGAATAGCGTAGTTGGTACACTTAGGTAAGTATCGGAGACGCATGCATCATTCAAGTCCTGCTTAGTAGAGTTAGACTTTTTGTACTATAGGAAAGACACCAGTAATAAACACTTTAAGCCCAAATTTGTAGTATTTTTGCAATCTAATTAATAATAGTGATTGTTTCAATACAATAAATACATAATGAAAATTGAAGTTCCTGTATTTTTCTACATTCCTGCTGTATTTAATGTAGAATGTTGCAATTGGTTTTAATGTTATTATTAATAAAACAAAATATTTTTGCAACAGTGATGGACAGGAGCAAACCCAGTCATGGACACCCAATAATGGGCACCCCAATAAAAGACAATAACCTAGTCATGGATCACGTAATAATCGTTAAGCTTTTATTAAATCCCATAAAATATATTAGGAATATGGAATGGTACAAAGTTTTATTTTTAATCAGCTTTTAAGAAAATCTCAGACACAGACAGACAGAAAGACTTCAAAGTGAACATTTAAGGGTTCCTTTTTGCCTCTTTTGGTAACCCTAAAAAGATTAAATAATCATAAATTCAATAATAAAAATGGTAGAAATACGAATAATAAAGTCGTAAAATAAATTCCTTTTATTCAATGTTCTACAAATTTGTCATATGGCGAGAAGATATTAAGAAGTCCTAAGAGACTTCTTAATATCCATTCCATTCTTGAGGTCAAATAATTGCGTTTAGAGGTCAACGCGTTTATTATAAAAAAAAAAAAAAGGTAAGTAGTATATCAGTTGTTTAGTACCTACCCGTATCACAAGCAAATATAATTGCTTAATTTGGGGCTAAATGGCGCTGTGTGAATGTGGTAGAATATTATTATTATTATTATTATTATTATATTGTTTGTCTTATTAATTACTATCTTAATGTTTAAAAATCAACGGTTACAATATGATATTTAATATAAATGTCTGGAGTAATAACAATTTAATTTGAAATTATCGATTACACAAATCGATTACCATTATCATTCGATAAATGTCCATTACTGTAACTTTGAACTTTTAGTGCACCAGTAATAGACATTGCCAAATAAACATAAAACTTAACCTTTCTGGAGTAACATGACAGTTTGTTTTTATCTTAATTTCATGGTTAATCGAAGCAACAAAAAACCATCTGATTTAAATAAAGCTATAATAAATGCAAAATCAAATTCTACCTCTACTACACTAACAATTTCTGTAACAAAAGCCGCGAAATAATTTTTCAATAACAGGAGCACTTTGCACATTACACTATATTGAATTAAAAGACTGGATTTAAATACAACTTCAAACATTGATAGCTCGACGACTTCTAAGGTCGAATATTCTCAACATTGGTTCTCTGGTGTTGCAAGCATCCATAGGCTACGGTAACTGCTTACCATCAGGCTTGTTTGTCACCTTAGTCGTATAAAAAAAAATATTTAAAGAATGAGTATGTTCCTAGTCGATTTTGATCTGCAGAAACAAGTCGATTGATTTAATAGAAGTTTATTACGACCAATTTTAATCTGTGTTATAATGGCGTCGACAGAAAGTCATTAGTGACCAATACATACAGTATAGATACGCCTCGCCTTGTTTTAGGTAAGATTATTGGCCTTTTTAACTTTACTTTTAAATTAGCGTACAATATTTATTTGATACAATACTAAGAAAATGCATCCAAGCTGTTGACGGTCATTAGGGAGAAAGTGATAAAACAAGGAAAAGCGAAAAAGCAGAGGAGCGAGGGAGTAGTAGTAGTAATACTTTAGTTTAGGGTAGTAATTTCTCGGTCTATCCAGCTCATTCATGCTAAAATCTGCAACGATCTAGGTACCTTATATACCGTACCGTAATAATAATATCACTGAATATCTCATTATAGCCAACTGCTCTAGTTGTTAGTATCGGCAAGTTTCATAACGAGAACCGCAAATGAAATGAGTAAGTTTGCTTGAATGTACTTTAGTTTTATTCTTGAACGCACAAGGTCAAAGTACAACAGTAAGTATGTATATACAATCGACGCGTACCTATATATTAATATCATGTCAATGTATCCGAAAGTACGCGTTATTAGATACTTTTCTTGTGTTTCTATTAAATACTTTTTCAAAAACACGTGCAAAAATATGTATAAATCAATACTAATAAATGAAGCGGCAGAGTTTGTTTGAATGCGTTAATCTCTGAAACTGCCAGTTGGATTTGAATAGTTATTTTTGCTTTTGATAGCCTCGGTCTTGAGAAAGGCTATGTAACATCACGCTGCAAGCGAAGGGAGCAGAGCAGTTATCAAAGGTGTAACTTAACGCGGGTGAAACCGCCCTACGGGAAGCTAGTATAGGTACTTTAATCTAAACTGCCTATGCCTGCTATTGTTTTCTCACTAAAACAAAAAGGTAATATACTTAAAAAAACATTAAATACTATTATTGACAGACTTATGTCATCAGGATCAAATGAAATGGTGTATGATGTCTTGGAAAATCTTTTTAGACGGTTGTACACGACCATGACCAGTTGAATATTTAATCTTCGTCATACGACAATAAGCCGATTACACAAGAGTATTTCTAAAAAAACTTAGGTACGTTTTATATTAGAAGTTTTACGCATAGGAAAGACCTTACGTAAGTATATACAAATAACTGATTTAAAAATATTGAATTTAGTTAAAACAAACAAAGAAATACAGCAAGAAGCTATTAGAAAGTTTTTAAAGAGCTCTATGACACAAATACGAAACATTGTATATTTTATAGTTAGCCTATTTCTATATTAGCTTCGTTTTATTCCATAGACTCTAATTTTTCCCGTAACTAAATGTAGTCAGGTTTCAAATAACGACTGTGATGTATAATATGTAGCTTATCTAACTCGGCATTGAATTTTTTTTTTTTATTATTAAGGACAAAAAACAATTACATGTTAAATATTACAGAAATTTTTTTTTTACAATTTTATTAAGCTCATAACCCACACCATTGTCCACGTGGTAGGTACATATAAAATATAAAAAGAAAGCAAACAGACTACTTAGGCATCTCTTACAATATATATTTATTTAAATAGTGTGAAAGGATGATCAAATAATTAAGTTAACTTTAGTCAGTATATTAGAATTTAATTTTTTTTATAAAAAATTTTGAAAGGGAGAAAATGTCAGCGTCATTAAGATGTGCGTTATACTGAGGTTAGACGCTATGACAAGATGACAAACACTTAAAACTATATTGTAACAACATTTCCTGTGTAACGTATTTTTGGTAGTCCAATTATTATTAAGGTTAAACAATACTCGCTTCATGTCACAACTACAAATAAATTCGTGTTGTGGACAGATGTATATAGTTATGAAATTATTTTATTGTACACACTGATGGAACAAAGCGGTTAATGTTGCGTGCAACTGTTTTACTAGTTTACGTATGTGTATGTTAATCATTTTGGCTATAGCTATTAATTTTTGCGGACAAGTCAGTGGGAGACATGGGTCGTATACTTGTTTTGTTTACCCCAAATGTAAAAATATTGCTAGTAAGTGATCTTTATAAAGTTTTATACAAATATTTCCAAACGTATACCACCTACTCGTACATAGCGATAAGTGATTGTCAACAAAAATTGTGAAGGGTTGTATGTGGATGTAGGCTGTATTTAACACCCACTGCCTTCGATGAATTTTTTTTTTTTTTTTTTTTTTATATTATAGCCTACCAAAGTGACTCCACCCCGCCTGATAGTAAGCAGTCAGTGGAATCCAGAAGTGGCGGCCACTGTACCAGAAGCCATCGTCTTAAACTGCTGGTATGGTGGCCTCCACTATGGCGGCTGGGAATGGGGTTAGGGGAAGGGAATGAGGGAGGTGAGGGAAGAGGAAGGGGGGAAATTGGGCCTCCGGCGCTCTCACTCACCGAACGAAACGCAATAGTACGGATACTACTACTCTTAAGTCGATCTTCTATGAGAGGGTAGTACTTCCCCGGACGATCCGACCCATTCATGCTGAAATCAGCGTGGATCTACTACCGTGAAGGAATTCTAGGCATAAGTTTATATACTTCTACTGTAATAGTGGATTCCGTTGTACTGAGTTGTTCGAGTAAATACCCATACTAGTTAAAAGAGATTAGTCAAATGTGGACTTTTGAAATGCAAAAGGTTTAGTCTCTCTGAATGGTCTTCATGGGTGGTTTCACAGACTGTTTATAACATAGTAATTTTAACAGTTGTTTTAGGATAACATAATAAACACATCATTAACATACAAAGTTTAAGCATTAGGTATATTGTTTGTATAGTATATATAATTAATATGTAAATTATGCAAATATTTGTTTTCCTCGACCTTTACCGAATTAACGTTCCTTTTATTATAGGTAATAATGTACCTATAAATATTCCTTATTAAAGTGTTTTGTAATAAAGGCAAGTTCTATTCGATATTTTTTACAACGCGAACGAATGCATTCCGAGCATTAGTTCGCTTAGTTCAAAAAGTGACGTATATTTATCTTTTAGTATGCTCTTTTTGTGTGTAATTAAACTTAGGTAAATTCACCAAATTTGTACGCAAGAATTATATCATTAGTACCTATGTGTGTGTGTGTGTGTATAAAAAAGGTAGCAAATTATGTTGTAGCAATCGCCACTACCTATTACAAACATTATTATTATGACATAACACGCACAATATACCTAGTCTCTAAAACATATTTTAAATACAATTTCAAGGTTAATCGGTAAAGATAAGCATATACAATGTATGTAAGGTAGAAAAAACCTTTGTACATATTGTCTGTAATTAAAAACGAAGCATAAAACTAATTCAAAAGCAAATAGAGCAATTTAGATAAATATTGAAGAGCAATTATATGTCTAAAGTAGGTAAGTAGTTTACTTTATTATTTATTAAACCTTCACTATTTACACGCATGAACACAGTAATATATTTAGAAACACTCACTTTTGATTAAAATTCTAGTCGAGTTACTCTTTGTTTGATTTCAGATGCGTATTAACCACATAAATATATCATACTAACAGAGGACCTTTAACTGCACGGCACTATCACCGACCAGTCACAGTCATAGCTGATTGGAAAATGACTCTAAACGACTAGTAAAATTTATTTAAAAAACCGTAGCAATAAAAACACAATATAAAATCTCAATTTCAGTGCAAACTGGGTTTAAGACAAACTAAATAAAGAGCCTGGATAATGTTTGTCTAGTGTTAATAGCCACAAAGGTCAAAATTGTCTAAACGCATTTGTCATTTGATATCAGAATCTTATTCCATTAAAGAGTGCGATTGGTACATAAAATTTATTGCTCTTGAATTTTTCATACATTCAAGAACAATTTGTTTTACCAAAGCTATTTACGAAAAAGATGCTTTTAAGTATGTTTAGTTTCAAATGCTGTTATACAATGTTAATGATAAATTTATATGTATTGTACACTAATGTTCATTCGTCAACTAAGAGATCAAGATGTTATTGTACTACGAGTACATACCTACATAATGTTGTAAGAAATCAGTAACACAATCACCAGTTTTAGATTTTAAAAGCGTATTCCTTCCACCTAGTATTTATAAAACATTCAAAAACAATAATTGAAGGAACTGTCTTCAATAAAATTGTTGTCTTTTTGCCAATAATGAATAAGCATAAGTGTTAAACGTATACTCACAGAATATCGAGTGGCAATGACTGCGAGCAACTTCTATAAGTTGCCTCTTGCCGGTGCTTCGTCGGCAGCGTATGAGTCATCTGCGCACACGACTCCATGCGGCTCCCATAATAAACTAATGCATATTCGACATCCAGCCTTTCACGTCATCTTATCAAAAGCCATATCTCAAGATCACAGTATCAGCTTTTAATATACAAATGAAATGCAGCCCGAAGACTGAATCATTTTCTCCTCGTAAAGCGATTTAATAGAATCTGTAACAACATATTGTAAAACGGGGTTGATGAGATTGTTGTTCAAAATGTAATAGAAAACAAAATTGGTTTTCGGTTGAATCAATGTTTAAAGATCATGAATAAATACGAAATTAATAACGCTGGTGTCCAGCTGTGTAAATAGCGTGATTGTATTGTCACGCTGAATGTATCGCATGAAATTAGAATTTCATTATAAAATAAGAATTTTTCTACACTCAATATAAATGTAATAATACTATTAGTTTTGAAAGCGTTAAAATTAATTAACATATTATTTTACATGTTTAGTTTTAGGTGTACGTTCCACGTTCCTTCTCAAGAGCGGTATTTTAAATTTGATATTTCGTATTTCGACAGAGTAGTCCAGCCAAGCCACGGATTGGGTGGATAAAGTTCGAAGAGTCAATTGACACGAAATCAAGAAGATCGAAGTTATCAATCTTTGTCTTTAACCATGATCCTTAAAGTCTACAAGACAACAATAACATTCGTTGCTTGATTTAGATATTTAAAAAAATGTTTAGTGAGTATCTTAAAATTAACACTTAATTAATCATACCATATTACACAACTATTGAGGCACCTCCTACACCTGTAACAAACAGAAATAAAACATAAGAAACACATACATACAATGTATAAATTAACATTCAACCTTACAAAATGTAAAACGCGAACCGTGGTCAGGAAATCACAGTTACTCCCAAAATCACGAAGGTCGACATGGAATGGTGGACCGTATATTGTGACGTTTTACTGCTAAACGGTTAAATAAGTACATTTTACACGTATACACCTTTGTTGTACAGGCAATACTACGGACGGCGTACGAAACAGATTGCAGACCACCTAAATTTTGTACAGGGTTACCTACATGTGTTTTTCTTTGATCTAATGCCTTTATGTGGTATTTAGTAGAGTTCACATGATATATTTTGTTTTATTGGTTTGTACGTAGTTTATAAGGATGATAAAAAATATAGCTCAATAACAATGATGTGTATCAAGTCAACTTTTATGTAACCAGATCACCGCCACTCTAAGACCCATAGCGTAAAATATAAGGTCAAACTTTTGAAGTTTTGAGTCAACTTGGTCCCGTCTTTGAACTATGTTTAAACTCCTGAACGTAGCCTGGAATCTGTATTACAAGTCCAGTTAATGAAAGAGATAACAAATCTTAATAACATTCAAATCGTGCGATCTGAGTTAACCTTCGTCAGCACTATTAACTAAGCCGTCCCACCATGCTTTTTTTACGGTTTGTCCTGTAGTGTTCTCCTTAGAATGTAGCTTACATTTAGCCGATCTCTAAAATGGGAGGTTAAACCCGTCAAACTGCAAACCAATAGTGGTAGTATTTTTGCCGTGATTGCTAGTAGGGTTTACGTAACGGTTCACCTAGTAATATTAATGTTTGTGGCAGTCGTAATAAGAACATTCAGCATTGTTTTCACGATACTGATGCAATCGATATAATTGAAGTATGGAGGCTTCGGCTAAAACATGAAATTTCTTGTCCTAAAAAATGACTAGTGAAAATACTTTCATGTAACCGAAAACAGTACTTTAATAACTTGATATTGTGTTCGTGTGAATAAATAAGGACACCGGAGTGCAAACATTACAGACATTTTGGTTTTATTTTTCAGTCTGAATTGTGACACAGTTGATGGCTGTAAGGCACAATGTATCTCCTAAATTCTTAAAGCTTCTAAGATTATGAATAGATTATTTTATATTTGCCTACTAAAATGATTCTTTTGATAACTGTTTGTCAGTTGAATCTGGAAGTGCCCGGCAACATGGTGTCTTACGCTATATCAGCATTATCTGATTAAAATACTATTAAGACTTTTTTAGGGTTATATCAGTTTTTTTAATATTTTTTTATTTTTTATATTCGCCAAAGTGACTCCACCCCGCCTGATGGTAAGCAGTCAGTGGAATCCAGAAGTGGTGGCCATCATACCATCTTCTTAAACTGCTGGTATGGTGGCCTCCACTATGGCGGCTGGGAATGGGGTTAGGGGAAGGGAAAGAGGAAAGGGGAGAAATTGGGCCTCCGGCGCTCTCACTCACCGAGCGAAACGCAGTAGTACGGATACTACTACTCTTACGTCGATCTTCTATGAGAGGGTAGTACTTCCCCGGACGATCCGGCCCATTCATGCTGAAACCAGCGTGGATCTACTACCGTCAAGTCAAGTTAAAATTAATAAGAGATTATAAGTTTCTATGATTAAGCCGCTCTTCTCAGAAACAACTTAATCTATTTTAAAGCTTCTTAGCCAATGGATAAAAAAATTACTTAAAAATAGTAAGAAATATATCAAGACCACAGGCAACTGTGGTATATCGTGGTATAAAGAAAGAAGTAATACGTATTTTCTTCATATCACACTAGGCACAAAATTCAAGCAAAAATATTTACATTCTATACAATATAAATATTATCATTACATTACAAATAAATTATATTTTACTTTCAGAGTAATATTTTGTGACAATTACCATCAGCTAATACGATGATTGACTTGTATAAGTATGGATAAATATAATTTCGTAAATATATATAAAAGCGAAAGGTCACTTACTCATCACGAAATCTCAGATATTACAAGTGCTAGAAGTTTCACATTTTGTATGGGGTTCCTTATAAGACGTAGATGCTCAATCAGATCGAGATTTCACATTCATCACCTAAGGGGGGTAAAGGGGGTGGCAAAGTTTGTATGAAACTTCTATTGTTTTAATAGTAGCGTTTCCAAATAACTAGAAGATTTTAATTAAAGAAATTGAAATTATTACTTTAAACAACCATTACAAAGAGGTGAAACAGCGGATGTAAATTTGTATGGAAAATCTTTTATTTTTAAAGCTCCAAACGCACATAACTCACACTGTTTACTAAAATTAGGCACCATTTTTTATTATTAGTAACTACTCTTAGTAAGTGGGAACACAGGAGTCGCAAGTTTGTGTGCATTTTCGTTAGTTTTAGTGTTAGCGGGTGAATTGATTTAAATGGGATTCGCCATAGAGACGGGATACTATACTAATTTTATTACTGATACAATGCACGATTGCCGTAAGATCAGGTAGACAATATTCTCATACAGACACACACGCACACTTATACGAAACTAGCTGTTACCTGCGAATATAGGTAACAGCTGGTTTCATATAAGTGTTAACGAAAAAGATATCAAGGTATTCAATTTATTTCATACGGGTGTAGGGTGTAATTGATTTTCGAATTGCCAAATGCGAACTTATCTAAACGTATTTTTATTGCCTTATGGAGAAGCGCCAAGAACCTAGTTGGCGTGGTCAAAGCGTGATTCACATAATAATCGCGACTTTGACTACGTTGGTCGACTGACCTACAAATATTTGTAAACACTCGGCTTGATAGCAGCATACGCTAGGCGGTTACCTTGAGAGCAATCTCTTGTCTTGTCTTATCTCGTGTTTCTTGAGCGTACGTTAAATGTATGCTTGTAAGAAAAAGTATTTGAAACAAGACACTCATTAGGTGGAAACGCAGAGAAACACAATAAAACGGCATTAACTGTGAAAAAGCGTAAAAAAGAATGAACCACTTAGTATACTAGCATGCACCCAAGTTTTACCACAGCGTGATCATTTTCACGTTCATAATAGTTTATGTATTCATCAACAAGATCTATATCTAAAAACAAAACTGTAATAATAATAACACCATATGTTCTAGTCAATCAATCATGTAACGGTTTTAATATGTGAGAGTAACGTCGGAGTAGTTTATACAATATAGGTACATAGCTTTTCCGGGTAGACCTCCTTAATTCGGGACTTGTCGCAAAACCCGTAGGTACTTAAACTACCTACTTTAAATTTCAGCTTCATAGGCTAGTTTTCGATTTTGTGTTTAGTCAGTTCGTTTTATACATAGGTATTGGTATGTTATTTAGATACACTAACTTAGTTATTGTAGGCCTAATACGGGCAGAATATTTATGTACTTAGCACCTTAACTAAATATGGTACCACCTGCATGCGCAAATAAGCGTTTCTTTCTTTCTTTCTTTAATTAGATACGCTTATTTATTAACAAGTATAGTTTTCTAAAACCAAGCTATAATCATGGTATTTTCAAAGTCGTTACGTACTATCGAACCAAGTGAATCATGACCCACCATAAGGTCTTTTTGTCAATTCAAATTAAATATCGAGTGGTTAGTGGTCAACCTAGTGTCAGGATTTGTTCAGGGCGCCCATAGAGGCATCCGTCTTGAACTAACGACTGTTATCAACTTGGTAAAAACCGGGACTAACTTTTAAGGTACCCTTTTGCCAATTGATTTAAATGCAAGTAGGTCAAAATTCGCCTGAAGACAGATTTCCTTGGTAACGAGCTTGTTATCATATTATTACACACTGACATTTAACTGAGTACACTGTTGTTATGTTAGTATTAAAACGTCCTAAGTACACTAAGTGCATTAAACACGATAGATCTTACAAGTTTGACAGTTTTATGAGAACTGTCAGCAAAATGGGTCACGATTCAGTTCTTTCGATTGTACTTTATATTGTAAAAAAAGTAAACATAAGGTCTGAAATAGTCAATACGCCTTGGTCGTGGTGATCAATGCTCATTTTTAACCGACTTCAAAAAGGAGGAGGTTATCAACTCGGCTCATATCTCGGTCATTTATGAACCGATTTGAAAATTTTTTTTTTTATTTGAGAGTGTATACTCTGAAATTGGTCCCATTTTTTTATTATAAGAAATGGTTCAGTGGTTGTATGTTTGTTACAACTTAACTCCGTCATTTATAAACCAATTCGGAAAATTCTTCTTTTATTTGAAAGGGTATACTCCAAAATGGGATCCCATGTTTTTTTTATAAAGAATGATTTAGTAGTTTGGCTTCAATTTAATATTTTGTAACAAAACGTTTGCAAGAAGTGAAGACGTGTAAAACAACACGCCGATGTCTTTTGCGACGAATTATCTGACATTGACATGTCCATGCTACAAGTGCGAAGTGATTTTCAAAATTCATTTTTTGTTAGAAACGAAGTGGCTCTGGATGAGTGACCATATGCATTTTTTGTATATCTGAGCGATTGCTCGGTCAGTTAAATTATGATTTTTGATGATTCTTTATTGTTGGTAGATCATCACTTTTTTGTTTTGATTTGTGGTTTCTGGGATTCAGGGTTTAGCGATCGAGAAAGTGTTGACAAGGGCCATATATCTCTATTTACAATCTTACCTCTCGTCTCTACTTTCTTTCAAACGGCGCGGCGCTGTCTCATTTGCGCAGCACCATTAGTAGGTCTACCCATATTGAATATATTTATACACAATTAATTCCCACTAAAAGTTTAAAAATAAAATTATTTTTAGAAAAAAAATGAAAACCGACTTCAAACAACACCTACATGTTCAATCCTTAACTAAAAAGTAGAAAATAATATTTTAATTACTTCATAGCAAAGAACATTAAAGGGGAATCAACGCAATCCTTGATACCTATAATACTTTACTATTTATAGTTTTTAATCAGTTATTTTGGAGTCGGTGCCTGGAACATTAAAGGGGAATCAACGCAATCCTTCCCTTTAAATGTCCTTTGCTATGAAGTAATTAAAATATTATTTTCTACTTTTTAGTTAAGGATTGAACATGTAGGTGTTGTTTGAAGTCGGTTTTCATTTTTTTTTTAAATAATTTTATAATAATTACCTTCTCTGTGTAATATTAATTATGGGGCTTTTTGCCTAGGATTTAGGTATAACATTGCATACATAGATTATTTAGAAGAAATTTTGACCAGTGTTAGTGACACGGATTTTATTTCCTAGATATGTTATACCTACTCTTTTTAGAGCTTCTTGTATATTAAGTACCAGTAGATCCGCAATACAAATATTTTATTAAGTTGGATGAGTCGAGTCTAAGGTGGAGGTGAGCAAAATTACGACTTTCATTAAAATTCCAAGCACCAACAAAAAATACTTCTCTCGCTGGTTTAATATTTTTATTTTGCATTTCAAGTTGCTCGAGACTTCTGGTTTTAATTGTGTTTGCAATCAATTGAGCTGACGATCGTAAGTTTCTATATTATTAGCGTAAACAAAGGTAATTTAGTTTTGCAAAGTAATAAAAACTTAATAGAATTTTCCTGGAGTAGCTTGTTGACATGGACTTTTACAGCGTCAGACCGAACTTTGTCGTAATTTTTTATAAAATAATTGTACACTAAGTATATCTTATATATGCTGAAAATGTAAATAAATGATGTATAAAGTTTCTATTTACCAATGTTTCATAGCAAGCCATGTATTTTTCAATAAAACGGATCAGCTATTTAACTCGTAAGTTTTGGGTATCTATTTCCAGTTTAAGAAACATCAGAGAATGGACCAATATTGCAAGTTTAGAAGAGCCATTTCGCTTGGTACAAGATATAAATAACTTAACTGAGCTGGGAATGAATAAGAGGCATCAGAAGATGAATATTATTAACGGTACATCCACGTTGGTTTCAGCATGAATGAGGCGGATCGACCGGGGAAGTACTGCCCTCTCATAGAAGATCGACGCGACGTAAGAGTAATAGTATTGATACAGGCAGCGCCTTCGCAGAGTCTCTGAGGAGGACTCTGAGTCGTCTATAAGGTACAGTTACAACTTACCATCACGTGGGCTGCCACTGACGGTGAAAAAACGAAGAAGATTTCCACTTTCTAGACATTCATGAGTATTACTTACCCTGTTAATACAAGGCCAATTCCTTATTTCAGATTTAATTCAGATTTCTCACATTGTTTTCATACAGTAATGTTCAAGATAATAAGAAAGTACACATAACTTGTTTAATATTTTAAAAGTCACAGTGGTACTTATTCGATTTTGAATGTCCAATCCCGTTTAATGGTGCCTTAACCTTATAGCATCCCAATTTTTTATTACATTTAGTCTTAAGTTAAAATGTGTAATGTTATAGTTAAAACAATTAGTACCTATTCAGTCTGTGATCTTTATAATTTTTGAATATAAATATTACGAATTATATCGCAACTGTTTATTTTCCTAATAACCACTTTTCTACATGTCGGTACCAACATAAGTATAATCCCCTAAAGTGTTGATATGAAACCAAACCCATTGTTTCAAACAGTGGTGCGACATGACCCATTCAAATAGTACCTTAGGCCACTCGCACCGCTCTAACAATATGGTGCGATGTGACCCATTCAAAAGGAGCTCTTAGGCAAGTCGCACCGCGGTGCGAGTCGCGAGCGGTGCGAGATGCCTAAACACCCGGTAAAATATAAAAAAATGTGGATGAAATTAAATGACAACCATCTTCCGTGAAAACAAAAGATGGAACCATCATTTTAATAGTTAGATTACAATATGTTGCACTGTGACACTTGTCATTTACAATGTAGCTTGAATAATACAATCTACCTTATTAGGTTGGAAATGTAGCATTCTATATTCCAACAAAAGTTTTATTGGTTTTTGTACGTATCAAGAGTAAATTATTAGTTTGTTGACTTTAAAAGTCAATAGTAACAACGATAACATTAGAAAAACGGAAAATAAAAAAAAAAACTATTTATTGTGTTTGCCTGCTAAATATTAAGAGCTGTGGTCCATGATTATATTCTTCCCTGTATGAGTAGAGTAAATATATTGTAGTAAACACATCTGCCGCTAAATTTTCTCATATAATATTCTACGATGTTCACAGATGCATAAACGCTTTTTAACTCCCAATAGTGCTAACTAATAAAAGTTTATTATTAGGTCAAGGACTCTTAAATACAAAAGGGCTGACAAATAGTAGATATACCTACATTGAAAACGTGTGACACACAACACAGCCACGGTAAATTAGCATTCAGTGACTTGAAAACACTGTAATTATATGTCTATTTCAAAAGTTTTTATCTAATTAAGTAAAGCCAAGTAAAAATCAAGCTGACCTTTGTTTTCAAACAACTGCATTATTAATATCAAAACTATAAATACTAATTTGTATTATTCCGAGTGGTATCGTAATGCACTTTAGTGTAAGCGGTAAACGTGAGGGGTGTGGGTGTATGAGCCAGTGGGTGGGCAGACAACGTGAAGGCCGGGTCAAGGCTTCGCTGCACCGAGCACGGTATATTAATAACGTACGAGGCGTACGAGCACCGATCGCGTCACGTTACTATTTCCGCACGAAGGCCAATTCAGACTCTACCACTATTATCGACCCCGATTGCACAATTTGTTCACAGTTATAACCCTCCAAATGATAGCCAATTTTATTAGGAAGCGTGTTTGTGAGAAGGTCGAATGCTGTTTATTCTGTCGCATAATTGTAATAACCTGGTATTAAGCTATGTAACGCCTACACGCAAGTTTGAGAGTTTCATGTTTACCTTTCCTGCGATCTTGGACATTATTGACTTACGGTAAAAGAAAATATTGTAAGGAAACCAAAATTGTAACAAATACAGCACAAAGATTAAGGTCGATATGGTTATTTGAAGTTAGTTCCGTGGGTTCCGTTTGTAGTTCGACCTGTTAATAATTTTCTTAGTAATATAATAAAATATATAAAATGAGATTTATATGTCGGTTGAAGAACATAGGATACTCATTTTGCATTGTTTCGCTCTACAAGTAGTGTACTGCATTGTTAAGTTTTGGAAAAACGTTATTAAACATCAATAAGGGTGAATGTAATTTGCGAGTTTTCGTAGCAAGGCAATGTAGTGTTTAGAGAGAGTGTTGTACTCGTAGCCCATTACTATCCTACTAGAGAAAATAGGCCTCTTCCTATAGAAAAGGCATACAGTAGTACATATTTATACAGCTAATTTAATTAGATGCGGAAGTACTACGATTGTTTGACTGTAAAAAACTTTAGTGTTATAAGAAAACAAAAGAACTGATGCAAGATACGACGTTCAATGTCATGGATTAAAAAGCAAAGTTTATGTTAGTCATATTTACAGTCAAAATACACACTTTCAAACAAAATGACACAAAGAATATTAGGTACTACCCTGACTCGTAATAGAAGCTCGTAATATCTAAGTATTAGAACACTTTATAAAAAGATAAAATTTTATTACATTCCTGGCTTGTAAAAATGTGTTGAAATAATTACTTGAATCGGCCAGTAAATATTCATATAGGGTTGGTGCATACGATAATAATTAATAGTAATGTACTTGCTCTTGTAATTACATTAGTTAAGCATGTCTCTCAGTACATGGCTGTCAAATAAAGATAATGAATCATACACACCTACATCTATACATCTACATATTCAGTATAAAACAAAAACGTTACCCTAATTAAAGTACGAAAATTGGCTCGTGGATACTTGCATTTTTACGACCAATCATAAAACAGGCTTTTAGAGTGGGTACAACATGAAATTACCTACCCAGCCAGAATTTTTACGTGAGCCAGGCGTTTTATTCCCCAAATTAAATTCACAGCTTCCGGATTTTACATCATGTTATGACAAATTACTTGGTAATATCGAAAGCCTGTTTATTATTTCCACTCTTGTCTTGTTAAAGTCTCGTAAACAAGAAAGATCAATGAATGTTCACCGATTTAAAAGGGTAACTAAAATGTCAGCCACATGTCTAAATGTTTTAAAATGTTTAATGTTTGTTTTTAAATTATTGCAGGTATATATTTCGAATTCGGTTTAAATTATGTTTTTTTAGGTAACAGAAAACATCTTTTTAAACATCATTACAACTAGCTTCGAGTTGACTAAAACAATTTTTGTATTTTACTTGAGATAAAAATGCAAAAATTTTAAAAAAGAATGTATTTTAGGAATGAAAATAGTTCTGTGATGACTATTTAGAAATTCTGGCCAGATATTTGTGAATTGAACAATTTATGTATCTATTGACCGCCACACTAATTCGATAAAGGTCAACCGAAAATAAAATTTGAATTTAGCGGTTCTATTTACATTATGGTCTATTTGCCGTTTCAGTTTACACGACTTTATCCCTTGGAGTATCCCCGTTGAATTATAATTAGAAAATAGTGATAGACAGCTGTGAAACACGAACCAATATTAGTTTAACAAGTAGGTATAAAGAGTTAATAGATACTGCTAGTACATAATAAATTGTATCAAGCACGATATAAATATTCAGATATTTTCGACCTCGCGTCAACTTATAATATTTTATGGTAAATTTTTAGCCACCATTTCATTAAAGTGGATATTACCGGCATGCATTATTTCCATAATATGCAATATCGTGCCTCGTTGTTCGCTATTTTACTTAAGGCCAAGTGTAGCAAACCGGCGCTTAATAATAACACGGCGCGACTTTGTAAGCTTAATTTTTAAGAGTGTTTTAAGACAGTTGGTAGTAATATTTTTAAGCAAGTTACTTATATGGTAACAATAATTACGTCAGTTTTTATAAAGCTTAGAATTATTATTAAATTGTTTATTAAGTAAATAAACCTAACTGCAGGCAAAGGCCTCTTCAAGGCAGATTAGCCATTTCAGATTTTTCAACTACAGGTTGCCATACGAAGGTTTCCTTTACTTGTTTAAACTTAGAAAGTATGTAGTAGTACCGGGTGCTTTAACCACCAGGTCATCACGACTAAATAAGATAAGATTAAAAAAAATATTTGCAGTAAAAGGGTTTTTTACATAGTTGTACATACATAATAATAGTTCAGGCCTGCTCGGGCAAGTAAATATGGATAACGTGCAACCATCGCGTGTCACTATACAACCTAATAATATATAATTCGCCGTCCTTAATGTCAAGGTTTGTTAATTTGTGCAGTTTCCACGAAATTCGTAAAAAACTTTAAGATTGCACTTAATGATTATATTCTGTTATAGTGAAAAGTAATGAACAAATGGAATTAAAACTACGCCTACAAGGTTTTTCGGAAACAGTATCAAGGTGAGGTTTGCAGACTTGCAGACTTTCTTATCTTAATGACGCTGTAGGAATCAACAATAAAATGTTGCACTAGCGTAACCATTAAAGGTATCCATTATGTATGACATTAGGGTTTCAAAATCGCGCAAATAGACCTAAAGTAAGCACTAGCTTGTGGTATGGGTTATAGAATGCTATGTTCATGTTCATTGTAGTCAAAGTGTGTATAATGTAATAATAATAATAATATATTCCTGTCAGTTTCGACAACGACGACTGCTATATATTACTCTGCTATATATTACTAGAGCTTTAGCTAGCTAACTCACTGTTGGACATAGACCTCTCACAAACATGTCTACTTTCAACGGTTCTAAGCGGGACGCTTGACTTTTCTTAATATTTATCTTGGTCAAAGATTGTAGTGCTCTGTATTAACAATAAACTTAACTTACATAATGCGTATAAGTGCCTTCCCGAAATCCTAACACCCAAATACATTATAATGATAATATTGGTTTCTCCAACAAAGCTAGTAACACTTCATTAAGTATTTTAGCCTGGTACATGGCTATAAATACTCCCCATGAGGTTCAATATGGCCGAAACATGGGTGTGATATATGTTCTACGCCTTCCGGTAACAGGCGTAACGTGACGTTATATTATATTTGTTTGTTTCAAGCCTCTTTGTTCATATACGTTTATTGTTCATCCGATTCGTTTCTTTCATTTTTATTATACCAACATTAAAATTAATGGCGTATTAACTAAGCAAACAATTAGTGAATCAAATTGTTTTGTGTACTTAAAGATTCTATAAGAGTAGGTATACGATCTGTTAATAGTAAGTAGATAACAATATGTAAGGTTATATATTACAATGTTAAAAATAATCATTTCCACCTTAAGGGTGTATTTAGATGGACGCCGCGTTGGGCGGAGTGGAGAGGAGAAGAGCAGTAAAAAGTTGCAAGTGTTTTCATTGTAGCGGAGTAGTGCGATGTGGAGCTGATCTAAGCTGCAGAAGTCGAGCGAACTGCGGTACCGAGCGGAGGTACCACAGTCCATTGTGATTGGCCAATTCACGGTCCGCTCCTCTCCACTACGCTAAGCGCCGCATCAGTGAGAACAGTGGCAACGCACTCTAAGACCTGAGATTCCACTTCATAGTTTTCAATTAGTTACGCTTAGAAATCGCATGGCCTTTGTGATTTTTCTATTTTCGTTATCGTTTTGCCACCGTCAATCAGTTGACTAATTGACGGTGGTGAAGTATATTCAATCGCGGTTGCATACATGTAAGGTTGAGCAGTATCACTCAAGCTTTGTAGTATATTTATATTCATTTATAGTACAAACCAAATTAAGAGACCGAACCTTGCATGTCCTTGTACCGCAATGAGTATTGTTAATACTCTATAACCCACCAACATGTTTAACCTCTAGGTACTGTTGTACTGGAAGGGAGGGACACTTTTAAACGGAAAGGTAGTACTCGTATTAGTACAAATTGATAGGAGCGGACTAGTTAATTAATAGTGTATTGAATGGCGATTGTACAAACAATAATTTTAAAAACTAAAATCCAACTTCGGCAAGGAATGCGCTCTTAAAAGTATAATACAAGAAAATATTCTTTTCTTACATAGATAGATTCGTGGTAGTCAGAGGAAATTCATTGTCGCATGCCTTGCCACGCATTAGCTCGTCCTTCAATCTCGCAAGTATTATCATTGCTGGTGAGGAGTTTATTTGTCAAATTATGATGTCTAGCTTAGAAGATACGAGAAAACAGATGAACATACATACATAAGTACATACATACCGTCAAATTCATAACCGTCCATTTGACTTCGCCGTAGTCGGGTAAAAACTAGAAGTCGCCTCTGCCTACCTACGGCAGAATACTAGAACAAGAAAATTCTATATCTAGTATGTGGACTAAGGTACAATAAGGTATATTATTCATTACTACACATCCACATTATAACAATATTGAGATCAGACGGAAATAATATCCGAGAACAAGTCTCGTCAAGCAACTTGTTTTCGAAGCGTCGAAGCCAGGTAGCATTTCTTTAATTGGACGGCCAACAAAGTGCTGCTTCACCTGGCTTTCGATATATTTACTATCTAGTATATAATATATATTGTGAACTATTGTGACAACTAACAAGCAAGTTTCGTAGTGTCGCCATCGTCGACTTTAGACCCGCGCTATTGTGCACCAAAGGCCACGGAGTCCGGTGAATGAGAACCCCGAAAGGTCGCTCTCTATGTTGTATCTCTATTGAGAACACCTTTGTACAATAAATAGCCTACCTTCTGCCTTTTCTACTTGCCTTTACAAAGCGAAGGAAATCTATAACGATTCGGAGCGCTTATAAATGTTTCGGATGAGTATATTCGAGTTAAGGATGGAATTGATAACCGTGAAGGACAGAAGGTTAGGTTCAACATAACATTCTTTCGGAAGGATGGACAGAGGTTTCAGTTATATTAGATTCCACAAATATATTACTTATGGACGAGCTTATGTACAAAAATATTTATTATAAAATGTAATTGAAATTGTAGCTAAATTAAAATCAGATTGTTATTTTGTTAATTTCCTTGATTCAACGGTTTAATTTTTTTACGACGAAGATATTGTTTTAGATGGGTACTTAATTAATTTTAGGTAATTAAGTTCTTAAAATATTAAGAATCAATTTGCCTACCGGTCCAACTTACGTGATATAACGTCAATTCTTTAACGTGGATCAAGATTGAAAGTTATTTTATGTTATTTTTGTCGTTCTATCTACAGTATTTATATAAACCTGCATTTTTTTAATTAATTCAAACTCATACACAATTATATGTATTGCCGTACTTAATACATAACCTAATAGTCTATCACGATACTGTAAGTAAGGAGTACTGAGTTAGTAAAGTGTAATGATAAAACAGAACTAATCAAAATTGTCTAGAGCTTTTATTATATTTACTTTTACATGCGTTATTTTCAACATAGATCCTTTAGCTACATACAGAGACAAAATTTTCTCAAACTTTCACATATTTTGAATATAACTGTGTAATTGCCAAGGGTCACATAACACGTCGATATTTTTGTAAGTTATTCGTATTACCAGTAGGAGTAGGCACACCGGGCGGCACAACCGGAGGTTTCGCTATTACCATAAAGTACGGAAGTTATGAAACGAAGCCTCCACCAAATTTAGTTCATGGCGTCCGTCGATGCTATTAAACTGAAAATATGAAAATAAATTAAAGACGATGTTGAATAAATTAATAAATTAAGTATATTATAAAGCCCATTTTTGTTAATTCTTTTTTAGATATTTATTTTAAATGCTCAAGTAGGTAGTAAGAAATTATCATTTTTCTCGTCGAAAGTATTCTGCACGAAAAGGTAAAATAATAATATTTTGAAGCATATTATTGAGGCATGTGATAATACGTCAATTCACGTGAAAATTTACTCCTACTTCTCATTAATGGACAAGGAAATCTTTTAGCGTAATGAATATTCATTCTTTTAACATAATAGATGAATATTTTACAAAAACAACATTATTTTCTAATTATAAAGAAATAACAAGGTACGCCTTGGGTACGAAAAATATTATGTAGGTAACGAACTGTTTTTCTTGCCTAAAAAGGTAGTTACCCTATTATATTAACAAGCAAATTTTTATAGTAACTAATGTACCTACCTACCTTAGGAGTTTTAATATAAAACATGAAACCAACGAACGAAAAAATTTATTTTTGCTCTTCATAACCACCCCTTTTTCTTTTTAACAAGTATTACGAGTAATCAAGTCAACAAAATAAAAAAGTAGGAATGAAAAATATCTTTCATAAATTTATTTTACGAAATTTTTGCCTACTGGGAAATTTTCAGAGTTAATACAACCCAATAAGCCGAAGAGAATTAAAAAATATTACGTTACCTAAATAATTTCTGGTTAACAGCACGTTTTAATTATGAAATGCTGGTATTATTATTATTTTGTGTGTTTAGTACCCGCACCTAGGAATAATTAATGGCTGATAATATTAAAGAGGCGGTGAATGAAGACCACGGATTGAAACGCGCAGTATAGGATGGATAAAACGAGCTCTACGTCCAGGTTGCTTTACAAATTCGATGATGTTTTAAGCAGTGAGCATCCTACGGCTACAACGATAATTTTATTAAATGATTTATTATACTGATGGCACTTAAATGGTACGGTAAATGATACTTTAAGGTAGCGTTGGATAAGTAACCACCATCCCAGTACCTGCTGTATATTCTTTCGCTTTAAGCAAAACTTTTGATACTTAATAATTGGTCATACTCATTTTATTATTATCGTACCTGCAAATGGCAGCCATATAATGTAATTAAAGCAATTAAAGTTACAAATAAATAAAATTTTGTCTTGAGAAACAACCATGCAATCGATAAACATTACTATTTTTCTCTAGCAGTCGGGTAAAGTATACATAACTGTACGCCTGTCGCCAATTAATGGTAAGCAGAGAGTATAGAACGCCATTTGGTGCGAGCCAAACATACCTCCTTTGCCTATTTAACATTCATTAATTGTTTCATACAAACACGTCGGTTACGGGTGCTTGTAATTGTGCCCTTTGTCAACAGATTACCTATTTTGTCCGCGTATGTCCAACAACTTGCCTTTCCAGATGTCTAAACCAACTTAATATAGGTACTCCTTTTAATTTTAGTCACTATATTATCATCAATCATCATTTAATCCACATTCGGTATTAGGTAACAAATGATTGAAAATGACTTCCTAGGTAATAATTAAATTTGACAAAAGTCACGCGGGGCTTATATACACGAAGCGTGAGCACACGAAATGCGTGTGATGTAGGTAATCTATATAAGAATTTCATAAATTAACTCAATTTTAGTAAGTGAAGTTTTGTATAAGTTTCATAATTATAAAAAACGAAACAAAATTAATAAAGTAACCGATCCTTGCTTTACGAAAAACGCGAAGATGCATTCGTAAATTCATAAAATATCGTTGTGTATTACAGTTAAGTGGTCTCTATATCGATACCGGTACGCTGTCGTGGGTATGATCTTCACTTGAGACAAATATTTGTACTTCTTTTAATTTCTTTTTTTATTTGTACTCTTTTATTTTGTGTCCGTTATGTTCTTTTAATTGTCACATTGTCGTATCTCAGTAATGACATACATGGTTCACATACATGTTTGACGAAAACTTTGGTGAGGGAATCAGATTCTTACATGTTCAGTTCTTTAAATAATATAGGTGTAACCAATATTTTGTAAGTAATAAACTATTGTCCCCTTCAGCGCAAATACTGTACCCTAGTATTAAACAAATACATTACAATTTTTTTATATATTGTATACCTATTGTTGTCCTATTCAAGATTTATTATTCATTTCAGGTTCAGTGTGAGAATTTATATTATTTAATAGGAATAAATAATCTGTACTTATAATAAATCTCTAGCGAGATAAAATCTGTACATTGAATATATGTAAAAAAATACTATTGGGGGGTAACATTTATTCGATACTGATGCCAAAAATGTAATTTAGAAATTTTTTGTCTGTATGTGCAGGCATGAATCAAATATCACTGAACGGATTTTTATCAAACTCGCTACGTTTATAGGTTATACTCCTGGCCAGGTTATAGGCTACCTTTTGTCCCGAAAAAAAACCGGGTATCCCGGATATCCTTAAAAATGTCACAAAATTATTTATTAATATGTGTTACACGGTGAATATCTGCAAGTGACTATACACTATACATAGCGGACAGAAACACCTATAGAATAAAAAAATAATTTTTAAAATTCGTCCATAAATACTAGAAATTTTTGAAAATAAAAGTGTTATGTATACGAGGCGCGTAGCGATCGCGCCGGTGCAGTTCGATGGCGGTTTGCACTTATGTATCGAAGCTAGCTTCGTGTAACATTTAATGTTTGTTTAATTAAAATTGGTTCATAAACAAAAAAGCTAGATCAATTCAATCTATATTCAGAAAGTTGTAAATGCGATTTAGTGAATGCGGTGAAATTTTTATTAAATTTAGTTTATAAAACTACTGTGTGATTTTTATAATGATGCGTTTATATGAATTTAAGCACAACATTTTAAAATAGGTAATGTATAGTTTATGAGACATAAATATGTCCAATTTAAGTTGAACTCTCATCAACATGGTAGACCATATTAATTAGGGACCATATTACTGATAATAAGTAAATCTAGATGTACGTACATCTTGAAGGTAAACAAAGGATGTACTACAACCCTGACACGATGACGGAATGTTCAGAAAATATAAGACAAACTACTTACTCTGTATTTTTTCAACTTTGTGAAACAGATGCATTTGTAAAACACTTTTGATTATCTCATTATTAAACAATAGGGTAGTTATAATCGTAAAACACGTGGATCAGCTGTGAATGGTGAACCAGTTACATGTTTTTAAACAACTTACTGAAATAATTTTCACGTTTCATCTAAATCACTGAAAATGTTGGTACAATGCGCCTACTTTTGTAAACTGTTCATGTTGCTTATTTTCTTAAGGGTAGATGATATCTACCTTACATACGGGCATTTACTAAAAGATAATGAACACAGGAATGATGATGCTTTGTTTGAAACATGTATAACTGAAAATCCATAACGACTCCGTCATTTGAAATCAGTTTTGCTGGTGTATCGTGCTATTTCAAATTCAGTTCAGTGGTGGCATAAATTATTTTACTGCAAATTGTGTAAAGATACTGTGGGAGAAAAAAGAAAATAAAGAGGACCGAGGAGGTAATTATGCCTTCGAAGCACTGATTTTTGGACAAAACTAACAATTTACGTCGATTTAATGTACATCTCCAGTCAATCTGTTCCGTATATGCTAAAAGATCTACTACCGTGAAATGTTTGCTGGCTATACAATAAACAGAACGATTTATTTAAGTAATATACTATGCAGATAAACCGAGATTAGACGATGGAAATAAATTATGATTCAGTGTAATTGGTCGAAATTTTACTTAGTGGTGTCTCGAGACCATTCATCTTTATTTAAAAATTGCTTTGTCCTGAATAACTGACTGACGGATCAACGCACAGCCTAAACCGCTGATCGTAGAGAACTTAAACTTGGAGGGTGTGTTCATTGTATGACGTAGGTATCCAATAAGAAAGTATTTTCCGAAATTCGACGTCTAAGGGGTAAAAAGGGGGGGAGGGGGTCAAAGAAATAGAAAATGTGATTCCTTGGTGCAATCTATTTCAAATTTTGCATATACATTCTTTAATAGAATTAATAGATGTGTTTCGTATTTTATTGAAATTCATCTCATAGGGGTCAAAAAAGGGTACAAAGTTATTTTGGGGATGATTTACTTTAAAGTTGATATTAATACACCTTAGTGCTTTTGATTAATAAAAAATTATTTACACCTGATACACGTCATGGTTGAAAGCTTAAGTCAAATTATGTTGCTGTAGATAATGTTGGACAGCAATTTTTTAAGCGGGATATTGTAAATTAAGAGTTATTATAGCATAATCATTGCATCGAATAAGTAAAATGCATCACTCATATGATGCATTACAGTACCCACTTTTGTTTTGCCACGACGAGGATGGATACTTCATTTCTACACCTCATTGCGATCATAAGACCAAACAACCGCTTCAAAAATATTATCTGCCGCAAGTTTTATTCTTACCGTTACCTATAATATCATCTGCTATAGTTTGTTATATTAGGAACAATCAGGCGCAGCTTAGAGCGAACAGTTTTAATAGACTTGCAAGGTGCGATAGGGACACAGGACGTTGATGCTGATGCTGGGTCAAAAGGTGGTGCTGCCTATTTTTTTACCTGCCTATTTTAGGTGGTGCTGCCTATGTGAGAGGGGGGGGGGGCGAGCACGCTATATGATAAGTAACAGTAATATAATATGATATATATCAACCAACTACACACAACGCCATCTAGACACAAAGTAACCATATATTATAGTTTGTGTTATGGGTTCTAGAAATGCGGATATACATACTTAAATACTTATCTACAGTGTTTGTTAGGTACCTATGCCGCGCTTATTAGGTATGTTGCTGCGCAATATAACTAAATCCACCAAAATTATGCAATGGAACCAGATTGCAAGTAAAAACAAATGTAGATAATCGAGGCAACTATACTGACCGGTTGTTCTCCAGGAGAATCTGTGAATATTCATAGGATTTGCCTAACACCATCAAATACCCCTTCGAAACCAAGAGAGTGCAGTTTCCCATCAAAGTCTTCTTCGCAATGACCATAAACAAAGCTCAAGGTCAAACTCATAAGGTAGCAGGCGAAGATTTGAGAGAAAGCTGCTTCTCCCACGGCCCGTTTAATATAGCATGCTCAGAGTAAGCGCACAGAGTAGTCTGGTAATTGTAGCACCCGACGGAAAAACAAAATACCCAAATTGGGTAAGGGCCCGTGGTCCTACCAATTTGTTCTACAGGTAATTTGTTTGGTGGCACTAGGGTATACCACTATGTACCCGTGGTCCTACTGTGCTAAGGGTGGATTAATATAGCGATATTTAACCTTTAAATCTCAACACTATAGTAAAGAATGTTATGTAATATGTATTCAAACGTTGAAACATAATAATTTATATGTTTTAACAAAAAATAATATCGTAGTAAAACAATTAAAAAACCTTTTAGAATCATTTTCGACTTCTACGCGGACGAAGTCGCGGGCAAAAGCTAGTGTATAATAAATAAATATCACAACAACTACACACAACGCCATCTAGACCCAAAGTAAACATATATTAAAACTTGTGTTATGGGTTTTAGAATGCGGAACGTACAGAAATACTTTTTTTGTAAATACATACATATTATTATATATAGAAACACCCAGAGCAAAGCATATAGACATGTCTACGCACACAAATATTTGCACTGAGCGGGAATCGAACCCACGACCGGACCTCTACGTGACAGTCCGTATTTAGTACCACCTACCCACGAGCCAGTCAATATAATATTATACTATAGTCAGTATATTTTCTGTGAATAAATTTTTAATATATCTGTTTTGAAAAGCGAAAGAATTTGTTTGTTTGTTAATTTAATTTGCTAATCTCTGAAATTACCAGTCGCATTTGAATAATTAATTCTTCTTGTATATTATTCAAATTCCAGTTCTTGAAAAAGGCTATAGACTATACATCACGCTATTGACAATGGGAGCAGACCAGTATGCAAAAACGCGGATGAAACCGCGCCGCGAAAAGTTAGTATGTATATAAATTTGTTACGTGATTATGAAGAAACAAACGGGCAAAATATGCGACTTTACTCACTTTACACTATTTAGAGATATTTGTTAGCAAATGTATGTGAGTATGTAAATATTTAAGTAGTTTTCGATGACATGAGTAAAGGAGACACCGGTATAGATAATCGGCTTTCCTTTTGTGCCTCCGAAAAAGAAATATATTTCCATAGTAGAGTTTGTAATATGTATTTGAGAGCCGGAATTTTAACGCTCAGGGGATGTTTTTATGCTTAGACTCAGGGAAATTGGACAAATTGAATTTTGTGTTTTGTTTGAATATAATATATCTACATTTACCTCTGCTGTGTATGAAAGCGGGGTTCTTTTATCTGAAGTTCATTGGGTAAGATTTCTATACCGTGTAGATAACAACTGATCGATATGAAACCGTAGTCATAGCAAAATATTATTATACATTGACTACGGTTTACGAACACTAAAACGCTAGAAAGTCTTTCTGTGGTTAATTTTAATATATGTATATGAAAATATATATTATATAATGTGACTGAACTTGCACGAAACTTAAAAGTCACTTTAAATTGTATTGTTTCTGCAATACTTAGGCAACATAGCCATATCCATGAGTTATGATAACCGTTTACCACTAGTTTGCCTCCAAAGCTGTGCAAAACATCAGGTGTACCGACAATAATCAATACTAAAACATAAAGTAATATTTACATATACATTTTCATAAAATCTGTTAGATATTCAGTACAGTTTCCTTCTTCAAATAGGCAATCTCGCAGAAAATATTCTATGCGAATAGCTTTACTATCGCCGTATTTACTAAAAACATACCTCGTGTACCTAAACGTGAGATTTATTGTTTTAATTTGTATCTGGAAGAACAGAAGCTACGTTGTTCTTTGCTAAAAGTTTGTTCTGTTGCTGTTAATAATTTAGTAAGGAAAATCTTTATAAAAACATTGGAGTAATGGATTGTTGTGATAGTTACGGATATGGGTATGTATCGTACCTCTTATACACGAGCTTGAGTGTGACTTTTTAAAGTTTTTATGTCTCCTGCTTTGAAAAGGTATGTAATGTATATTCGCATTCGCACAAATCGAATACCTTTAAGCATTCACTTACTTTAAGTTATCTGTTACAACATGCAATTTGTACAAATTTCGGAGATTCTTTTTTATTGAAGGTGACAATTGTAGTGTGGATTCCAGATTTTTTGACACCGAAAGTTATAATACAAACATCTATCAACAAGACAGTCTAAGATAAAAATGTTTTCTAATACCAAAACTATTTATTCTACTAGTTGCGCAATTGAGAAACTAACAAGGATAGCTTTCAAAAAACATGTCTTCCGCCTTACATACGTAATAAGCCGCTTGTAATAATATTGGTATCGCGTCTCGACCCACGCAACCTTGACCCGGCTTGTATAACCAAACATATATATATTTAAAACACCCCGCTTCACACTCATTTATATTGTAATAGTAAATAGTACCAAGAATTTAAAAACATAACTTTTCCAGTCATGAAAATATAAATGAATTTGTAATAAGAATATGTATTCAGTACAATGATTAGAAACGAGAAATCTGTGTCTGTGACATAAACATAACTAATGAACACATTTTTACTTTCAAAACAAATAAGTAATTAAAAAGCAAATTATTATGGTACTTCGCATGAAGGACACTAGGTACTATTATTTCAAGGCGACTAGTCTAAGGTGTATGAAATTTAATATATGCATTCTTCACAAATAATGAGAGATATACAACTACTACCGATATCCACAGCTTTTATGTTATTTTTAAACATACAATGTTAGAACTGTTACGATTTTTAAAGTGAAAGACCTTGTATTCTAACAGTCCTTTTATTAAGTAATATTAATTATTATAAGAAATTAATATTACTTTAACAAGAACATCCATTTCACATATTTGTTTAACGATGTAAAGGTAAAGTTAGTATAGAATTTAACCTTGCGACATTATTATTACTAGGTGAAAGGAGGTTTATCTTTCATCTCGTAGAATGAGTTAAGTGGCAGCTAATGTGATTATTATTAATTCAATATTACTTTAGCTAGTTTTAGTACGGAATATAGTCGCATGTGCGTTTAATGCTAACAGTTTAAAGTTGAAAGTGACTAATCTCTTTTTAATCCACTTTACTCGTAAAGTGGATTAAAAAGAGATTAGTCACTTTTGCAAGCGCAGTTTTGTGGACGGCCCAAAAGGTGGTCTTTTTGGCAGGTATAATTTTGCGGTTTATCCTTTACCCGTATCGGTACGAGTACCGCGTATAATTAATTACTTGGGCTCAAGTGTTATTTTCAATTCCGATAAAGTGCCAAGCGATCATGCACCTTTTGCCTTCCTAAACCATTAGCGGGGTTTACTTGAGTCATTAAAGGCTGTCTGTTCGAAAACCCACCTTCAAAAGGACAATACTACTTAAAATAAATTATTCTTTATTAATGAGAAGAAAGAAGAAAATTTCTTTTTAAAATTTGCTTAGTAGCCAATATAGTATTAACAAGAAAAATCTACTTGATCATATAATAATAAAAAATTCAAACCCTTTAATCCTCAAGTGCTTTCCTACGTTCAACTCGGAACAAATTAATTTCGATGAAGTCAATGTCACAAATCCATATTTTTCTCTAAAAGCATTACAGTACGTCAAGAAGACCATTTTTAAATATACGGTACTATAGAAGCTGGAACTTTGATAAATCATAAAATTAACCAACTCCTGAAAATACAAAATATTATGTAGAAATACATAAGTAATAGTTATAGCATGTCTTAGAAGTAAAATTTAATTTTATAATTTATATAATATAATTATAAAATTATAATATATATTATAATATAATTTATTAAATTAATGCCGATAAAAGTTTACAATTAACAATGCTAGCAGAATAAATCGCACTTTTTTTAAATGGTGTTACTAGAAGATATGGCTTAGTTAACTTTTAAATAACATAAAATTTCTTATCTCAAAAGATATAGATATCTAACAGTTTTACTTTTTATTCTCTCAGGTTCATTTATTAAAATAAACTTTTTACTTCAGAAATTGCAGTTTTCTATTCGTATCGAAAAGTTGGCATCAAGATTATAAAGTTGGGTATCCCGTGAAGCGACGATTCAAAATGCATTAGCCAGAACGACTGAGATAACACATTCTCTTTGAAAACTTGATCCTTGGAATGAAGATATTATATTCGTTGGAACGGCTTTTAAGATAGTTTAGTTTCATTTTAATTTTAAGTAGAATCACAAGTTTCAACATTATTGAAAAACTTGTGCTAATTGAGTTAGAGTTTAGATCAGTTGATACAGACTGTCTTAAAAGCAAAGTAGTTATGCTATGTTGCCCGCTTGTACCTAAAAAAATTATTGATTGGTTTTCTAACAATAACTGTTTGGCGTCGAAGTAAATCTACATAGCATTACAATGGTACTAATGATAGCGTTTCTGAATATTGTATTACTAAAGTAATATAAATTGCTAAAGTTAACGTTTAAATAAATCAATCATTTCTAAATAGATACCTTATCTTATGATTTGGACTATTCTTAATGCCAGTACTTCGACCCTTGAAATCTTGAATGTTTAATTCTTATTCTAATAAACTTTGTTCGGGATGATTTTCTTAGCCTAAAGATTTCTTAATTTTTTTAATTTAACATTACAATGGGTATTAATCCAGGCTCGAAGTCAATCAATGGTTGCTTGTCAGACGCATTGCTAAGTTCATAATAATATGTATCATCATCACGGTCAGTGGCCTTTATAATTAGTATTGTATGCAAATTTAGAGAGCCCTGAAGCACTACATTACAATAGCCTAATTTGATATTATTGTTTTTAATATTTTAATGTACTACCATCAGCAGTCTACTGCTGGACATAGGCTCCTTTCAAGCACGTCATCTTTTCTAATATTCAGCTTTTGCCAGCCAGTTGCAAATCATCGCTACACTCTACGTTTCTCTATAAGCGGTCTTTTACTTCAGAATCTTTTGATACTAGTGACTGTTGTCCGATAAATATGACTACTTTATTGTAATATATTTTATAATTTAACCGATTGTTAATTGTCTAGCTTCTACTACAAACCTGCTTAGTTTCAGTTACTGAGTATGTTGTAAATAATAGAATAATTACAACTGCTATTAAACTAACTAATTTTAATTCAATGAAATGTTAATTTAGTCGTACAATATTTGTACAACAACTATTGGTTTAATTAATCGATATTTATTAAATTATTTCTGAAAGCTTCGGGTAACATTCCAAACGTAAATGGGCTTTATCAGGTAATTTATTGTTTATGCTTTTAGCAAGTCTATAATCATTATTTATGATTTGGAATACTGTAATTGCAGCATTAGATAAAGCTATTATTTTCTTGCACTACCGCATATCGTGAGCATAATTCATTAGTCTGTTTCAAGTTTACTTATCTCAAAAATAGGTATAGCGTGCCAATAAACAACATTCGTTTCATTTCGTTAATATTTATTTAGAAAAGGACAAACCGTTTTATACAATTTATTTATTGATGTCTCAGCAAATTTGTTGACGTCAATCGTTTCTGTACCTCATGAAACGTCATTTGAAATTCGTTTAAAATAAGCATTTACATAGTTTGAAACTTATTTAACGGTGGAAATAGTAGAAATAAATTATTGTGCTTTAATAATCGTTATCTATCATGTAAGATGCAATACTTCTGTATTCTATGTGTTGTTTTAAGCTGTTAAGTTTATAGGTCATAACTGCTGTATTCATTTATCTCATTACGTTTTTCCTTGGAGATTTTAAACATTTTTTAATAACAGTAAAGATGTAGAATGGTTTAGACTACTTCTAAGTTTACATAAAGTACCTAATAATGTCACATGAATTTTCGAATGATATGGGATATGTGTTATCTGATTGATAATATGTTATGCTTAGTTTACTTACATCATGCGACACTTAACTCTTAAAAACTTAACCGGTGAATGTATACGTTTTCACAGGGTGGCAACGTTCGAAATATTCTACGCTTCTAGTATTAAAAACTTCCTAGCTACTCGTATAAGATTTGTTAGCGGCTTACTACAGATTCATCATAACTTCAGCCGAAATACTTTTGGACCTAAAGCTTGCAGAAATGGCGACCATTATAGCAAAACAGTTTTCAAGTCGTGACTACTAATCAAAAGTCGCAGAATGAGCATGGTAGATTTAATATTTTACTTTGTCTTTTTCTTTCAGGTTAATACTATTTTATTATTTTCATGTAATAAAAACGAGAAAAAACAAAAACATAAAATATCAAGCATATAAAGCAGCAATAACGGGGTCGTGTCCTGAGCCTTTATGTCAACAAAAATGAACGTTCCGTGTTTTATAATTTATCGTAACTGGCTAACATTTTAGGACGCAACGCTAAAAATAGAAGCTGAATTAGTGACCAACTGAGCGTGTAACGAATGTACAAAAAGGACGACAGAATTGAACTTCGGTCTTAATGAAATCAGTTATAATAAATATTGAATAACGTTGAAATGTCACGGTAACACGGTACTTTATAATATATTAGACGCCTGAGTGAATCCTCAAAATTTGGCTCTGTCGCAAAATTCGTTATTACTTATTTATCTGCCAAATTTCAGCTTCAAAGGTTCAGTAGGTCAGTAGTTTCAAGATTCCAAGTCTCAGAGTGATCTTTCACTTTTTTTAATGAGTTAATCTCAGATTGTCATACTGTATTATGATTTAATCTGCATTGTTTGACCTGTATTATTATTAAGTTTAAAGATTATTGAACAGCTTGTAGATGTCCACTCCTTAATTAACAGAAAGGAGGCATCGTTAAATATAATATACAAACTTGCCGCGACGCAGTTTCACCCGCGTCTCTGCTTACTGCTCTGCTCCCATCACCAGTAGCGTAATGTTACATAGCCTATAACCTTCCTCGAGAACTGGGCTATATTACACAAAAAGAAAACAAACAAGCTCTTCCGCTATATTTAATAGTATAGATAAGTACAAAGAGCTACTTACAATAGTATTGTTACGTGTCAGGATGGGGTTTGAGGTAAAATGCCAGTTACGCGATGATGAGTTTATTTAAGACTCACACAGTACACTAACCCCCAGTTTCTGAAAGGCTGATCAACGAAAAATTAACTAATCACCTGTTAAATCTCATGTAAAGTACCTGAAAGCATGCAAAAAGCGTGGATATTTAGTTTAATTTAATCTAATTAGTTACTAACTAGATGAAATTAAACTAATTATTCATGCTTTTAACAACCCAATTGGTACTTCACATGAGATCTAACAGGTGATTAGTTAATTTTTCGTTGATCAGCCTTTCAGAAACTGGGGGTAAGAGTAACAAAATAAAGCAATAAATACTTATACTGCACTATCACGCTTCGAATATCGCACTTTCGTATCACTTATGTTCGCTCGAGATCGCTGTATTCACAACTGCACGAAATGCCTTTTTTTTTTTTTTTGTGTTGTGTGGTTTGTTAGCCTCTGATGGCTTTCACAACCTTACGCGGACTGTCGGTGAGCAGAAGGCTCTCAACCGTTAGCACGAAATGCCGACGTTCGAATCCTTTTTATAGTCCTTCAATAGATTTCTAGAACCTTCCAGTTATTACTACAAAGATGCCGACAATTCTCGAAAACAGAACAATGAGTGTAGGTACTTAGCTGCGACGCGTAGGTACGCCTACCGCCGATGATCTATTGTTATACGTGTAGGTAGGTACATGTGAACGTTCTAGGTATTTGTCGTATACGTGTAGGTAGGTACTTGCGAATGTTTTAGAGCGTAGGTATTTGTCCTACACGAGTAGGTAGGTACTTGCGAACGTTCTAGAGCTTAGGTATTCGTCATACACGAGTAGGTAAGTACTTGCGAACGTTCTAGCATAGGTAATCGTCGCAACAGTATTCTTTTTTTTCTGTAAACGTGCACTAAGGTAGTAGATATTCCTAAAATGTCAAGTTAATTTTGCACTTAGTTATAATCACACTAAGTTGTTGTGTGCCTGAATACTTATATTGAATTCTTTCTTTTGTTAGTTCTAATCAGAATATCATTTTATCATTGTTGCGAATAAAACATTCCTAAGAACCAATAACTTAGCTCATACCTACTGTTTGTGTTTTTTTTTAATCTGGTTCAATTTCTAAGCATTAAATTCTCTCTAAATTCAAAATGTAATAAGATATTGAATGCCATTGTCGTATATCTGCATTGAGGTTCACACATACTTCTTTTCTAAAACATTTTATACGACAAGAAATGAAGGAATAGAACGGACGCTTCGCAATTTAGTTCAAACTGGATCTCGAATGAAATTCACTCACGTTTTTTAAAGGAAAGAATTCAGGTTCTGCATATTGGTACCTACAGCTGCAGCTACGAAATACTAAATAAAAAGGTATAAGTACTAAATTAATCTAGATGAAAATGTAGATTAAATGTAACAATTTTATTGTGTTCTTTGATTAGTTTATTATAAGTAATTTATATAAAAGAATCTACACAGATATCTGGAGGTAAATAAAAGGCAGGTTGGTAACCGATAGTCAAGTGATATTTAGTATGCAACGTACGCAGATAGTTCTGTCTGCCGACATCCACGGGAAGAGATATGGAGGTTTCATGTTCTAAACTGGAGGTCACACGTTAGGATTTGCCGCCGTTTTACCAATTATCAACTAATTAGTACATTGATAGCAGAAACGCCAGATTAATATAAATATTATAATATAATTCGTGTTATTAGGCCTGAGTTTTCTTTATTTTAAACAGTCTAATCAAAATACATAAAGTACTTACCTAATATTATTTATAAAGATAATATCGAAAGAACTTATTTATAAAATGGAGTTTATTTCAAACTTTAACTTTTCGATAGTAAACTTCAATAAAGTAGAGGGAGAACGTTTATGTCATACATAGATCCAGAATACGACGGTGTTTAGAAAACTAGCATTAAGTATAACTAACACCCTGCGTAACTATTAGCACTTGTGTAAAAAGTGTTGAAATGCGTCTGTATCGTGATCTGTCAAGCTACTAAGAAGTCTTCTAAAAGATCAGGATCTACCTGTTTAAATTTGAAATTTGAATTACTAAGCTTACGTTTCACCAGTTTTGTTGGGATTCATGTGCAAAGAATACACATATAACCCTTTAAAATAAAGTTGTTTCCTATAAAGAGAGTACCTATATCATTAAAATAATTAATATACCGCTACATGGCACGCGACGTATACTATAGTAAAATAAAATTTATAAACCAACGTAAAAAGGTCAAGTACACTCGGAATAAATAATACCTTGAATATATTCAATTTAACTTATCCGAAATGTAAAATGTACAAAAGTAGATACGTTCAAATACAAAACTGACTTACATTAAAAAATACAGCAAGCAATTTACACCTTTATGCTTATTATTTTAATATGGAATTTAACCATGTAAAGCCTGTGTTCCCATTTAATTTTATGATCCTGGGTCTTTTAAGCGGGGCGTGTAAAACATCTCACAATTCGCCTTAGTGGAGGGCACCCTACCAGTATGTGGAATGGAGTCCACCACTTCTGAATTCCACTGACTGCTTACCATCAGGCAGAGTGGGATCACTTTGGTAGGCTAATATAAAGAAAAGCCTGTTGCCATTTATCTTTCTTTCTTTCTTTCTTTACTCTGTGTCATTTAACTGCACCGTTGGTCTACTGGTTAGTGTAAGTGACTGCGACGCCGGGTGTCGTGGGTTCGATTCCCACGGAAGGCAAATATTTGTGTGATGAACATTTGTATTTGTCTTTAGTCTGGGTGTTTCCTATGTATTATAAGTATGTATTTACAAAAAAAAAGTATGTATATGTATTATATTTCAGTTATCTAGTACCCATAACACAAGCTCTGCTTAGCTTGGGACTAGACGACAGTGTGTGATAGTGTCCACATATTATTATTATTATTATTATTATTATAAAGTACCTTCACCGTACCATTAAACCTTTAATGGAGTTAAGAAATCACCTAAGAAAATTTTCACTACCCCTTATTTACTACGAACAAAAAAAGGACAACTTGAAGTATTTGTTAATAGTACAGCTTTTTGGTGCCACCGGTTCAACATTGACACGCGAGCGTTAACCAACCCGATAATGTCTATTAAATTACCAAACGTTACCAATATTTTTATATATATAATATAATAACTTTGATAGCAAACAAGTATATGGCCTGATAATAAGTAGTAGTATCTTATTTTTTTATGCATTGCAGAAGTAAACCAAGGGAGTAATGGGACTGCCGGCGCTCTCATTCACCGAGCATAACACTTTAGTAAGTATGATATCTAATATTTTACGTCGTTATTCTATGAGAGTAATTACCTGGTCGGTCAGCCCATTCATGCTGAAACCAGCAAGGATCTACTAGGTACCCTATCCTACTAATCCTATTAGTGTATGTGTGTGTGTGTGTGTGTGTATATGTGTGTGCGTGTGTGTGTGTGTGTGTGTGCGTGTGTGTGTGTGTGCGTGTGTGTGTGTGTTTGTTACCACTTACAATTGGTATTTACATAGATTCGGTGCTGGAGATAGACATAGAATACTTTTTAGCCCGAAAATCGGGATTAAAAGCAATTTACCGCACGGGCGAAGCCACAGGGCGCAGCTAGTAAAAATATAATTCAATCTTTTATTTTTAATTATCAAGTATTACACGCCAAGTTGTCTCTTACTTTAATTCTTCACATAAAGTACTGAATACAATAGCTTTTTTATTACATTGTACGCGGGAATAATACGTTACAGGAATAATGGTAAGCAAAATTTCTTTGTTACGTTCTATGCATTATTATTAGAATATCTCTTTTGGTATAAAACATGCATCATCTTTTTGTAAGTGCGTTGAAAATTATTCTGCCAAGTTAACCAGCCCGTTGTTATCTCTTTAGAGAGAAACCTCTTCTTTTAACATGAGCATTAAGTATCTATCCTTTATTTAGTTTCCTAGGATCTTTGTATTTTAATTGAGATTGGCAAAGACTTATATTTTGGCCGCATACACGCACTACAGCGTATAACTGGCCGCTTTAATTTAGTTTGACCTAACTTACAACTACACTTAGGTCAGACGCGTGTCATAGCTTTAAAAATTATTAATGCAATATTTTGCATACCTATATATAATCGATAACAGGACAGGATCAAACAAATAAACCAATTTCTGAAGTATCTTGTATTATAAATGTAAAACCTACAAACTAAAGATTGGTCACGTTTCTCTTTAGATGTTTACTGTATAAAAATGGGTAAACACCATATATAGCCTAGTCAACGGTGTTTGCCAATTTTCTTAATCGATTTTGTTTGTTGTACCTACAACAAAAATGAGTTTTTAAGTTGATTAGCTTTTTATATATTAAATAACAGACTTTTCCTGTGTTTGATGTCCACTGAGTACCTAAACATGATCAGCATTACAAGAAGTTACGACATGTTGTCCGAGATGGTATAGATAACGTAGTTCGCTGTTCGCATATAGGTGTAAGTTTAATCAACTTCTGGTCGCTACACATCTCTAAATAGATGATTGGTTTAAAACTCGTATAACAATTTGAATGAAAACTCTAACCCTCAGTCAGCGTAGAGGCAGTAACCCTTGTAACCCTAAAAGATTCAAACGAGACCCGTTCGTTTTATTCAGTCTTTTCTCTAAAAATATTTAATTAAAACTTGCACATCTACTACATATTTTGGGCTAAAACAGTAAATACTACACGTTGTTACGAGTATTAGAGGTTTGAAATATTTTTGCCTTGTGTGTAAAATAGTTCTTTTTGTACTTTTAAAGTCAATAAAATAATTAAATATCAATTTAGGCTGCTTCTACCATTCCGTGGCAAAGTCGTATTTTTCAGTTTACACAATACTGACTCACTGTAAATCAAAAAATTGTGTGGCAATATGGTCTTATAAAAAAGTCAAAGGATCAACCCACCTTGAGTAAATGTGGCGACCAATGCTTGCTTTCGGAGTATGATAGTCCAAGCCCTTAAATTTCCATGCATGCATGGAATTTTAAGGGCTTGGAATATAGCAATACCTAACCCTAACAATAGAAATTTTTACTTCACACTCCGCATTGAGTTTACCGTGGCCTAAAAGTTTTACCTGATTTCTATTTCAATGACAATTTTGGTTGTAACCACTTCTAACTACGAGAATAATCTGGAACTGTCTATGTAATTACTGTACGCTTGTTTTTATTACTGCCCATTTGAACCGAAGAAACTTGCGAGCACGTTTTGTTCCTTTCTTATTATTAGAATATTTGCATTCTACCTTATTATATTTTATTCTGTAAGTATTGTTATACTCTTATTATCGGAAATTAGTTCATATTTTGATGTGTACACAGACTGGAAATTGTTGTAAAACAGCTTTTGTCTGCGGTTCGTGTAGTGCATACTTAGTAATATCGTCGTCTTGGCAAGCTACGTCGATTTGAAACAAAAAAAAAGAATATGAATACAAAAATGTACAAAATATCGGTGTACGGCCCGATTGACCTTGTATATTGATATTATTATATTGGAAATCGCTAGATATTTATTGGTTAGTCAATTTGATTTCGTTGTTTAATTATTAGCTTCTGAGGCTACTATCATTTATCATTTTAGAGTAGATAGACTAATATTTGTCCTGCGATAATATAATTTTCTACAAATACGCCACAACATAATAGGCACCGTTGAAAATAGATACTACTGCGGATAGCCTGCCCCGCGTTAGCGTAGTGACCTTAACCTCTTTCAGGAATAGCCTGTGTCCAGTATTGGTAAAGTAATGATAGCTTCTCATGAACCCTAATCTAGGTTATATAACTGCGATGACCTGTAGGATCAGTATAAAGTATAAAGAACATTACATAAATATAAATGAATGGAATGGTAAGGACGGAAAAGATAATAGCCAAGAGGCAAGTGCTTGTGATTAAAAGAATTAATATTGCCGACGTGAGCTGGTTCCTAACATTCGAACTATTAAGGATTTAACTGGAATAATTATGCCAGTGTACTGTTGAACTTTATAGAACTAGAAGTTTATGTAAGTTTTATATTTTTGTTAAACTATATATTTTGTATTTATATTGAACATTTATAATAATGGGTATTATGATCTTTAAGTAAAATTTATGATTGCAACCTGTTAAATTGAAGGACGTTTTCGAAATAGGTCAGAACAATCGCAAAGAAGGTGGATGAATTTTCTTGCTATGCTTTAAAATTCGTTTATTTATGTAGGTAAATAGCACACATGCCATCAAGTCAATAAAAATATTGTAAACCTACCTGACTTATATAAAAACAATATATATAATTATTATACAAAAGCGAAAGGCACACAATCATCACGAACTCATAGAAACTACAAGTGCTAGGAGTCTCAAATATTGCATAGGACTTCATTTTAGGACATAGGTGCTCACTAAGAAGGTATAAGGGGGTTCCTTCTTTTTTGTATGAAACCTCTATAGTTTTTATAGCAGGATTTCCAAATTACTAGAAAATACTTACTCATTTTTAATATTTGAAAACTACCCTTAATATGTGGGAAAATTTGATAGCGGGTAAATAGATTTAAATGGGATTGGCCATAGAGACGAATTATACTGATATTTATTACTGATACAATGTTCGATTGCCGTAAGATCAGGCATCTGAATTTTCAAGCGAACGTAGTCTCGGCCAACAGCTAAGTTACACTATAATTATGACTACGTAAATAAAATAAGCCGCCCTATATCTTCTCGTGGGTATCGTAAAAGGGAACTATGAGCAACGGACAATACCGTTACCTTCGTATTAAATATCATCTTATTAAGGTCACCGCCTGTCAAACGTGATGTCTGCAAACTTCTTCCTTTAGGACAGAAGCCCCATCACAGCCGCTTATTAGCAATCTTAATATAACCTTACTTTGTCTTTATTTTAATGATACAAAAAAAAAAGACAAAACACAAAGTAACAACTCCCTGATTTAGACATGAACATAGATTAAAATTAATAAAATTTAAGTTATCTAGGTATGCTTAACTAGACGAAACTAAGCCACTCCACTGTTTAACCGAAAACTATTGCTGGTTAAAACATAAAACATTGAGTAGAAATTCATTAATGCTGAAAAGCTAAAATAGCGTGACTAAATAGAAAAATAAATATAATCAACTAACTAGGTAACAACTATCGTAATTGCGTTTGAAACAACGAAACTCGTATCTCTAATAATATAAAGTCGCTAGTCTGTCTGTTTCTCCGCAACTTATTCTAAACCATGCAACGGATTTTGATGCGGTTTTGCACTGGTTGTTCGGATAATATCTTTTAGAAGATTTATTTAGGTTTAAAGAAATTTATTTCTCATAAGAACATACAAAGTTCACTTAAAATGAGATACAAAATACTTAAAATTAACTTAGATAATATTTTGTCTCTGGGGGATCATATTTTATTTTTTACAAATTCTCGCAGTTTATCTTTAAATTTACTGATAGTGTCGTACTCTTTCACTTCTTTTGGCAAACTGTTATACATCTGTACTGTGTTCGTACGTGGGGTAATAACTCAAGTTTATCTTTGTTCCGTAAGTTGTGTGCTGTTTCTTTTTTATGCAAATGTATATTGGTGTGAATTGACTTAGTTAAATTTTTTTTAACTAGTATGCAAGTACAATAAGCATGTAGTTGTTTAATATTAAATAATTGTGTTTTTTTGTATAGTTCCTCTGTTGGCGTTAAGTAATTATAATGAAATAATATTTTTAATAATTTATTCTGTGTTCTTTGTAGGGGACTTAGATGAGTAGATGCGGCTGAGCCCCATATTTCTACTAAATATTGTAGGTGTGATTTTACTAGGGAATTATATATAATTATGCTTATTTTGTTTGGAATATAATATTATATTTTGCGTACAGCTCCTAATAGACATGTAAGTTTTTCTTTTAGGTGATCAATATGAGGTTTCCTATCAATATATCCTATGTTACGCGTCCTATTTGTAGCTTGAGTGAAATCAAAAGCAAAGGTGAAAGAATTTTTTATATCGCTTACGGAGATCTTGAGTTAAATCGGAACAGAACAAAAAAAACTCTTTATAATATTAGTTTAGATAATATCTACATAAAAAAAATTAGAATTTAAAAGATTTGAAATGTCGCAAAAATTATCGTGCAAAACCAGGGTAGGTCTCTAGTAAACAACGAAATAGAAGAGCAATATTTTGAGCCCCTAATGGACGAAGTGTAATTAGATCAATATTGTACCCAGTAGTTACGTGGTGAATCCTAAAAGGCACAATTACGAAAGCATCGGTTCGTTAGCTTTTTAATTAAATAAACGGTCGGAATGTGGCCATATCCGCATGATTAATGCAGTCGAGGTGCGTACAAGGTCAGTAAGCGGCTGCACTGGACGTATTTTATTTCGGGATGTCAACATAAATAAACTAACACCATTTTTACGCAGAACAAATGAAATAGAGGTAGGTACTCAGCAGAATAAGAACGAAGTAGAAGAAGGATTTCTATTTTGCAGTTTAAACTTTGTCCTAAGTGTGATCAAAACAATAAAATGTAAATTGCTAACCTAAATTTTTTATTTTGCTTTTTATAACTTCAAAGGGATATTAATTTTTTTTAGTATTGAAAATGAGGTCGTAAATATTCGCAATAGTCGCGGAAGCAACCTAAACATGTAACAAATGTAAGTAGGTCTAAATAACAATCCGCCTAGAACAAGCCCGGTATTTAGTGCCTTCTTTGTATATGAAGAGACATTTGTGAAGGAGATTAACTTGTTGGTATCTGTGGTCACACTATACACCTGTTTCTTATCTTCTTGGTATGCATAAAGATGGAACATGACACACTTATTCTTTGCTAAAAAGCTTATTCATAGATTTTTTTTTTAAATTACCTAAGCTTTCTTTTTTATTTGTCGACAGTGGCAGACGAGCAAACAGCCCACCCGATGGTAAGTGGTAACTGTCGCTCATAGACGACTCAGA
The DNA here is from genome assembly GCA_963082885.1 of Parascotia fuliginaria. Classification (NCBI taxonomy): domain Eukaryota; kingdom Metazoa; phylum Arthropoda; class Insecta; order Lepidoptera; family Erebidae; genus Parascotia; species Parascotia fuliginaria. The sequence goes on along the minus strand of OY720174.1, from coordinate 7,757,694 downwards.
GCCTCTGGCAATGGTAGACACTCCGCGAAGCCGCTGCCTACCATGATGCGAATGTGGTAGGTGAAAGGATTGAGGGAGGACACTACTCTCACGTCAATCTTCTATGGTCTGGTCTTATCTGGCCTATTTACGCTGAAAGCATCGAGGATCTACAACCTTACAATGCTATGCTATATGAGAGTAACTACATATTTGGCCCTGATAAGTACTTTGTTCATCAATTAACGGTAAATTTATTAAGACTGTGTCTTGGGACAAATATTATTACCATCATTGACATGTACACGAGTAAACAACACATGTTCTGACACACAGGGCGTGTTCAAACTTTGGAACTAAGTTTAAAATTCAAACAACTGTTATTTATAGTTACAAGGTGAAATTTACGTGTTTATCAACTTAATTAGCTTTTAGGTGTTGATTAAAGTCCGTCTACCACAATGTCGCTAGTAGCCTATCTACTAGCGACATTGTAGTCAATAAAAAAATTAAAATAGACACTAATGACAGCCAGAACTTTTGCGCGTATAGCACAGACTTATTAGAAGAACGACCTTCTTTAGACAAAATTATCTAATTTATTTATTTCATTCTTTAATATACACAAAGGTGAGTTTAACTCGAAACCAACCTGGAAATAAGGAATACTTTGTTAACAGAATATTTTAGGTAAATATATGATTAACCTTCTGGAAGAAATTCTTTAAACAATCGTGAGAATTGTATCAAAACCCGTTGAGTGGTTTAGAAAAAGTTAGTAGAAACAGACAGAAAAGACAGCAAATTTGCTGTACCTATACTATTTAGAGTTACTTAGCTTGTTACCAAATTACGATGTGAACATATTACATAGATACAGTACTATCGTGTAATGCTATTAAAGGGATACAAGACAATATAAACCACACGAGAAACCAATCTACCACAAACGTCCTCAATGCTAATTTGATCATTTACGAGTATGTTCACTAACCTATGTATCGAGTATTCATTACGATGTTGTTTCATTGAAATGTAATGCGATGCTGATCATTTATTATGTTATTTCAAATTAAATTAATCAATTAGTTTGTGTATGTTTACTAGTAACTAATATTTACAAAATTACAAAATTAAACGTAGTAGGTTTTTATACGACGAAAGCATCAAACAAGCATACTACGTTATGGTAAGCAGTACCTATTGACGCATTCAACTGCCAACTCTTTGAACACGACTACAACCAGAGTTCTTTAAGAATGGAGGCAATGCGCAAGTAATTGCTAGCATCTACTAAGGGGCTGTCCACATCACCACGACACGACGTCGTCGCCGTGGAACGGAGCGGTGTCGCGGCGCGGCGCGTTGACGTGCCGTGCAATAGCACGGTACGTCGCCGTGGAACGGTGCATCGGACAGCGACGTGAGCCGGCAACGCCTGTACAATGCGCTCGATCAGTTGATGTGTCATTGTCTTAGCGATTAGTTGTACTTGTGAATAAAAGATGTCGGAGAACATAGGTTTTTTAATAACAACAGAAGCAGAATACGTTTTGTACAGTTCATATCTACAACGAGACTGCTATTTATATGATATTTAGTGAAAAATGTACCGAAAATTTACAAGGCACGGCGACGTGTAACTTTACGGCGTCGTGACGTACATTTTTACGGTACGGCAAAGTAAATTTCCACGTCACGGCGACGCGCCGCGCTACGGCACCGCACCGTTCCACGGTGACGACGTCGTGACGTGGCGATGTGGACAGGCCCTAAGGCTGGCGCACGCATCGCATTGTGTAACAAAAACCCTCGTACATCACTTCCGTACATTTTATAAAGACGGACCCGCATTACAACGCATTGGGCGACGCGCCTGCTATGTGCTTTGACGCAATAATGCAATGCGTTGCAGTGCGGCTGTGATATGCGCCAGTTTTTTGTCAACGGTAATCACAATCATGCCGTATTATTATTTGTCACCCTGGTTCTATAAATAAATTTACAAATATATGGGTAATAAATAAGGCCGCAACTTTAGACTTGAAGCTATAAGAAACCAGTAAGTTGTTTTGCACAGTAATGTCAATCTTCATTAACAGAGAGTATTCTAAAATAGAAACTTTGTTTGTAGGAGTTTCTGTTAGTTCTGTTTAATTTGTTATTAAGTACTAATAGTTTCTCTTTTTATATATCTAAGAGGCAAACTGTGCGAAATAAAATAATAAATAGTTATAAGAGCATAACAAAACATATTGAGTTTTCAATGATTACAGCATAAAGTTTCATTACAGCATTTAAATATTAATACGTGAAGAAAACTTTTTAAAACAAGACGCACAAAGAAGACTAATATTAATACGTGAAGAAAACTTTTTAAAACAAGACGCACAAAGAAGACTAATATTAATACGTGAAGAAAACTTTTTAAAACAAGACGCACAAAGAAGACTAATATAATATATTAATTAAAGATTTGGCATAGTGCATGTAAAAAGAGAGTGCCAAAAGATAATTATGATAAAACTGTGTGTGTCAAAAGTTTAGTTAGTTAATCGTTTTGATACAAAGTATTTTTTTTGTATTGGATTGTATATTTGCATGAGACGAATAAAATTCTCCATGATATACAGCTTGTTCTATAGTTAATAATTGGATCTAACTTGAATAAAGGACCATAAAAGACAATACAATTTGATCCGGCATAACTTCGATGTCAATTTTCCTACGTCTTCTTCTAATGGTAGTATCAACTAAAGCTTTGCAGGTATGTACATAATGCACGCTCGTTCCCTGCGACTTGTTTTAGCTAAAGCAATAAACTTTCATTCAACTTTTTATGTACAACTTCTAAAAGCGCCTTGTGTTCTAGAAAGATACTGCCGCGAACTGTTTGACTCGTTTGCCGTATTATGATTATTGTAACTACGAGATCAGAAAACGATCAAGATTTGTATTAAAAATGAATAAACTAAAGTGCACCAGCTAAGGTGGCAAATATTGGGGGAGGCCTTTGTTTAGCAGTGGACGTCTTCCAGCTGATGCGATGATGATGATGATGAAAGTAAAGTACACTGAACTAAATGCTTAAGTATTTGAATAGTTTAGTTGACCATAAAATTCCCTTACCATACTTGGAGTAAAAAGTCGTTTGCATATTCAAAACAATAATGTCTATTTTTGTTTGCAAGTGCCTTCTGTACGGTGACATTTGTCAATGTCATAATGAGTCTTATTGAATTTTAATTTAGATAGATTTTTTTCCTAAAAGTGGTAAAGCAAATTTGTAATCGACTATACAAATACATTCACGCCTTTTATCCTCGAAACGGTATGCAGAGGTGTTTAACGACCCACGTATTGCTATTTTTTTTTGGGCGAGCCTGTTGCCTTTTATTTTATCGAGCATAACATTCATATTCGTGTATGTATTATAAAATATGCAAATCACAAGTTCAAAAGTTATTGAATATGCAAAACTGACTGCTAAACTTTATTAGATGGAGAGGCTTTCTAAGATGAGAAGATTCAGAGAAATTTATGTTACAGTAGTACATCTAAAATACAACTGACTGTCGTTTAGCCTCCTGTCTCTCTCTCTCTCTCTCTCTCTCTCTCTCTCTCTCTCTCTCTCTCTCTCTCTCTCTCTCTCTCTCTCTCTCTCTCTCTCTCTCTCTGTCTTTCTCTTTCCTCTGTAGTAGTTCCTATACAAAAACGTTTTTATTATATAAAAAAATATGTTTCTAGTTCATCAATAAGTGAGTTATGCTTCTAGTATTGTATGTAAGCGACCATAACGCAATGCCTTGAGCTGCAGTTACAGTATTTACCAGACGCATATACAAAATGTTGCTGGATATAACTGCAATACGCTTGTCACTTACTATATAGGACAGTACACCAGCCTCTTCTTTATCGAAATATGGGTGTAAATCGCTTCTATTTAACCTATGGAGTTAAGATATAAGGTATGTGAATTAAAAAAGATCACCATATTAGAAGAAAAAATATCTTACCGGTTTAGTTATGATTTATTGGATTATAGTATTATGAAAAAATATTTGTGTAGTCATAACATAAATAATATCTACAAGCAATCGTCGTGAACCATAATTATATCTATTTAATACGACGTGAATAAAAATTCTAAATATAATTTTCTAATACATTCGACCTTACCCTTTATTGAACATTTAAGTTTTCTTATTAATCTCATAAATAAAGTGGTATTACGATAACATGACAGCAGACGCACACAATTATCCTCCTCAATTTATCTTACACAAACATACATAATACAAAGAATATAGATTGTAGATAGGCTCCAACAAACATAAATGTACTTCACTTAAACAAATATTTTTTGTAACAATGTATCGGCCGCTACAAACTGTCAAAGAAACTTTTACGTTTCAACCATTAAGTAGAGTGTAAACAAAGGCTTTTACGCTCTATTGGAGAGAACTTTTCAATCTTTCCGTAGGCATAAATAAAGCGTGCAATATGACACTAATTGCTACACTTTACTACGGTATTGCTACGCCGTAGCGCCATACAATTACGTAGACCGTAGACGGTCGTTGTACTACCGCACAAGGTACACTTCTAAATGTAATCAAAAGATTTCATATTTTGATATTTACCAAATTCAATTATTAATTTATTGAGGTTAATCTTACGTAACTAGTTTAACTTTTAATAAATGAAATACTAATTACTAATACTTATGATTTTGAAAGGTTATCGCAACCTCTTAACAAAGATCAAATGGTTATGTTTACTACGTATGTACTTCACATGCTATACTAAATATACTTAAGATTATAAGCGTTGACCTTCGATAAAAAGTTAGCTTTATTCAAATAAAAGTAACATCTTACCGTTTCGACAGCTGCCTGAGGATTTGCAAGCGTAAGCAGCACTGTTTCACATGACACAAGGTATTCAATCACATTCGAGTTACTTATGAGTGCAGATAAGCTTATACAAATACAGGTATCAGTGATGACAGTTTATAGTGTTTGTAACACAGCGAATTGTTGTATGTGTATCGTGGGCAGCTGTCATTTGGTGGTGTAGGAGACGAGTGACGTGTACCGCGCGATGGAAGCGACTGAGCCGGGCGGCGCGCGCCCGCGGGACCGCCCGTCGGTCGATATACGCGCCAGAATAAACACGCCGTACGACGGATACGAGCGATGTTGCCAGCCTCGCTGACGCCGCACTCGCGGTGTTGCCCCGTTACCGCCTCGGCTGTTTGCCGCCGGTTGTATCTCACACTCGCCGGTACGCAACATTACACTTCGTTTTGACATATTAAGTTTTCAATTGTCATAATATTCTTTACTTAATTATATCTAGAGTACCTATAATTTTGTTAGCTTTACTTACTTACGCTTAAGTAATAATTAATGCACTTGTTAGAATAATGTTGTTAACTCGTATTTGTACTACACGTGATAACAAGCCAAAGAGGGTTTGATACTCATATGGAAAAAAAATACGAGTGACTTCAATATATACATTATTAGTTTAATAGTAGTTTGAGAGCAGAATATTAATAGATCTTGTCTTAATACGAATTTTCTTAAAAAAACATAATTTACTTTCACAAAATATGACTGAAATCGTTTTTTCCCTTTAATATTGATTTATGTTTGTAAGATATCGTTTATCGTGTGGCCTGTGGTTCAGAATATTATATAACTCATCTCCAAATCAAGCTGACAACGTGGCTAAATAAAGCTGTGTTTTGTTAAAAAAAAAAACAAGAAATGACGTCACAAACTTGGATCACGGGCACTCTTATCCGATTGCCAAACCTCGTCGATATGCAATAGTTATTCAGCGACGGTCGCTGTATAATTTACATGTAACCTTCACTTATCTCGACGTTGAGACAGAACAATTTCCATAATAGAACAATCTGTAGTCAGCCAAGATCGCCCTGCAGTTTTGTCATACAACTATCTTGCTACTAGTTATCTTTATGAGATATTATTACAAAATGTTTTATTGAAGGGCAAGTCTTAGACTTTCAATACTGCCGTGATAATTTGTTTAGGGGATCAGACATGCAAATGTACCTATAAGTGTAGAATAAAGTTAGTGTTCTAATCGAAAGTTCAGAAAGAAAAGCAGTTTTCCACTGAATTTAAAACTTTCGCTTCCTTACAGGATAATATTTCCGTCATTGCAAATGAATAGTAGGTAACTTTTTACTTATCATCAGACATGTATGCTTGCTATTTTAGTAGTATCGGAACATTGAAGAGAGTTTTCAGTATTGTTGAAGTACGAGTATATATAAGCGGCGATTATAACTTATCATAATCAATATATGTATACAGATAGAGACACAGATATACCTTAAAATAGTTTTTTTTTTGCGTCAAAGGTACAAAAACACGATACAAAGAGTTACAGGGCTCAACCGCAATTTAACATACCTTCCGACATTAGCAATGTTTATTGGTTTACACTATTAAACCGCACATGTATATATCAAAGGCAAGTAATAAATATCTAAGTAAATCTTTGCCGCAATATTATTAACTATAGAGCATCTATGTGTTGGTAGCGCGTGGTTCATATTCATGAATTCAGATTGGGTTTGATAAGTAAACACCAGTGCGAGAGAAATCTACTAACTAGCTAAATGTAACCTACAATTTTAACGGGTAATATATTTCTACTGTAATTTAATATACCATAGAATTCCGGTATTTTACTGAAAGAGTGGACAGAGACGTTTCACGCGATGATTGCACTAAGAACTATATAATTATTATTATTGGACCTTTTGACAGACAATTGACGTCGGATTAGGCTTCTCTCTAAACCAAAAGTGCCATAACATAACCATTATCAATACATTACGCAAACGAGTGTGCGGCTGCTGTAAGCCACTAATGTACGCATTGCAAGGCTGTCTATTTTATATCATTATTTTAGTCTTAAGAAGAGATTGCTTGATATTTCAAACTGGAGAACAAGGTCTTTAAAAACATAGAATAATAAGAGGCAACTTAGACATTAACACCGAGTGGTTGATAGTATCCCATTCGGGACAGGTATATACAGAAAAATAATTGTCTTCCAGTTAACTATTGCAAGTTATGCAGAGAAAAACAAACAAAATTAATATTAGATATGCATAATTTTTTTCAAATAATATATGCTAGTGAAATTGTACTATTTGTTGTAACCTTTTAATCTCCAAACATATGTATGTAAATACAGAATAGTATATTACAAAGAACTACAGAATCTTCAATTTAGATTGTCTTCAGAAGATAAGTATGACCGGACAAACCAAGGTCAACGACTTTCACTTTATACAAAGACATACCTAAATACAAAACAAAAAAGAGCGCACCAATATGCATTATTTTTGTACATTTTGTTGGCACCCAATTATGTTTAGAATAATGCAATGTGTTTCAAGCGTTGGAATATCCTTTTTACTTGTTCCAGACAGGTGCATGTAACAAATTTAATTTTGTAAACCTATTTCAGAGAAGGGCGCGGTGAAATTTGTTGTTTAAATTGGAGCACCCGACTGGAAAGGGAAGGGAGGTTAGAGCAAACTCGTGAAACTATTATCTTTTATTTTTGTCGTTGCAGCGTCAGTCAAAAACTCTAAGAGAGTAGTTCACTATGTTCTAGGTACTTATAAGGTCTATGAATATAGTGTACTCCATCACACAGACAGCCTGAAATTGATTGCGGAACATAGAACTATGCGGTGGGTTTTCACGCAATAAGATGATGATATCTAGTATATTAGTTAACTCTGCCGCCCAATATTTCTATAGTAAACAGTCATGGTCAGTTATGCGATGATTCTAAGTATATTCGTATCCGGTGAATGTAAATCGCTTACTCGTTAGGCACTAATGGAAATAAATAGTACTGAACTTATATTTCTGCGGTATCTAATATCCCAACAAAGTTATGAAACAATTTTAATATTGACCTATTTAGCGTTGAACAGGGTCAACACGTTTGCCTTCCCGGCGAATGTTTGTTCGTAAACGCGCCAACTGCTAAAGTCCCTTTCAAATTTCCCGTAAGCACGCTCTTTACAGGCCATTTCTTTATGTTCGGCATTCATCACGTCGCCCACTCAGTGCCTACTCACTCGTATATATTAATAATAAAATCGTTCCAAGTGAAAAACTTTATGCATAGCGTTGAATGTCGAGATGATCCTCCGTGAACCAACGGGAATGAATGACCGTCGGTAAGGTTTTTCTTGTCTTTCCTTTTAGAATATTTTTAACTAACTTTAAAAGTCGAATAATCTCGATTTCATCGTATTAATTTAATTTATGGATATTTTTGACAATACTGTGAACAATAAAACATTTTTGTGTATCGACTTTCTAAAATTGCATCTAAAGTATATCTTCAGCTGTTTAGGTATTTAATAATGTGTATTTAAAAATACATTATTTGAAAACAGATTTAATACGTTCAAATGAATAAAATTAACAGGTCCTATGAATTTAAAAAAATACATTGTCCGTATGGCGAACATTCGTTTAGGTGATAGATGCTAATACGACAGTCTGTATTATACTTTATGTCTGTTAACTTTTTTGTATTTTTACCTAGTGTTATGTTACGTACTAGATCGTATATGTTTCACTAAATGAAAACGGTTATACAATGCAATATGTAGGCGACAGGAAAACCATAAACATAGCATGAGCAGGGGCAGAAATCTGCCTGCCAAACGTCATAATTATGGCAAAGATCTTCCCATTTGAGAGATGCTGTAGTGCGCAATATTTATTTACTTTCATCACGGATAAGACTTTCGTCACTAGACAAAACCATTGTTTTAATAATGTCGATGATATATTTAAAATGACCATATATTTTGTTAAATTTACAGTAAATTTTAAATCACTTAGTTATTTTATGTATAGCGGTATGTTCTGCCAAGAGTCCTTTGTTCGTTCCATTGTTAAGTTGAGGGATACTTTGCCACTTGACATATTGTTCCATCTGCGCGAGAAAAAGGAATGAATTTGGTCTTAACGAACAACTGAATGAGAGGTTCGTGGATATTTTATTTTTGGATAGCTTGAAGAAAATTGTATTTTAAATTTATTAGAATATTAAAGGCTAACTATCTACATAATATTCTAAGATAAATGTTAAAAAATTAACCAAAGAAAGTTGATCTTTTCTGAAACGAATATTAAGTACATATTTGCTAAGGCTCAGAATATGTACTTACGAAACTAACTTGGACTGTATGGACTTTTGGTTATAAGTACCAAACAGAACCCTATAAGCCCAGAAATTAACCCTGTATAGTAAAAGCGCTGAGCATGTCAGTATGTTTCTTGAAAATATTCAAGACTTTGTGTAGAATAAAGTACTTACTACATTTATACTAGTGAATTACAATTTACAGAAATCCTATAGAGGACATTCAAATTTTACTTTTAGAATAGTACAAAACTTTGAGTCTAAGTACAGTGCACGTTCCTATAAAAAGACTTTTAATATACAGATAGACTACGAAGTAATGCTATAAGGGTTCCCTTTTGCCCCTTTAAGGTAGGACACGACACCCTAAAATAATGTAAACAAATTATATTTATTTCCCGCGAGTGTCATACGCATAGTGTGTGGGTTACCCAAAAGCTTAATCAATTATTACAACAAATGTTTATTAGAATATCAGACAGCAGCTACCTTCGATCTGATATGTGGTAACCATAACTTACAGACATGGCTGTGTTTACGACTACATTACGTTTTATTTTTGCATTCCTGCATTAAAACTTACAACTTATTTATGAGTTAGTTAGAAACATCTAATTAAATACATACGGTACTGTACCATGACTACTCAACATTAATATTATTATTCATCTTTTTTAATGTTTCATATCTCTGTATAGAATTACATAAATCATAGAAATATTTAAATTAATCTTTGTCTATGAGTTGTTTTTTGCATCATATAAAGTGCAGATTATTGTTGTATTCTAAACAGTTACTTTTTTACCTTCGTTTTCACAACATCATAAAGATGTAACTGCGTAAGCTAATCAAGCGACTTTAAACCATAAAACGCAATAACCTCAAGGGAAATTTACGACCTCTTTGAAAAGGTTGGAGTTTTAAAAATATTCTTTGTTTTATTGTTTGATGTTAAAAGTTTTCTTCATGGATGTTATCAGATTAGTATTCAACTTTGCAAGCTAAAGCCTTTCGTATAAAATTAGAGATGTTAGAAAATGCCATGAGATATAAAAACGCCATAAACCACAGGAGTATCCCATAGGGGTTGTTACACGTCAATATAGGTCGCGGTTGATATAAAAGTTTAATATAGCCTGTGTTTTACTTTGAAGGGTCATTTTTAACAATATGTTTCGGTTTCGGTGTCATTTTTGTGGATTTGCGAGGATATACGTATTCTTATATCACATACATATATTTGTAACTGAATAAAATATTTGATATGATGGCAACTCCGGTATTCAAAGACAAGTCGTCAAATTTCTCAGATTTCTTTTTCTGGATACACAACTATCTGATTGTCATATATGTGCTTTCGAATTTGCCATTTCAATTTTATACGAGACACGAAAAATTAAAAAGTAACCCATCAGTGAACTGATCGTGTTAAATGCGTTTAATTATCTATGGACACCTACCTATTATAATAATATTATTTTTATCTAGAAAGCCCTAAATTAGTATTATTACGTGTCTTAAAACATGAACACTCAATCCTGTAATAAAACTAGCTACGAACGATATTCTGAATTTCTTTAAATAAAATATTAAATGTTTAATCTGTATAGAAGCAGTGACCGTCTAGGGAGTTTACGATTTCCTATAGGTAGTATTAAACTTGTTCACAAGCCCAAGGCTAAATAATAGAACCTAAGCTCAGGTGACAGAAATATAGAATTAGCACCGTAAACTATAATGTAACCATGATTTAGACCGAAATTAATGAAGGTCTATTCCAATTTGATCACCTGGGTGTTTATAGGCGACTCTTTAAGCAAGATCACTTTCTAATAAATATCGCTAACACACCTTTAAATGATATTTAAAACTGTATAATTATAGTGGTTAAGGTACAATGGGAGCTAAAATTTTCACTACACTGATAAGTGAAAATTTTCTAAGAATAGATAAAATATTTATTTAAAGATGGTCTTAGGATACCAAATAATAACTTTATTGGGTTCGCCTATGAACACTAAACACCTAGGTCATTATATTCGTGAGTGATCAAAAGACACTAAAGAGTAGTCTATAAACACTCAGGTGATCAAAGTGAATTTTTAGAATTACATACATATCATCATTGCCAGTCTTTATTCATTATAATTAGTCGTCATAATTTAATTTAACTTTATGCCGTTCTAAGATGTTTTTCTGAGAGATCTTACAAGATATGAAGAAATTTTAGAAACTATTATGCGCGCAGTTGACCATGGCAAAATTTACTAATGCAAAACATACCTATTTGCATAAGAACATTTTGGAGTCAGAGCAAACACTAAGTACAATATACAAGTATTTATTTCTATAGGTACGTCTTAGGCTATCACCAGATAGAAATACGCACGTTACCTTATAGTAGAGTTACCGATCGAAAGCTACCTTGAACTATAAGTTACTTTTTATCAACGTACCATTACAGCGAAAGGGTAGCCTTCTATTAATTGAAAAGGCTTGTCGCTTGGCGGCTTTGAAGTAATTCGTCATAACATGATTAGTAAAGAAAACAGCGCACTACTAAATAAATTTTCTTATGGTTGAAAGTGCTATAGTTTTTTTTTATATATTGTACACAATATCATTTTATTCTTAGACAAATTAAAGGTACAAAAATTACCGGATCGTAGTCAAGTTGTGTTAGTGGAATGCTTTAATGCAATTTAATTCACATTCACATTACATTCTTTAGTAAATGTATACAATTATTATGTGCGGTAGAGTATACATGTGTGTTTCTAGATAACAGTTTATTGAACTTTTTGCAGACTTTTGTAGTAGGTAGGACAAAAAAGCCATAAAGATTATCAAACATTTACACGCAGTCATACAGCTCATTTAAATTATTGTAGAGCATTAATCTGTCTGAGCTCTGTCTAGTTTAAATAGAAGCAATCCCGCAAAAAGCTTACCATCTGGTCACATTAGGTTCGCTTAAAATAGTTGTTTGGCAAGTGTGCGTGCCTGCGTGACATCTCGCGTTAGCCTTACATAACTTAACTGCTATGAAAGCCCAGCTATGAAGATAACGTGACGAACGCCTATAGGCCACAAGGTCAATCAAAACATTCTTGCACCTATTACTAAGGGACACGCATTTAATTCATGTTATTTTACGAAATTTTGATTGATATGCTAATGCTGAGCCGCCTTTGTGTGCTTTTGGTTAACGCACCCCTATTTGGTACAAATCTTTTTGTAAGTTAATTAGTATTTAGTTAAGTGTCTTTTTTGTTAGTTAGTTAGTTAGTTAAGTGTACTAATTGGTGTCTGGTTGGTGGCATTTTTACATGTACTTTATGTATCATAGTTAAACAATATTGATAAAAAAACCCAGAGTTGGATATTCTTTATTCATTTATTTATTTTATTTTATTTAATTCGTAAGGTGCACAAAATATTGACAATAGTCTTATAAATAATAATCTAAACAATGGGCTACTATAATTACATAATACTTGCCTGTACTAGGATAAACCTGTATCACAGGCTGTATATGAGCTAACAGTTAAATAAAGGTATAAAACGTTTACATTATGTATATATACTCATTTAAATAAAATCAGAACAGATTAATCTACGTATCATATCTATATAAAACAATATTATATTACACTTAACATATTTACGAAATAAATTGCTATTTTGCATTTTGTTAATTACGAGTACATGTCTAAATTGAACAAAGCTAAGTAAATTCTGTATTAAAAAGTGGCATTTTGCTTTGTGTATACAATGTGGAAAGATAACGCTATCGTAATCGAAAAATGATACCAGAAAATGATTTGTTGCTGCCTCACGATACCCTTCAATATGAACTAAGAGTCCTCGAATCCTACTTATGGCCAACAAATACCTACAGTATAAAACCGTAATATTTATATTTATTTACTTAAATACTTAGTCAGGTAGCGTTACCGTAAAAAGGATAGGCAGAGCTGTATTACACCATGTTCACCAACAAGATTAGGTTTCTGATAGCGAAACTGCCATCCAATGTCTTGAGTAGTTGAAGACCACATCTTAAGACTATAAAGGTATAGGTATATGTAGGTAACTTATCAGAGTGTAACATTTGACATTATAGACCACATTGCGTGTAGACGGACGCTTGCCGCCAACTAATAATAAATTTAACATGTTTTCGAGGCTAATACGTATCTAGCTCGCTGTAGGCCATACATTGTGTGGTTTAATACTGTAACCTTGTTACCCTACTGGCTTCATCATCGATGCATAAGTTCTGTGAATGCAATCGTTTCTCGTGACCCGTATAGCTTGTTCTATTTCAGTAGAATATCCTTGAACGGAAACCTCCGAGTTTTCTTCGTTCAATTATTTATTACGAAGGTATCACAAAAACCTATAGTTTGATGCTTGAGCTTCAAACTACGAGTGATAAATACATAATAAATAAAACATATTCTTCAAAGTCACCTTCCTTTACATTGTTAAGAACTATTCGTAATCAATTACTTTTGACTTTTATATAGGTTACAAATGATGGATAACACAATAATTGTACGTTTTAGTTAGGTATAATTTTCGTCGGATATGTGTAACTATAAACGATAAACAACGAATATGAAACACTCAACTAAACCATTATAGTGGCTAACAAACACACAATATATAAATACAAAAAACTACAACAACTACATGTAATAACTTAAATGCACCGTACGTAAGTAGTCAAGATACTTAGTAACTGGTCAGAGCCGAAGGCAATGCAGAAGTCCATGAGCCTTGATTAGTACTTCCCAATGCATTATCTTGTCTGCAAATGTAGGCAATAGAAACCAAAACATCTTGCGTATTGCCAAGCTCTATAAGGACACAAATTTCTCCCTGTTGGCGGTACCTAAAATAAAGTGTCTTCTTGCGAGATTGTATAAGAAACGAGCACTTACCCAAGACAACTAAAGTGACTGACATAATTTACAAAACTGCTCAGCTTACATAAACCGGACAGGTAGCTAGCTCACAGAGATGGTCATGGTTATGGAAAAGTTCTGGAGTGGCGAACACAAACTGAAAATGACATCATTAACCGACTTCAAAAAGGAGGATCAATTATCAATTCGGGTCGTATGTTTTTTTTTTTCTTTTTGTATGTTTGTTACCTCATATCTCGGTCATTTATGAACCGATTTGAAAATTTTTTTTTTTATTTGAGAGGGTATCTGAAATTGGTCCCATTTTTTTATTATAAGAAATGTTTTACAGGTTGTATGTTTGTTACAACTTAACTCCGTCATTTATAAACCAATTTGGAAAATTCTTTTTTTATTTGAAAGGGTATACTCCGAAATGGAGTCCCATGTTTTTTTTATAAAGAATGATTTAGTAGTTTGGCTTCAATTTAATATTTTGTAACAAAACGTTTGCAAGAAGTGAAGACGTGTAAAGCAACACGTCGATGTCTTTTGCGACGCATTATCTGACATTGACATGTCCATGCTACAAGTGCGAAGTGATTTTCAAAATTCATTTTTTGTTAGAAACGAAGTGGCCCTGGATGAGTGACCACTTGCGTCATTTCATTTTCAGCGTCTTCATTCTTTAGAAGCAGTAGGCTATGATTATCACTATATTGAAAAAAATTAAAACCGACTTCAAACAACACCTACATGTTCAATCCTTAACTAAAAAGTAGAAAATAATATTTTAATTACTTCATAGCAAAGAACATTAAAGGGGAACCAACGCAATCCTTGATACCTATAATACTTTAATATTTATAGTTTTTAATCAGTTATTTTGGAGTCGATGCCAGCCACGAAGGATCTTTAATTCTGTCTTTGCAACCAACTTTTGTAACAACAAAAGTTTTCTAAGATCCATAACAAAAAAAGGACCTAGAATTAATCCCTGGGTAATACCAATTGTTATATGTAATACTCAGACCCCTGGATGATACCCATTGTTATATGTAGTACTAATGACTTATTTATTTATATCTATCCGAACAAATTTTATTCTAACTCTCTAGATAAATAGATACAATTAGATCAAAAGCAGATACCATAATAGAGCTAATACTATTATGCCTAAGTTTTCACAAAATATTATTTATATATAATACTCTCTAAATAATTACAAAGTATAAAATTTAATTTACTTCAGAGTTAAACTTTCAGAATTTAAAATAATGAGCCACTAATAAAATTATCCATTTCTTTGATGAAGTACAAAGTGAAATACATACGTACCTATGATATATATAATAGAAACGTGTACAAGTTTAAAACTGAGTCTAAATATTGGTTAGTAAAATGAAGACTATTCATCCCATCGATAGGTCAACAAAATCTTTGGGTGAGCTCTGACTTGCGGGTGATCACATCACACTACTCATGGATATTGAAGATGCTGGAAGAACTTGTATATTGTTACAAGATGCTTTTTCTACTAAGTATATTTCATATAAATGTACCAATTCTAAATTTCTAAAACTGTTAAAGTTGCTGTATTGATTTGTATAACGGTTATAGTTTGATAAATAACGGCATTAGTAATTACCAAATATAGTATAAAATGACTTGTAGGCCCGTGCCGGGGGCACTTCGTTATCGACTGTTGACCGTAATATATCATTACGCTAACAACTTATACTTTTATTACGATTACGACTAACCGCCGCCTCGCTGACCAACTTCGCAACATTTGAGCATCGCTGAAGTACCGGTGTTACAATATGATGACCTTGAGATGTATGTAGACTGCACTACTAATATGTACTAACAGACACATAAAACGGCTGAAAAACATAAATCTTAAAGATTTTAATAAACTAATTGAATGCAATCTGTCGTAATAATTAAAAGCGACGACAGCTGAAAAAAATCTGCCTGAATGTTGTATAAATATTGAGTCAGTAACCTGAATGTATTATTCAAGTAGTCGGATAGGTATAAGGTAACTGCAGTCTGCACAAGTAATGCATAAGGAATCAGTGATGGACATCTCTTGTGGAATAAGAGTAGGAATGAGTTATTACTTACTACGTTAGCAATATGTGCCAACAAATAAAAGTCATGAAACTATCAATGACCTACGTTTTTTTAATTCAGTCCATCCCATCCATAATTTAAGAGTTAGACTCTTGTCGGTGGAACTGATGCAATTCCTGCCACTTCTCCCTGTCCAGGGCCATCTCTTTAACCTCCTTAAACGACATGACACCAGCACTTTTCTTTATTTGACTCATATAGTTTATCCATGGTCTTCCCCTACCTCACTTTCCTTCTATTTTCCCTTCTATGATGTTTCTTATAAAGCTGTCATGTCGTATAATATGGCCAATCATCTTTACTCTTCTACTTTCTATTGTCCTTAGCAAGGTTCAGTAGGTATTTGAATATTTTTTTTTAAATTAGTGGCTGTTGTTACGAAAATTATTAGTAAGGTAAATAGAAGTTTGCTTTTCAATTTATTATAGCTTTATTCAAACCAGAATGTTTTTTGTGCTTGAGTTAAGCATGAAATTAAAAAGAAAATCACAATTAAAATCTTATCTGTCGGTCATTGGCGCAAAAAATTAAACATTTTATTTGGTAATGTCATTAAAAGTATTACCAATTGCCATGTCCTACATTAAATATTAGAAATGTAGAAAAAAACACAGGATGTTCAATTTTCTATGTGTATTGTAATGAAACAATCACTATTATCAATGAAATTGCAACAATACTACAAATTTGCGCTCAAAGTGTCCATTATTTTACTTATTATTATTAGACTGCACCGTTGGTCTAGTGGTTAGTGTAACTGACTGCGACGCCGGGTGTCGTGGGTTCGATTCCCGCGGAAGGCAAATATTTGTGTGATGAACATTTGTATTTGTCTTTAGTCTGGGTGTTTCCTATGTATTATAAGTATTTGTTTTACAAAAAAAAAAAAGTATGTATATGTATTATATTTCAGTTATCTAGTACCCATAACACAAGCTCTGCTTAGCTTGGGACTAGACGACAGTGTGTGATAGTGTCCACATATTATTATTATTATATTATTATTATATTATTGGTGCCTTTCCTATATTTCAGATTATCTAGTAGTAGACTAGTAGTGTATTTAGAATAATAAGTAATAAAATTAAAACCGATTCTTTTTCATAAATGCAATTGAATTTTTATTAGAACTGATAAATAATCTTGACTTAATTAGTATCTGTTGATAATAAGTAGGTATATTTTATCGTACACGTTCGAAATAGTATCAAAGTAAAAAATTGGCAAATTAAATTTTAGGGGTATTCCTCGAAGTGCACCAATTTTTTTTATTTTAATTTAATGACTATGAATAAACCAAAACAAAAAACACTAAATAAAGCGCACCAAAATTATTCCTCAAAACACACTAAATGGTCAAGGTATGGATTGAAATAAGTGTTATATAATATAATTGATCCATGAGCTAGTAAAGAATTCATCTCTCATCTCATAATACGCAACACTGATTTCTTTTAAATCTACATGGGCGTATGGAAAGGTAAAGTAACGATGGCAATATCGTGATTGATCTGCAAATCTTTGACTTCAATTATAATGTGCGATTTTATTTAAGTACCTATGTATTTTTTATTCAGAAGCATTTACGTTTTAGATGATTTCCATAGGTTGATAAGATACTTGACCTGTATTCATTTAATACGAATAATCTCAAACACGCTCTAAAAAACGTATATTTCAAACGTAAAATTGTAACACCATTTCAACACGAAGCTATTAATTTTTACTATGACACCTAGAGGAACGAATTATGAGACGACGCTTCCAGCAAATTTTATATTCCTGTCAGAATCCTACACGCAATCCTGAATTATTCATAGTGGAGATCCGCACTTAAAATGGCAATCTGTCCTCGAATGTAACATAAAATGTGGTTTGTATACGGTGGAGAAACTATGTATTCTACAAATAAATACGATATACCGAACTAGTGTTTAATGACCGTCGGGTCAGGTATTGACAGAGCGCTTTGACCGTTTATTCGGTACGCTCTGTGATTTATACGTCTACCGTAGGGTTGCCCATTACACAGACATATTAGGTTAAGTTTACCGATACGCACGCCTTATATAACATGTCAATGTTTGCAGAGTCGTTATCTTTTATATATGTATGAGATTGAGGATATACGAGTCTCAATGGCATTAATATATTCGGAACTTAAAAATGCTTTTGTTCGGATTTTGTGTTACTAGGTATTACTATGTATATTTATTTATACTGTTGTTTTAGTTTTAAGAGTGCTATGCTGCTGTGTTCCTCCTATTATTATTTGTAAGTTCAGTACAAAGTGTCAGGGCCGGCAACGCGAAGATCATCATCAGGTATTCCAAGCGTTTATGGCTATAAACGCTGTAGGCTGAACCGTAGGCCGTAAAATAATTTATTGCATCCTTTCAAAGTGATCCTGCAAGTTCAAATAACCTAATTTATATTTTGCATTAGTCATCTAGACCATTTTACCAAATATGTAATGTATTCAAGAAAGGGAACAAATCGGATATTAAAAACTTTGGGCTAATTGCTATAATACTCGGGTTTCGTCTGAAACTCAAAACATTTTAAAGAAAAACTAAAATACTATTATTCGATGCGCTAGTCCGAAGCTAATTGGAATTTTGCAGTGTCGTTTGAAATTCTCAGTACGCCGTACATTCCCAGCGTCGCGAAGACATTCAAAGGAGTTTTACCAGGCGAATTGCTTTAACTTCACAGGGATATCCCACAGATGCCCTTATAATCAACGATTGTCCTTTTATTATAACATGCAGTCATTACGCGATCGCCGTACGATGCACGATTTAGTACTACTTCACAAATGTATTAATGGCTCTATTCAATGTGAAGCCATACTGGAATGTTTGTCTCTAACAGTGCCATATCAATACCCTAGAAAACTTATCGGTAAAATTCTTCATCTACCACCCTGCAGAACTTACCTAGGCCGACATGCGCCGATTCCCAGAATATGCGCTGAATACAATGAGATCGGCACATTAAACCCTGACCTTGATGTGTTATCTGACTCTCTTGCTAAATACAAAAACAAAATATTATCAACAATTCCATCGTTTAAGGATTGAGCTATGTATGTCCAACAAATTGCATGTTTTTTGTTATTTTTTGTTTCATTTTATATTTTTAAAATTTTTATATTTGTCGGAGAATCATCGTCTTCACGGTCACTCATTGTGGGTATCAGCAGGGCTCCGGGCAAAGAAATAGCACTTTGTAGGTTAATAAGATGATTTATTAACATAGATAAGGTAAATCACGATTACAAATTATCACTTCTCACTTAATCACTTTTAAATCACAATACACAGAACAGTTCCTAGGCTAATGTTACTTGTTACACGCACAGTACGATAATCATCGGAATTACAGAATGCGTGCTCTTTTATTAACGTTTACCCTCCCCAGTCTAGGCTCTGTACACGTCTTATGACGTTTGTGTGTTGTTGACGTCCCGTACTAATGACCCGGATGCGACACGGCCATCCTGTGTTGCACACGTCCTCGTGTGTTAATCTGAAGCAAAAGAAATTACCACACAGTATCATTCACGCTCGGTCATATCTGACCTACTCTATTATGTCTCAATAAAACAGTCTCGTTAATCATCAATCATTTTTATTCTTAATATAACATTCTGTAACATCGTTACTAAAGGTGAACAGAAAATAAATGACTGACTAATGCTGCAAGTTCTACCCATACATTACACGTAACCAGTAATAAAGTCAACCCTGTGACAATGATACGCGACACACATGTGCATACACTGACTATAATGGATCAACAGACGGTCATCCCTGTGACTGAAGCGCAACATATACGCACACACACACACATACGTCAACCCTGTGACTATGTGAGTCCACCAATACAGTCATCCCTGTGACTATAAAAAATCAATACAGATTGTCATCCCTGTGACAATAACAAACAGTCATCCCTGTGACTATAATAATTAAACACATTGTCATCCCTGTGACAATAACATACATTCAAACAGTTATTCCTGTGACCATCGCTCACAATCATTATTCAATCGTTACTTTAGGGACTTGCAGCAATGTCAGAAAAATTATCAGAATTTAACAAATTACAATGATCATTTAATTCAACAAGTACTCGAGCTTCTGGCATCTTCCTAATCCTATCATGCGCATACTTATAAGTTCGTTTTGAATTTATAGCCTTTAATAGGTAGCGATCACCATCCAGAACTTCCACTATCTTAAATGGACCCTTGAATTTTGGATCTAATTTGGTTTGATTTCTCTCTTCATTCTCAATTAATACAAACTCACCTACTGTAAATTTATTTAGTTTTGCCTTTGAACTATTAAACCTTTTCCTGTCGTATTCAGCCGATTTTTCTATTTTGTTTGCTGCGTCTTTTCTAAGTACATCTAAATCAATACACATCTCCTCGCTCTCGACGTCGCTGGTCATCAAAGACAGTGGCCTGGCCACCTTACCGACCATAAGCTCGAGTGGTGAGCATTTAGTAACTCTATTGACAGTACAATTAAGAGCCAATTGCACGTCACCTAGTGAATCCTGCCATGATTTATCAGAGTTAACCTCTACAGCCGTAAGCATCGACTTCAGTACGCTCATGACTCTTTCAACTTGCCCGTTCGCACGCGATGAGCCAGTGGCAATTAAATGAAGGTTTATATTTTTACTGTGGCAAAATTCGCGAAATTCTTTGCTCGCAAAACATCTTCCTTGGTCAGTGATGATACGAGTGGGTGTTCCGAAAAGAGCCACGCTTTTGGTTACCGCTTGTATACTACTTTTTGTGTCAATATTAGTAGTGTGATACAATAAAACAAATTTCGTGAAGGCATCGATTAAAACAAAAGCGTATTCTTTTACATCATTTTTCCCACTGAGTTTGCCTGTGGCATCTATGTGAATAGTATGCCATGGTGATGCAATTTTAGGTATAGGGTGCAATTCGGCTTGGACTTTACCTGATCGGGATTTAGCTACTTTACACGTTACACAGTTTTCTACAAATCTTTTTACATACCGCGACATTCCTTCGAACCAATAATGATCATACACTTTCTCGAGCGTCTTCTCCCAACCAAGATGAATAAGGGAATCATGAATGTTGTTTATGACTGACCATTTCAATGAATGAGGTACAATCGGAAGACACCTAGTCCTACCATTCCTTTGAACCTTTCTGTGCAGTATGCCAGATCTAAGAACATATGTATTGGCTAAACTATCTTCTAACCTATCGTTACTCAAGTCATTAATTATTTTTACAATTTCACTATCTCGCTGCTGTTCCGCGATTAGCCAATTTGGAGAAAGCTCAACTATATTTACTCGTTTGGGCTCTACTTTACTGCTAGGACGACTGTTATTTGATGAGGATGGTAAAGGGTTTCGAGATAAAAAGTCAGCATGAGCCATACGTTTGCCTGGCCTATATTCGACATCGAAATCAAAGCACTGAAGATAAGACCACCATCTATGCACTCTAGGTGTCAAATCAATTTTACGTTGGGAAGACTTCAGTGAATTGCAGTCCGTTACTACCAAAAACTTACGCCCATGCAAGTACTGTCTAAAATGTTTGATAGCATTTACAACAGCCAAAGTTTCCAATTCGTAGGAGTGATACCTTGATTCCGCGGGAGATGTACGTTTACTAAAATAAGCAATGACGTGACGTTTATTGTTATGGACTTGAAACAAAATAGCGCCGTACCCCTCTGAACTTGCATCTGTATGTAGTTCTATAGGGAGGCTTGGATTAAAAATTTTTAAAATCGGGTCATTGGTCAGTATTAAAATTATTTTTTGCCTAATTTCTTCATGTTCACGTTTCCAAATGAAATTGCCTTTAAGGGATGTCAATCTATAAAGTGGAGCCATTAAACGCGCAAACTGTACAACAAATTGTCGAAAATAAGAGGCTAATCCTATGAATTGCCTTAATTGCGTAACGGTTTCAGGGGGTGGTAATGAAGTGAGAGATTCTATTTTCCGTTTATTTGGCCTAACATTGCCATTTTCTACCTCATAGCCTAAGAACTCAATTTTTGTTTTTAGAAAAGAGCATTTTTTTGAATTTAACGAAAATCCGGATTTGATAAGTACTTCAAGAACTGTATTAAGTCTGTCTAGTCCTTGTTTTACCGATTCAGCCTGGATCATGACGTCATCAACGTAAACGATGACGTAATCACGTGCCAAGTTTCCTAATGCATTAACGATAGCTCTTTGAAATACAGTGATAGCATTCTTCAAACCAAAAGGCATAGTCAGATATTCATACTGACCATCGGGAGTTATGAAGGCAGTACGCTCTATTGACTCCTCATGGCATGGAATTAAATGGAATCCACTAGCGCAATCAAGTTTAGTGAAATATTTGGCTCCTTGTAAACGTGATATTAAATCTGTAATAATTGGAAGGGGGTACCTATCAGAAATTGTATTTTCATTAAGCTCCCTATAATCGATACACATCCTATCGGACCCGTCTTGTTTTTTAACCAACAAAGCTGGGCTAGCGAAAGGTGAACAACTCGGTCGAATTATATTTGCCTGTAAAAGTTCGTCAACTTTACTACGCATAACGTTACGCTCCTCAATAGATAACCTATAAGGACGTCTTTGAACAGTTTTGCTTGGATCTTTTAGCCGTATCTCTAATTCACCCGTCGTAACACGTGTTGTTGGCATACCGGTCACAAAATAGTTTGAGTAACTGTTTAATATCTCTAAAAGCTGTGATCTATGTTCAAAGGGTATATCTGTATCAATACAGCTAAAATCAAGCGAAGAGTTCTGGATAGTGCAGCTATTAACAACATTACTTTTTAACAATTGAAAACTAGTACTCGTCATCACAATCGAAAATCCTAAATTCATAATTTCACGACCAATCATTATATCACTGCGTAAATAAATATCAGGTAATACATGTAATAATAATTCCAATGAGTGCTCATTAATTATAACCTCAACTAATATTTGTTCTATTGATTTTATACTACCTTGGCCAATACCAGATAACGAAACAATATTACAACTACGTTTCCCACGAAATTTCGTAGCTAAACTTTCCTTTATTAATGAACACTCAGCACCAGAATCATAGTGAAAAACATAAGACTCACCGCGATGTTGAAGGTATCCAGTAGGAGGTTCTACTACGCACAGGTCGACTCGACGCTCTGCCTGTGTACTAGCGCTGGTGTTGCCACCGCGGGTACCAGTTCCCGTCGTACAGCGGCTAGCCACATGACCCAACGCTCCGCACTTGAAACATCTAATGCTCGATGGCTTATCTCCACGATGAGAAGTGGAAGCGATGTCTGATTTCACAGGAGATTTCGGCTTGTAATTTTTGGGCCTTGATCTACACTCAGCCTGCCGGTGACCCAATTTTCCACAACCGAAACACTTCGACGGTGATTGCTTGTAGAATTTTGTTCGTTTGCTGACAGGTGTCGGCAACGCCTCTGCTGCAGGGGCTTTTCGCTTTTTATACGAAAACGCCTGTAATTCTTTTTGTAATTGCTGCCGGGAAGTAATCTCTGTGGTAAAAGCAAGGCGTTGTAACCGTGAATCATATTGAGAAATATGCGCCAGGGCGGTCGCTACGGCGATCTGTTCTTTGGTGCAATCTTTCCAACGACTCATTAAAGAGGTTATAATTCGACTTGCACACGCAGCTAGCGACTCGTTATCTTTCAATTTTTCGCTATGTAAGTCGATAAGAGTGCCTGCACATGTATCTGTGCATATGAATCTTGCAGTAAACAGGTCTTTAAATTCTGGCCACGTTATCCCAGGGTAAAGTATTTGAGATAGCCATGCCGATGCGGTACCTTTTAGGGCCTTGCTGATGATAACTACTAGTTGGCCGCCACGTGGTGGGTTATCTTCGAAACAAATATCCGCCGTTGCACACCAAGACCTCGCGTTACTTTCTTCTTTATCGGGGTTAAACTCTGGTAGGGCAAAACGACGGCTCGATTCTTGCGGTTGTAACGTAGTTATCAGTGCCATCATATTTTGGTTCTGCTTCTCGATAAGTTGACGCCATAACTCTTCACTATTCAACGATTTCTCAGCCCGTTGGCATCCCACGTCTGATGTCGGAGAATCATCGTCTTCACGGTCACTCATTGTGGGTATCAGCAGGGCTCCGGGCAAAGAAATAGCACTTTGTAGGTTAATAAGATGATTTATTAACATAGATAAGGTAAATCACGATTACAAATTATCACTTCTCACTTAATCACTTTTAAATCACAATACACAGAACAGTTCCTAGGCTAATGTTACTTGTTACACGCACAGTACGATAATCATCGGAATTACAGAATGCGTGCTCTTTTATTAACGTTTACCCTCCCCAGTCTAGGCTCTGTACACGTCTTATGACGTTTGTGTGTTGTTGACGTCCCGTACTAATGACCCGGATGCGACATATTTTATGTATGTTGTTGTGTATGTGTACCTAATAAATAAATGTATATGTATAGTCATGGACAAAGTTTTTCTTGACTTTAACAAAAAGAAAACATAATAGTAGGTACGATATACGATCTTAATAGAATACGTTTTATTTTACTATCACTTAATTATGCAGAACGCTTCTGTTAGATTTTGAGGCAGCTAACAGTAAAACCTACCTGACGGTACCCAATTAGCATCTGCACCGTTATGTTTGTCTTTGGTGTAAAGCTAAGTAGCAGGTGTATATAAAATATAATCAGGGAAAGTCCATGTGGAATTTTGTGCGGCTTCTTCTCACAATTTTTACAATAATTTTTATTTTTACCTATTTTGTACCTAATTCATCTATACATAATAGATAAATTAGGTACAGATCAGGTGAAAATAAAATATTATCATTGCTGTCTCCCTTTTGGAAAATTTGTTACTAACTGCTATACAATAAAACAAAACCAAGTAAATGGCGTAGGAGTAAAATTATATTATTATTTACACTATCAGAAAATTTATTTTGATAAGCTGATTACCTAATACTAAAAACACGCCCGATGCTTTCTCTATACGGGAAGAGGCCATTACCCTTACGCATAAATACGCATACCTAAATAGGTTAATAATAGGTACTAAAAAATCATTTACTACAAAGGAATTTAAAGAAAAAAAACCCGTAGATATTTAAGCGTTTAAATCAACAGCAGTTTCCATTTTTCAAATAAACAATAAAAGTTGCCGACGTCATTAAAATTCCCACAATGCAACCATAATTCACTGCCAATTTAATTAACATTGGGCAGATGGTTTTTAATTAAAATTGAGTCGTTTTAAAATATCCACGGTACAGGTAGGTTATAGAGATGTATCTTAGAAGAATTCTCTTAAAACCTATACTATTCTAAAGAGAAAAGATTTGATTTTTGTACCTGTTTGTTTGCAGCAATTTAACTAAAAATCTACGTTACTGATTTAAAAATACGTTCAGAAATTTTTTTAGAAATCAATAAACGAAGCGGGTGACATAGGCTATATTTTAATATGTTTAACATATATATTTTGTTTAGCTTATTTAAGAATTTTAACATTGTAAATTTTCAAAACAGAAGAAAGCAAATGTAGATTTGTAGAATGACATTTCGCAGACGTAGGTAATATTGTTCTTACTCATATTTTATATACTAGGCGTTTGTTGTGAGACCGAATGAAACATTTGATACCGAAGCGAGGCGAGGGCGGACGTGTAGTATAGTTATAAGGGTTTGTATCAGGGTGTTCTAATAATTTCAAGAACTTTCATAAATTATACCATCATTTTATAAAGTTAATTACATTGACGTAGAACAAAGACACAATAGTCAACAATCTACGGTGAAATTCTCTTTGTTACATTTATTAGGAAAATCAGACAAATTAATTTGTCGAAAAGGTCAAAGTAATGTTAACTCTTTCATGGATAGTAATGTAGACACAATAGATGTTTTGTTGTCTTCACGGCCATATTCCAATACTGTCCCGAAACGTGTTAATATATAGCAAAAAATAATGGTGATGTAGTATGCTTTGTTTTTTATTCTGTGTGTATCTTACACGTAATTAGGAGTCGGAATAAATAAACAAATATACAAAAAATCAAATCTTTTCTCAGTATATGTAATACTAGCTTTTGCCCGCGGCTTCGCTCGCGTGAATATCGGTTTTTCCAATAGACCGTTTATATTGCTTAAATACTGTTTTCCATACTATTTCTTATATCCTATTCATACAAACCCTCTTTCACCTACCTAAAGATATCCCCCGTAAAAAGAACAGTGTGATTTGATGCATAGCAAATTTAATAATATAACTATGTGATAATACTTACATGTATATATATTTTATTAAGAGTTTTAAACAATGAAGCACTAATAATTATAAAGCAGGAATAATTTTAGTATAATATGAATTGAATTTACAACTAACACCAAAAATTGAAAAAGTAAGAACAATTGAATTTCACTGTATTTTGTTTATTACAAAATAAATTTAGGTTATACCTTAGCCTCAGGTGGTGGAGGTTATGCTATTAAATTGTAGCTTATTTGAAACGTTTGTATTTTTAACATAGCGCCATCTATTGAATACTTACTCAACCCAGTCAACAGATATCGTCATCTGTTGGAATCGTTTGAAGCTAACAGATAATTGTGACTGTCAAATAATAGACAAATTATTTGCAATAAAATAATATTGCGACTATAAATTGAGATGTAAGCTATCCTATCTTTCAATTTAGATCAAATTGCAGACGGTGTGCAAATCAAATTTAAAATTCAGTTCAGTAGTTTAGGAGTCCATCGCGAACAAACAGCGTGACACGTAATTTTTATACATAAAGATTAGTTCAGATAATAGGTATTAAATATTTTAAACTCACACGATTTGTACACATAACTATATTTATAAAACGGTCTACTCGTGTTAGAAAATTATTATAAGGTGTCATACCTCTTTACCCGACGTTTCGGTCGAATTACACCGACCATGGTCACGGGCTGACTGATAAATATAGTTAATAGGTATTAAGTAGTGTAATGTAAAATTTACGGTAGTAGATCCTCGCTGATTTCAGCATGGATCGACTGGAGAAGTACTGCCCTCTCATAGAAGATCAACGTAAGAGTACTAACTAACCTACCATTGCGTTTTTGCATTTCGTACAGTGAGTGAAATCGCTGAAGGCCCAATTACCTCCCTTTCCTCTTTTTTCAACTCCCTCATTCCCTCCACCTACCCCATTTCCAGCCGCCGTAGTGTTACCATACCGGCAGCAGTTTGAGACGATGGCTTTTGGTATATAACCCTCTTTAATCCTTTCACCTATCCCACTACTTTCACGGTAATCAGCGGCCTCGCAGACTCTGGGAGTGGTAAGGGGGGGTCAGGGAGTGGTAACTGTCGCTCATAGACGACTCAGAGTCTCTAGCATTGCAACCAATGCCAGAGACTCTGAGTCGTCTATGAGCGACAGTTATCACTTACTATCGCGTGGGCTATTTGCTTGTCGGCTACAGTCAGCAATGAAAAAAATACTTGAGACTAAAACGATAATGAAGATGATTGCGGAACAGACAAACAGACGCGGATTGTTGATGTGTTCAAAATGTAAAGAGCTATAAAAATGAATTCTGTTTGAAAGTTTTTTCGGCATGTTCTTACCTTAAGGCAAACTATAAAAAAATGATAGGTAGAAAAATAAAATACAAGCAATTATTATTGTTATATAACCTATACTATTAAATAAAGCCGAAGAGCTTGTTTCTTTGTTTGAACGCGCTAATCTCTGGAAGTACTAGTCGGATTAGAAATTTTTTTTTGCGTATGATAGCCCAGTTCTCGAGGAAGGTTATAGGCTGTGTATAATCACGCGAAGGAAACCGCGCCGCAGAAAGGTAGTTGTTATATAAAATAAAATGTAGATAAATTTATAAAAATATGACACTACAACATAATACAGTGGAATAAGTGGCGTGCATTGGTTGTCGGACTGGACAGACAGGCTGCAGGCATTTGCCTGCAAATGCAAATGGAGTGAATTTTTACACGCAAAATACAATAATTATAAAGAGATTTTCACCCATAAATTAGTCGTAGTAGTTTATCAACATGTCTAAGAGATTGACAAAGATATCGCATTTTATGTTTTTTAACAATTAATTGAACGGAGCCAAATCTAATATGAACTCTAAATTCACAATACATGATCCTAAATTACCTATCGTTCTCAATAGCTTTCTTTAGAATATCTCACTTGAATCTACGTGATTAAAAACACGATCAATAAAAAGCTTGTATAATGTTTCGTCATAAGTTAAATAAACCTGAGTTTTTTGTGCCCGAGGCGATCTTGTTCAAAACTCGAGGGTTCTTGCACGACGGCCTCAATAACCAAGGCCTTCTTTATCCTCTCTCTGACAGGTAACTTTGCCGCGACAAGGATACACCTTATTCACTTTTAAATCGATATCTTTGAAACAAAACACGAGCACGTTGCTGTTTTTCTTAAAAGATTCCTGTAAGTATTTGTTTCTTTGTACAAATGTTGGTATCGTAATTTTCCTCGTTTCTTATTTTTGTTTGTAACTCGAGTATTTTTATATTTAATTTTACCAACAATCATTTAAAGTTGATATTTTATAATTAATGCGAAATCGAAATCTATAATATGACTCGATACTATACAGTTCTTGACATAAATACTACTACTGATTAGTACCTACTGTATTATAAAAAATACTGAAATTATTTAGTAAGAAGTTTTAATTATTGTTCCATTTTCATTTTTTATATTTAAAATCACGGATAAGAAAATAGGTTCACTCACAATGCCCATGACATTTATCATATTATCCGAAAGACGTCCACTGCTGGAAATAGGCCTTCTAAAATTGTCGCCACCTTGACCGGTCGTGAGCCGCTCATATTAAATAGTAATACGTATAAGTATGCTTCTCTATAAAAAGACTAAAATCAATGATTTGATCAAAGAATAACAATAGGAATGTATAGAACAAATTGGCAAGGGCTATGGGAGAACACGAAATGATGACATTTGGTACGGGTCCATTTAGCGAGATGGTTTTATTATGAAAATCGGTTCGCGAGGGACATACCGCCGCATCTGCCAGGCCGCGTACTGAAGGGAACTTGGGGATTTGGCCCTTCTAAGGCTTCTTCATCAACTCAATCTTCAGCGTTTCATGTCACCCTAGAGACAACAATAGTTCAATATTGAGTATTGGTACAGTGCATTCAGCTATGATTTTATGCTATAAATAATTGAAATTGATAAACAGAATATGCGTTAAAAATATAATACTTAGTATAAAAGGGTACGTTAACAAAAATAAAAGCCGGTGATGTAGTTATTATGAAAAGCACCAATTTATTTTCTTGGTTTTATTATATTCAAGTTGTTATATATGGGTTGGTAACTGTAGGTACTAAAACCTATGTAATTATGGTGAATAACGCTGACATGCAATTCCAAACATTGTATTTAATCAAATGTGTTCAGCGTTTTTATTAATTAAAGATGAAATTTCACGAAACAATAGGACTCATTATTAAAGAGTTATAATGACCAAAAAAGGCTTTACTTTGTGTTCTAGAGGAGAAATGAATAATGAAATATTTATGAATGACGGATTTATTGAACACCATTTGTTACATATTTTTACTTTTAATCAAAAGAGAATCTGGTTTCGAATAAGGAACCACATAATTTCATTTCGTGGCTGTCGTAAAAGGCGACAGGAAGACGAAGGTAATGGTAGTTATTTTACTATTAAAATAACGCAACGCTAGTTTCCAATGTATTATTTGCATTTATATAGAACTGTAAACGCAATGATTTCTTATTTTTTATACAGCTTTCACCTAATTCTAAAATGGTAGCAGAACATATTTTTAAAATATAGCTCCAATTAAACGATAAAAATTAAAAACCGCGAAATATGACACTAAATTGCGATGTTGCATGGTGTAAAGGTTCTTAAAAGAAAACTAATCACGATTAGACATCTTTCTTTCGGTAATTTCATAATCATTTTTAGAGCACGTTTAGGTCTATCTGATAATGGGATCAGGTATTAGCATTAAACAAAAAAGAAACCGCAATGACCCGTAACAATAGTACTCATAGTTCAAAGTTTTGCAAGCTTCCACGTAGTACTCACATCTATGAATAAAATGGCAATCTCATGATATCATATAACATGAATAAACAAATAGAAGCTGGGATACAGATATACATAATATTATGATAATATCAACTCTGTTACGTTACGCACGCGAACCAAATACGTTTACGATTTTATTTAAAGATAGAACTATAATACAGGGGCTTTCCTAAATTACAACTACATATTTCTATGTTTTTGTCGAAAATTCATACAAATTCAAATATCTTGATAAGATTTATAACACAAATAGCAGCCGGTTTATTTCACGTTAATATTATAAAGCAGTTCAAGAAGGACTTCTCTAGTCTATCATTATAATTACGTTTACATTTCTGAGTAAATCTTGGTCGGTAGATCAAACGTCTTAACCACTTACCAATAGGCCGTTTGGTTATCTGTCTCCATTAGCTACAAGAACAAACTTCTTAAGAAGTCGATTATTTTCTTAAAATCAAAAATCATTAACTGATTTAAAAATAAAATAAATTCAATTATGTTTACGTTGTATGACGTCATAAAATAAATAGGTTGCATGATATTTGATAGACGTACAGTATTCACGAAGTGGGCCTGCACTATACCGAATTAGGTCATTATTTCAAATTTGATAAATTTCGTGATACTTCACTATAGTTTGTGTTTAGTATTCGCGCTGTATAAGCTAACTTACTCAAGATAACGGTTTCAGTATTCAACTGTAAATGTAGAAAGCGAATGTAAGTGTATAGTAGCTCGCTGGCTAAACTCTTTGCATAAATCACAATACCACATTCGGAGCGCAGCTAACTTCGTTCATTAATTGCTCACTGAAGCGCTAGGAGTTTTGCCAAGAATATCATATCCATAGGTGGACAAACACACCAAATGTTTAAAAGGATTTTGGTTTTGAAACCATTCAAAATAAGATTGGATTTGCAAAAATGTTAACAAAAACAGTTCTAAAAATATAGGTTTGAAAGGTTTTTTAAACGAAGAATAAAAACGTTCTAAAATCTGCAGAAAATATTCAAATCACGAAATGAACCAACGAGTCAACATAAATAGATGTTATCGAAAACGATCAAGTTTTCCATAGTACAGATATTTTCGAAGTATTAAACTATTAACGACTGCCACATAGAGGTCCCGGGTTCGACTCCCGTACAGTAACTAGACCTGTAGATTGTTGAGCTATAAAAACCATTTATATGATACATAAATTGAATTTTGACTATTAAATTGTTTTAATAGTCAAAATAATAATGTGTAAAAACTTTATGCCCTGGGTTGATACAAATTTTGGTCTACATCTTTATAAAACTTAGAATAAAAATTATCGGGCTCTTACATCAACAATTCTTCTGCTATGAGGCAGGATGACTAAAATTTTTTGGGTTATATAAATTTTTTTTTGCGAATTTGGACTTTCGAATATACAGATCGATATAGAAAAATTCTAAACAAAATATAAATAATATATGCAAAAGTAACACTGTCCGTCTATCTGCCTGTCTGTTACGCTTTAACGCCTAAACTACTGAACCGATTTTGATGAAATTGGTTATAGAGATAGATTAGACCTCGGGGAACAACATAGCCTATCGTGAAAAATGGCATAAAGGGGTTGAAATAGGGGATGAAAATTGTATGCAAAATCTTCAATGTATAAACAGAGATAGAACCGACATTCACACGGGCGGAGCTGCAGGCAACACCTAGTGGTATGTATACCTCAATTTAACTAAAATGGTTTATACGCCAATTCAACCCAAAGGTATTGAGAGGTAACATAACGGTAAGCAAGTCTCACAAATATTATAGTATTTCTTTGGTTCCAAATTCAACTGTATCTGTCTTGGGCAGCATCCGCATTTTTCAGTTTTGTTTACACCTTTCTGATTTATTAATATTCCAATGTCGTTTTGTATCACTCTACTCCTCCCTCGTTCTTTTGAAAGCGTAGGAACCTAATTCCGGCGATCAAGGTTATTGTTACACTCAATATAATTTATACAAAAGTTTTTATTAAAATTATAAATCGATGCACCGTTTATGTAAGTAAAAATGTTTATTAAATCTATTTAATTACTAAAATAGGGATGTCGTGCTTTTGATAAATAGGTATTCATTAAAATGCTTGTACAGTGTAGTGACTATCACGCATCTTGTGCAAAATTAATGCAGCTTTTCTAAGCTTCCGTTAATGCCTCAGAGTTATCTCTACGTACACGTTGAATCACCCAGACGGGTCATTCAGAAAAACACGCTAATGCGCTTACAGGTGGTTTTATCTGAAACATAATCTATGTATATTTCTTGTAAGCAGTGTAATTTCATAACATCCAATTTATTTTTTCTGAGCAAAATCTATCTAAATCTGAAATATTTATATATATTTAGCACCATATTGTGAAAAAAACAAGTATCGTGAAGACGTCATTATTTACCAAACTTGTAATCTTTCAATCTGTACTTGACTGACAAAGAAGAGGCTTCTTACTAAGATGGGAAAACGATAGCCCAGATTTAAATGGATGAGGGTACCGTAGGATCAAAGAAAGTGAAATTTTATTGACGGCCGAAAACGTTTGCACGAATAAATATGTCTCCTAGGAGCCAAGTAGGGATTTTTGTCGACATAATTCATTCTTTCCTTTCCGAAAAAGCATTTACTAATGGATTACGTGAAATATTACACGTCTTCAGTAATCTATTTGATTGTACTTGGTACATATTGTTTGTGTTTCATTTTAGTTTGTTTAAAATAGCTACCGCTAAGCGGTAGGACTGCCTGCAGATGTTAAAGGAATTTCTGTTTTTTTTTATTAAGTATAGTGTTTATAAAAAAAACACTGGAATAGTTTTGCAATGATCTAAATTTTTGTCGAGTTGTTTAATATTAATTAAACAAGCGTCTGTTTTAAGTTAACGAGATGAATTAATTTCTCCACATTTTATACACACGAACACTGTTTGTTACTTTTCGGTTATGATTATGAAACAAAAGACCAAAGCATTTTATATGCGAGAAAATATTAAATTTTTCTTTATGAAAACAACTAGCGCGCGTAAAAACTTTTAACTAACCGTCTCAGATGAGCCATTTTAAAATACCTTTGCAAAAAATTAAAAATAACTTGGTAAATGTAAAATAGTGGAAATCTCGGGCGGAACAGAAAATCTCGCCTTGGCTACATTCAAATTGCATAACTAGGTGTATTAAGTAGGTATTTAGCTCCGTTCGTGCCCCTGTTTTGCAGTACAAGATGTCAGATTTGAATTATGATGCGCTCGAGGCTGTGTAGGCAAATCCCACTGGGTTTAAAGATTACTGCATGCATTAATGACATTGTTCCAGCAAGTTACATACATAAATATGTTGAAGTAGCTCATTTTTCGTGGTAGACTGCAAAATAGCAAGTTATTCAGGCTCTACTTTAAATATAGCTTAGTTTTAAAATAAGTTCTACATATTTGCTCGACAGAGTTATTTTTATAAAAACAACCTAAAACGAGTTTTCTGACAAATCTTTTTCTATTAAAATAACTCACACTTTTATAATAACGTGAATTTGTTACTGATTCTCTGCTCACTGAAAAGAGCTCAAAAGAAACGACTTTGCCTCTAAGCCCATACCTAAATATAATGATTGTATTGGTTAATAAAAAAATATCCAATTAATTCAATCAATATCATTTAGCTCCAGTATTCTGTACGGTAGAAGAAAAATCAGGCCCATGAGTATTTAAAACCACCCCTCAAGTTTTACTACGTTACTAGTTTATTTGACATTCAAACCAAATTGTTTGTATCAAGGCCGATCCGTTAGGGCTATTAAATTATTTACGAGCTAATTAGAAACATTATTGTTGATGAAACTGTTTTCAAAACTATCGTATGTATTGTGAGAGCAAAGTTATCAGTTGTCACGTCCAAGTCGTTGGTGGAACTTGGCCAACTCGGCGATGTCGGTCGACTTCGGGGAACTTTCCGATACACAAACGTTCCGGCCGGGCGGCCCACTGATTGATACCTAATAAAACATAATTAGTTTATTGTTACTTTCGTCTTATTTTGGTCTTGATTAGATGTGGAATAATAAAATATTTACTATTGTTGTTGTTCTTTTGTGTAATGCAGACAACTGGAGAATAAAACTAATTCGACTATCGTCGACTTTTTTTACTGCTAATAGACGTAGATGAGCGTTTCAGCCGATCGATTTACGATTACTTACTGATAAATGTCTCATGGATCTTGCAATAGCCAAAAACGGCATAAAACCATACAACACAGAACGCCAATTACCTGGTAAACGTGTCGATTATAGCAGGACCGCCAGCGGCAGAGGTCTTCTTTCTAAAAAATATACATTTTTGTTTAACTGTACTTAACTTTCGTAATTCGAAAACATATTTAAATGACTAATTGATAGACTTTACATTGTTACACACAAATATTTGTGTCACAAATATTGGTATATTCGTGTCAAACAAATATACGAGAATTGACGATATTATGTCTTGTGTATCTTCGAGTAATCGGGAAACATACATAAAAAAAGGTTGTGACGAATTGAGAACCTCCTCCTTTTTGAAGTCGGTTAAAAATCAATTTAAATGAAAACATTGTAAGTAGTTCTTTATTCCGCTAAATATATATATTTTATAACAATACAAATTACAAACAAACGTTTATATAAGTTTTAAATAGGTACTAATAATAAATA
Organism: Parascotia fuliginaria; assembly: GCA_963082885.1. NCBI lineage: Eukaryota > Metazoa > Arthropoda > Insecta > Lepidoptera > Erebidae > Parascotia > Parascotia fuliginaria. The sequence continues at coordinate 7,722,510 of OY720174.1, read as the reverse complement.
GTAATTGCGAATATGGGTACATGTGGTGAAAATTGGGGGAGGCCTATGTCCAGCAGTGGACGTCTATCGGCTGATATGATGATGATGATGATGGGTACATACATTTTGCAGGTCTTATATGCTATAGCAATTTTGTTCTTTACCACATTCAACCCAAATTAAAAAGAAAAATTGGTAACAGAAATCAATTATACATTCGTTACAATTGTTAATTCGTAAATTGAAACGCTATCATTTATCGACATAAAAGCAGCACTATTGGGTAAAAATACTTAAATTTTTTGTAATGCTTATTCTCATACATTATAAGACATTAAGCATTGGTCGCGATGCTTGTTCAAGGCGGGTCGCGGTCGTTTTTTTTATTTAGATTGCTCCTTACCCTAGTTAAATTCAAAAAGTACATCTTCACAAACCGGAATGACTAAATTGCATATTTAGTCATTCCGGGGATCAGAACGGAATTAAAGAATAAAAAAATATCAGGGGATCAGATCTGGGGGATCAGACCGGAATAACTCAAAAAATAAAATAATAGGATGGATGTGCCAGTCCCAAACCAGTTAAGGACAAATTTTGACTTTGAAATGCTCTGAACTGGTACTAAGTAATTTTAACGTAGAAATGTATATATAAATTTGTTAAATGCTTAATAACGTTGCAATATTGATAAATTATTTACATGCAAATATTAAAGTTTTTTTTATATTTCGTGGAAAATATCAAAAATGGGAATGTGCCTTAGGTTGACCAATGTATTCCAATTAATGACCACTTTTGCACCAATAGTTGACCACTTATTTAATAATTAAGAAAAGGTCTACAATTAAAAATAAAACATTATTTAGTTATACAAATTGACTTTTATGTATTGACAAAGTTTAAGTTATCACAATCGAATACTTAGAATAAAATAAATCAATCTCATCATATTAAGGTAGGCGAATTTTACAAAATCTTATCTTAATACTGAAAAATTACATCCATCCATCCATTACATCCATCAATATTTTTGATTTGCTCTGGAAAGTATTCATCCTCATACTTGACAATTACATAAGATTTCACTTCTAGGGTATCTGCAAGACCTGTAGGTTTTTGAGCATACAAATTCAACGGAATATCATCTTCTGAATCAGATTCCACTAAAATTTGCTTCTTAATCCGATTCCTTTTCAGCTGTTCCCTTTTTTCGTTATCCTAAAGCATTTTCTTCTCAACACGAGCCAATCTTTTCTTTTCTTTATCTTCCTTTTCTCTCTTTGCCTCATTCTAATACTTCACCCACTGAGCCGCACTTATAGCATCCGCTAAGCGCGGCTTTGATAATTTTTCCAGGAGATTTAGTAGACCACAGAATGGCATTGGAAAATGCTGGACTTATTGACATTTTGACGGGTCAGATACAGGATCCTGTTGTTTTTTGAAGTGGCTCTGGCGTTTAGACCAGGAATCCCATAGTTAACTAAATTGTTGTATTATGTGGCTCACTGTTTCCAGTAAACGTTCCTTTGTTATAAGGATTCCCTTTATAGCTTAAGCGTTAATCCATTTAGTCAATAGCTACTCTTCTTGTGTGGTTAAAATAGTTGGTGGACCCATTTTCCGCTGTACAGAAGGGTTATGATATTTTCGGCACGTTGCCCTTATTTAAGGGCAAAGTAAAAATAAATGTATATATGTATCCGCCTGTACTGATTTCGTCGAGACATTTCAACAGATCTTCCTCTCTGTATTAAAAAAAACATCTTTTTGGGCATATTCAATCTAAAACAATGAAACAAAGTAAAAACTTTAATCTGGTCAACTACAGGAACACTTTAGCAAACACCAATAGCAAACCAGTGGTCAATTACTGGAGCACACTGCATAAAACGATTTACATGACAGGTTTAAAGTTATAATTGTCAAACAAAAGCATTACGATGTAATAATAATGTTAAAAAGAACACACCATAGATAACCAGTGGCAAACCACTGTGGTCAACAATAGGAACCCAGTACAAGGAACGCTCCAGTAGTTAACCACCTTCAAAAATACCTGATAATGACATTATTTATTGAAAATAATATCTCATGCCACCTAAATAATGACTAAATATTCTAAATAATACGACTTGATTGCAGTAATTAGAAAATAATAGGTGATTTTAGAAGATTTAACTTACCATGTAGACGTGTACTTCTAACTGTAATGGCGGCCGGAATGCGAGTGAACGAGACACTAGTCTGACAAATAGACTAACGTAGCGATATTTCTTGTTCGATCTCGCAAAAATTATGTTTGGAAGGTTGGTAACAATCTAGGCAACACAATTAAACATTTAAAATATACGAAAATGCCCGCCATTTCTTATTAAAATCAATTAGTCATGCGAGTGGTCAACCACTGGTTCCTGGTTTGGGACTGGCACAACCATCCTACATTGATAGGTACTTATCCGGTTTTGGATTCTCAAAAACGTGTTTAGACAAAGCATTTGGCTGTCAGTTATAATAGACGCAGATTATATAAAACTTACTTCTCATGAACTGGAGCTATTAAATCGCCAACATTTATCTACAACGAAGAGAAAACTCTTACGGTCGGCAATAACAAGACAAGAAGTCTAAGTTCTTCGAGAATGTTATTGCCGTCCTAATGCGAAAATACAAAGAGCATACAGACAGATTACTGTATAGCTTTGATTATGTTGAAATATACTCTCAGTATCCTTCTACTAAGTAATGTAGGTTGTTAAGGACTCAGTTAAGTCAAATATAAGTGAGATCCTGTCGGTGTAATGCTTGTACACCTAACGTTGATACATGGCACAGTCTGTTGTAAACTTTGACCGTACGTTTCAAACTTGTCTATAGTGATATTCTGGTTACGATTTTATTGAAGTAGACTTAATAACTCATCGTCAAACATTATTACACTTTTGAAAGTTAATAAAGTCTTTAATTTATCGCGCAAAGTAATAAACGTTTTAAAATCAAATAAGCCAGATATAATAATATGTTTTTAGATACATATGATTTAATAGATAAATAGACAATTTTATTTATAGGTATATTTTAGGAAATGAACAGCACATACACGTTGAAAGAGCAGTGAAAATAAATAACACCATTCATTCTGAGCACGTGTGTTTGCAGTTGTCAGCTAGCCCGCTGAATCTCGCTAAATAACGCACTACCAGAACCCATGGATTATTTCACGAGTTTCATGTCACATAGCGTGGATGTTTTAGTTCCCATCTCATATAAACATACGAGTCTAGTTTAGTGCTTATTCGTCGTCCGTGTTCGCGTCATAGGGTTGAGTTTTGTGTCAAGAAATGTCAGTCAGCATTAGTCTGATGCTTAAACTTGTGGGTTAATGGTAATGAATCACTCTATAAAAGGCGATAACGTAACAGTGAACATCGGTTACATGCCTGATCATTATTTAGGTATACCATCAGTGATTAGAAACAAGACATGGTGTCAATTAAATGTAGATAATAAATATATGGCACTTGTCGTAATAAATGGGGATTGGAGTACCAGCCTAATAAACAAAATATGTATCTAGATCAATTCATCTTTTCTTTACTCTTCCCCTCACCACTATGACTCTCTTTGTTAAAACTATTGACTTTACAAAAGTAATTTATTTTACATTCAGCATTGCCTCGTGTGAAAAGCAATTCAACTTTTGATTACAACACATTCGGTTGGTTTTGCACCCAGTAGTAGATAGTAAACAACTACGTTCTTATATGAGCATTGAATAATATATTCCGGTACTTTAAGTTGTTACGGAATTGAGGCAAGTTCGCGCTAACTAAACCATTACAATTTAAACTTAGGTATACCAAGTCCGTGGTGATTTCGTCGACTGCAGTCAGTGATGTACTCGCGGCACGCGGATATATAGCGGATATATAGCGGATATTTTAATGGTAATTGTTATTATTGTGCTTACAAAATATACATTACATACCAAAAGATGGCCAAAATTATATATCTACGTATCGCCAAATGAATTACCTAGGTATCATGTAATGAAAAGTGATCTTAATGCTGACTCCGAGTACCATTTTTAAAGAACTGAAATCAAACTATTACTATAACTTAGTTGCCTTGTAAGACACAGAAGGGTAGAGTTAAAAATTTAACCCGACTACACACCATAAGAGTAGATCCAATTATTTATTTAAATATAGGTACAGTCTAATTTTAAAGCAAATGTTTATACGCCAAAAATCTTTTATACTATAGCTCTTTTCATATAATTTCCCATAGCCATTACAAAAAAGTAGCATTCTATTGGTCTCTGAAACTACAACTACACTCCTTGTCTCACATTAAATGGTATCCGGTCCCGTATCCGACGATTACATTGCGGATGGTTCATATCCGTTCATGTCCGTATCCGCACCGCGGTTAAATACAAGCTATCCGCTACATCAGTACTTTGAAGTGCTGAATTTATTACGGAAACTTTCCTTTTCAATTGGAAACTATTTCTCTTTGTGATATTGCATTCGTTTTAGTACTTGTCTTATACATTTTATATACTAAGCCTTCCTACAGACTAGGCATTGCTGTATATAAATATATTCATACTCAAACTACATCATTTTTAGCTTCAAAGTTAGTACGTATCTATAGATTAACGTTCTAGTTGTGTCTAACAGCTTTGCTCGTGTGATGAAGTAATATGAAAGTAGTGTACAACATAAACATAACGTTATCAACATCCAATAGCGCCATCTAGTTTAGATGAGAAGAATTGTAAAAATATAATTGTAGGTAGATAATAATATATTGTGTTGTATTTTCACATAGAAATGAGATGTTTTGCTGCGATAATACTACTCTCTATATAACATTTTATATAATGAAAACATATTTAAATGATCAACGCGAAAAATTTTACCAATACTCTACCATGAGTTAATAAGCGTTTTCCTCGTGGATTTTTCTTAAACAGTATTGAATTATTTTATCAATTTTCTTTTCATGGGATACGCATGGATTTATTATGTACTTTGCCTATGTATTATAAGACAATAAGTATGCACTAAAAAGATAAGTATAAAAAAAGACAGAACTTCTAACGTGTGCTATCTTTGGCTTTCTATGGCCATTGCATAAGCATTTTGAAAAGAACTGTATTAAAATCAAAATCTCAATCTTCCTTCAGCAGATTTTATTAAATAAATAATTTCAATGGCTAGGCGAATTGAAAATCACATGCGTACAATCTCGAGATTGTCCTTCATGATTGAATAAAATAAGTAAATTAAAAACTTTTAATTGAACGTAGGCTGGGCAGATTTTGTCGCCATTAAATCCTCATTCCGCCTCGCCGTGAAATATTGAATAAGTTAGTAAAACAACTAAATTACTATTGCTATAAATTTGACTTAAGAAAAAGTCGGTAGGTACTCTTTGACTAGTCCTTCCTGAGCCACCCTCATCCATTGGTTAGCCGCACCTTTACTAGATCGTCGGTATAATAACCTTGATGTTAAATTGTAATAGGTATAAAACTATCGCTTAAACGTTGTGATAAACGTTGTGCTGCAAGTATATACAATTATACATAACTATGTGTATTTATTATCCAAAATCCTTAAAAGAAAACTTTTTTCGGCAACAATTCAATGTATGTAAAGAGTGAATCTTAAATATGGCAATATTATTTTCTTATTTTGTATTGACAACATTTAAAATTCACACTATTAATCTTGCTGTAAAGCCGCAATACTCGGTTGTGTTTTAATGTACATAACTAGACCAATTTCGTACAGAATATATTACACTGAATTAAATTACCTACGTTGTCACACAACAATGCTTTGAAGCAGACCATTTTTTTACAACGTCGTCAGACTACAAAGCCAGCGTTCAAAAGAGAACAAAACAACACCGCTCCGTCCTTTCTAATTACCGCGAAAGAAACAGCTCTCGAAGAAAACATGTTTCCTATTCCTTTGAATAATTTAAAAGGAATGCGGCAGTAATGTTGCCATCAACAAAAACCGCGACGAAATTGCTATCATATTTTTTAAACGATGATTTAGTTAATATTGCCGTTGTAAATTTATATTTTTATCGCGCGATATTTTCTCGGGAAGTATAATAATAGGTGCCTACGGCCAATTTGCAAGCGCTATAAAGGTCGACGTAAGAGCTGGGAAGGCGGTGAATTTAACTTTAATAAGTTCGCATTGCGCCTCCGTGCACATTGGCGAGCGCATGTAATTGGCATTAAAAATACAAAACTCCGATACATATTGAGAATTTAAGTAAGCACGTATAGCCACGTGCTTGCTCGTAAAAGTCCAAAGAAGCGAGAAATGATAGCGCCAGCGTCCGGTGCAGGATTTAAAATGAATGAAACTCTCCTGGGCACAGGCTTTCATATCTACCAATATTATAACGGCGACACGATCAGATTAAAATTTAAACTTATATTCGCTTTCAAATTAAATACATTTTCCTTTAATCAAAGTTTTGGGCATCTTATCAAAATTAAAGATCTAAGTTTCATTGAATTAAAATATGGCTCCATTAGGTTAATTAAGAAATGTATTGTCAAATCTTTACAATAAATTAAATTGACGTAAATGTATTTTAGTAATTCATTCATATCGAAACAATAATTTTGTTTAATTAGGTTTTTTAGTAATAGGTGTAAATAACTTACGTATTGTATGACGTATGCAGCACGCATATAATGCAAAACATATTTAAATTACTTAATATTATTTAATTTAGAAAGCAGTTAATGCTGGCTGGTAGCTTACCGCCACCTGGTCGGTATGGTCTTATTCGTATGTTAAGCGTTGTGATTGTATCAAACACATCACTTTGCAAAAAACTTAGGTCCTACAGTGAACGTCTTCAGGCTAATGGTGCTTTATATACTACAAAAGCAACAGGCGACGGCGACGTCCATCGCCTATTGCTATTGCTATCATTGTTTTCTCGGCATTGACTGTCGAGGAAACAATGATTTGAAATGAGACTGATATGTAAAGATCGACTTTAGTAACGAAGAAAAGGAGAAAAAAAAGGTGTGCGAATAAGACGTAGAGCAAAATAGATTAGATAATCAATAATATAAAAATTAATCACTGAATGTGTTGCTAAGCGCAAATCTCGAGAGCAGCTAAACCGATTTCGCTAATTCTTTTTTTTTAATATTCCTTGAAGCACGAAGATGGTTCTTACGGAGAGAAAAAAAAACACTTTCTATATCCTATTTAACATCACGCTACTGGCTACGGGAGCAAATCAGTAAGCAAAGACGCGGGTGAAACCGCGCCGCAGGAAGCTAGTTTATAGTACATTAAAATTTACAACATACGTTGTCATGAGTCATAATAGTCAACTGAATAATATTTTTGACAAACAAACATACTCCTAACCTGTTGGTAACCGGTTATTGTATCCTTTCTAGTTTTCTACCTCTACTACTGCTCTTGCAACGTCAGGAGAATTACTCGCACGTTACTAATCATATTTATACTTTACGGTAGTAGATCCACGCTGATTTCAGCATGAATGGGCCGGATCGTCTGGGGAAGTACTACCCTCTCATAGAAGATCGACTTAAGAGTAGTGGTATCCGTACTACTGTGTTTCGTTCGGTGAGTGAGAGCGCCGGAGGCCCAATTTCCCCCCTTTCCTCTTTCCTCACGTCCCTCATTTCCTTCCCCTAACCCCATTCCCAGCCGCCATAGTGGAGGCCACCATAACAGCAGTTTGAAACGATAGCTTTTGGTATAGTGGCCGCCACTTCTGGATTCCACTGACTGCTTACCATCAGGCGGGGTGGAGTCACTTTGGTAGGCTATACTATAAAAAAAAAAAAAAAAAAAAAAAATACATTTTAACTCCTAACTTTAAGATCCCCATCTTTATTTTGTACTTATCTTGGCTTTCTCCCACGCATAAAGTTGTAGTTGTTATAGTCTTAGATAAACCTGAACACCACATAAGACTTTGAAAAACGTATCATGTTTGTGCTTATTTCATGTAGCTGTTGGCAAATATATCCAGATATTTGGGTTAAAGTAAATTCAATAAACTTATTTTGTTTAAATTTGCCTTCAAACTTTTAAACTTCGCTCGAGTCTTACTTGGCGGAATGAAGTTTGAAAATTGCAATTGTCATTCATCGCCATTCCGATTACCTAATTTGAAAGATAAAAGAAATCTCTTTGATACGCAGATTATTTTTAATGTGAATACGTAGAGCGTATCATAAATTGATTAAACGTTTCTTTCTTTTTCAACATTTTCGCTGTTATTTTCATTGTAGACGGGTATAAAAAGATTATACTTACGCAAGCGTCATTGATCAGATTGCCTTGATTTATTTAGTGTTAATCGATTACGTCCTATATTTTATCGGGTACAAGGTTACCCTATTTAACAGTCTTAGTGATATAAGGTATATTATGATGGGAAGAACAAATTTTTATTGATACGCTATGTAAATCCTATTGTTAGTTATTTGGTATTAATCATCAGCAATACTGCAACACTTGTGTAAATAGGCTTTCCCCAATATCTTCTTAACTCTGAGTCGCCTTATCCATCCATGCCTTTACTTTATTATTAAATATATCAACTAAATTTAAAACCCGATAGATAGACATTCATCCTCTTTAAAGTTTAATTATACTCATGGCTTAAAAGTATTTTAGAATTTCAAGTATCTCCCATCACTACTTCATAACTTCAAAGCTCGTTATTCGTGAACTTTAGATCGATCCGGTATCCGCCTGTAGGTATTACCTAAGCGATCACAGTTTGATTTAGGTCAGGTGTAACACGGTACGTTAGTAATATTTAAGGCTGTACTCTAGCTTCCACACCCAGAGCGATTTAGCTCGAAATGTAGTAGAATGGCGAACATTTTTTATCATTTAAATGCTAAGCTTAATAAGTGCTGTTTGTATAAACTATGTTAGTCTGCGTCTTTTGTTCACTTCCCTAGCTGACAAGCTACCTAATAGTTAATGTAACCGTCGTCCCTTGAGTTTCTCTACAGGAACTACATGCTACTCGCTACCTACCGTAAAAATCATTTGAGTTACCTATGCTATGTGCCACAGCTCTGGGAAGGCCTCTAGACCTGTAGCCTGTAGGTATGTTCAAAGCAAACCGTGCTAGGTTAGGTTCGTGATCGACTTAGTGGTGATCGGTGATCGATCAACCATGATGATTGATAACGATGCTAGGCGAATAGTTGCCTAGAACACTCCTCTTGGCAAAGACTTACGTATCACAATACCTTTAAAGTCGAAAAAAGCGATGCATCATTTCATTCTATGCGGCAATTTTGATAACTCACAATACGATTCATATTACTGTTATTACTCATTATCTGTGTAATGCGGTAAAGTACGCCTTCCATGTTTTCTTAGCAGACTAAAAGTATAAGTATTTTTACTTTATGTAAAGCGGTTACCGTAATTACCGTTAATAAGTACGTAAATAGTGTAAACACGGATTTAATAACTTGGTTATGTAAGTCGTAGCGACTGTACCTATCTCAGAAGCGCTTTTACTTAAATGGTGCATTGCATTACAAGTCTCGTTCATTGCGCCCCGGCCTCACTGCCATCCTAACTTTGAAATATGAGTTTAATTTCGTCTCTTGTGACTCAAACTTCACGTGTATCGCCCTGACAAGAAAATCTGATATGAGAAATTGAAAAAAGTTCTTAGGTACTGCGATAATACGTTTAGAGGCTCTAAATAAATATTTTTGTTTGTGTTGGACTAGTTTGATAGGGGTATTCTGTTGTTTTCTTAATTTAAAATGTTTTGTAAATATTTATTTATTAAAACTTCATATACATAAAGAGTATATTGGTGGACTTAATGCCTGAGGCATTATCTACCAGTCAACCAGTACAGTTGGTGCAGAGAGAAATAAAGTAGGTGCATTTGAAGAACAGTACAAATATTTGACAAAGGTTTGAATTTTGCTTAGCTTGCATGATGTATTGTAAGCTGATGAGATTTAGAGCTTTGTGACACGTTATATTTAAATTGTTTAAATTGTTCTAAAATGTTGTGTTGGTTAAATATCTAGTACCTAGTAATTATTTTTATTGTTGACAGTTGCTGAAGTTACCTATTCTTATTCCCTTCATCGATTATTATGTTCAGTCACGTTAATTTTTTTCCTAGGTAATCCCAGACATTATGAAGGTAAGTCATTAACCGTTCTATTTCGGTTGATTGATTTCACTGATGAATAAAGAACACACTCTGGGTTGAGTGTACTTTAACAGTCGGCGTAAAAAGTAATGCCCCGGTAAAAATATTCTGTTCGTGTATTGTTGTAAAGAAAAGTGCGACGAAGAATTAAAATTTCAAACTAAATAAAACCACTATTCATAGCTCTTTGTTCGTATCGCGACGGCTATCGTCGTCATCGCTCTTTTCATATTTTAAATCTACGTTTTCGTTTATACTTATATTAATAACGTTTATCAAAAATAAATGATACCTATAAGTTTATAGTTTTAATCAACCTTATATTTTGATGTTATTTTACTAAATAATAGAATTACACTTAAATAAATAAATAAAGAAAAATCTTAATTTATTTAGGACTTGAAGTTGGCTGTCAAGCTAACCGGTTGCGTTTGAGTATCAATATGAGTTTTTTGAACATTCAAAGCTGATTAGTAAAGCTGCTGATCAAGTAGTATTAAGTTGCTGTACCCAACTGACTAGAGCTGATCGTAGTTTCAGCAAACAACGAAAATTATAATTAGATACTATTTCAACATTTACGTTCAATATAGTCGCATTCTAACCATATTTACTGCCCATTACTTTGATAACCAGTAAATACTTACAACTTGCAGTGATAATAATATCCGTATCACGACACAAGTCACGTTCTGGTGCAAAGCTGTTTAATATTGCATCGGAGCTACGACACACCGGCCGCCACAGACGCTAGTAAAGGTTTTCTCACAAAATGAAGTCTCTCTGACATTACGTCGACGTCGCCTATTGTTACACGACAGATACACCTACCTACTTCGCCAAAACGAACTGACATAATATTCAATTTTCAAACTAAATTTCCTGAATATGTGGGTATTTAAACAAGGTTGATAACGCATGAAGACAAGTGAAAACACTTTGCCAAATAACGATCACTGACATAGATAATTATATTTTTGAGCACAATTTAATTTTTGAATGTGTGCTCTTTTATTGCCAATGGTATCTGACACATGAGAGAGCAATGGTCATGCATGGTTGCGGCGTCAATACCTTCTTTGGTGAAAACTTATGTCCAGCAGTAAACGTCGTAGGACTAGGTTAGTCCTACGACGTTTACTGCTGGACATAAGTTTTAGCATCGATACTTTACACAACGTTACCTTATAATGAGAAAATAAAGTTTGCTTATGTCCACCTTGCTAATGCATACATTGCATGTAGTAAAATTAAACGATAAGCGAGCTATTAATTTAAGTTTATAAAACAAGGATTGAATAAACTTGCACGTGCTAAGTACAAAAAACTAACTTAAGGCGAGGTATTCCTGGAGATATTCACTCGAAGGTAGTATCTTTGAAAGATCCTAATTTCTATTATTTACTTTTATGAGTGTTATATATTGTATACTTGGTTCTAACAAGTCTTCACGTCTTAAATACTGTTTAAATTAACCAATTACTCCTAGTAGAGTCGTAAATAGACACTGAAGTGTGTAAAAGATTCACTTATCGAACCATAACAAAGTCTCTGTTTTATACAGTCAATATTAGTCGTCACCCGGCAATTCAGAGACGAATTCACCGCGCACTAGATAGCACCTAAAACGAATACGTGTATCTACTTACTTTACTAGCTCGACTAAGTTAACCGAATGATAGCGATAAAAACCATGAACTCAAGAAGCAGCGTTCTGTGATAGATAAGACTGACATCAATCTTCATTATCCTTGGCTATAGAAAAATCACAGAAATGTAATAAATAGATTAGGGTACGTATACGGTAGTAGATCCTCGCTAATATCAGCATGAATGTGCCCGGATTGACAAGAGATGTAGGTACTACCCTCTCATAGAAGATCGACATATGAGTAGTAGTATCCATACTATTGCCTTTCGTTCGGTGAGTGAGAGCGCCGAAGCTCTAATTTCCCCCTTTCCTCTTTTCTCACATCCCTCATTCCTCCTTCACCTATCTCATTCCCAACCACCATAGTAGAGAGGATTCCACTGACTGCTTACTAATAGGCAAAGTAAAGTCACTTTGGTAGGCTAGTATAAAAAAAAACAGTATCAGCTCGCAAACCATGAGGAGACCTTTGTTTTGCAGTAGGACAGTTCGAGTTAAAAAAAACCTGCCTATTATCGCACCGCAGAGTAAAGAATAGAAGCCATGATCATTCACTACTATTCTTGCTCAAGACAGATCGACAGTTTAAAACTTTTATTTTATTTAGATTTTATTGCGCTATTTTCCGTACGTATTTCCAAATAAACTTAGCAAGTACTTAATAACGTACATAATAGGAATTTGAAAAAGTTACATTATAGTACTACTAAGTACGGAGTTAAAACCAGACACACAATAGATGGAAACTACGGACTACCTATATTAACCTATACCTTGCAATATTACGCAACCAAAACTTATTATCAAGTAAGGGACATAATTGCACCATGGCAACAATGTCCATAGGTACCGCAACATTATTATTGCCAAAGTTGTAACAACATATACGTGGGTGGGCGGCAAACTAATAATTGCATTACTGAAAGTTGTTAATACTACGGAAAGTCATTCTGTGACGCCATTTATACGAAAGCGTATGTTTACCTTATTACCGGATGCATGGCGAGTTTGTCATTGATTTCAAGTAGGTATTTCATGAGTTCTACCAACTAAGTATTCGTTAACCAGTTGCGACTGATTATATATCAGCGTTTACCATATCTTCATATCATCTGTTCTTCACAGCCATTACTCGATATTGGTGTCCAGTAATTGGCTGTGTAGAACTGATTCGTTACGATGGTAATATAATTATAGATAGTGCGAGCCATATGGTCACTTAGGCAGCGGCTTCCTAGAGTGCCCTGGCATTACGGGAACAATGCCAGAGATTCTGAGTCGTCCATGAGCGACAGATACCACTTACCATCAGGTGGGCTGTTTCCTTGTCTACCATTGTCGGCAATAAACCAAAAACAAAACAAAACAGGTATACCTATACCTACATACAATTTTAACAAAAATCAAAACAATGCCTTATTTTCCGCTGCGCGATTTCACTAGCGTCTTTGCTTACTGCTGTTCTCCCGTCGCCAGTAGCGTGATGTTACATAGCCTTTATCCATTGACCGTACCGTTGTTGGTCTAGTGGTTTGTGTAACTGACTGCGACGCCGGGTGTCGTGGGTTTGATTCCCGCGGAAGACAAATATTTGTGTGATGAACATTTGTATTTTTCTTCAGTCTAGATGTTTCATATGTATTCTAAGTATGTAATTACAAAAAAAGTACGTATAATTATGTATTCTAAATTTCAGTTATTCAGTAAGTACCCATAACACAAGCTTTGCTTAGATAACGGTGTGTGATAGTGTCCACATACTTATTATTATTATTAAAACCTTTCTCAGGAACTGGGCTATCAAACGCAAAAACAATTTTCAAATCCAACTGGTAGTTCCAGAGATTAGCGCGTCCAAACAGACGAACAAACCAACAAATCAACAAACAAACAAACTCTTCCGCTTTATATAATAGTATAGATATCATACACACTTATAAGAACTAGCATTCTGCGTCGCGGTATCACCCGCGTCTTTGGTTACTGTTCTGCTCCCGTCGCCAGTATCGTAATGTTACATAACCTTTAACATTTCCCAAGACCTGTGATATCAAATCAACCGCAAAAACAATTATTCAAATCTGATTGGTAGTTTCAGAGATTAGCACGTAAACAAACAAACAAACTCTTCCGCTTTTATAAATAGTATAGATATATTATAAAAAGCACATAAAAACTTTCTTAAACAAGTTTTACACTACCTAACAAGACTTGTGTGGTAACAGTTTTGTAAAAATGCAATTACAAATCCTAGAACTCGGAAAAGTAAGTAAATAATAATAATTATTGAATTATTCATATCTCTGCATCACCCTATGGCAGACTGGCAGAACGCCCCAGGCATTAAGTCCGCCAATACAGCCATATTCTTTGTGTGAAGTTGATTAAATAAATAAAATAAGTACCAATTGCCATCGAACATGGACATAAATTATATAAGTAGATGACCGGACAATACAGTATTATACAAATATGGTGCGACTGGACCATATGTGATCGTCTATGAGTACTTATGTGACTTCATTTGTTACGAGCACACCATTACGCGTTAAAGTGCATGCTGTCTACTGAGATAGGTAGGTAACTATACTTCAACACGATTACGAGGCGAAGTAAACAACCTTTACAAACTTTACATCTTTCGAGTTAATACTTAGGTAACTACCTTAATACTAAAATTGAATTTTGTTCAGTGTTCAGATTGCCACTTAAACGTCTTGAGTTCGACCACCGGGTTGTGTAAAGTGAAAGCTCTTCTATCTACAATTTAACATTTAGCCCCGTACTCTATATAACTGGCGTTGATTTCATACAGCTGCTCCGGCTATCTACCCCTTCGCTTCGACTTAAATCTAGATACGAGTAGGTACATAAATATATGTTACTAACTTTCCGCGGCGCGGTTTCACCCGCGTCTTTGCTTACTTCTCTGCTCCTGTCGCCAGTAGCGAGATGTTACAAAGCCTATACCTATAAACCTTCTTTGAGTGGGCTATCATACGCAAACAGGATTTTTCAAATCCGACTGGTAACTCCAGAGATTAGCGCCTTCAAACAGTCAAACAATAAAACTCTTTCGCTATATATATATACCTAGTAGTATAGATGAGTTAATTTAATATGTCTACCCATTGATTTGTTTATCAATGTTTCTACTTAATCATTTTGTTTTATCATTTTTTGTTAATATTCAATTCGGTATAGGTTCTTAAGCCAATATCAACTGAAAATTGGACACAGTGAACTCGAAATTGCTACAGCTAAAACGGCAACACTAAGTATTTTGTCGTAACGAAAACCACTAACCACTAACTACGAGGAAATTCTCCCTCCTTTAGCACCGAACCCATTTAAAGTGTAAACTTACCTACATATAAACGGTAACTACACAACCACAACCTCTTCAATTCTGACATAAAACAGGAGATAATTTGCAGCGTTTTAGTGTCACATTTTAATTCTGAAGATATTTTTAAACTACTAGCTGCTGTCCACGGCTTCGCCCGCGCGTATAATATGTTTTGTATCCCTCGGGAACCAGACCGATTATCGGGATAAAAAGTACTTTTTATCCTGAAAATTTGTAGATAATTTGTGAGAAAATTGTTTTGTAGATAGATTCGGAGCCGTCGCCGGCACCGAATCTATCTACAAAACAATTTTCATCGAAATCGGTTCAGCCGTTTAGGCGTTGAGTGGTTACAAACTCAGACACATAACACAAACTTTCACATTTATAATATTAATAGGATAAGTATCTACCTATCCTTAAGTTGTTTATGACCTTGTAATTGGTTTGAAGAACATTTAAGAACTAACAGAATGTAATTTGCATGTTACTGTGTTCTACGTTTCTACGTCTACTTATAAGTATCTGTATCTTGTACTTAATTAGGTGCCTACATAAGAAATGTAGGCAGTATGTACATAGCCACCTGCCTACTTAAAATAAAATCCTTTATGGGACCGACACGCCTCGACTTCCAACATGTATAAATAACTTACATTCAACTACCTTACCGTATAATTACCTACTAAGAAAATTCGGGGGAAAAAATGCACGAAATGTAAATTAAGAATCCGACTGAGGCTTCGTCACGTTTTCTTCAATTACTTAACTATGTATTCAAAAGGAAAAGTTACGAAGCTATTTTTATTCTACGCACTTCATAAAATAGACATTGTGGCCGTAAGTGGTGTAGGTACCTGCTCTCATTATTATATCGGCTCGTTATTATCCCACTGCAGGGAAAAGTCTCTTCTCGTACAGAGAAGACATGAGCATGTAGGTGTAGGTACCTAGAGGTCGCCTGTAATAGTTTGAGTGCAACCATTTTTCGCACCTTTTATAATTAAGTACCTACTTAAATTATTTTACTAGCTTTCCGCAGCG
Source organism: Parascotia fuliginaria (assembly GCA_963082885.1). Classification (NCBI taxonomy): domain Eukaryota; kingdom Metazoa; phylum Arthropoda; class Insecta; order Lepidoptera; family Erebidae; genus Parascotia; species Parascotia fuliginaria. The sequence continues at coordinate 7,706,248 of OY720174.1, read as the reverse complement.
CGGTTTCACCTGAGTCTTTGCTTACTGTTCTGCTTCCGTCTCCAGTAGCGTGATGATTTTACATAGCCTATAACCATCCTCGAGAACTAGGCTATCATTATCATACTTAAAAAGATTTTTTAAATTTTGACTGGTACTTCCACAGATTAGCGCGTTCAAACGAAAATATAGATAAAAATGAATTCAGAGCCAAATATGGACATTTATCAGCAGGGTTTTGTGCAAAGATCATTTAAAAACGTCATGTTCTATCAATGAAACAGGTACACCTACAACCATAAGTTTAGGTTACCGTAGGTATATAGTATCAATCATAGTAATAAGTAAGTATAATTTTTTTCTTAGCGTGTCGATGGCAATTAGATTTTGACAGACCAAACAATAATGCTAGGTGAAAGGGCAACCCATTCGGAAACATAACCTGTTAATGAAAGTCCTAGTCAGTGGCGTAACGTAGTGGGGGCAGGGGGGGCGGCCCGCCCCGGGCGGCACTTTTTAGGGACGGCAAAATTTCACAGTAGATAATAAAATATATTTAGTAAATATTTAAACCATTTCATATTTTTTACGCAACTATAAATTCGGACCGATTGAAAAGTGCACGAAATTTTTTTTTACTTATTCTGTGACGAATTCGGGGAATCCGCTTTTTTTGAATGATATTTTGTAGCGAATGGCAACACCGCCTATACTGACTTGCGGGGATTTCTCGTATTTGATTTTGTGCTTGGATTGTTTATGGCTTAAAATCGGCAAGAATGAGTTCTATTTTATTACATATTACTATATAAGTATTAAGTTAAATATTGTTTATTACGTTCCTCTAAGAAAGTACGTGATGCTTTGACAATAAAATTCAGAGAAATTTTAGTCATGGATCTTCAGTTGTTTAGTTCACACTGTTTCGTAACTGTGATTTTGTGCAATAAGTACGTTTAGTGAATGAATGTTAAATGAATGAATAATGAAATTATTGGATAACTGTGAAAATTTGAATTTTACGTGTGAATGCTACGTGTGTTCAACTGTGTGAGTATTAAATATTTTATTTATATAATTGCATGTTGTACAGTCCGATATGTTGTTCAAGCTTTAAATTATGAAAATCCGGCCATGTCCAAGTTTTACACTCGCATAACCAGGATTACAAATATTTTTAAGTTTTCGGTTTTCAGATTTTTGCCTATCATAGGTGTGCTATAAAATATACCTAGTTTTTGAATTTTTCGATAGTTTATTTTGTAACTAACTTTTATCATACAATATTTATTTATTTTAGTATCAAAAATGAAAGGAGTACCTACTTAATAAAGAAAGTGGGACAGCTTACCGTAATAAGAAAAAAACTAATTTGGAAAATATTAGATCAAATGAAGGGGCTTTACTTAAATATGTGAAAAGTGTTGTTCCTGAGACGTCAGATTCTACATTTTTTAACTTATATTATTTTTCAATAAAGATATAAATATTACTTAATAGTATCATCATAATTCTAATAAAAAATTGATTTCCTTCTATTCGCTAATTATTTAATCATGTCAATGGTCGAGGTGAACCCTAATTTTAAGTAGAAGGTACAATTACCTACTTAAAAACGACGATCGACATAATATTACATATATTATGTACCTGTTATATCAATGGTTGAAGTAAGAACTTTGTATTAATAAACGTGATAGTAAAACAAATAAACATTTTCATTTAAAATCTAACCTGTATAATGCAAAACAATGATGACTGTTCTTGCCAAAAAGTTCTCTAGAATTAATGTATATAAAATGTATAGTATAGGTACATTAAAGTGAAATACCTAATTAAAAGGGCGGCAAAATTGTCTTCCGCCCCGGGCAGCCGATACCCACGCTACGCCACTGGTCCTAGTGTTTCCGAATAATCTTTCCGGCAGTAATAATTTAGGCAGTCATCGAACGTGGTTGTGAGTGCAGTAGCGATGCGCAGCTAACGAGTGAATGTGGACCATTTGCTCTTTGGATTAGTTAATTGACATTGTTTTAATGAATCCGGCATTACACTGACTGCTCCTACTATCAGACAGATTTAATTGGCTAATATAATAATATAGTAGTTATTACGAAACCTGATTTAATTCTGAAGCCCATATCACAAGCTATTATTATATCCTTACTTTGGGTCTAGATGGCGTTGTGTAGTTGTTGTGGTATTATTTATTTCTTTATTTTTATTTAATTTTATCAGATTTGAACATTCTTTTCTTTCGGTTTCGGTTTAAAATTCTTTATTCTCATAAGAATATAATATTCACTTACATGAGAAACTTATTAATACCTACTTACATGTAATGTTTTACGCACGTTTATACAAAACGATGTATCACTTTCAAACTAACACCATTAACAACCACACCCTGATTCTACATTTTCATTTTATACTAAATAAATACTTTTAGATTAAAGATCACCGAAAATCAGAAAGTTTTAATAAAATTTGCAAACATTGAAGTACAAGTAGGTAGTTGCACATTTTATAAATCGACAAAAATACGGTGGACAGACTAGAGCTTGAACGACCGGCCGGCAGCCTGTGTAATTAATAGCAATCTCTATTACTTTATCCTAAGTACCTACATAAAATTCTTGTGACGCGAGGTGTATAATTACATACTTTAATTACCCTCCGAGTGCTGCGCAAATTGCTGTTCATGATGGCAATTACTCATTTCGTTCGGGCGTGTAAGAACCTATGTTTGGTACGTGGTAAGGTAAGTAGGTAGGTATTTATAGATTGTACAAAGAGGTAGTGTGTAAAAAAGTGCGTCAATCTTAGACCATGACACATGAATCTAACATTATAATTAAGTACACTCAAGTAAGGTATACGTGCCTATGAATCCTATAGGAAAGGAACCAGTAATAGACACTTCAAGCACAAATTTGTAGTACTTTTGCAACTTCATTAATAATACAATACTTACCTACATATTGAAAATTTAAGATCCTGTGTTTTTCTACATTTCTGCTGTATTTAATGTAGGATATTGCAATTAGTTTTAATATTATAAAGAAATAAAAAATTGCATTTTTTGCACCAGTGATGAACAGGAGCAAATCCAGTCATGGACATCCCATTAATGGACAATATCCTAGTCATGGATCACGTAGTAGGTAATCATCAAGGCTTTGATGAATCCCTAGCTATAAATATATACGTTACTTAAATTATGAATATGAAAATAAAAGCAACACTAAAATAAACTAAAATCGTAAAATAAATTCCTTGTATTCAGTGTTCTGCAAATTTGTCATCTGGTGGGAAAATATTCAAAAGTCTTTGCCTTTTTTCGGAGGTCAAATCATTGCGATTAGAGGTCAACGATTAAGATAAATGTAATTTATGTAATTAGATTGTTTGTCTCATTAATTACTATTTTAGTGTTTAAAAATCAATGGTTAAAATAAGTACATTATGTTAATAATTAATATAAATATTTGAAGTACCTAATAACAATTTAAATTGAAATAATCGATTACACAAATCTATTTTCATTATCATTCTTAGTCTGATCCTTCTTCTTCTTCTCCTTTTTTTTGGCAACAGAGCCGACGATTTGTGTCAGCTATTTCTGCCAGCGTCAAGTGTAGAATAATATTCTTGTTGATGATAATAATGGTATATTACAATGATAAAATAGAAAAAATGTAGGTAGATGAAATTAAATGACACCCATGTTCCGTGAAAACAAAAGATGGAATCCCAGTCTGATCCTTGTTCTGAGGTACAAGTACAATCATTCGACAAATGTCCGACACGCGACAAATGAATGACAAATGATAATTGAACTTTATTTCTTATTTGACATAACCCCAATAAAATGAATTTAATTATTTTACACCTATACTTGACTGTTTGATTTGATTTGTTTGTATTATGAAATTGTACTAAACTGAGTCATGAATTTATACCTAGAATATTTATTTTAATTTTTACTACTTACTACATATTTCCTATAAATGATTATGTATGTGTTAATTACGAAATTATGAGTTGAATATTAATAAAATTTGCATGACATGGTAGATCAAGGAGAACAATATTTAATGTACTGCTAACACCACTGTCACAGTCTTAATATTACTAACAGTCAGCCGACTGATGTACTTGCGTGGGGCAACGATGAAGGGGACAAGGGGAAGCGAGCGGCAGGGTCGACGAGCGCAATCTGACTTAGTTTGCGCTCTCTTTACTGAAGGGAGGAAGGGGTGTAACTACGTGTAACGAGTTTAAGGGCGTTCCGTCACATATGACCTTGAGCGTTTCGCTTCCTCACCACCCCGCGCCTCACCCGAAAAAAACATTGCGTACGAGTTCGCCCTCTAGCGGCAAGTAGCAGTAGCACAACTATAAGACAATGACCTTACTTGTCCGAAACCGCAGAGCTAAAATCTGATAGACGCGCCAATAATGAATTATTTTTTTAGTATCTTTTATTATTTCGTTTAGTAAGTATGTATATTTTTTAGTAATATTATTTATATATTTATTATTTATATAGTAGCGAAAGCAAAGATAAGTGTTTAAAATCATGACGTTTGTTAAATATGTAGTAGAAATAAAAATAACTACTGTGGGTTAAAACAATAAACTCAAAACCCAGCTGCTGTAAATGTATTACCTGATCAAAAAAGCCGTTTAAAACGATTTTTATGAATTATTGAATACAAAAAAATATTTAATAATATATATAATATTAATATTTTTTGAAGTCGCTTAAAAATTAAGTCCCAATGACAATACACCATTGTGATAAATTCCTATAATTGACATGATATGTATTCTTCAACTAATACTAGTACACTTTAGTTTAGTAACCCTGCCGAGTTTATACTTATTTAGTTATAGTTATATATATATATATATATAGGTTTTTTGTACATGAACAAACTAAAACATTTTGACTTAATAAATGTATTAACATCCTATTAATATTATAAATGCGAAAGTTTGTGTGTGTGCACGTATGAAACGTATGCGTACCTCATCTTCATTTATATTTTTACTATTTGCAATAGTGTCGCTAGTATCATGAAGCCGCTATGCTAGCAGTTTGAGACAATTTCTATTAAAATAGCAGAGGAGTGCGTTACCCCAGCAAAATGTTGATAAAAATGTGCTTATAAGAGGTGAGGGTATAACAGATAATTAGTACGTCGTAAGGAGTAGTTTGTTTGCCTATAGCAAAATTTGTTTGCATTATAGTTTTAAAGTTATTCGGAAAAAAAAACAGATTTTGCTGGGGTAACGTTTGAAACATTACCCCAGCAAAATGTATTTTCTTTAAATTATCCAGGCAGAGTCACGTTGGTAGACCAGTATGAATAAAATAATTGTATCAATAGTACTAGTACATGACTTTTAAAACAATACTGAAAAAATCAATCTTTATTTATGCCCGTCTGATTGTTAAGTGTTCAAAATTAGCTCTTACAAAAGCCAAGAGTTTTCATAACTTTCTAACTCCACTGCGTCTTCATGGACTGATGATATGAGGTCCTGCATCAATAATAAAAAAGCATCTCATAAAGACCACCTAGCCAGCAGTTTGAAACAATAACCTTTGGAATGGTGGCTACCACTTAGTCTTTTGGATCCCACTGACTGTATCATAAGGCAGAGTGAAGTCACTTCGATAGGCAATTGTACGGCACGGTTATATTGATGTATGTAAAGTAAGGTTTTGTGCAAGACAACTTTTTCTTGGTTCTGTAGATACGTACCGCTACCAAACTCGAGTAACAAATCAGACTACATTTGTGCATTGTCTACTATACATTGTACTTGTATATATAAAATACATATATATATATAAAATAAGTAACACGAACAATTTCCAAAGTAGACGCATTGTACCCACAGTTTGAGTGATTTGGATGTACCGTGAAAATTACCTCGCTAGAGATTCATTATAAGTATAGATTACTGCAATATGTACATACAAATATATGTGTACATACATATATATGTATGTACGTACATATTGCAGTATTGTAAATGTATAATATAATGCAAAATCGGTAAAGTAGAACTAATGTAATATTATCGCTAAGTAACTGATCCATGCGGACGACGTCACGGGGTAGTTTTACAGTACATACACTTATAATCGGAAATCAGAAATCAGAAATTGTATTTGTTAACATAGGTACATAACAAAGGTCTTGAGATCATAAAAATAGTGCGCTATGTTTTGCCTACATACAAGGCATACAAACATTTTACAATAAGTTTATATATAATATAATATAATAAAGATACATACATACATACATAGAGTGCTAAAACATAATTCTTTTGCCTATACCTAGTTAGGTAAAGACTTTACAAAAAAGAGTAGAATTCTTTATACGGTGCCACCGTGCCGGGTCTATTACTTTCTACATACACCTATCACTCGAAAAATACGGTATTAGTTTTGTTATGTCCAGTAGGCACTCAACAATATATTATTTAATTTTAGGATTAAAAATTCATATAGTACGATAATAAAGGAACAGAGAGTAGGATTTTTAATTTACCTAATTGTGATAATTTCAGTCTTCAAATATTTTAGTTTGGTTAGAGACTAAGACGTTTTGTAAAGCCTTTTTTTTTCTTCCTTTCTTGCAATCAAATAAATAAATCAAAATAAGATGCATTGAAAGTAGAAGGGTAGATATTTACTTTAGCCTAGTATCTTATCACTGATTTTATCAGCTCATGAAAAAAAATCTAACGAGGTAAATACTTGAATATTTTATCGGCATTACTTACCGATAGAATATTCAAGTACACACCGTATGTATATATAGAATGTATAGGTATTTATGCTCGTGCAAGATAACGTAGATAGTTAGGTACCTAACAGCAGCGTGTATGGTTGTTTTGTGTAGGTACCTAACTAGGTCGCAAACCGACGCATGTCACGTATAATCATTGTAATTTGCGTTCTATGCTAGTTGTACGACCGACGCCGACGTTCGTGTTCCGACCGAAGCACCTCGTACATGTCGGTCGGAATCGGAAAGCGCCCTTGCCACATGAGTAAATATCTAAGTTAGATATTTTACTCATGTGCCCACCTACCACACCCTTGATCTTATCATGAGCGACAATAGGCTCACCACCTGCTACCTAGTGTACGTGGAACTAAACATAATTAAAGGATATCCTAGGTAAGTATCTCAAAGAAGGTATTTTACTAAAAATATGAAGGTAGGTATACACCTACTTACAGGATATTCATGTGTTGAATCTTTTGCATTTGTATTTGTTTCAGTCGTGAAATTTTAGTCATTTTGATGAAAAATAATAATAAATGTAGGTAAATACCTATGTACTTAATACACTAAAAAATCTAAATAACTAATCTAATTTATTTGCAACACTAAATCTATCCACACAATATTTTTTTTTTGATATTATTTATTTGCAATTATTGAATTACGTAAATAATTTTTAAAAAAACCGCATACGTCCGTCCGTCAGAAGGGCTTGCGCCGCTCTGCCGCTCTGCCTCCCGTCGCCCGCGCAGAGCCCCTGCGACGCTGATTCAACCAAATTATCAATAACTATTGAAACATTATCCTAATAAATGAAATAAATCTATAGAGTTGACATTTGTTTTATTCCGGTTGATTCAATATAACTTTTATATTTATAACTATAGTAATTACAAAGTAATATTTCGATATAAGTGAAATCACGTTGTTTTAATATCGTTAGTATAAGTTATATAATCAATTATTGTAAATAATTCTTCTACTATTCTAAAGTTCATGAATCAAAGTATATTGTAGGCAAAAAACAAAATGAATAAATAACATTAAAATCTACTAAATAACGAGATGAAAGTCGCGGATTTCGGCGAAATTTCGTCGGAACCACCTTAATACCAGCTGTCCATAATGGTCCATAGAATTTGTTCGATGTTTAACTGTAAATATACATCAAGGTTTAATATAGATGTAAAATTGCATCTATTTCCACGGGACGACCGGTAAATTATTTTGAGTTTATTCGCAATTTCATAGGTACTAGTAAATTAATAAACCTAATGTAGACGTAAAATTAGATGTTTACGGGTCGACTGATTAATTGTACGTTAGAGCCAATTCTAGGAATTCGACGTTAAAAAATTACAAACAAAGTTATCTATTTAATTAGACCGTGAGACGCCGTAGACAGATAAACTTCTGTCTACGTGAGACGCGGATCATGTCTCCTCGTGTTCAGATGGGCAAAATTTATTCGAATGACGAATAATGAATAAATAAGTTGTTTTATTTTTTATTCACAGATAATAAATAATTTCCTTTATTCAAAAAAAAAATCATCCGAATTTCGAATAAATTCTTTCATTCGTTATTCGATTAATATAAATAATAATACAAGGAATTAGGCATTGTACATTTACTAATAATAAAATACAGTAAAGCAAGGAATTAGGTACCTACATATTGTATATTTTTGCGCAAATGTTTTGTAGTGTGGATTTAGGACACTTACACGGACAGACACTTGTGCGAAATTTTGCTATTATTGAACCAATTTCTTTCAAAATCAATATCTGAGTATCGCAGCGATGACCAAATACCAATCGTAAAATTTAATAAAAGCAGCTGCCATTTTAAATTTCGCTGATATTGAACTGATTGCTTTCAAAATCGATATCTGAGTGTCCCAGCGATCACCGAACATGAATCTTAAGCCAAATTTGATAAAAGCAGCCACCATTTTGAATTTTTCTGTTTTTAAACCGATTGCTTTCAAAATCGATAACTGAGTGTCACAGCGATCACCGAAGATGAATCGTAAGTCAAATTTAATAAAAGCACTGTCATTTTCACTTTTATAAATTTTTACTTAAGATTCATCGCTAGGACACTCAGATGTTGATTTTAAAAGTAATAAGTACAAAAACAGTAAAGTTTTGCGCAAACGCCGTTCGCGCAAATGTCGACTCGCGTAAATTGTATATTCGCATGAGAATCCATTACGTAGTAAAATTTAACAACAGAATTCCAAAAAAATATAAAAATAAAATAAGTAAAAAATATTTATCGATTACGCATTTATAATTTTGTATATTACGTATGTGACTATATACCTTCGTTATTTGTAATTAAAATTTATATGAAAAATTTAAGTAGTTTTTGTTGTGACAACCCTGACCCTCGACTGAGTTTCTGTGCGTAGGTATACGCAATGGCGGCGTGTTATCAACAACAAAGGAGTCGGACTACTGGTAGGTGCATTATAATACTGTGCCACTGTATACCCTTGACCAACAAATAAATAATTTGATTTGATTTGAACTTTTAGTGCACCAGTAATTGACATTGTCAAAAAACAAGAAACATAAAAACAAACAACAACACATTTCACAAAGCCTTCTAAATTAACAGCACAGTTTGTTTTTATCTTAATTTCATGGTTAATCTAAGCAACAAAAACACTTCTGATTTAATTAAAGCTATAATAAATGCAAAAAAGCAAATTCTACCTATATTACACGAACAATATCCGTAACAATAGCCACGAAAACAATTTTTCATTATCAGAAGCACTTTATACTTCACACTTTATTGAATTAAACTGGATTTAAATAAAACTTTAAACATTGATAGCTTATCGACTTTTTTCTAAAGTCATAATATATTCTCAATATATAAAAAATCTCATTATTCTACAAGATTGAATTTTTTTGTCCATCACTATCTATACTTTATTATAAAGCGGCAGAGTTTGTTCGTTTATTTTAACCTTTGAGCATTAAACTAACAAATTGGTTTAATGTAAAGCACACATTTTACTTCTTATTTTTTCTTTACAACATAGAAAGCTGTAAGTAGTTAATTATCTATAGAGTTAAGTGTATTGCCTGTATCACTTTGCATGCTACTTGAAACTGTAACTTAAAAAAATTATAATAACCTGGCGATTAAAAAGAGTGGCCTGAGTTTCTTGCCAGTTCTTCTCAAGGCTCTACCTCGTCAGCGAACTGGCTGTAGGTTAATTTGCTGACATTTTGTAAACTTTGACGTTCATAAGTGTTAATTTAATTAACCTATATGAATATTTTCATTTCATTAATGCTCTAAGATTTGAACGCGCAAATGTCTGGAACTACCAGTCGGATTTGAATAATTATTTTGCGTACGATAGCCCAGTTCTTGAGGAAGGTTATAGGCTATGTAACACCAAGCTAATAGCGACGGGAGCAGAGCATGCAAAGACTCGGTTAAAACCGCGCCGCGGAAAGCTAGTAATAGGTAAATAAAAAAATCAGGTAGCGGGACTCAGCAGGGCCTTAAAATAGAAAGCCATTAAATATTATTCCTATTTATTAAGAATAGGTACCTCTACAACAATATTTCCTTGGTAGTTTTACATATTAAGAATAAATAAGATAGAACTAAACAAGTTATGATAAACCCTATCATAGAATATTTACATAGAAGAAGTATTATGTAGCATCTACATAACCGTACCTACCCACTTTTGCGCTTTGTTTGACATGTAGGAGCACTGAAGATCCAATTTCCTCTCTTTTTCTTTTTTACGAATACTAAAATTATCTATTATTAAAACTTATAATATTATAGAATAGAAACCAAAGCCACCTGCTAAAGTTAAAATCTGTAGGTTAACTACACAAATGATCAGATAAAACGCTTTTAGCCAAACATAAAAAAAAATAAAAATATTATGTCAATTGTCAAATGTATTGTCAAATGTCAGGCGTCAGGTTTAGGTTTGTTGTTAACTGTCAAAAAAAAATTGATTTGGTGTTTTAAAATCATCGCTGCTTTGAAAATTATAAAATAGAGGCAAACTGGATACAAATGTAATATATACGCTATTCATATTTCTTCGTTATCATCTCAACTATTGATTTGTAATCATGGGTGACGGACAATATACTCCAGGTAATCAATAATTTTAGTTATTCTAATAATAAAATTCGTGGGGTGTGGATATTATTAAAGTTAAATTATAATTGTTTATAGATGAGACAGAAATGCTCAAAGCTCTGTACGACTTTGAAGCAACATTGGCAAAGACGCTGAGCTTCTGTGAGGGCGAATTGTTCTTTCTGCAACAGAGCAACGCTAAACAGCGAAATTGGTGGCATGTTGTTAATAGAAAAGGTCAAGTTGGATTCGTGCCCTCGAATTACGTCGCCGCAGTCAAGGTTTGAGGCCAAATTCATCACATTAATTATATAGTTTCGTAATGAGGGAGTATCCTTTAACAAATCCTCTTATTCATGTGTGTAATGGCTATCTTACAGAATCTATATAGATGTGCTAATGTTGTGTGTGTATCTAAAGTGTGAATTTATTTGTTACACCAGGTTGAGCCAGAATTCTATATAGGATTTTTGAGTGACTGCATTAAAAATATAAATGAAAATAATACAATGGCACAACAAAAACAAGAATTACTAGGGAAATTAATTGAAAAGAAGAAACAATTACAAGTCAATTTTAAAATTCATGCGAAAAAGTCGCCCGCGCCCAAACCACCACCGAGATTAGACGACAGCACCCCACCTAATGGTGTGTCACCATCTTTTGATTTGAGACCTGTAGTTTCACAGCAGCACATTAGTGAGGAACGAGAGACCTCGCAGTCACCAACAAAAACTTCAATTATGTCGAAAGGTAAATTAATCTGGAAAGATCTATTTATTACCATTAAGATGCCTGCCAGATGATAAGTGGCTTCTATAGCCCATAGATAAATATATATTCTAAGCATGTCAGCAACTGAAACAGCCTATTTATAGAAGAGCTTAGGTCAAAAAAATATTCATATTTCACTAGAATCTTTTTACAAGTGGAAATATGTATATTACAGATTAATCAAGCTTAATTGTTATGCCCTACTACCTTGGTAATCAACTATCATTTAAAAGTAGAAGTACATTGAAATATATTTGTGTCCTATTTACTTTTAATTTACAATTGTGTACATCCTTTGTTGGAGATCCTTAAATATAAATAAATAAATAAATAAATAAATAAAATAGAAAAGTATGTGGCTGTAATTTTTAGGTCCCTGTTACTGAGACTCCGCTGTCTGTCTGCTGTCTATCTGTTTAATTAATCAATAGAAGTATGAAATCTTAACCTAATATACTTCCATTGCCTATTGTTCAGACTCAATAAAAGTTTGAATTAATCATGCCATATTAATCCACTTCCATTATTAATTGTTCCAGACTCTGACGAAGTACGAAAAAAGTCAAACACGCGGAAATTATCATCTAGTCAGGTATCATTTGACACTGACAATCAGGATGACAGTCAGGATAGTAGTGAGAGCATTAAACCTAATGCTATTTATGAGATAGTGCAGGCAGTGAGAAAGGAGACTCAACTTAGCCATGATATGTCTAAAGTAGCCGTCGAAACTGTGTTGATTTCTTTGAGAGTAAGTTATTTATATGTTACTAGCTTTCCACGGCGCGGTTTTACCTGTGCCTTTTGCTTACTGCTCTGCTCCCGTCGCCATTAGCGTGATGTTTCTTAGCCTAGAACCTTCCTTGGAGAACTGGGCTAAATAAAACACAAAAAGAATATTTAAAATCCTACTGGTAGTTCTAGAGACAAACTCTTTCGCTTTATATACATAATAGTATAGATAGCATAAATTTGATGACTTTTTAATTTCCACTGATGGATAAGCATGTGGGTAATCAAGTTACGTACCAGTAACTAATCCTTTAAGTTGGGTGTTCAGCTGATACATTTTGAAATTAATTGTTACCAAAATTCTATAAAATTTCAATTAGTTCTAAAATGTAAACCCTTATAAAAGAATAAACATGCAGCAGATATTCTTATCAAAATTACTTTACACAATCTTTTTCTTACAAACTTTTTATATAAGTACCTACCTTTCTATCCTCCATTTACAAAACATTAAGGTCTGTAAAAGACTACCAGGTTTTAATTGATTAGTTTGCACAAAGTACTGACTTATTTAATTCATAGTACAAATCATTACTTAATACTTGAATTTGTATTCACAGGAATTTATGCCAGAAGGTGCAGCAAGATCTATAATCGATGCTCTTTTAAGAGAGGCTAATAGCAACATAACATGTCCTAAAAATGCAATAGACGCGGCGCCCGACGCTCTTAGAATGATGACGGCTCTCAATGCACTATCCAAAGCAGCTAATGATGCACAACAGAGAGGCTGGGCTCTGCATGACGATGCACATGATATACAGACACAGTTATTAGAATTGATATCTGTTATGGTAAGACATTATTGCTATTCTATTTTAAGAGTACAGCTGTTCCTAATGTTTAGAGAGATTCTTTGGAATATAGTAAAATGTGCAATGCATAAACAATGAAATAATTGTATATAAAATCATTGTAAACCATGGAAGCAAAGAGGTTGAAAGTGTTGCAGTCCATAAAGAGCACAATTTTCTTAACTATTAAGCGTCTGATTAGGTCATTAGCCATTTATATGTTAAAATTTGTGAATCTTGACAACACTCTTTGATCTAGCATTTAAAGTCATCTCTAACGTTAAACCGGTTCTTGTGAGTTAGATTTCCAGCAAAGAAACATTTTTGTATTATCTACAAATATTAATTTTGAAAGTCTGATTGTTATTTATGCCTAGGTGGAAGTAAAAACTAGATAAATAAAATAATTTTGTATTGCAGTCGAACGCGGACGTAAACATTTCTCAACACGTTCTTAGCAGCCACAAATACGCATATGTGACCACTTTAGTGCAGTATTATCAAATGGAAACTAGATGGCCACTGAGACAATTACTTCTGCAGGTAAGTTATTATCCACATCAATGTTGTTTTTTGGTTATTTAGAGGTCAAGCATCGAATGCATGTACTACTTGTACACTTAGTGTCCGTAGAGATTTCTTATGCTGGCGGATGCCGGTATGAGTTGTCAGTGTCTGTGGGTGTGTCTGGCTCGTGTGCCGCGCGCGTGATGCCCGCTCGCTGCACGCGCGCTACTACTTCAATTATATGTGCACCTCTCGCGTGCAACTTATACAACGCTCGCATGGTGTACGTGAGCTGCATGCATACCGCGTTCGTACCGTTTGTGTCAGTTTGCTGCTATTTTGAACCTGTAGTTTGCTACAGACGGGACACGCGCGGCTATTATAATACAATAATCGTTTATAATATGTATAATAATCGTTTATAATAATGGTTATTAGGTAGTTGTCTGTGTCTCAGTATCTGTTCATGGCAGGCGTTCGGCGTGATGTGCGGCCTGGAGCGCACGGCGCTGGGCACGCTGGCGCAGTCGGCGCTGCCGGCCGAGGTGGCGCGCGACATGCGCGACAACCCGCGCGCCGTGAGCCGCCTGTCGCACTCCGCGCTGCTGCTGTCCATGGTGCTGTCCATGGGGGACGCGCTGCCTGTCACGCACTTTGGTATAGTGTACTTGTTAGCTGATCTAGCAGATAAAATATTAAAGTTCTAGTCAGACAGCGGTCGGAGCGGACGGCGTTGCGACGTGAGCGGTTGTAAATTAATGTACTAATTGACATAGCGGACGTCACACCGAGCGCAACAGCGCGACGCTGTGCTCAGCTGACGACGCAGCACAGACGAGCGACGCTAGGTTGACAACGTAGTCTGACAACGTCGTAGCTGGAGGTCGACGACGGCGTCGTCGATACGCCGGTACAACGTCGTAGGCTAAATTTACTTTATAGACGTCGACTGAGTTTTGCTCATCTGTGTTCGCCCTACATTTTTTATGATAAGTACATTGCTCTTAAATACTTCGATCACCCGAAATATGAACTTACGTACCTGTAAGTGCTTATAGGAATCAATATAGGTTATATAAATTAAATTTAAAACATAAAACACACCTTTTTGTTTCTATGTCAGAGTTTGCAGAATCCAGATACTTATAATAATATTAAAATCTTAATTTTATTATAGTAAGTAAGTCAAACTTATCCTATTTTAGATGTTAATAGACACATATGCCGATTCAAAGCCGTTTTATATGTCCTCCTGTTATTTTAATTCACCATAATATCTGTTGCAATTTGTAAGATAAACAGTAAAATTACATATTTGATAGTCACTTAGACAGACACGAACTATTACATCACGACATTATGATACTGTATTGTTTATTTCAGAACAATTGGGCGTAGATTTCGCGCAGTTTCTATTGGAGCTAATAGAACACCCGCCAGAGACAGATGTTGATGAACAAATACCGGACTTGTTCCTCACATTGCTGCTCGCCTACAACTTGCAGTTTGACAACCCGTATGATAATATACTACTTAATGCTTTAGAAATGATGGATATCGCTAAAACATTCTGCGAAAAAGTTCTACTGCTACTCAACCGTGAAGGTAAGAATTAAATATAATAAAGTATACAATACAAAAAAGATTATAAGCTTTCCATTGAATATTAGTAGATGTAATGCCGAAATAGACCTTTATATTAAAATTATTGAGATACTTAGATGGGAGATTATATTAGACCTAAGACGCAATTTAATGAAATTACTTACTAAAATGCCTTTTAATTTAATTGACTCATAGGTCCTCTATTATCCTCTGTTCCTTAACAGCTGTTTCTAATTTGCAATTGATTATTTGATAATAAATGTTTATTATATGACTGGCCTGTTGGTCTAGTGGTTAGTGACCCTGACTGCTAAGCCGGAGGTCGTGGGTTCGATTCCCACCCAGGACAAACCTTTGTGTGATGAGCATGATTGTTTGTTCTGTGTCTGGGTGTAATTTATCTATAATATGTATGTATCTACAAAAAAAAATGTATATAAGTAGTATATCAGTTGTTTAGTACCCATAACACAAGCAAATATAATTGCTTAATTTGGGGCTAGATGGCGCTGTGTGAATGTGGTAGAATATTATGAATATTATTATTATTATTTGAATATTTCAGAAGACCCAGTTCATATATTCGACCATGAGCCGGCACCCGCGCATTCTGTGCTAAAACTAGTAAACGACTTATTTAGTCGCAAGAAAACTGCAGAACATTTTTACACGAACGACGTAAAGGTCACCCTTGATATTATTGTTAGGCAGTTGGCAGATCTTTCGCCCGGAGATACGGTAAACAACATTTATATATTATCTCTTTTATCAGTGCATGTGTTCCTATCTAACTTTGATCCTGGGTCTTTTAAGCGGGCCGTGAAAAAGAATCTCTCTAAGCCGCCATAGTGGAGGCCACCATACCAGTAGCTTGGCTTTTGTTTGGCTTCTGGATTCCACTGACTGCTTACCATCAGGCAGAATGCAGTCACTTTGGTAGGCTAATGTAAAAAAAAAGAAATAAAATAAATCTTTCAGTTCTAAAAGTATTCAGTATTCATGGTTTCAAATTCTAAGCTGCGGCCTACACGGCCTATTTATCAAGACAATAACTTTTCAAATGTATGTATGACTTGATAAAGCTTATCAGTAGGTAAATAAGAAATTAATAAACCTTTTAAAGTTTTAAAAGTGTTGACTAATAATTTTAACATTACGTAACAGCTTGCTACATACTCTACACTAGTATATCTCAACAATTTTATTATTCGAGAATTCTTAAGAATTTTTTACCCACAGCGTCGCCAGCAATACTTAAAGATTCTTCAAGGCGTCATTCGCAACACAGACTACAGCGCACACGTGCACCGTCGCGATGACTTATTGCGTTGTTTCGCACGAATCTTCTGCGAGGAGGGCGACACTAGCCGGGAGGACCAAGCACTCGTCCGAGCTATATCCAACGAATTCCCACAGTATTTCAAACCTTAAGTCGTTCATTTAAAGTCTATTATCGGCTATAGTAACACCTACAGTGGTGGGTATTCGCCGTAGTTGTGATACAACTAGATCGGTACGAAATACATGAAGTAGTGGGTTAGATGACTAACAAGGTTCAGAATGTTCTCGAATGATAAAGTGAATGTCGATTTTCTGTGTTAAATTTTGGTTGTCATACTTAGAACTGGATGTAGTAAATGAAAATGTGGGGAATGAAATCTTCTTATAGATAAAACTGAATGTTTATAGCTGGCAACCCGTTTTCTAAATGTTGTTAACATAACTTTAGTGTAGTGTTCAAGTTATTGTCTAAAAACGGTTGTTCCATAATATTGTTTACGATCGTTCGACGCATTTGAATTTGAGATCGATCATCTTTATTAAACTGCTCATTGATGCTCGAGGTAAACAGATATTTATGAGCTATAGAAACGGCAATTCGCCAACGTACACAAATATACGCTTTATACATACGCACGCATTGGAATGTACACGTATACGTGCGTCAACAATCAACTGCATAAAACACTATACAAATTTCATATTTTGAAACGCTCTATTGCATAAGCCTTGGCCCTTAGATAATAACAGAATAAAAATATTTGAACAAACGTTCTAAAATGTTACTTGTGAGTGTTTGGGCTGTGTTACTTTCTAAGAGGTGGCATTGAGGCATATGGGTGATAACTTTATATAAAAACCTCGTTACTGATATGAGCCTAAAGCAGCTATTTACGTTAGTGTTGAATTCAATTTAAGGAATTCTAAAATCATTTGACTTTTATTAGATAGTTAAATGTAATGTTGTACGTAAAATCTTCTATGGAAGTTGTTTCTGCGACTAAACGATATTTTTGCTTCGCAGCCAAAAAGTTTGTTCTTCCTAATAATAATTATGTAGTTTTAAGCTGATGCACAATTCGTGCTATTATTATTACTATAAAAAAGTAGCAATAGTCAGAATCGATTCATATAAAAAAACTTTATTTGCTTGGGCATAAAATTCATTTTCGATCAACTTAATGATGTAAATCACGGAATATGTATCTTATGTAAATATATAAAGATTTCTATTCGTATTATCAGAAAGACGTCAAATACGTGTGTTGGAAAATGTTCATATTGTGTTTACTTCAATTTAAATTAGAAACTGTAGTGCCATTTTTCGTTAGAGTCTTTAATGTAGTGGTATGTTAACTATTTACTTATGATGGTGAGTTTAGATACTACACATTGAATATTCAATAGATATTATGTATGAAGTATTGAAAGATACATATATGAAGAATTGGTGTGTATATTTCAAATTTCCGAAATTTGTCATAGAAGACAAATTAACATTATGATTAGGTACAATTATTCAAATTGAACAAAATATACGTGTTTGTTAAAGATCATTATGTACCTGTATCTAATAAATTAAAAGCAAAAGAAACTATTTACTGTGTACAAAATACAGGTAGTATTCTAAAAAGGCCCTAAGTTTAGTTATAATCTTAAGGTATAAAGTTCTTTATTGTTGAAACTTGCTCCTTTTGTTCCAAAAAGGTTAGTATAAATGCACTACGGCACTTAAATTATTACAACGTTCGGATTATATTTATAATTCAGTATTTACAATGCATTTAAATAGTTATTTTATTTCAATGCAAAAATAGTAGTACGTTCTCATATCTTAGGTTATAAGAAGTTTGTTTAGTTTTGTATATTTTTGTGTATGGTGGTTGAAAACTTGCTTATTGAGGAATAACTCCTTGTTCTAACTTGTGTTTACTACCAATTTTACGGAATTTGAAATACCAGAATTTTTTGTGATAAGTACCTACTAAACTTTTAAACTTCTAACAATAGGCCGGGGCAATATTCTAGCTAATGTATAGTGTATGTACTATATTAAGTTTGTGTGTTAAATTTTCTGAAGACAAAACAATATACAAAGATAATACTAGATAACTACACGCCCTAGCTCCGACGTTGCTTAAAAAAGTTATTAGAGTTATCTCTCATTTGTGCATAGTTTTCAACACTTACGTTGTATTGCCATTAGTCACCAAAGATTGTAACTCTCATACAATATGCTCATTTAAACAGTCAATTAAATGCTTTAATCGTATGTCCGATCCAACGTGTGTATTATTATTATTTTTACATTCCGCTGTAAGCATTTCGACCTAATGTAACATGACATAGTTAAGTTTTAAACTATTTTTATTTTGGAAAAAGTACAGCCATCTATTTAAATGAAATACTAATCAACAACATTAAACTTATTTAAAGAAAGAAATGTTTCTGAAGTACAAATAGTTCTACTACCAATACGAAATTTATAAATTATAATTACTTCAACAAAAATGCATTAAAATGATAAGGTCGCTGTACTTTTTCATCCACGTTTTGATGTCTGTACTAGTGTGTAGACTTGATTTTTTACTCACAACTGTGCCAAGGCATTTACTTTCTGTGCTCATCATTAGCTCTCTATGTTTTGTTTTTATAGTGCATAAGTATTACATTCACAATATATCGACATGTAGGTTAATGATTTTACTAAGCACTTTTTGGTTAATATAACAAGTTTAAAAATTATATAAATAGTTTATTCAATAGGAAAGTAAGTTCTAAATTAAAACACACCGTTTAACTATTTAAAATATAAAAACAGAAAATCGCTGCAACACGATACGGAAAAAAAAGGTGCTATTATGAAACGATTTTAAATTTCTACAGAAATCAGTGAACCAAACAAATTACTACTTTATTATTATTTGTTTATAGTCTATTTCACTTTGTCTCTTAAATTATTTTTGTGTAAGTACATAATTCTTTTGGTTGTTTCGTTATTAAAATGTACTTATATTTTTAATCGGGCCTACATGAAAAATTATTATTATTATTATTATTATTATTTTAATCAGGCAGGCAGTTGAAACAACTGATAATGCCCGTATCTCGCAATTTCTACTGGTTTTAATTTGCAGCTAAATGTTTGTCCAGTCGATTCTTAAACTGATTTATGTTTTCAGCTGTGATCACATGTTCTGGAAGTTTATTCCACGCTCTGACCACTCGGTTACCCAGAAAGTGCTTGTGTGGATTATTATTTGAGAAACTGGTACATAGTTTTAAGGAATGGCCTCTTAGATGGGTATTTTCGTTACGTGTGAAGATATGTTCAAAGTCTTGAATGTCGTAGTGTCCAGTTAGGATCTTGTATGTTTCGATTAGATCTCCACGGGCCCTGCGGTCCTCTAGGGTTGTGAGCCTCAACAGCTTTAGGCGTTCATCATAACTTCGTGGTTTCAGGATTCGTGGTATTTTCGTGAAGCTGCGCTGTACCTTTTCCAGAAGTTCGATATCCTTTGCAAAATAGTAATAAACCATAAATCATGCGTATTGTACTTATAATCAGAGCATATTTTTCTAGTCAATCATTAATATAAAATCAAAGTTATATTAAAATTTACCGGTGTTTTAGAATGTTGTTCGTACATTTTAGACATTCAATCTCAAGACATGTTGTAATAAAAATATTATATTTATGTGAAACGGATATTAAATAAGAGTATATATCTTATAAGGTTATAGACATTATTTTGTTTTAGAACTGGCAATTTTGACTGTGTTGCAAGCCTCCATAATGCAAGAACTTCTTATAAATTCCCTACAAGAGGTTGTAAATAGAACTGCTCTGCTGCGCAAGTGTCTTACTTGTGCATCTCTGGGACATCAATTAGGAATTATGACAAAGTTCTAAGTTGTTGTTGAACTAGTATTTAAATATAAAACTGGATTTATTCTGAATAAGTACGCCATTTGACTATAATAACTATGGCGTCACAATTCTGTATTCATATATTCTTATAAACCACGAACAAATAGTGCGGTTTGACAGTTTGTAAAGAGTAACTGTAGAGTAATAAACATAGAGAGGTACATGACAATTTTTGTCTTCTGTTTTTTGTTTGTGAGTGAGAAGTGAGAAAATTTTAGTGAAGTGCGCATATGACGTGACGCGACGTTATGACGATGATGTTGTCGTATGCATTCATTTATTCATGCGTGTGTGCACGTATCACGCCCCAAACTGAAAAACAAATTCGCGACGAACATTAGATGGCATCACCTTAGTTTTATGCTCTAAACTGTATTCATATAGTTATTACTATCCCCATTGTAAGAACTTGCTCAGAGCATACCAGGTTAACCTATCGAGGCTTTCGACATTGTATATATAGCAATGCTACTTGTGGTTGTGTGCGGGCAAACAACTAAATATTTACTGTCGTCAACGTGTTCTCATATGATGTTATGATTGCTTGTAGTCTATTGTCACGTTAATATATTTCATCTTCGACCAACAGTTCAGGGTTTCAGTAGATAAATAAATAATACTGTAGTACATAGGTATAAATGTATGTACAATCACATTATATTAATTTGCACAAAGTGTAGAGCTACAAAGTTCATTAATTATAAAATTGCCTATATTTTGTATAAGCCATGTTACTATGCAAGATGCGAGTTAAAGACTATGCAAGATGCAAGGCCTTTTTCTAAATTTGTTTATTCTTATCAAAATTAAGCCCTTATATAAGTACACGTCTTGCAAATCTAATCGAAATTAACATTACTATAATGTTTGTCTTGCATAACTTGCATTGTGTTTGTCCTTTAATGTTTATTATAAGTATTGTAACGTTGGCCTAAATTAAATTTTATTGAAAACTTATTGGTTACTAGGTGCTCAATCAAAGCCAAATTTTATTAGAGATTGTTTCCTTAATTGGTATACGCCTAATTTATTCGAATTTATATTGTGTATCTTAATGTTATAGATGTGACTCGGTAACTGTGGCATAATAGTGTTAACTGATGTAATAGTAACTCTTATTTGCTTGTGAAGATTGATTGATAAACACGCAGTAATATTCAAAGTTTCTGGCTAGTTATTTTTAAGTAGAACATTTTTTTTTCGATGGTCAAACCGCTACTTGTAAGAAAATAAGCCTATTTAAAACTATGAGTTTTTGACCTTCATTAGCAATCTATATACTTAGTTCAATTTCTTTTTATAATGCTCTCCATTCAGTAGAAACAGGTCTGAAACTATTATACGAGTACCACCAGTGGCGTGCATTCCATATAGGCAGAAAGGCACTGCCTACCTTAAAAATTGCCTGAAATCACAATTTTAGTAACATAATTAAATAATGCCTACCCTGTCAAAATCAATAATGCCTACCCTGTTAAGAATCTCTGTGCACGCCACTGAGTACCACACATCTTTATCACAAGATAAAAAGATTATATCTAGTCAATGCCATTAAGAATTGTGTAACAAAATTAAATATAAAAAATATTATTAATTCTTCAATTAATCATTGTTGTTAAATGTTTTAGTCAAAATCAGTAATACATTTAAATGTTCAATATTTCTGTCACATTAGCTTGTTTGCGCAAATTTACTAATGACAAGTATTTATTCTAATTCAACGCTCTTTATGATTGATAATTAGAACGAAGGTTGTCAACATACATAAATAAATGATATTCTAACGTGTATTTTGTATTATTATTTTTTTAAGTAGCTGCGCCCTGCGGCTTCGCCCGCGCGAAAATTGCTATGTGTTTAATTAATGTAACTGGGGAAACAGCGACTTTCGGGATAAAAAGTAGTGTATGTCCCGAAACCAAATCTATCTACATACCAATTGTCGTCGAAATCGGTTTAGCGGTTTAAATTTAATATGGTGGTTAAGTATTCTGAAACTTTCTAAATTATCGCGCAATTTTCTTAGTTTTCTTTCAAAAGAACCTTCTCCTGACAATAACAAACACAACAAAAAAAGAATTAACAAAATTGATCTAGCCGTTCACGCGTGATGCCATGACCAAGGGAAATAGGGGTTCATTTCAAACATTTCATCTATATATATAAAATATATATAGATGAAATGTTTATGGGCAGACATACTCCAGCGGATAAAGCGACTTAACGGATCTCTCGGAAGGTCGGAATGATGTAGCGGATTAGCTTGCAAGGCAAGGGTTCAACAACCCACCATTTGGACCCGAGCCAGTATTAGCTATCACCACTGAGTCACCTCCGCTCGTGTATACAAGAGCGGCCTCGAAACCAACACCAACTGCAGTGGGCAACTTTTAACGATTGTTGTTAAAAGAGGCTCTACCAAAACCACCGCTAAAGCTAGGTATATACAGGAGACACTTAATCAACTTAGATTTGATGACAGGCGTAGTAGTAGGTCCTATCATAGGCCACTGAGTGACTGCACTCTTAATAAACACCAGTAATGTTTTAGGTATTACAAATAGTGCTCTGTGCAAAGCATGCATAGAGCACGATGAAACCGTCAATCATGTACTACTGGAATGCGAGGGAGTGATGACACATCGGGCACAAATCCTCGACAATCCGAGGGCGCTTCGCGAAGTCTACGAAGTTTCAAAGAAACGGCTGGATGAAGTAATCTAGCTGAACCGGACGCACAACGGACCAAGCGGTCTACTTACAGGCTACGACCCCATCAACAATTTAAGTAACAAAACAAGTGATTACTTTTTTGGGCCGATTTTGACGTGTTCGGTCTTGAATGACGCAGAGGTCCATACTCAGTACCACCGAACCACAGTGGTTGTATTTAACAAGACAATTACTGTATCTACTATTAGGTAATAATTAAGTTTTTCTCTAAACTTGTCGCAAACGCAATTCAATAATTTTAAAGAATTGATTTCAAAGATTTATCTGTAGGTACCTACCGTTCTAACCTGAGGCCCTAGACAAACGTCATAGATTAAAAAATGTATGGGATTGGCATAAGCTAACGCTAACATTGTCGTAAGCTTATGTCAATCCCATAGGTACCTAGGTACATATTTTATATAATCTATGAATAGAAAATCTATGCCACTTGTCTAGGGCCTCTGCTCTGTTACACGTGGACGATTCCGGCGCCTGTTCCTCTCACAAAACAAATACCTAAACTCAAAGGTTTCTTTCTATAAAATAGATTATTTTATTACATATGGAGTTGCCGCTTGTATGTCCGCCACCAGGTGATATTAAGGGCGTTCCGTCACATATGACCTTGAGCGTTTCGCTTCCTCACCACCCCGCGCCTCACCCGAAAAAAACATTGCGTGCGAGTCCGCCCTCTAGCGTCAAGTAGCAGTAGCACAACTATAAGACAATGACCTTACTTGTCCGAAACCGCAGAGCTAAAATCTGATAGACGCGAAAATAATGAATTATTTTTTTAGTATCTTTTATTATTTCGTTTAGTAAGTATGTATATTTTTTAGTATATATTATTTATATATTTATTATTTATATAGTAGCGAAAGCAAAGATGAGTGTTTAGAATCATGACGTTTGTTAAATATGTAGTAGAAATAAAAATAACTACTGTGGGTTAAACCAATAAACTCAAAATCCAGCTCTACCGTGGTATAACTAAAATGCCGTTAACTGCCAAAGTCGAGTTTTGAGTAAACACTCAAAAAACGCGGCAAAAATTGAAACCGTTGTCACTTACAAATGACAACAATTATTTGAGATTTAAAGGTACCAAGATATAGATCAAATGAAATACTTTCAATTTATTCTCCTGTCAGTTTGTAAATATAATTAAATTTTATAATAAAACGTTTTTTTGCGTTTTAGTATACCATTGGTGTTACAAAAATCTAATAGATCAGCGGCTAAAATGCCACTACGCTTAGCGTAACGGCATTTTAGTGTCTCTATTTCATAAAAAATATTGTTTGTTAAAAACCTAAAAAACAAAAGAACTTAATTGTAACTAAAATGTCGGTATAGCACATAATGTCAATTTAGCTTATCATTAATACTTGTGGAACTACCTCATGTTAAACGTGGTTAACGTCCGTTCACTGCTTTTAAGTCTGGTAGTCTATAAATGTGTTTAAATAAGAGTACAAAACTTGATTCATTGTTACGCTTAAACGCGGTTAAACTTAAAACCTTATAGTTTAATGGCATTTTAACGCAACAGAATTATAAAGTATTAGATCATTATCGATCAAACTGAAGTTAAAAGTTATTAAAATACACTCATTTTTTAAAATACATAAATTTAAAACATGGTTTTTATGAAATTTAAATTGACTTACAAACCACTTTATAATAAAAACAAATGTAGATACTAATAATAAAAATCACAAGTAAGTTTAACTTACACTTTAAACTAATAAGCATAAAAAAACAATTGGACCTACTTATGCAAAAAGGAACCAATCCACACATATGCCAAAATTGAGATAATTAAACAAAAAGCATAAAATGCACCTTATAACTATAATATAATAATAATATTCTACCACATTCACAAAGAGCCATCTTAGCCCCAAATTAAGCAATTATATTTGCTTGTGTTATGGGTACTAAACAACTGATATACTACTTATATACTTTTTTTTTTGTAAATACATACATATTATAGACTAGCTGTTGCCCGCGACTTCGTTCGCGTGAAAATTCAGATGGGTGCCAGATTTTACGGCAACCGTACATTGTATCAGTAATAAATATCAGTATTATCCATCTCTATGGCGAATCTCATTTAAACCCGCTACCGCTAAAACTGATGAACCACTTTCACACAAACTTCGACTCTTATTTGCTCACTTAATAAGGGTAGTTTCTGAATATTAAAAAAAGAGTATTTTCTAGTAATTTGGTAATCCTGAGAGCGCCGGAGGCCCAATTTCCCCCCTTTCCTCTTTCCTCACCTCCCTCATTCCCTTCCCCTAACCCCATTCCCAGCCGCCATAGTGGAGGCCACCATACCAGCAGTTTATGACGATGGCTTTTGGTATAGTAGCCGCCACTTCTGGATTCCACTGACTGCTTACCATCAGGCGGGGTGGAGTCACTTTGGTAGGCTATAATATAAAAAAAAAAAAAAAAAAAAAAATCCTACTATAAAAACTATAGAAGTTTCATACAAACTTTGTCACCCCTTTATACACCCATAGAGGATGGATTTTGCAAAATCTCGTCTAAGTGAGCACCTATATCCTAATAGGAACGATCATGCAAAGTTTGAGATTCCTAGCACTTGTTGTTTCTGAGATTTCGTGATGAGTGAGTGAGTGACCTTTTGCTTTTATGTATATAGATAGCTTTTGCCCGCGGCTTCGCTCGCGTGAATATTGATTTTTCCAATAGACATTTTTATATTGTTTAAATACTGTTTTCCATAGTATTTTTAATCTCCCATTCATACAAACCCTCTTTCACCTACCTAAAGATATCCCTCGTAAAAAAAAAATACAATACACAAAGGCAAATATTCACTACAATAACTTTTCCCTTCCCCTCATTCCCTATCGCCCTTTTTCTCCACTCTCCACAGTTTCCGCTTCTCTCCTCACCTCCCTCTTCTCCTCTTCACCTCCTTCAGCATCCCTTGCCTCTCCTCGAGCATCTCTTGCTCTTTCCTCCACTTCTCTCTACCTTGCCTCCTCGCTTTCTCCTCTCTTCTCTAGCACTTCCCCATTTCTTCTCCTTCGTTCCCCTCATTTTCTTCTCCCTTCTTATCACTTCTTATCCCTTTCCCTGCATTCGAGAGCTCCTGCCTTGTCCCTTCCCCCTCCCTTCCTCTCCCATCTCCCTTACTTCCCCTTCACTTTCCTCTCACTTCCTCCTCATTTACTCCTCACTTTCCCCTCACTTCCACTCACTTCCCCTCACTTCCACTCACTTCCCCTCACTTCTAACTTCCCCTAACTTCCCCCTCACTTCTCCCGCACTTCCACCTCACTTCTCCCTCACTTCCCCTAACTTCCCCGTCACTTTCCTCACTTTCCTCTCACTTTCCTCTCACTTTCCTCTCACATTCCCCTCACTTTCTCTTCACTTCTCCCTCGCTTCTCCCTGGCTTTCCCTTGACTCCCCTTGACTTCTCCCTGACTTTTCGTACTTTTGTAGCAATATGCAAATTGAGGCAGCCTGTAAAGCACGCATTTTACTTTTTATTTTTTCTTTGCAACATAGAAAGCTGTAAGTATTTAATTACCTATAGAGTTAAGTGTATTGTCTGTGTCACTTTGCATGCTACTTGAAACTGTAACTTACAAAAATTGTAATAACCTGGCGATTAAAATGAGTGGCCTGAGTTTCTTGCCAGTTCTTCTCATGGCTCTACTTTGTCAGCGAACTGGTTGTAGGTTAATTTGCTGACATTTTGTAAACTTTGACGTTCATAAGTGTTAATTTAATTAACCTATATGAATTAACATATTTTCATTTTCCTTATTTATTTTCGGTTCATCTGGATATCACAAATATAACTTCAGTAAATCGTTCTGTATATTGTATAGCTAGCAAAAATTTTACGGAAGTAGATCTTTTAGAATAAGCGGGACGGTTTGGCTGGAGATGTACATAACGACGTAAAGTGTAAGTTTTGTCTGAAAGTCAGTGGTCCGAAGGCATAGTTACCTCCTCGGTCCTCTTTATTTCCTTTTTCTCCCACAGTATCTTTACTCTGTATGGCCACCACTGCACTGAATTTGAAACAGCACCATTCACCAGCAAAACTGAATTCAAATGACGGAGCTGATAAGGATTTTCAGTTACACATGCTTTAAACAAAGCGTCATCATTCCTATGTGTATATCATTATTTCTATAGAAATTGATATTTTCAATGTACCCTATAAAAATTCAAGGATGTTGCACAAAAATGTATAGTATTGGATAAGTAGATATATTTATTTAGTAATTAGTGTTTTTAATTTTAGGTTTTTTATGATATCGTATTGGGTTTTTATCTGTAATGATATTGTAAATACTTTTTCAATAAATAAATAAATGTTGATTATCTTCTAGTAAGTGCCCGTACGTAAGGTACACAATATCATGTACCCTTAGCAAAATAAGTAACACGAACAATTGCCAAAGTAGACGCATTGTACCCACTGTTTGAGTGATTTGGATGTACCGTGAAAATTACCTCGCTAGAGATTCATTATAAGTATAGATTACTTCAATATGTACATACAAATATATGTGTACATACATATATTTGTATGTACGTACATATTGTAGTATTGTAAATGTATAATATAATGCAAAATCGGTAAAGTAGAACTAATGTAATATTATCGCTAAGTAACGGATCCATGCGGACGACGTCACGGGGTAGTTTTACAGTACATACACTTATAATATAATATAATAAAGATACATACATACATACATACATAGAGTGCTAAACCATAATTCTTTTGCCTTTACCTAGTTAGGTAAAGACTGTACAAAAAAAGAGTAGAATTCTTTATACTGTGCCACCGTGCCGGGTCTATTACTTTCTACATACACCTATTACTCGAAAAATACGGTATTAGTTTTGTTATGTCCAGTAGGCACTCAACAATATATTATTTAATTTTAGGATTAAAAATTCATATAGTACGATAATAAAGGAACAGAGAGTAGGATTTTTAATTTACCTAATTGTGATAATTTCACAGTCTTCAAATATTTTAGTTTGGTTAGAGACTAAGACGTTTTGTAAAGCCTTTTTTCTTCCTTTCTTGCAATCAAATAAATAAATCAAAATAAGATGCATTGAAAGTAGAAGGGTAGGTATTTACTTTAGCCTAGTATCTTATCACTGATTTTATCAGCTCATGAAAAAAAATCTAACGAGGTAAATACTTGAATATTTTATCGGTATTACTTACCGATAGAATATTCAAGTACACACCGTATGTATATATAGAATGTATAGGTATTTATGCTCGTGCAAGATAACGTAGATAGTTAGGTAGCTAACAGCAGCGTGTATGGTTGTTTTGTGTAGGTACCTAACTAGGTCGCAAACCGACGCATATCACGTATAATCATTGTAATTTGAGTTCTATGCTAGTTGTACGGCCGACGCCGACGTTCGTGTTCCGACCGAAGCACCTCGTACCTACGCCGGCGTCGTCGTCGTCGCGTCGCGTCGGTCGGAATCGGAAAGCGCCCTTGCCACATGAGTAAATATCCAAGTTAGATATTTTACTCATGTGCCCACCTACCACACACCTAGTTCGAAATGATAGTAGACATAGACAATATTGTAGCAAGCTCATATTCATACCCCTAGGGTATATAACAGCAGGAATTTACTGATTCATGAGGCCTGGTGTTGCCTTGATCTTATCACGAGCGACAATAGGCTCACCACCTGCTACCTAGTTTACGTGGAACTAAACATAATTAAAGGATATCCTAGGTAAGTATCTCAAAGCAGGTATTTTACTAAAAATATGAAGGTAGGTAGGTATATACCTACTTACAGGATATTCTATTATTGAATCCTTTGCATTTGTATTTGTTTCAGTCGTGAAATTTTAGTCATTTTGATGAAAAATAATAATAAATGTAGGTAAATACCTACGTATTTAATACACTAAAAAAATCTAAATAACTAATCTAATTTATTTGCAACACTAAATCTATCCACACAATATTTTTTTTGATATTATTTATTTGCAATTATTGAATTACGTAAATAATTTTTAAAAAAACCGCATACGTCCGTCCGTCAGAAGGGCTTGCGCCGCTCTGCCGTTCTGCCTCCCGTCGCCCGCGCAGAGCCCCTGCGACGCTGATTCAGCCAAATTATCAATAACTATTGAAACATTATCCTAATAAATGAAATAAACCTACAGAGTTGACATTTGGTTTATTCCGGTTGATTCAATATAACTTTTATATTTATAACTATAGTAATTACAAAGTAATATTTCAAAATAAGTGAAATCACGTTGTTTTAATATCGTTGGTATAAGTTATATAATCAATTATTGTAAATAATTCTTCTACTATTCTAAAGTTCATGAATCAAAGTATTTTGTTGGCAAAAAAAAAAAGAATAAATAGCATTAGAATCTACTCAATTATCGAGATGAAAGTAGCGGATTTCGTCGAAATTTCGTCGGAACCACCTTAATCTACTCTGATTAGGTCGGCTAATTTCAATCATTGGCTTTTTACAAACACAATATCAGTTGAATATGAAGTTTTGCTCTAACTACAGAACTCAGCCTATGAGCATCAAAATTGTAGCGCCACTTATAAGAAATTGTGAAAATTTAAACTTATAATTTCAAAAACTTTTTTTCGTTTTTAGGTATTTACATACCTATATTCATCATCATCATAAGATTAAGCGAAAGATGCCTGCTAGACATAGGCCTACCTCAATTTTCGTCACCTTGGTGGTCATGAGTCGCCCTCGTCTATCGGTTGCTCGCCACCTTATCAGGTATTATGTAATTTAAAAAGAAAATCGTACCTTCACAGTATCATAGGTACTTAGGTTGGTAATACTTACATAATGCTGTTCGCGCTGACGTTGAAATGAAATTTTCTTAATTTGTCACCTTAGTCGTATATAAGAAAACCGACTTAGTAAATATCAGACGTCTACGTAGGTACCTATTTGTTAGAGACTCTTCACAAAATTTCTGCAATCTGATTTCAGGAGTTTTTGGTATCTATTTTAACAATTAACTGCCAGTTTCTCAAAGGCTGATCAACGAAAAATTAACTAATCTCCTGTTAAATGTCATGTTAAGTACTTACCTAAAAGCATGCTAAAGACATGGATAATTAGTTGAATTTGATCTAGTTAGTTATTTTAGATCAAACTAAAATAAATAGTCATGCTTTAAGCAACCCAATTGGTACTTCACATGAGATTTAACAGGTGATTACCTACTTAATTTTTCGTTGAACAGTCTTTCAGAAACTGGGGGTAAATGTGAATGATACTAACTACATTAGTTTGGAACTGTGTTGTAGCTGTTATCAAATTAAGGACAATCTGCTTATTACCTAACTGCTTTAGAAACACAGTGCTTTACTCTTCTTTAGCTAGTTGCTTTCGAACCCCGGGTTGGCCATACTGCTGCTATTTTATCTCTCTGATATAGTGCGCTATATTCTACAGTTCCTCAAAGCTGCGACGCAAAAGTAGGTACCTACCTACCTACTGATTCCTCGGTCGATTTTCTATCGTAGATATTAAAACCAGCAAGTATCTACGACACCTGCAAGGAAATATACCGTAAATCACTTTTTGGCAGTTTTGACTTACAACCATATTGTTACTGTATAAAAAATGCAGAATATTTTGCACTCACCCCAAATTTCTTTGCGTACCTATATATTTTAATAAGTATAAAAACATTGTAAGTCACGATGTAAACTACAGTTCATAAAATGGTATAGTTATTTACTTACACACCAACATCATCATTGTTTGCATGCTTTTTATCTATTGTATTTTAGACATATTTTTTTTTTATTTTATCAGACAAGTACTACAATGTGATTCTATATTAAAACTCACAGAAAGCCCATTAATATACAATTATACAATAATATAATGATATAAAAGTGTAGTTATTCCCTCGTTGCCCTAAATTCTCATGATTGGCTTGGTCTCCTGGAAAGTTACTTAATATGAATATGAAAAATAGAGGTAGGTAGGTAGGTAATAGGTATATATTATACAGAAATAAAACAACTCATAATAATTATTACAAGTATTTAATGTACCTTATGAATGCCGTATAAATATTTCAAAATGTAAAACAGTGATAAAATTCATTTCTAACCAATATAACTGCAATCAATATAATTAGTGTGCGAAATTATATTTCAATATTCAAAATAATTACAACTGGCAGTAGTAAGACATGTATGTACCGTTTGCAACATATGTACCTATAAACCCAACAGAAAGTATCTCTTACAATATTCTTAACTATTACATTAATAAGCAGGTACCATAATAATATTATATCTCTTAGTGCATTTTCAAATTAAACAGTAGCATCAGAATTTGCGAGTAAACGTTATACCTACTAAAAACTCTGTAACAAATTTTAATCGACTGTACAAACGGGGTAATATAATAATATAAAAGTTGGCCCCAGTATTAGAAAGGGATCCACAAAAACTAGAATTATTTTTTAAATTTGTAAATATTTATTTGAAAAACTCATAGCAAATCCTGTCATTGAATACAAAAGGACCTACTTATGAATGCAGTCTTAGTACTGATTGTATATTCATCAAAGAATGTTAAAATCGAATGTTTATCTGGAATGCAATTTTATAAAATTGAATCCTTATATTTATGTAGGTATTATTAAATGTATAACTAAATGAAAATAACGCATCGGTACCTCTCGTATAAAATAAAACACGTTGAGCATTATCCTAGAATTATATCGATAAACATGCTACTTGTAGGTATTGTGTAATACGCAGTAATAATAATTGATTATAACAAACAATGATCACTCGACTTTACACCGAATTTGGCAACTTGGATGAACACTTTCTTATAAATAAGTATGCATCATTATAATTAAATAAAGTTACCGGTGTCCAACAAGAATTTTAAATTTGTAGGTAGCTACATACATCTAAAGTTTTCATTAGAATGTTATCTTTCCTAAATACTTTTAGACAAATTTTACACTACTGATTTCTACCTTTACAGAAATTCAATAGAAACGGGCTCCTTTGCGCGCTTGCGTTTTAGTATACTCGTAAGGTACCACATGTATTTTAGTAGGTACTAATTGAATACAACGAATAAAGATAAAATATACAACGAATAAAAATAAAGTTTACACCGCTACTTAACTGCTGCGCACCACCATGGAACTGGATGTTTAGAAATTCCAATAAAAACTTGAAATGTGTTGATCGCCAATCATAATGAGAAACTATTTCATTTTGTATATTGATATAATAAGTATTATTATTATAATAAATTGATCGTCATATATGTTTAAATCGTATTTCGCTACTACTTCATCACATTCTACATCTATCGAACACTCGCACATTACATTAAATTAGATTAAAATTTATATACAAGTTACATCTAATATTATACTTAACTATTTAACCCTACGTAGGTTAGTTTGATACCAAAAAAGTATCTGTGTATGGCCTCTGACTTTCGTTTGGAAACTTTAAATAAATGAGAATAATATGGGTACAGGTATTTCAGAAGTGATTATGTTTCGACAATCCATTACTTACACACATTTAATTTTCAACTTACTGAGCTTACACGGCAACGGCAAGTACTGACCTAACTCTAGTACGCTAATAATTTTAACTTTACCATAGAACAGCGAGTACAAACTTGAAATGGAAATGAATGCGTGCTAATTGGATACACTTCTTCATTGCTCATTCATTGCTTCATTTATACTCTATAAAACTCCCTCATTTCCAATTTAATTACAATTAACTTTTGTTAACGGCTTCCTTTAAGCTTATATAGCAAGGTACTTTTATAACGCTGTTCATATTAGCAAAAAAATATAAACGACTACCGTTCCAATATCAGTCGAATAAATTTTGACTAAGACGGAATCAACTCACCCATAAATTTTATTTAAAAGTTTCAAAATAGAATAACGCACAACCCCAAGAACAATAATAATTGATAATAATGTCACCACAATAGAATTTGTTTAACCTAAAGTTAACAAATTGAGCTAAATAATATTATAATCTTTAATTGAATAAATAGTTATAAACTTTGTAAAACACAGTTCAAGTGCTTAGAGAATAAATATTTATGTCTTTTAATACGCAAGAAAATCACCTTTGCGGAAATTGGAAGAATTACTTTATTACTCAATTTTATGCTTA
Source organism: Parascotia fuliginaria (assembly GCA_963082885.1). Lineage (NCBI taxonomy): Eukaryota > Metazoa > Arthropoda > Insecta > Lepidoptera > Erebidae > Parascotia > Parascotia fuliginaria. The sequence goes on along the minus strand of OY720174.1, from coordinate 7,672,680 downwards.
CGATAATATTACTACTAGTCCACAATTATGGTGTTCTTACGCGATCGAGCATAAAACGATCTCAAGGTAGAAAATTGTTTGGTGACAAATTGTTTAAATAACAATCTCCTTATCCGATTATATCATCCAGGTTACTACCATCTATTTGGGATATCATTCATTTATTTGGCCTTCGCAATAATTCCTGTTGTCTCACTGAAATACACTTATCATGTCAACGACGTGACGAATCAAACTGATGTGCCGAATCTTTACAAAAAGAATTCTGAAAATATTTAGCTGCCTGTAAGATTGACGAGTGTGCTGAATTTAAATCGTTTTACTCAAGTTGTGCATATTAAGTAGGTATATAATATGTCATTTGAAATCAGCGTGACTTTGTACAGAAATGAATACTTGCTCGTATTACCGGATAATAACTTGTATTACTAAATGGTAATTTTACTTTTCAGTTATCAGGTAAATTCACACTCGGCAATCTTGTAAAATTTGTCACCAAACTATTGAATTATTGCTATGGCAGTTTGTGTCGAGCCGGGTGTTTAACTGGGGTGCTGCGCGGCATCCTTGCGGAAGCGGTAGCCGCCGGTGCCACGGACTGTGTACAGCACCACGATGGCCACGGCCACCACCGACATTCCGATGGCGTTGATCACAATTGCCTCGTTCGGCAGCGTCGAGTACACCTCACTCCTGCGCACCGCATGCCCCAGGTTACGTTAGTAATGGTACCAAATATTACAATTAAAGGGTTAAGATTTCTGTATAATTAATTATTACACAGTAATCTGGATTTCAATACTAACAACAAGTCGGCCGAGTATAGGTCTAAGTGGGGTTAAATTGAAGAAATTTTACTTAAAATGAAATCAAATTTACTTTGATGATATTCAAGAACAACTGTTCTTATATTATGGTTATGAAGCGATTGATATATCTACATAATACATACATATAAAAATGAAATAGGTTAATTAAATTTAACTAAATACTGCCGTAGTTATAGAATCGGTTAGTTAAGTTAGTAAATTTTTTTGTAAAATAATCATTAGGTATTATGTTTATGTTATGATAATAAAATTTAAGTCATAAATAGACTATATTATTAAGGACGCGTTTACATATCTAACAAAAATAATAAGCAGTTTTGGGATAAAAAGAAACTAACACAAATGTAAATAATAAAAACTACAGACAAATGTATTCTATATCTTTAACTTTTCATGATTGTTTTCTAGAAAAGTTTTTTTCGTTACCTTTTCTCATAAAATTGCAGAGCCTTGTTGTGTTTATGCACATTTTTGCTTCTGTTAAAACAAATAAGACATGTTCAACTCAAAAACATTTTGTAAAAAATTTACAAAAAAGAAAATCGCACCTATTTTTTCACACCTTTTTTACCAGTTTATGTTAATGTGTTGTAAGAAAGGTTTTTTATTTGGTTTTTGTGTTGATTTATTACAGAACAGTTGTGTAAGCTGTGTCAATGTAGGAGAGTGATTCTATACATATTTTTTTGTAAACGCGTCCATAACAATGATAGGTAGGTACTTAATATTAATAAAGCTTGATAGGTTCACTAGATGTAACCAATCCTTTATAATGTAATTCCCATAGGAATAATTTGGTGATGCATATGGAATAGGTGGATGATAATGATAATTACGTATAATAAAAACACATGCAAGCACAAGCTGTCACGATTTCAAGCACAAAAGCAAACTAACAAATTACATTACCTCAAGTCCAATAAAATTAAAATGCAATAAAGTTACTTAATTTATTTTATAATGCAACAAAAATACAGTGTCTTAGCCAATTAATTTCCTAATCTATTATATTTTATATTTATTTTATTGTTTATACTACTATTACTAGCTTATTGCATAAGTTATATTGATCTGATACAGATCAAAGCTGTTACAGTAAAGCCTCGTGTCTGTAATTCGTTATAATACTTAAGTCAATATATTTTTTATATTTCATTCTTTCGGAAATAATGTATTAAAAATAGTGCTTTCGGAGAAATAGATAAAAATGGAGATACTACAAAAATTACAAAATAGAACATTACGACACTATCTTGTTTAAAAAAACTGTTTAAATTTTTTTATCTTACTACATTTATAACAACGTATAAAAATGCAACTAAAAGTTATATATTGAATGCACTAATTATATACATTAAAAATTTGATCGAACCATAAGTTTATTCATTTATGAAATGTTAAATAATATTTTTTTAAATCTATTTTGCTAAGATTATAAAGATATTATAATATCTAAATCGGGCTCTGAGGTCTATGATAATACAAAATCTAGAGGTCAACTGAAGCTCGTATGTGTTGGTCGTGTGTCTCCGGCCTGCGGAACTTGTTCCTCGACAATATATACATGACGACTGCTAGTATGGCGATCATGGTCATCCCAATCGCGTTGATGATAATGCCTTCGTCCACCATCCCGCTGTACCTGTCCCCGCTGTGGACACACACACGTACAAGCGACTATCACAAGCGACACAAGACAAGTTTATAGAACTAACAACATGCTACAGTTAGAGTTACCAGGTGTCAACATTTCTCTAGATTATCGTAGATGTAAGAACTTGTATTCACTTTGTTTCAATAAAATGTTGTAATAATGATAATAATAATAATATAATAATATTTCAACAACTACACACAACGCCATCTACACCCAAAGTAAGAATATTATATGCTTGTGCTATGGGTTCTAGAATGCGGATATACATACTTAAATACTTTTTAGAAACACACAGTCCAATGCAAATAGACATGTTCATGTACACAAATATTTGCACTGAGCGGGAATCGAACCCGCGACCTCTGCGTGGCAGTCCATACACAGTACCACCGAACCACAGAGGCAGTCAAAATGTTTATTCAGTTACTGATAATGTTTAGACTCGTATATTTTCTAGCAAAGTGTGAACTAACATAATTAGAGTTTTAGGCTAGGTGCCGAATAATGTAAATGTAACGTTCGGCACTCCAGCTTCAGATAAATCGTTATACGAGTAAAAAACTATATATAATTTATGGAGGATGACTGGCAAAAAATAAAGGCATACAGCCGTAAATCATAAAAGGCGGCCGTTCAAGAGAGACCATAAGTGGTATTACTGATAGATTGCAATGTAATATTTTGTTTCAGCTATTAAGTTAATTTAAATCTTACATATTTTACATATACCTACCATACAAGTTACTATCAAGTTAAAATTCTTACACTTGGTAACCCTAGCACAATACAGTGCACAAACATAAGTGCTCCACATAAACACATATTAGTGCAGCATCCAACACAGTGCTCAATGATGCTATTGCTTTACATTAAACATGCTACTCAGCCAAGTTGAAAACATAAACTGCTATTTATATGATGCAAGTTTTAATACACAATTCTAATACTATAACTATTTTACTATTCTCTATTTTTCTAAGATTTATAGCAACATAAGGCTGACTATGCAACTTTAAACTATGCCCACAGTACAATTCAATATTTCGTAAAATTTGTTGCTCTTTTAATAGTAATGAGGAAACATGTAAAATCTGTAGCGTCGGTCTCATCTTTGTAGCACTACACTATGTTTGAGACAAAGTAAGCATTACGCGATACATGTTCATTTGGTAGCATATATTATTCCATATGAAAAACCGGCCAAGTACCAGTGGGACTTGCGCACGAAGGGTTCTGTACCATTACCGCAAACACGACAATAAAATCATATCCGTGTATGGCTCCCTTAATATTTGTATTATTTTAATTTAATTATTTATTTTAAACTAAATATATAAAATTCAGTGAATATTTTAAGCGTCTACCTGTTGCCGTTATAAATATCGAGCAAAAACGAGAATAATCATAACGTTTGTTTTATGGGAGCCTCCTTAAATATTAGTTTTAGTCTATATCGACAGAAATACATCATCTGTGAACTTTCAACTGTTTAACTATAACGGCTCATTAGATACAGCCTGGTGACAGACGGACAGCGGAGTCTTAGTAATAGGGTCCTGTTTTACCCTTTAAGTACGGAACCTTAAAAAAATAGTTTACAGATATCGAACGAAAATAATTACGGTAAATAATTTTTGAAAAAAATTCAAATCTATTTTAAAAAAATGAAGTTAAGGTACCTCTTCGCTGTAATCAAATGCTCAGTTGGTCATTCGTATTTGATAAAAAAGCTAATAAAAATTTATGCAAACTATTACCAAACTTGTGCAATTTTAAAAGGTTTTATAAACAAACGAGTAACACGAGAGTGCAGCTACAATGGTCACAGTCGTACCAAAAAATTGATTAGTCATCCTTAATCATTACTCACAAACTTGCATCATACTGGTTGTACCTACTCCGCTTAGCAAGAATGTCAACTATTTCAAGCAAAAAATCTTGAATGTTCGATGTGACAAGTCAAGTCGCATCCTTCCTTAGCAGAGTCAATTTTTCAAAGTAAAACTTCTAAAAATATTCTGGCCATTACAGAAGATAAGAAATTGCAAACAGTTTCGAAATTTAAATTTTACGTACCCAAGAGCGAAGATGGCTTTCTCAGTAAGTCCAGTGAGGCAAGCTGCGACTCCAAGTACGAAGGTAAGGATCCCAAAGGCCGCGTGGATGGGTACCAGAGAGGCACGGAACCCAGCCGTGCCCTTATTGCAAATCAACAACAGCAGGAAGCTAAAGAAGCCGACGGCGTACTGAAGAAAAAGGAGACGTAATATGTTAGTTAATGTCATTGTTCTCGTTTACAATTTTATTAAGAGAGAGAGAGGTAAAAAGTTACGTAGAATATAATGCTGTAGGTACACGTAAGCATAAATTACTGACCTTTGTAACCTTTCAGCTCTCATCTACGAGTACATATCCTATAGCGATTTTTAATGTATGAATTTCGGAATAAGTACCAATAAAACGTTTTATCTTTACTCAAAAAGCTTCTGATGCAGACTAAATATGACGTCATGTCGCAAAAGAACTAATTAGTTCAATTGCCATTAGATCGTATGGTGATTACTTTATCGCATCCTGTCGTTAACAAGAGCATTCATCCGACGCCTTATCTGCAGTCGTGCAACTTAATCACCCCATTCGTTTTGTGTTACAGAGGATAGATTCCGCCGATATCAGAACCAAATGTACTAAAGTTAATGCTACAGAAGCTGCTGGCTGGAATTGCAAGTTCAAATAAACACTGTATTTTTCTTTATAATAGAATATCTTAATATGCTTTTCTCGAGGCTCGTGAATACTAAACTTATTGTACGCACACGTAAAGCGACATAGGTATAGGATGCATCTAGGTGTCCGGGTGCAGGAATTCGACACGTGCTTAGTCGCAGTAATTACAAAACGCATTCTTTCTTTGTTACTAAAGTGCGATGCCAGCATAAATTAAATAGAGAATATGCATAGAATTTAAATTTGTCTCAAATATTTTTTCCAAAACTTTTTATTACATTATACCTGAAAGGTATTTTTTTGTTATTTAGTTATTATTACCCGGAAAATATGATATACAAAGTGAAAACAAGGGAAAGAAATTCAAACTTACAAAACGCGTCACCATTGGTCTAAGTTAAATGTGACGTCAATAAAATTGTAAACGCTATTGTAAACGAGCAGTATAATATCATTAAAAAACAAAAAGCCCTTTTTTTCACATTGAAATTTTATATACCATATGTCACTCGTTAATTATTTGTTAACTTGTCCTAAAAGGACTAAATCTCCAGCTCAGAAACTGTGTTGTATTCACAGATAAGAGATGATGATTCTTTACTCATTACAACTATAAAAGTAAGCAGCAGATGGCATTACCTGTATTCCAAACAGTCCCATAGCAACAAAACCGATCCAGCTGTGTAGCGAGTAGAAGTTGTTGATGCCCTTTTTGTTGTGGTAGTCGAGCACGGCAAGAAACCCGATGACGATGCAGGGGAATGCCAGCGCATGGAAGATGGCATGAAGCAACTTCACATAGATGCGCCTGAAGCACCGGCAGATGCGGTACAGCAGAACGGCTGAAGATTAGAAGGATGTTTTGGTGAAAATCTTGCAAATTCATTCACGTCATAATGGTTGGAGTAAGCTTTTATGATAGTCTCCAATGCACGAAACCAGCATAAGGTATTCTTTAACTATTACATATTCATTATTATATTAGGCGGCCCTAAGTTAGGCCGTCTATGATTAAATAGTAGTAGTATATAGGTAGTAGTTTTCGTCAATCAGCCTTATGTTTTAAGATAAAATGAAGTAAACTGTACTCAGAATATATTCAGGACAAAAACTTACAGAAACCGCTGAAGGTAACAAATCCTGCTACCATAAGCGTAGGGTGCAGATTGAACTGCTTGTCAGGCAGGTCGTCGGCCCAGGCGTACCCCTCGCGGTAGTAGAACACCCAGAAAACGGTGAGAGCCGACACGCCGATGAGCAGGATGGTCGCCAGGGTGATGACCAGTGCATACTCGCACCACTCGCACGCACCCCGCTCATGGTCATCCGACTCGTACGAACGACTGCGTTGACTGTTGACAAAATAAAATGATGTTATTAATCGGTTGCGTATGAAAATGTTATGATAAACTAAAATTGTCAGTAGTTCAAAATAGGGTAAAGATAGAAATGCTTTGGAAAATTTTAATATTTTATGTACATTTCAACCGCGCGTTTATAATTCCTTAAAGTTGTCGTCAGTTTACGTTCCTTTACCTAAAGGCTATTGAAACATACTGCTATTGTCTAGGTAATACTAACACTGAAAACGGTTAGCCTAGCTTAGCAATCAACAAACATTATTATTAGCCAACAATTTAGCTGATCAAACAGCAGGTTTGAAATGCGTTCCATTGAATAGCAAGCGAATAAACAGGTTAGCGGAGAGGAAACCGCAGCTCCCCTACACCTAGTGACATATGAGTATCTAGATACTACGTAAACAATGTGTATGTTACATAAAGCTTATACCTATTGTATGTCCAGGCTAGGTATTATTATTATTATACTATATATATTATATTATTACAAACTTTTTGTTCATCATGATTCAATGTATTTATTAAGAACTTTATCACTTTTGTTTTGTAAGTGAACATGCTTAGAAGTGGCCTTCATCCAGTGGATGTCTTTTTGATTGGAATGATGCTGATGAAGAAACATAAAGTTTTCCATCATTACCATTAAGTTTAAAGATTTAGTAGTCTACCGTAGGGTGCCGAATAAAATCTGACCTGCAAAATATAGATTTACGTGGGTACCTACTTGAAAATTAGACAATAACTGTACTCTATATCGATCTTAGAATCATCCAGAAAAGATTTTCACATTTAGAACAGTTGTTTACAGATTCCATTGGCTCAGTTGGAAGCTGAACACAGGGTGTCGGGTGACGTGAGAGCAGTCGCGCCACAGCGGATGTGCGACCTCATGGAACGATGCCTCGATCTTTTTATCTCTATACCTGCCTACCTACTTGTGTATTTATAGGTACTTGGGCTTAAGGAAAGTATACATTAAAATCACATTCTATTCGATGTCCTTATCACAGCATTCGGATATAGCATACATATGCATAAATAGAAAGAGCAAAAGCTTAGATACGTAACGTTTCGCCAGTGTCACGTAGATTATTGTTCCACTTTTAATTGAAGTTAAGAAAACATAGCGCCAGTTTTTGCTATAACAATCAATATAGAACAGCTATAAATGCACGTATAGAAGGTAGGTCATAGGTACAACCCATAATCTATTTATAAAAACCTTCGCTCATACGTTGTATAACATTCCGTCCTCGCGAAAAGGTCACCAAAATTTAGACATAAGCTAACCTGAATTTAGAGAGATGATGACAAAGGATTAACCCTTGAAATAACAACGAACACAGTCGAGGTTTATTTAAGCTCATAAATACGCCATCGTTGCTGTAGCGCGCAGAATAAAAATGTCCTCCTCGGAGGTAATAATTGCGTTCACAGGCCGTTCTGCAAATTCTTTCATTAGGAATGTTGTAGCCGAATTCCATTATCTATGTATGAGATATTAAGAATGAAATAACTTTTGAAATAAAGCGGGGGAGTTTGTTTGTTTAAACGCGCTAATCTCTGTAACTACTTTTAATTTGAATATGTATTTCTGCATAATGATAGCCCAGTTCTTGAGGAAGGTTATAGGCTATATAACATCCCGATACTGGCAACGGGAGCAGAGCAGTAACCAAAGACGCGGGTAAAACCGCGATGCGGGAAGCTAGTTACCTAATAACTATTAATAAGTAATAAATGTAATAATAAACTCATTATGTTGGCAGTAAACAAAGGGTAGGGTTTTATATCTGCCATCGTCACACAAACACGGCTTTCACACATAAATCGTAAATTAACCAGTAGGTATATCAAGTCGTCGCGTGTCGGTCTATATTGTGAGGGTCTGCCCACGCTGCGTTTTCCGCTGGTGCCCAACCGATGCATAACAGTGACTCACGGCCGCTTAAGATGGCGAAACTTGGGAGAAGCCCATGTCCAGCGATGCACATCTTTCGGCTAATATGTTGATGACCACAGTTTGGCCACAGCTAAACCAGTACCTATTTGAACTATCTATCAACTATCTACTTGTAAATTTAAGCTTGATAGGTGAAACAGTTATCAAAATTTTATGTCTAGTAAGATGAGTGTGTACAAAAGGTAGTACTACGAGTTGGTACGTCTTGTACGCATGGACGTCTGCTTGTACGCCTATGAAGCAATTTTGTATGGTTAAGAGGTCAATGGTTCTAACTGTACTGTTCAATACAAACAGTGCTGTCGAATGTACATGCCAACTTTTAATGCTGAGTGATACTACACTTAGAAGCAAAATTTTAGCATCTAGTCTGTATATTCCTATAGAATCAAAAACAATTTTCAATACGGCAATATTTTTTGCGATCATAATTAGTTTTTTTTTTTTCAATTAACAACATACACAAGGTAACTTAATGACTCTTTTAAAATTAAATTCATCGGAAATGTTATTGCCTATAAAACACTGTAAACTGCGCTGAGCCAGGACTAGACTTTATAAGACAATTTTGTTTTGGACTTTTTCAATTTTTATATCGAAACGATTGCAAATTTGTGAAATCACAATATTACTTCTTCAAAGGCAACTTATTCATTCAAGCAGTCACTAATACCTCTAATTCAAAGCACATGAACGAAAGAGGCTGTGTGCCAGTAACAACAGGTGAAAGTCAAAATGCAGAAGCGCTGTCCTACCTTCAAGTGCTAATATCATAACGTTTGTTTATGTAAGATGTAGTAGGTACTTGCGGCTACGGTATTGTCGGACAAGATGCTGGCTTAATGCCCAACCTCCTTACGTTAGGTTTAGGATCCGATAAAATGGCATACCAAAGATATTACACTAAATAATTTATATACTACGCTTTTTTTTACTTGAGGCTGTTTATTCAGATTAGTTTGACTCTCGGTATTTTTTTTACGATAAACAAATTCAGAAGCACTTGCCAGGGTTTAATTTTTAAGTCTATTTTCGGCGAACCATTTTTTAATAATTATAATTTATGCTAAAGATTTTCAATGGTGAGCAAAAAGACTGCGTGAATTGGGTACTTGAGTAATTTTTGCCTTAATCGCCACCCTTGACAGGCGATAGCGATCACGGAAGCTGATACACTGCCTGTTTTGTGTTGTGTGATTTTGCTGCCGCCTTCTCAATTTCACGTGTCATGATCATGGCTTTCATGACTTCCCTGCATGTACCGCACCGCAAGTACTATTATTGTATTAGACTATCACGACACAAAAACGAACGAACATTACATGCTATTCACAAAGCTATAAAACAGGGAACCCATCGCTTTTATCTCAGCTCACGTATCCAGGATAATAGAAACAAAACTTTCGCCATTTGTGAAATAATATCGACGATACAACACATGCACCGATGCACGATTACGTAGCTATACAATCTCCCGTATGCTTCGAAATTACAATATTGAGCTTTCTCTCGAAACGTCTGCATTCAGAATAGAAACTTTATTGTACAAGCAAACGTAAATTTAATTTAGAAGGCATTGACATCTCTACTTTGTTAGCTTTGTGTATTATACGCTATCAATATAAGTATTTATACTTAGGTAACTTTAAATATTTAATACTTACATAAATTTTACTAATGAAGCAATGCGAATTTCAAAATTCATTTTACATTGTGGACGTAAACACTACGCAATTTTTAACTTTTTATTAATTATCATAAAGCGAAAATTTACGAATCATCATGTCTTGTTTTACTTCTTTGAACTGGGGAAAAATATTATTTTGTAATAAAAGACAACAGCTGTATACTACCTAACTGTAGCATAAGACTTCATTATTGGATACAAAGTGTACCTACATTGATGGATGAAACAAATTTTATGTTTTCGAATCGCAAAAATACTTCTGGTTGGGAATTTATAGATTTAATTCCGCTAGGAATAGCATTGGAACCATACTTATTAAGCACTTAGTAACTATTTACTAAGTAATATTATTTACTAAGGCACAGACGCCTATTGTCACCTTAATGATTACCTAACAACCAGATAGCTATGACCCTAAGTATCTATGCTATTTCGTATCTTAAAAATACACATTGTTGTGATTATTTAACAGATCAAATTTGACCATTGGAATTATTGTAATACAGGTTACATAGTTTTTTTCAAAGTGCCGTACTTGGCCGGTTTTTACCGTAAACATTAGGCTATCATATGATACATAAACCTACATTTACAATAGGCATTACTAAATAAAAGTATTAAGTAATTTACATATAACAAACATAAAGATAATGACAGAAAATAGTGCAAGTACAAAGGCGAGCTTAACTCATAAATGAGTTAATGCACTCTTTAATGCGCCTAAATCGAATAAATCCGTTGTTTTTATCGAGTGAAATCATAGTTTTTATTTATGTTGAGTGCGTACACAAGTGGAGTCTCTATGCAAAACTACTATCATACTATGATTTGCCACAGATGTGAAACGCAGTTAGTGACTACCTCGTGATAGGTCAATCGTGAAAGTGAAATAAGATGTTCGCTCACGCTATCTTACTACTATAGGCTGCATACACGGTCATCACTATTCTGTACATAGTTATTACTAGTAGGAAGGCAACTGGACTATAATAATTATGACTTAATCAATGTACAATCAAAATATAGTATCATTACTTATATATACTGTATAGCCAGGTTCATACTTACTTAATTAAAAAAATTGGTAAGTACAAATTAGGTAATGAAATCATCCGTACGTACAATTTCATTGCACATAACATGTAGGTATGTTTGCATTAACAAACCTTCAGTCGTAACGATAATCGATGGCCGCCGGATACGTCGCATGAATATTAGTAAATAAATCAATAGGTACAATGCTTATCAGTAAAACCCTCACTTGTATGAAATTATTGCCAAACGATGCATTAATACAGAGCTCTGTTAAAATTGCATCTAATAAGTCCAATTATAGAGGAAATGAGTGATCATTCGGTCACATCACTGCAACCCGACGAGCATTCGTAGGGATAACTCGATTAACCTCGATCACGATCTGTGACCGCTGACTTACAACTTGGACCCATCCTCCTAACAGTATATATCATGAAATGGATACTAAATTAAAAGAAGTAAAGTCGATAGAAGAATGAATGCTTTGACAATACTCGATTAGGCAAAAAGTTATACCTAAATAGCTATAAAATTCTTTGATAGTAACAGTATTTTTAAAACCTTACGCGTGCAGAACTCACGGTAATAATGGACACATGGGTCGTGGAGCATTACTTTCTCCAACTATTCAAGCTAAATTCACACATTAATACAACAATTAAACAATTTGAGACGAGATCAGATAACTGTACCTTCAGTCGATAAAGTAAAGATTTCTAATTTATAAAAAACAGCGGCAGAACTTGTTATATTTGATCTGGCAGAGCCACTTGAGCGGATAACTCGTGCAGTGCGCCCGAGTAGCGATTGGAGAAATGTAGTAGTACAGGGTCTAGAGAGGTCATCGACCCTGCGGCCCGTGCTACTCCTGGCCTACATGGAGTAAACACCACGAACACGATCGCTCTTAACATAACTGGTATTAAGATTGACATTGAAGATGAACATTTCGATTTTGACTGATGGAACAAAAGCACCTCGTTAGGATTAACTGAAGTTCTCTGTAACACGTTTTGCAACTTTGTATCCATAATAATGCTTTTGATAACAAATCTTTTCATGATTGCGTAACTGTTAAGAAGAACCGTTAAATTAACCACATTCATTCGGTAAGTTCTTGGAAGTTCGTCCCGCAGTCTCTCAGTATCCTTAACCAGTAATTAATTTGCCAGGCGAAACAAGTCCTTATTACCTCTATGGTGCACGGGTTTTTGAACTTTAATGCAGCGTTCGCAGAGGCTTCATTCGGTTGAGAGCTTTTCAAGTAATATCTACTTGCATTGGATATGTAAAGAGAAATGGCACAGACTGGCAGCTACAGTACGTTTAGAGAACTTTCAGATGGAATAGTAATAAAAATTAATCTACATCGGACAAAAAGTTAGTAATTTTCGGCTTGCTGTATCTCGTAAATATTGTCGAAAAGTTCTGATATATGATATTAATGCCAAGGTTTTTTAAACGAATCGAACAAAGGAAAGCTGCGGCTAATACAAATGTACCATGATCTTATCTTTAATAGCTTACGGTTTGATTTTATAGATTGTTACAGTAAGAGTAATATTTTGAAGTAGATAGATATTTAAATTTTTTTCTTTCTTTAATTTTAATTTATTTCATTTTATAAAACTGTTTTACCTAAGTAGGTATTTGTTATTATATTGGTACCTAGGTACTAATAATTCGTCCTTAGATTTATTAATAAGTAGAATAGAGGAAAATAAATGTCATACCCATAAATAACGAGAAAAATATACCTATACTATCATAGGTAAACAATTACTTGTTATAAACTATAGTTAAATATGAACATACCCACGAATACGTTTTATTTAAATAGTCGAGGATATGAATTTAATAATTTACTTTTTTTTTTGCTGTAATGAATTAAGACCACACCCATTTAAATAAGCCAAACCCATAAGTGAGTAAAAATATGTACTTATTATAATATGCATATCAATTTGGTACTTCATACATGGATTTTCTTCTATTTTGATGCCGGGGCGTAAAACAAATCCATCATCGTCGGGGCCTGCACTCTTTGCTAGATCACTACCATCATCAAAATAAAACTATTTTGGCAGGCAAATATAAAAGCATACTCTAAAGAAATCTGGGTGTAACTCCACTAGCTATCGTTTTAAAAAAAATTCGTACAATAAAGAATACAAGAGATACTCATATTAAGCAAACTTGTGATGCATCGTTCGCAGGTGGTCTATGCGTTCTACTTTTATAATCCTTTTAACAACTGTGAATGGCTGGATGTTCAATTTATTAACTGCGAAGTTACGAGTGTATGCAATCTAATAGCGCATCAAAGTGTGCTATAAAGCTATGTCATACAGTAAGCTGGCAGTGAGCTGACGATAAAATTGTATTAACATAAGTGCACTAAACATAATAATGTTTTGCAGGACTTTATATTCACAGTGATACATTGAACCTACATAGATTAAACAACGCAAATAATACCATGTTCAATTGGTTAATGCTAACGGTGTCTAATTCGAATTTCGTGTTGTATAGAGCCATTTTACTTGCTTGTTGCTCACAACTGCACTAAATAATTGTGTGAAAAATATTGATCTAAAGTAAATACCAGAGACTTCTCATATAAATACTTTGACAGTATTGTCACAGATGAGATAAAAGCAAGTGAGCTACTCTTTCATCTGCACTAACAATAATAAATTAAAAAAATAAGCTAGATTCTCTGTATGTCGATTTATATATATAATATATAAATCGACATACAGAGTCGATTTTTATGTATGTCGATTTATATATATATATATATATATATATATTTATATCGTATGTTCCACGGGGAGTGTTCTGAGGAACTGTTTGACTTGGTGCCATCGTCTCCTTTCTATCATCGCACCACTCGACATCGCAGCAAAGTTCATCCATACTACCTGGACACGATCTCGTCTAGCACGGTTCGTTTCAGCGTTCATTTCTCCCACGTACGTGCAGGCTCTGGAACGAACTACCAGCTGCGGTGTTTCCCGAGCGCTATGACATGTTCTTCTTCAAACGAGGCTTAAAGAGAGCATTAATATCACGGTAGGCAGCGGCTTCGCAGAGCCCCTCCCAAGTAGCATTCGGGGTTCTATATAAGATATCAAGTCGTTCACATGTACTCCACAAGCTGTGTAAATAAGCTGTATAAAAGCTGTATAGCTTGCTATAATGCTCTTATAGAACCAGTTTGGGCACAAATTAGACAGCCTTAAGTTCATTATGGCTGTACATTAGCAGTATAATAGCATTATAATAGCAGTTTAAGTAGTAACATCGGACTTAAGGCTGACTTACGGGACTATATAGAACGCAGTGTGAACCATACAACGTACATGAGTGTAATAAAGTTCACAGTTATAAAATCCGACAAAAGTACTCCAGTGCTACCTAAAATTCACGAGTGTCCTAAATTATTTCTTTATTTTATGAATTATCCTCAGTAACACTATTAACTCCGGCGGATATCAATTTGATAAAAATTTATGATAACACGCGGTCAGTACCTGTTTTAAATACTTAACAATGTTAATGCCATGGGAATGAAACTTTATAGTGAAATGTATACATATTTACAGCTAAAATATTCACGCGCCTCTGTAAAAACGCGATATTCATTTTAAAATATTTAAAACTGGCTGAGGGGAAATCTTTAATTTTCAGTTTTTGATATTATATTGGCATTATAATTATACTACAGTAATTAATTATAACATGAAACCAAAACTCAATCGCTCTATTTGCGTATTTTGTGATAAATCTGCATGATAATTTTGGAGATTCATTTGGTAAATATTTTAAGTTACGTAGAACAAAATGGTGGAAATGAAATACGGCTATGTGAACTGTTATAACTCCAATTTAATGCGGTAAGCTTATATAGGTTCACATGTGTTCTGTTAGAATGCTGTTATCTATATGAAGTCCCACATTTGTACCACTACAGAGCCATTGTCTATAAATTTATTCTAATGTGAACTTATGTGCAGCTTTAAGATGTAGTTCAGGTCAATTGTGTATCATCGTTTAATTCTTTCAATATACTGAAATTTTAGCGATCCGCAATAATATTTATTGTCCGTTAAATCGTCTAGCCCAGGTATTAAGTCAAGTATGAATGCCTAAAGTACAAATTTTGTAAGAAACTAACAAAAATCACTTTTTGTTTTCGTGTGAGACACACAGTTTGGTATCAGAGTATTTACACTTACAAAAAACACTACTCTGTTCAAGGAGGTATTTAAAAAAATGTAAATAAAATAGATAAAGAGGGACAACATAATGCCCTGCGACAGAAAAGGACAGAAAATAATAGTTGTCACTCAGCCATAAACAAACACTGTTTACAATCTTATATAGGTGAAAAGGTGAAGCACAGTAAGCGCTGAGTCAGCAAGTGTAATAGTGTAACCATATTTTGCAGAATTTATCAGATAAATAACTGTTATTCCTGTTATTTATGTGATAAATAACTGTAATTTGTGATATTTATCTGTTAAAATTCTAAACTAGGTAAAACGAAGTAATATTGCAACGTACGCCGAAGCGCAAACTGAACTACGTATTATGGAAAATTATACAGACACAGACAATGAAACACGTGCATCGCGCCCTAGCCCAACACCTGTAAGACCAGCGGCAATACCTTCAGCAAACCATTTTGAAAATATGGTGCAAAATTATTAATTAATAATAGCCGATGTTTTTATTTTTGTGCGAAAGATTAAATTATTGTACAAATCAAAATTGTATTTACTATTACTAGAACCGCAATCACCACACTCTGATATCTGTAAGGGAACTTTCAGGTTCAGCCACATTTTCCTCTGCATCATGTACAGAACCACCATGAACAACGGTTGAAGCCGTATTTACGGGCTCATTTTTGGGCGTCGTTGTCAATCGACTGTTTATTTTTACAGTCTGCGAATATTCTTTCGCAATTTTTCTTCTAATTCCACCGGTTCTCGCTCTTATTTTCTAAGATTTTTTATTCATTTTCACAATTTTTTGCACGCGACGTATAAACACACAGCTTGTGGGATAAGTGTAATAGAATATCACATTCACATTCATTTTCAGCTTACAGCAAATAAGCGTATTACTTGTGGACAAATAAACTGCTATTGATGTTAATGGACAACACATATAGTCCTTTCAACAGCCCACAGTGCATATGCGAACCATTTAAACACTTCTGTACAGATAGTAAAAAAAGGTTATTTTAATTATCACAAACAAGTCCTACTACAGCTACTAGCTGTATAACAGTCTAAAACAAGTAAACATAACGGCTTTATAAATGACCACGTGTGTTTTATTATAATTATAGCTCTATAACATCGTACAAATACTCAGTTAAACAGCGATTGCCGTATCTCTACCCTCCTATAGTGCTCTTAGTCAGACCTCTGACTAAAGGATAGTTGTTAGAGTATTATAACACCAACAATCGTATAAAAGTATAACTCTACACTCCTATAAGTCCCTTAGACGGGTATAGGTGTTATTAATCGCAATAATGCAGCTTATACATCACGAGTGAACTGTAATAATGCTTCAAGTACACCTGGGAACTAAATGTGTACTCTTAAATGGAGTAAAATGCTATTTGGGCTGGCATTGCAGAAGTCTATGAGCGACAGTTACCACTTACCATCAGGTGGGCTGTTGGCTCGTCTGCCACTGTAGACAATAAAAAAAAAAAAAAAAATTCTACTCCATATCAGTGAACAAATGCTTTCACGTAGTAGAGAAATCAAATTAAGTTAGGTTTGGCCTAATTTAGTCTGCAATATATAAATAAGATTTTAAAAGCCTACAACCTTTCTCTGATATAAAAAGATAAACATCTTATTTTTAATCGCGGTTATGTCCCACCATCTTGTTTTTAATCTAAAACAAGTTCCGATTATCGTTTATATTCATGTTGCCTCTAACCACACTAATATATCCCATGATTATTGAACCTCATTTGATACGCCGCTGGTTGGATCATAAGAAAGCTATGATTGTACGCGTTTTATTATTCCAGTTCTAATCTCAATTAACTTATGATGTATTTATGCTAAGTACCTATACTAATATGTTCTTTAGAGTTCCGTACCTTAAGATGCAAAACCACAAGTTTATAGGGAACCCTCGGTGAGCGAATCCGACACGCACTTGACCAGTTTTGTTTTTTTAATTTTAATTAATAAAGTACGGATGTCTAACTTATTTGTTCACATACATCATCTATACGATACTTTGTGAACGTTGTCATAACCAAAGAGTTTAGTAACCAAAAATTTAGTCAGTCAATTTACCTGTGATTAATTTACTGAAAATATAAATACGTAAGAAAACTAGCAAGAAACGCAGAATTTAATAGAGAACCTACATGGTCCACTCTTAGAATAGTTATTTTGTCGCTTCTGGGTTAATAATAAGACTGCAGGTTACAAAAAGTGTCTATCCGTAGATTAAAACTTTTTTAAAATAGTAATACACTTGTCCGTCCGATAAGTAAGGGACACTTAGTTTGCATTGGCAGTTAGAAGTCAAGTAAACTTACAATGGGATATAAAGTTGGTAGATAGAACCTACTTAACCTAGTAACACTAATGCGATGCTGAACGTACTTATAATTTTATTGCAGTAGCTTCGGTTGTAATATTTCTCACGTACTTTAGGTCTACCTGGGAGTCGGACTTTTACGAGCGCGGTATGCAATTTGTGTAAGTGCCGCGCCGGTCTCAATTTTAGTTATCCATGAAATTAAACAAAGATATTTTACCTGTTATTATTTATTTATTGTTTATTACAAAGTACTTCTTAGCTAACTTATGATGTATTTATGCTAAGTACCTATACTGAGATGTTCTTTAGAGTTCCGTACCTTAAGATGCAAAACCACAAGTTTATAGGGAACCCTCGGTAAGCGAATCCGACTCGCACTTGACCAGTAATGTTATTATGGTGTTTGTGTTATATGGTAACTAACGAAGAAATCCGCAGGCGAACCAAAGTAACTGAAGTAGCTCGCAGAGTTGCTTCTCTGAAGTGGCAATGGGCAGGACACATAGCTCGCAGAACTGACAGCCGCTGGGGCAGAAAGGTACTAGAGTGGCGACCACGAACCGGCAGACGCAGCGTGGGCACACCCCTCACAAGGTAGATCGACGACCTTATAAGGGTGGCGGGCAACCGATGGATGAGGGCGGCGAACGGCCGACAACGGTGGCGAAAATTGGGGGAGGCCTATGTCCAGTAGTGGACGTCTTGTGGCTGATATGATGATGATGATGACAAAGTACTTCTTAAAACTTATGAGATGATGATTACGGTGATATTAAGTAATGGTCAACAGCGTCACGTGTGTAGTTAATGTCGCCTTACGGCAGTCACCAATCAGCCGGCCTAGTATAGTGACTATGACAAACTCCTCCTCCATTTGTTACGGGGTTATGTCGATTACGTAGTCCAGAAGAGTGAAAGTCTTCATGCTGATGCACTACAGTTTTAAATTTCTAATATGAACCTATATTATCCACCGTTGAATTATACATAATGTATTCAGATCTGGTCGCCATTCTATACCTAGGAGTCCACTATTTGCTCATTGAATATTTATAGAGGAAAAAAAATGAGAATCCAATATCACTCCGTAGCGGTAAAGCATGAAAGCTGTCGGAATGCCGACATAACTAGATTCCCATAAGCTGGGATAGAAAGTGTTGCGGATTCTGTACTTTTTAAATAGACTTTAAAGCTCAACTAATTTATAAAAAAGAACGTCATCAGTGCAAGAAGAAAGGTATAAGAAAAAAAAATAACGAACGTGTTCAACTTAAGATTCACTTTGGAAACTTGGACTAGTTATTTAGTTACGATGATCTCGATTAGTAGATCATGTAATGTGAAAAAATTTAGTCGTCGCCATCGAGAAGTGAGGACTTCATCGCTCACTAGCGTAGACAACTTAGTAGTATATACTTCACTAGCGCAATCAGTCAACCGTTGGCGGTCAAAATCATTAACGCAGGCGACAGAAAAGTCATTCAACGCAGGAGGGAGCCACCGTCCTGTGATTACACCTACTGTGATACCACCTATTCGCCTGTCAAGCTCGGCACATATGTAAGGGAGACTTTTATCGGGTAACGCAAAGTGTGGCATTGGGTTCTCCTGTTATGAAATGTTTCGAGCGTTTCTCAAAGCCTGGAATTATGACTTGTGTGTGTCTCTTATTATACGAGACAGGTAAATGCCTTTTCTTATTCAGAGAAGGCATGAGCATTGAACGCTACGTTTGCTCAAGGCAGATTGGCAACTACAAATTTTTATTTTAACATAGTTTTTACACGATGTTTCCTTCAATTTCCAAGATTAACTTAGGTTCTTACGATTTTCAAAGGTCACATATATTAGTTTATTTTTAAATATTAAGGATAAGTGAATAAAATTAAGACCAATCAAGGTTGACTAAATTCTTATCATGTATCTACAATAACTATAAATGTATACTCGTGGGTAAATGAGTTATCTCCTAGTTAAAGTCGTAATGAACTAAAAGAAAACTTTTACTTTAGGTAAGCAAGATAACGAACGAAGAACTTAGTATTGTTGTACAACTAATCTTAGCCGCGTCCCGTTTGGAAAACATCTCGTTTCATAACCTATAGTTTATCATAGAAAATAAAGTGAAAATTTTACCAAAGCGATTTAATAAAACTTCTGAAAATACCCAACATAATCATCCTTGATCGTCATATTACATAGACTGCGTTTTAGGTACTCAGCTACTAAAGGGTATAAACTATCCAGATGGGTAGGCTATGGCAGAAGATGCCAAATTTCAGATTCAAACTTCTAAATAAAAAGTTAAGATATTTGTTTAGTCAGTGATTGACTTTTCGGACGCCGTATCACAGTTGCGACAAACAACAACGCGGCAAATGTTAGGGAAAATGTACATAAGTACGTAGATAACAAAAAATAAATCACACTCTTTGATATTTAAACCTAGTTCATGATAGGTTTCTCTACCGAAGTTTATTAAATAGGTAACTTCTGTTGGTCTGTGTGGCACGCGACATGCGAGAGCGCTTTTGTTTCTACCCACAACTACGGAACAAACCGTTCCATTTAATGAGGAAGTGCTCTAGAAAAACTACAATTATTGTTACGAAATATTAGCGCTTCGCAGTATGTAATTTGTACGGCTTATGCAGTCTTCGCAAGCAATCTCCCCATGTCTTTCATTTGTGTTACAATCAAAACGGTTGCAGCGTTCTCGTTACGACCTACAATTTATTCTTGTACTTATTATTTTTTTGGGAAAAAATATTGTCGCGATAGTGATTTCTTCTGCACAAGATTTTCATACTAGATTGCGAGTCCACTCGGAAAAAAAAGGATGTACTTATAATGTATATTCTATTTTCTTCCGTCGGAATTTTCATAATAGAGCTTTGTGTCAAGAAACTTTCCAAATAAACGATAAATTAACATAAACTGGATATCACAAATATTTGTTTCAGGTGGTAATCAAACTCAAAAAACTCAGCGTAACTGTAGTGAGGTAATCGCCTGAAAAGCAACACTATACGTAGATTTTGTCGCTGTTTTCATCTAAACAAGTAAATCAGGTCGCAATATTTCTTTCTTTTGAAATACAAATGAGGCACAGCAAACACGGCCCGTTCATACCCTACAACGTTCCATTTTCCTTATTCCCCTCAGAATACCGCATGAATAAAGACATACAGGCCGGTACGTGCAAACGTGAGCGAGATCCGAAGTGTATTGTAACATTTGCTCTATAGATGTATTTCGTAGTGATCAGTTAATCTGTCATCGGACCGTTGCTGCACTTTGTAACAACCACTATTATATGCAGGGCTGTGACCCACTTCTTCAACTCGGACTCATCACGTGGTTTTGTATTCACGTTTGGTACATTTTCTAATAATTACAATTCATAATGTGATGTTGCTCTGCCTGTTGCCATGTAGGTATTCGCATAGAAGTGGTGAAGTTCATCTCAATTGCTATCATGGCAAAGGTAACATGGTAGCCAAAACTATACCGACTTTGTAAGATACTTTTTGTCGAACCTCTTAAAAGATCCCAGATTTTAGACCAATATTTATATAAAGCAGCAGTTTCTTTCATTTTCCAAGTTCATTTTAGACATTGCTACCGCGAAGAAAACATCACACGAAACCTATACTTATAAATTAATGTAAGTTAGCGTGGCAAATGTAAAAAACACAATTCATAGCAGCCTTACTATTATTGTAATTGAGAAAACAAACACTTTTATTTAAAATGCCTTGCACTAATTGGCAGCGAAAAGCATAGTTTAAGGTTTAAAATCATGACACTTTACACAAGAGTAGCTTATACCAGCTTATAAAATTTAATAAACCTGGATGCTGAATGTGTGTACCTAATCAGAATAATCATTAACCATATAGCTGGTACCTAAATTATAAAATGTCTTCATCTAATCCAAACACAATATCTTTGTGCGTCAGTGTTACAGTGTTTCCTCCTATAGATTGAGCAGAACTTTATAATTAAATTTTATTGTATATCGTCTTAAATTAGGTTATATTATAATAAGTAATATGATAACTGATAACACGGTATAAGTAAGTGCTTTTCAATAAGCCACGCTCTAATAAATACACATTAGCATTCGCGATTAACTTTACATAACATTGTATCTTGGTAATTTAATGCGTATATATTATAGCGATTAAATATCAACCTTGTGCTTTAACCTTAAAGTTTTTTTTATTATAGTCAGGGCAGGAAATAATAAGGGAAGGGGAGCTAAAGATATACCTAGTCGTTTCAAAATATTAGATATGTTTGTTACGAGCAAAAGAGACTCGATGAAACTTTATCACTTTTATTTTTATAAAATTAACTCGATTATTAAAATCAAAAACATCCTTCGTTTGGCTCTCTCTAACTAATAATGGCAATTCGACAAAATTACATCAAACTCTAGAACCTTTTTATTTTGTTATATGAATTACAATAACTCACAAAACATTGTAATAGTTTGACGATGAAAAAATGATTCGGGATTTTTAATAATTCTTCTCAAGACAAGTAATAAAAATTAACAGATATTTTCTTCTGATAGCATTTATTTTTATAGTCGTATATAAATTCTAATTAAATTTAATATTTGACTTTAGTGGAACATTGTCATGCCGTAATATGTGTGTGTAGCATCTCTTAAACGTTATCATCAAACAGATCAGCAGCATCCAGTAGCATCAACCTTCACTTTCGTTCCGTCACGTTTATGCACACATTATGCTAAATGTTAATTAAACCATGTTGTGTAATACGGTGACTATTAATCAATGTATGAACAGTGCACGTATTATGAGGCGTTAAACATTATTAGTTGCGTGAAGTGTGAGCGACCAAGTGTTAAATTGAGTTCACTGCGATATCCCACGCTCTGACGATTTTACATAAACAGGCAAATACCTAGTAGAAGCTCTATTTTGACTAAATATTGAAAGGAAGTATCTTCCACCTTACGTGTATAAAACAATTTATTTATTTAGACTTAGTGAGAGCGCTGGATGTGAAAAACGATTGCTGGCACACACAAACCACAGAGGCATTCAATGTATATTATTGACTGCCTCTGTAGTTCGGTGGTACTGTGTACGGAATGCCACGCAGAGGTCGCAGGTTCGATTTCCGCTCAGTGGAAATATTTGTGTTCATGAACATGTCTATTTGTCAGGGTGTTTCTATGTGTAATATGTATTTATTTAAAAAAAAGTATGTAAGTATGTATATCCGCATTGTAGAACCCATAATGCAAGCAATAATATGCTTACTTTGGGTCTAGATGGTGTTGTGTGTAGTTGTTGTGATATTATTATTAATATATTTAAGTAGTATTGCACTGACTAAACTTAACGAAATCTCATGTCACGGAAAAACGTACATTCATACAAAGCAGTGAACAATTTCAACGATTGAGGTATACATAAAATAAGGATCTAAGAAGATTTCAAAGAAAAAGGTTTAAGGGTATCGCTCGATTATATGTTTTTAGGAAGTGCTTTCTTTCTGCATCACTGGTTATAATGAAATCCTAGGAACTAATATTTTAACAATGATGTTATTGCGAAAAAGGTTCCACGTTGGTATACACGGTAATCTTATAAATATTTAGTATAAGTCTAATATCATTCAACATCCGTAGTAGGGTGAAAAATACGAGTATAGATCAATATCTATACTCGTATTTTTCACCCATTCCGCTTTTTCGGAGAGTCCATGCGTTAGACAAATGCTATCGAAGGTTTGATAATTGAATTAGAATTTAGCCTGCTATTTGTGTTTATATGTCACGTATAAAGTTTATGAACTATATAATAAATATTATTTTACGTAGATACCGATGAGGCGTCGGACGGGTATATTTGTGCGGCATCGTTGCAATCAAATTTCCTTCTGCTAGTGATATGAATTGAAAACATTTGCCTAAATCATTATCTGTGATTGACTTATTGCATGTCAGATACACTGTTATTCGTTTCTCATATAGTTCAGTCTGTGAGTAGTAGGAAAGTAAAGCATTAAGGAATGTCTATTCTTTTGCGCCAACGACCGTGGAACGGAATCTTCCTTATCACTATAATGGTATGTTTTGTTTTACTATTTAATCAAAATAAAACTCTTCAATGAATTCCAATGGCACACTTCTTGTAATTTTAAGTAATGAGTAAAATAAATTTTCATATTTTAATTTCTGCATTAAAGTTAGTATCTCCTCAACATGGTTGTATAATGTCCGGTCTAGAATATAGATCTTCTTCATTTATTTTCGTCAGCGTCGTAAGAAGGAACTTAAGACATTAAACTAAGTAGTGAATACTAGAAGGCGTGCGGCCACATTATCAACTCACCCATCATTACTGTCGCCAACCTGGTTTAATAAATCCGGTGTGACTATAGCAAACCCTATATCCAGTCTTGAAAACGAAACTGTGAAAAAATTTGTTTAACTGTTGATTTCCTTTACAATGTTCTTTCTAGTTTACCTATACAGTAAAATGCATTAGACTTATGAGTTTGTAAATGACATTGGAATCGCGATTGCAACAGTTCTCGCGTGCACCTAACACATATACCTATCTACTACAATTACTGCTATTACATCTGTAGTGGCAAAAGTAATAATAGTTTCCTCTTTTATATTGGTATATATTTGTAACATAATAATAAGTTTACCTTGAATTGTATAAAGGTTTTATACGTTGTATTTATGAAAATTCGTAATGTTGAGACTATGAAACGCATTAATAAAAACAATGCAAGGTACTGAATGCAACTTACTGTGTAAATAATAATCTATACTATTATATAAAGCGGAAGAGTTTGTTTGTTTGTTTGAACACGCTAATCTTTGGAACTACCAGTCAGAATTGCAAAATTCTTTTTGCGTTATACAGCCCCGTTCTCGAGGAAGGTTATAGCCTATATAACATTACGCTACTGGCGACGGGAGCAGAGCAGTAAGCAAAGACGCAGGTGAAACCGCGCCGCGGAAAGCTAGTACAATATATTTTTATAATGTAATTTTTACTAAGTAAGTTTTATGGTATTTAATTTATTTTTTGGTTGTGGCTTAGATTCTTTTGTTTCTTTAGATCTTTTGTACCATATTTGTAGATTTATTTACGATGTTTTTCTTCACAGTGTGTTTATCTTGCAAAAAAAGATTTAACCGTAATCAAAACATTTTTTTACAAAACAAGTGTTATATCTTTATATCATTTTAATTTATTTATAATACCTATAAAATATAGCAGCAACATCTACGTTTCTGCATTTACTACTACATACCTAGACACTGAAATCGAGATACCTTGTGTGTCCTGTGTTGATTGAAACTACATAGATACACATCTACTTACCTACATTTTAGGTTTTATACATATCTATTTTTCTGTACTCGTTTGTGTACAAAACACTTTATCTTGTCTCTTTTATAGACGAGGTTTCATCCTCAAATACCGAGGTCAAATATTTATAAAAATAATTCAAGATATGAAAGAGAAAATATGAAAGCAAAGTACTTTCCAATTAAGCGCATATTTCTATCGTGTCTGCGCATTTAACATTGGTAGGTATCATCATTTAGGTGTGTGGAAAACTGTAATGATAGAACCTAATTAAGGTTAAATTATTAATTGTTTCATTTCTAACGATGCACTCTTGGCAAATAAAATATATAAGAAAATTCAATTTTAAGTGAATCTCGCTACATGTTTTGCGTGTTTTTAAATTTAATATTTCCTCTCTGCATGTATGTTGTGTACACTAAAAATTTAAAGAGCAGAATAGTAAATAAACGAGAAAGCTGTGGGTGGAAATTGCGGGAAAATTACAGATAGCGATGGTTACGGTAGCGGGTATGATGTTATTAAATGTGTTGTAAAAAGAGAGTTATTTGAAAAGTTTTATGTTTATAGTTTTGTTTGTGTCATTGTAGTGCCTAATATATAGCTATTTAAATATAACAACATGACTTCACGTTATTTTCCATTAAAAGGTGAGGCTGTACTATATAGCACCCATCCAGTTTTTACAGATGTTTAAAATTATAATCGGTACTCATATAGCAACAGAGGATTAATAAGTAAGAAAATATATAGAATTGTAACTGATACAGTCCCGCTGTATCAGTTACAATTCTAGACTTCAAATTATTCCTGAAAATTTCTAAATAAAAAATTTACATCACTTTGCCGACCATGATCATGATTACACTATCTCCAAGTGTATAAAGTCGTTGTTTCTCCTGTCTGTTTTGCTGTTAATTTTATAGCCATGTAACAATCCGAAAGGTTTGCAAGTATGTTAGTACATACAAATTATATTAGGGAAAAGTCAAGAATATTAAATACATATATAGACTATTAAGATTATTAATTAGATATAAAACCTTGCTTTGCTATGAAACCTAGAAGAATAAGAATCGGTGTATTTTATAATCTAAATAACAATATCATTTTAATAGAGGGGATGTGTGATCAATTTCAATTAATTGAACGATTGAATGCTGTGGCAATGAACTCGTGTCCACAATGAAGCATTGAGGTTATAGAATGTGCTTGTCTACTAAATGCAAGTGTTGAGCAACGACGCACAACGCATAATGATGTACGTGGGAAATGGTATTTATATTTGCATTTGTTAACAACAACCGCCTCGGCGGTAAAGCAGCAATATTAAGAATTTTTTTTTCCGACCAGTGACAGATCGACTCATAGATAAAATTTAGTATTCAATATAAACACTAGGCAAACTAGTAAAAAGCTTGAGAACATTTTTACATCATGAGCCTGAAGACGTCCACTGCAGAACAGAGGTCACGGCCAAAGTCAAGTATTTGACATGGTCACCATACTTTGCAGGTGAATTCAGCTATACCTAGACGTCTACGTCTACATATACGTCTATATATACATAAAATCTGCAAAAAGCTATTCTTGATGAGAACATTTTGCGAACATGGTTGCTTTACTTTTTCCGACGAGCCATCGTTAACTGATCCACCAGTAATAAGCAGATTAACTCTCTGGGAACGGAATAACGTCGATATGTACATCTCTATGTGACTTGATGAGCGTGGGAACACCCGCTCAGATAATCATTTCGTTTGCTCTTGTATCCGGAGTTCAAGGTTAATGCTTACTGATCATTTCGTTACCTACACACTTCAGCTGGATGTTGTATTAAATTCTGAAATCGCATACTGTTTTTTATTGCTATTGTTTTAGCATGTGACGTCTTTTTATTTTGTGAGAGTAATGTTTTTGTAATTTTATGCGATAGTTAGTACTTGTATACAGTTTTTGTGTAGTGTAAGCCGTCAGCCTCAGATGGATTTCACAACTGTGGGTGGACTGTCGCTGGCAGCTAGCAGTTGCTCCATCATAAGTGAACGTGTATTTTGATAACAATGAAAACATGCAATATTTATATGCGAAAAAACTTAAAGCGTTAATGTAGTCAAAGATACAAAATAATTATATTGTTTATGTTTCACGTGGATTTATAACAATGAAAGAAATTTTGCAAACTAAAGAAATAATTCATACGAAAGCAAAACTTTTCTTTAATAAGCAAAGTTGAAGCTATGAAGCCTCACGAGAACTTTTGAATAAACTAATTTAATTTGTAGATCGGAATAAACTCACGCTGCCGTGTAATAATATGTGTACTGCTGAAGCAAGTAATATCTATGTACATAATTATCACGTAAATATGAGGGTGCCGACAGTGTAATGCGATACTAAACGCTATTTAAATATGCTCAAAAATAACTAAGATTATATAACAGTGCATGCGACGACTTTTTAACCGACTTCAAAAAGGAGGAGGTTATCAATTCGGGTCGTATGTTTTTTTTTTAATTTTTTTTTGTATGTTTGTTACCTCATATCTCGGTCATTTATGAACCGAATTCAAAATTTCTTTTTATGTTTGAGAGACACCGTCTCCAAAATAACTGATTAAAAACTTTAAATAGTAAAGTATTATAGGTATCAAGGATTGCGTTGATTCCCCTTTAATGTTCTTTGCTATGAAGTAATTAAAATATTATTTTCGACTTTTTAGTTAAGAGTTGAACATGGTATTGTTTGAAGTCGGTTTTCATTTTTTTCTAAAATAATTTTATGTTCTTAGCTATGAAGTAATTAAAATATTATTTTCTACTTTTTAGTTAAGGATTGAACACGTAGGTACTGTTTTGAAGTCGGTTTTCGTTTTTTTTTTTTCTAAAAAATAATTTTGTATTTTAAATTAATATACAAGCACAAGTAAAAGGTGAGGTGTCAGATACATAATCTACTAGTTTACTAAGTGATGATGAAGAGATAAGCAATATAGGTGCACATTTAATTTTGGAAGCCAATTACTGTAGGTTTCACATAGTCATATCATTTACAAAAGCAAGTATGTTTAAAGAAAGTTCACATCGATACTTGCGTCATGTCAAACCCTTCTCGTGTATTAGACCCGAACCGTAACCGTCCGTATTAGGCCATCACGACACAAATTAACTATTCTTCGGTCACGGAGAAGGATCGTTTTATACAAAATAATAGTCACGTTCACGTATTATCCTAAGCTTACCCAATAAGAACTGTATCACCAGTTTACCAAAAACGAGAATATTATTGAACGTGTTTTGGCGCCCCACATTGCACTAACTCTGTAACCCAAGTGAAGTATGACAGACAGTTTAGCGAAGCACCCAATAAATTGTAAATAGTAGTAAAAAGTGGCCCACTGACCGTCCGCTAACGGTAAATTAAACTACGGCCAGTGTTTTCACTATCGCTCTTGTGGTCTCTTGCTTACCAATGCAATAACCTGTTCGTGGTACTCGCATCTAGAATGCAAATCGTTCGTGTCAATTGTTACATTTATTTCTTGTCCTACCTCGGTATCGTACTTGGCTACAATTGCTGAAGCCCCGGTTAAGATGTAGTGATCTTGCAATTTCATTTATAGACATGATCAGCAATAGCATGGCATTCGGTATTATTTCTGAAATACGATAGCATGCTATACATTATACTTACTTATTTAATAGTAGTTCGTGATAAGTTGTATAATATAACCACCACTGTTTGTCCAAATGCGTCAGCAACATCGAGAATGCACAGTTATTTAATTATGTAAGTACCCTTCAAACTTAAAACTTAAGCATAGCAAGCTTGACTAAGCAGCACAATGTTGCAGCGGTATTACTTAGCTAAAATGATTTTATTTTCAGACAGCAAAACGTATAAACATTAAAATATTCAAATGTATTCAATCCTTTTCGTATCACTTTGATTTAACACTTAAATGTTTGATTACTGCGTATTTTACTACCAGAGTAATGAAACGGTAGATAGTACTGAAGGCTTTTCATTAGTTCTCGTAATCCGCAGCCGGTTGGATGAAAAGCGAGGTCTAATTAACTATTCAGAGACACGTGTTCGAATCAAAGAGCTGTATGCATGTGTCGAGCCCGTATTGAATGTGACATATACTTAGGTGTAAAATGTTGCTTCTTTAAAATGATGCGAGATAGGTTGATGACTTGTTTTGCTTTGAATGATATAAACAAAGTTGTAACGTGTATAAAAAACTAGTTGTCGTGATATTGAAATCTTAATCATAATACGTGGTTTTAAAATTTGTCTCTGTAATATCTTTGCTGTTGCCTATATATTCTACTCCGCCTTTTTCTTCGAGTGTTATTTAGTAGACAAAATTTTTCTAAACAGACTTCTACAATAAAGTACATAGCAGGTTTAGCATGTGTCACAGTCTTTCTCACAGGCTAAGATAATTGTTAGTGCCTACATATTGCGATCGACATGCTTTCTGTGTAAACCAATGCTTTTTGTTACTGTGTGAAAGTTACATACGCCTACTATTTCCTATCATTGTAGTTTATTGACTTGCACTGAGTACTTATTACACTTACGACAGAAGTTTGTGCTACATTAAGTACATAGTCAAAGTTTAGTCTGACGTTTGTGAACTCTTACCAATTACAGCATACAATATTAGTTGTTACAGAAAATACCAAAGGCGCTGTACGTTTCTCTCCTCATTTTAATAAATAGTTATATTTATATTTAATATTAAACAAATTAGTTATAAGTTTGTGAATGTTTATATGGTATTTTACCAAATTTTTACAATAGTACAAATTGTATCACAGAGTAAAACTTTGTTTGAAAAATCGAACGAACGGGTGACAAATTAACTACAAACTGTGATGCGTTAATTGTTTTATTAAAACCTTGGAATTTGTCGACTTTATAACATCGTGATTACATGTAATTCTACGGTAAATTCATTAGTACTTTTATCATATGGACCTTTAAATATTGTATTCTCGATACACAACTAAATTATGGAATTTCAATCGAGAATACAATATTTGAAACAAAAACAGTGTAACAATTACAAAATATATCTTTGACGCCTTTTAAACTGTATGCTATTGTAAAAATACTAGTTGAAAACACGAATGATTCACACTGTCAATGTTAAGTATAAAAGATGTTAATTGTGTATAAAGGACTCATAGTAACTTGTTGCTAATTAACATGACCAACTACATTTATAGCTTCTGTCAACTGATGACAGATACAGTTTACAGAATTACTCAACTAAGAATTTTCAGAAATAGACCAAGTACTGCAGACAGGTTTTAAGAATTTCAAAGTGAATAGCGCATACACTCAATCAAAGCAAGACAGCTGTATTGAAATAAAATTTATGTAGCGTAAATAGACCGATCAGAAATATTCTTTTTCTAGTCTAAATGATATTGTTAATCTAAGCTAAATGAGTATATACTTATGTTGCGTTATTCGTTACAAAGTTTGCAAAAGCCTCACAGTACACAGAGTACGTGGACTTGGTATTGATACCTCAGCCAGCATTCGAATTGCCAGGTTAAACTATAATCTCGACTCTTAAATTACTCTAATTGCATATGTTTACATTAAATATAAATATTAAAAATGTAGAACGACAAAATTTTCTGCATAGTTGTAGGTATATTGAGACGATAAATATAAACCATAACAGTAAAAGTTCATGAACGCAATTTTCAGTCACGAGCTCTATGAGCCCATTGGAAATTGCCTCTTTGCGAATATAAGAGCTACTTAGATAAATATTTAAAATAATGAAGACTTACCATGAAGGTAAGTTAGGTAGGTAACTCGTAAAGATAAAGTACAGTGATAAAATATTCTGCTAAGATGTTGGTAACTCACTGACATAATAGTTCAATTCAACTGCACCGTTGGTCTAGTGGTTAGTGTAACTGACTGCGACGCCAGGTGTCGTGGGTTCAATTCCCGCGGAAGGCAAATATTTGTGTGATGAACATTTGTATTTGTGTTCAGTTTGGGTGTTTTCTATGTATTTTAAGTATGTATTTACAAAAAAAAAGTACGTATATGTATTATATTTCAATTATCTAGTACCCATAACACAAGCTCTGTTTAGCTTGGGACTGGATGACGATGTGTGATAGTGTCCACATAAAATTATAAAAAAAAAAAAAATTCTTACATCATCATCATTCAAAGTGGAACTGGGCTAGCATTGTCACTCTATTGATACTACCTCTAATTTTGTCTGACAGTGTTTTGTTTTTCAAGTAATAGTGAATAACACCAGTAGCATTCTTATTGCTACGATAACATGTTGTGTCAAAACACTGAGTATCTACATGGTAGACTCTTGCTACCTATTGTATTCCACTGCACAATAAAACCCATTTATGTTACAGTTTCTTCTACAATTTTATACAAATTGTTGATTTTGTTTTTATTTTCCGCACAATAGATGCTAATTGCGGAGAGAAAAGGGATGAGTTCTTTGTTTCTGGGAACAACAACTCTGTTAATAGCATGGAATAATTTGTTTGTGTTCCAGAAGTACTTTTGTATTTTTATTGTTTCTTTTGCTAATAATGTCCTTTTTTATTGTCGACGTATTTAAGCATCAAGCGTATGACCTGCCTTTTAACTTGTTATCGTAACATAATATTTAAATATACTTAGAAGCATCACTTTGATCCTTTTTACAAGCTTTGTGTTGCGGTTAACACAAAGCTTGCTCAAGGCGGATTGGCGATTTCAGGCTTTTTAAGTCCTGGTTTCCTCACAATGTTTTCCTTCACCGTCAATCAGAAATGTCCAAGATAAACTTAGAAAGTACATATGATTTGAAAATCGCATTGGTACCTTCCCGGATTCGAACTCACTACCTCATGTTTACGAAGCTGGTGGCATTTCGACTGAAAGAAAACTTGATTGAAGTGAATATCAAACTCATAAATACATGATTAAGATTTGTTAAAATTATCTAGTCTGCCAAAATATTCCTTTTGTTGCTATTTGACATGTCCAATACACAATAAGTTCATCGCAAAAACGCATTACACTCCATAACAAGTTTCACCAAGACTAAAGAACTTAATACCGTCAATCATGAACACAACGGTCACTAGTCTACGTAACATGACACATTCTTCTTTCGTATATGACCAATAATAATGGGCACCGTCGCTCAGTAGGACATCTGTTTTGTATTCCGAGCAGTAAAAACACACTCTAAGAGCCAGGAATCTTTCACTTGCATACCTTCAATACGATTTATAGGAATATGAATGGTAACCTAGATAAGCGTAAAAGCGTGAGCGTTTTTTTTATCATCAAAGTAGCAACCAAATTTTCAGCCAGGCTAACCAATTCCTAAAAAAAAATATAGTTGACATTATAGAAACTCGGTGTTTGACTCTGAATGACAAAAATGTCACGCTCTGTAACGAGCTAACGTGCATTTGTCTTGCCCGCACAAACGCCGACGCCAGCGTAAAATATTTGCATGACAAATGAACAACGACCACTTAATTACTCTGAGAACTAAATTTTCTCACACAAATATCACCATTCACATATTCTTAACGAATAATGTCATAAATAAAACAAATACACTTTAAGTTAAGCAAATCTGTTTTTGGAAAGATTTAAGTACTTTTGCTGCCAAACTTACTTCATCTTCATCTTACTTTTTTCTTGTCATGCTACGCGAATAAAACCGCAGTCGGAGGCCAGTTTCTAATGATAACATAAAAACTGTCTCACTCAGTTCCGTTAGGTAACTGCGCAAAATAAATAAATTATTGAGTTAAAACTCCGGTACAGATGAGCTCTATAAAATAAATATTAGTACTTAGACGTGATTGGTATTACTTTATTAACGTGAATGAACAACCTGCACAAACTTTGCCATTCTATAAATACACGAACTTGTCAAACTGCGTATTGTTATTGTATTTCGAATCGAAAGGCGTCTAGTTTGCATATAAAATTAAGACAGGTCGAAAACATTACACCTGCGGCGGAAGAGAGGCTTATGAACAAATACGTCTATTTGGAAATGTATGTCTTCTGTTTACTGGCACAGAGATAAAAATTGGCAACTTTCATTTTACATCTCATTTAGATTAAGAGTGTGTTAATAGGTAATATATTTGGCACCGCAGAAACAATAAACGTTTTTTGGATTGCTATTAAGTGTGTTATCTAAAATAGACCAAGCACGCACAAGCTAGCAATTTTTGACGTCAATATTAGCTGGTTTGACAGACTAAGAACCAATGACCACTGAACACGAAGGCTATAAGCGACCCTTTTTTATTCTAACAATAAAAACAAGCTATTAAATACAACAACAAAACATATATACAATAAAAGAACAGACACTAGATATTATCTAAAGATCTTATAATATGCTTACTTTGGGCCTAGTTGTGTGTAGTTGTTGAAATATTATTATTATTATTATTATTATTATTATTATTATTATTATTATTATTATTATTATTATTATTATTATTATTATCTTCTCCATCACATACACAGTAACGGCATTTGGTATTCGCTAAATCATTCGTGTCTGAATAACTTCGTTCATATATTTTCCTAACTGTGAGTGTTATGTTTCTTGATCCCTGGCATCCTTGCTATTTTACAACTGTGTTATGTATCTACACAAACGGTGCAATCCTACCCTGCACATTTTATCAATGTCCAACAATTGTCAATCTAATATCTACTTGAACCAACTTTTTTATTAATGCCTACTCTGATAAATCAGCGTGTTATATAACAGTATATAAATAACATTTTTGGCAAGCAAAAATATGTTATTGTTTCTGATATCAATTTCGCAAACAAATGTCTCATCTCCCCAGTACAGAAGAACTACCTAATCAGATAAATTTCAGTATCAAGATAAAATTTCGAGACAAAGTTAAATTTCGCAACTATTACGTCCACACATATGTAGTTAGTAACCAGATCAATCATACAGACAAGAAGGAAAAATGCCAAGAGCCAAGGTCGAGTATCACCGCAGAAATTTATACAAGTAACTGATAAGAGATGATGATAAAGCCGACCTTCAAGATAATTTATATTTATAAAAATTTTAATAAACCTTTAACGGTACTTTCCATAATTCATTTAAGAATGTTATGTATTTTATATGATAATTTTCGTAGTAATTGAAGCCAAAGTTTTTGATATCGGCAGTAGTTACAGTGTTATTTGGTAATACATACCGCTGGTATCCCCATACGCGGTATTTTAGTCTCACAAAAGAAGAAATAGGGTAGCCTGATATTCTAAATCGCAGACCACATGGCCAAGATTCAACATTCTTTCAAGTTGTAAATGATCAAAGACAGAATAAATAAATATTCATGCAAACAATTTTATGAATGAATGTTGCAAATATGTGAAGTAAGAACGGAGGCTGTTGGCACAGATGCGAAAACGATAAGATGCCATCATGTACGTAAACATGATTGTGATGCGCATACATCAGACATTCGCGACAGATGTCGGTGTTACGACATCCAAGTCGTGGGAGGTAATCCTGCCATTGTTACCAACCTGTTGGAATCTCACCCAGTAGTATACGACCTCGAACTTAACAAGTGTAATAACTTTCTACAATAAGTAGGCACGAACGGACAAGTTTCATATTTGCTTAATATTTACAAAAAAGAATTTACAGCAATTTGTAACTTTATCACAAGATTTATTTCTGTAATAAACACGTACAGAATCTTACGAACGTCGAGTTCTTCTTAACTAAGGTGGATGTTGTGAATCTCGATGTCGAGTAAGGCACAAATTTGATCAAACCGTCGCAAGAAACCATGCCATCAAAATAGTCACATTTTAACTACGTTTTTATAGATTTCTATCATAGTTACGCTTTAAATATCTTGCACATGTTTTTATTGTAGTAAATCCACGCTGGTTTCAGCATGAATGGGCCGGATTGTCCGGGAAAGTACGTACATACGTTACAGACGTAAGAGTAGTAGTATCCGTACTACTGCGTTTCATGCGGTGAGTGAGAACGCCTGAGACCCAATTTGCCCCTTTCCTCTTTCCTCACCCCCTCATTCCCTTCCCCTAACCCATTCCCAGCCGCCATAGTGGAGGCCACCATACTAGCAGTTTAAGACGATGGCTTTTGGTATGGTGGCCACCACTTCTGGATTCCATCAGACTGCTTACAATCAGGCGAGGTGGAGCCAATTTGGTAGGCTAATATAAAAAAAAACACACAATGAGAGAACAGAAATAAATAAGTGTATAAATTTCCTTGTAAATATTTTAAATGGAGGGGAAAATGATGAAACACAGCGTCAAGCCGGCACGGTTATATCTTTGGAAAGTGAAACTAGGAGTAACTGTATGGTATTTACGTAATTATGGTAAGCACGGGGCGTACCACGCAGTCACCATGGCAACGCTCCGATACCTTAGAAAGTTAAACTAAGGACGACGACCGTACAACACCTAATGATTTCTTAATTGATATATTAAATGATTTCAAAGTTCAACTTATGAAGTTTCGACAACTTTGGGTAGTTAAGTTATTCTGCAGAATTAATATGCCTAGCCTATTATTTTGTAACTGCTGGTATAAAGCCTATTATCATAATAGAAAAGCAATTAAGATTAGTTTCAAACAAATGTAATAATAAATACAATTAATAGATTCTTATATATTTGTTCTAAGCTATGTTTGTAATGTGCCACGAAACATAGGGCATAAAAAGAGATGCTTTAAAAAATCTCTGACCAATAATACTACCAGAACAAAAAAAAAACATTTAAACCACAAAGCGGCGACCACTGAATCAATGTCGCCTATTACACTATTTCTTCATTTCCGACTTACTCAGTTACTTTTTATGTCATCACGTTTCAATGATGTTGAAAGCGTTCAGAAGAAATAAAACGAAGAAAGTAATGACTGCAACAGTGCTATGTAAGTCTTAGATATATTTAAGCTCGTCAGTTGTCTACTGTGATAATGCGTTATTAAAAATTAAAAATGTTAATTTCAAATTAGAAATCGTCTGTGATACTTCAACTTCTGTCTCAAGGCAGTGACTGTAAATGTCTATTGCTAAAAATATAACCAACCAAGCTGGCTACCGCAGTACTGCCCGAAGTCTCCGAAATTCGGCAATTTCAAAGTTCAATTCAACATTAGAGAAGGCACACAACATAAACCTTGTCATAATAAAAGTTACGTGACGTAATTTTAACCTTAGCTCTCATGGAAAAATAATAGAAATTTACTTTCAGAACTTTTTTTTTTTTTATATTTGTCTACCAAAGTGACTCCACTCCGCCTGATGGTAAGCAGTCAGTGGAATCTAGAAGTGGTGGCCACCATACCATCTTCTTAAACTGCTGGTATGGTGGCCTCCACTATGGCGGCTGGGAATGGGGTTAGGGGAAGGGAATGAGGGAAGTAAGGAAAGAGGAAAGGGGGGAAATTGGGCCTCCGGCGCTCTCACTCACCGAGCGAAACGCAGTAGTACGGATACTACTACTCTTACGTCGATCTTCTATGAAAGGGTAGTACTTCCCCGGACGATCCGGCCCATTCATGCTGAAACCAGCGTGGATCTACTACCGGTAAAAAGTTAAAGAACTAGTAAAAGGTAAATATAACTTTATATTAGTGAACGTATTTACATGGTCGGCCGGTTATTGGTCAGGTATCATTGCCACCAGGATCGCCGAGATATTAATTTGAAAATATATAAAAATAGCAGAGAATTACAAAATAAAACATCGCCGTCTGTGGTTGCCTTCAGAAAAGTTAACTATTGAACAAATAACTATATTACAGACACTTAAAGTGCCTGCAAAATCTGAACTTTCACCATTCTGCCTGTAAGCTTCACATACATTTAAAAAGGTTACATCATAAAATATTTTTTATGGCATAGTATGATCTTACGAGTCTTGTAGGTCACATGAGAGCTTTTCAGTAAGCCTCCTCAGTCCCTGGCAGAGAAAATCACCTGCAGTTTACGATCCTGTTCTTATCTTAGTAGGCATATACTCGTAGACGTATTCTTCACAGCTGTTCTCGTCTTTCACGAAGTTCGTAACAAAATCACTAAAAACATCTATGTTTTACATCATGCCAAGCACTCTGTTATTCATGGAAACCCGATGTCATGCAATTTAGATAAACCGGCCTTGCCTTTGATGCTCTCGAGAAATTTAATTTGCACTTTTAAGCTCCGCCACTAACAAAGCCGTGAGCTATTTTCTGCTCCGCAAACCACTATGCAAAATTCTACCTCATCGTTTTATATAATAGCGTAGGCTGTTTGTACACCGAAGTGAATTCACTTAGAATTCAAATAGAAAACAATTCACATAGAAATTAGATGTAAGAAAAGTTCTTTTATGTAGATGCTACAGAACTTTTTCGCGGTTTTAATTCTACAACTACTTTCTCTCTACTTTATCCGCTCGTTGTGTTTCATATTTATGCAAAGTAGACAATATCATTGACATAAATTTAAATACACCTCTATAAGCTTATACTTTTTAGTACATTAGCTGTTGTATGGTGCCCTGCTACATCTGACAGCGTAAATTTGTATACGAAAATTAGTTCTCCGAATAAACACCAGAGGCGCAGTTCTTTTAGTTATATCTATTTATTCACATGCTATACAAAATACATACTTCCAAAGTTCTGCAGTAGAAAGCTTGACGTACGTAACAACTAGCTGCACACATGATAGCACACACATCAAAGTTGTGCGAAGTACTGAACAACTTCGAAAATGTTCTTGTGGGACGAGTAACAATACGTCGAGGTTTCTCTCTCGTCGCCTAATTGCGGTGTTGCAAATAATAATTGTGCAACAACTTTGCTCTAAGACCGCTTTGTCGGCTGTCATTACATGGCCATTATGGAGCTATCAACGCACACGGCCGCTATTACATTAGACACAGACCATATTAATTTTTAATTGAAACAAACCATTTTACATTCTGTTTGTGCCGCATCTGTTGTTTAGTTTCTCGTCCATGTTCCGAAATTTTAATGGATATTTAAATAAAAACTTTTAAATTTATTTTCTGTATACAAGCCGCCTAATGAACAAACGATAAGGCGGACAAAATTATACCTCTGAATTGTCTGCCTTAATCGTTTACCGAGAAATACTCGTTTTCAGAAGTACATACAAACCACATAGATTAATATTTTGAAAAAGCTCTTAAAAAATAAAAGTAGTACTGTTATACAATACAATAGAAAGGATAGATACGTACTTGCAATCATAGATGATTGTCTTAAAGGGCAAGACCTATCACCGGCCAAAAGATGTTATTGCACAAAATACATCACAAAGTATATAAGACAAGGCAAAAACATTTAAATACACTGAGTAAACAATATTTAAAACATGTTTTGTGTTCGTTAGTGTAAACACACTCGTAGTTACATAAATCCAAAGATATAAATTAAGGACTGTCGATAGTTTGACAGCATTTCTGACTTTATAGCCAATTATTAGTAGTCTTGTAAATTCAAAGCAAGTGTTGTGCAAATCTGGACACACGCTAAGCAACAAATCGTCGTACACGATTGTAGCTGCGATTAGTTTGACCTTTAGTGTCCAGGAATTAGCCAACAGATGAAACGCCTGAAGCAGCGTACCTCGCGTGTAATCATCTCAAGGAAATAGTACAAGTAATGAAGCTTTCCTGGTAATATACGGACTACTCTAATGTATTGCAACTATACAGGCGGTATATCATGTTGCACAGTCCAATTTATTGATAATTTCTAAATTTGTATACCTACCTCCAAATTTCGTAACAGGCAATACTTACCTATACATATACATCTATATATTATATAAAAGCAAAAGGTCAGCGTGTGAATGAAACGAAACTTCAATAGTTTTGTTAGTAGAATTTCCAAATTACTAAAAAATACTTATTACCTATATATAAAAAGTTGAAATTGAAAGTTTATATGATGCTTAGTCAGATTAAAGGCTGGTTTCAAACAAAAAAAAAACAAATCTACACATAAAATCGAAAGTTTAGATGTATAAATGTATGGAAGTATGGATTTTTGTTACTCAATCATGTCAAAATAAATAAACGGATTTAAATGGGCTTCGGCATAGAGACAGATTATACCGATTATTACTGATACATACAATGTACAATTGTCGTAAGATCAAGCAGGCAATTTTCTTATACAGGCGCACATCAAAATTTTCACGCGAACGAAGTCGCGGGCTACAGCTAGTTACACATAAATTTGAATTTATAAAGAATAATATTGTTATATTCGCCATAATATAATATATTATAATATCATACCTTAGATTGAATATTATGATAAAAAATTGATAATAAATGTGTATTATATTTACGTTGTCTCAAATTTTTTAGATTTCGATCTAGGGTTTTTGACTAAGTATACCTTATTTGTAAGATAGGTTATTTATTCAATACAAAGCTATAGATGCAACCTAATAAGTGTTGATGAGTTTTGTTTTGCTTCATTTTCGCCAACAATCGTGACAATCACAGATTCGTGGCTCAGTATTGCATTTTTCACTTCCTAGATCATAAATAACATAGAAGAGGTCGAATAGGTTAAATCTGAGACAAGTGCACCTATGTTCATTTCACAAAAAGGGATTTAGCACCAAATCATCAAAAAATAAATTGTCTGAATGATCCCTTGACGGAATTTTAGAAATGCGTTTTTATTTTATAAAAATTGTATAATAATTAAATTTATTTGTTTTGCGCCTACTATTAATCACCACCCGACCTGTAGTGTCTAATTTAGCAACTGTACCTTCAATCTGATGGCATTTTGGCCAGTATTAAAAAGTAAAAATCAATACAATATTCACAAACATCATAACGTGGCGTCGACATTCCTCCTGCCCTCACCGGACTACCTTGAATGTACTCGATTGTTTATCGAATTACTCGGATTGCATTCCACTGTCTCGGTTAGCAAATAGCATACAATAAAAATGGTATTATACATTTGTAAATGCCGACAAGTTCCTAGAAATGTATAGCTGATTATTTGCAAAAATATTCATGTTCATTTTAGAATTTCGTAATCAGATATCACATCTTTGTCTCTGTGTCCATAGTAATCAATGAATTGAAGATTGACCGTACGTTCGCTTTTTAAACATGTAAAATAATATTGTTTTTTGTAAGATGTGTCGTTCTTTTGTAAATTAGTTTTTTAAACTAAAAGAACTTACTGCCGACAAACTGCTGAGCAGTTTGGAAATTATAAAAAAAAATAAAATTAGGTTAAGAGTCTTTTGAATAAACAACAAAAAAACTATTTCAAAGATATGCTAGAAATTTCCGATGCAACGTTGACGTTTTAAAATCCATCCAAGTTGTATAAAATCATTTCGCTAATCATTTTCTATATAATTAATGTTTTTTCATAGGCTTAAAAGGTTGTATACTGGTATAAGCCAGGTAAGTGTGTCATCTCATTTCTCATTAAATTCTAAGACCTCTGCGTGTTGAACTTATGTCACCACGTAAGCCTTCCGGATTACTTTTTGAATAATGAAAAAAAAAACCCTCTGAAAAATTTA
Organism: Parascotia fuliginaria; assembly: GCA_963082885.1. Lineage (NCBI taxonomy): Eukaryota > Metazoa > Arthropoda > Insecta > Lepidoptera > Erebidae > Parascotia > Parascotia fuliginaria. The sequence continues at coordinate 7,631,809 of OY720174.1, read as the reverse complement.
ACATGAATAATAAAAACTTTATTTACCTAATTTAATAGTACAAAACTCAATCAAAAGGAATTGGGCAAAATGCTACCTATATTTACTTTAGCGGTTAATGTACGGGCAGTCCAATCGCCTAGCAATCATAGCCAGGGCTGCATTGGAACGGGCACGCAGCGTTTATTATGATCAATCACTGGTAAAATTGATGATAAATGATCATGTATCTTTGTAATAGTGACCCCCCTGTCATCATATCATAATAGTACCTCAGTACATTTACAGTTTTATTAAACAACATACGAAATTGAAAATGATATTTTTATATTGTCTTGTTATTTGTGCCGAATAAGTAAATTCTAAATTCGAAAAAATATTTTTAAACATACTTGTTTTTTTTTTCATTTTATCTAAATGTTATGTTAGTAGCCAATAGGTAAAAAGAAAATAATTTCCCAAGTTATCTGATAGTAATTAAACAAAGAAAAGTTTGTGGAAAGTCTTTAGTTATCGCGCTAACTAATAATGTTGAACAACAGATACCAATTACGTTTCTCACAGTCTAACTTATACACGGTGTATTGTTGAGTATCTCATTATCATCCTTCACGCCTTTTCCCAGCTCTATTAAGAATCAACGACTATAACTGATTACTATAAAAAATCTGTATTTTTATTTTTATATATAAGTATATATTTTTAATAATTTCATATTTAATATGTGTAGTAGATCAAAACTGGTTTCAGCATAAATGGGCCAGATGGACCGACTTCCCTCTTAAAGGAGATCAACGTTAGAAGATAAGTTTTCATGCTAATGTGTTTCGCTCGCTGAGTGAAAGCGCCGGCAGACCAAATACCACCTCGTTCTTATTTCTTTTCCCTTTTCCTTCCTCATCCCCTTCTCCGTGGTCGGCAACGGCTTGGTTGTGCACTCTCGATGCATATTTTAATTTGTATTGACTCGTTATTTAAGGTAAAAACAGCTCGATATCGCAGTTTCCGCTTGTTTCTCTAGTACATAAACAGTAGGTACAATGTATGTATTTCAGACTTCCTTTACTGAAATTGCGCGATAGCCGTGCGGATTGGTAAGTATTATTCGGTTCAATTGCCGTAGCATCAATCAATAAATTCTAATCAATATTTACTACCGATGTATCAACATAAAAACAAAACTAAACCAATATTGTATAAGTACTTACTTACGTAATAATAACTGCTAATTAAGTACAAAGTAATAAATCACTAGTTATCATTACTGCGATACAGGTATTATTTTTGATACGGGTAACTTTATTAGTCTGCATTAAGAATTGATTATTCTAATAAAATACTAAGTAGGTAGTACTAATTCCTGTGAGGTCTCTTCATTAATCTGTGATCTATAGCTAGTCGCTTCGAAGACGGAAAAGAAAAGGTATGTGACATCGCATTGTTCAGACTTTGAACAACAACTGTCGCAATCACCATAACTAGCGATATAATAATAATTCTACTAAACTGGTTCTAACATCACTGAACTAAACTTTCCCCTTAGTTAAATTACTCTAATTCAAATTTTAGAACGATCTCAAATAAATTATTACTTTAAATACATAAAAGCCATCATTATTTTGGAAATAGATTTAATTTATTACGGATCAAAATATACCTAACAAGGTGGCTCATAAAGTGACAATGATTTAGTATTACGTGCTATTTAGATATGCTATAAATGTGCGGTTTCACATAACATGTAAATGGCGAAACAGCAGAATTTATCATTGTGTAACGTTATTGGATAACATACGAATTGTAGCAAAACGCCGGTACTCTTACCGTATACCATTTGTTTCATACACTGACATTTAACACCAGCTACTACAAAATTGCCTCAGTTCCTCTTAAAACGTTTACGGCGGAGTGAATTGTGCTCATATATCTTTGTTTTGTGTCATTTACTCGTATTTGAGGCGAAGAAAGTATGTATGACTCAAATGTTTAGAATTTCGGCGAACAATAACAGTACTGTGTTCAAAATTGTACCTACTCTGGTAACACAATGGAATGCGTGAAAGGTGGTTAATGAGTGCGTCTAGTTCCTTCTCATGTGCTCTTCAATCTCTCAAATCAAGTGTGTACAGCCACCCTATCTTTGCTTGTATATGTTTTAGATGATAATTATTAAGGCTTCCGGCTGATGACGTTATATGAACCTAGTTAACAGAGTAAACTTACATGCGGTATTTTTCGGTTTTACTTTTACACATAAAATCAGAAACGCTCTTGGCCTCCATCGTAAAAGAGTCAATAAGCTAATCCTTTTTATTTACCGACACAACCAGGGATGTCGACTACGTTTTTATTGATTAATAAATGAATGATGAATTAAACGTAGGAGTAGCTTCAACATAAGTGAATGTTTCTCACCGAATGATAACATAAGATATTTGAATGACAAAATAAACAACGTCTCTGTTATTTACTGTGAGAACTAAATGCTTTCATTTAAAATATTTCACGCTGCTGTCTGAAAAATAGACCACTAGTTGAAACATTTTCCGAGCTACAGATTTATTATAGCGTCTTCGCTCTAATTCTACAAAGATATCAACTACAATTGGATTATTTAGGACAATATGTAGCAATTACGATTGGTGTAAGCGAATTCGAAGCCTCACGCGCTCACGTTCAATTTATGTGTCGGAATACATTTGAAGTTAATTTTTAACAAGCGGCTATTGCCTGTTTTATTGCGCTAGTTTATCTACACAGTATACAGAGTGGTTATGTTTTCATTATAAAATGAAAATTTATTTACAAATGTAAAAACATATATACATGCACATACACACGTACACATACATGCACAACCACTCAAATACAAAAAAAAAGAAAATAAAATTGATATATTTAAATAAAGTAAACACGCACAAAGTACTTTTTGAGTCATTGACGTTAAAGTTATAAATACCAAATTTTATTCACAGTTTATGTATTCTACAATTTGTTAAAATTCTCATTAAGTGAACTATGTACTCATTCTTTAAAATAAAAAATAAAATAAAATAAATAAAAATAAACTCATTCTTTTGAAATAGTAATAAAGTTCTTTAAACATACTTGTGATATAGTGGAAATTAAAGGTAGACGCCATAGCGCAAGTCCGGAAATGAGTTAGTTCAAAAGTCAATTAACAAAATACATATATAAGAAATATTTTTTAGCAGATTTTAATTAATTACTTTGACAGGTGAGAACAATCTTACATACATAATCTATAATATCTATGTAGGTATATGGTTTTTACAGTGTCTGTATACTATCATTCATCATCACTCGTCTATAGACAGTTATGGTATCGAAGATTCGCTCACACCTTACAACGATTAAGATTTTAAAAGCTCGCTGCTAATAATTATATCCTTGGGTGTACCTACATACCTATTAATAATATTTAGTTAAAGAATTCTTACATAACACAGAAAGAGGGAAGTCTATAATTATTTTCTTTTCAATTCCATAGAGTTAGACTAAATTAAATTCAAAACAATAGGTTTCCTTGGTACTTTCCATTGATCTGTGTTTGCAATGATTTCGCTGCTATTACTCCTAGTCTAATTACGTACTCTTTCTTACCTTAAAGGTTCTTCAATAAATCCTAAATATCTTAGTATACACGCATGTATTTCTTAAAAATCAAGTTTATTATAAACTAATTTATCCATAGTAAAATGCGTTTATAAACCATCATTAAAACGTATGAAATACCAGCTCGTCTATAAGCAATGTACTAACTAGTTGAGCTCAATTTACATATTAATTAAAATAGCACCTTCGTGCGCACTATCTATAAGACTGGCTGGAGCGGCCGGAAAACCTCTCTGCGAGCCTTTTACTCGACGATTTACGCGCGCCATTCCGCATTCTTATGTCTATGAAGGTTCGATGCAAACTGAATCACGGGTTTTTGGATAAAAGAGAATTGCGAACTCTTGTAGCTAAATAGTTTTTTCAGTAAAATATTTTAAGAAAATATCCTCTCTCGTCTCATAATCTTCGATTATGACATACCTACCTAGGCTTCGAAAATGCTACGTATCAACAATCTGGGTGCTTCATTGGCAAACTCGCATTTTCGTTAAATGGTTTCATGCACAGTCTCAGGACATAACTATTTATGTAATAAGAAATAGTCAGAACTACGATTAAGCCGTGACGTCAGAGATAAACGGTGCGTATTGAATTTCATAACGTTTTGTTACGCGTTCGATTGCATGTGTGTTTGACACGATTATTATCAATTTAAGTAATTGTTGCGTTGAGAATTTAGCTCAACTGACATGGAACACTACAACTTGTACTATAATAACTGTACTGAAGTTAAAACACGTGTATTGTATTGGAAACTTTAAAGCTAATTGTTTTTAATAGAAGTTAAACTCTTTATTATCATCGTTAACTTGAAGATTGTCGCTGCAGAACATAGATTGACTGGCCTGTTGGTCTAGTGGTTAGTGACCCTGACTGCTAAGCCGGAGGTCGTGGGTTCGATTCCCACCCAGGACAAACCTTTGTGTGATGAGCATGATTGTTTGTTCTGTGTCTGGGTGTAATTTATCTATAATATGTATGTATTTACAAAAAAAAAAAATGTATATAAGTAGTTTATCAGTTGTTTAGTACCCATAACACAAGCAAATATATAATTGCTTAATTTGGGGCTAGATGGCGCTGTGTGAATGTGATAGAATATTATTATTATTATTATTATAGATCTAGAAGAGTTCATAGTGAAAGATTTGCCATAGACGCCACGTTTATGATAACTAAACTTATATTTCTAATTTCTGGTATAAGTGTACGAGTACTGCTAATAAAGGGAATTCAAAAACCCTTAATACAATAAACAACCTAATCGACACTACTAATATAACAATACTTAAAGGTCACAACATGATAAAATTATAATTATATAAACGCCTTAGGCATAATCATGCATTGTCCCGGTTTGACAGTTGTATGTAAAATCGTTATATCCTTTGAACAAACACTGAATGAGACTATCAGCAGTCCTGACCTCTGACCTCAAGAAAAGAAAAGATAATGTTCCATCTACTATGTGAAAGCAAACAAAGCAAATTAGCCTTCTATAACAGGAACTACTGCTTCAAAAAATATGAGTAGGTAAGTGAATTCGTCAAATAAAGTTCCAACTTGCGACATTGTTTATTATTGCACCAGTCAACTAATCGTTATTATTTTGATATAATTCATCAAATAAAATCATCATATTGTTGTATTAACACTTGTCATATTAACAATCTATTGTGTCTACAGTAGTGTTCATAAAAGGGTTAAGTAACTATTGCTGGTAAAATAATCTCATATTTTTTTGAAAGCAAAATTCTTTACCTAATTCAGACCTAGAACATATAGTAGTAGATCCTCGCTGGTTTCAGCATGAATAAGCCGGGTCGACTGGGGAAGTACTACCCTCTCATAGAAGATCGACGTAAGTATAGTATCTTTAGTATATATATATATATATATATATATATACTAAAGATATATATATATATATATATATATATATAGGTATTATTTCGTTTCATTCGATGAGTAAGAGTGCCGGAGGCCCAAATACCGCCTCGGTCCTCTTCCTTTCCTCTTTTCCTTCCCCACCCCCTTTTCTGAGGTCGGCAACGGATTGGTTGTGTTTTTTAAGCATTATTACTTCTGCAATGCTTGGAAACACATCTCTATAGGTTACGGTTGTCACTTACCACCAGGTAGGCCATATGCTTGGTTGTATAAAAAAATAAAAGGAGACGAAAGACGAGTAGGTATCACGCAAACTGATTAGGCAGTTTTTTTTTATTTTGCTGTTTAAAGCAGTCAATGAAATGCATAGTAGGTGTACCATAAAAATAAAGGACAGTAAAATGATTAACATGTAGCGAGCACACGGTGTTGCTGAACAAAATTAATTGCAACGGAAGCAACAATAACCTTGCTGTTAGGGTTCCCCACTAATCTCCCACGATTATAAACTTTGAACTACATTATTTGTACTTTATTATTATTATATATAACCCCATATGCATGAGTAAGGGCATTTTTATTGCCTACAAGCGGACACCGTTTTTTGACGTAGGGAAATGCAGTCTCTTACTCAAGCAGTCGTCTCCCTACTTAGTAGTGCTCTTGAAAAATATTTTTTGTATGGTATGTGTTTATATGATGAAGGCTAACACGAGGTCTCATCTGTGTACAATGACTTTGTCACAAAAACTATATACAATTAAAATAAAAACAAATTTTAATACATTACTAAATATTGTATAGTAAAATACGGTCGGATGGCTACTAATGATTTAGAATGTAGAATTCGCATTATTTCTACTAACTGATGTAAAAGAGTATACCAGAACATGTGCTTCAGCCTTACCTGCGTAAATATCATCTTACTGCGGTCGCCAACCTGAGCGGGTTGCTGACCGCGGTAAGGTGATATTACAAATCCAAGCAAGCGTGGTGACTATGGTCAACGGTCAACCCCTCTATTTAACAAAAGTTTTACACCATTATTTACACCATCAGCTTCAAGACTGCTGTCAGCAGCTGTAGTCTGATGATGTAGTAGCTGAAGGTGTAATAAATGAATCATAAAAATTTAACTTATTATGTTTTGTTTTTTGAACTGAGAACTTTTATATGGTTTCAGTAATCAAAGTCACATCAAAGTTCCTTTTATACAAGTACATTTCTAGACAAAAATCAGAGTAATTTTATTTCATTTAGTAACCAACCTAGCTCGTTCATCGTTAACCTTGTCGTTAAACCTCATGCAGGACGGCAGGAATAGTATAAACAAGGTAACCTTATTACCGTTGAGTGCATAAATCCGCGCAATAATGAAAGATATGTAGCATGATGAGTTGGAGCTCTATTAATTTTTTTTTCCTTAAATGTAAAATAATCAAACAACTTGTGAAAAGAATAAGTAATTATATTGAAAATAAACTGTGTTTAGTCTTTTGTGGTGCCGTGACTAACATGAAATTTAATTTTCTTCGATCTGTATATATAACAAAACTATAAATGAACGCCATGTCTTATATTTTCTAGGTATATCTATTTTCTATATCCATTCAAAAGACTGCAGTATCATTGGACTTTTTACCAATGTAACACAAGAGTGAAACGCGAGTGCTCTGTACTCAACTTAATAAAGTGTTTTTATTATTATAGTAAAAGTGATGGTGTGGTGTTTTTAGTCGTCATATTCAGAACTGCAGATTTGTAAAGTTAAGTGTAACTGTTTGTGATGACGTGGAAGGATGATTGTTTTGTTTTAAATACATCGATACACCGCCGTGATGCGCATTAAGTCATCAACCTTGACATTTCCCTGCTCGTGTTAAAAACCCGTCACATAGCCCCCAGAAAAGTGATTATTAGTGAGTATGCAAATAGACCTAAATCGTAACGCGTTATAATTTTTTTCTATACCTTTTTCAGTGCATTTAACTTTTTTTTGAAGTACAGCAACATAGGTTATACAAAATCTAACCCAAATAAAAGATAGAGTAATTTTAATTTATTCGTGACCTGTGACTAAATTCACTCACACGTAACAATTAAGGTCACTTTATGCGAATGACAACTATATTTATCCGTCGCCATCAGACGATATGTACGTTATACATCGTGATGGACTGTCACGGTAACCGCCTCAATACGAGGTTAAAGGCTGAGTTTTTAAGTGTTCAAACTCATATATATTTACGAGTATGTCGCTTAAATAAAACCTAGAACTCTTTACTTGTTAACTTCCAATTTTGCTCCAGTGTCTTATAATAATAATCTGTGCCAGCAGTTGCTACGATAATTTTTAGGAAAGTGTCCTCCACTTTTGTAACGGACTGGCTGTTAACCATCAGGAAGAGTTGAGTCATGTTTGTATGCTAATATAAAAAAAAATATTTAAGGTCATCTCGGATATTAGGTAGGTACATTAGAAAATGGTAACTATGTATAACTAAAATGATTTCAATATTGGTTCCTTTTTTATCTAAGAACGGCCTAAAGGTGTTTACTGCTGAACATATATTATGCCTCTTCTAAAGGCAAGTCACTAAGCAGGTGGATCGGAGACCGCGTATAATTAGTGGGCACAAATAACAATGCTGATCCGTCACACCTGTGATCTGTTATTTGGTAGGTTTCGTCGTATTTAACAAAACGAGAAGAAGGTAATTTATTTATATCTGCATATCATGCGACAAGATGCAGAGTAATAATTTTCTGTTTATTTTTTTAATTATTATTATCGCCATGAAAAACCTTAATTATAAATGCATATTCAAAATATGTACTAATCTTGTATTCATTTATACAAATCAAAGGGTATAAAATAGCAGCAATTATAAAATATATTTTTAATATCCATACACATAATGTATGAATGGAATACTTAATTAAGCGGAGGAAAGCACATCATGGATATTATTTAAAAGGACAAGATAAACCTGAATGATATTATAATCCTCATTATGCAGTCACAGAAGAGTTAAGCCAAAGCATTCCTTTGACATATTAAGCGAAATACTATTAACGTATTATAGGATTTGCAAATCGAAAGTGGACTCTAAGAACACCGCATTCTTAAACTGAAGGAACCTAAGACCATTCTGTATAGTGGGTACAATCGCACGATCAAAGGCTAATTAATATAAATACGTTCTCAACAGAGTTAGACAAAAATCGAAAATCCATAATTTTTCAATCAAGGTCTGGACTCCGAAGAATTACGAATTTGTTGAAAATTAAAACAAAGAACTATAGATACCTAGTAAGTATTAGGTACTCATAGAGGTATACTAATACGCATCCCAATCAGGCTTTTAATTTAAAATCCGAAAGTAGATAAATTTGTTTTTCAGACGTTTGTTTGCTTAATCATCAATCTTACTTTATCTTCACGCTGAAGGATGACTTACCTGAAATAAAAACATACACGTTAATATAAACATTAAGCGAGAGGCAGATGTTTGTCGAGCACAAGTTTTGAAAGATACTCATATACATATAAACGACATTGCTAATAATCATACAAAGCACCCTTGCTTGGAAACAAGACAATTATTGTTTGCCTACCCGACGAAGTTTTCCGCTAAACATTGTTTCATATTACAAAACATTTAACAAACACTACTGTTCGCAACTCCGAAGGCGCATCCTAATTTATACAAAATGACGTATTTTGTTCGTGTAAATCCCATTATGAATCGTATGACAACATCAACAGAGATAACACAATGTATAAAACATAAACATAATTAAATCTTGATAAAAATTTAGAGTCTCTTGTGTCTTGTTATCAGCGCGCATCGAACGCATAAGGAATGCTATTGTTCACAACTATTGTGTATGTAGCTTTCTACTTATTGTGTTCCTTAGTAAGGCAATTATGATCACTTGCACGTATCGAATTTATACAGCAAACCAAATAACACAAATTTTAGTCACGTTAAACAAAACGGTCATCGGGTCAATTGTATACAGTGAGCTTTCAAGTGTTATCACCGTAATCGATAAACCATACGTACGGTCTCTGCTTCAGTTGGTATCTCTGACGCATCGTGACGATGATTGACTAGACAAAACTAATTCTTATAACACAGTACTGAAGGCGATATCACTATAACATGGGTTATTCACTAGATAACTCCACAGGACGCCATGTAGTGGTCATAAGCGGTGCCATCAAGCGGTAGACGGACGTGCACGGGACCGCGGCTGGGTCGACACTGGACTGACACCCGATTTAGAAAATTTGCAATTGACTTAAAAAAGTGTTAAATTGAACGACAATTACGCCAGGCGAGGATGTAATTAAATATTACGGGTGAACGTGTATCAGTCGGTCGGTTAGGCGCGCGACTGCTGCGCGGGCGGCGTCGGGCACCCACAAGCGCCCGCGCACACCTCGCGCCTGCGTCCGCGACGCGCCGGCATGCCAACCCGGACCGTGCAATCAATTTATGCAAATTACCGACGGGACGGTCTCCTCGCACGTCCAATTGACTATTAGCTATACCGGGAATGCTCCGAGATACAAACGACAATGATTCCCCTTACGGCGATAAATAATTTAACGAGTTTAGAAATTTTGTTATTAAGTCCACCGAGCTCGGTCGAGTATTCTAAGCAATATAAATGTTGTGTTAGTAACTACAAAAGCTGTCACAATAGTGTTCGCAATTCGGCAACTGCTACGCACCACTGAATATTTATGAATAATTCCTAATATAAGCTGTTTTACCTGCACCTGACACTCTAAAAGCAGTCAATTTAGAATTAGACATGTATTAGGTATAGTTAACTAACTGAAGGCGCCATAGTAGAGGAGTGTCCTAATTTGTGTTGATAAAAGTAAAACAATATTTGTACTGCGCGGTAATTAATACTTATCTACGTACAGTAAGAAATTGAAATAGCTACAATTACTCCCTAATACTAAAACTCATACACTGGTATGAGTATTACTGTACGTAGATAAGTATCTGTCGTGTTCGGTGTAAATGGTGGAAATAAACGTCTAAATGTAAAACAAAAACTAAGAATAAAGTCGCATCTCCTACGCTTTTACTTTAATATGAAGAAGTCAGATCGTAATCAAACTGCCGGATAGTGGCCTCGCCGAAGCAAGAAAGCAAGTCAACCTACTAAACCTAATATACTAAGACCATTGAACTAGTGACGGGTAACTTATGAATGAGGGTGGCTCAGAACCTATCAAAGTGGATCCCTAATGTTGTAAAAATGCCGCAGCAGTAGTTTAATTTATTGCCACCAATCCACCTCTACAAATTAATGAACGCCTATACACTATTCCACTTAATAGGCTCAAAGTCTTTTAGCATCGCTCCGATGTATTGAACCCTTTGATTGCTTTCATACTATTAGAATGCTTATAGAATAATAATATCGATAGGCTACTACAGACAATATTATTTTCTTTTGCTAGATGTAGCTAGTAGTAGTTAGTCAGATTTTGTAAAAAAATCTATCTTATCCTATTGTATATATAAAAAGAATGTCATGAAAACTAACAAATTACAAAGTTTATTCAAAAGTTTAAAACTGTATATTCACACAGCGCGATTGAGTTATTTTTTTAGTATTTGTCTACCAAAATTCTGTCTGATAGTAAACATTCAGTATGACACAGAAGTCATCGAAACCACACCGTAACCACTAAATAGTCTTATTAACAAATCGACAGAATGTGTCATAATAGAAAATTAAGGAAATACCAGTTATTGAACAGCAGTGTGACCTGCGTACACCTTCTTGCTGTCACCAATCTGCCTGTCAAGCGTGATGGTCATGACTGATTATGTGACTATGGTAAACTTTTTGGGAGAGGTATGTCACGCAGTGGTCGGCCTTAAACGGACGATGTGATTATATTCTAAGTTATTCAATAAATATTTGTACACGGATAGAATTCGAATGAGAGCATCACAATTGCTAGAAACGAGGTCGGCGCATTTAAATTGATATCTTAAATATACAATATGGTAGATAGGTAGGAGTCCAAAGATGCGTTCATTCTAAAAGATAAAGTATATCAAACTATTAGGAGCTATCTCATTGTGGTGTAGTTATTCTAGGAATAGTTCATTGTATATAGACCTAATATTAAACAATACAATTGCAACAAATATGGGTAGGTATCGTGATTAAGGATCTATGTGATTAAGCAGATTTCTTTTTATATTCTTGTGCCGATAGTAGCGAAATGACGAGTATAACAGACCACACTTGCAGATAATATAATCGTTGATAAAATACTATTGCTTACATTGAATATTTATGATAAAACGAGATAGGCCACAAATCGAAAAGATAGAACAGTAAATAAAACATGCAACTAACTACATTAGAGAAAGGTGACAATGAAAGTGTTTGCAAGCCGTCTCCGATGTCGCCGTAAATAGAAAACTATAGTGACATTATTTCGTGCTTTATTAATTAGATATTTTAGTGATGGTACACTCGTATTTTCGAATACACTTGTTTTAATTTGCTAAAATTATAATTGGTGAGTTATGTATAAAACTTCTTACAATATTATAAATTACCTTCAATAACTAGAACCCTTGTACGTAAGAAATTATATTTTAATTTAATCTGTCTACTAGACAGTAAATTTGGATTTGGATTGCAAACATTACTTTTTATTTAGCATCTTTGGCAATGAAATTTAGTCAAGCAACGGTTTAAAAATTATACCATTGCTTTTGTGAGTTCCGAATTTTCTAAACACTTTTTTTTTCGCTGAATGTTTTTAATGCTTTCTGTTTCAACTTCCGTGCCGTCAGTAAAGGGCCTTTCAGAATATCAGCGCTATGGTATAACAACTATAGCTCAGTGCTGAGAAAGGTCCCTTTTCTGTCTCACCAGAGTACCGAGACAAGTGGCAAAGATTTCTATTCTATTCATAGAATAGATAAAAAAATGTATTGGATTGACATAAGCTAACGCCAACGCTTATGTCAATCTCATAAATTTTTTTATCTATTCTATGAATAGAATAGAAATCTTTGACACTTGTCTAGGGCCTCTGTATTTTTATCTCATTCTGTATATTTGTTTTACTATTTTGTGAGCACAGAAAAAATATTTTTCTTTCTTCCTTTCTTTCTTCTTTCTAAAGGAACTTTTACAAACCATTCATTTGACCGCCTTTGTGGTTCGGTGGTACTGTGTATGTAACCACGCAGAGGTCGCGGGTTCAATTCCCGCTCAGTGCAAATATTTGATTGCATGAACATGTCTATTTGCATTAGTCTGGGTGTTTCTATGTATAAATAATATGTATGTATTTACAAAAAAAAAATATTTAAGTATGTATATCCGCATTCTAGAACCCATAATACAAGCTAAATATATGCTTACTTTGGGTCTAGATGGCGTTGTTTGTAGTTGTTGAAATATTATTATTATTATTATTATTATTATTCAGAGAGATGTATTATTAAAATATTCATATTTTTATACAAGCAACTGTATACAACAATATTGTAATGTATTGCAGCGTCCAAACACTTATCCTATAAAAATAGAATCAAATAATAAAATCCTATTAACAAGCGCACAACGAAAGCCGTGCAATTACAAAACGATTTTATAGTGATAATCAACCGCAGGGTTCATTCACCAACGTTTATGCCTAAGTGCAAGTGCAGATGGCATCTGGAGACAGACGAAAGCAAATTAAACAGATTAGGAATGAGTCCATACTTATATTTTGCCGTTTAAAACTTCTGGGCTCAATACACAACAATTAGAACTATAAGCTAAATAGTACTCAGTCTCTCTACAAAATCGAATTAGAAATGACGAGATAAGTAGGCAACAAAAGTTACTGATGTAGCTTATGTACCATATCGAATCAGCAAATATAGTGGTAAAACAGGACACATGGAGCACGAAAATATTTTTTTTTATTGCTGACAATGGCAAACGAACAAACAGTCGGTAAGTAGTAATTGTCGCTCATGGATCAGAGTCCCTAGCATTGCAGAAGCAATACTAGGGACTCTTCGAAGCCGCTGCCTAACGTGAAGAGAGTGGGTTCGGTCAAAGGATTGAGAGAGGTGAGGAAAAAAGAAAGGGGGGAAAATGGGCCTCCAGCACTCTCGGAAACGCAACAGTATAGATACTACTACTCTTATGCCGATCTCCTATGAGAGGGTAGTACTTTCCTTGTAGATCCGACCCATTCATGCTGAAACCAGCGTGGATCTACTACCGTGAATGGCTAGTATAACAATGGGCAACGCCACTGGTGTTTACTCAGAGTACTAAATTTTGACATCTAAACGCCACCGCAAATGAGATACACGTCTTTATTTTTATCCATATCTTTGAAAACAATCAACGAAAAGATAATTTTACACATGACACTGGTAGAAATAGCTGAAACAATATAACAAAGGGAGAAGAAGACGAAGAAGAAGAGGTAAAGGTATGCATGTTGAGTAATGCCTAAACTGCTGTTTAAAATTTATGATAACAGATATGCTAGATATGTTAATTTATCTATTATTGTAAATTGATTAGTAGTAGTATTAGTAGTATGGACCACGAGTAATGGTTCTACTAACTGTGTAATTCAAAGAAAACAGTTAGGGTTCACATGCCATTACGCTTAAGTCAGCATCGTACGTGCAGTAAAATGTAGACACTGATCTGAATCACAAATCTGTAGATGTAGTAAGCACGCACCTGGAACTTTGTAGGACACAATACATGAGAACGACGTCAGCTCGGTAGTATATCTTTAAAATTCACCATAATATTAAATGCATGTAACTTAACAGGTATTTAGAGCTTATCAAAATCTGATTACATTGGTTTTCCATCTCAGATAACTCTTGATTTACATCACAATTATTATTTTGTACTATTCGTCTTGTAAAGCCTATATCTACTTCAAAGAAGGAATACGCTCTTGACAAAACCTGGTGGTGTTTATGATACAAGATCAAAGAAATTACGATGTACGCTATTTCAATCATTATTGCACTATTCTTGCATTACCAGGTAGATAGGTACTTACATTTTTTTTTGAATAAAGTTACAGGTGTTATTTAACTCAAATTCTAAACATAATTCATTCATAATATCGTAGCAAATTTTCTCTGAAAATTCATGGATACAAATATTATAAAAAGCTAAGCATCCTTGGTACGAGACGGTAACGTTTTAAAAATCCACGACTCAAATTGCATTGTCATAAAAGTTACGTACGATATTCGTCCGGTTGTGGTTTTCCGCTTGTCAACGACGATGGCTAGGCTGTCGGACACAGCGCTCCGGAAAAATCTGAGAGCCAATTCCTGTCTACCTCTCCGTCCCCCGGCAGAAACGTAATGAGAAACAAGAATAAAAAGTTATAGCAAACCCTTTGTTAAGATTACTTAAATGAAAAACCGTTTAACAAATACATAAGCTAACAATCTTAGTAGTTTGTATAAACTGAAGAGATTTTGTAACTTTTTAAGTGCAAAACGATTGAATGATAAAGCTTAGGATGCCGGGATAACCCGCCACTATTACACTTTATTGGTAAGAGTTTAAATATGTAGTGATTTACACAACTACTGTAGACTTATGAACTGTTAAAGGTATAAATCAATCACATTTAATTAAAGTCAACAAACCCAGTTTTATTCAAATAAGCACTAAATTAATTAAATGAAATAAATACTAATTAACAATATCATCCGGCTTTTACACGGTGAGACTAAATAACTCACTGTTTTACGAAACAATACTACAACCAAATGAAATAAAGTTATAGATGCCAATTGCCAAGTTGACGACTGAAGAACTCAACACACGACCGATTATCTGCAAACGAAACATTTAAAAGTTTCTCAAATTGATTTTAAAACGTTTCTTATCTTTCCATAATCAACAATTGTAGCAATATAAATGCCTCAAATGCAGATTTTCATCACAACACCAAATCCTTTCTTGAATTTTTACTGTGATCCTCGCAAAAAGATGTTTCTCAAGTTGCATCCATTGTCAGCGCGAACTGAGATATTTGAATACGGAATATCGTAATATTCTAACGTTCAAGACGTCGAGTTTTATTTTTACTTGACAGACTTTCGTAAAAAAATATCCCTGTGCGACTACGGTAGATACGATTAAATAGGAACAAAGAAGCTAGCTTGTCGGGGTTTTCCGTTCAGAGGTTTATTTTAAAGTATTCGAGTGTTCCTTCAAAATCAGTCAACGGTGAAAGTTAATTATTTCACTCTGTGTCTCACAAAATTGTTTCGCCATGTTATAATTTATTTTATTAAAACACGACGGAGCAATGCTGCCAGGATTTCACAAATTTAACCTTTCCTCAAAAATTAATTGTACGAGCATAATAATTAAAAATCAATATATTTGCCTTTTTAATTGAAAACAACAATACATACTTGAAATTAAATTAAGTAAGTTTTGTCGCAAACTGGTATAAATTATTCAAAATATTTGTTCCTTTTTACATTAGCTAATAACTATAATTACTTCACTACACCTGATTGTAAGTAGTAAGAGTGGACATCATCTCAAATTTCATTTTGTCAAACTACACACAGGTAGATCACCTTCTCTCTAACTCCAGAACAAGTACAAATCAAAATAAACTCTTTATCCTGTAACAATTTCAAATAATTCGCAAGATTAGAGTGGGTGTTCGCATCTATAAGGAGGATACAATATATTGCGTCAAGGTCTAGGTTTATGACAGATGTCCATCTTAATACTGTAAAGTGCCTGAGAACCGAGATGTTATTCAGCGACTATTTTATAACAGGTATAATAAATAGCCTCAGATAAGGGTAGCGAGGAACGGATAGATAAGAGCGACTCAAGACCCCTTAGTGGCGATAGATGCGGAAGGTCTATGCTTAGCAGAGGACGTTTGCCGGCTGGAAAATGCTAATCAGTATGGCATCATTTAGATAGTCAGGTCTGAATTTCTTACATATGTTGCAAAAAAATAAACAATAATTTATGTGATATTTAGTTTCCGATTATGAGTAGGCAGGTATCTCACCATTTATATGAAATTAATAGGAATAGGTTTATGGTATGGTCAATTAGTTGCTAATTTGTTGCAATGAATAAACAGAAAAATATATGCCTAAATACAATGACTTGTTTATAAATCGTTTAAATTTGTTATTAAAAGTAGGTATAAGCTTAGTTATAGTATCAATCGACAGGTAGGTAACATATACCTACCCTAGTTTTGATAAATGTGGCAAAAATTGCGTCAAACTCAAAGTTTAGGATATAATAACTAAAATATAATATTATAAAACTGTATTAGAATAGGGTGACCATAATTACAAAAATACGAATGCATGTTTTTAAAATATAACAGATGCATATTTACATTATAATATGTTAGTTTCTTTTTACTAACCTGTAGACGCCTGACTATCGACCAATGAGAATTCTGTATAATGGTAGCTAATAAACTAAGTGAAACATGAATTTTTTTTTTTTTTTTTATTGCCTGCAGTGGCAGACGGGCCAACAGCCCACCTGATGGTAAGTGGTAACTGTCGCTCATAGACTTCTGCAATGCCAGGGGCTCTGCGAAGCCGCTGCCTACCGTGATATTAATGCTCTCTTTAAACCTCGTTTGAAGAAGGACATGTCATAGCGCTCGGGAAACACCGCAGCTGGTAGTTCGTTCCAGAGCCTGCACGTACGTGGGAGAAATGAACGCTGAAAACGAACCGTGCTAGACGAGATCGTGTCCAGGTAGTATGGATGAACTTTGCTGCGATGTCGAGTGGTGCGATGATAGAAAGGAGACGATGGCACCAAGTCAAACAGTTCCTCAGAGCACTCCCCGTTAAACATACGATAGAGCACGCATAGAGAGCCAAAGTCCCTCCGCTGCTCCAGTGACTCCAATTTGTCTGTGAGATTGGGATCGTCGACGATTCGAACAGCTCGCCGTTGGAGGGAGTCAAGTGGGTCGAGCTGGTATTTGGGGGCTCCTGCCCACAGGTGAAAACAGTACTCCACGTGCGGTTGGACTTGTGCTTTGTATAGCACAAGCCGTTGAGATGACGTAAAGTAACGTCTGGCTCTGTTCAGGACGCCCAGCTATTTGCTCGCCAGTTTGGCTTTGTCTTTCAAATGACTCCCAAATTGGACCTTGCTGGATATTTGAACGCCGAGGATCCCAATGTCATCGGAGATACGGAGAGAAACTCCTTGGAACTGAAGCGCCTTAACAAAAGGGTCCTTCTTCGCAGTGAACGCGCATACTTGTGTCTTCGTGGGGTTGAAATGAACTAAGTTCTTCTCACCCCATTCTAGAGCCCGCCCAAGAGAGCCCTCAACTTCAGACACAAGTTGTAACCGTCTCTCATGCACGGAGCTCCGAGGGACATTCTGTTGGCTAGTATACCGCGCGTCACCCGTGCTGTCATCTGCATAGCAATGCATGTTCTCAATAGTTAACATGTCATTTATATGCAGAATAAACAGCGTTGGGGAGAGCACTGATCCTTGTGGTACGCCAGCATTAACCATCATGGTATCGGAGCAAGCACAATCAACAACGACCTTAATGCTCCGACCATCCAGGAAGCTGGCGATCCATCTGCAGAGTCCGGAGATTCCATAGGATGGTAGCTTCGATAGAAGTGCTTTGTGCCAGACCCTGTCAAACGCCTTGGCAATATCAAGGCTGACAGCCAGAGCTTCACCCTTGCCCTCCAAGGCTTCTGCCCAACGGTGTGTAAGGTACACGAGAAGATCACCAGCTGACCGACCGTGACGGAAACCGTACTGGCGGTCGCTTATCAGCTGGTGCTCCTCAAGGTACCTCAGGAGTTAGAAGTTAATAACTCGTTCCAGAACCTTAGACAGCAAGGATGTTATCGCTCACCCTTTTTAGGGATCGGGTGGACGTTAGCTACCTTTCTCGAAGATGGAACTCTCTCATATAACGCTAATAGGGATTAGCGTTATATGAGAGACGATAAAGGCGCGTTAAAACGGGAGTCAACTCAGGGGTGCACGTCTTCAGAACCAAATGAAATGAAATGAAATGAAATGAAATATATGTTTATTCATTTAGGTTAATTAAATTAACACTTATGAACGTCAAAGTTTACAAAATGTCAGCAAATTAACCTACAGCCAGTTCGCTGACGAAGTAGAGCCATGAGAAGAACTGGCAAGAAACTCAGGCCACTCTTTTTAATCGCCAGGTTATTACAATTTTTGTAAGTTACAGTTTCAAGTAGCATGCAAAGTGACGCAGGCAATACACTTAACTCTATAGATACTTAATTACTTACAGCTTTCTATGTTGTAAAGAAAATTAAAAAGTAAAATGTGTGCTTTACAGTTTGCCTCAATTTGCATATTGCTACAAAAGGTAAAGGCAACATGTGAACTGTGATAAATGTTTCTATGTAGATATTATATAAACCACTGCGAGGACGCCATCTGGTCCACTCGACTTGTGGACATCTAGGAGCCTGAGCTCTCGCCTGACCGCGCGTTGAGTGATGCGGATTTCCGGCATTGAGCTTTCACACCGCGAGATGTTGGGTGGTGTGACTCCCCCGTCGTCTAGAGTCGAGTTCGAGGCAAAGAATTGGTCTAAAGTGTCAGCCTTTTCCTTTGCACTATGGAACAGTATGTCGTCTTGTTTGCGCAGTGGCAATTGCAATTGCAAGCGGCGGACTGGGAAAACGTGTTTTAATTTATTTGCAGGACAATGTGACCATGTCTGAGTTACCACTTACCATCAGGTTGGCTGATTGCTTTCGTCTGACACAGACGCCATAAAAAAAATTAAATGTAACTATTCTGAACACAAGAGAAATTTATCTAACACCTTTTCATTCCCTCAATGTCGTGCTAGGTACCGTGACGATTAGTCTATCACGACACTGTATACTATCATGATTGTTTTATAACGGCGATTTCAATAACTTTTAAATCATCTATACCTATTACGTGTCATACGTGTGAATGACAGTGGTCATATTTAAGTTACATGAACGTCATTACCACATATTCAGTATAATATATTCTAAATCTTATCTATCGGTGATGTTCATCCCACAAATACTTACATAAATCAAGAATAAATTTAATAAAGTCATTCACACCGTTTTTACTTCCAAATGATAATTTTCTACCGCTTTAGGTACCATAGACCTAGTATTTCATATATGTAATCGTTTTAGCGATTACCCCACATGGTAATGAGAAAAGGATCTTGATAGACTACAAGGATGATGTTACAGATGATGGTTTTTAAGAGAGTACTATAAACCACCGTTGTCGTTTGACAATAACGCATTTGTTTATAAATATTTACTCTTGCCTACACGACACATGAAACATTTCAAATATCCTGATGTTGCCGAATCCGATAATATCAGTACTAATGTACAGGATAACACCCACATACCACCATAATTTTACAACTACCCTCACGTGACAATCATTAGGCTACCGTCCCCCTATCATTCGTGTCAGTCAAATACGTGACAAAAACTATTCTATGTAAAACAGACACGGAAATGTCTTCTAATTATCAGCCAATTCAAATTAAAAAGTATTCTTCGGGTAGTGAAGCAATTAGAAGTAAGTAAAGTAAAGTTAAAAAGAAAGTATCGATTTGATGTGTTTGATTCGATATCATTAACACACCATGAGTGCAAGTAATCAAGCTACACGCACGAGTATTGCAACAGTAAAATTTTAATCGTGATATAATTTTCATCTAACTATCAACAGGTACTTATTCTGTGCTATCAACGTGTAATACAACCTGTATGATAATAATCTATCCAGAAAGAATTGTATCTTAGTCTGCAAATACTGTTTATTGCTTTATTTTTACTTAAATTTATTAACATCAGGATGAATCGTCTCCAAGAGGATAATTTAAATTAGATAAAACAGAAAATTAGCAGTTACCATTTAGCATTAGCGGCGGGCAACCGTTGGATGAGGGCGGCTCTCTACCGGCCTAGGGGCCGAAAATTGGAAGGGGCCTATGTCCAGCAGTGGATTAGTTTAGCTTTTTTTTGATGATGATGATGATGATTTAGCATTAGAAGTGGTCTGCCGTCATAAATTAAAAACCCCTGCGAGTTCATTGTGATTTTATAAAATTTATGTATTTATTCAATATAAATTACGGTTAAATAAAAATTAGGAATATTTTTATGAACAAATACCATTGGTTTTTTTGTTTTTTGTTGTATTGCTTGTAATGTATTAGAATGGAATAAATCTTTTTTTTGATAAACCTAAACCAATGCCTATAAGAAAATATTTTTTTGAAATATTTGATTGAATTGAATATAAGTAATTGTTTGTTCTATTATTGTGTAAGACTTAGCAATATTTTTAACAACACTCCTTGTTTTATAATTATTTTTAACTTCTCATCAACTTATAAACAAAATCGCCCCAAAAGTACGGGTATGTGAGCAATGAAATTAAGGTTATGTGCAAAAAAATTTTAACTACTTATTACAAAACACCGGCCGTTGGTCATAAGCTTAAGTAAACAGGCGGTAATTCTATTAAGCAAGGGAACAGATTCCTACTGTGTTTTATTACTTATTTATTCGCGTATCAAACTTCTCGTAAAGGGTCACTGCCCTTTATAATTTGACCAGACAAGTCTTGAAGTTAAAATCGAAATTTAATGTGTTGCTTAAATAAAATGTTTTATGAGTATGCAAGTGATGCAATATATTATTATACAAGTTGATATTGTAACGTAGTCATTATGTTGCACTGCCATATGCTTCTGCGTTCAGTTGCGGTAAAGATTACGTGAAAGCGTACCATGCAATTTATTACTGATACGATAATCACTAACGATTTCCGTTTATTTTGCAACTTAATACTTATTGAATTGCGTATAATAGATGATAATTTTAATTACATAATTATTATTTTGTGAAAATAGTATAAGCGTCTACGCTTGTTAGAGGAAAGTCCCCTAACCAAGTTTTACAACCACTTATATTAAAATTAATTGTATCAATTAAAAACTAATCGAAAACGTGGAGGTATATAATTTCTACGAAAAATTGCTTTGAGGTTAAGACTCTTTAACTATTTTAATAACCTTAGTCGCGGCAAGGTTAGTTGCTCAAATATTTTCCATATATTATATATTTTTTTACTTTAACAGAATACTACATTATAATGATATTTATAAAATATATTACTCTTATCCTATTCAGTATTAAGTATATAATATCAAAATAATTATAATCGTCTTAGTTATAATTTACAGCAACTTACAATATGTTTACTATTAAGTATTATTTGAGAAGGGCTCGCAATATCAACTATCATGGCTGTTTCTAATTTTGATCAACGGTTTATATGCTCAACTAAGTATACAAGCAAGGAATTGGCTTTCTGTGCCTAATCCATCACGTGAATAAACAAGCAAAAAAACATATTATAATACATTCGAAGGTAATATGAAAATAATATAATATATTCTACCACATTCACACAAGTGGTCTTAAAGAATAAAGAGATATAGCATAGTGTTTCCGTCATACATCAGAATAAATCTACTGCTACTCGTAAGCAGGATCTGATCGTCATGCGTTCATTGCGGACGTTCACTTTCAAGTCCATTGCGTTACGCAATCTATCTAACTAACCATAGTTTATGTTCTTATTAAAGAATTTCACTGAGATGAGCTTTGTACAAGGGTAAATTTATGAAGTATTTATAATAATATACGGTTCAGTTATATCGAGGCACCCTAAGCCGTAAAGTTGGGACTTTGGGAGAGTAGTAACATTCAACGAGTAGGTACCTCCAAGTTTGTTGTTCATACTCTAATATTCATAAAATATGTGAAAATTTTCTCATTAAGATGACTAGACTGTTATTAGCCACTTCAACCTATAAATAGACTTGCGTACTTACTACTGTGTTTTATAATGGTTTATTATAACATTTTAAAAATATAATCCGTGAAGAATAATAATAATAATAATATCACAACAACTACACAGAACGCCAGCTAGACCCAAAGTAAGCATATATTATATCATGTGTTATGGGTTCTAGAATGCGGATATACATGCTTAATTTTTTTTAAATATATACATATTATGAGTTATTCTGGTCTGATCCCCCAGATCTGATTCTATACATAGAAACACTCAGATCAATCAAATGAAAATAGACATGTTCATGCACACAAATATTTGCACGGAGCGGGAATCGAACCCGCGACCTCTGCGTGTCAGTCCGTACACAGTACCACCGAAGCACAGAGGCAGTCAAAAATCAAAAGAGACAAGACAAGACAAGCATTGCTTATGTCATGAAAAAAGTTAAATTAAATGAGTTATTAAACATTTAAATTGACAATTTTATTTAGGATTACAGTTATTTATTTAAAAGTATAACTAAAGGAACCTTTCAATATTTCGTACAGTTTCCAGGGTCAATACGATCGCCATTGAGAGCGCAATTACAAACTAATAGCACTTACTTATTTCCTTGTAACGTTTATTAGAAAGGTGACACTTAGCCAACATCCAACTAATAGTACAGGAAATTCCAAACTGGAGTACTCGGTTTATGATTAAAATGAAACCAAGTTAACTGTTATTTAGATTATAGTCCATTACTATCATTTACTACATGTTTATATTATATGGTATACATTATTTGGTAACACAAAAAATTATGAATATTTTAGTTTAAAAAATCTGTAACTGAAAACACGTATTCACTTTAACTAATTATAAACAACGCAACGAAGCCTTTAATAATGACAATGACAATATTTACAAATGTCATGTGTTTCGTAGGTAGACGCGTCATGACCTTGTGTTTACCTCCGTGTAAAGATTTTCATGAAGGCCTCCACTACTAAACGTAGCTCGAAAACTAAAGTAAAAAAATGTTATTTATTAGACTTGCATATGAGCAATTTTTAACTTTAATTACTGTTGTAACCTTAACCAATCTTTTTATTTATTTTATTTTTAACATATTTTTATTTCAATTTTAACTGACAATGCACGTGACTGTAACTTTATTATTAAAAATAAATCGTGAGAACCTTTGTGTTTATAACCGACATTAAAATTTAATAATTCACTGTCAACGCTATAGCGATATAGAATAATGTCTAATATTATTTATTACTTCGTAGACGGTTGGTTAAACCACAATTTTAAACGAATTGAGGCGCTCTACAGCGGTTCATCTCACGGCCTCATGTCTCCCGTCTCGTATAATAAACAGCGTCAATTTCATTCCATTTCCTGAGCAACGTTCGCTCCCTGGCAGCCGACCTCCCGAGCTCCCTGTGCGACCCATTCAGCGAATTATTGGATTAATAAGATTGTACTTGGAGGACAAATACACCCGTATCTGCATTGGTAGCAATGGTTCATAAATACATCATGTGGGTTAGGGATCAAGCTTTTAAGGTATAACAATTACTTTGTTGTAATTTTATTGAAACTTTGAGAGGCTTAAAAACCTGTATTGGAACATTCTTGATAGATATTACAAATAACGGACTCTTATTATGAGAACTGGGAGTCAATTAAACATAATAATAAAAACACACATCGATGGTATCAACGGAAGCCGCCTAGTAACCGTTACTGTCTAGACAAGATTTTTTTTTTGTCCTGTATCACTAAAAACATGGTCACATTACTAGCTACCTTACACGGACTGACGATAGTAAATAAAGTGGTGTAATTGCGGACTTCCCGTGTTATTACCGTTCTCACAACGTATGGTCACTCTATCAATTATCCTGTCTGTTGGTAATTTGTGTTTTATTTAAACTTTCTCTACTAAAATACTATGAGTAATTAGAATTACAGATGTCAATAATTAATAATGATAGAGTGTGATTATGAAAATCATCATTTAGTTTAAGTAGGTATAGAGAGAGGAATACACGCCTTGTTTTGGGATATCTATAAAGTGAGACTTAAGTTACTTACCTACAATTTTTTTGTTTGTATCGGAAAACTTTTTCATCTATTACGTTTAATTAATCAATTAAACTTCACCGTATACATGTGTAATCATAATCAGTAAGTGATCAATTACCAACCACTCTTTTTCTAAAATTTTATAAGTTACTAACTCACAATAAATTACAACTTCTAATCAAAATTCTCTACCAGAGAAACTGTAGCTTATGTTTCCAATAACAACATTATCGAAACAAAATTACCATTTATTTATAGAAATCTTTTTTATTTTACATTTTATTATTATTAAAATCAAATTATAAAATCAATTAGTCCAGCAACGATAGTAAATGAAAAATGTCCAGAAACGGTACTCGTGTAATTAATAACTCACGCAAACAACCTTATTAAACAATCTTTATTTTGTAGAATTTAATTAAAGTCAAATAAAACTTAAGTTTTATTAAAAAGAGCTCAGACTATTTCAGTTCTAAAAGCCTCTAGTAATATATATTTTAATAAACAATAATCTATGTACAATAATTTCTATTTTATTATTAATAAAAATAAAACATACGTTTGGCTTTTTCCACGCGCCATTTCTTCTTATTTACACAAATAAATCAAATAAGCACTGGCAACAACAATATCTTTTCACACAGAGCACAAAAACACAGTCGTTTCAGAAATGAATGTTCGAATATTGAAAATTTAAACAGTAAGCATTGGCGGCAATCTATCACATGAGCATGTTTCCCACAAGGTGCGTGTCGCCACTCTCTGAGATTCTGAGATCTCGACTCGTTTCGGAGTCCGGACGCGCCAAGCGCCCTACTTCGGCGCAACCAGTCTTCGACGTGAGACAGAGATCGCCTTCGCTATTGTACTTGTTAGAAAGGGACAAACTTTTACTTACGTTACTTATAATATTTTTAATTACTCGTATTTGATTACACCATTTTGTCAATATATTGTTTCTAATGGTAAAAAAGTGTTAAATTAAGCTAGATAACCGATTTGAATGATTTATCGATAACATCATTGTAGCGCCACCTAGCGGCAAACGTTAGTACTACATTGACGTTGTCAAAGTGCACATCAAATCGTTCGTGAATCATTCCCTTGAGCTGGTTAAAGTCGAGGGGGACTGTAGCGCAGCTTTTCGACGATAGATGACAGCATTTTCGATCTGATATTTTGTTACACATTAGATTAAAGAGAGCGTAGATTTCTTATGAATAATTTATTATATTAGATAAAAGTGATCAAACATAGCAAAAGTCTCTAAAATGTCACTCCTTTTAAAGAAAATCCAAATGCTAAGACGCTGTGCTATTTTGCTGCCGGATTAATCATTTAAGAAAGAGATCTTTCGTAACAGGCAACAACAGGCACTACTATAATTCATACTAATATTACCTATATATGCAAAAAGTAACTCTGTCTGTCTGTTACGCTTTCACGCCTAAACCACTGAACCGATTTTGATAAAATTTGGTATAGAGATAGATTAGACTTCGGGGAACAACAAAGGCTATCATTCATCGCAAAAAAAAATGGCTGGAAGGGGTTGAAATAGGAGATAAAATTTTGTATAAAAAATCGTCAAACGTATAAACAGAGATTAAATTCATGTGCGATATAACCGACATTCACGCGGCCGGGGCTGCAGGCAACAGCTAGTATCATTATAAAATTATCTCATAAAAAAGGCCTTACTTCTGCAATATAAAAATTATATTACTTTGGTATTATGAACAAGGTAGATACATATCCAATATTTCATGTTATGATCCAGATAAGTGCCTATTTTAGCTAAACTCTACCTATATATTAATATAGAATTATATGTAGTCCACGGTCCGTGTGTTTATCTAAGCACTTAACAGAGATGCTTACCAAAGGGATTGAATGTAGGTACTCGGAAAATCAATATCCGGGTCTATTCGATATTCTCAGTTAACTGCCATATCCCGGTATTTCTGATACCTACTTAATAAAATGTTAATAATACCTCTTTTTATTTTTACCTAAATTTGAGAACTTATATACCTATAGAGCATAGACTTCTCTGAAGAAGTTTTTTGATTGTTTATTTAGTGGTCAGCTTTAGCCAGTGATAGAATAAAACATTTCGTTAAATTTACTCCGACTTGTCAATATTAGATTTACTTTCTTATGTAAACCTAATATTAAAGCCGAACAAAACGATATTTAAAATGGCCGCAGTTGCATTTATACACATTGATACAATTTAAAAGCGTTTGTGTCAATACCCTACAGTTACAGTACAGAAAACAGTTATAAAGTTTGTACATTTTGAATTCTTAAATTAATGATCATGGTTTCTATACAACACGATGCCTAACATGAGCAGTGTATTTCTTTTGATGTCTTTCACAGACTTATCATAATTGTTAATGCAGAAAGCGTGAAACAACTGTCATTTTGTTCATAACAGGATACGTATTTCGTACCCTCAATGCAAAGAATCTTAAGACAAAATGAAGTATTATCACTTTTACGTCATTTAGATTTAAAATAATAACATTTAAATTGAGAGGTATACTCATAAATCATAAAAAATATTTGTAACGTGCCTTCTGCTGAAAAATTCACGTCAATAATGATTATACGAATATAGCTTGATATATAAGATTGAATATTTCGTCTCTAATGTTAAACTATCAAACTTTCATATAAAATAAAGTAATATAAACTCGAATGAACTTACACTTTAAGTTTCTTTCCCTCAGCCTGCGAGATGGTGGCGGGAGGCGGCGGCAAGTCGTCCATGGGTACCTCCTCATTGGGCGGCGACGGAGGCGACTTGTCGAACTCAGCTATCGGCGCCAGTTCCGGCATCGGAGACACCGAGTTACTGTCCATAGCCGACAACTTTATGGGAGACACTTTGGCGATTTTGACGATCTTGTCACACCCCCGGCAAACCGGAGGAGAGTTCACACAATAGTTTTCAAATGCCCGCTAACACGAAGTGGATGCCACTAGTTTTCACGTTATGTCCACAGTATTATTTATTCAAGTTCACAGTACCGACGTTTCTCACTATTAGTTCTGGAGCGGGCGATACAGCGCACGAACTGCCCGGTAGAAGGTCGCAACTTTTGGAATTAGCTCCGGGCGAACTTCGGAACCTGGAAGTGATTAAAGAGTTATTTATTATTGTAGTTTCGTATTACTGCTTGTTTCATGTGTTGTAAGTGATATATTTACTTTACTAAGGGCGTCGTTGACCGGAAATTTCGCTAATTGAATGTAAAAACTTAGTTTAACCGAGTTTGTTAGTGGTAAATTATTTTTTGACAGACGCGTGATTTTGACACTGCAGAGGAAATGAGCGGAGGTAGGAAGCGCGAAGGGCAACGTCCCGCACCCCACGGCTATTATTCAACATTCGCCTGACGTGATGCCACGGAAGGGACTGACTCGAGCCCCACGTATGATGTTCCTGTTGTTTACACTATAAGCGGCACGTTGACCACTACTCGAAAGGGAACTGAAATAGATTCACACAAATATTATCGTACTTTATGCTCAAGTTCTCGGGATATGAAAGATATTATTGCTTTACCGACAACTTCTTACAAGTAACATAATCGGCTACACATTCTATTCAAACTAGCTATAGGTACCAGTTACCTTTGAAGTATGAAATTAATCTGTGTAACGGTCTATCTGAATATTTTAATATCGGGTTCATTTAATGTAAAAATTTTCAACGGTATAATATAATTTATTTTTACAAATATATATTCATTCGAACGATATTTAATCCAATTATTAAATTGGTACTTATTTGTTTGTACCCCTAATTTACATATCGCTAAATTGATGACAAGAATTATTGCAAAATGTATTTTGTTGTTTTTAGGTATTTTGCTAATGCTGAAGCCGATGCCGTTCAATATAAATTTGTAGGTAAGATGCAATCCTGATTGAATTCCATTATTTTGTATACATATTGCAAAAGAGACTCTATTTTAAGGTAATAAAGGCTAGTGTTCTTTGCCTTTGTCGATATCAAATGAGTGCACTCATTCGATAACATTGTGGTAACATGCTCGTTGTAACTAAGTAATGCTGACATAATCAATTTCTTTATATTTCCCCGTATAAGGTGTTACTTCACACATTTCATTGCGTGTCTGCTACAATGATAAAAGAAAATGTAATAAATACTCAATATTGTGAATTTAACGCTCGTTATTTTAAATTGCTAATCTAAAAATGGCTGAGTTCTTCCATTTAGGATATGAAACCACTGCATCTCTATCCGTGGCTGTCGAAAACGGATTAGGATGAAAACGTTGGGTAAAGGTACAAACTTGTACCAATGTGATTTTTCAAATCATATGTACTTTCTAAGTTTATCTTGGACATTTCTGACTGACGGTGAAGGAAAACATCGTGAGGAAACCTGGACTTAAAAGTCTGAAATTGGCAATCCGCCTTGAGCAAGCGTGGTGATTAATGCTCATTCCTTCTCTATATGGAGGCCTTTGCCCTGCAGTGGGACAGTAAACAGGCTGGTATTATTATTATTATTATTATACAAACTTTCCTAAGATACGGCAACTGATTAACCATCCAGATGATAGTTTTTTAAGAGAGCGGCTGCAATTTAAAAACAGAACCACAAATAATTTGAGCCTGTTCTCGTAAATCAAAGTTTTTGGCAACTAGCACCTTTTGCGGTATGCGCGAACAATACTAAGAACTGGATTTTGAGAAGGTGAGAATCAAAAGTACTCTAACCATGTATGTTAGTAATTATGTATGTAGGTACAGGTCTTAACAGATTGACAAAATATTCAAGGCACAAAATAGAGATTAGTATGGCCTTACTAAGTATGTACCTATTTTCTCAGCAAATAAGCTAAGGCATAGAAAAAAGATCACTATCTTACTATTTATCAGTTGCAGGTCCTTGATCCGTAAACTTACAAATTTACCGGTCATATTATCATTCTTTTCATTTTGCAGCATTCGTCGCAACATCTGATTGCTAGCTTCAGGTATTGCTGTCGTTTACTCATCTTCACTATGTGCAATTACTTGTCATATCTACTACAGCAGTGTGTCTAAACTTTCGCTTTTGCAAAATACATGTAAAGTTAGTTAAGCGTGCAGCTTGTCTCCACGAACGGTCGCGAAACTAACAGCCTATAACGGAATTCTTTATTATTTTATGAATCGATGTTAGTGATAGGAATGATTAATGTATTTTATATCGATTTTTCAACTTCAATTGAGCTTAACACGTACATGGCCTATTATAACTTTTATGTCACGTAAGCGAACCATTGTTATGGTAATTTGCAAACTAAAAAAACCTTAATCTTTAATACCTCTTTTAAAATGTATTATTTGATTGCTAAAACTGTAATAAGTACCTAAAATCGCGTAAATGTAATAATTTGCGAAAATCATAAATGCGATACATTTAGGATGACTTAACAGTCACAAATGCAATAATACCACTCCAATAGTCACTATTTACTAGCAAGTAAAAGGGTTAAAACGTATGAACTATGAAAGGCATTCAAATCGCGGCTGCGTTCTTCACGCTAGTGCATACTGGCTAAAAGCTTTCTAGAATGTAATCACCTTTTCAATACCGATATGCGTGTTACCCTATTATAACAATTTTTCTTTTTTTAAAGTACAATTTCGATTTATTTCTTTTAAATTTTGCTAATTGTATTACACATCCAATAATCTACTGGATAAGCCTTTGATATTAAATTTTCCTTTGAGGTACCGCACATTTGTTATCCCTCGCTTATTCCCATGAGGTTGCGGTCGTGGCCGTACAAGTATCTCGAAACCAATGCAGGACCAGAATCAAATTAAGCTCGTAAAAATAGAGCCATTGGGGAAAGAATTTAGAATTATGTCCGCAAAAAGGATTCTTTATTTTACTAAAATTTTTATTAAACATTCTTTCTTGGATATACCATTAGAAAAAGGCGAAAGGTCTTTGAAGTAAAAGACAATAACGGACAAATAAACAATATATTCAAGCTACTATTTCCCTTATTTCTTAAAAAGATAAACGTGCAGACGAAGCATTTTACTCTCTAGAAAGGGATAAACAATAAAATTAGATAAGATCTTGATACCTTTTCAAAGTGAATGCAAATGCCTCTTGCAACTGGACATTCAAAAAGTTCGCTAAAGTAACGAACTCGGTCGCCCGGTTGTGGCCTATTTATATACTTTGGTTTTCAGTAGAAATGTGTGGTTTGTTACGATTTTACTATATTACATATTATATCTATTAGAAATTCGTTAAATCACGCTCTGTAATATTGTAAAAATATTATAGAATTTAAAATTAGAACAAGATTTTTAACATATCACTTTGTTTTGTGTATATATTATAAAGACAATAAATCACACCATTATAGCGTTAAGCGTAAGTAGAATTGTGTTACACCCATCTTTCGCTACTGCCAAGAAAACAACAGACAGTTAAACTAAGAAATTAAAAAGTTAAGTAGTTACCGGGTGTAGTAGATATCTTCGCTGAAAAAGATTATACTTTTTTTTACTCAAGCCTGCAATTTCATGTGATTCTTTTTTCACGCTATCATGAATGAAAATAGTTTGCAATATTTTTCTCGATCGATGATATTTTTGCGTGTTTTGTTATACGCCGGAAATATACCGGGCACGTACGCTTAAGAGCTCTTCAAGACTTAAAGCTATAAAGTTTCTAAAGGCACCGCAATTTCTCGTGCACATTTGAAGCTAAGTGCTACAATTTAGCTGTTATTGTTCTGTACAGATTTATCAAATTGAGATGAAGCCGAGCGTACAACTCGCTGTTGTTTCTGTTGTAACAACAATGCAAAATTCATCAGTTTCATATAGCTCGCGCAATTCCAGTTTGCACCTTATAATAACAAAACGTTATTATTGAAACGAACGTCATTACAAATTTAAAGCGCCCCTGGTGTTTACTCTGAGAACTTAAATTTGACAGATAATTATTTTATCATTTACAAAATACTTTCCTCTGTCACTGGTGAATAAAATGCACGTTAACTCATAGGAAAGCTGCTAAACTTTTGGACTGTATAGGTGGCAAGATTTTTTATAGCCAAGGTGGATGGACTGGTTGGTGATCATGTGCTTTACCCTCGTAGTCTAGCCTTGTGCCCGGCATGCCTATGCTAATAAACTTATCATTATTTAGCAGTTATACATCCACTGAACATATAACTTTTCATCGATTTTTAAAAGATCCAACTAGATATTCGCTTCCTATTAACTGAAAATAGATTAGAGAGAGAATAGATTAGAACTATAATAGACATCTGTAATATCTATTGTCTGCAAACCTCTCTAACCAAAATTGTGATGCTAAGCTGAACTATAATTTTGAAATTTTTAATTACTTACCTAAAAACTTTACCTAGTCAATTTAAAGAAATTACTCAAAATACACACAACTGCATATATTATTCACTATGAAACAATATGTGCAAACAAAATAAACAGCTGTAACATTTTATGATACAACCTGAAACTAACATTCGCTAGTAAGACTACGAATAAGTTAGGTCTGTGATAATGACAAGAGGACACGGAACAAGGAGTGTGTGAAGAGTGGAGTAGGACGAGTGGCGTCGAGTGTGCCGGCAAATGAGGGTGGCTCTCGAGCACGTCGATGGTTTCAACCTAACTATTTTATTACGAGCTAACTGTGTCTGGCTTTAATTCTACCTACGGAAAGATTTTGTGAACTAGTTTCCTAAGAAGCAAGATTACAAAAGCTTTCTGTCGTTTAATCGTTTGCACCTTAGTTCTATATCTTTAGATCTAAATCATAACGTACATACATAATTAAGGTATAAACGATTTAGTGATGCGTTAAAAATTGTGTAATTTTTGTAAAGTACAAATAAAAAAGAGAGATTATTCCTACGCCATATTTCAATAATGCTAGACAAACCGGTCTTTTGGTTGTTTAGCAGCGAGTGATGATATCGCAACTATCACGGCTCGAACAGAATGAAACTAGCACAAGAGCATAAAGTTTGGCCAGTTTCGGTTAAATTCAAGCTCAACTATATAATAATAATAATAATAATACCAGCCTGTTTACTGTCCCTCTGCAGGGCAAAGGCCTCTTCTCATATAGAGAAGGCATGAGCATTAATCACCACGCTTGCTCAAGACGGATTGGCAATTTCAGACTTATAAGTCCAGGTTTCCTCACGATGTTTTCCTTCACCGTCAGTCAGAAATGTCCAAGATAAACTTAGAAAGTACATATGATTTGAAAAATTCCATTGGTACTTGCCCGGATTCGAACCCACTACCTCGTGTTTACGAATCGGGTGCCTTCTCCACGGGGCCATTTTGACTTTATATATAACTGTGTAGTAGTAAGTATTTGGAAAAGTCCTATTGATACCCTCCACTTCTTACTAGCACCTTAACTGATAAACTATCACGTCTATATTTTTTTAACTCGTTAAAATTTTATAAGGTACATTATCTACATAATAGCTGTGCGGGCTGTGCCATAATCTACCTACTTATGTATATCAATGTGGTAGAATACTTCCAATTAAGAACAAAATATCTTACTTTGTTTGAACAAAGACTGTATAAAAGGAAACCATTATCAATTAAAAGTAATTGACTACCTTACAATCAATTAGCCTCAATGATAAATTTCATTTCACAGTGCCGAAGAAACAGACAATTATCTACAGGCTCCAAAAATAATACAAATTAAAGATTATTTTGTAATCCCCTTGGGCTCGCCAAACAGGGATCAAACAAGACTTTTTAGTCAAAGAAATAAAATGGAGTGGTCCACGGGATCGCATCTCATAAACTTCAAGTCAAGTCCATCGTGTTGGCATTTAACTGCCTTGACTATACGAGTAGATATTATTACATCCCAAATAAAAAATTAATTTTAAACTAAAGAATTACAGACGTTTTCTCGCGGTTTCGTTCAATTAACCACCATCTCATCCTTTACCTGGTATGAAAATCAATTTATTCTCCATGTTCTTTTATTACAGTTAAAGAGAAACAGCAGTTGACAGTTATTAATTTTTATATTCAGTTAACTGTTTTTTTTTTCAAATTTTTATATTGTATTTTAGTGGGGCTTACATACAATTGACTATTACAACAATTGATCATTGAGAAAAGAGTTGGCATATTAACAAATGCTAACTCTTGAGCTAAGAGTACAAAAGACTACAAAAATAAACAAAGAAAGAAGAACAAATCATAAGCTTATTTAAAAAATCATGTAGATTTTTTTTTTTTTATATAAGCCTACCAAAGTGACTCCACCCCACCTGATAGTAAGCAGTTAGCGGAATCCAGAAGTGGTGGCCACCATACCAAAAGTCATAGTCTTAAACTGCAGGTGTGGTGGCCACCACTATGGCGGCTGGGAATGGGGTTAGGGGAAGGGAATGAGTGAGGTAAGGAAAGGGGAAAGGGGGGAAGTTGGGCCTCCGGCGCTCTCACTCACCGAGCGAAACGCAGTAGTACGGATACTACTACTCTTACGTCGATCTTCTATGAGAGGGTAGTACTTCCCCGGACGATCCGGCCCATTCATGCTAAAACCAGCGTAGATCTACTACCGTAACAAGGTACGCACTTATCCAATCTTAGTCGGCGAAATGATCAAAAAGGATGACGACACTTCTATCTCCACATATTGACCGACATGGGTGCTCTATTGCACTCATTACACGCCTACAAAAGCTGTCACTTCACAGCAATCGAGATAAATAGTTTCCTCATATTTGCATCTTCAGTTATAATACGTAGTATAAATGTTAGAATTATAGGGGACCTGAACAAATCCTAGGTTGACGATCTCTATACCAAATTTCATTAAAATCGGTACAGTGGTTTAGGCGTGAAAGCGGAACAGACAGAGAGACAGACAGAAAGAGTTACTTCGCTTTTATAATATTATTAATATGGATATCATGGATATAGAGGCATTTGAGGCTTATGCAAAAAGTACACCACTCTAGATTGTCAAATCTTTTCATAGGTAATAGTTTCTGCCGAAAGACATCCACCCGTCGCGCGTCGTGAACCGCCCTCATCGGTTGCCTACCACTATATTCCGAACGTCAGTCGACCTTGTGAGGGGCCTGTCTACGCTGCGTCTTCTGGTTCATAGTTCATTGAACATATAATCAATATCCACAAATTAATAACACCTTTATAAGTCAAGCATGATCAAAAATAGGAACGCGATACAAAAATAATTATTATCAAGGTCTCGGAAGAAAATGAAACTAATCGCTTCAAATATCACCGGAACAATGAACTAGTAACCTCAAATAAACACCTTTGAAAACTTCTTAAGAAAATCGACTAAGCTTGAAAATCAGGTAACAAAAAATTGAGTATCTCTTTTGACTATTCATTATCTTTATCTCTGCAAATATGCTTATTTCTGTCTGTTTCTCCACAAGAAGAAGAAGGCTTCTAAATTACGCAACGCATTTTGATACGGTTTCCACTATCGTTTAGTTTAGAAAATTTGTTCTGAAAGCCACGAATTTCAACGACTTGTAATCACGTCGTGTCGTAAAAATATATTAGTACCCACGTGCGATACAGGGGCGGAACGCTAGTATCCTTATACATCGATTATCACGAACGAATGTGTGTTACGAACACACCGGTGCAATCCGTCATCCTGATGGCTGCAGCTACGTTCCCGTGCTCCCGTGCCACATAAAACTATGACTTATGCCTAGAGTATAAGTACACTTATTGTGTAGAACTAGAGCGAGGAAGAAGACAATTTGTAGTGGCCTCTCAAATCAGTACGCTAGGGAAGACTCTCCTACGCGCCTAGATTCGTCCTACCACGTAACTTCGCAGTTTATTTATAAAACACTTTGAAATTTGTCGTGTTAATATTTCAGTACAAATACAAGTTGTGTAGGTATTCTAATTTAGTTTAATTATGTCAGTAGTTTTATAAGAATATCATTAGAAGGTTTGGATATAATATGTAGGTCTAACACGCACTTATCAATTTAGTAAAGGGATACCTCAAATGTCTTTTATTGCATGGGACATGACTAGACATGAGTCTATCTATGCGTATACATGGTATATAGGAGTCAGTATCTTTATAACAGTAGTCTACGTTGTAAGTAAACATCATTTAAATAAAATTTGCATACATAGCTTCACGCCTTTTATCCCCGAAGGAGTATGCAGAGGTGT
Source organism: Parascotia fuliginaria (assembly GCA_963082885.1). NCBI lineage: Eukaryota > Metazoa > Arthropoda > Insecta > Lepidoptera > Erebidae > Parascotia > Parascotia fuliginaria. The sequence goes on along the minus strand of OY720174.1, from coordinate 7,596,004 downwards.
TAACCACCCAAGTGTTGCCATTTTATTTTGTGTTTCATGTAATAAGGGACGAGCCTGTTGCAATATATCGGGCACAATACAGACTAACAGAAAAACCCAATATCACTTTACGCGACCCGGGGATCAAATCCGAACCCTCTGCGTGGTAATCCGTACACAGTACCACCGAACCACAGAGGCAGTCAAATAAAATGTAAACAGTGAATATGTATTCACAAGACGGGTGTTCTCATTTTACCTTCACGAAAACCCAAACCTAAATAATGTTAAAGAAACATACAAGTATATAACGTGTCTAAAGCTAATTAACGTTAAAGAAAATGTAAAAGAAAATGTAATAACATGTAAATAAGTGTAATAGCAAAACACAATATTTAAATACGAACTCTTGTTAGCGGAAACACCTAGGTATTTTAGCAAAACAGAATATGTAAGAATGCATAAGTAAATTTTTCTAGTTGCATATTTTTGATTGCATGTACAAGTATAATTCAGGTCTATTGAGTACAGTGATAATGTTGTAGTACATTTCTTTTGTAACGTTATTTAAAATTATACGTCTGCTATAAGGGACGCGTCGTATATTGACTAGTACTTACCTATTTGGTTAAGTACTTACGTAGGTAACTGGGAAATGAAAAAACAAATTTGTTCTAATATACAAACACGATTATATTTTAGTAGGTAGGCACTTATTCTCTGAAAGTTTGACCTGGTATATTGAATTCACGTAGACATTAAGCACACAAATAAATCAGACAGAATGGATAATGGATGTAGTCATTAAGGAAGAGAAGGGGACAATAAACCGACTAGCAAGTGTAAACAACGGTGTAAAGTAATTCCCACCCTAGCTGTCACAAAAATGTATCCTACGGAAGTGACAGGGGACCTCATTAAAACGAATGATGTAAAATTGTGACACTCCTGTGAACGCCGTCATACTGTGACATGAAGGCACACAGGGGATCAATGACACGGAACAGTAACAGGTAAATTTGTTAATTAACCGAGGGATTAATTTAATTTTTGGCTTATTAAAAGATAAATAATGTATAATCGTAACCTTAGTTTTTGCAATGTTCTAAATATACTGAAAAAGACAAATATAAGGGTAAAAATTATCCAACTCTGTAATTTATATCCGCAGCGGTCAGCTATCTGCTAGCATCATCAAATGGGCCGCTAAATTATCCACCTTAACAACCGTATTATGCTTTTATCTCTATGATTGTTCTACTCGACAATAACTTTTAACATTTCAGAAAATTAATTCAATAGGTAATTTTGAAAGTGTGAAAACTCGGTAAGTAATTAGCTGTAAATTTTCACCTTTCATAATCAACAGTGAGATCTTAGCGTGCTCTCTATTAAATTTTCATACAATCTATTGCCATAAACATACATATTTGTCAATAGGCGAACTTAACGCGGCCCAGGGACGGCAAGGGCCTAAGGACGGCATCCAGCGTAGGTTTAATAAATATTATTACCTAAAGAAGGGCCACGAGTGTAAGCACATACTGAGTGGCCCTTAAATAGGAAAAGTGTTGCACTTAACCTCGTATGCTCCAGGTTATGATGAGTGCACAAAGTTACACGACGCTTGTGTCCGTCTGTTGTATTCGTTTGAGCGCAGCGGTTATAGCCGTACTGACGTTAAAAGTATTTTTGTTCATATGGCCAAAAATTATAACAAAAATATATAAAATTACCAATTCTTTTTAGACTGCATTCAGTAGAAATTTGCGCGCCAATGATAATAAGTAGAACAGTACAAGCATTGGAGATAACGATTATTTTTGATTCAGTAAGATCGCGAAATATTTTTAGTGTAACCGAACTCTGTTTTATTATTTACAGACAATATCGCAATTTCAAGTATTTATACAGGATTCGTATGTGTATAATTAAAACATGAATATTCAAGAGCAGGAGCATAAAAATTGAACGAGTAGGTAAGTAGCTACGTGCAAACTGCGACAGAAAATGGCCATCAGAGTAAAAGGGCTCATTCGCGGTCCCTCTTGATTATATTCCACCGTACATAAGTACTACGCTTCGAGTCCCTTCTCCGTGTTAGAACTTGCACGAAAATAAACCACATGAATAAAACATAAAATGTATTTTCCTTTGGCAGGAATAGGAACGTCCTTATGATCCGAGTTAAATACGTATTCTAAGGTGATTGTCGAGAAGTTACTTTTCAAATTAAGTAATAGAGGGTAACGTTTATGCTATCAGTACTATTTAATGTGTAATGAAGCCGTTGGTCTTCGGTCTAAAATATGGAACTACTCCATCTCCTCCTCCTCTGTGTGTTGTAGAGGCAACTAATACCAAGTAATGCGCGGCAAGTGATACGCAGCAGGGATAATAACTACGCACTAAATTTCTCTTTACTGCGTCACCAATCCGTCTGCAAGCGTAAGGACTATGGCAAATCTGACTCTAGTGGACGTCATCATGCTAATAATATAATGCCGTTTGGTGGTGACACTAATTGTTAGAAAGTTTATTTTGTTTAATTTTATTTCCCATTTTTTTATTTTTACAGTGAGTTTTAACCACTTCTCAACCTCGCGGGTGTTTGGTGAATTTGTCGAATTAATCCATACTAATATTATAAATGCGAATGTAACTCTGTCTGTCTGACTGTCTGTTACGCTTTCACGCCTAAACCACTGAACCGATTTTCATGAAATTAGGTATAGAAATAGATTAGACCTCGGGGAACAACGACCACGGGGCTATCTTTTATCGCGAAAAAATGGCTTGAAGGGGTTAAAATAGGGGATGGAAGTTTGTATAAAAAATCATCAATGTAAACAGAGATATAACCGACTTTCACGCGGGCGGAGCTGCGAGCAGCTAGTAATAAATAATTATGAAAAAGGTTGACAACCTGCTACTTCCAATGTTTTAATGTGGTTAACTTGTGATACAAATTATCTTTTGACACAACACTCGGTATAAATTTAATTCATTTTTAATTCTATTTCTGTACATCATTCAAATTCGAAGATTGTTCTTGGAGGTGTGTTCAGGACAAGTACATGGCAATATATAGCTCTTATTTCTATGGGCATAGAGTTGTATATAATATATATATTGCACTAAAAACAGCTCAAACCACAGCCGTTAACATCAAATACTTTGAATGTAAACACTACGAGATGGAATAAGTTCCTGGCTCGGCTGTGTGGCCCTTTTATGACTAATTGTTTATTTATTCATTTCAGTCCTATTTTAGTTCGAACTATTTTCATGTAAATATTAGTAACTATGTTTATTTATAGTTGATACAGCAACAACTTTAAGTAGTTACCGTTGCTTATAAAGACTTCGAAAGTACGTATATGGGTCAGCCAAGCTTCTAGTGCTGCCGTTTATCACTACCAAGCGTTACACCATGTAAGAAAAGGTAAAATACTGTATATTCAGCCCAACACAATACTTTTTTGAGCACTGGCAAGAGAAAACTACACTGATAGTTCCTCCCTTGTTGCTAGGCCTGGAAGCCGTTAAAATTATCAGTAAGAAATTTTCTATATGACTCCCACATACGAGCAGCTTCAATTTGATACCGAAAATATTAAAATTATTTAATAATAGGTTAACAGACTAGTAATCTGATGGATCACTGCAATTGTATTTAACTAATTAGGTTTTAGTCTGGTTTATATATAAAACAATTGTCAGATTGCGAACTAATTCCTGTTTATAGAAGGCTATTCCATTAAGCGTCAACATTAAAGTGTCTTTTAGGTTTGCTAGTATAATATTCTGTACTGTCACTGTGTCTAACAAAATTTATATGTAGTCATCATCATCACAAATCAGTCTGAAAACATTTACACAGAGCTCGCTAGAAAAAAAGGGTTGACAATACCTTTTGCTTGAAAATACAACATCAAGTTCATTATTGTGAAAATATAAAATAGTACGAGAGGTGAACGACTCCATAATGTTTTATTAAACTTCGAACACTCGGATAACTTCGCGTTCAATACTCCTTGAACATGAAAATTTGCACATCCTGTCTCTTTTTTTTCTTATGTAGATATGGCGCGCAATTCTACCATGCTATTGTGAAATGTACACCATTCTAGAAAATATACAGAATACAAAGAATGGTATTGGAAATAATGCTTTGTTGTTATTTGTAGTTTATGCTATTAGGGCTGTAGCCAAATATATTCCGTACGATTTTCTACATAGAGAATCGTCTATTGTATCTCATTTCTCCTTGAAGTACATAGATTTTAAATTTGGCTTAACTTACATCAGACGAACCATTTCTATTCATTCTAATTATGGCAGAAAAGTACAGTAGCGACGACCACGAACCTATAAGAAGCCTCTACAACGATAGTTGAAGACAGGTCAGTATATTCTTGGAGAGGCCTAGGACGAGCAATAGGTCTCTATTGACTGAGGTGATAATGATGACTCACTTTAACTATGTGGAACTAATTTGACGCAATTTTAATTAAAAGTTTACTTTGCCGGTATGAAACTTCTAGAATTTGAATCGATGGTCATTCACCTTACTCGAAAGGTGTAGGGACAAACAAAAGCTACAAGAATTAGTCTCGCTGAAATATGAGTTTTAAAATGACTACTGTAAATTTTAAGTCATTAAGAGCAGTAGATGACTTAACGCGCAATTTTTACTAGGTTTCGTGTTTAATTTGATAGTTAAGTACTATTTTTTTATTTGTATTTTATAGTTGTTATAACGTAAGATATGATTTTATACGTGGTTTTTTGCATATAAATGCGGCAAATTACACTACCAGTACATTTGTAGATAAGGAAAAAGACAGGACGTGCAAATTTCCATGTTGAAGGAGTATCGAACGCGATGTTATCTGAGCTTAGGTTAAATAAAGCATTAGGGAGTCGTTTACCTCTCTTACTACATTTATTTTTTTACAAAAATGGAATTTGATATAAAGTCATATATGGCAAACACTTTCTTTTGAGATAGTGTATGTCCTGCAGTAGACGTTTTTAGACTAATGATGTGATGATGATGACTATAAAATCAAATAAAGTGAACAACGACTTAACATCAGAGACACGAGAGGACTTTAATATTGTACGTGATAAATTTCAATGTACGAGTTATTGTAGAGTTCATCTCCTCTTGTTAGAATAGAAAATACTTATAAAACATAAAAAAAAGAAAATGAAGATATCTTTAAAGATAAATGTCGTACCTAATCTCGTTTCGCTATAATTCAGTTTAATAAGAGAAAACAATCCTATTACTATGCTTTATTAAAAAGGTTACAATCAGAAAAACTCATACTAGCTGAAGTTTACCACCCAATACACATCAATGAAGAAACAGCTGTCTAGTACATTGTAATGGTCACAAAGAAGTGCTTCCCCGATACGCTATGACGCCAAGGAGACAGAATAAAACACTTTATACGTATGAAAATCGAGCAAGGTTCATTTAAACTAACCCAGTTTTACACAAAGAGTGCGAAACTAACAAAAGACTGTAATAAGGGTTGAATAAAGCCTATATACCTTGACCTTGTAGGTAAGTACAAAAAGAGCTACGGACTACGAAATCCGTAGCTATGTTCTACGAACTCTCAAAATAATTTTTCATCTTTGACATTGCACATAATAAAATAAATTAAGTACTTATTTATCATAATAAGTGCGTAATTTTCAATTATTTAGTAAAAAGATTAGGTTGAGTTTTAATCAGGTCTTTGTCACTGACAAAGACGCGGTTTAGTATTTAAGGATGCGTATCCACTGACGCGAAGCTGGGCGAAGCGGAGAGGAGCGGACTGTTAATTAACCAATCATAGTGCTCGAAATCTCCAATCCGTGTCAGTGGAAACAGTGTAAACGGAACTGAGCAGAGCGCAGACTTTCAAATAAAATATGTAAAAACGCAGCCCCGAGCTGGATTCGAGCAGACTGTGGTGCCCCCGCTCGGCACCACAGTTCACTCGACTCCGTTCTCTACGCAGCGGTGGGTAGCATGGCGCCGGCGCGGCGGGGCGGGTAGGATAGACTTGATTGAATTTGACTGATCAGAACGCGGCTGAACCCAGCTTTGGTCTGCTTAGACCAGCTCCACTCCGTCTCACTCCGCTACATTGGAACTACTTGACACTTGTCACTGCTCTTCTGGTGCGAAGTAGAGACGCACTCTAAGCGTGCGTTGTCATTTCGCACTAGAAGAGCAGGACGCGCTGAGCTGGGCGGCGTGGAGAGGAGCGGACTGTGATTTGGCCTAAAAAATTGCACAGGTGGCGATATAGGTTACATTTACGATTTATGAATTATGTATGTGTTATGAGCAGGGGTCGTAATGAGATCAGATTTGAGAGTGTGATTTATGTGCTTGGAAAGAAGCGCAAACAAATTTATAACATAATATATTCTTCAAATTCCGAGCATTTAGACTATACGCATAAATATACATCTTAAAACATAGGGTACCGACGAGAAATGATCAAATATCGGTAGTTCTAAAAATAACAAAAATTAAACACAAAAATACGATGTGCAGTACCTAAGGTAGCGCGATATAATATTTATTGCCAATGATGTCATAGAGCAAAAGAAGAAATAGAACATGGGCATCTTCAAAATCTTGGGCTTTTAGATCATAATTTATGATGTGGGGTGTCTCATTTCCTCTTTGACATGCCCCTGCGACAAACTACCGAGATGACGAGAGGGGACTATGCAAGGGGTTTAGCTCCATAAAATGCCAATTACATTATACTTACCTAGTGGTTTTGAGTAACTTTGCTTCTTTTATCTTAATCTCTCAACTTTGATATGAGTGGCAACGTCGCAATTTAGAGTCATATTTTGTGGTTTTCAATTATTATTCTAGAATATAGACAGAACATATTTTTAAATAAAATAAATGATAAAACTTGAAAATCACAAATAAATATGACACTAAATTGCGACGTTGCCACTCATGGCGCGTAAACGCTCGTAATGAGAATCATCACGCGGATTAAGATAGTGATAGAAGAATAATCACTTGCAATAATCGTAACTGTAATTAATTCTTTTTTTAAAAAAAACCTAACGTAGGTACCTACAGTCACAAAATACGGAATGAAAGAGAGAACGAAATGAGTTGTTTTGTTTTTTTTTAGATAACCAACATAATTGACTTTCTATCATGCGAATTTAAATAAATAAATATACAAAACAGCCATGTTCTAAATATATTTAAAGATATTTTAAAACATGTTGTCTAACCTGTAGGGGACTTTCTACAAGTAAACGAGCTGTGTGCAGAAGTTTTTGCGTAAGCGAGTAACATAAATGAGCAGCGGCGACAATTACTATATTCATTGTCAATTATAAGAAGCCTATTCCGATGTGTGATCTTTTCAGAAAGTGACAGTTTTAGTTATTCATTTTATATTTAACGCCTGTGCGGCAAATATCTAGACGCGCAAAGTAGTATAATATAATTGTACATACGAGAAGCTATTTATTAAACTAGATATTGACCTATTATGTGGCTATCTGTCAACCTTTAAACGACGACATGTCGAATGTTCGACATGAGTTTCTCTCAACGAGAGGAGTTTTTTTATTGTCCGTTTAGCAGACTACCGCTCAGCTTGTTTTGCTATCTATTACCTACAGTTATCTGCTATTCATTTAGAAACCACTTACGATACGATAAATACACTAAATAGAATATAGTAAGATTTAATGCGACTTAAAATAAGAATATGTATAAGTAAACAACCCAAGCAGCGAATAGTTGGACGTGACACAGGAAATACTTGTCACGTTATGGAGTTCGACATTCCTTTTCTGTAAAAATATTCTTTATTTCAGATAATGTCGTAGAGTATGACCCATCACAGAACTATGGCAAGATCAAATCATATGTTTTATTCCTAGAATGTGTATCATATTTATTTAGAGCGACAGTAAAACACAGCTGATGTTCTATTGTCAAGGTGATTCCAATGTGTACCATTTAAGCAAAATAATTTAATAATTAAAAATACTATTAATTATATAACAAATGCAGTGTTTTTTTCTTAATTACACGAATGAATTTTAAACATCAAAGAATTTTATTATGCCCATAAGTTTGAAAAGTGTCCCCACATGATGAGATATAACCAAAATCATGTCAACGAACATGTCAAACCGCCTGGGACCAATACAAAGAGGGATCGATGCTCGTAGTTGGTCAAGAATATTTCTATCTTGGGCGAATTATAAACGCAACTATATAGTAAGCAATTACGATAAAGAAGACACACTATCTTATTGGGTTGCAGCATAACAAACTATGTCGAACTCTTTCTTACGGTAATGCCTAAAGTAAAATAGGTCAATGAACTCTCACATTGTTTCCCTCTCGTTGTCCACATAATTCGTTTACAACACTCTCTGCATTCAAACCGTTGAAGACAACTGCATCTCACTTGCCGTAGTACAGAATACAAATACGAAGAACACTAAATGCTATCAATAAACATTCATTTGACGGGACATGTACCTACCGTGAAAGTGATACGCGTCTGGCATTGTTTTATTGTGGTGTAGAAACAAACATCATTTCCAAGATGGTTTCTTAGATATGGGTTTGCAGCAACAAAAGATAAAGTTGGCCGGTTAGTTTTAGTAAGGTGTGACATAATTACATAAAGCCTAAAAATGTATTTGTAAATATACGTACATTACTATTACAAATCCACGTTTATGTGATAATGCTTGGTTAGACAACTATATTGTTTCGATCGGATTCATAAATAGGTACTTAACATTATGATGAGGTCAGGAAAGAACGACGACGGCCTTGAGTCAGGTGGTATACATGAATCTAAGAATGGGTTCCAATTGCACGCGTGATCCTAGTGCAACTTTCTTTTTTTATTATCGATTCCACATAATCACACGTCACAGAATGTTTATATAATAAGGTATTAGGTACCAGTACATAATACATTTTACCACGAATTCTATCACTGCTGGATATAGTCCTACCCCAATTTTCGCCACCTTGGCTGGTCATGAGGTCGGTCGGATGAGGTCTTATAAGGTTGTCGGTCCACCTTGTAAAGGAGTATGCCCACGCTGAGCATTCCGGTTCGTGGTCGACACTCTAGAACCTTTCTGCCCCAACGGCCGTCAGTTCTGCGAGCTGTGTGTCCTGTCTTTCTAATTGAAATGATGCTATTAACTTTAGCTAATGATAAAATTAAACAATAAAACTGGCAAAATTTACTAAATAAAACCGGTTACCTAACAACAAAATAGATGGCAATAAATTTTTACTACATGCCCCGAATGCGAAATTTTCTCACATCAATACATACCTACGGAAAGGGCAATTGTGAAATATATACCTACCTACTTGTTAACTCATGAAAAATAAATAATAATTAATATTTCAATTATTATTATGAGGCTTGTAGTAAAAGTATATGTCATGTATAACAAAATAAGAGACTAGGTATTAAATTTTAACTTTCACTGAGTTTTATGTCCCTATATTTATGAAATGCAGAACAAAATTTGTTACTTTCTTGTCTTGTCTTTACTACACGAACGACATAGATGTTATGTAAATTGCTTTGGACAAGGTACATCGTAATAATAGTAGTTTTAGTAATAGTATTTCTGTCTTTCTGTTTAATCAAATTAAATGTCATGTTAGAAGTGCTTTTGCATCATAAACTTTTGCAAAAAACGACTACTTATATTATTATGACTAACCATGTGACGGCACATGTAGCAGTTACAAGTAGAACAGTCACCGCGCAACTACCGTCGCAGCTACTATGGGTTCGATCCCCACATGTAACAAATGTATGACTAATAGATAGCTGTTCCAAGAAAATGTTGAAGTTCTTTGTATATAACATTCGCTACCAATCTCTGGTCCTCGTGCGTAGTACGGGTGGATAACTTTTTTTTTTTTTTTATTGTAACAACGCCATCTAGACCCTAAGTAAGCATATTATATGCTTGTGTTATGGGTTCTAGAATGCGGATATACATACTTAAATACTTTTTTTTTTTTTTGTAAATACATACATATTATACATAGAAACACCCAGACCAATGCAAATAGACATGTTCATGCACACAAATATTTGCACTGAGCGGGAATCGAACCCGCGACCTCTGCGTGGCAGTCCATACATAGTACCACCGAACCACAGAGGCAGTCAGTATCTAAGTAACTAAGTACCTACTACGTCCAATGTAGTACAGAAAAAAGAAATTCTTGTAATATTAAGTACAAGTTTTACGGTATACTAGGTAATAAACACGTAATGTTGATAATCGCGATATCAAGTGAGGTAGGTAATTAATAAACAAGTTGTTCTACCTAATTTCACCAATGTATATAGTTTATTATGCCAAGTAGCGTCTACACCGTCTCGCAAATAATTATTTATTTTTAATTGCTCATAATGACGGGTGACGCTCCTATCAAGCACAGATAAACTTTTGCATACGGAGAGTGCCGAGAGTAAGCTACTTCTTACAACCATTTAATCAGCCAATACGTAGATATCACTCTATTATTTGTAATACATATTGTAGGTAATATCCCACTAATATTTATAAACGTGAAGTTTATCCGGATGTGTAGATGTTCTTTACTATTTCACGTAAAAACTACTGAATGGATTTCAATAAAACTTTACAATAATATAGCTCATACATCAGAATAACACTTAGGAAGTACTAATCGTAAGGTAACGAAGACATTAGTTATTATGTATGCCAATATTTGGTAATGAGATTATACTTAGATATTTGAATCGCTAATACAATGCATGTACGCTAAACTATTAAGTTATAATTTAGTCTCCTTGTAATGTCTGTATATGTCAAAATAATTAAATATTGAGTACACTATATCTATGTGTAGATAGGTAGGTACCTATGTCAGGAGCATAAACCCCTTGACACAGTTGTTCTAGTAGTTGATACATAGGCACCTACTTTAACATTTTATATTGTTATCATGGTTACTAAAAATAAAATTATAGTGATCTAGTGGTTAACGTGCCCACCACAGGCATCATAGCAAATATCGTGGGTTCGACTCCCAGTACTAGGTGAGCTTTGTGTTATTATTAAGTTTGCCACGGCAACAGGACTTTTTTATGAGAAAATAATTCTTTTTAAAATATTATACGAAGTCTACATAAGTACATTGAATAGTTTAATATTAATCGCAGCCAGCCTATCAGTTTAACAGCCAAGCATAGTCCAAAAAATAATTGATATACTGTTAAACAATAATCGGAAGCATCATTCAACCGCTCCGTGGTTGTTCGTACAAACGAGTAGGTTCCTACCTGTCACCCACCTTACTCTCCGGACTGCGGAAGTTTCACTTCCTGAAGTACGCACATTACCTAACTTTGTTATATGCAAGTGAGTACACTAGTAAATTAATATTTAGACTAAATACATACAGAATTTTCTCGTTTTCGGTCTGATATACAGCCGATAAATTAGTTCATTTCACTGGCATCATTAGGTACTCGTAAAACCAGTTGTCAGTACATATTGCAGGTACAATTCATTTTACTTTATCTTTGAACAAATATGTGAGTAAGTCATTGTTCTAAAAATGATAATATTATAATCAGATGTTGGTACAGATAGGCACAATGTTAGTAGTGGTCTCGTAAGATAACAGACATTATTTAATAAAGCAAATTGTTAAATGAGTTTTCCGCTCGTCAGTTTAAGTACAAAACGTATAATAATATGGCAGAGTTTGGGTTGCACTGAGGGCGGGCGGTAGAGATAGCAACATGGCGAGCGGGCGGGCGGATGCTGCGCGCTACAGCCTCCGCCACGGGCGTAGTACGCCGCGAACAAAGCCCGTCCCACCCTACTCATCTCCACTCCTTATCCAGTTCCGGTCAACTCGTCCGTAACACAATTTCATGTATGAAACAAGCACTAAAATTTACAATAGGTATAATATATTCACTTTAAAATGATAAAACAGTACCGGTACAGTGGAACGGTGATAGATAGCAGTTGATGAAAGACGGGAGCGTATGTGTCGCACGTGTGGCGTCGAGAGCGCGGTCCGCGGGCTACTGGCGGCAGCCTCCGAGGTGGGGGCGCGGGGCTGCGCAAGCCGGGCTTTCCATTAAGGACCTGAGCTACGCCGCCGCCCGCCGCCGCCGCGCCGTAGCAACGGTCGCCGCCCCGGCCACCACGGGAAAGCTCCCTTTTGATTTATCCTTACAACTCTCAGCGAACATTGGCGTTTCACCGCCGGCCTTAAGAAACTATACGTTGCACTTCCTTCCTCCTTCTCCTCCTACCTTCATCTTCCTGCCGTTTTTAACATTTTTTTATTTGTTAAGAATCTCCATTAATACAAACAATATAATCAGGAATTATTTAGACAAATTAATCGAACATTAGGGGCATTAAGTACCTATGATTTTTTAATCTTATAGAGAGCCTCATGAAGCCCATATAGGCATATATTATATAATACAAAATAATACAATGATAATGAATGACACACCTTATGTGACAAAAAACTAAAAGTTAATTTAGTTGCAAATAAGTACCTACATACTTTGTTTATTTAAACTTCAAATCTAAATACTTAATTTTGTTTTACGGTCAAACAGTTTGCCTGATGCGTCGCACCTTAGCCTGAGTAAGTGCATTCCTTTGCAATTCTAGAACCATACTTTGTCGTCCGTCAGATATTTTTCCAAATTCATTTATGTACCGGCATTTCACGGGCACTGCCAGTTATTTTGCTAGCTTTGATGAGAATTAAACGGAAAAAAATTACTAAGTATTATTATTGAAAGAATGGTGTGGGAAGCGGGTACCGGAGAGCCTAACTATAGCGCCATTGCTGTGTACTATAATAGGTACAAATAAAGCTGGGTACTTAGCTGCACACGTCATGTAGGTTCAATGCCTTCAAACTTGGGCCGATGAGAACACGCAAGCAGCACAAGCCAAAGTTTTCACCTATTTATTTAAGGGGGAAATGCTGTGAGAGGAAATGCTGAAACACGTAGGTAGCGTCCCGCGGGGGAAAGCGAAGCGGTTATGTCGAACTCACCGGCCTATGATGGTTGCGATAGACGGCTGAATTACCGATAAAAATTTCCCTGTACACCCACACTGCGTCTTTACCGAACGGTGGACCGAATTTAGTACTATTCAGGGGATTTGCCACGCGTAATAACAACTATAACAACATGTTTATTTACAAAGTGAAAACAAGAACAAAAAAATTATAGCTATCTTTTTAGGTACCTACTACCGTAGTTTTGTCTCTATAGCTCACGAAAATTTTGATAAGTAGGTAGATGGTTCTTACAAGTTGGTATATTTGGGTTTTAAGACCATTTCCGCAAGCACTCGAATCACGACACTGCGTAAAGATAGTGACTATTTGCAACAATCTTATCCAATTAACCACACATAAGATTTTCAATATTAACATTAGATATACCTATTTAGGTACATAACACACACACAGCAATCAGTTCAAGCCGGGGCAATATTTAATTCATATATTTCAAAGGTGGTCTCAAATCAAATAAACTTGAAAAACAAATAGCTACAACAAAACAATAATTTGATTATACCCAACTTCATGCTATTTCTCTCACTAACTAATCGCTGGTACTGAAGATAGTCATTAGCTTATTGTAGGTAGGTAGATAGGTACCTATTCGTAAATAGGTACCTTTCTACTAGATAGGAAGAAAGCGTCCTTCTAGATAAAAACAAAGACGTATTAAATTACTCTCGTTGGTTATTGTATTAATTTTCATAATTTTAGCCGCAGGACATCAATTCCCGCAGCCTCCCCCAGACATTAGCTATATTTGGGGGCTTTACCCTTAGCTAATAGTCACGCTTGCTTGGTAGGCGCTCCTGCTCATTGTTTTAAATGATTTTCCTACTGCCTTCTCCCATGTGATAAGTAGTTTGACCATTGTCGATCTCGAGAACCACACACACACACACACACACACACACATACACACATACAAACTTTGGCATTTATAATATTTATTATAGGATACTAGCTGCGACCTTCGGCTTCGCCCGAGCGATTTTCGAGATAAAATGTAGGTATCCTATGTCCTTCTCCGGCACTGAATCTACGTAGGTACATGCAAATTTTCATCGAAATCGGTTCCGCCGTTTAGGCGCTGAGTGGTTGGGATGAACTGGGAAATGGGAGTCAGCGGGTAATGGGAGTCTCTCTTATATCTACGCAACTATACACGCGAACATTGCGTAAATGACCTTTACGTGTTACCTTTTTTTTTGAGTATACGATTAAAATATTTACATAATTTCAGTCACACATTCAAAATAGTGATGCACAATTTAGATTGTGCCAGGTATTTCATAGGAATTTTTAACTTTCTACATTTTTCTACTTACTTTTATCTTTTTTAATTTTCAACTACAGTAGTTGTGGGCAATTAAAGTCAAAAAGAATAATGGAAAGTTAAAGGTCAAGGCAAGAAAACTAAAGCAAAGAAGAACAATGAAAAGGCAAATAGACAAGCATTTTAAGAATCAAACGAAACATCAATAGGTACGTTGTTAAAACTAATAACTTATGCGAGGATATTGAAGATGACGACGCAGTAGATGCTGAAAACATGTTATTTTAAATAAGACTTTTATTTGATTTTCCGCTTAGTGACTCCCATTACCCCATTTTACCCTAACAAACCCGTACCCACTTACATCACACACGTAGCCCTGGAATACGAGGGAGTGATGACACATTGGGCACAAATCCTCGGCAACCAGAGGTCTCGCCGGGAAGCCTACTAAGATCCCAGGAAAATTTTGCGCTTCTGGGCGGAGCTGGGCTGGATGTAGTGCCTAATCCAGCCGAAACCGAACGTAAAAAAGACCAAGAGGTCTAAATGCGGACAACGAGCCCACCAACAAGTAATCCACCTACATACTTTATACTCAAGTGTGCCAGGTGTTGTTAAAACAAAATATAAACACTAAACGTAGTGCTATATGCTATTTATGAAATAGGTACTAAACCACTTTTGCATAAATTATACAGTATATTAATACGGGTAGCCAAGTAACCCAGATGTAACTTAACGCGGGTTAACCGCGCTGCGAAAAGCTAATTATACTTTATGGTTGTGAGTAATATGGGTTCTAGTATAAGCATAAACATAAATACTCTTATTTTTTGTAAATACTACTTATGATATATAGGCAGGTACGTACACACAGACCAATGCAAATAGTCTATATATTTTCACTGAGCGGCAACCAAACCCGCGACCACTGCGCGGTGGTCCGTAGGTACACGTTACCGTCGAACCACGAACACAATCAAAATGCTTTTTGAAATTCAAATGACAGTTTTTACGGAATTTATGCTGAAACCAGTAAAGTGATATGAAGATTGTAGATCCACGCTGGTTTCAGCATGAATGGGCCGGATCGACCGCGAAAGTACTACCGTCTCTTAGAAGATCGTCGTAAGAGTAGTAGTATCCGTACTACTGCGTTTCGTTCGGTGAGTGAGAGCGCCGGAGGCCCAATTTCTTCCTTTTCCTCTTTCCTTACTTCCCTCATTCCCTTCCCCTACATCATACCAGCAGTTTATGACGATGACTTTTGGCATGATGGCCACCACTTTTAGAATCCACTGACTGCTTACCATCAGGCGGGGTGGAGTCACTTTGATGGGCTAAGAAAAAAAATATCTTTAACCCAGAATCCATGTCGTAGGCATATTATATGAATCCGCCGCTTACTATCTGCCTCGACATATAAGTAGGAATTGGGGATGTTTGAGTACAAATAAGTCGTTTTCAGCAAGGGGTCACAGGTCTATTATAACCTAATTCAATCTGCCTTAGGCATATTACATAACGCCGATGACAGCGAGCGTACAAAATGTCGAGGCAGATTGTAAACGGTGAGTTTATATAATTTGCCTCACTTGCGCTGTCTTCTTATACTTATATGATAATTAATACCTGCTGTTAAAAGGCAAAATAAAATAACAAGTATAAAATGTTTACGTAAACTTTATTTAAAAAAACTTACATATTAATATACCCAGATTTTAGTTTAGGACCTGTGACTGGTTTTGTTTTATAGTCAACCTGTATTTGTCATAAATTTCGTTTCTCGTTTGATTAAATTCTATAGCTGCTGATATAAATATGAAATTCGATTATTATGACGCAAGCTTTTAGATTGTATCAGAAAAAAAATAGAATAACGTATTTAGGTCAAAACTTAAGATTTTAATTGCAGTATAGTTTGATACTGATAGATTTATTGTAAAAAATTGTGTGATAACATGTCACACGCCTAAAACTATTAAAATCTCTTAAAAATTCAATAGACATAATATCTATTTATAGGTACACTTAGGCTCGTATTTATAAACGCATCTCAGGTATTGAGTTTAGTACGCGCACTTGGATCATACCCCTGTCTCTATCTAACTAGGGGCCCGAGACCGTAGTTAGAAAGAAACGGTATTAAGTACGCGTACTCAATACCTGAGCTTCGTTAATAAATACTACCCTTAATTATTCTTCTTGAACTTTTTATTTTTATTTTTACTAAACTGATTTTTATCTTTATTTGATTTCATTTGACCGATTTGTTTTTTCTTTTTATCAAATTTGTTTTTTAATTTCTTCGCAGCTGCAGCTTCGACTTTATCTGTAATTTTGTTTTCATTTTTGTTAATGGCTACATTTTGTGGTGGTCCTGATTGAGTCATTTTGTTCTTATTTTTCTTTTTGTTAGGACTTTGTTGCTTAGGTGTTACGTTAGAATTACTTTGGACTATTTTCTTAGTTTGTACATTTTTAACTGCATTTACTTTTTTCTCAGCTTGTGATTTTTGGCCTTTAACGTTACTACTGACATTTGTGTTTTGATTGTCTTTTACGTTAGCAGTATTAGCTTGCTTTTTATTTTTCTTGTTTTTAAAGTTTTTCTTTTGTGGTTTATTATTTTCGGAGATTTTTGCACTGTTCCCGTCTTGATTATCGCCATTTCTGAAAGACACTTTATCCTTTTAATTGGATCTCATTTAAACATATGAGTGCAGGCTGGCTCTCCCTGCGCTTGACAAATCCTTTATCAAAGTTACTCTAGTTGTCGAAACAGAAACAAAACTATATACTAACTGACCTAATATAGAACAAATAAAGCGAAAATTCAAATTTGCCGTGATTATCGCCTTTTCTTATACTTTTTCTAGGCGGGACACAAATAATTATGATAAAATTAGTGACTATTAAATAATGAAAATGGCGTTCTGTCTTTGCTTTCATCATTATGAGAGACAAGCGTGAAGTTCTGTAATCACAGTTATTATTTCAGCTGAAAAAGGTCAACTGGTAGACATAGGTTTCTCCCAATTGTGGGTTTCTTGAACGGTCATGAGCCCCTTCATTCATTGGTTGTCCGTCACCCTTATCAGGTTCTGTAGTTCTATAAGTATGTAATTTGTCTTTGCTTTCATCATTATGAGAGACAAGCGTGATGTTCTGTAATCACAGTTATTATTTCAGCTGAAAAAAGTCAACTGCTAGACATAGGTTTCTCCTAATTGTCGGTTTCTTGAACGGTCATGAGCCCCTTCATTCATTGGTTGTCCGTCACCCTTACCAGGTTCTGTAGTTCTATAAGTATGTAATTAATGCAAAGACCACCACTTAAGTAATACACATGTATTTAAAAAAACTTTAAATTACTTTTGTTCCATATTTAGCTTGTTTTTCTTGGTCTGAGGTTGCGGTCCATTAGTTGGAGCTGATCTTTTAACAGGCGGTTGTTTCTTTTGTATGTCGGGTTTGTCATCACTGGACTCTACTTCTCCATTCTCTGTCTTGGACTCGAGTTCTTCATCATCTTCGTCCTTGAAAGGCTCAGGCTGAAATGTGAGATGATTATGTTAGCTATGTAGATTAACTTTTGATATTTATGGAATACTAGTGACACAACTATGCACAGGTGCTATTACACCTGTGTTGATTCCGATTCAGTAACGATATTGGGATGAAAAGTAGCTTATGTTATTCGCAAATCATGTAGCTTTCATTACGTAAAAGGTAATTTTTTTTTTTGAGTTATTCATTACTAAATAACAAAAAAAAAGTCGTATTTCTTATATTAGCTTAAATTATTATTCGATGCGGGCTGTGCAAGGTTCAAAGATGTACTTTATCAAGAACTAGTTTTTTTGCAGGTTAAGAACTCATAATTATCTATTTGATGTCAAACATAACTAAGAGGGTAAATAAAATCATACTTACAATGACATTGGAGAATTTTTTCAATTTCGCTACATAAAATCCATCCATGTTATGTGTGTGAGGATAAAACCTTCTCGTAAGCTTGAGAGACGGGTGGAACCTGTGGTGTCGGTACTTCACGAAACCTTCTGTCCCGAAGTCAAGTCCGGTCGGCACTAACTTAACATTCCTACGTTTTAACGCATAGTTTACTACCCATTCATTCTCTTCAGGCAATATTGAACATGTAGAGTAAACAATATAACCTCCTGTACTAGATTTTGCACTACAGCAGTCAATAGCAGCAAGGAGCAATTGTCTCTGTATATTGAAACATCTCTGTATATCTTTCTGGTCTTTCGTAGTCTTCACACTAGGGTCTTTAGCTATCACGCCAGTACCAGTGCAAGGAGCATCCAATAAAACTCGATCAAAACCCTTCATAACCTCAGGAAACTCACGACCATCATGATTACAAATAATGGCATTCACCACTCCCAATCTATGGAAATTACCAACTATGGCCTTAGTTCTGTCTTTGTTAGCGTCATTTGCAAAGAATGTGCCCGTATTCTTCATGATAGCCGCAATATGTGATGCTTTGCCACCTGGAGCTGCACACATATCCAATATTCTCTCGTTTTCTTGAGGTGCTAAAGCCATGACCGGTAAATAACTGGACGCACCTTGAAGAATATAGTGTCCAGCTAAATATTCTGGTGTGGCACCGATTGGCACTGTTGAACTATATACAACAAGACCTACTTTACTCCATTTGCCTACAGGATCCAAATTTACGCCTCTATTGATCAATGCTTGAGCTAAATCACGACGTCTAGTTTTAAGACTGTTTGTTCTTATAGTTACAGGCCGCGCTGTTTCACTGGCTTCCAAAAATTCAACAAGTTCTTGTACTGGGAATATCTGCATCAACACTTCCATCAGGAATTCATTATAACTGTAGTATGTGCAGAGGTCTTTCAACAACAAATCGGTATATTCACATCGCGACCTGTTATCTTCCTTCAATCTACTAAAGTCACTTAAAACTGTAACAACATCCTTGATTCTTTGATGGACATCTTGAAGGCTAGTAGGGTTCTGTAATTCCTCTTCAGATGGGAATGCAAATACATCTTGTTTTGCAATATTTAATTGCATTTCTTCATCAGCAAGTTTCTTGTCAACTTTTTGTTTTTTCTTTAGTTTTATATTTGCTTTTTCAATAGGCAACATATCATCATCATCATCGTCGTCATCATTTTCTTCACTATCTTTGTCACTAGAATCTGAATCATATTCTAATTTGTCACCACTGGCTGCTCCTTCATCTTCTGATATGGCATCATTTTCGTCATCTGTATCTTTGAATAAGTCATCCAATGTTCCAACCTGAAATTCATTATTTTTAACATTACGTGGAAACCAATTTATTGGGCAGTGAGTAATAATTATAATGATCATATGTTATTTGTTATTGGACTATTCAAATTTGATTTATTTCTTTTATAAATATCAGGATTGTCTACAGAACTTGGTATTCATTTAGATATCAACTCTTTTGTCAGTGAATTCGATAATCACAACATAATTGTCATAATGTCGAGCTTGGCTGCCATTTTCATATTTATGTTTTTGGTAGGATAAACTAATCAAATATTACTAACCTTATAATTCTCTTTGCCAGATTTTTTCTTTTTCTCAGTATTGTCATCAGAATCTTCCTCCACCTCTGAACCATTATCATCATGTCCACTATCATCATCAGACTCCTCATCTCTTTTTTTAGTTTTAATCTTCTGCTTCGGTTTCAACCATGCTTTGTTGTCATCAGTAAATCCTAATAACAGTAAATGATAAAATGATCTTATGATCTCACTGTTTTATCAAAACAATGTAATACAATATTATTTATATTGTGGTGCTACTAATGAAACAGTTCTAGATACTGGGAAAACATTTTATAATATCAAACAATCTCTTTAAATCCATATTTGAAATTAAGGAAAAGAGGTGAAAATCAGGGCGTATTTATTTATTAAGGGCACTCAACAAAGTATACACCCGTTACAGAAGTTACTAACAGCAGAGGAAAATAAAGAAAATAATCTAGATATGCTTTATGGATGTTGATGTACCTCCTCTTAAAATTTAGTGGCAATTGAAGTGTGTACAAAGATACACTGGGCTTGGTCTAATGTATTTTATGAATGAAATGCTAGTTAAGCATACACAGGACTATACAAACTTTACAATCATTATTTTACAATCCAACAAGATATGTAATTTGTGAATGATTTTAGAGACAATGTTTGACAACCTATGTGGTTCGGTGGTACTGTGTATGGACTGCCACATAGAGGTCGCAGGTTCGATTCCTGCTCAGTGCAAATATTTGTGTGCATGAACATGGCTATTTGCATTGGTTTGTGTGTTTCTATGTGTAATATGTATGTATTTACAAAAAAAAAGTATATAAGTAAGTTTATCCGCATTCTACAACCAATATCACAAGCTATTAATAAATGCTTACTTTGAGTCGAGATGGCGTTGTGTGGTTGTTGTTGTATTATTTATTTATTTAATGTTCACCAAATTCCATACCCAAATGCGTTAAAGCTCTTCTATAAAATATAAACTACTAGCTTTCCTCAGCGCGGTTTACCCGCGTCTTTGTTTACTGCTCTGCTCCCTCACCAGTAGCGTGATGATACATAGCCTATACCCTTCCTCAAGAACCGGGCTATCATCTTTATATGTGTTTGTGTAGACCGTTTAAGAATTTGTGTGTCTTTTTGTCTGTGTCAAATAAATGTATTTTTGGTCTTTTGTTTTTTTTTTCAAATCCGACTGGTAGTTCCAGAGATTAGTGCGTTCAAACAAACAAACAAACTCTTTCACTTTTAAAAATAGTATAGATTATCATAATAACAATCAAAAAATGGTTGCCTGCTATTTGCTAGTTTCAATTGGTAGCATTGGTACTTTGCTTGTGGTGTCGTATTGGCCGGGTCATCACCTTCCCTCTAATATGGCGAGGGTGATGATGGCTGGCCCGTGCGTCATGCTCGTGAATGGGTGCTACTTGGAATGACTGGTAAATCTTGGCATGGCATACATTTAATATTTAATCTAGTATTACCTTGTCGTGCACTGTGACCAGGAGGTGCATTTATTAGTTTAATTAAAATACGTAGTCAAATTACCATACTAGATGAAACTAAATAATTAATATTGACTGCTTCTGTGGTTCGGTGGTACTGTGTATGGACTGCCACGCAGAGGTCGCGGGTACGATTCCCACTCAGTGCAAATATTTGTGTGTATGAACATGTCTATTTGCATTGGTCTGGGTGTTTCTATGTATAATATGTATGTATTTACAAAAAAAAAGTATATAAGTATGTATATCCGCATTCTAGAACCCATAACACAAGCATATAATATGCTTACTTTGGGTCTAGATGGCATTGTGTGTAGTTGTTGAAATATTATATTATATTATATTAAAATCCTCTCTTTTCTTTCTTTAATCTTAGTATTATATTAATTGGTTAATTTGTAATAATTACTTTGTATGGTTCTTTGGTTGCGTTGAGTGTTTAAATTGTAACTCATTCAAATAACTGTAATTATCTGGCGATTGAAAAGAGTGGCGTGAGTCTCTTGCCAGTTCTTCTCACAGCTCTACCTCGTCAGCGAACTGGCTGTAGGTCAATTGGCTGACAAAATGTAATGTTGACTTTTCATAAGCATCATACTTTATGATCTAAATGAAATAAATGCTTTGACTTGCTTTGTCTTTGACTTTCTATATTATTGCTCTATCTTTACGGTAGTACCTCCACGCTGGTTTCAGCATGAATGGACCGGATTGACCGGAGAAGTAATTCCCTCTCATAGAAGATCAACATAAGATTAGAAGTCCGTACTATTGCATTTGATTTGGTGAGTAAGAGCACTGGAGGCCCTTTACCCTGTAGGCAGCGGCTTTGCAGTGTCCCTGGCATTGAGGGAGCAATGCCAGAGACTCTTGAATCGTTTATGAGTGACAGTTATCACTTACCATCACATGCGCTGTTAACTCGTCTACCACAGTTGGCAATAATAAATAAAACTTGTGGCAGTTTTGTTTTAACAGCTAACAGTGTGAGTGAGGTGTAAAACGCACAATGGAATGAGGTGACAATAAACCAACTGACAAGCAACAAGGGTAATCCTATCCATACAAATTTCAATAAGTATTAGTTTTTGAATTATCTAAACCTTTATAAATAAGTAAAACAGCAATTATATACCTTGTGGAGTATTATCATCAGAACTGTTGTCAGCATCTTCATCAACTTCAACCTCGGTCTGCTTTGCTACATTTTTCTTTGCCTGCTTCAAAGCTTTCCTTTTCTCAGCTAATTCGGCTTTTTTCTTGGACCGCTTTGCTGCTCTTTGTTTTTGTCTATGAGTTAATTTTTTTTCAGCATTGTCTTCTTCTACTGTAATAGCGTTAGTTAAGATTCTGAGAGGTGTGATCGAAAATAAATCCCAGTTGTATAATAAACATTATAATGTCAGCGCGTGAGCTTGCGGACGATAGGTTATAAAAGGTCTATAATATACTTACTACTTAAATATACTTACAGAGTGCTTTTTTGAAAACTGGATCAGGCTGTTTGCGCGCTTTCCTGCCGGGACCTTTCTTTACCTTTTTCGTTTCATCGAATTTTGCTTTACGACCCATATTAATACGTACTGCTTCACCTCGATTACTTAATTAACGACACTACAATCACTGTATTTACAATATTACTGTACTCGTACACTGAGTAAGATTTTGAACAACACCACACGCACTACACGTGCTCGTTTTAAAAGTTGGGTTGACACTAGACTAGGGATGTAGGGATGAAACGATATCACAGACTAAATTGAACAATGTAACTGAAAACCGATAAATGTCGATATCTCGACACCTAAAAACTTAGAGCATTAAACCAACCGGAGAGGCCACTGACAGGCGTACCCCTCTGCCAAAGGTACCAGCCCACCGGTCATACCCGTTATATAAAACTAGTTGACGCGCGTTCCGCATCATAAGTCACCTATCAGTGCATGCGTAATAGCGTCTCAATAGAAATGCCGAATTGCAGTGTATTTTGGTGTAAAAAGCGTTCAGCGACATCAAGTCTACAAAAGGATAATATTACATTCCACCTGTAACTATTATTTTGTTCTAATATTATTAAATAAGGCATTAAATTAGCAATTTAACCAAATAAAATGCTAATCAACAAGTGTTGCCAGGCTTATCATCAATACTCCAATCTGGGGTAATATTTTAAGTTGAATTAACATAAAAACTAACCTTTCCTTTTTTATATCTCGCCTTGTTGACATATCTAATAAGTTTCATTTTGGATGTACATTATTGTGTCACCGTTCCCATATTTATTTATTTTTAATTAAAACCAATCTTTTTTTACCAAGTAATGCACAAAATAATATTAAATGAACAAGTAAAATGAGATTATAAATCCAAATATACAAGACTAGTGCACTTTATTCCGAAAGATAATTGCTCATTTCTTACAAAAATAAGCGTATTTATTTTTAAGAAACTGGTCACACTTTAACATAATTAGAGATGAGACAGTTTAATCACAAATATCGATATTGGTTTTCCAGTATTAAATTAATTTTTTTTGTTTGTTTGAGATTTTCAAAAGAAGCAGCGCCTCGAGTCGCTTGGGTCCAATATTGTAGGAACCATATAAGTGGGTTCCTAAGCGTACAAGTATCTGACTAACAGCTTAAAAGACAAAGCCTTCTGTGCTGCCAGCACTGCTACCTCCTCCCTACCCCCCAAGCGGCGGAGAGCTCAGTTCTTAGCAAGTAAACTCGCTGTGCGCTACCTCCTCTTATTGCATTACCTAGGATTAGTTAAACTAGATTTATAAGGTTAATTTAAATTGCACAGTTTTTCAGTATTTTATTATACCTACTTAAATAAAGACTTTCTGAAATATGTTCTGTTGTTTTTTTGTTATCTGAACAGATAAAATATCTCTCTAATAAAAATCTACTCATACATTCTCATGTCAGTGTCTTGTTATTATGTAATCAGAACAAAATCCTCCAATTACAAGCTCTGCTTAGTTGGAACGAAATTTAATAGCAACAGACAATTAATTCAAAGTATTATTTGGTTTGAATATACATACACACTTAGGAATAATACACGTAAAATTGACACGTAATAATTAATTACAATCTTTAATCCACACTAGAACAAATTTCAACAGGTGGTGGTTATTGAACATACATCCTTGTGCGCAGTAGTAAAATAAAAAAAAAGAGTGGGTACCCATGTACGCACGTAAGAAGTTATACTTCTTTGGCATAACAATCCAAAAATACCAAATAATAATACAACGCATACATACATAAATATTTGAATTGATATAAACGCCAATATATTTTTTATTTATTCACACAGATTATTTGTACTGATACGACACACAAAGATCCGCAACTAACTTCAGTATGTAAAAGGTTCGCAACTAACTTCAGGGTGTTGCTTTTTTCTGTCGGTGTGCGCGCGCATCGTAAAAATTCACTTTCATCATTTTTCCCAATCGCGCAAAAAAAAGTATAACTTCAAAAAAAAACGGCTAAATGCCAGTAGGACTCGCGCGCCGAGGGTTCCGTACTATCAGGGATCGGAAGTATTGAATAAACATTAGTAAACATAGTAGGAGAGCCCGACCGCATAACCAGATTTGTTTGTCAAACAATGTTTAACAAATAAATTTAGCCCGACCGTATGACGGGCTTTTTTGATAATAATTACAAAAAAGTGTGCTAGTTAGAAACACTGTTTTATTCTTCCTGTAATATTGACATAAACATGAATTAACAGAATTACTTCTAGTTAATTCATGTTTATGAACTATTTACTTTACTTTCATCTATTTCAAAGTGCTTAAATAAAAAAAAACCTTAAAATTATAATAGATTATTATTACCTAAAACTGTTCTATATAATATAAGACAATGCTCATTTTAATAAGCAAACATAATAATCATGAAAATAATTAAATCTTTCGCGTACTTATATGAAATCCTTTAGGATTTCATATAAGTACGCGAAAGATTTAATTATTTAGTATCGATGTTTACATCGATACTAAATATCGACAGAGTCAAGCTCTAACTGTTTTATGCTAAGGAAGCGTAAACTGATAGATGTCACTGTGTGTGAATGTGATTGTGTGTGTTTAGTTTAAGCTAGTGTGTAATAATTTTATTGTGTGCGTGTATAACGACGCGATTTAAAAATGCATTAGTAGTTAACATTGTAATTAGTGTGCGTTGCTCGCGTTACCCCGTCCCCCGCCGAAAGTGGCAGACTT
Organism: Parascotia fuliginaria; assembly: GCA_963082885.1. Lineage (NCBI taxonomy): Eukaryota > Metazoa > Arthropoda > Insecta > Lepidoptera > Erebidae > Parascotia > Parascotia fuliginaria. The sequence continues at coordinate 7,570,281 of OY720174.1, read as the reverse complement.
TTGCGCAAGGGAAATAGAGCGCGTGTCCACTCCTGTTGGTTTAATGCTCTAAGCCTAAAAATATAGATATTCGACTATGCGCCGCTGTCGATATATCAATATCGACCATGTGCGCCGATATCGATAAATCATATCGAACCTAAAAAAGGAAAACAAAAAAGAACCTAGGGTTTGGTTGCCAAATTGTCAAAGTTACTGTTTTTAAGTAACAATTCTAGTATAAAATACTGAAATTAAACATTGTTCAATTAATTTGATAAAAAAATGTTTAATTCTAAAATTATTATTTTTCTTTAAGGTGAACTAAAAAAATTTACATACTACATAGTACATGCAACTAAAAAACTAAAACAACATTGGATTTGTACAAGCTTTAAAAAAAAGATATCCATTTAACGGCGGTCTGGACCGATATATCTATATATCGATATCGACTCGATGTCGATTATTGATATTTTTCGAAACTTTTCATCCCTAGTTGACACTTGACTTACTGACTCTCTTGGGTGCAGTGTTGCCAGTGACTGATTGCCAAAAGTAATACTTAACATAACAGCACAAAAAGTAACATTTTCGAGACCAAAGTATTAATTATTTATAATGAATAAGAAAGAAAGAAAAATATTTATTCTGACTCACACAATACATTGACATGCCCTGCATAAATTTGACTAGGATACTTCAAGTTTTTACCTGACTCCAAGCTACTTTTATTTGTTACCAAAACTTAAAATATGTTAAGGGAAGAAATTTTGACCTACGTAAAAGTGAAGAACACCGTTTTAGCGTATTTTTAGACAAAGACCAATATTTTTTTTATGAAAGTTACCTATACACAAATAGCTCGTAGAACTGACGGCCATTGGGGCAGAAAGGTTCTGGAGTGGCGACAACGAGCTTGAAGACGCAGCGTGGGCAGATCCCTTACAAGGTGGACCAACGACCTTATTTATAAGGGTAGGGTGGGAAACCGATGGATGAGAGCAGCGAGAGAGGAGGGGGGAGGCATATTATTTCCAGCAGTGGACGTCTTTAGGCTGATATCATTCTGATGATACACAAATCAATTAATGATGAATGAATATTGTAGGTGAATATATAAAAAATAAAAACAAATTTGGTTTAAACTCCTTCCCGCCTTTCCGTGAACTTAAAAGTAACCTCGTATAATCTTATGCCACAAGCGGTGTTTTTGTTCACTTTTATTTTTCTAGAGCGTGTAGATCAAAAACTATTGAGAAATTAGAAAAAGTACACGAAGTGGAAAGTGTACAGAATTTTTAAGCTGCCATTTAATAGAAGAACACTAACTCTAGATAAGAAAAAGTAACATTTTAAGTCATGTAATATGGAGGTAACATGAGAGGGTCAAAATTAACGTAAAATGTTGCATCTTACTAGTAAAATACTACAACTGGACATGATTTATCACCTCTTTCTAATAATTAACTTTATACATTTGTATATATAAAATTGTTTCAAAATCCGAACACAATTAAAAGGAGAATTACACTTCGTAACACAAACTCCAACATTAAATTTAATAAATTTAATTAAATATCGATTTTGAAAGCAATCAGTTCAAAATCAACAAAGTTCAAAATGGCGGCTGCTTTTATTAAATTTGAATTAAGATTCGTGTTTAGTCATCGCTGAGACCTTCAGATGTCGATTTTGAAAGAAATAGGTACTAAAACAGCAAAGTTTCGCGCAAATGTCCACTCGTGCAAATGTCCATTCGTGCAAATGTCTTTCACGCAAGTGTCTTTCGCGCAAGTGTCCCAGACCCCACCAAAGTAAACCTTCAGGTCATTCCATCATGTTCGGTGGTAAGGTCTCATCTTAACTAATAAAACGAGCCCATACTCGGTACACCTAGCTTTACTAATCAGCTAGTTCCAGTAGCAGTCATCGAAGTAGACCTTGAGGTCACTTCGTCATGTCCGGTAGTAAGGTCTCATCATAACTAACAAAACGAACCCATACTCGGTACACCCAGCTCTACTAATCAGTTAGTTTCAGTAGCAGTCACTGATGTAGACCTTCAGGTCACTCTATCCTGCCCGGTGGTAAGGTCTCATCATATATTATATTTTCTTTTTGAATCAGAGCGAAAGATCGTTCAAATGTTATTTGACACTAAATAAAGCTGTGTAACTATGTGGCATTTACGAGATTCTCTTTAGATATATTGATATAAACAAGTTTAAACAACTATCTTCGAGGTGATATTACATATAAAATAGTAGATCAGTCGCCGAGCCCATATAATAAATTTGCTGAACATCTTTTTATTGAAATAAACTTTAAACACATTAAATTTTTACTTGGTGTGTACTATAGTCCATCTTGTCATATTGATTATTTCTCTTCCTTCGAAAAAAAATTAGAACAATTTAGTCCTATATATGACCACACACTTATTCTCGGAGACTTTAATACATGCTTGCTGAAAGATAATTCGCGCAGCCGTAAACTCCAGTCTCTTGTCTCTTCTGTCAATATGCATATCCTTCGACTCAGTGCTACACACAGGACTCCTAATTGTTCACCTTCTCTATTGGATCTCATTCTTGTTTCTGACCCTAGTAAAGTAGCTACACATGGACAGTTGCCAGCTTCTTTTTCTTACCATGACCTTATCTTTGTTTCCTACAAAATTCGTCCTCCAAAGCGCAAGAGTAAATTTCTTTTTCTTCGTTGTTTTAAAAACATTAATTTGGAGCGTTTGGTGATGGACGCGAGCAGTATCGATTGGTCTCCTGTTTGCTGCTGCAATGACTTAGATTCTAAAATAGCTACCTTCACGAAGTGTCTTTTGGACTTATATGATATCCATGCCCCAATTAAAAAAGTGAAAGTGAAACATTTACCAGCGCCATGGTTGTCCACAGCCATTAAAACATTTATGGCAAAACGGGACAAAGCAAAACGAAAATATAAGAAAAGACCTACAGAAGAGAACTGGGCTCTTTATAAAAAGCTGCGAAATCGCTGCAGTCGGATGTGTAGAGATGCTAAACGACGCCACATCCACACTTCAATCCAAAATCTCAATACAGCACAAGTATGGCAATTTCTAAGGTCTATAGGTATTGGAAAGGCCTCGGATATGAGTCATATTGCCATTGATTTGAATGCGCTAAATGCTCACTTTTCGAGGCCGCCAATTACTATTGACAACTATGTTAAATATTCCACGTTATTATATCTCTCATCTCTTCCTTTGCCGATAAATACTTCTTTTTCTTTCCACGCAGTTGCGGAGGCTGATATTAAGAGATCCCTTCAATCCATTACCACTAAAGCGTCGGGTGATGACGGGCTTAATTTACAAATGTTTCGACCTATTTTGGATGAGATTGTGCCCGTCATTACCCATATTATAAATTTTTCTCTCAGCGTGAGTTTGTTTCCCACATCTTGGAAAAAAGCTCATGTGTTACCCCTACCCAAATCCGCTACTCCTTCTTCATTTTCCCGATTTCGCTCCATATCCATTCTACCCATCCTCTCTAAAGTCCTTGAGAGTATAGTTCATAATCAACTGTCCCACTACTTATCCTCTAATAGCCTGCTAAGTCCCTACCAGTCTGGCTTTCGCCCTGGCCATAGTACTACTACAGCACTTGTTACCATCACTGATGATATTCGATTGGCCATGGAAAATAAGCGTGTAACAGTACTGGTACTATTAGACTCTAGCAGTGCTTTCAACTCAGTTGATCATGATATCCTTATAGGTATCCTATCCTCTCTTAATGTCTCGTCGTCCGCTAGTGCGTGGTTTAACTCCTATCTTCGGGGCCGTTCGCAGTCTGTCCGCTCTGAGGAAAGTGCTTCCGATTGGTGTGATCTGACTGCGGGCGTTCCACAGGGTGGTGTGCTATCTCCTCTTCTCTTCTCCGTTTTTATCAACGCCATCACAATAGTTATAACTTCGCATTATCATCTTTATGCAGACGACTTGCAGCTGTCTCGACATTCTACTGTTGCAGAATTGCCTGAGGCTATTGCTATCATCAATAATGATCTTGCCCGCATTAGTAAGTGGGCTCAATCTTTTGGATTATTGGTCAACCCGGCTAAGTCTCAGGCTCTCATTATTGGTGGTAAGTATATGCTCAACTCTGCAGACGTGCAGTCACTTCCTCAAATTGTGTACGCTTCTGTTCCTATATCACTTTCAAAAGTTGCGAAGAACTTGGGCGTGCTTATGGATACTCATCTCTCCTGGGACAACCACATTGCAGAGGTAAGCAGAAGAGTGTTCTGCTCGTTTCAATCACTCAAACGTCTTCAAAAGTTCCTACCTTACCAAACTAAAGTTACTCTTGCACAGTCCCTTCTTCTTCCACTTTTAGACTATGCTGATGTCTGTTTTCTTGATGCTAAGGAGGACCATCTTAATAAGCTCGAGCGACTGCAGAACCTGGGTATCCGCTTCATTTTTGGTTTACGTAAATATGATCACGTCTCACAATTTCGTGAGACATTGAAGTGGTTACCGATTCGGCAGCGTCGAGACACTCATATTCTTACTCTTCTTTTTTCTATCCTTCATAATCCTAATTCTCCGTCTTATTTACGTGAACGCTTTGAGTATCTTGTTCCTAGGGGTAAACCCTGTCGCTCTACTTCTTCACTCTTACTAAAAATTCCTCCTCACACTTCTAGCCGCTATGGCGGCTCCTTTACAGTACAGGCAGTAAGGCTATGGAATTCTCTTCCACATGGCATTCGTGACAGCCCTTCTGTTGAAGTTTTCAAGAAAAGAACTAAAGAGCATTTCTTGTCTATCGTTTATAAGTAATTATATATATTTATTGTATGTATTTATGTATATATAAAATTGTATAATTTTTTATGTAGGTATATTTAACTTTATATATTATTCATTATATTATTTAAGTATTCTTAGTATGTATGTTTATATTAAAAGGTATACATTGTGATATACTATAAGTACTTCTGTGTAATCTAGGTTAAATTAGTTTCTTCTTTACTTTTCTCTGCTATTTTTCTTTTTTAATTGTACACTTCATATACTCTCACTAATGTTACTTCCTCTTCCACTCTTAAGGTATGCTGTTAGAGAACTCAGTTCTGAGTTAAGCTCGCCTTTGTACATAATTTTTATTTATATATTTTCCTTGTTATGTATCTTTTTGTGTGCAATAAATAAATAAATAAATAAAAATAAACTATCGATAGTTCAAAACTATCGATAGTTTCGATTGCACAGCGACTATCAAGGTACAATACTATCAATAGTATCGATAGCGTATGAACTATCGAGGTTCAATACTATCAAAAATCATCAATAGTATTACCATATTTTCTGCTATCGATATTATCGATAGTATCGATACTATCGATAGTCTTATCGATTTTCCCACTATAGCCGAACTATCGATATTCTATCGATAATCGCCTATCGATCGAAATTACTTGAGTCAACTAGAGATGAGTAATACTTGCAAAATTCAATACCAGGGCTTCTAAGTACAAGTACGTAAAAATACGAGGGGTCGAAAACCAGGTTTTAAAATACTTGAAAGTATTTGTCGTCCCATCCACTAAAGGTCGGCTTCGAGTATGGCAACCCGCTTCACGCTGGACGCGAGCGCCTTATCTAAAATACTTGTATAGGAATTCAACCTTTATTCCCAGTAAGGTAAGGAACAAATTCGTACATCAAAAAATACTTTGAAGATAAAAGTATTTATTAGTAACAAAGTACGAGTGTTTCTTATCTACATTGAAATATGAATCATTTTTCTATGCTATGATATCGTTCGTCTTAAAGCACTTACTTTCATACTTGCAAGTATTGGACGCGAGCGTCTTACCTAAAATACTTGCATAGAAATTCAATCTGTATTCCCAGTATGGTAAGTAGCAAATTCGTATAAATAAAAAAAATACTTTGAAGATCAAAGTATTTATTATTCACAAAATACGAGTGTGTTTTTATCTACATTTAAATATAAATCGTTTTTCTATGCAGCACATACTTTCATACTTGCAAGTAATATCTGCTCGTACCAGGGCGCCGTACTTCGAAGCGAAACCCTGGTTTTAAAACCTGGTAGCGTAAATACGTCTCATCTCTAGAGTCAACTGAGACTGACAGCGTGCTGACAGCTTACTCACTCACACAGCTGACTGGGCGGTTTTCAATAGGGGAAAGTAATAAATAATAAAATTGTAATTTTAAAACCATAAAAACTAAATTGTTATTCTTGTGGAAATATGTGTAGATTTCACAGTAATTAATTAGGTCCAAAGAATGGTTTTATTTAAAAGTTCTCGTGATATTTTACGAAATCGTGTGTTTTTCAGGTAGGTTCAGTAATGAAAAGAATTATTATTCAAATTTAACATATTTTTGATAAAATGATCCTTGCACTTGATTAAAAATAATCAACATTTCTATTCTTCCTGTAGTTTTCAGGGTCGTTACATAAATAGACAAATCGACGATGTTAGTTGTCAATGTCATGGCATCCAGGAGCAGAAACGATCGTTTCTAAGTTTTCCTAAACAAGCACGCACTAGAGAGTATTGTGGAAGACAGCTAGTTGGGTAAGATATTTTTGTAAAAAGTGTAATAAAGCAATAATGCCCCTAATATATTAAGTTTACAACATTTGAAACTGAGCTCGGTTGGACTGTACGAAACAGGGCACTGAGGAAAAATAACTCTTTTTATTATTTTATTGTAGGTATAATATGGTCGAAACTAAAACATTTATATTCTGATCATTTTTACGCTCAGATGCACTGTTTCAGAAATATGAGCAATCTGACACGGATAAATAAGTTAGAAGGCTAAGAAGGGAGCGAAGCACGGCGGAGCTCCTAGCCTTTGTTTTTTTTAGAACTACCCAGAAATAGGCGCCCGACGAGCAACATTTTCATAGTGCCCCGTTTCATATTGTCAGACCCTGAGCTCTAAAGCACATTTTGTAGTTACATATAAATATAATTAATTTTGAAAATTAACATTTGTTACTATGTACAATAACTTACACAGCTAGCAAGCATGACCTTTCACCTGTCTTCTTAAATTAGATGTTTCAATGAACACACCTTCATTAACATAATGTTAACCAAGTTTCTGTCCTGAATGTTTAACTAAAATTATTAGAAATAGAATAAGATCTGAGAGATAACTGTATATATCTAGGAAAGCAATGAATTTACTGCTGACAAGTCAAGAATGAACAGTCTAGCAGTGGTATACATAGATCTCACTAATTACTATCATTATGCATAGAATCCAATACAATCAAAAGTTAATCGTTTGATGTGCCCTGCTCTTTCAAAATCTGTCCACGTTTTAAGTCTGTTGAGACGTCCGCACACTCGACATGACAATGCATGCACAGAGATTTCTGATGACAGAAAATGGCACTTCCACATATATAGTTATTATAATCATCTGCTCTCTATCACACAAAAACGAGTCAGACACCATTTTTTAGAGTAGAATTTGAAAATAGTTAATAATTTAGTACTAATGCATTTGTTTCTTATAATATTAGAACATTTTTAAAGGCACAGGAAGGCATAATTGATACACTTGTGGCTTAATTACCTACCTAAAACTAAGGAAATGTAAACAACATAGACCATTCACTGCTGCTAACAAGTGACTATGACAAATAGAGTGAACTCACTCTTCCCAACAATGACACGTTTTCGTGCGCCTTAAGTTTGGTATCATCTAACGATTGAAAACTGTGATTTTCTGTGGTATACATTTTCATATAAATGTTGATGATATGACAATATTTTCAGATACACAATGGAGCAAATGTTTGAAGTAGTATCTGATGTGGGTAACTATTATAAGTTTCTTCCATGGTGTAAGAAATCAGTGATATTAGAAAAAACACCTGAGAATCTTAAAGCAGATTTAATTATTGGTTTTCCTCCAATAAATGAATCATATACTTCAAATGTCACACTAGTCAAACCACATTTGGTGAAAGCAGAATGCTCAGATGGTAAACTCTTCCACCATATGCTCACCCTCTGGAGGTTTAGTCCTGGTTTGAAAAGGGCGCAACAAACCTGTGTAATAGATTTTCAGATAACATTTGAATTTCGCTCAGCTCTACATTCACATTTTTCGAATTTATTCTTTGACCAAGTTGCGAGACAGATGGAGGGAGCATTCATTAGAGAAGTTGGCAGACGCCACGGCCCAGCTGCAATACAGCCACGAAATTTACTTCTCAGTGGTTCCGAAATCAAAAGTTGACATGGTCTCCTTTTTGAACTGTAGTTGAATTTGATATTAAGATATAAGTGTATTTAATGTGATGATTTGTGTACATTATTATTTATTAAAAAATGTATTATTTATGTTTGTAAAACAAACTGAAGTTTCAAGTTTTGTTACTATAGGTATTGAAATATAATGCAAATTAATAAGTTAGTTTTTTTATTTACATTTGACCACACTGTGATATTGTAACGGGTATTTTTGGCTTATTATTAGGTCCAGTAGGTACATTTTCAATCTTTCTCATAACAAGTAAACCATCTATAACTCTGCCAAATACCACATGCTTATTATCTAAAAAATTACACTTAGCACAAGTAATGAAAAACTGGCAACCATTGGTATCTTTACCACTGTTAGCCATTGAGAGTAATCCTGGAGAGTCATGTTTTAACATGAAATTCTCATCAGCAAATGTGCTGCCACCATAAATGCTCATGACGCCTGTGCCATCACCCTGTAAGCAAAATAAAAGTAATCAGAATTTCTATTTATGACATACCTAAGCCTAAGCTGAATTGATTGGAAATTTATGTGGAGTTGAGGAACTTAGTTAGCCAGTGGCTTGAAGAGAATCCATTTGTGTCATATCATAACATATTATTTACTCAATATTTAGTAAATACTGTATTCACAGGGTATGGTAATCACAAACCATAATGTAGCACTCAGGCAAGAAACTAGACTAACAGTTGTTTTAATTAAAATCGAAGGCACATTTTAAATCAAAATATAAATATTTACATTGGCTGCATGTTGAAGCAATGGTCAATTACAAAATTAATAATTATGCTGTACTTACATTGACAAAATCTCCTCCTTGGATCATAAAATCTTTGATTACTCTGTGGAAAGTAGCACCTTTATACCCAAGTGGTACCCCATCTCTTCTATATTCACCTGTGCAAAATTCTCTAAAGTTTTCACTCGTTTTCGGCACCACATCGGCGAATAATTCAAATATCATACGTCCTATTTCCTATAATAGAAATATAATGTAATAGTGTTCTAGTATAATCCAAATGAAACCAAGAACAACGATTTTACTTATTACTTACAGTTGTTCCAACAGTAATATCAAAAAACACAACTGGGTTGTTTGGATTTCTCAGTTGAGACTGAATTTGGTTCCAAGTCGGCATTGTGTTTACTAACTACAGTTTAATATAAGTCAAATATTAAGTTGCTTTTATTTAAACTACTACATCTAGTTCATTAAAAAAGCGTATTATAAAAATGAGTCCATCAATAATCAATCACATACACATAACATAACCTCAAACAAAATATCAAAATATTTTATTTTGCTTGAAAGTGTTGCCACTTGCCCATGTTCGCGCTTTTAAAATAGCGGTGTACTAGCATAGATATATAAAGTTTGTTGCAAAAAAGGCAGATCCTTCTTGGCTGGCACCGACTCCAAAATAACTGATTATTATAAATTGTAAATAGTAAAGTATTAAAGGTATCAATTATTGCGTTGATTCCCCTTTAATGTTCTTAGCTATGAAGTAGGTAATTAAAATATTATTTTCTACTTTTTAGTTAAGAATTAAACACGTAGGTTTTGAAGTCGGTTTTCGTTTTTGTTCTAAAAAATAATTTTATATTGAAACTTTTAGTGGAATTGTGTAATTGTGTAGGTATTGTTAATATATTTGATATAAGTAGGCCTACTAAACGTGCTGCATAAATGAGACAGCGCCATTTGAAAGAAAGTAAAGTATAGTGACGAGAGGGAAGATTGTAAATATAGAGATATAAAGTCCATATCAACACTTTTGCTGATCTCTGAACCCTGAATCTCGGAAACCACAAATCAAAACAAAAAAGTGATGACCTACCAACAATAAAAAATCATCATAAATCATAATTTAACTGATGGAGCAATCGCGTAACTGATATATAAAAAATAAACAGTGGTGCTGTAAAGGCAGGCTATGGCAGCCCGCTGCTGTTAGAATTTCGCACGACCATAAGGCATCCAACTTGGCTTAACGACTACCAAATTATAGTGTTACCCAGAGTCCACAGCTTCTAAAGCATTAAGACGCCCAAAATGAAATGACACAAATGGTCACCCATCCACGGCCTCGTTGTTTCTAGCAAAAAAAGAATTCTGGAAATCGGATCACAATTCTAGCATGGACATGTCAATGTCAGAAAATTCGTCGATAAAGCTATCGACGCGTTGCTTTACGCGTCATCACTCCTTGCATACGAAAATAAAAATATAAAATTAAAGCCAATTACTGAACCATTTTTCATAAAAAATGTATGGGATCAGATTTCAGAGTAGGTATACCCTTTTAAATAAAAAAAAAACTCCAAATTGGTTCATAAACTACTGAGTTCTGTTGTAACAAACATACAACTACTGAACCTTTTTTTTATAATAATATTAAGGGACCAATTCCAGAGCATACCCTTTCAAATAAAAAAGATTTTTTCAAATCGGTTCATATATGACTGAGGTATGAGGTACCAAACATACAAAAAAAAACACGACCCGAATTGATAACCTTGTAATTAAAAACAGGGTCATATATAATATGCGACTTAAATAGAAGGAGGTTGTAATGCATAGATACACACTGAAAATGCTACCATTGAATTTTGCCGTATTATACTTGGACCGTTGCGTTGAGTGAAGGTTTTAGACAAATTAAATCAAAATCGCATGCTTACTATATTTAGTCATAAAAAAAGAGTGTGTGTACTCATGTACGCACGTAAGAAGTTAATACTTCTTTGGCGTAACAATCCAAAAATACCAAATAATAACACAACGCATACATACATAAATAAACATAAATAGCATGCAACAATAATGAAAAATCATAAAATATAATAAAAATAAAAGAAAAAAAAATTATTAGATAATAATGTAATAATTTGCAATGTAAATAAATTATACATACCGACAGTTAACCTCAAATCTATAAATGCACTTAAAATAGTATATATTAAACCACTTTTACCACTAATATTCAAAATAAATATTTTTACTGATAAATGATCCATAAAAAATATCTATCGCCGTCATAAATATAATTGAATTGATATAAACGCCAATATATTTTTTATTTATTCACTAATATTCACACTGATTATTTGTACTGATACGACACACAAAGGTTCACAACTAACTTCAGGGTGTAAAAGTTTCGCAACTAACTTCAGGGTGTTGCTTTTTTCTGTCGGTGTGCGCGCGCATCGTAAAAATTCACTCTCATCATTTTTCCCAATCGCGCCAAAAGAAGTATAACTTCAAAACAACAAAAATAAATCAATAAACTATTTTACTTACCGGAAATACGAAATCCCATCGTTTTTTATCGTCCTTGACCTAATATTTTTGCAATTTCTCAGCGAACACTTCGGCATTTTATACGTGTGTATACTGACGCGAGTCTAGCAAGACTATTTTGAAAAGAGCGCACAATTTCAAATTGTACACTTATGTTATGCGGACAGTTTTGAGACGCTAACTGTGTATCTTGGGTTTTTTTATATATCAATGAGTAAAATATAAAAATATACTAAATTAAAGTAGTATGAAACTGTATTAGAATAGGGTGACCATGGTTACTTACTTATGTACGAATGCATGTTTTTAAAATATAATAAGTCGATGGACGTGGATTTACATTATAGTTAACTGACACTACGAACGTGTTTTTTATGTTTAAAGAACTTTATTACTATCTCAAAAGAACAAGTACATAGTTCACTTAATGAGAATTTTAACAAATTGTAGAATACATAAACAATAGGTATCAGTAGTTCGTCGATACAGTGAATGAACGTAGGTATGTATAACTTTAACGTCAATGACTCTAAAAGTACTTTGTGCGTGTTTACTTTATTTTAATATATTAATTTTATTTTCTTTTTTTTTTGTATTTGAGTGGTTGTGTATGTGTGTGTACGTGTGTATGTGCATGTATATATGTGTATGTATGTCTGTAGGTGTGAGTGTATGTGTGAGTGTAAGTACGCTTGTCTGTTTTTGTAGGTGTTATCAGCTTAGTATATATTGTCACTTACGTGTTTTTTAAGCTTTATTTTAAAACTAATAATATTATCGCATAGTTTTATTTCATTGGGTAATTTGTTATAAAGTTTTATCCCGTCATATAGCATGTTTCTTTTACCATATTCGGTTCTAGGTGTAAAAAGAGTCAGTTTATTTTTATTTCTTAGGTTTTATGTATACTTTTTTTTAGTTAAAGTAGTCTGTGTATGAATCTGGCCGGAAATTATTTTTTTTATTAAAGTGCATATTTTTTCTGTATACATTTGTTTTAAATTAAATATTTTGGTGTTTTTGTACAATGTTGGTGTATGTGTTAGTGTGTCGTAGTTAAATAATGCTTTTATAGCCTTGTTTTGTGCGCGCTGTAACGGCAAGATGTTTGTTTTTGCAGCAGTACCCCAGACTTCGATCAGGTAGGATAGATTGGATTTCACTAGTGCATTATAAATCATCAAACGTGTCTTACTTGGTATGCAGGTGGACATTCTGCGCAGTGCACCAGTAAGTTGAGTAATTTTAATTTTTACTTTTTCTATGTTGGTAAATATATCTTTGACTTACAATATAATAAAACTAAATGCTTAAGTCATGTAGATAGAGATTTATTGCGTTATTTATTAAACACGTATAACAACAACATTTTTTGATTCGATTATATACTCGGCATTTTACGTCATATCTTTAACGCGGCGTAATGTACTAATATCTCATAAGTATTTAATACTAGCTGCGCCCTGCGGCTTTGCCCGCGCGAAAATTGCTATGTGTTTAATTAATGTAAATCGGGAATCAGAGCGATTTCCGGGATAAAACGTAGCCTATTTCTCGAAACCAAATCTATCTACATACCAATTTTCATCGAAATCGGTTTAACGGTTTAAATTTAATATGGTGGTTAAGTATTCGTAAACTTTCTAAATCACCGCGCAATTTTTTAGTTTCTCTTTCATAAGAACCTTCTCCTGACAATAACAAACACAACAAAAAAAGAATTAACGAAATTGATCTAGCCGTTCATGTGTGATGCCATGACCAAGGAAAATAGGGATTCATTTTTATATATATAGATGATTTTCCGGGTGAAATTCCATTACGTAACGGTAATTTTTTTTTGGTAAAGCCTTTTGGAACTCTTTACCAGCCAATGTGTTCCATCTAACTTTGATTCGCCTGGGTCTTCAGAAAGAAATAATAATAAGAAGAAAGAATAATATTAATAAAGCAAAGAGCCTCGACCAACACCTAAAGAGGGTCGTATTAGGTGGATGGGTCAAGAGCCAGAGGCAGAAGGCAGTGATGCTCAACGCGACATGCAATGTGAGGAGGTTTCTATCTCTAGAGCCCTAAACGCACCGGTAGCTTGCTCCCTGTATCCTATGCCAGTAGGTTTTACAATTTTTATATTTTTAAATGTATATTTTTTATCGTACTTAGAGTCATTCGGGTCAAAAGGACGCACTTTTACTTTGTTTCGTTTATATAATGGAACCTAATACCCTATTAAATACCCAATTGCGTCGTATATGTAGTAAATTTAATAGAGTTTTGAAAAACCAAATCTTAGTAACAGTAACCATAACGGTTCTTCGTTTAATAAGTGTAAATATCAAATAGTATGAGTGCGTATCTTTAACCCGTTAAAGGGGTAAATATACGCAAACCTTTGGGTAAAAGTTCACAGATAGGGCAAAAGTACGCGTTTGATAGCTGACCAAGGAAACTGAACAAAATGAAATAGACAATGATATTATTGTAATATATAGGTATATTCGTAAATATTAAATAATAAAATTAACAAAATTCACTTGTGATTTCTGTAACGAATAATTCGTTACAGAAATCACAAGTGAACATTCCGAATTCATACGCAGTGCAATCTTCATGGAACCATCTCTGACAAAGGATGCACTCTATCCAGTCCTCACTAGGTGGATCTTCATATATTTCACTGCAAATTGGACAGAAGACTTCTTTCGTCGAATTTTGAATTTGCTTGCTTCGTTTTATGGTCACTTTTCTCATGTCAACTTGTCGAGATTTCTGAGTAGATGGTCCATGAGCATTATTTTATATTATATAGAATAGTTTTAGGTAATAATAATCTATTATAATTTTTAAGGTTTTTTTAAGCACTTTAAAATAGATGAAACAAGTAATTCTAGTTAATTCATGTTTATTTCAATTTTACAGGAAGAATAAAACAGTGTTTCTAACTAGCACACTTTTTTGTAATTATTATCAAAAAAGCCCGTCATACAGTCGGGCTAAATTTATTTGTTATGTTCGACAAACAAATCTGGTTATGCGGTCGGACTCTCTTACTATGTTTGAACTTCAATAATGTTTATTCAATACTTCCGATCCCAGATAGTACGGAACCCTCGGCGCGCGAGTCCTACTGGCATTTAGCCGTTTTTTTTATTTTATTTTACTACTGCACGAAAGGATGTAGGTTCAATAACCACCACCTGTTGAAATTTGTTCAACAAATTAGTACAATTATTAGTAATTGATTATTACGTGTCAATTTTACGTGTATTATTCCTAAGTATTTATGTATATTCAACCCAAATAATACTTTGAATTAATTATCTATTGCTATTAAATTTCATTCCAACTAAGCAAAGCTTGTATTTTGAGGATTTAGTTCTGATAACATAGCAACAAGGCGGTAACATGAGAATGTATGAGTAGATTTTTATTAGAGAGATATTTTATCTGTACAGATAAGAAAAAAACAACAGAATATATTTCAGAAAGTCTTTATTTAAGTAGGTACAATAAAATACTGAAAAAGACTGTGCAATTTAAATTAGCCTAATAAATCTAGTTTAACTAATCCTAGGTAATGCAATAAGAGGAGGTAGCGCACAGCGAGTTTACTTGCTAAAAACTGAGCTGCCCGCCGCTTGGGGGTAGGGAGGAGTAGCTGTGCTGGCAGTACAGAAGACTGTCTTTTAAGCTGCTAGTCAGATACTTGTACGTTTAGGAACCCACTTATATGGTTCCCACAATATTGAGCCCAAGCGACTCGAGTTGCTGCTTCTTTTGGAAATCTAAAACGAAAAAAAAAAAATATTATTTTAATACAGGAAAACCAATATCGATATTTGTGATTAAACTGTCTCATCTCTAATTATGTTAAAGTGTGACCAGTTTCCTAAAAATAAATATGCTTATTTTTGTGGGAAATGAGCAATTATGTTTCGGAATAAAGTGCACTAATCTTGTATAATTAGATTTATAGTCTCATTTTACTTGTTCGTTTCATATTATTTTGTGCATTACTTGGTAAAAAAACATTGGGTATAATTAAAAATAAATAAATATGAGAACGGTGACACAACAATGTACATCCAAAATGAAACATTGTAGATAATTATGTCAACAAGGCGAAATAAAAAAAATATTTATGGTTAGTTTATAAGTTCATTCAACCTAAAATATTACCCCAGATTAGAGTATTGATGATAAACCTGGCAACACTTGTTGATTAGTATTTTATTTGGTTAAATTGCTAATTTAATGCATTATTTAATAATATTCGAACAAAATAATACTTACAGATGGAATGTAATGTTATCCTTTTGTAGATTTAATGTTTCTGATCGCTTTATCACCAAAATACACTGCAATTCAGCATTTTTATTGAGACGTTAATACGCACGCACTGATAGATGACGAATGATGCGGAACGCGTGTCAACTGTCAACTAGTTTTATTTAGCGGCTATGACCAGTGGGCTAGTACCTTTGGCAGAGGGGTTCAGGGGTACGCCTGTAAGTGGCCTGTCCGGTTGGTTTAATGCTCTAAGTTTGTACTCTAGTTTAATGTTCTAAGTAAAATATGCATTAAGTGATTAACTGATTATCTCCAAGTATGGCTAAAGCCATACTTTGAGATAATTAAAATCGAGTCTTACATTTTATAAACATAAATTGTACAATTTGTTTCAGTAGTACTTAAGTGCTTTTATTCAAATAAATTTATGGTTAAAAAAATAATTCTCAATTTGCACTTTCTAGACACATACGTCTAAAAAGTGCAAACTGCAAATTATTCTTTTTAGCATTCGGATGCTGGCATAGAGAATATATATTATATAATGTTATAAAATGGCAACAATATTTTTATTTTTATTTGATGTGTCAAAAATATTTAAATTTTCGTACAGTACACGAAAAATAAAATTTATGATTGTGTTTTCAATTGTTTTTCTAACTAAAATACTCTAATTAAGTGTAATTTAACATTGAACGTGGACCGTGATGCGAAGCGTCTATGGTCCAGCATAGTTAACGAAATACTTAATGCAGATAACCAAGTTACACCAGGTATTACCTACTACTTCATGAATCTTATTTACTTTATTATACCGTAGTTGACGAAAATGGAGGCCCAACAACATTTTGTTGATTATTATCGAGTTCTCCAATGTGACAGAACGGCCACGGACGATGATCTTAAGCGGAGTTATAAACGGCTTATATTATCATCACATCCTGACAAGGTTAAAGGTGAAAATGATGAGACTTTTCTTTTAATTCAGAAAGCTTGGTCTGTTTTAAAAGATCCATTAAGTCGAAAGCAATATGATGCTATACTTACTTGTGAAGAACACAGTGACTATTTACTATATGATACTGTGTTACTGTCGGACATGGATTTTGACTCTGCTGAAGGAGTGTATTCTTATCCTTGCCGCTGTGGCGGTACCTACGTGTTGAGTGCTACTGACTCTTTACCACTTAAAATTGTTATAGGTTGTGATGAATGCTCGTTTTCTATACAAATTAATAAGACTTGATATTTGCTATCACTAATTAATTACATTTTTTGTTTGACTAAAATAGAATTTTCATTGTTCATCTTTTTTAAATAGTTTGCTTTATCAGATATTAATAAACTTGATAATAGGATCAACCAATTGTTATGTTAAAATACAGGTTATTTAGTTGTCAAAAATAAATTTAAATTTGTTTTATATTATTATAATATTTATGTAAGTACCTATCATAAATAGTATGAAAATTGTATTTCGAATACTTATTTATTTCTAAGTAGTTAAGATTTTAAGTAGATAGTATGTATTGCATTATATATTTTTATGGCTAATGGTAGCAGACCAGTCAGCATTTTTATCTATTGCCAGACTAGTTAGACTTATATATTTGATCAGACTTGTACATAAAATGAGACATTACCCACCTGGGAACCCTAATTACCATACCGCCGTACCATACAGCAGTATTCTGTGAAGTGGGCTACCTAGTCAAACTTCCTGGCTATGATTCCCACATGGTGGTTGAGTCAGCCTTTTGTATCTCTCTTCTCCACTTTGCTCTATTCATGTCATTTATTTATTTATACTTTATACTATCTTATAAAGCGGAAGAGTTTGTTTGTTTGTTTTTTTGCATGTGATAGCCCAGTTCTCGAGCAAGGTTATAGGTTATGTAATATCACGCTATTGGTGACGGGACCAGAGCAGTAAGCAAAGACACGGGTGAAACCGCGTCACGGAAAGCTAGACATTTATATTTATACAATATATGTATGGACATAATACTGTTGGCATTCTCTACCTGTCTATAATAGGGTGATTGACATTGTCCTGAACCTGAAACACTGCTCCTTTTTAACTTTGGCCACTGTTACTTTCCAATCATTTCAAGACAAGATTCAAAGGATTATTTAGTCAAACTGTTTTACTGTAATGTCTAACTTCATACTGTAGATTTAGAGACCATACTTTGTATTTGTATGTAAATGTTGTAAGAAAATTGTTTATAGAGTAGATGATGAAATAATAATTATATTAGTGTTATTAGTTATTTATCTTGCTTAAAAATAAATATTATCAATCACTACAAGTTGAGTAGAGTTTTATTGTATTTTTCTATGTCTGATTACTACAAGAGACTTAGCATTAAGTGTATAACATCATAGTTAGTATCATCATATTTATTTTTGTAAATATAATAATAAATTCTAGTGTGCGTTCGCGCAGCGGAATGTTGTTGAATTTAAAGATTTTAATTATGCAGATATTTAGTGTATGACGTCGTATAATTGTGTATAGTAAAAAAAAAAATTGTGCACGCAGCCATTGTGGAGAAATTCACCACAAACTGACTCCGCTGGGCGAACGTTGTCCTGGCGGGACTTTTTTTAATCCATAGACTTTAGAAGAAAAGAGATGTGTCCAAAAATTAGTGTGTATTTGTGTGTAATTGTGTATGTATGAATAAAATTAGTGCATGCATAAACTTCGGAGAAATTCAAGTTTCCGCTACGCGAACGTTTGGCCATTAGCTAGTTTTCATATAAAGCGCTTACATAGAGAGCTGTAGATTTTTACATACGTTGTTTTGAATTTGTTTATATTTGTTTAAAAAACAGATTTAGAAAAATCGTAGGGTTTAAAAGATAAAAATATAAACGTAAAATACGCTTATTAGGTCTTAGTTCTTAAAGTATGCACTTTGGGGTCTAGATTTTCACGTTTATACAAACCTTGTAAGTGTCTGCAACATGTTGCCAAGTATCAATGATGTTCCGTTAGTAATTAAAGAGTTATAAGACAATTTACCATGAATAGATCACTGTTTACAAAGCAGTCAAATATCACGACGTTCTAAAGGAATTGCATGGTAAAATGTATGCCAATAATTAGTTTATTCATTCAACTATTCACATTCAAAATTTCATGTCATTAAATTCAGTAATTAAAGAAAAACAATTATAATACTGACGAAGCATCGAAAACCTTCATAACCCGACCAAGTTCGGATAGCTACAAAAAAGCGGCCGTGCAATATATTTAGGTAACATCCCAAAATTTACAGTATAATACCGGTATTGAATTGGTATAGGTGATAACACAATTGTTGTTTCGATATAATTTATAGGTCATTTATTTTTGTACGCCTACTTTTTTAAATGTATTGGTCTATGACAGAAAGTAGGTACTATTTACGTAGGTACTTTATTTAAGTATGCGCTTGAGACTTGAGATATAATCTAGATATATTATTTAAGACAAATAAAATTCATACAGCTAATTTCTATTGAAGATTTCACGGATCAGGATTCTAACTATAGACCACTTAGGGACATTAAATAATTACCACATGTAAGTACTACTGTTTAGGTAAATATTTATCATATTGTAGCTTATTACACTATTTAACCAATGGACTAGGCATGCACGAGCGTTCCCCTTTGCAACTTTAGTGGATCAAACAATCTAATAACTTAAAAAAAAACTACTTCTTGAATCACACACATTTAAGTCCATTGCTGTCGTTGCAAGCATTTAACGTTATTATAATTACATAATTAAGTATTATATGTAATTAAAAATATTTTTGTACACTTATATTTAAATAGAGAAGTACTTGTTAATTGAAGATTTATTTTTATCGTAGATAGTGGCGTTATTATTAAAAAAATATTTTTCATTCAAGAAATGCAATTGTTTTATTTTTTCCTAACGCTTGTGTACGCAACTGTACCATATTAATAAATACTATATTGGAAGGTTAAGAACGTTTCTTAGATATATGACACGGCCGCTTTTTTGTAGCCATCCGAACTTGGTCGGGTTATGTAGGTTTTCGATGCTTCGTCAGTATTATAATTGTTTTTCTTTAATTACCGAATTTAATGACATGAAATTTTGCATGTGAATAGTTGAATGAATAAACTAATTATTGTCATACATTTTACCATGCAATTCCTTTATAACGTCGTGATATTTGACTGCTTTGTAAACAGTGATCTATTCATGGTAAATTGTCCTATAACTCTTTAATTACTAACGGAACATCATTGATACTTGGCAACATGTTGCAGACACTTACAAGGTTTGTATAAACGTGAAAATCTAGACCCCCAAAGTGCATACTTTAAGAACTAAGACTTAATAAGCGTATTTTACGTTTATATTTTTATCTTTTAAACCCTACGATGTTTTCTAAATCTGTTTTTTAAACAAATATAAACAAATTCAAAACAACGTATGTAAAAATCTACAGCTCTCTATGTAAGCGCTTTATATGAAAACTAGCTAATGGCCAAACGTTCGCGTAGCGGAAACTTGAATTTCTCCGAAGTTTATGCATGCACTAATTTTATTCATACATACACAAGTCAATTACATACAAATACACACTAATTTTTGAACACATCTCTTTTCTTCTAAAGTCTATGGATTAAAAAATGTCCCGCCAGGACAACGTTCGCCCAGCGGAATCAGTTTTTGGTGAATTTCTCCACAATGGCTGCGTGCACAATTTTTTTTTACGATACACAATTATACGACGTCACACACTAAATATCTGCATAATTAAAATCTTTAAATTCAACAACATTCCGCTGCGCGAACGCACACTAAATTCTATATAAAATACTGTTTTATTTCTATTGCATGTAGTGTATACAACATAGACAGTCAGGTATGTATGATAAGAGGTAAATTAATTTTAATCAAAACAAATATGTTTAGATTCATAACAAGCCTGTGTAATACACAAAATATCTGTGTATGAGAAACTGACAATTCTATTTTGTGCTACTGATGCATAATAATAATTATAAAGCCTTTTATATATTCCATAAGAGTGTACACTGGGTATGGATCCCTCTTTGGGTGCAGGCCTCCTTCAACCTCTTCCAGTTAAGAATATCTTTCGCCCTCTTTAACCAATTGGTTCCTGCTTTTTGGGTGATTTCATCCACCCAATGTTTCATCGGTCTGCCAACACTTCTTTTCCCAGGTGGCTTTCGCCATGTTGTAACTGTGCTTGTTCATCTTTTTGTGTGCAGACGGGCAATATGACCAGCCTATTTCCACTTCAGTTTAAGCTACTGGTGCATATAAACTTTTAAAAATATTACCTATCCCTTTCAAAATTGTGGGAAAATACAGTACTTAATAAATAATGAACAGTTTATATTTTATAATGCCATTTATTTTGTTGTTAGACTAGGCTAGCACATAAATACAATAAGTATGACGGAGTACAATGTTTTATACTATGGTTAACTCATAAAATGACTAAAATAAAATCTACATCTAAAATAAATTTTGTACACTTTTAAAGTAAGTAATTAATATTACTCGAATTGGAAAATATTTTAATGTTTAAATAAATAAGCACTAGCAACATTACAATATGTTCGAGAAAAGTAGGTATTTAAATATTTTATAAATTATAGAAGATCTCATCTATCACATAGAGTGAATTATAATTTCGTATTATTTTGCTTTTTACAAATACTTCATTGGCAAGATATTAATTTTTAATAAAAATAAAATAGGACATAAATTTATTGTAAAATCTATAGAGAGTGAAAGGATAGAGAGATAATTAATTATTACCCAAGACATAGAAATGATAAGCAATTTGCCATACTAAGTACCTTCTACCTACAGTACCTACTACAATAGCAAACTGTCCTAGTTGGTTAGTCGCGTTGACACCTCGTGCGATGTTCTTGAAACACGGCAGGGTAGCAACTACTTCTCACTTCACAGCTGGTAAATAATATTTCACAGGCACTCATTGAGATTACGATCTTATTAAATTACCAATAATGTGTTCAGACACATCAACATTAAATTATACACAAAATATATACACATTGTGCACATGTTTGTACTTTAACATTAGATTCACATAAATACATTATGTACGTAATTAGAGTCCAATAAGGCAGTTACTGATCATACACACTCTGCAGCATGTTGGCTTGTCTTTTCTCGTTACCAACTATGACGCCAATTATGTAAAGTTAACACAGTCTCACTTTATTCACGCATCTGTCCATGAAGTTCCTCTTCCTCTTGGTCTGTGTGGCAGCTTCTAAAGGCGTGGGCAAAGATAATTGGGTGTGCGTTTGTTCCTCGGCTTCTAAAATGCCTTCGCAGCTACGACATCTGCGCGAAGTTTTCTCTATTTCATTACAGTCTATATTATCACTACTTTCTGATAAACGTTCAGGTAGACTAAATAGTGATTTTTCAGGAGATGTGTTCTTAGAGCTATAAGAACTAGTAGGTAATTCATCGCAGCTTTGTGAGGAGGCTGGTAAAGCTTTTCCCAAGGACGATTGGCGATTTCTTCGTGGTCTGAAATATAAAATCGTTATAATTTATAAATGCTATACTTTACTTTTTATAATAAGTAGGTACTAGATACCTATAATACAAAATTTGTTTAATATTTTGTTTTTGCATACCTAACAGGCGGCAGCGTGTGTATGGGTTCTAGTCAATCTGCCTTATCGCTCCCTCGACTTTCACACGAAGTCATGCGTTGGTAGATTGGTGGTCCACGTCCAATAGTTGCCGTCCCAGGAGTCTGTGTTTCGCCTCGAACGCCTCTTAGCGGCCCATCCAAGCGGTTAGCGAGATTAGACTTTCCTCGGATGAAGCTATAAAACGAATTATTAATAAATAGTTTCTAAATTATTTTAAATCACAACTCCAGTGTATATTTGTCACTCAATATGTAAATACCTTTCTAACTTATCCACGCAAGCATCTTGATAATCGTGTATCCATCTTACACCATTAAAATGACAAACCGCCCTCATGTCTTCGGGTAGTTCCTCGGCTTTAGGCCATTCAAAGTTGTCGATAATTGGTACAATGTTGCATTGGGATTGCAACGCTGCCACAATTTCCTGTAAAACAAAACATATGAATGTAAATACTAAGCTAATAGGCAAGGAACATTTTACTGACAGGATCTTACTTATGGCTATTTTCTAAAATACGTCAGAATGTAAATGTTCAATTAATTCAATTTATTACTACCTAGTTTTAATTATCGTATGAAGTATCGAGTCAACATTGGTAAATTTGTATAAACAGACTCATTTTATTAGCTTTTGTGTAAATATATAAAAATAAATTGCTTACTTTCTTTAATTTCTAGTTCAAAACATTCATATTATTTTTAAGGCAGTCTTACCAAAAATATTTTTGAATTAACCATTTGAACGTATCTACTTACTCTGTGAACCCAGTCTTTCCGTTCTGTATCTCTAATACATCTGTCAAGTGCATTTGGAGTGAGCACGAGCAAGAAGTGTTTCGCCTGTCGTATGCTTTGTAAGAGGTTGTTGTCGAATTTGCCAGCTTCCAGTCGTTCAACGTCTATGAACACTGTAAAACCTCGTAACTGTAGATGGACTTTCAGTAAACTGGCCAATTGAGAACCATTAGATCTTCGGTAACTAACGAAGACGTCTAAATTTTTGTCCATATTTTCTTCTCCTTTACTTGGCAAACTGTTTTCGTAAGCTACAAAAATATGATTAAAATGTTACTTACTTTTGTTTTATATTACGTCTTATATAAAAATAATAATTTTGGTTAAAAATACAGCAGTTTATTCTATTGTATAGTACTTACCACTTATAGCATTTAAAATCCTTAACCTATGTATACTATTCACAATACGGCACTCATTCTCCAGTTGCTCGTCACTTAATCCTCTTATTGATTCCTTATCAACGCCAGCGTTTAACATGGAATAAGTATAGATGGTATATTCAGGTCCAATGCCTTGTAGAAAATCATTTAGGCTGCTGGTATCACGTGATGTGTAATCTGCCATTTTCTTGAGTTGTTGAAGTTCTCTCGTGAATCTGAAAGACATAGAATATATTAACATACCTACTATTATTGTCCCGAGGAGAGTTTGAGGAGAGTGGTGGTTAACATTTTAACCCCTCGTACTTCTATTTCTAACAAATACGATGTGAAATAGGGTTCATAAGGTATAATATATTGATGCAGAAAGGTAGGTTATTTCTAGGTTTAGTATTCATATAAAAAAATGCGAGTTGATTTGATTACCTTTTGCGTTTGATTCCATTTTGAAGACCGATGTCTTCTTTGAGATTGTCTTCAGTAATTTGTAATAGCAAATCACCATCAACTCTACTATCGTAAAAGTTATTGGCGTATTCACAGAACCCTATTTGCTTAACCCATTCTCGTACATCTTCTATAGACCAGAGAGGCACTTGCTGGGATAATTTATGTGGCACTTCCTCTCCAATGAGTCGTAAAGCTTGTGCGGCATATTTCGATGCTACAGCATTTGGACAACTGGCAACTTTCTTTAAGGACTCTATAGCTCCTATTTCCCTAAATATCTCTGTGTTTCCTTGCTGTTTTTTAATGCCCGCTTCCATACAGAAATGAAAGGCTGCTAGGTTTCTGGCTTCTTCTCTTTTCGAACTTAATACTGGCACTAACCTTTTAAGCCAATTTTTGCTTTGACCATGGGCATGCGCAAGATTTGATCGAGCAAA
This sequence comes from Parascotia fuliginaria, assembly GCA_963082885.1. Lineage (NCBI taxonomy): Eukaryota > Metazoa > Arthropoda > Insecta > Lepidoptera > Erebidae > Parascotia > Parascotia fuliginaria. The sequence continues at coordinate 7,545,613 of OY720174.1, read as the reverse complement.
TTCAGAGGGATTATGCGATGTTACAAATGGTTCCACTAAATCTAATGTACCTGATTTTAGAACAGCAGCTTCTATTTCTTTATTTGCGACCAAAACAGCGATAGCTAAACATGCATAATATTTAATATTATCATCATTGTGGAATGCTAATGGGAATAACCACATAGGCACTTTTCTTTTAATCATGGCTTCTTGATTTTCTGCTCCACCATATAGAGATAAATTAGCTAACGCTGTAGCGCAGTGCCTTAACGTTTCCACGTCATTCTTTCGACATTCAAACAAAACCGCATCTAAACCACCTAGCTTAATGACATCATCACAAGTACTTTCGCTATGTTTGAATAGGTGCTCTAAAATACCTGTTCCCGTTCTTGAATGGTCAACTGAATTTGCAAATTTCGTACAGAAGCAAGCCACGTTTACTACCTTTTCAAGTCCATTTTCCACCACATGAGCCCTGTTTTCTGTCGTTAGACACTGTTCAAGTAATTTAGCAGAAGAGAATTGCAATGCAGAATTGCTCTTTTCTAAACAATTTGCCATCAGTATATCAAGCCCTCCGGATTCTCGTAATATATTACAGAGAGAATATCCAAGCTCGTGACCATACGTCTGCACTGCCCAAGCTCGTCGTAGCATTTCATTTAGTTTATCAAAATGTTTTGACGCATTTTGCATGTCTAGCTGATTATTTTTAATTGATGTAATGAATGCATTCATCCTAGTGGAATATTTTTGAATAGCCATCTCTACCTCTTTTGGATTTGAATTTGCATTTAAATTATCCAAATCTTCGAAACTCAAATTTGTAAGATCTTCATCACCTGCTTTAATTGTTCCATTTAATAGTTGACTCATCTGTAATAATCAAAAATGGTTCGGTATTAAAATTTAAGATTGTCTGTTAATAGTTAATAGATGTATATAATTATTAGATTAAAACAAATAGGTAATAATGTAATGGTTAAATCATTTTATTTATTTTTGAGTTCACAAAAATAGCGATTCGACTGTGGCAGTCAGACAATTTTATCAAAAACTAACGTGCTACCGAACTAATACTTCAAAACTATTGAAAATGAGAGATTTTTAAAACTGCAGTGATAATTAGACACAATAATGAATACCTAAATGCTCATAGTAATTTTCCCCAACCACCAGTCAATTTGATTATTAACATTAACATGCAACCATAAACTTCTTTGCTTTAGCTTGTAGTCTCATTGTGTAGTATGACCGTCACAACAACGGTTGACAAATAAATTTATCACGGTATTTTAACATTTCAATAAGCACAGTATCACATAATACACCGCGTAGGTACATACCTGAGAGGAAGTGTGAAGAGTAGATTTAGTTGATAAATTTTTGGAGATCGTCATATTAGAGTGTGCCACGCTGGAGTGCTCCTTATGGCTGAACATTCCACTGGAAGTCACTGTTTGTCGAGCCTGTGCTGATGCCATTGCCATTTTTTCGGCACTGAACGCTTCCGTTTGTAGTCTTGAACTCGTAGCAGACATGTTATTAGCTTCTTGTGCTGTAACTTCACCTGCTTTAAGCGATCGTTGCTCCTGAAATAACACAATATAACTGTTATAATATCTACTAATTTTAACACGATAGTTCAAATGATTTTTGAAAAACTTATAATATTATCACAATATGAAAAATTTTTATTTCGTTTACATGACATCACTTAATTCACTAAAAAACGTTATATTACAGCACACGATTCACTAAGTAAATATTTGATAGTTACAGCAATAACGATACGCAATTTAGGTCTTGAGCGCCGTTTTGAAGACATGCTTGCAATTTATAAGAGTGTCGAGATGTGTGTTCACTTCGAAATGAAAACTACTTTTAGTTTATATGGGACAACAGTACTACGTCACGCCTCATATTATACGTCCCTCTGATTTCTATTGGATTTAGGCCAAACGTATGAATCTCGCGCGCTTACACAATTTTAAACTTTGTATACATACGTCACATGTTATGGAGGTTGAGTGTGAAAATTTCCGAAGAATAAACTCTCACCGAAGGATTTTGTGGCTGCGGATGAAAGCGTGAGAGGACGCCGCGGTGTACCGGCCACGGAACAGACCCCCCTCCCTCAGACATTCTGATTCTAAATTTAAAACTGACTATTTGGGTACTCGTATGCGCGCACGCGCAATAATTGACTTCCGCGTGTGCTCGCACGCACGGCGTTTAGGCACTGACTGAGAAAAGCGTGGTTCATTTACTGTAGCGATAAGCGCCTACAGATAAATGTGCTCACCGCCCCAGGCGATCCTCCACGTCGCAGCATCCTGCCAGTCCAGGCGATAATACGAGCAGCCATAATGCGCGACAGATCTATCGTGTGATTTTAAAAACATTCACATGCTGGTGTTATCGTAGCAAGAAATCCCACTGTACTGCGCGCTTCGCTACGGTAGAGGCGGTACTTTTCGATATCGATCGGTCGCGTTCACGCGAGGTCACGTCCTTCGTCGCGCCTTTTTGGCTCCGCAGACTATACTGTCAGACGCTAGACGGTCGAGCGAGGTTTCTCTCTCACTTAGTAATTTAGTAATAAAATATAAGCACTCATATGAGTACTTATATTCAAACTATTCAATTTTGGGTACCTATTAAATATATAGATGCTTCCACGGCTTCGCCCGCGCGTAAAATATGTTTTGTTGTATCCTTCAAGAACTAGACCGATTTTCAGGATAAAAAGTTGCCTATGTCCGTCTTCCACACCGAATCTATCTATATACAAATTTACATCGAAATCGGTTCAGCCGTTTAGGCGTTGAGTCGTTTGATGTATTTTGTATATATATATATATATATATATATATATATATCAATCGTTAAGTAAAATTCGTATCACTTACTTGAAGAGATGCAGCATTTTGTTCTGCAGTAAGTCCCTCGGCTTGCAGTAACCGGTGCGATGCACTCGCAGCACTGCGTTCCGCATACTGAACATCGCCGTGCTGGACACGACGCATTCTTGAACTGTTAGATGCTGACCTCGATGCACTATATCCGTCAGCTACGACTCTAGTTGAGCTTGCAGATGTCATACGTGCTGCACTATATTTGAGTTCGTTAGCACTGCTCGAGCCAACCATATCTCTAGCAGTAGTTCCAGCTAGCAACGATGGTTTCTCGGTGATAGGCGGTGGAGTATCCGATTCCGGAAAAGTTACTAAAGGTCCATCATTAGATAGTTCTCCCATGTCACTTATATCGCCCATGTCATCCATTTCACTTAGGTCCCGAATCACAGGTAAATTCCGATCACCCAAGTCATCTTGGTCTACAATGTTTTCCATTGAGCTTCTCAGTCTAAAATAGTAATTTAAATTAATGTTTATTGCCTATTGTTAATTATTACTACAAAATTATTTAATTTTCTACGAAAAGGCTTCCACAGAAAGTAGTGTTTCTATTGTTTGTCGGCGTCGTACTGCAAACATAGAGTAGAGAAACAGCGGGGTGGGAATTGGCTTCCAGCCAAGGTCGCTCAGGTGAGCTAGTTTGTACAGATTCGGATAGTGAAAAAAGTATCTTTTATGTTCTTCGGAAATCGTCTGTACCTATTAACACAATAGCTATTGACATACAACATCTGTAATGTGCTAAGTTATACGTTATAATATATTATGTAATCGATTAGCGAAAGTAATGAAATATAATAATAGTTAGGTTTGACTAACCTTTGGCCAAAATTTTTTGCTGCTGTGCTGCTTAAGTTTTTCATTTCCGAAATAGAGCTCTTAAGTTCACTGAGGTCAGATTTCATAGAACTTGCTTTTATTTCGGAAGCGGCCATGTGCTGCAGCCGCTGCGATGAGCTCTGCATCCTCTGGCTTGACGAAGCACTGCTTGAAGTTGCACTTGATACCATCTATAGAGAGTAAATGAGCACACTAAATAAAAAATACTAAAACTTAAAAATATTAATTAACTAAATTTAGTAGCATTTACCTTAAAATGCAAGGTAACAGGTAACAATCTTTACGTATTATTTGTTACAAGACGTTATCTAGACTAAGACTGCAGAGTTCAGTGCCAATGCTACAGAAGATTGTTAGTTTGGGCGTCACGCGTCTTGGCGCACCTACACGGGCAAAGTAAATAAAGCCAGGGCTATACAAAATAGAAATATAAAAATAACAGCATTTTAAAATGAGCGCAAGTATTAAGTATGAATGTACCGTTTATTGACGGATAATTGTTGCTTCTAACCTTGTTACTACCTAATACATAATACGTTCCGTGGACATTGGGGCGTTTCGTTTTGTTGTACGTACGTATCTAGGTACGAGTAGGTTACGTGCGATAGGTACCTATGAATTAAATATAAATTCAAGTGAACTTAATTAATTATACAACGATTAAGAGTCGTAACAGTTACAACAATCTTACAACACTTTAAACAATAAATGGCGTATATAGTTGTAACCATATTTTACACATTGAACACTGATTGAGAAGCGAAAAAATGAGTCAGCGAGTGTGGGCGGGCGGGATGCAACAAATCACGTCCTTGAACCTTGCGTATTTGATATTCCGAATGTTGTAGACCCGTAAATATTCTTTCTTTAAGCGAGTTCATATAAAATTTCGTTAAAGCTAATCTTTACTTTAAATTGTTGTTCGTACTCTTTGCAACCGACCCACTCTTGTCGCAAGTAACGGTTTGCAAATTACAGATATTCAGTATAGTAGGTATATGCATGTATATGACTCTAATACGCTACATTTTTATTAAATTAGTCTCAGCGTTATAATTGATTTAAAACAACCGGTGATAACAAAAGCACATGGCTGAGTTGTCTTCTATGTGGCAATTGTATTATTGTATGAAAATCGCGTTTATATTTTGAGAACTAAACCTTAACCACGATTTGTTATGGTACCTTTAGTTAACCTAGCTTGGATCTGCATATTAATACAACAGATGCTACTTAGTTAAAAGTGTACGAGGTGATTTGTTTCACTTGCACTAATTAGCACTAGACACAACTGGGCCACGTAGCTCGGCAATTGCATTTATCGCGAATATAACTAAATAGTTTCAAACCTCAATACCTGATAAATCAGCAAGTGAGTAAAACGATGACGAAAGAACGTGAGTGAAAAAATATTTCAAGTTTTAACTAGGTTTCGACAAGAAAAAAATGATGTAATCTGCTGCGGTAAAATATCTCGTGAAAATCCTTCATGGTCTCCCTGTTTAAATCGTCTAACATTGCTGCAGTGCTTTTATTTTTTAACTAATTTCCTAACGCTTCAAAAGAGACATAACTGTTTGTTAATATGACATTGGAGGCCCTAAGAACGTGTTGTAGATTAACTATCGTAGTTTTCGTCCTACGTTACAACATTTCAGTGTTTTTTTTGGCAGTACGCCAGCTACAGTCAACGTTACCAGTCCTACTAATATTATAAACGTGAAAGTTTGTGTGTGTGTGTGTGTGTGTGTGTGTGTGTCTTTGTTACCACTCAGCGCCTAAACGGCTGCACCGAATTCCGAAAATTATTCTGGTTCCCGAGTTACATTAATTACACACCATTTTCCGCGCGGGCGAAGCCGCAGGGAGCAGCTAGTATTTTGTATAATCATTCGGTATATACTTGATAGTACTATTATACTATTTATCGGATAATTTCGTTTACAAGATATGGTTAAATGGTTGTTATATTAGGTCGGTGGCAAGATGGTTTATCGTGCTCTTAAGGAAAGCCCTGTATTAGCAACAGTACATTATACCTTGCATGTACAGTGTTTTCCTTATTTCACATGGTGGCAGCGGCAGTAGGATGTGCCAGGGGCATAACGTGCCTTTGTGATCCACGATTGATGATGGCCCACTTGCACACTACAACATCGAGCATTTTAATTTAATAATGGCGCTATAAAAATAGCGCTATTATCACCGGTGATACAGGAATTATATTCTAGTACAGGCACCTGAAAAATTGTAATACGTATCGTTACACAATTAAGTCGTATTTTAATCTGTTTATAACTAAGTTTATGAATAAATTCTTTAATTTGATTCGATTAATGGCTGACTAGTTTGCTATTACTAAACATCGCTCGATGTTTAAACATAATTGTAGGTAAATGGATTGCTAGTTTTTTAGATTTATAACAAATGTATGGCTATTGGCATTGGGCCTCGTCGCTATTAGTACAATAGATACACGTCTCTAGCTACGGCAACAATGTGTTAAAATTTTATTTTTCTCGTAACTTGCGTTGGGCGAATTCAAAATAAACATACGCGTTTTTATGAACCGAGGCCGATACAAAAATAACCAATTGAGTGTATATATATAAATCTGAAATTTATTTTTATTATTCGATATTAATACAAATATTCCAATGTGCTTTTATTTAATTAGTCAACTATTTATGAACTGTAAAGGTCAGTCCACATTTCTACAACTTAAAAATATAAATATTGTACAAGCAATCATTCAAATTCAACCCGAGACTTTCTCTACAATTACTGTTAAACGTTTATTAAATTTAAAATGACTTTGATTTTTTTAAATCCATCCCATTTTTTTTAGTTATGAATATTTTTTTAGAATAAACAGAAAACTGCCAGTATCGAGATTTTTATACAACTAAGGTGACTAACAAGCATACGGTACAGCTGGCGGTAAACAGTTACCGTAGCCTATGGACGCTTGCAACACCAGGAACATCACTAGCGCGTTGCCGACTCTGTTAAAAACCTTTTAACTTCTTTCTTGAAGAACTCCATGTTGTAGTCTCTCGGGAAAACCGACGGTGCGCTTTTTACACAACCTTATCGTACTAGGGAGAAAGTTTATCTGAAACCTTACTGTACGGGATCTAAGAGGTTCTAAGGTGTGAGGATGAACTCCCAGCCGATGGCGGGGCATGCAATGATAAAAAATGACCGTTGGCACCATCCTAAACAATTCTTTAGAACCCAGTCCATTGTACAGGCGATAGAATACACATAGTCTCTCCTTAAGCCTAGTGATTTAATACCGCCTGTTAGCCTGGGATTGTAGACAATCCTTACAGCACGTCCTAGTGTAGTGGTCGTTATTTTATCATTTTAACATTCCTACCAATTTTATCAACTCGTTTTACTGTTCAAATTTTAACAACACCTTGACTTACTTTGTAAGTTGAGTTATGCTGTACACACTTGCCAATTATGCATCATTACTTATTTAAATATTTTTTACGTGTCGTTTGAGAAGACAACAGAATACCCTGATAGCTATAGTTTAATCTGTGGTTTAATTGCATTGTAGTTTAAAAGCCCAAATAGAATCCGAAACTTTCTATTATTTCGGAAGCGGCCATATTATATGTATAGGCGAAATAATCACAATTCTAAATACAAGTGATAAACTTGATCATTGCCTATGTTATCTAATTAACTTTTTTTTACTTGCATTGTGTTTAGGTCGTTGTTAACTGGTTATTTTGCTTGTTAACCGACTTCAAAAAGGAGGAGGTTCTCAATTCGGGTCATATGTTTTTTTGTATGTTTGTTACGCGATTTCGCCGCCAATTATAATAATATAATAATAATAATAATATTTTTATTTCAACAAAGTGGTTACAGATTACAGGTTGATACAATATTCGTTTTCCTTAGTCTATTATCTATGTAACATAAAAAAAAATAAAAACAAATAATAATAATTGGTAGACGAGGCGTCTTGAACAACTAAAGAATCTGTATACATAATTTATTAACCCTGTCTCTTAAACTAGGGTACACCTGTATCTTAAGAGACAGTGTTCTGCTATTGATTGACCTAGGGAGATCTTACATCTTAAGTGAACTTTGTATCGTTCTACCATTTGATTGAATACGAAAGAAATGTGATGTCAATGGCACTATGCTGATTTAAAAGATTTAAATATGTTGAAGACATGCTTACTTACACAACTAGGATATGAGCTAATTTTAAAGTGCGTGTATGTGTGTGTGTGTGTGTGTGTTTGTGTGTTTGTGTGCGTGTATAAGTGTGTCGTGCATGCGAGTGTGAGTGTGTTTGTTTGTAAAGAATGAAGGGTGAGATTTAATTGGGTTGATGAGTGTAATTTAGGCAATGTACGTAAGGAGAGATTCAGTTTTTGGGTAATCCTGTTGGAGAAGCCATTCTGACGTTTTAGTTTTGAGATCATATGAATTTAATTCAATTATGTTTAGTAGTTTATGCACTTTCTTATAGATATGTGTGCTTAACGTGTAATATTGGTGCTTAGCAAAAGATGTTTTGTGACGTGTGCCTGTGGGACAGTTAACTCGTTTGTTAGGATCAGGAGGAGGAATGCTAGCATGCTTTCTAAGAATGGCTTGGAGCACAAAGAGCTGTCGTACTGTCAGAACCCCACAATCCAAATATTATGAATGAATTTAACGATTCTGTTTTTGCAATGTAGGTCATGTCATATCAGACTTGGTCCCATATTATTTGTGGGCAATTGGTTTGCCGCTTTTAAAAAGATTTATAAAAACAAAATATACAGAGATGATGTTTTAGTTTGTTCAAGTTATTGAGAATTCTACTTTTAGTTTTTGTTTGAATGTTATGAAGTCGGTTTGTTTTTTATTTCTTAAAATTATTAAAATGTTATATCAGCGTCGTAGTGCAAATAACATTAACAAACCGTTATTTGCAATATTTGTGTTATTATAACTTGTAATATTATATCTACAAAATGTCAGACATCTCACACACAATTTGAAACCATTGTAATGTGCTCCATTTCCTAGCAATATCGAAATATTTTTTGTGATGTTTTTAATCATCAATTTTAGCCTCAATAAAAGATCTATTACGTATTGTGTTCGCGACTTAGAAGAAACAAAGTTGCACATCAATTATAGACGCTCTAATCGCGCCTTATTAGGGTATTATAACCAAATCGTGGTTTCTGTCTTTGTAGCTTGGCGTTATATAAAATGTTGTGTCATGTCAAGAAATCCAGAAATCTGTTCTAAATTTTGAGCAAATATTTATCTCATAGAATATGAAAAATGTAGTGCCTGCAATTAATTTACCTGTTGCGTTGAAGAACTCGTAACTTGTGTGTTAAGTGTTTGATTTTGTCGTGACACAAGGCTGCCTTTCTTTAGATTTTCCATGACAGAAGCAAGATCCTTGGCACTGCCGTTGTGTTTTAGACTGTTGTTCCCATCGAGTGTAAACTCTGGTATCTGTAACAATTGAAAGTTCCTATTAGCATTTATTAAGTCTATGAGTTTTGTTCTTAAACCTTATTAACTTTTTTAAGGTCACTTAAATAATGACGATGCCTAGTCACTTTTCTATGTAGCTTAATACGTTCTGCCTAACTGGAAATTCGTTTTTGTAGGTAGGCACACAATCATTAATGATTGTTTTATTATCATCGTAGGCCAGCTTGAATGTTGTTCTCAGAAAGCGGTAACTACTACGAATTCAGCACAAGGACAATCGACTGCACTTATTGAACCCGTTGAATAAGGTCAAAGGACCTATTGACGGTGTAATGTAATATCAATGCGTGAGTCATCGGATAGTCCGGTAAGAGGACAGCACTATTAATCAGGAACTCAACTCACGCGTCTGATTGTCGAACGCAAAGATATGCTGGACGCATATTGATGGACCCGCGTATGATATACATATCCGCACAGCAGATTGTTTGGTTATGCCAACACTGTCAAAATGTGTTTAGTTTAACAGTCATGCCCAACAATGGATATTTTGGATTGGTAACCATGGTCATATTTACTGTTGAATATTGTAGTGTCACTTTAAAGACTGTATGATTTAGATAATAATTTGAATATGACATATTATTATATATGTAGTAAAGAAGACTATTAGGGTGCGGTTCCAATGACGTGGAGCTGGGGGGAGTGGAAGGAGCGGACGGTAAAGTGACATCACAGCTTCCACTGATGCAGTGGAAGCTGTGATTGGCCAATTCACGGTCCGTTCCTGTCCACTCCGCCCAGACCGCGACAATAAAAACGCACCCTTATGGTGAATTCTTGATGAATAATACAGAGATATTGCGTAACATAAATATGAATTTGTAGAACAGTTACATCACGAGCTATTATAAAACTTATTTTATTTATTATTTGAGTAGTTGACATATGATTTAAATAATAATGACATCGCTGATTACATGTGACAGACACCGCGATGATTAACCTATCATGCGAATATACGGTTCGAGATTCACATCGGATGACGCGTACTGACGCTGCCAGTGCTGATGTCATGGCCACACCGGCCGGTGCGGCGTCATCAAAACATCTATCTATGATTATAATTTATTCTGTTGAGGTAGATAAATATAAAGTAAAAGAAAAGTTTTATTTTTCACTTAGCATTCAACTCGATATTAAGTAAGTACTTTTCATTTGCAGTCATGTTATAATTTACCATTATTTTGGTCGGATAAACGTTGCTATTAGTAGAATTTTGTATTCTGAATGAATTAGATGTTATGTGACCCACCTAATTACAATGAACATACGATTATGATAAAAAATTATAATGTGACAATCGTTACGTTTCTTCGCAACTGAATGCGTAACAGCTTGGCGTGTCACGATGAGTAACGTTGTCGATGCAAAAAAGTGATTACAGCCGCGTTATACACAACAGGTCAATCGTGATCCGTAGATGACTCATATTATTATTTCGCAGAAATATCGTCACAGTTCCAGTGATCCTTTACGCTGCTCTAGTAAGTACCCATTTGTTACACAATTACATCATTGATATCAATGATTTTAGCGTCACATGGATATGGCAGGATATATTATATACAAACAATTTGTAGTTTTAACCTTTTGTGTGCTTTTAGTTTATTGTTTGAAAAACTTACGGATATAGAGCTGTTACAAAACGCATCTGCATCTTATTGTATACTAGTCAAATATATATTTTTGTTGCTTAATTGAAATTAGATAGTAGCTTGAAATAATTATATTTGTAGAATCCTTCGAAACCAATAAACAGAAAAAAACCGTCGCGCCAGTCGCAATCGCAACTTATTTCAATTCAGATAACCTCTGTATTTATTTATACTTTCATCAATATCTGACTTTAGTGCCGTAGCTATATGTTATAGTACATTATGTGATGTTCAGTTCAAATTATGCATGAATCAACAAACCGCTCGTTGTGAAAGGCCTATTGGGTTCAAGCACCCTAAATAACCTACCAAGTTGATCATCATTACGTCGAGGATAAGGCGTAAAGCCTCTCTTTACCAAACGACTTCGCAATCTAATTTTATAACGAATGTTATATAGTAAATATTCAAGATTTAGATAGGTAGGTATCTATACGCACTAGTAATAACGACTACTCATTCTCAATATGGAGTTGGGACCAAATATTATGTGATGCTTATCTAGGGAAATGAGAGAAAGGAAAGCTATATGTATAAAATGACTGGATTTATCTACTATCGCTGCCAATCGTAACTTTTTGAAAATAACGCACTACATTTTACTCGTGCACGTGATAAATTCTGTGACCCGTAGCCACGTGTTCAACACTTGCTTGCTATGCTAGACACAGTAGAAAATCTATTGTTTGAACAGTCAAAGGTTGACCGACGACGCAGAGGTATTTATTAAACCGTTTATTTTCTATGTTAACGGTAAATATAAATCATATTAATCAAATTTTTGCGTGAATAGTCCTAAAGACTGCGTAGTCAGGAGTTTCAGTGAGCGAAGCTTCGGGAATTATTTTTATAAATATACTTATTGCTTTATCATTATTATTTCCAAAAAAAAAATTGACCTAAGTAAATTTAATTATATACCTTTTTGAATTGTGTGAATTTATCTCTGTCAATATTTTTGAAGGCTACATAGAACTTCCGTTGTTTTCGAATTTCTAATTCAAAATACGCCATAATCATACTTGGTAGTTACATTTAGTGGTCGATAAAATTGAAAAACGATGCAATAGAAATAGATAGCTACACGCCTTTCAAATACATAATTATGCAAAATAACAAACAGGTTGTCTAAAACACCAACTTATTGCGCTATGCTCGCAAACATGGTGATAGGCAAAGCGCAATAAGTCCAGTTGTCAAACAAACAAAAGAATAAGTCCTACATACATCTAAATTAATGAGCAGGAAAATAACTATGCAATGCCTATTCTCATCACGTGTACTGTGCGTACTTCTGAGAACAGCTTTCACGGTTAACTATTCTGCATTTTGAAATTGATTTTATTTCACCACCGCCGTTGTTAACGTAGGTATACCACATTGCATCTTACAGCATCTAGCATTGACGTCATGTTATCGTGCATGGCTCGGCGGACATTTATAAAGCATCTTAATGTTCTGGCTAATGCCAGATGCAGCATTGCAGTCACCGTTGCATGTCGATCAAGTAGCAATATTACCGGTCAATTTGTCATGCACAATTCAAACATATTATGATTGGCAATATAGAGAAATAGGAGAGTTTTGTACGCTACATATTAGATAATAAGCGTGTGGAGTGATAAGAAACTAACCTATGGAACCATAATATTGAAGGTAACCTACTTTTAAATATACGCTAGTCTTGAAATACTTTCTAGTTCTTGGAATTTTGTAGTTACTATGTTGATTAAAAAGAGTAAGAGTTCATTAGTATGCCGCTATACATAAATGAACTACAAGAATGACCAGTATAAAGTTATCTAATCACAACTAAGAAACAAAACTTTATTGTCAGACATAGTAAAAAAGATATTTTCAAATTTATTACATTTGAATTGACCCACTGTTAAGATTCAAATTGTAAACTAGTCCTACTAACCTTAAAATAATGGACGATTAGTAGAGCCAGTCCGAAGAAATTTAAAGTTAACCAATTTACTAAATTACGTGCTTGTTAGCGTTGAATAGATGCTACTTATATATTTACTAATTATTATTAGACACGCATAAATGTCTAATCAATTATCTGTTCCGAACTACCAATCAAGATTTTAATGTATTCCTACTAATTAGAAGTAATCTATATGCATTCTTGTAGCTCAAATTTGGTTTTGCAAAATACACATATTATTATCTTTTTGTATTTAAGTCAAACTTAATCACACAGTAGGTCCAATGCATACTTATTTAGGACGTGGATTTGTTGTATCCGCCGATAGCCGTACAATGGTCCCAGTTTTAACAGTATACGAGTAGATTATAATGGCTTTACCTTGTGTTGCGCCAACAACTAACACTTAAATAACTTTATGTAAAATATCCGCTTGTAAGTTGGATTCACATAATGAAATTACGAAGGAGATAATGTCGGTTGTTATCACCCGGGAGCACTTTCGATCATTTATCGTCATTACAGTCGCGTGTTGTGTAGAGTTAGCAGCGCCAACGGTACGTGTAACTGCGGCGGCGGTTGCGGCGTGACTGCCGGCCGGCCGCAAACTCAAACATTAACTCGCGACCACAATGGGCTAATTAGAATGGGCGAGTCGAACTGAGGTGCGGGGCAGAGGGGCTCCACCCACGGACCTTTGTATCCGCTTTACAGACAACTTTGATGAGAAACTTGGATCTTATCAATGTCTTCTCCCATATTCAACTTATCTATAGGTATATCCAAATATTCGGTAGATAGGTTCAAATGTAAATGCTTTAAAACCAATTAGCGTCGGCCCATTTTCGTTTCCTTTGCCGAAATTAACAAAGACAAGGTTATTCGGTTGTGATATCGCTAAAGGAGTGTATGTAAAAAATGAGGAAGAGTGTAGTTTTGTTGTTTTAAGTACCTACTAAAAGATTTTATGTGGTGTTACATGATTTAATATAATTTGAATCGCTTCTGAAAAGTTACATAGAATAGGTCTAGTTTATAAAAAAAAGCTCATCAAGGGAAGGTAGAGCCAGCCACTTCTGTCGCGGTAATGTCAATAACCTTTCAATGTCAGCGAGATACTCGCACAGCGAATCATCGGCACAGATAATTAAACGAATATTAAATCTGATTTCCTTTCAAATATCGATTTCATCTATTCGATGATGAGGATGACAGTTAATAATTTATTATGGCAATGTCCATTTAAATGGAACTATTAAAGTGAATCGCTTTATCCATAGATAGAGTTTAATGCCTTTCATTAGACGATAATTCGGTCTATTGCATAGATGTAGTATCATGTTCTTGGGTATTTCATTTTCACCCACGCCATTAATACTTTCATACCTATAATATTCTGCTAGGTATGCACTGCAAGATGGCTTTTATATCAATTTCTGAACTGAAATTATGTTGTTCATTCTGTGTAAGAATCATTTCTTGGTATCATAAGAATTTATAAAAAGTAAACACAGTGAAAGGATTTGTCTTAGTCCCATATTATCGCATCAATTTGTTTTTTAAAGGTAACACCAAGATATGCAAACAATCTCCTAATTGTTAGCAGTTTCCATGGCCTACAAATGCTTTCAAGATCATGACTCGCGACTTGTAGATCTTGATACGTATTTATATACATTTCATTGGCTAGTACAGTAGAAACCTTTGAAACCAAAATATGGAATTAAATATAAATAACACATATATTATTTATGAAATAATATATATATTATTTATGAAATAATATATATATTATTTATGAAATAATATATATATTATTTATGAAATAATATATATATTATTTATGAAATAATACATGATTTATTAAATCATATATTATTTATTATATATAATGCTAGCAACCGCCCCGGCTTCGCACAGCAAACAAAAAAGCAAAGAAAATAGCTGTGAACATTGTATATAAACATTCTGTAGTAGATACATTTAATACAGAATGCCAGCCTCCGGCCGGTATCGCTGCAACCGCTATCTCCCTGCATTTTAAATCTGTAATATCTTCGAAAATATTAATTTAAATTACAAACTGTAAAGGGTCATATTGATCTAATAATATTAAATGCACAACGTATTTAAGGTACTTAATTGGATAAGGATTAATGCTGTATTGCTTAAAATCGCTTCGTTAATAAGCTATTATTTCTCGTAAAAAGTACAGGATAAAATGGTTATTGTGGGTTACCCCTAAGAGACATATACCATCGCGAACTTTCTTGTTGACCTTTTTAAGGTGTACAATACTGTAGTACAGTATTTTGGACTATCTTGTAGGGTTTAGCCAGCGTTTGCTTTTATCTAAGCGCAAAAAAATGTTTATTTACGACATCACATTAGAAACCTCTAAAATGATCATTGTTTCTCTACTATATTATGCATGTTATATACATATATAATTATATAAACCTTAAATCACTCTATCTATCAAAAAACCCGTATCAAAATCCGATGCGTAGTTTTAAAGATCTAAGCATACATAAGGGACAGGCAGACAGACAACGAGAAGCGACTTTGTTTTATACATACTATGTAGTGATTTGGAACTTTAAATTGATTTGCTATAAACGGTAACAAAATTATGTGAAGGATATATTATAAATAGGTAAAAACAGAAACTTGTTTCTAGAATTCTGTTAAAAAGTCGAAGTATAGACCATTATTGTTTTGAAATATTTTCCATTCGATTATTTCTTGCAAACAGTGAATACCAGATGAATCATAATCCGAGAAACAGTTAAAACTACCTATATAATATAACTCACAATTCGTCTCGAACACTAACAAATTAAATGTTTACAAAATTCATGAGTAACCATGCCTTATTCATCTTTGGAAGCACATGAATGCGGTTTAAATGCGTTTTGCTGTATATATTAAGTTAATATACATAGTTGTATAATTATAGAGTTTATATTGAAATGTTTTTTAATAGCTAACAATTAGTACAAGTTGACTCCAGATACTTTACCATTATCCGTCTCTAAACTTTGCCATCACGACGTTACTTAATGTTGATCAATATTTTACTAGCGCTATCGAATAAACGGTAAATGTTTGCAGTCGCTATGCTCATTAATGTGTAGGTCTGTACTTATAATTCGAGGGGTGAAAGGCTATTTGTTTAAGTGACATTTTACAAAGTTTACAGGAGAGCCATTTAATAATTCAAAATTTGGAAAAGAATGTTATAATGAAATTGCTTTTCTTACTTTAATGGGAATCTGGGATCTTCATTGCAAAAAATACGTTTTGGTATTATTGTCCATAAACTAACAGTTCTAAGTTGTGTCGCATGTCACACATGTCGCATAATACAAAATGATCGAAAAATGATTTAACTTCCAACAGTGCAACTAATTAGCAGCAGGAAAAATGGTTTAAGTGACCTTACAGTGCTTAAAGAGCAGAAAGCAAAGTGATTAACATAACGTTACATAATGATAATAGAAATAGCGTATTTTATTTAACTGCCACTAATTAATTTATTGCAGGAATAATTGAAATAACTTTTAAGAAAAGAGATATAATTTGAAGCTACAAACAGAGAGCAAAACAGTTGCAGCAAAAAGGGAATTGAATTTTGTTGACGGCAATTTGGTTGAAGCGACATTGCATAGTTTTAGTAGCAAAATGTAATAAGTGACTTTATATCTAAAGTTTGTTATATCGAAAAACACTTTATTTATTTATTTTTTTATTTATTTTATTATAATTATATTGACTGGCCTGTTGGCCTAGTGGTTAGTGACCCTGACTGCTAAGGCGGAGGTCGTGGGTTTGATTCCCACCCAGGACAAATCTTTGTGTGATGAGCATGATTGTTTGTTCTGTGTCTGGGTGTAATTTTAAAAGAATGTATATAAGTATTATATCAGTTGTTTAGTACCCATAACACAAGCAAATATAATTGCTTTATTTGGGACTAGATGGCGCTGTGTGAATGTGGTAGAATATTATTATTATTATTTAAACTTCATAATAATAATTATTATACAAAACATGTATAAAGGCGGACTTAATGCCTGAAGCATTCTCTATTAGTCTGCATCTTCCAATAGGTTATTGGGAGATGCAGAGATGAAGCGAGGTAGATGTATAAATTAAGACCAAACATGATAAAATGTGTAATTAATAATATAAATATACAAATATGCAATACGTATATAGATTCATAATATAAATATAAGTTACTTACATAAATAATACATATTAGTATAATTATATATAAACATAGTATTAGTATTGTGATGATTCTGCTAATTTACTTAGAAGTAGTGACTTAACTTTTGCCTTAAACACGATACGACTGATGGACATCCTGATTTCACTGAATGAACAGCTTATGCTAAAATTTTCTAAAAAATGCGGTCTATAACATTCCTCAAGAATTGGGCTAACAAATGCAAAAAAAAATTTTAAATTTATGTGGTAGTTTTAGAGATTAGTGCGTTTGATGTGAGATCAAACTTCATATTTGGGAATTATGTACTAAAAT
The DNA here is from genome assembly GCA_963082885.1 of Parascotia fuliginaria. NCBI lineage: Eukaryota > Metazoa > Arthropoda > Insecta > Lepidoptera > Erebidae > Parascotia > Parascotia fuliginaria. Next base: position 7,528,192 of record OY720174.1, on the reverse strand, counting down.
TGCATTGTTTTAAGCTAAAAGTGCTCATATTTGTACGAAACTCGGCTGGCTCATTCGATGTAGGAAAAATCGCTGAATCCGAATATATAAAAACTCCACATCGCAAAAAATTTCGCTTCAAACAAATAGCCTTTTACCCCTCGATATGCATTTTTGGAGGTCGGGACATTAAATGTGTTTAATCTAGCCAGCCCAAAGATTTTATATTAGTGTTACTGATTTTGAAATTAAATGAAAATACATAAAATATGTATTTTCATTTAATTTCAAAATCAGTATGTACAAAATATGTACAGTATGTACAAAATGTACTATGTTATTGTTTTCAAGTAGGATGATTTAAATTGCACCCCAAACGGCATAGCCGCGGCAGGCATAATAAAGAGACATTATTTATGTTGTCAATATTATGTTTGATAAGTACAAAAAAAAAGATATCTGACGCATATATAGGTAACACAAATTCTTGACGCCTTTGGTTTGAACCTTGGCAAAATTAGTAGGCAGAAAGAAATCAAAAAAATAAAAATACAAAAGTACTATAAAAGTATAAGTTGAAAATAAAGATCTATTGAAATTACATTAAGCTAAGTTATGTAAAATAACACAGTAAATACGAGAAAACAACACCCACACTATGAATTACTTGCTTCACTGAGTCATAATATGATACAGTTCTACGTATAAAGTAATTATTTTACCGATATGTGACTAAACCGTATGAGTGGTTTCATTCATAAAATGTGAATTTGTTCTAGTAGAACTAAGCGTACGAGATTAATTGGCAGTAAAGTGAAAAATTGCCATGTTTGATAACACGCATTACGTTTATCATACATACAATTATGTATGACTACACACTACACTTTCAGCCTTGACTAACATCCATTCAACTTAACTTACATGATTACTACATTCATGAACACTAGAGTAATGTAGAGATTGTGTTGTACGAACAAAATGATTTTGCCTCGGAAGTGTCGCAAGCAAATTTGCGGCAGATGATGATTATTTCAATTTCAATACAACAACCGTTATCTGTTAAAGGCTCTTGGCGCTTTTGAGGTCCATGAATGGCGGTTACGCCACAGGAGAGCCGTTTGCCCGCGTACGGCCATCGACAACAAAAAAGTTATTTATCATGGAATTTCTTATCTAATCTAATCAAAATAATGATGTTATCATCATTATAAGAAGGAAGCTATTTGTGACCAGTATTTACGTAGATATAGTTATACATTTCTTTCTTATTTGAAATCAAAAACCCAAATCATTAAAAGAAAAAGATTTAAGTAATGTGACTTAAGATAAATTTAGTTTCGTTAATTGTTAAATTTTAAAGTAATTTATGCGATTGACATAATGAGTTGGAATTGAGGCGCTGAGTCATAGATAGTTCACGTGGCCGCTTATCATAGTACACACATATTATTATTACGGCTTATGTATACTAGACGTTACCTGCGCGTGCGCCGCGCCGATTACAACCAACTATGAGTCTATGACTCACACATCCTGTTCACCTTTGTCAGACTTTCACGAACATATTCTAAGCTTTTCTAATTTAGATTCGTTTACATATTAATACAGAATATATATTTTTATCATTATTGGTTCTATATTAAAGCTCAGACAAAATTACCATTATCTAATAAAAAATGCCAAAATCTTTACAAAAGTAGGTACCTATTATTATTATCAGGATATCTTATCATAATAAAGGAACAATAATTGTGTATAGATTATGTGTATTTACTATTTGTGTGTCTACCTGGTAAATGTCTGTTTGTTTATTTACCTACGTATAATCAAGCATTCTAGCGATTAGAGACTACATTCCATCGCTGATAAAATACCTGATATTTATTTAAAAGCGCGCGTGAGTCATCTGGTTTCATTGGTCCGTAATGATAAAGGATATATTATTTCATAAACTGTTTCACAAAAAAATGTTAGATGAAGTCATGCATTTATTGATAATATAACGTTAAATGGTATCATCATTTACCTACTTATCTTATCCAAAAGTGACCGATATTATTTCGATTACGTCGAACAAATCAAAATAGTTATGGCATCATCCAAATAAGAGCCTATCCCATTATTAATAATTCTTGTCAAATTTCTCTATCATTTTCTTGCATGCATATTTATAATCCAGGAAATCACCTTTCCCGAAGAGGCAAGCTACGCTTATGTAGCCGCGTAGGTTCTCAAATTTTATTTTCTATTTTTTTTTTATTTGTATCTATTTTACCAGCTTATGTTAGATTGTATTCAACAATTTGAACCTATTGACAGGTCAATAGGTCCTATTGACCTGTAGGTACCCATATTGACCAAAATTCTAAACTGGCGTTGCTAACAAATATTTTTGATCACAACATGTTAACATTTTCCTCGGCCCAAAAATCGAACCAAAATCTTAGCGTAGCAGTCGTACGCAAAAATATTTAATTATCCTCTCTCTACGATCATACTATGACGTAATTTTGAATAACCTGATACTACCGTAACTAGTTTGTCCGGTTACAATAGGAATTGAAGTAGCTAGCACCTGTTCTATAAGTGCACATTTCCGATATGTCGGCAATATATTAAATTCGATATTTATATTTTACTTGTACTTATACATTTACATATTCACAAAACTAGCAGTACAAGACATTGTATCTTCGGCTGTAGATACCTAACAGTCTTCTTTATTTTCCATAGCGACAGCACCAGGAACAGAAGCCAGAGCGAGGGCGTAGCAAACGGAGTTCCTGACGCATATAGACTTATGACTCTTACCATCGCTTAATGATATGAGGTTCATAGCAGAGAAACAAGTAGGTCTCCTAATTTTTAACGCTGCTTGTATGCATTACCACAAAATTTACTTTTAAACTTTCGCGTTGCATAAAATAATTTATAACATGTACGGGAATTTACACGATCATGCATTAGATATTATACACCTTATATTGGCAGGTCACACCGGCCGTGGTCACAAACCCTCGCATTATTGTTTTCTACGTACCGTCACACACTACACTGAGTGTCCTTATTTTTTATGCCGTCCGCATACCGAGTATTGCTCTACCACAAACTTTTTTTACACATTCCTCGTCCAGAATCAGCAATAGATACATCTGCATTGTGATCTGTTCTGCGACGCTATAGCACATCCCTTAGGAGCACAGCATAAACGCACACTTCCTAGGTGTTATTCTTAGTAGAGTCCATGTAATTTCCAGTAGCGAGGATTTAGCTTACTTAACATTTTTATTAGTAGATTATTTGTGCAATAATTAATTAACCATAATCGTTCTGCATTCTTATCTAGCTACAGTCTACTTGTAGTTAAAATATTTGCATAAGTTTTTCGAGAGGCGAAAAAGTATCAATATTAAATGTATAAAATTGGTTAATATAGACAAAGTCGGGCGAAGAAATTTATCGCTAGTCTAAACTAATCTTATAAAAAGAAAAGATTAGATTTTTTGTTTGTTTGTTTGCATCGAATTAACTAAAAATCTACGTTACCGATTTGATAAATTTACCTTTTATTCAGCGGGTAAAATAAAAGCGCGCGTGAGTCATCTGGTTTCATTGGTCGGTAATGATAAAGGATATATTATTTCATAAACTGTTTCACAAAAAAATGTTAGATGAAGTCATGCATTTATTGATAATATAACGTTAAATGGCATCATCATTTACCTACTTATCTTATCCAAAAGTGACCGATATTATTTCGATTACGTCGAACAAATCAAAATAGTTATGGCATCATCCAAATAAGAGCCTATCCCATTATTAATAATTCTTGTCAAATTTCTCTATCATTTTCTTGCATGCATATTTATAATCCAGGAAATCACCTTTCCCGAAGAGGCAAGCTACGCTTATGTAGCCGCGTAGGTTCTCAAATTTTATTTTCTATTTTTTTTTTATTTGTATCTATTTTACCAGCTTATGTTAGATTGTATTCAACAATTTGAACCTAGTGACAGGTCAATAGGTCCTATTGACCTGTAGGTACCCATATTGACCAAAATTCTAAATTGGCTTTGCTAACAAATATTTTTGATCACAACATTTTCCTCGGCCCAAAAATCGAACCAAAATCTTAGCGTAGCAGTCGTACGCAAAAATATTTAATTATCCTCTCTCTACGATCATACTATGACGTAATTTTGAATAACCTGATACTACCGTAACTAGTTTGTCCGGTTAAAATAGGAATTGAAGTAGCTAGCACCTGTTCTATAAGTGCACATTTCCGATATGTCGGCAATTTATTAACTTCGATATTTATATTTTACTTGTACTTATACATTTACATATTCACAAAACTAGCAGTACAAGACATTGTATCTTCGGCTGCAGATACCTAACAGTCTTCTTTATTTTCCATAGCGACAGCACCAGGAACAGAAGCCAGGGGGCGTAGCAAACGGAGTTCCTGACGCATATAGACTTATGACTCTTACCATCGCTTAATGATATGAGGTTCATAGCAGAGAAACAAGTAGGTCTCCTAATTTTTAACGCTGCTTGTATGCATTACCACAAAATTTACTTTTAAACTTTCGCGTTGCATAAAATAATTTATAACATGTACGGGAATTTACACGATCATGCATTAGATATTATACACCTTATATTGGCAGGTCACACCGGCCGTGGTCACAAACCCATGCATTATTGTTTTCTACGTACCGTCACATACTACACTGAGTGTCCTTATTTTTTATGCCGTCCGCATACCGAGTATTGCTCTACCACAAACTTTTTTTACACATTCCTCGTCCAGAATCAGCAATAGATACATCTGCATTGTGATCTGTTCTGCGACGCTATAGCACATCATAAACACACACTTCCTTAGAGTCCATGTAATTTCCAGTAGCGAGGATTTGCTTACTTAACTTTTTTATTACTAGATTATTTGTGCAATAATTAATTAACCATAATCGTTCTGCATTCTTATCTAGCTACAGTCTACTTGTAGTTAAAATATTTGCATAAGTTTTTCGAGAGGCGAAAAGTATCAATATTAAATGTATAAAATTGGTTAATATAGACAAAGTCGGGCGAAGAAATTTATCGCTAGTCTAAACTAATCTTATAAAAAGAAAAGATTAGATTTTTTGTTTGTTTGTTTGCATCGAATTAACTAAAAATCTACGTTACCGATTTGATAAATTTATCTTTAATTCAGCGGGTAAAATAGGTAGGCTATATTTTATTATTTTTAACGAATTCGAATATTTGTGATATCATTAAATAATTAATATCTTGACATTTACTATAAAATAATATCTTTGACATTGTAATTCCAATTATTGTATTGAATTGACTGTTTATATTATATTGATGTACCCATGTGAGATAATTGTAATTGAATCATTCGTTTTTATCTCAATAAATAAATAAATAAATAAAAATAAATAAAACATGTATTTTTCAGTAATTTTCAGAATTTCAATATTTTAAGCGTTGTCCTAATTCTAAATGGTGCAATACTACACTATTGCTATGATATTTTACGTAGGAGTTTGTTGTGAGATCGAATGAAACATAAAACAAACGAAGCGAAGCGAGGGCCGGCCTCTAATAAGGAATATAATAATTAGATTATCTACGAGTTCAGTCAGAAAATGTACCTGTTTATTGCTCTTAAGTTAAACATAATTGAAGACAAAATAATTATGTAATAAACAACAAGTTGTACAAGGAAGAATGGTATGAGTCGAAACAAACGGATGTTGAAGTGTATTGTGTATTAATACTTCAGTCAACTTGTGACGTTTCTGTTGCTTCATTTGCATAAATTTGTTATTTGTCAGAATATAATATAAGAGAGAGAGGGGGAAGGGAGGGAGTGTGAGAGGGAAGCGAGGAGAAGGGAGGGGTAAGCGTGGGGGAAGTGGAGGAGGGGTTAGGTTAGGTGCTGAAGGAGGTGGAGGGGAGAAGGGGAAGGGGAGGGGAGAGTGGCGGAAAGAGAGGAGTGAGGAAGAAGGGGGAGGGGAAAGGGAAAAGTTATTGTAGTGAAAATTTGATTTTGTGTATGATATATTTTGGTAGGTGAAAGAGGGTTTAAAACAAGGGACAGTATAAAACAGTAGATATAAAAAATGTCTATTAGAAAAAACTATATTCACGCGAGCGAAGCCGCGGGCAAAAGCTAGTGGTTAATAAAAATAAAAGTATTATTGTTTGCTTTTCAGTTTTTTTCGGCGGTTTAATTTTTTTGTTAAAAAGTTTTTATTTTATAATTAAACTAGGCCAAGAAGGTTAGATTTATTCTAGCTAGCTTTATGATGGTTTTATAAGAAATTAATGGTACTGGTGGTCGAAATTGGACTGCAAATTCATTACTAATCATTACATTTCAAAGTTTTAACGTTTTGGTTTTATTAGTCGTAAAGCTTTATCATATCCATGGCTTTATATATTTTTTAATTTTATAATTTTCATTTCGATATTTAAGAGGGCCCCTCATATTTTTCTGACTCATTCATTTTGAATCCAGCAAGAATATACAGTGTAAAAGGGATCCTAGAGAAAAATGATCACGTTTAAATGACAATGCCTGAACATGTAGAGATACAGATAGTAGCTCTACCACTAGGGTAGAGTTAGAGATTAAAACGCACTTGTCTCACCGATTGTTATACGTGAGAGTTAAATAATACTATTTATAATTTATAATTACGAACTATTAACTGTGCCAAATCTCGCACCAAAGAGTCTTTACGTATTATAATATTCATAGATGTCTACTGCTCAAGTTATTCTTAACAATTATACTAAATAAACATACATTTATTTACTAAACTTTATCAATTTATGTAGGTAATAAATATTAATAAGTATCAAGTACCTAACTTTATAACTTTGAAGCTCTATTTCTACCTCAATTCTTATTCAAACAGTTAATTTGCATAATTAGCTAACATCCGAGTTGTAATTGTTTTCTAATATTTGCGCAAGCAGTCATTTACACGATTCATTTACACATCATCTCTGTTTGCTCGACAAGTAAGACAAAGGCGGTATTAATCTTACCTTGCAACACTTACATAGTGTATTCGCATTTAGTGTCAGATTGCCACGTGAAGATTTTTGCATTGTACAAGATTAATCTAGAATGAATACTATTCATTTACATACATGTTTGATGAGTTTAATATAGATGTGATGAAACAAATAATTTTTAAGGCGAACGCAAAGGTAATAATTGAGAATCACATAGTTTGGAATGTCTATATACATACATAAATAAATTTAACGTTATACAAAATGTAGGTTCAGTCTTTGTAGTAGGTAAGTATGGCAAGCGGGCCTTCGACATGTGTTTGCTTTGTGACGCAGCGAGCGGCAATACGTTATAGAGGTATGTTTCACGAATAATAATTATGTTGCTCACCAATCCCACCAAACTAAAACTTGTTTAGTTGATACTTGGCTTATGATTATATGAGTAAGTCAAAGTAAACGCCAACTATCCTACTTACTGATACCTAGTTAATAATTTAAATTAAAAGATTAACCTCCATATTTCGTGATTACGTTATGTAATGATGAGGTATAAATGATTGCCAACATAAATTAATATTTTAGTCATTATAGAAAAAGTAAAACAGAACTAAGGGAATATCTGCTTTTAACCGTCTAAATATTTCTACACAAGCTGCGCCCAACGGCATCGCCCGCGCGTAAAATATGTTTTGTTGTATTCCTCGGGAACCAGACCGATTTTCGGGATAAAAAGTATCCTATGTCCGTCTCCGGCACCGAATCTATCTATATACCAATTTACATCGAAATTGGTTTAGGCGAGGAGTGGTAACAAACACACACACACACACACACACAAACTTTCGCATTTATAATATTAATAGGATTATATTTAGTAGGTACCTAATGCGCGCTATAGATAAATTTAAGGCAAACCTATGGTTTTCCTCCCAAAACGTTGCATACTCGTGTCTGTTTGGTAGTATAATCAATACCAAGGTTATTCAATATGATGTGGCACATTTATTCTCGATTAGCTACGCCCCACGGCTTTGCCCGCGTTTAAAATGTGTTTTGTCTCCCTCGAAAACCAGACTGATTTTCGGGATAATAAGACAATCAGTAGGCACAAAATCCATCTACATACCAATTTTCACCAAAATCTATTTAGCGGTTTAGGCGCTGAGTAACAAACACACACAAACTTTTGCATTTATAATATTATAGTTGGGTATAATAATGTTGCCTTTATGCCTGTCAAAAAAATTGAAAATTAGAAGAATCTTGATAATAGTTTTTATATAGAATGCAGATCTGATATTAAAAATAGGTAGTGCATAATATTATAAGCAGGTTTATGCGAATATTAGCGATTCTTTTTTATTCTTTTGCACTGTCTGTTTAGACGAGCCATAGATCCCACTTGTCTGCCATGTCAAAGTACTACGAAGTCGCTGTGTAGGTATATACCATGAAGTTATTGCTCTAATTAATATTAAAAATTATTAAAAATATTGGTTATGGAAGGTCCAACAAGCGCTTGAAGTGCTAAACCATCTCATCGCCCTTCTTTGCACCGTGTAAGCCTCAAGCCAGGGAGTCGCAGGAGTCGACAAAACAATCTCCAAATCCAAACCCTTTAAATTTACCAAGGAGTACGCTAGGGATGCGTTTTATCGCCCATTCTGTTAAATGTCTATGGAGAATACTAAGACGTGCCTGCGAGAATTGGGATGGAGGCATCACAGTTAGTGGTGCAAAAATCAACTTGCGCTACGCCGATGATGTCACTCTTCATGCAGCAAATGAGTCTGAAATAGTTGCACTTCTAAATCAAATGGAGCGAATTAGCAGGGAGATGGGACTCTTGGTAAACAGGTCTAAAACCATGGTCAGAGTAGTAGGCAGATCTGGCAAATTCGAACTCACCGGCGCGTTAGGCCTAGAAATAGTGGACAACTTTATATACCTGGGTTTCAATATCAGTAACGATGGTTCGTGCGAGGTGGAAGTTCGCAGGAGAATTGGCATGGTTAGGAGCGCCATGTCTCAGCTTGGGAAAATCTGGACAGATCGCAACATTGCCGTAAAAACTAAAACCAAACTGGTATGAACTCTATGTCTTTTCGAACTTTTCGTATGGTGCTGAGACGACTTGGACGGCAAAGGGGAAAGTGATGCTGAAGGGAGGTCACGACCCTCAGCACTAGGAATACGACGTAAGGAGGAGGATTGCTCTAAACCTTGTTAAAAGAAAAAACAAGTCAGCGCGTGGGGCACACCTTAGCAGAAATTTCAATCCAGAACTTACACATACATGTGCGAAATTAATGCTGGCTTAACTTATTAAGGACGTAATCATTTAAGTACAAATATTTTGTTATTAGTTAAATAATACCTACTACTAAATTTTTATCAATACCCGCCACCTCATAGTTTTGAATCATAACGTACCCATCGTGAAGATTTGGCAGGTTTTTGTGGTGCAAGAAGGGACTCCTCCGAACGTACCTGAAACAACCATTACATAATGTTATTTTATTATAAATGCTAGATGGTTATGCGTAGATATGTGAATATACCGAGAAACAGGATTTGTGTATATTTGACATTCCAATTTACAGTGTCCTAGAGTTTCTTACCTCTATGAAAAAAAAAGATATACAAGGTGGCACAAAATTAATCACTCTATCGGAAAATGTTGTAACTATTGCAAATAGCGTCTTACGGTAATCATTTTTAAACTAGTCAGCTGCAAAGTACAAACTGACACGAATGGACGAAGGTTTTCTGAAATGGCGCCCAAGAAGTGGCAGATCTGAGGCGTCAGGGCCAGACACCTGTCAAAGCGCTTTCAATCATCAACCGTGAACGATTCTTTTTATTTCAAACTAAATGATTTTGTGTGAAAAGAAGACCTAAGGGTCGCCAACTGGTGGCGAAAATGTTACTAAATACCCTCATTGTATAGATTTTTTTTACCAATAATTGATCGGTGGTGCATGTTTCCGTACAAAATGGGCGATCTTGTTGGCCATTCCAAAGAGCCAAAACTAGAGATTGCGCGATTAGGAAACTTTTCTTTCACAATATCCATTGTGGACTGTGCTGTGTGTGTAGTTGCACCGTTAAAACTGGCACTAATGTGCATCAGCACTGGCGGCAGGAACTTGATGGATATAATCTTTTCTAATTAACAGAAAAAAATGTAAAGCTCCTAATAGAAATTTCCATCACTCCAAATAGTTGTTTTTTATTTAGTAAAAAGTTATAACAAAAACAAAATTGCGTAATTAATTTTGCGCCTTGTACTTAGCTTAAAAATTTGAAATTTAAATAGGTAATTTTTTTTCGTAGCTCAGAAGCCTTCATCTTTCTTGTTTGTCACGTCAATATTAAACAAACCATGATTTCTAATAAACTCAGGGACTGTTTGGTTTTGATTAATTGGTATTAAATACATAGATTCCGTTCTTACAGTTCTTTCAAAGAGGTTAGTGGTCCACACAACATCTTTGTACGTGTAATCAAAGTTAAAAACAGTTAAAACTTTATTGTTAGTTTAAAAAAAATATTAAGGCAATAATTACTTAAGTATTTACCAATATTTACGAGAAACAGTGATAAACACGAATAAATTTGAAACTAAGTTATCTATGAACAAAGCAGTTGAATGATGTGGACTGTAAACACTACTTTTTTCGCAGTACAGCTTTTGTGTAAATGTGTTCTAGGTACTGTTGCGTTACACATAGTCATTGGTGTGATGTTGTCACGGAATAACTTATTGTATTTCAAATTTATTTTAATTTCACAATTACACGTGTACAATACTGTAGTACATTATTTTGATCTATCTTGTAGGGTTCAGCCAGCGTTTGCAAAAAATATGTTTTTTTATGACATCACATTAGGAACCTCTAAAATTATCAATGTTTCTGTACTGTGTAATGCATGTTATATACATATAAACCTTCCTCTTGAATCACTCTATCTATTAAGAAAGAAATCAAAATCCGTTGCGTAGTTTTAAAGATCTAATCAAACATAGGGACAGACAGCCTGACAGACAGCGGGAAGTGACTTTGTTTTATACTATGTAGTGATAGTGACATACTTTATTGTACACCATCTATAGTTTTAAAAACTAGTCTTACAGTAGACAGTACAATGGGCGGCCTATTACTATCTACTACTCTACTGTGCCTTATTTCTCATAATAATTATGGGTATACGAGGGCTGCTATTTATATAATAATAATAATAATAATATCAGCCTATTTACTGTCCCACTGCAGGGCAAAGGCCTCTTCTCTAGAGAAGGTATTTATATATCCGGAATAAAATAAAATAACTATCATTGACTATTAAATATGATCTTATTGCTTTCAAAATGTTCGCCGTAATGATCGATGCACTTTTGCATTCGGTGAAACCAGCTTTCACATCACTTTTTCCAATCGGAAGGCGGTATCTCCATTCCTCTTTTTCTCGGGTTGAAAATCATTGACCACGTAATTTTTTCTTTACGGTTGGGAACAAAAAGAAGTCGTTGGGTGCCAAATCAGGACTATATGGCGGATGACCCGTTAATTCCACCGTTTCACCCTCCAAATATCGTGTTGTTTCACTCGAAGCGTGACAGCTTGCAATGTCGTGATAGAGAACTATTCTGCGTTGTGGATTGTTCTCCCTAATTTCTTCAGATTTCTGGCAAACAAATAGTCATGTACGCTTCCGATTGAACTGATTTATATCTATACCAAAAAAACATGCTTTTTAATTATCCGCTTTTTTTCATGTTGGAACACTTAAACTGTTGATTGTTGCTTAGTTTCGGTATCATATGCCTAAAGCCAGGATTCATCACCTGTGTAGATATTATCAACAGCTTTTGATAAACCACGATTGAATTGTTATCATTGTTTTGCACCAATAGATACGAGCCTGTTTTTGATCTATTGTCAAGTTGTGCGGTATCCAACGCCAACATACTTTTTTGCAGTTGATCGATGCACTGCTGTTGAGTTAAACCACGTCGAAAATCATAATAAATCATCGCACGAAAATTTTCTCGAGTGATAATCACACGCAATTTTTAAAGTCGCGCTACACAATAAAAACAATTGACGACAGTCGGATGAAAGAAACTGCGTTCTACAGCCAAAGCGTTTCATTTTCAAATGTAATAAATAATTACTTTTCAAACAATATTTCTTAGTGGCCAGTTCCAGATTCTTAAATAGCAGCCAAACTCATTCTCTTTCATTAATTCTAACCTATAAACGTTACTACTTAACACAAAAACTAAAGGTTACTACTTATAGGTATTGCTCTACTAAAAGTTATTTAGATTGTATAATGAATTAGTTACTGATATGAAGGGTGCGTGCATTTACTCATCTCGCTATGACTCAACTAAATATTTCTGAGTTAGTGATTCATAGTTCGTCTACCTGCTGTTTATTTACTTGTCTTGTCGCATGTATTAGCTTTCGATCATACTCAGAAACATCATAAGAATTTGATAGAGTCGTTAATATAATTTATTATCTTATTAGAAACGTAGGTATAATCGTTTCGTAATAATCTAAGTATGTATACTAATCATGTTTTTGAAGACCATTAGTAAAATATTATTAAACACTAGCCGCGCCCCACGGCTTCGGCCGCGCCTAAAATGTGTTTTGTATCTCTCAGGAACCAAACAGATTTTCGGGATAAAAAGTAGCCTATGTCCGGCACCCAATTTTCATCGAAATCGGTTTAGCCGTTTAGGCGCTGGGTTGTAGGTAACAAACACATACATACACACAAACTTTTGCACTTATAATATTAATAGTATGTATTACTCGTATGTTATTATGTATTATTAAATAATGTTAAATATTATTACAATCTATTCCATTGAGATGTTTTGGAAGTTAATTTTACACCTACTATGTTTAATATTAATAATGACTAGCAGCGCCCTGTGGCTTCGCCCGCGCGAAAATTGCTATGTATTTAATTAATGTAACTCGGAAATCAGAGTGATTTTCGACAAATAAAGTAGCCTAGGTCCCAAAACCAAATCTATCTACATACCAATTTTCATCGAAATCGGTTTTGCGGTTTAAATTTAATATGGTGGTTAAGTATTCTTAAACTTTCTAAATCACCGCGAAATTTTCTTAGTTTTCTTTCATAAGAACCTTCTCCTGACAATAACAAACACAACAAAAAAAGAATTAACGACATTGATTTAGCCGTTTACGCGTGATGCCATGACCAAGGGAAATAGGGATTCATTTTTATATTATAGATTACACTATTTTAAACTTACGTAACTAAAGAATAAAATAATTATTTTTATTCTTCATATAATTCTAATATTATTATCAATATAATTAATAATATGATGTGGATAAAAATACAACGCAAAAGCGGAGTCCACTTCTAAGGAAAAATTATGCAGCGCCACCACTGAGAATCCTTATTTGGTTTTATACATATCTTCGACCTACACAAATGCATTATGCGATTTAATCTTAAGATAAATATTCAACCTACGCGTTCTAAGAAATATACAATGTAGTTTTATTTTATTAAAAATAGTATAGTCAAAACGGTTATGAGTTTTTAATAAATTTAACACTACAACAGTTGAATCCTTCATATGCAGTAAACTAAGATGATTACAAACTAAGTATTGCGATTATGTCCTGTAATCAATTTATTAAGTTCGCATTTCTTTGCAAGTGACTGAATGAATTTCTCAATGGGCAATGATTTCAAAGTATGAGCAATTTAATTCAGCTTAAGAGACAATGCGCAGGCACATTGCAGCTCATAAGTGCGTTGTAAACTCAATAAGCGTCGAGACAGCTGTAGGCGGCCGGAAAAGTGGACCGTCGAGTGTTAGTCGACTTCCTACTTAAGAGTACTCGGTGTTCGGCGGAAACGCTATTTTTGGCGCCCACCACCGCTTCCTTCAACGAAAGTTTACTTGTAGAATGCAATCACTTTTGATCAAATCGAAACGACCATCCTTCTTTTGTTTCATGTGTCAGTACGACGTATAGTTGAATACCGATGCGTATCACGTCTACAGGAATTGTTAACCATCGGAAAATATGTTCGTTGCACAAATGACACTCATAAAGTTTTCTTGCACAGGAAATAACGCATTATCTTCTTTAATAAATTATTATTATCATTCATTTATTATCATTTTCAAATCCATTATTCTGCATTTCCGCAAGGTAACAATGATAAACTGTTACTGAAAACCCGGGGTTTTTATTCATATTGTGCATTGAGAAAACTTGTAAATATATTGCAGAAAACAAAATGACAAACTACGATAAATACGCCAGAAAGACGGGATGTGCATTCCTGACAACATTTTTGTTCCCCTAAGAGCTGTAGTCAACATTCCCTTCATTGTGTTCACGCCCATAATGATACGGAGGGAATGCACTGGGTGGGACTCATTCACAGGAACGAAAAGTTCAGTTATAGTGTAGTAATAACTAAATGCGCAGAAACAGTAGGTTATGTACTTATATTTTCGTTTTATAAATTGCCGCACGCAAATTCAGTAAATTAAGATTAAGAGTAGAATATTTTAAACTATAACCAGAACGCTATCAATAGCATAAAATGCCTACATGACATACCTATCACTAGAACATCTTAAAAACTTAATTAATCCGTCCAAAACTATATTGTTAAATAAAGCGAAAAAGTTTGTTTGTTTATTTGAACGCGCTAATGGAACTACCAGTTGGATTTGAATAATTCTTTCGTGTGATAGCCCAGTTCTTGAGAAAGGTTATAGGCTATGTAAAATCACGCTACTGGCGACAGGAGCAGAGCAGTAACTAAAGATGTAACTTAGAGCGGGTGAAAGCTAGTCCAATATAAAACAATGAGATCGATGACACGTAACAAACTCTTAAGCTCATAGCATAACATGCTCGCACTTATCGGTAAACGATCAGCGAGTTAACCAACAAATAGTGTGGGTCGCCTATGTATGGGTGACCGCATAGTGGTATTTAAATGAGCGTCTCTATACTTCTGGTGGCACATTAAAAGCTGCTACTATTTTGATAAAAGTCGTTACGTCCGCGTCTAGTCGGATGCAACTATAATAAATTATGGGCGACCAGAACAAATCTTGACACTTGTACTTTACTTTAAATTTAGTTACGAAAAGCGCTACGCTAAGTCATATGAAGCAACGTAAATATTATAAAAAAATAATAGAGGATTTTTCCTTGCCGTAAACTTGCTTTGATCAATGGTCTTTCGTAAGTTGTGATGTGTCCTAGTTACATTCTCATAAAACAGTTAGAGATGGCAAGGTAATAGCTGCTATTTAGATTGTGTCCTTTGATCCCTATCTCCAGTTAGCAACATCAACCATGACCTATAAAGACACCAATCAATTATAACTTGTACTGTACTCGGCGAAACTGCTACGTAGGTACATAACCATAAAGTGTTGCAGAGATCTGACGTGAATGCGCAGTTGAGTGTTATCACAGCGCGGTCATATAAAAGAGAACAACATTTGAAACGATTTAATTTCTGTATTTGTATAAACAAGTTTTGCATTCATTTGTTCCAACCCTTTGACCTGCCTGAGCGGTACAAGAATTTCGTCCTTAGCAACGGTGACTCTGAGTTCAATCTGACGAGTCAGTGCATTTGTAGGTCACAGATATTGCACAGGGGACCTTGTGTAATAAGTTAATAACCAGTATGTGGTACGAACACGGATTCTGCGTGTGAACAAAAGCGCAATGAATATAATTAACAAACATTAATTTGGAACAGGAAACTCGCTAAGTGTTGCTTAATACATACTTAGAATCTTAATTTTTGGTAATTTAAGAGTGTAAATTCATGCATGATCACAGTAAATATCATGTTAAATTGTGATGCTTCTGATAATCTGTTATATCTAAACCAACAATGGACTACTTCTATTACTGAGAATTCCGCCAAGGCTAAAATGCGAATATTTTTAACGCAGGTCGACCAAGTGGAACGGTTAACTCTTTGCCTTTAAACCACACTACCTATTACGTGTAGCGATATAATACATGATAAAGTTTTTGGAATTATAAAAATCTTATATATAATCACAAATTAGTATTCATAAATATACAACAGGCTAAGAAAACCAAACAAAAACGAGAACTTTTGGTTTGCAGTTTCATTATCTCTACATCCGTTTAATAATAGCGTGTACTTACCTACATTTTGGCATTTTATTGTAACATCTCGTGGCAGCACGTTGTTACGCAAAATCTTAACTGAAATACCTAGTGTTATTTCCTCGTGAAATAACACAATAAGTTTCAAGTGTTTGTGTTGTTTTATTTAGATGTTATTAAAACATTGGCTACTTAATTACATAATTATAGAATCTTTAGTTGTTTGTTCTGTAGGTACTTACTATACTAGTTTTTCTTGTTTTTTTTTACTTTTGTTATTGCTATAATTCCATAGTTAATTTTATTAGGCAAATGTAATTAATTAAATCATAAAGTTTTCGTTGGAATGCAAACTTATTATGTTTTATTAAATACTTTAAAAATTTATCGATCAACACTAGCTACAATTAGTTATGTACGTATGTACCTATAATGTGAGTGACTGCAAAGTCAATGTTGTGTTTGTTTACATTCCATATTTATTTTCTGTTATCTGTTGCTATGTGTCTTATATTTACGTAGTCTGCTGATAGGTATGTAGATATATATAGAAGTTTCTTACCTTCTTTGGAAAGAATATCTTCGGTTTGCCTGTGTATGTGGAGTACGAAGCCATGTTATCGACTCTCGTCACAACCATAATTTGGTAAAACACACTTAATCCGGGACGAGCAAACACTACCCAAACAGAGTAATACTTAACGTAAACGTGTTTTATCTTGTATTTTCGAGATTTTTCGACGATCACGTGTTTTAGCGTGAGAGTAAATCGATAGTAACGCTTTATTAAAATCGTACAATACGCATTGAGATCGCTACAAAAGTTTTTGTTCGAGTTGATTTTCGTCGCAATAAACTTTTAATCCTTGGACGCGACGCGTCCACGTCACCGTCGTTGTTGCGACGGTCTGTCTCTAATACTTCTGCTCGCTACAGTGCTATATCGTACACAGTATAAAAATATCATTTAATTATTATGCGAAACACTCATACAATATCGCTGTCACATCTTAACCTCGACGCGATTGTTTACGACACGCGCTGCACGGGTCGCCGTTCCGTGTTTCTTTTCAAACTGAATTTTCGTCGTGTTCAACAGTTGCTTTTATCAATTCAGACTTAGGTACTCCCCCCGCTAATGCCATTTTCTCGCTCGCACCTCTACAATCAGTAAACGAGTGGAAAGAGATAGCGTAATGTGCGCCTCACACATTCATATATTACATAACTTAACCGTGGCAATAGTAAGTACGTATAGAACATAATGCATGGCACACACGTATGTGTAATATATAGAACCTACGTACGTACGTAGATGAATTAAATTATTGAAAAGATGCACGGTAATTTTACTTTTGTTTTAATAATAGATTCATATAAAAATATGTAGAGTCTAAGAAGGGTTAATAATAGTTACTCAGGTAGGTATACGAATGTTTACTTTTTAACTTTAATGTTACCTAGTCAATTTTAAGTTTGTCATTGTTTTACTACATCTATATAAATGTATCATAAACTTACCATAACCGTAAAACAAATACAAAATTAGGTTACTACTTTAATATGTCTACTTATACGCTTCAGACGAGAACGCCGGAATAAGCTTACCTAAATTTTGTTGTCGGATACCATTAATTAATTATGTTTGTGAAGTAGGTAAGTACAAATAATACGGTGTAGGTTTAAATCGAAACTACAGAATACCTATAATATAGGTATAATAATACAGGCATATTTTGCAGAAAAGAGGAATTTTTGTATTTAAAATGGTTTTTCCCTCAGTGGTGTGCATTCACAATCTTGTGAATCACAAAAAGGATGAGATAATAAACTTCAGAGAAATGAGAAGGTTAGGTACTATTCGACTTCACTTTGAAGGACGAGGTGGGCTTCATAGGTTGGCGCCTGTTTCGAAATAGAAAGCAGTGACACATAAGAGGGGCGACGTTTGGCGAGACTACTGCTGACGGAAACTGGCGCCGCAAAGCATGGGTCATGAAATGATATACCACAATTTACAGCTATATAGTTATTGTGTGTGTTACCATCAGGGTACGTACTACTTCATATACAAAATATTTTAATATTTTATGATGTTTATATTTACTTTCTTCAAGAGTCTGGTGTAGGTACTTATCTACTTTGTGTCCGTTAATTATTATCTATCTTCTATATTATATATATAAAAATGAATCCCTATTTCCCTTGGTCATGGTATCACGCGTGAACGGCTAGATCAATTTCGTTAATTCTTTTTTTGTTGTGTTTGTTATTGTCAGGAGAAGGTTCTTATGAAAGAAAAACTAAGAAAATTGCGCGGTGATTTAGAAAGTTTAAGAATACTTAACCACCATATTAAATTTAAACCGCTAAACCGATTTCAGTGAAAATTAGTATGTAGGTAGATAGATTTGGTTTTGGGACATAGGCTACTTTTTATCCCGAAAATCGCTCTGATTCCCGAGTTACATTAATTAAACACATAGCAATTTTCGCGCGGGTGAAGCTGCAGAGCGCAGCTAGTAATATGCTATAAAATAACTAGGATCCTAATTACAGATTACTTCTCAAAGTGTTGTGTGTAGTCAATTATGTGTTCTTTCTCAAAAGATCTCTGGCATACACAATACTTGTTACCTAGTGCAGAAATGATTTTAAAAAACAATAGGTAGCATCCTATTATTACTATTAGTACTTAGGTATACTCCAACTCCGATAAATAGAGTCAAGGCAAAATTGTTTTTTTAGGAGATAAATTCGAATGGGACAATAGTTCATATTTTTTCAAAACATGTTACTATTTACTGTTTCGTATAATCATAAAATTTACCAAGAATATTTACCTAAATTTCAAAATTATGTATGCATAGCTACCCGTGACTTCGTTCGCGTGAAAATTCAGATGTGTGCCTGTATGAGAATATTGCCTGCCTGATCTTACGGCAATCGTACAAAAATTTAAATAATTAGTACTTTCTAGTAATTTGGAAATCCTACTATCAAATTTGTAGAAGTTTCATATATACTTTTGCCACCCCTTTTTACCCCTTTAGGGAATGAATAGCAAAATCCCATCTTAGTGTGCACCTATGTCCTAAAAGGAACCCCCATGCAAAATTTAAGACTCGATTCGACTCGAATTTAAGACGATATCTCAGAAACTACAAGTGTTAAACTTGTAGTTTCTGAGATATCGTGATGATGAGTGAGTGAGTGAGTGAATGCCCTTTCGTTTTTATAATGTAGATTGTATATGTATAGTTTGTTGTAGTGTAAAAAGTTGGTAAACAGTTATATGTAGGTAATTTTTAACATAAGCAACAATTTCATAACCTTTCACAAGTTTCAATACAATTTATAATATTGGGCCATTAGTCATTGTTGCTTTTTATCCTCCGAGTGACGTATCTATAAACAATTGGAAATTCATGATGTATGAGGAGCGGCTTAATCGTAATATTGATTATTTCAGACAAAATATATCTGCCGATAAATAGATTTAGCGATCTATTGTAAATATATTATGTAGATCCATTCATAATCGTGATAAGACTTTCAGCAACAATGAATGACGCAAATGAAACTTTAAATAGATACACTTTTTGTTTAATTAGCTGATGTTTTTATCACTACCAAACCAACTACAACACATATGTATGTACATGTACCTAATTGTGG
The DNA here is from genome assembly GCA_963082885.1 of Parascotia fuliginaria. Classification (NCBI taxonomy): domain Eukaryota; kingdom Metazoa; phylum Arthropoda; class Insecta; order Lepidoptera; family Erebidae; genus Parascotia; species Parascotia fuliginaria. The sequence goes on along the minus strand of OY720174.1, from coordinate 7,508,294 downwards.
TTGCCAAAGTTGTAAAATATTGTTTTATAAGGGGGTAATCTAAAATTTGGTTAACAAAAAGACCCTAACCTATATGATAATAAAATATAAAACTTACTTTAGGCTTCATTTTGGTGCTATACCTGACGCACAACGAATTCCCTCGAATACAACATGTCACTGACTTTTTAAGTTTCATGTTACACAAAATAAAAATTGTTTCTTTTATAAAAATCTCCCGAAACACATAGTAATAAACACGACACATTTGAATGAGACTCCGTCAAATACTGCTGCGACTAACTCTGTCGCTAAGTGACCAAGAAAATAATCCTGACTGAGTATTTCATCAAAATAAGCGAGAATCATTACACGACCGACTTATTTTTGCACTTTTTGCAGTATTGCTCCTGTGTGTTATGCAATTAAAAGTAGTACAAGACATTGTGCATGTTTCTTCTCATAAGACAAGCAACAGATTAAAAATAAAGTCCACAACTGCAAACAACAAACACGTCAGAAATAATTATCTAGGTATGTGACCAATTTAGCTTCGACTTAAAATTTAAAACCTATTGTATTCTGTACATAAAAAGCAAACTATTATTTATCTGTTGCCTTATATGTACAGAACACAAACTGTCTTCTTCATTTTAACGATCCAGAACGATGAACTTTGCCTAAAAAGTTGACCAGAGATGAATGTGTGTTTTGAATCATTGCCTACTTCCAAATTTGTTATGATTATAATCACGCACGTTTTTAATTTATTTGTACGCTAGTCAAGACAGGTACACCTAGGGTCAATGTACCAGCTGACGCATTATACACTTTTTATGTGTGCTTTTTGACACCAATCTAAAAAGTGCAACATTAGTTGAATTTTACACCTTTAAAAGTACACGTAGTTCGTCAACTTACCTACATGATACAATTACTTATTAAATAATTTCGTCATATAATAATAATGCCGCCACATCGACTAGTTAGTAGTGAATCAAAATCCTGCGTTATTAAATTAAACTGATATATATCGATTTTTAAGTTCTACAGCACTCTGTCAAAGATAGTTATGTGGAAATTAATCATAATAGATTATGTAGGTATCTACCGGTAGCTTAAGAAATCTACAATAATTTAAAGATGGATTTTATTATACCGCGTACTTTTTCAGAATTAATTTAATGAATGCAAGTAATAGAAATGAAAATAACATTATGCGTTTGAGGTCAAAGAGTAGGTAATGTATTCAGCATCGTGAACAGATACAGTCATCACAGGGGTGGGCGTCTAACGGTAGCCACTATCTCCGAGGTCTTTAAGAATTGGAAATAATTTGAACTAAAAAAAATAGGACCGTGCTAAAAATATGAACCTAATTTTGAATAGCGAAGTGTAGAAATCTATGGGGAAAGTTATTCTTTAAATACAATGGTTATGTCACTAGCTGGATATGGCGAAATTAAAAAGTAATGTAAAGTTTTTTTTTAGGCAGTATCTTATTTGAATTACGAATGTTAATAACAGTATAAAATTACACGGTAATTAGGCACTACACGCGTTTCGCAGTTTGCCTTACCAGTTGTTTACAATAGAGTCACGTTGCTGTTGAGATGCACTCTACACGGCTATCCATCCGGAACAACAAAAGCTGCATAATCATAAAAAAATGTATAATAAGATGTAAGTATATCAATGACGTAGATATATGCATGTATAATATACCTAATATGTAAATTTACTGTAGCTAATCAATTTTCTTAGCTAAATAGCGACCATGTTTATTGCATTATTAGTTATCCCAATTACGACTGTTAAATTGTTGCTTTGTAAAATAAAGATGTATGGATTTGTATGAAGTGGACTTTATACAGTTAAACTAAGATCTATTGTCTAAATTGTAAATGAACGAAATTAGGCAAAGACAGTGTGTCATATGCACATTTCGTTTTTGTTATACCTAATGTCAATAGGTAGGTACCTACTACGCCTATAGACACAAGGAGAGAAATAATGGTAGTAATTGTCTAGCTATTAACAAAAAAAAATTATAAGACTGATAAGAGCATCTAGGGGAATAGTGAATGCACCACAACGCAGAGTTCGAGGCTATAGGCAAACAGATCACAATTTGAAATTTCAAGCTAATACACAGCACTTCTGTCTATCCTTATATGACGAATACATATACCTGGGCCTATATATATCGGACTTACGTAATCACCCACAGTCCGATTATGTAAGTCCGATTTCGAGAAAGAGATTACTCGTCGAATCGAACTCGGCTGGGCAGCGTTCGGGAAGCTGCAACATATCTTCTCGTCCGCACTACTGCAGTATCTCAAGACCAAAGTCTTTGACCAGTGATGACATACGGGGCAGAGACGTAGTCGCTAACTATGGGTCTTGTCAGAAGGCTCAAGCTCAGAGGGCGATGGAGCGAGCTATGTTAGGCGTCTCCCGCGATCGTTTGAGAAACGAATAAATCGGCAGACAAATCAAGGTAACTGACGTGGCTCGCAGAGTTGTTTCTCTGAAGTGACAATGGGCAGGACACATAGCTCGCAGAACTAACTGTTGGGACAGAAAGGTTCTGGATTAGCAACCACAAACCAGAAGGCGCAACGTGGGCAGACCCTTCAAAACAAGGTTGACCGACGACTTTATAAAGGTGGCGGGCAACCGATGGATAAGGGTCGCGAACGACCGGCCACGGTGGCGATAAGTGGGGGAGGCCTATGTCCAACAGTGAACGTCTTTTTGCAGAAATGATGAATTAAATTTTAAAGGTACTTATATAAAGTCTACATTATAACACAAAAAAGTAAAGTATGTTTAACAATTTCAAATAGTGGTGCACCTAGGTCCTGGACCCAGCCTAGGAGAGGATCATGATCTTCATGACCCTTCCCTGAATCCGCTATTGCACGCATCAATACTACCCTCGCATCTCGATCCTCGACCTTTTTGTCTCTCACCCCATTGTACCTACGCAGTCAGCAACAGCTTGGTTGGGTTTTCTTAACATTGTTTTGGCAATACTTAGAAAACACAGACATGTCTTTTGTTTACAGCTTCCACTTAAGAGTATCATCAGGTATGCTTGTTTACCCCTGACGTTATATAAAAAACCCCCGGATCGAGCCCTTATCCACCTTTTTAGCCTAATAATAGAAATAATAATTTGATATTCTAAATGATAGCTAAATTTATTTGAGTGCGATTGCGTATCTCACGCAAAAATGTTAGTAATAGAAGTAAACATGATATCGCTTACATGAAGGAAATCAGATACCACACAGAAAACATTAAGTCTTGAAGGGGCGTGGGAAATAACAGAAAACTGTCATCTCAAGGTAAATTATGTATGTAGGTATCTACGTAACGTCAGAAATAAGTCTGACTATATGTTTTCGATGTAGGAACATGATAGAGTTAAGAGGCGAAATTTAAAAAAAGATGGAAATAAATATTATTAAGTACCAATTTATTGTTTAATATTTTGAGGCGTTTCTGAATTTGTGAATTTAATGTGTGTCACGACAGCAGTTTAATTTCTGTGATTTTACTTTTATATATTATGTGGAAGTATTCCGCTTGCTCTACTTATTAAGATAACAGTAACTTTCAAACCATTATTTATTTATTAATTGAAACAAAAATAATATGAGCTAACAGTAAAAAACCAAGACGCCTAATGTAACGACGCATAAATACTTGATATTACAGCACCAACAGCTCATAGCTTAAAATGTCACGTAATGCCGGCGCGTAATTAAAATATCTTTTGTTAAAAGGTGTGATCCCTAACTTTGCGCTTTGTTACGGGCATGCTTGGCTCCTATGTTATATTTATGACAGTTAAAGTCAATATGTAAGAGACATATGTTTGTTAATTGAAGTGCCACTCACTGATGATAGATATAAGTGTTATCTCTGAGGCACGTGCCTGTAATGTCAACACAGATGGTGTTTTGTGTCGTCACGGGGAAATGCATAGTGGGCACTATGCACTATCTTTACATGCGATCTAAACAAGTCAACGTTAGAGTTTGAACAATATTTTTTGTTTATGTAAAAATATATCTTCAGACTTTGACCTGGAAGGGTAAAAAGACTTGTTTAAATGTTGCGTTTCGCTTACAATTTTCTTAAGTGAGCCTGACATTATAATTGTGTGTCACTTTTAATTTTTGCTTGATAATTAGGATTTCTTAATGGGACACACCAGGTTATAGTTTCTAGTATTCTTTGCAACCTGAGTAAATGGCATAGTTTGAATTCTAAACAAGAGACTATAAGGAAAAAAGAAACCTAAAACTTTCAGTTTCTTTTTTCAGGTGTGTGTAGGCCTTGAATCATGCAAAAATGAGGGGCAAAATATGCACACATAATATTGGAATCTTGGCCTTATCTGAAATATTAAATGATCTAGAACTTTCATTCGATCAGATAGTAAGTTTGTAGAACAAGGCAAACATCTCGACGACAGTCTTTTTATAGTTCTCATATTCAAATGTAAATGTTATAAAATTGTTACAAAGTAAACATAATGAATATCCCTTTAATAGCAGATAATCCAAATAATAGCCTGCAAAAATATAGTTTTTTCATGTAAGAGTTGCTGGCATCGGGGGTATATACATCGGGGTTCCTCCTGCGCTGGTACGAATTTTCAAAATAATAGTAAACAAACACCTATACCTGTTATAGTTACCTATAATGCAGAGAACCTGCCGGTATCCAGGTATTTGTCAAGTTCAACACTGTTATACTTTTAATACACACATTAATATTCACCGTTGTCAACATAACGTTAGCTTGGATTTAAGCCAAAACATCTCACGAAGAATTATATTATGATCGGTATTTAGTCGAATTATGTAAAGATATTTTTAAAAACAAATTGATTCTTTGTATATTTAAATGGTTCATTTAGTTCATAGTGTAGGTGTTTCTGCCTGACTTCAGTAACTGACGATAACATGTTGTAAGGTAGGTACTATTGAGGAATACGTTACTTGTCTAAAGCTAAACTTCTATCAGAAAAGATGAGGCAGAAAAATGGTACTATGATACATTCATATACCAAATGGATAAAATATAAATGCAATACAATATCCACTTAGAAAACAATAACAAAACTTTGCCTTTGCTCTTACTTAGTCAACATCTTTGCAGGTGTAGGTATTATATTATTTATTGGATTACTATACGATGCAGCACTTCTACAAAAACAACTTATGCTGTCAGTCGTGCAAATTATTTGAATTGGCCGTTTCAATTTATTTAATTTTTTTTTTATTAAAATAGGCATGAAAATTAATACGTAACGTATGCATAAATTTTCGAATAAGCACGTAGATACTTTAACTTCTTGTAAGTATTTATAAAATTTAAAAACGGAAAACAGACGTTAGATGTTAGTGCCTTACATTATTACCTACCTATTTTAAAATATACCTTACTATGTTTTCCCACCTTTATTCCGATCAAAGTTCACCAAGTGCGTAAATGATTGCATGAAGACGGATGCAGAATGGAACCGGACCGTAAATCGAAACAATTTAATTGACTAAACTTCACAAGCCTTTAAAATATCCCCAGGGCCGCTTACTGCAACAAAATTCACTTTACTTTGCGGCTAGCGTTTGTCAAAATATTTTTCTACTTAGAAGGTTACATCGAATCAAAATATAAGTTACACAATCACCCTAGACTAGAATGGTTAGTAAATATAGTTAGACTGATCCAAAACATCGTGCTCGGTTCCACGCTGTATCTCATTGAGTCGAACACACCTGTGTTTGTGAACCGCTAATTGAATATTGATAGTAATGAATAGTAGAGGTAACGCAAATACGTAAGTACTGACACAGACATGTTTTTAAACTTGCAGTATATACACGGTGATTGTAATGATTTGAATAGGTAGTTACTTTGAGAACTTTTGGACTGTGGACATAATGATCCTTACCTCAAAACACTACTGTTCTGAGGTCTCTACCATTGTTCCGTAGCATCTAACATGCGTATTAAATGATGTGATAATTGATAATGCAAATTCAAGATTAGGGTTTAGTTTTAAGATTTTTGATTATTTTCGTAAGTACTTTATAAATGACTTTTCATTAAGAACTCTAACTAATCTTCTTGTGAATAATAATACCTATATAATTTATGTTTTACATTTTTATTAAATACAATTACGAAATTTTTTTCTGTATACAATATTTTAAAAAAAAAATCTGTAAAAAATATGCCACGGTACACTATTTTTGGAAAAGTGTTATTCCATGGTCCTGGTCGCCAGATTTTTACAGATTTTTGAGGTTAATAATCATCATAAATCATTCAAAGTAAATTAACAGATTGTACGATACATATATTATAAATTATAATACATAGCAGGAACTTACTCATTTTTTAAATTAGTCGATAAAGTACGAAGCGATAATTCTGTTTTGTTTTCTTGTTATAAACGTTTTAATATCGTAGGCGTTTGTCTTGAGCCTAAATTGTACGTAAACATAACTTCGGTTGTTTTCCAATTGAGAACACAAGTAATTCTGTGTTAGTATTGCGGTATGTAATCAGAATTGTAATCTGACACAGATGTACACAGCGTGTTTAGAGTATGTAGGACAATAAGCGCCAGTGCAAATAAACTTCTCAACCGTATGGCTGGACAGGACATCCCAATAGAGTCGACATAAAGTTATTTGTTTAAGTTTAGTGTCGTCCCACGTAGTATTCTGGGACCAATTAGAATATTATAGCTCAGGCATTGTCCACTTTGGCTTATGTGTAGTACGGTACCATCTTTATAACTTATATATGCTCGAATATGAATGTTTGGTTTTCTTCATGAATGTTCAATTAACGTTAAAGTTCGCATTTCTTAGTTTGTTCTTAACTATACTAGCTTCCCAGTGCAGTGCGGTTTCCCTCGAGTTATGCTCTGCTCCCGTCGCTCGTAGCGTGATACGACGGGAGCAGAACAGTAAGCAAAGACGCGGGTGAAACCGCGCCGCGGATAGCTAGTATTAGTATAAAATAGATTGATTCTGTGATGGTGGAGTATGTACCTATAAATATACACACGAATAGCTACATAATGCATTGATAACTACATACTGAGACTGTCGACGTAGTGTATTTAAGACAAGCTGCCCGCGGCGCGTTTTCGTTCGCGTCATTGCTTTCTGCTCTTATCCCGTCGTCAGTAGCGTGATAGCCTATAACCTTCCTCGAGAACTATCATACGCAAAAATAATTATTCAAATCTGACTAGTGCTTCCAAAGATTAGCGCATTTTAGCAAACAAACAAAAAAACTCTTCCGCTTTATATAATAGTACAGATAACATCGCTACTTTTAAAGAGAGCCTATGCGTGCGTAAATAAAGATTAATTTTGTCATTATTATATAGACAATCATGTAATCATGTAGCAAGGTATGAATGTAATAAGTAAGTCATAATATGTGATATGTATGTCCTAGCATTTCAGTTTGGGTATATCTATAAAAATAAATGATGGATGTTCTAAAAAAAATTTAAATAATAATATTTTAAAATGTTTTTTGTGCTTCTCGAACATGCCACATAAGTTTTATCGAATTGCTAAAATGAAATGTCCTAGTTCTTTCGTTTCTTATCACAAATTGGAGTATTAACGGATGGATTTGTCTTTAACTATTATTATAATCACTAAACAATGCATGATCATTATCACAATTTGGTGAATCATCTAGCTATAAACAAGGTATATCCGGTTTTTGATAAAAAGTAATGTTTGTCTTTATACATTAGTAATCAAATGAAGCCTGTTTGAAGTAAATAAGGTTGTAAGAGTTCTCTATCGCCAAATAAACATATCAACTGCTTAAAGTAGATAACCTGTCTAGAAAATAACTACTTCTAAATATAAACGATCATTAAATTCTAGTACTCAATTACTGTCATAGATGACATAATCAGCGTATCTTGTTTTATAGAGCCTACCAATATAACTCCTTTCAGCTTCAACGTGTCACTCAGTGGATTCCAAAATGGTTTCCCATAAAGCATACACCTCACTATAAGGCTGTGACAAGTAGTATGAAATATAAGGTAGTAGAATAAAATAGATATTTTATAAATATATGTTATTCTGCTACAGATACATCAAAAATGAACAAGATCTGATATGAAGGTTATGTACATGATTCTATGATAGTAGTTACCTAAGCTATGCAAATTTAGTAATATCTTTCAGTAAACATTTCTATAACATGCTACTTTTGTTTGTTAATTTCCTTTGAAGGTGTTTAAATGAATCATAGCTTGCGAATGATGATTTCATTAGCTCGTACTCTATAACTTGATGTCAAGTGATCGTGGTCATTCATAAACGCAATCGAATTATGTCAGTGCGGGGAAAATATACGCATGACATTGCTTCCTCTATTAACACATCATAAAATTATGAATGGTTTCTATTACATCAGTGATTGTAATGTTAAGTAACCATATTACAGATTATTATTGACGGTTGTATAAAAACTTGTATAGAATCTTCTGTTGTATTAACAGTTTACGAGTACATGTTATTTTAGTAGTGTAAATTTTTGTTGAATATTTTTGTAATTTAACTTGTAATTTTGTTTCTGTAAATTAATAATCGTTGCCAGACTATAAATGCCTGATACAGATGCCATGGCTATTTGTTTTTATCTTTGAACACTGTTGAGGAATACCTTTCTGTAATTATTTTTATGGTTCCGTACCTAAAAGATAAAACGGGGCCCTATTATTAAGAATCCGCTGCCCGTCTATCAATAGGCTGTATTTCGTGAACGGTACATAATGTAATAGTTAGATATTAAAAATTAAAAATTAGAGTAAAATAAATATTTAGAAGGGCTCTTGTACAACAAACGTGATTATTTTGATTGTTTTTGCTCGATGTTGATAACGGCAACAGGTAGACGCTTAAAATATTCACAGAATATTTAGTTATATACTTATTTACTTTAAAAATAAATAATTAAATTAAAATAAAACAAATTTATTCCGTACAACCAACGTGATTTTTTTATAGAGAGAGTTTTTATAGATAATGGTACGGAAAGGTTAGTGGGTACATGTGCATTATTATAATTTACTGACTATTATTAGGTAATATATAATTCATCATGCCCATTTACAAAGTAGGTAGTAGTAGACCTGAGTCTAGTTCCTCTGTGTCTGTTTTACTATTTTCACGCTCATTTATGAACAGTACATGGAACAATGAATTGACTAAGTACTTTGCGATCTATTTCTAGACTCCTCAGTCCTAAATTGGTACCGATTGTCGTGGGAAACCTACATTTCATTTGTTTCAAGCCTACTCTCGTAAATAATGATCAAATATGGAAATAACTAAATGTACTGAAGCCCTAGACAAGTGGTATTGATTTCTATTCTATACATAGAATAGAAATCTATGCCACTTGTCTAAGGCCTCTGTTTACACACAAATTGCATCTTTTACCTGTTTAGTGTGTTTATGTACGTTTCGAGGTAATTGAGTCATACTACTAATGATTTATATCGAAATAATATGAACTCATGTTGCACAAATTTCTACAGAAAATTTTAGATTACCTGAAAAAGGAGACATTTTGGTTCTTAAAGTTGTTTCACTATCGCGTGATTCATAGAGTTACTCAACTTTTAGGTTGAATAATGTTTGAATAGTTAGTAATCTTAAAGTACGATATTAACTTCTTAGTAGACTGAGTCTTCATTGTGTGACCTAGCACGTTGCATTTTGTGTGTCATTACATTCTTTACTCTAGGTTTATTCAATGAAGATTAGGTATGTTGAATATATTCAGTACAAAATATCCCAAACAGTTCTAACTCTTCTAGTTTAATCTTGATAGTATATCAATAAAATTTTTGGGAGTCGTTCCATGAAAGACCAATCTTAATTGACATGCATCGTGGCATTCTGCTGCTATGGTGACCTGCGCAAAGGTGGTGATCGGGAACTAAACTGTATAGAACCAAACGGTAGACACAATAAATATTGTACCTACCGTTTGGTCCGAGAAGCTACAGATTCCACTGAAAAAGTGGCATTAGAGAGTACGGTAGTAGATCCACGATTTCAGCATGAATGGGCCGGATCGTCCGGGGAAGTACTACCCTCTCATAGAAGATCGACTTAAGAGTAGTAGTATCCGTACTACTGCGTTTCGTTCGGTGAATGAGAGCGCCGGAGGCCTAATTTCCCCCCTTTCCTCTTTCCTCACGTCCCTCATTCCCTTCCCCTAACCCCATTCCCAGCCGCCATAGTGGAGGCCACCATACCAGCAGTTTAAGACGATGGCTTTTGGTATAGTTGCCGCCACTTCTGGATTCCACTGACTGCTTACCATCAGGCGGGGTGGAGTCACTTTGGTAGGCTATAATATAAAAAAAAAAAAAAAAAAAAACTTACGTTTTTACTTACTTACTTATTTTATTATATGGAGGCTTTGATCACAATCGGTAATTTGTGTCTTGTTGTTTGATAACATAAAACGCAATATTTTTTTTATGTCAACAATATGATCCTTACCTAAAATCCGAAATCTTGTCTAGACGCATCAAGCATACGATAGGAAACTATTTTCTAAGAATTTTTTCCCTTCGTTCCAGTTGGATTCTTATCAAGTTTATATGTGATATGTTTTTGAGAATGGCGCCGACGTAATGGTTAATATGTACCTACGTACCTACCTAATAAGTTGACTAGTAATAGGTATACATTGCAGGATTGAATGCTACCAAGCAAGTAGAAAAAAAAAAGCTTTTTTTTATCAGTTAGCATTAGGTAAGTCACTTTTTTTTTTTTTTTTATACGGCTAAGGTGACAAACAAGCATACGGCCCGCCTGATGGTAAGCAGTTACCGTAGCCTATGGACGCTTGCAACACCAGGAGCATCACTAGCGCGTTGTCGACCCTGTTAAAAACCTTTTAACTCCTTTCTTGAAGAACTCCATGTTGTAGTCTCTCGGGAAAACCTCGACGGGGAGCTCATTCCACAACCTTATCGTACGAGGGAGAAAGTTTCTCTGAAACCTCACTGTACGGGACCTAAGAGGTTCTAAGGTGTGAGGATGAACTCCCAGCCGATGGCGGGAGGTGCGATGATAAAAAGTGACTAACTTTACAAAGAAAATAAGCTTTAACCGAAATATAGACGAGTAACATTTTTAAGCCCGGTTTCCACTGCGAAAGGGTAATGTGCGGAAAATGGTTAGGCGGAACGGACTCCTTTTTAATGAAATAGGTTTGCGTTTCCACCAACGAAGAGTTGGTCATTTGATTTCCACTGCAAAATGAAACTAGATAGAGAAATGAGCGGACTGAGCTGAACGGAAAATGAGAAATGAAAAACGAATTGATAATTTCCACAGAGAACGAGTTCAGTTGAAGTTTTGAGCTGGTTGCGTGTGGTCGTGTTGTTGCGATGTTATCGAGTGACACGGAATCGAGTGATGACAGTGATTATTTATACAGAAAAAAGAAACACGTATTGTTTTATCTTATGCAAAGAAAAAAACGCGCCAAACGAAGATTTTGGCTGTGCCAGCATATTAAAGAACGTAAATTAAAAGGGGAATTTAGGCTGTTTTATGATTTAGACAACGAAAAATTTAAGAATTATTACAGGGTTACTAGAGAACAATTTCAAGAACTTTTGTCATTTGTGGAGGTTGATATTTTGAAACAAAACACCAACTTAAGGAAAGCTATTTCACCTCAAGAAAAGCTAGCTGTGTGCCTCAGGTAAGAAATAAAACATTGTTAATAGGTAATTATTTTAGACTTTACTCAGAAATAAAACAAATCAGTAAAATAATGAAAAAGAACATTATGCTTAGTTATCATAATCATGTAACGGGGATGGCTCAAATCTTCCCGAGCTACTGTATCCGTGGTATGTCGTATTATTAGAACCTGACGCTGCTGCTTCCGGTAGTGTGTATACGTAATTGGCAGAACGTGATGATCCTGCTACTGCTGCCGGCAAGTTATTGTTTACAGGGTCTCTCGACGTAGTGTATCCGTAATTAGCAGAACGTGATGATGCTGCTGCTGCCGGCAAGGTATTGTTTACTGAGTCTGGTGTAACACAAGTACTATAATTTTCTAGTTCTTCCTCGGCGTCACTAACGATTAGAAATATTTTTTTCTTAACGCGATTTTGCATCCACATAGGCATCGTTTTTATGGTGATCGCCATACTTTCTAAAAACAAATCAATGGCACCTTTTTCTTGTGTATTTGTCATTGCGCGTCTTAAATCTCTTCCTTCTTGTCTTTTTTGGTGATTTTCCTCCATTTCTTTCAGTAATTCTATAAAATCTCCATCTGCGGTCCGCTTCCTTGTCTGAGTTTTACCTCCTTGTGGTGCACTAGCCTCCGTATTATTGATTGTATCGTTGGTTGGATCTACAGATATTTCTGAATTATTAGTATCTTCGTCATCTTGCGCTATGGAGGTTTCAGGTGTTGCCGATGATCGTATATCTGTAGAATTTAAATTGGTAGACCTACTACGATTTTTCATATATGGAAGTAAAAATTCCATCAATTCCGCATATCTCCAAGTATTGAGGTTTGTAGCTGCCTGCCCAGATCTGGTGGCTTTCATTCTCTTTAAACTGTCTCTATGGTTATCCCTTAACTTTTTCCACTCGGATTTCGCATCCTGGACTGAAACAATAAAGATAATTAGGTTCCGGTACTTAGTTTCGAATGACGCTGTAGCGACTGACTTTTTCTTAACTTGCTATCGTTAAGCAAGTTAAAAAAAACAGGTTCAAGCGATTTATGCAAACACCGGATTTTAATGAAGGAGCAATGTTAGCCAGCGTGAATGTGAGAAAAAACAAACTAAATTTTAAATGTCAATAAGGTCGAAAATCGCTTGAACCTGTTTTTTTTTGACTTGCTTAACGATAGCAAGTTAAAAAAAAAGGTTCAAGCGATTTTCGACCCTTCACCCCACTCCATTCCAGTCCAGTCGTCCATTCCATTCCATTCCATGGTAATAAACACATTACCCTCCTTTGCGTCGCGCAATCGGGTAAAAAGTGTCGTGACAACTTTTGGTCTTAATTTTTTCCGTCTAGCTTCCTTTCGCAACGCGCGATAAGGAACTTCGTTCCAAAAAGTTTATAATTTATTAATATTATTATATTTTGTTTCAGATTTCTAGCAACAGGCGACGCATTCAAAACAATAGCCTACAATTATCGCATGAGCACACCAACTGTTTCAAGGATAGTACACGATACTTGTATTGCAATTTGGAAAAAATTACAGCCTATTTATTTGAAAGAACCCAAAAGGCAAGATTGGGAAAATATAGCAGAAGCTTTTGAAAATATATGGCACTTTAAAAATTGCCTTGGTGCCATTGATGGTAAACACGTAGCGATTAAATGTCCTCCACATTCGGGAAGTCAATTTTACAACTACAAAAAATATTATTCCGTAGTATTACTAGGGGTTGTTGATGCACACAAACGTTTCATAATCATTGATGTTGGATCGATGGGGCGTTTCAGTGACGGTGGTATTTTTAATGGTAGCGTGTTTGGAAAAAAAATGATTAATAACCAATTAAATTTACCGGACAACCGTCATTTAGATGAAAGTAGTTCAGTCAGAGTACCTTATGTATTTATAGGTGACAAGGCCTTTGCTTTACGTAAAAATTTACTGAGACCATATTCAAACGTAATAAATGATAGACCGAAAAGAATATTTAACTATCGACTCAGCAGAGCTCGAAATGTTGTAGAGAATGCATTCGGTATTTTATCCGCTAGATGGCGTGTTTATCGGCGACCACTAGAATGCAAACTTGAGACGGTCGATCATATAATAAAAGCAACTTGCGTGTTGCATAATTATTTATCTGTACAATTATCGTCACTACCCACATCGGCTGCAGATTATCAAAATGACAATTATAATAATCCACGACCCAACAACATGACCTTTGATAGACTGCGAGCTACACGAGAAGCTTTTAATGTACGTAACATATATTGCGATTATTTTAACAATTCCGGTAGAATAGCCAGTCAAGATTCACTTGTTTCATAAAATAAATTCAATTAAAAAGACACTTACTGTTTTTTATTTCAGCCAAATTTACATCATCAACTATAGATTTCCATGCCGCTTCTTTTATATCTATGTTTCGGTATTCTTTAATTGATACATTCCACAAACATGGGTATTGTCGTACAGCTTCTATAAATCGCTCCATTTCAAACCAAAACAACACGTGTTACTCGACTGCCATAACAAACAACAATGCGGTGATGCGAGCGCCAGCCGGCGCGTAGCTGCGGGAGGCGAGAAGCGCGGGGGGCAGACAGCGAGCGAGTCCGTTCTGAACTAGTCGGTGCAGGCCTTGCGCAGCGGACTCTTTTCAATTTCTTTTTACTCGCTCAATCCGCCCCGCTCACCACTTTCTGTGTGGAAACGCTACTATGTAAATTGTAATTGCGAGTTGAGCGGAGTCCGTAAGTACTCCGCTCCGCTCCCTAGAACTGAGCGAGCTCATTTCTACTCTTTCTACACGCTCGGCTCTTTCCGTCCGACTATTTGTTGGTGGAAATACAAGTATGCAGTTTGCGTTTGCGAGTTTAACGAAGTCATTAATGGGTCCGTTCCGCTCGCGGTGGAAACCGGGCTTTAGACTACATTTCCATTTTCAGTTTTTAGTAGGTAGGTATTAGGTCTTTAAATAAATTAAACCTACAATACAAAATTGTTTATTATAGTTACTCCAAAAAAATACTTAATATAATTTGTCCATCGATTTCTTTGTATTTTCTAATCAGATTATGATTTGTTTTGTTAGTTATGATCCAGTTTTGTGTGACTTGCCGATAAGTAAATACATGATGTGATGAAGTAATGAAGTAAAAATAAATATCGCGTAACCGATAAAGGAGACAGAAGTTACACTTGCGAATTAGCTAACTAAAGTGGGAAGGTCCTAACATGACGAGATGACCGATTAAACTGGAAAGTTTTCGAATAAATTATAACCTGAATGAAAACAGTCTCTTCTCCCAACCAGACTCTTTGGATATCGATCAATGAGATATGCTCATCAGTGGTCGTCTAAAATCTGAGTTTGTGAATAAATGTGTGATCTCCGACTTTTTACAAATACATTCGGATTGACTTACAGTCTAAACTTTCAGCCCAAAGACTAAAATCAAATAATTAGACGCGACTATCTCGAACAACATTGATATTCCATGCTTAGACCAGTAGTCAAGACTTTAGGACTTTGCCCCTGGACAGTGAAGTCGTTTTTTGTTAGATGTTCACGATCGACGGTCTTATTCTACTCATCGAGGCGCGGAATGATATGGAAAACCCATTGTTAGTTTAGAATACTGTCATCCAACCACGAACTGACCGCAACAAATGCATGACCTCGAAGATCTATAAGCTCTTGGTGGCTGTGACTTAGCTTTGAGCTGTTAGTTGATATAATACCTAATAAGTTGACCTATAATACGTAGGCATAGGTGTACTACCTATTACCAAACTGCATACTCAAAGGCTCTTTTCATATAAAAGGTGAGAATTGGGCACTACATTTTCTCAAGGCGGAATGATATTTTTTTCTTGAATTATAAACAGAGGTACATTCATAAATATCATCTTTGTACGAAACAGCTAGTTTCAAAAATAAACTAGTAGTAGGTATAAAAACTGTTTCAACATTGGTATTTAGGGCACATAAACAGGCCGATTGTCTCCCCCAAGAGAACTCGTGTGGAAATTTGAGAGGATTTAGAACATATTTAAATCTACCTACTACCAATATGAGTAAAGGTGTACCTAACACCTTCTTTGCCTTGACAAGTACGATGTTCAAATAAATTGTAGATTTTAGTTAGGTACCTAATCTTAGACTACTACTGCCTAAAGTAGCCAAGGCAAGTTGTTAAATCCATGATGGAACTCATAACATAAAGATTTGTAGTAGCATGAGGCTCTTTGAAGAGATAATAAGCACATGCGATAACGCAAAAGAATAATAAATGTCGAACAAAAAGATTTTTCGATAGGTAAGTACTTATCTTTTTTCTGGCATCATAGATAATTCTAGTTTCAATAACCTATCTCTAAAGATATCTCCAAAGAGCTTAGCACTCTGTTGCGCAAGCCTTAGTTGGGTACCTACTAACGTGTCACTGGAAAAGACGTCAACACAGTAATTTCTTTATTTACATTAGGTACCCAATATCAAGCTGTTTTCCCGAAGGCGTAAACAGATGCGTGTTTGTACCCACGTTTTGCAATTACCACCTATCATTCGTATTTTCCTAACATTATTATCCTTAGTTGCCTTGTAAGACATCCAAAGACACATTTATCTATGAGACACTTCCACGAGCTAAGTAACAGCCATAAGACCAATCGATCTGTCAAATAAGGCATACCTATTGCAGCCAATGAATGGGTTACCGTATAATAAAAGTTTAAACCATAAAATGTGATATAAAAATCGAATACCTCTGTAGAAAACAGATGTTTCTTTAAGTTCCTAGAATTAAGTTTAAGTCGAGAAATACATTTTAGGATCATTTTTAGTTACGACGCTCTCTTTTCAGTATACACTACTTACTTACAAACCACGCTCTACTCTAAAATAGATAGATAATAATTTCCATTTTGAATTGTCACCCTGACAAAAAAATATTTATCTAATGCGTCAATACTTGTTTACCTATGGTGCAGCCCAAGATCAGGTTAATGTTTTGTTGGTATATTGCGTGTTCTGTTCTAACTCAGGCGCTCTGAAGTTGGCGCGAGTCGCGTCGCAAGTAAACGGTTTTTGGGACTAAATGGTGACAGAAGATGAGGGGTTACGGGGCCGATCTAAGCGACATGCGTAGAACTCCGAAGAAACCAACTTCTATATATTATCTACTTTACTCTGTGCTTCAGAACGCCCGATTTAGAATGCGCGATCTCTATTTCCGTTTCTTACGTCATACATAACTTTACTAGTAACTAATCTTATTTTTATGTCAAATTACAATCAATTCGTCATAATATTACGGGTATTGATTAAGATTGTTACCTCACTGCCACGTTCTAACACAATATCTATATCTTATCTTTTGGGTCGTTCGTGTAGGCCAGAGGACTTCGACATACCTATATTTTTGTCACTAATTGAAATGACGTCAAAAACTCTAAACCTAAACTTAAACTTAACCAGAATATCATTGCTTATTTTGACTTCATATATTTTTATTTATTATCAGCCTGAAGACGTCCACTGGTAGTACATGGCCTCTTCCAAGTCCTTGGCGATTAAGGTGATATTTAGTAGGTACACAGGTAACGTTGCTATGCGTTATCTGGCATTCCCTTAGTCGCCTCATAACCACACGGACATAGTAAAAAAATAGTTTATTGTTATGTATATCGGTCATATTATTATGTTCGTTGTGCTATGCTAGAATATATTATGTATCTGTCGCAGGAAAATTGTATTAATTCGCCGTTTACAATCTTCCTCGGCATATAGCAATGTGTAGGTACACGGAATTGGGGAAATTTAAACTAGTTTGCACGTACCCTGCGTGGTGGCCGGGAAAGAATGGTTCCAACCTTCTCTGTCCGTGGGTGTCGTACAAGGCTACTGAGGACAAAATGATGACAGTACATCAGCCTACCGAATAACGGCGGTTAAACCGTTAAAAAACGGGTGGTAGATAATCAGCTTATCACAGGACGGGCAGCAGCGCCCTGTGATAAAGCTACCACCACTGCGATCGCCAACCCAACTGCCAACTACCCCGACGATGAGGTCGAGGCTATGTATGAGGACATTTCCAGAGTTATACATGCCTCTAGGACCCAATACACTGTTATCATGGGGGACTTCAACGCGAAGCTGGATATACAAAGCGGTAACGAGTTTAGAGTGGGACAGTTTGGATTTGGATCCAGGAATCCCCGGGGCCAAATGCTGGCTAACTTCATGGAGAAGGAGGGCCTCTTTCTGATGACCTCTTTCTTCAAGAAGCACGTTAGCACAAATGGACCTGAATGCTTGCGACATATCTAAATTATTTGCCATAAATCTTTTAATGCATAATATGAATCAATAACTATAAACTGAATAAAGGTTTATGTCGCATATAGGACAGATATCATTTAAATTTTATAATGCCATTGTAAACTCTGTGAACAATTAATGAACTACAGTGGTTTATCGCTACAATATTACAATTAAAACTGTCATGTTAGTAGAGACTGAGAGGGTTGGGGCCATTACTACTTGGTCAGCACACGGATAATGACTGAACCCTTTCATGATCACTACTTAACTGTAGACACAATAGATGTTTTATTGTTTTCAAGGCCTTATTCGTTTATTGTCCCATAAAGTGATGAGTTAACATTAACCTATCTACTGAAGCGAATATAATTTCTAAATATAAAAAAAAAATATTTTCGTACTTATGTATAATAAAATAATATAAGCTTAATTAAATTTATTAGTTAATAGCATAGTGTTATTGAATAGATACAAAGTTTAATCATTTAGTCATGCAACGTAAATTTGAACGCCTGACAAATAAAATAATGCAAAATGTGGTGCGCGCGTGCAGTCTAGACGTGAGTAGCGAGGTGAATTGAGGCGCTGCCGCTAAACAACGACTCACCAGTACAGTACTCAGCAATATACTTTATGTCGTACTATTACTCCTTGAGCCGCTTCTAAAATCATTGTAGTAGATATCATTCAATTTTTACTCTAGCAACAAAATACAGAGGTAGAAGCAGGCAGAGAACAAATAAATTATAATTAATCAATAACCTTCTCGCTATGTCTAAACTACTCTGTAAGTTCGTGAGTAGCGGTTATATGTACCACTTCATATTTGATTGCACCGCTTGCTCGTCTGCCTGAAAAACAACCTCAGAATTATTATACTATACTTTCCTTTTAGGTTCCATGAATATCTAAGTGTATATAATATTTATTGTTAATCATAACTTGAGTTTAACTTTATTGAACGATTTTTGACGTTGATAATGTCAAAACAAACCTAATTTTATACGTTCAGCTGTAATTAATTAGATATTTTTCCTCTGATTTAAAAAGGAATGTTTTTTCACATGCTCACTGAGTTGAGTGTGATTAACATGCGATGAAAGAAAGACGTTCCAGAACATTTAGGTCGAAGCGTGCTCAGCTTAAACGAATTCGTAATTCGGTTAATACCCACGCTCTCCTGCAAACCGGACATGTCAGTCTTACGCGGACTTAGGGAAATTAAATAAAGAGGAAATATGACACTAGCTACTTGCAACAAATTTTGTGTACCTAGCTTTACAGTGTTGTGTATGTGTGACGCCAGTCAGTCGTTAGGTCCTTTACGAGATTTGTTCAGACTTAACAATGTAGGAACAAACCTAATTTTACGTTACGTGTCGTTTTACAACAATGGATGATTTAACAAATGTAATAATTTATCGTGTTGACAGATATTTTACAAATCGAAGCTAAATTGTTTTACCTACGCTCGTTTGTACAAAGGCCTTCTGAAACCACCATGTATTTTTAGCTTTCGTGGCTGTTAAATCTTGATTTAACTATTTTGGATCACTTCAACGAAAATAAGTGATTTTATTATAGTATTTACCAATTTGTATATGTATCTAGAAATTTAACCCAATTATTCAATTTGAATCCAATGGTTCTAAGGTTTCATAAGCATGTGTACGCAATTGTTTTGGTTTTAGTACTTTCTTACACAACAAGCAAGTAAATTAGCCATTATTTTTGAAGTTTTGTTTAATTTAAACAAGCTTTGACTATTCCTTTGTTCGGTGTATTAACTTCTAAGTATGACTACACACTAAAGACATTTTTAAAGTATTCATTTGTTACATTCAGTCATTTCATTCGTTTTTGAATATAGAAGTATTTTGTAAATGTTTTTAAAAACTTTGGTCATACTCATAAGCTTGCAAAGACGTATAATACGTCGTACATTTGCGTATCAAACAGCTTCGTTCAATATTTGTACGAGCCCAATATTTATAAGCACACCTAATTTACTTATTCGAGCAGAAGCATTCGGTTGTTGTAAATTTGTATTTATTCTAAACGGGTAGAGTTGATTCTTAACTTACATACCTACTAATATTTAATATTTATACTGAACAAGTGTTTATACTGCTGGTTTATTCCATAATTCGGATAACATCTGCATGAGAGCATACAAGAAATTGTTGAAATACAGTTTGTGGAAATAAAATTCGATCAGTTTGCTGATTCCGCAACGTGTAAAAATCTGAAAATATCATAATCCATTAGTGCGTGTGGTCTGTAATATAAACCATTCCATCTATTCCTGTAGGTCTATTTCAAAATGTTATCTGCTATATTAGACGAATATATAGGGCTATAGGGCGAAATGCGACAAATATGCGAAGTTAAAGTTAAACGGACATACTCTTGGAACAATTACCAAGAAAGATAATGTCGGTTATTATAAGTCTGTGCAATTTCCGTACGTGTGTGTCTCTTTAAATTCTGTCTAGACTTACGGATGTAACAACAAATTGGTATTAGCTGTTGCCGAGTGAAATGACAAGCAAACGTTATTACCTACTAGCGTTTACGATGAAACTTGCAACCTACCTACCTACCTAGTGATAGAGTAGTGTAGCGATAGCGTGGTGTGATTTATCTTTCTTTTTTATCACATTTTCCTATCTAGAATATGAAACTACCCCATTTCTGCCTTGTGGGTGCAGCAGGCGATTAAATCGTATCGTAAATATGTAACGCTGCTGCCCGTAAGGTACCTACCTACCTGGTATTTATCCTCTTCCTCGTCGACACTGAAGAGGAATGGGATGTGATGAGGGGATATTCTAGATCGAAGACCACAAATAGCCAATTATATTTATTTAAATAAAAATTGCACAATATATACTTATATATAATTATCACCACACCGGGTGTCAAACTGTAAGCTGCCGACCCTTTTAAATTTTCTTCAGGATTATGTTTTTGATCTGACCTGGTTCGGACCAGGTGAGATCAAAAACATAATCCTATCTATCAAGTCAAATGCGATCGGCTACGATGGCATCAGCCGTCGTATGATATTGATGGTACTTGACTATCTCATTCCACCATTGTCCCATATTATCAACTTCTCCCTAAGCTCTAATACGTTCCCTTCCTTGTGGCTTAAAGCCTTTGTTTTCCCCTTGTCCAAAATATCCAACCCTTCTCTTCCCCAACATTTTCGACTAATCTCTATCCTCCCTTACGTTTCTAAAGTCCTCGAGGCCTGTGTTCACAAGCAGTTATCTCGGTTTGTGTTTCACAATAATATCCTTAGTCCTCTACAGTCTGGTTTTCGTCCTGGACACAGTACTACCTCAGCCCTCCTAAAAGTGACTGGCGACATCAGAGCAGGTATGGAGAACGGCAAAGTCACCGTGTTGGCTTTTATCGACTTTTCTAACGCCTTCTGTACCGTCAGTCACGAAATCCTTCTGTCTATCCTTGCCCATAATATGATCCCATCTGATGCACTGGATTGGTTCTCAACATATCTTAGGGGACGCCAGCAGTCTGTCCGCCGAGATGAGTCATCATCTAACTGGTGTGCCCTTGACTCTGGTGTTCCTCAAGGCGGTATACTTTCTCCGTTACTATTTTCAATTTTTAATAACCTTCTTACTCCCAATCTTCAATGTGCGTATCATCTTTATGTTGATGACTTGCAGTTGTATTCACAAGCAAGCACAATGGACATATCGCAAGCCATCACCAACTTAAATAGTGATCTTGAGACTATTAAAAGTTGGTCCAAAAGGTTTGGCTTGTTTGATAATCCAAACAAATGCCAAGCCATTATAGTTGGCAGTCACCGCATGATGGACAGATTGGACACACATAATTTGCCTCCACTCACCTATGACAATCTGTCCATACCTTACTGTTCAGTCGTTAAGGACCTTGGCTTGCTTATAAACACCTCCTTTGATTGGCGGGCTCAGGCTACCTGTGTCAGTCAGAGAGTCACTGGAACACTTCGGGCCTTTTATTGTCTGAAGAATTTCCTCCCTTCTAAGACAAAGACGATGCTTGTGCAGAATTTAATCCTTCCTGTAATTGACTATGGTGATGTGTGCTATTTTGACCTGAATGCAGATCTACTCAACAAATATGACCGTCTTCTTTATAACTGCATTCGATTAATTTTTAACCTTAGCAAGTATGATCACGTGTCTACTTACCGTTCTGAATTAAAATGGTTACCAATTCGTCAACGCCGTAGCATGCGTGCTCTCACCACTCTCTATTCCATTCTCAACTCACCCTCAGCTCCTTCATACTTAACTCTTTACTTTCAATTCTTGTGCTCCACTCATGACAGGAACTTACGCTCTTTCAATAACCTTCTCCTTGCATGTCATTCTCATAAATCTGGATTTGTCGACTCTTCCTTTATTATCCAGGCAGTGCGTCTTTGGAACGACCTTCCTGTTGAGGTCAGGATGGCTACTAATCGTTTTCGGTTTAAGCTGAAAGTTCGGGCTCTCCTCTTTGAGAAATTGTTGGAGTTATCACGTTAATGTCTCTTTACTCATCATATTTATAGTGTATTTATGTATTTATGTATACTTGTATTTATGTATACATGTATTTATGTATATATGTATTTATATATATATTTATTTATTTATATTTATCTGTATTATAATATTTAAGTATTCACTGTTTATTTTCTTTATGGTTAAACTTTATTTTTATACTTTTAATTTAGATCATAACTATTTTAGATTTGTATCATTCTGCTTCAATAATTGCACCTACTTTGCTTATCTCTGCATCACCTAAGGTTGACTGGTAGAGAATGCTTATAGCATTAAGTCCGCTTCAGTACCTATGTGCATGAAGTTTAATAAATAAATAAAATAAATAATATATATATATATTATTTATTTTATATTATTATTCAGACCGGAATTACAAAATTTATAGTGGATTGAAAACATACATAATAAACAGCAGATGTTCAGATCAGGAAATCTTACCGGAATAACTATTTTACAACAATTCTAATTTCCGACATCCTGATTAATAATTTTGTATCCTCAAGTCATTAAAACAACATTATACAAGTACGATAGTTATGTTAGCATTAATTAATCTTATAAACAAACTGAAGAAAAAGAATTAAGCTGACCACGAATTAAGATGAGCTAATTGTAACCTCTAAAGGTTTAAATAAGATTGACACGGCTTATTAAGATGATCAATGAAACGACCTCGGTTCATTGTTATGTGTTAGAGGCAACCCGATTAATATTAGACTCTTCAGCCTAGACCACACGTATAGTGGTGACAAGTCAATGAGATAATTGTCTGTCAGGCTGTTTATATTTAAACAACAGTAATAATAGTACTAGACCGTTATTATCACACTGAATGAAGAAGCCACTTCGCACACAGAGAGAACATGAGCATTCATCATCAATCATCATCACATCAGCCAAAAGACATAGAAAGAATGCCTATTTGTGTGAAAGACCATGCAAGTAGGTATATGTATCTACTATAAAATATATCACGAATAATAAGAAAAATAGCACATGTCAAATGAAACTACAATGATCTATTGTTTGGCACACAGCTGTTCTCTCACTTCACTGTAAGTACAGTTTCTGCATGCATACCTAAATACTTCGATGTTTCATACTGACATATACTAATATACATATAAAGCGGCAGATTTTGTTTGTTTGTTTGAACGCGTTAATCTCTAGAACTACCACTCAGCTTTAAAAAAATATTTTTGCGTATGATAGCTCAGTTCTCGAGGAAGGTTATAGGCTATTTAACATCACGCTAATGGCGACGGGAGCAGAGCAGTAAGGAAAGACGCGGGTGAAACCGCGCTGCGGCAAGCTAGTATTATATATTTACATGTCTTGCACGTAATATAGCTAATAACTTTGTAACCAACTACATGGCTACACCAGTCTTAATAAATATTCAGACCTCTCTGTAGCTTTATGACTATTTTAAAGCGTCGTTACATAATAATAATGCAGTTGACAATAACATTTACAATTTTACGGTAGTAGATTCTTGCTAGTTTCAGCATGAATGGATCGCATCGATCTGGGAAGTATTACCCTCTTATACATGCTTTTTATGTAACGACGCGCGACGGCTCTCTATGGCGCTCTCACTCACCGAACGTAACACTCTGTGAGTGGTGAGAGAGAGCGCCAGCTGCAGCCCAATTATCTCCTCGGTATCTTCTTTTTCTTTTTTCTTACCTTATCCCTTCTCCCTACATGGTCGGTAACGGCTTAGTTGTGTTTTCTAAGCATTATTTCAGTCTGCAATGTTTACAAAACATAGCCATGTTCATAGGTTACGGTTACCATTTACGAATACGAACCTGATGGGCCCGTATACTTGTTTGCCACCTAACTTGTACTTTAAAAGTAGGTAGGAATATACTAGTTATTTTTTATCGACATAAAGCTATCTCACTTCTCCCGTGTTAGGACGAAAACTGAAGAAGGGATGGGCGGTGAGGCGAAATGTAAGCGATCTGCGACAGCAAACATTAGAAAGTGACATTATCGCCACATAATAAAGGAATTATGAAAGTTTGGCTCTGACTAATTGAGCCATTCATTAAAGGAACTGTTGACCTAAATGTGTCTTTTTTTCGTTCCTTAAACTTGTTTTGGCAGGTGTTAAACTTCTGTAGATGACCTAAAAGTCATCTCAAGTAAATTTCTGTTATGCAGATGTCTGGTATTCTACCACACCTCGTTCCATCTGTTGACCATACAAATTGCCTACTAAATTTTATTGGATAACGACGTGGGAAAATAGAATAAACGATCATTAATCTGCAATAAAATACACGTTGGTATTTTACATTTTCTCTTAAATATCCATGATCAAACGCAACCTTTAGATGTTTATACACTTGTTTAGTTCATTCGTGTTGCGTAAACAAACAAACTATCCATCAGTGAACCGGTATACCTACTACGATTTGGTAATGTTAAGTACTATGTATTTTGTGATAATGAGCGACGATTTATTCAACCTCTGTAGTATGTCTTCAAATTCATAAACATGGTTAGCATTCAAAAACGTTTTTATTACTTTTCATGTCTACAAATGAATTTGGCCGTTTGCATAGTCGTCGTAAGATAAAGATTTAATACCTATATATTTTATTTTTATAATAATAAAGATAATATTTAATTTGTTGTTGTCATTGGCGACAAAGAAGCCCTTTCGGACCATCAGGTTAAATTCGCGTAAAGTTCAAACAATTTTGGTCTTTTGTTTTTCAAAGCAGCATTAATTTATTATTTAGTCTGAAATAATATGCTACATACCTAACCTAAGTACTCTCAAGGAGGGAGCCCAGTAGCCAAAATTCGTTTCTATTTTGAAATCTAAACGATATTGAAGATTTTATTGTCAAATAGCATCGGAAAACACAATATATCTCACAAGTAATACATACTTAATATACCTAGTTTATTAAATTAGATTGTTGCGATTGCCAGTCAATCTATTTATTTAAAATTTAAAAGACTTTT
This sequence comes from Parascotia fuliginaria, assembly GCA_963082885.1. Classification (NCBI taxonomy): domain Eukaryota; kingdom Metazoa; phylum Arthropoda; class Insecta; order Lepidoptera; family Erebidae; genus Parascotia; species Parascotia fuliginaria. The sequence goes on along the minus strand of OY720174.1, from coordinate 7,482,614 downwards.
AATATTGATATGGACATTATTTATGATGTTGTTAGGTTAGCTAATTACTTATGTAAAGACTCCCTGTACGGGCTAAATAAATTAACCGACCTGGAATTACATGGATCTCATAACTTTTTACGGTAGGAGAACTAAGTTGTGAGACTTGGTTTTTTGTTACAAGATGTTTTTGCATTTATTTTTCTGCATTCTTAAGTAAAGAACTTTAATTATCCAAATCTCATATTACATTATGCACACAATACGTTTAAACCATGCAAAGATTTCCTTCATAGTTTCATTTTTTATAACTAGGAACGTGTATTGAAACAAAACTTTTCCTCAACTTTTCAGTTCCAAAAAGTATCGTTAGTATTAACGTAGATACGTAACGTAGAACCAATGGATTCTCGTAATAGGGTCGTTAAACTATTTATAGATAGGAGCCACGCGTGAACTAAATATTGTTCTAAAAATATAAATATTCTTTTCATAAATGATATGAATTGCGGCACAATTGGATAGGTACATATTCGTAAATATTTTGTTTAATTATTTTTTAGAGCTAGCGATCTTATTGTGGGCGGCTACTCATGATTATCTCGATCTATTTCGCTCTATTTATAGATAGATACACGATGTTGATTCATATTGTAATAGTATAAAATGTTTGATCTAAATTTTTTTGAGGTTGATTGTTTTATAAACATCAATTTTTAGTTCGAGATTAAAAATGCGTGTGTTTACTGACACGCCGTGTGATATTTGATGTGAATGTACGGTCTATTCGACTTTGAACCACTCCTTGCCCGTGATATGGTTGATTTGTCCGGTGAACCAGACCACAGGGAATTCTATCACCTGGGTGATGAGATTTTGAATTTGTATAGTACCTACACGTTGTGGAAATTTTCAACTACCTACATGAAAACAATTGCCGTGATTAAACAGACTACTTCGATATTGTGGTAACTCAAGCCAAAAGCTAATAAATTGATATTAATGAAATGCATAATGCAATGTATACTGCCTAACTATGCTCATGACATTGCCGAGGTCTATGAGCGCGTTTATCACTTAACACTAGTGAGCTATTTGTCATAATATATTATGAACTAATACTCACCACAAAATTTGTCGACAAGTTAGGATTATGACCTATAATACTTCTTAAATCCGAGTCTGCTCTCACGAGTCATTTTGATTCTCGTTTTTAAAATTCAGTAGTAAACAAAATAGTTTCGCCATGTCCGTCTGTCCGTCCGTGCGCGGCCGGGAGGCCTAATCGTTGTATTTGAATGTGATTTTTTTTTTTAGTAATAGTCTATCTATAACATTAATTTAAAAGGTAAACCATCACGGCTTTTTAGGTTAACGAGTTATAATCAATTAGCTTTTGATTTTATGTCTGTGCAATTAACTTATAAAATATATTAACATACATACTTACAATAGATCAGCTGTTCAGTCTAATAAGGATTTAGATAAGTCTAATAAGGTCTGATCTCACCAATAGATGGCGCTGATCGATTTTATAGATTTTCTGAATCGCGGTGTTAAAATTTTCCTGCGATAGTTATGTACCTACTAGAGAACATTTTAAGTACTTATATTTCTTTTTTTTAGTAAAGTAGCTAAATCTTTGCTACAGTAAAATCATTTACTACTATAGAAAAAGGTGGGTGGTAACTGGTAAATATGTGTTGTGTGATACTGATATGTGAGCCTGTTTATTTTTTTTTAATAAATAAAGGAAAGTCACTTTTTATAGGGTACCTATGCATATTGCCGATTGCGCACTTTACCAGGTTTTTTAGGTATGTATGTTTCACCCGCGTCTTTGTTTACTGCTTTGCTCCCGTCGCCAGTAGCCCTGTTGTTACATAGCCTAGCTCCAATTTTATAGTATCTACACTCAAATAATTAGACAAAAACAAGAAGATGATGTCAAATACTATATTATAATGTAAATTTACATGTTGAAACAAAATAAACGTGTAGAGAATGCTAGACAGTGTAATGTATCACCTGGCGGCCCTTCGCTCGACACAAAATTATCACTATTACGTAATGAGACAATTAAATTATATAAACGATGATGATTATGTCTGTGTCGTCATTATGTGGGTTTATGTCTAGTATAAGTATTGTCGCAATAAATTAAGAGATCCCCAGTCCGTTAACCGTTGTAGGTATAGTTTGCATTAATTACAATTCAGATGGTCAGCTTAATTTATAAATTTGTTCAATGTCACTTTATCAGTTCAGTTAATACAATTTTATCATTAAGTATTCAATGTTTCAACCGCCATTGGTTGAAAGCCTATACTTTCTACTACCGGATACTTGTCTCTCCCAAAAGTATTGGAATATTTTCTAATAATTGCCATGCTCGGAAGTTTTGACGATCGAAATGAGACACGTCTTATCACGCGACGGTGATGATACCAGTTCTATATTAGACGATTTTCCTGGCGCCTTCTTATGTGATAGTTTAATCACCGACTGACTGCACGAGTTAAGGTAGGGTTAGACGAGATCGGTGTTTCCCGACTACCTACCCGTTTTTAGCGTACGCTCACGTAATCTAGTAAACTAGGATGTGCAAAATTTAGGACTACTAGCATATTCAGTAATCATGGTTGTATTTCAAAACGTCTGTTAACCCGAATTTTCTTTAACAACATACTCCGTCTTCGTCACGTTTTATTCGATAACTGTATATTTCGAGTAGGTAGGTTATCTTTTCTTATTAGACATTAGGCTTTTTTAGGTTCTTAGTGATTATTAAAAGAAAATAAGAAATACTTTCTTTTCTTAACTTTTTCGTTGGTACATGTTGTTTTTGTTCTCTGGAGAAGTACTTTCATCCTCCATAAAATTTGAACTATAGATTCGAAGAACAAAAATTATAACTGTGAGCAATATAGGTTGGTACCTACTCGTAGTGTTGGGTGTGATCTTGATATATCGACTCTCTTATAGTAGTATAAAACAAACTTGAATATTTTTTGTAATTTAAATCTTTTAAAATGGTTGTAAAATTTATACTTACTATATAGAATTTTGTTATATTGAATATTTCAATAAATTTATGTCTTTATGTATGTATTTTTTGCTAAATGCCTCTCGTTCACGTTCTTATGTTGAGTTATATTTACCAATGATATCATACTATGAAGTTCATTACTATTACTAAACAAATATTTTAGACTTGAACAAAATTCTAAATATAATAATTTAGTCAGTGTGCTCAGTTAAACGTGAGAATATCGCGTAATCCGTGATGCTACCATTGGTATAATCAGTAAATAAACATACCTACCTCATAACATAACTAATAATATAATGGGATCATAGCATTGCGTTTTCTTCTTTCCTCGAAACTCCTAAGCTCCACGCTAATATACTTAGTAACTACCTACTATTATTTATTCTGTGCTAATAGTAAGAAATTCTCGACAGAAAAACCCAATACAACTTTGCCTGACTCGGGATTAAACATGAAACCTCTGCTTAACAGTCCGTACACAGTATTACTGAACTATCAAAGTAGCGTATCTATATTATTATGTAGTGCAAAGTAAATTTGTTATTAATTTATTTTCATTCCTGCGAAAATCCAAACTATCACGTTTTTACGAAACGCTTGCTATTGGTAGGAAAAAAACATTTAAATTAAGTTTCGTTTATTGTAAACGTTCTATGAGTCACCAGCGAAGTATGTTTGCTAATAAAAGTAACAGCAGATTACATTCAAATCCTCAAGTTTGAATAGCTTCGAGATCCACTTTTTGGGTGCGGTTTTCTAAACTGCATGCCAGTCTCATCACTAACTATGAGTCGTTAGATAAATTTATTTACCGTCTGACGTCAGGCATCATTGACCCCACGACGCACGTACGGTGTTGTTGCTGCTGATGCCGTACCTACCTATGTCTACTTTAATCAATTGAGAAACACGAGTAGAATTTAAGATATTGTGGTAAGAGTAGGTACCTGCCTATTTAGCGGTATCTACTTGCTTAGTACCTACTTCTCTCCATATTCGGGATCCAATAGAAGTGACGTCATGATATGGCGTAACAGAATATGGAGATGGGTTTTGTTTTTGTTATTCATTTAAATACCTAAGTAGCTTGATAGATAAGTACAGATTAGATTACTAAAATGGTGGTATTTTCATTTTAGGGTAGACGTCAGGAGACACATAGGTGACCAAAAAGTTTTTGTCATCTTACGCCCGGGTACACTAGAGTGTCATCTATAGGCAGTTATACAAATCAGCTTTATACGGTTATAATAAAGATCTTTTTTGCATATAGTCTAGTATTTAAGACGCGGAACTAAACGTAGATGGCGCCTATATATACAAACACTACATTTCTTTTTGTTCTGATTTTATACGTCAGTTTGAAGTTGAGTGATTTTGTGTGTGCGTTACGCTGAGGATTGTCCGCAATAATGTCGTAATTTCTTTTTTCATAATACTTAAATCGTATAGTGTATTATACCAAAACTTTTCTAAAGATTTGCTCCTTCTAATGATGTAAAAAAATCATAGTTTTATTTGCATTATGGTTGAAAAATTATTTGATTACTTTAGAGATGGTCCATCGTATGTCAAATGGCTGCAAATTTTTGGTGATAAAACCTAAGTGAACACATATTTTGTGATTAAATTAATGTCATTACTTGAATTATTTTATGTAGATTAAGTGTAATAAATGTTTTTAATACAATCCACAGTGTTATATGCAGATTCAAAGTAAGTAAATAAATCGATAGAATGCGCTCACGCAATGGACACTGGAGTGTCTTTGGACGATTACGTGTAAAAGGTCTGTGCAGACGAGATATTGGTGTCGGATTTTGTGTTCTAAATATTATTTTGTTTTCTTCTTTTACATGTCTGTTTATATTAATGCACAACAATGTAACAACTTTTTTACCTATAGGGTATTAATTTAATTCACTAAAATAGTAAAGTAGAACTGCAAAATAATTTAAGTAACTTTAGAAAATCAAAGAAAGTATCTCGTCTGCACAGCCCAGGGCGGCCATTTTGCACATTCAGACATCTCGCGATTGCATCGAAAATCACGATAACCAGACCTCTTTTGTTTAATTTATCAAAAATAGTTATGATGCATAGAGCATAAATGTTTTGATCTCGTTTTAAAGCAAATATAGTCTAGTTTCTTTTACCATAGTTAAAACTGTTGCAGATTGCATGGTGTTTTTACAAAAAACCAATAATGTTGACATATGAGGAAAAATATCTAGATATCTAATGTTCTCCATTTATTTTAAATTTTTCAATCTGGGCTTGGAGACTATACTTTAAATAATCATATTGTCTATACATAAAGCTATACTACGGTATTTTTAATTTTAATATAGGTCGTGTAACTTCCTTTTGACAAACGTTTTTGTCGGTAGACATACCGAGCGATTTCTAGCGCGAAATTAAACACTTTCATCGTGACGTTTCTGTGCATTGACGGTTCGCGGCGTGGACGTTTGAGTGGGTAAGTAATAATTAAAAACGTTTTTCGAAGTTGGACGAAATGCGACTTGAACAAAATACTACGAAGCCATTATTTTGTAGTTACTGACAAAAAAACCAGAGTATTTTATTTATACCCCTTTCACACATTAAATTTAATTAGATATATTTATATATTGTCACGCACATTTTCATTACAGGCCAGACCCAGTGCAACAATGTAAGACAATTTATAAAGTTATTTATTTTTAAAATTCTGTATCCAAAAGACTAGAGTTCTACTACATACTGTAGTTAGTAACATATAGTTTGTTGTATGCATGACAAACATAATGGTTGGTACACAAAATATAGGCCCTTAGTCGAGATATATAAATTCAATTTACCTTTTTTTACGGAGTTTTATAGGAAAAGATAATTTATTTCAACTACAACGGAATTTTACTTACATAGTAGAAAAATATATGTATAAATATAGGTACGCCCCACGGCTTTGCTCGCGCCTAAAATGTGGTTGGTCTTCCTCGGGAACCAGACCGATTTTCGGGATGTAAAGTAGCCTATGTCCGTCTCCGGCACCTAATTTATCTATCTACACACCAATTTTCATCGAAATTGGTTGAGCCGTTTAGGCGCTTTGTGATAACAAACACACACGCACACACATACAAACTTTTGCATTTATAATATTAATAGGTTGTCCAATAACATTTTATACAGAGAAATACATAGGACAACTACTACCCATTATCAAGAAACCGCTACAAATATAGCTGAAACTTTTAAACATGTCTGTACTAATTGCTATGATAAGAATTTTACAATGTTTTTTACACATTTCCTGTATAAATTCACCTGAAGTTTTTGCACTGGTAGAGGCACAATTTCGAGAACAGTTTTTTGGTATATAAATAAGAAAATATATTACGTTTTCAATGAGTGGTATAAAATGTGGACGCTATCGTAACGCTAACCTCAAAATTTTAAAAAGATTTAGTTTAAGATCTCTGTTTCTGTATAAGCAATCATTATGAGATTTCGTGTATCGAAGGCACTATTTAAGAAAAGTTTTATATAACAAATTGATAGCCTTACTAAAAGTATTTTTCGAGTTCAACGTCTGGACGTCATCATAACGCGTTATGCTGTCGTCTGTCAACATTACTTTATTTTTCTAAAATAAGAGATTTTTTCTAAAATAAACGTAGTTTAAGTTACTCCTTATTACATTAGCTACCTGCCAATAAAAGTCCCGTCAAAATCGGTCCAGCCATTTCAGGGATTAGCCGGAACAAACAGACAGATTCATATACATGTAGTACAAAACGGTTATTTCAATATTACAAACAGACACTCCAATTTTATTATATTTATACTTAGTTTATGTCGCAGACAAATTGAAAAAAAAAACCCGTTTACATACTGCCTCAGCCATTTGTAAACGGTCGTTGTCATCAGTGGTAGCGGTAATAAGCCGAAGGCAGATTGGGTTAGCTTAGTTTAGAACTGTGACCCCCCCTCCCCCCCAACGGGGTTCTCGCCTTGTCGCGGCGGGGGGGCTTAGTAGCCGTGGTTACCAAGGACCACGGTGAACCAAGAGGAACCCCAAGGAGGCGCCGCTCCTCTCGGCTTTGCCGGTAAGCCCACGATGGAGCGGCTCTGGTGGGTTGCGGTGCTGTTTGGGCGGCACCGCAACTGGGTCGGGCTGCAGTGTTGCTTCGGCGACACTGCGGCTGAGGAGTGGCGGGGCCGCGGCGGGAGAGGAGTGCCGTTATAACGGTGCGCCGCCCTCCCTACCTTCCGCGGCCTCGGCGGGGCCGCAACCGCCAGATTGCGGACGCGGTGGGGCCGCAGGGGAAGAGGAGTGTCGGTATTGCGATGCGCCGTTCTCCCTATCCTCTGCGGCCGAGTTGGCCTGCGGGCGGCGATCGGGCAGTCGCCGCCCGAACAGCACGGGCCTGAGACGGCAGTGCGCGGGCACGCGCCTCTCGAAGGAGGGGGGGCTAGGCCCCTAAATCGGACGGGGCCCGTCGGGGTCGCGGATGAATGCGCAAGCGACTCCCGTGACCCCGACACTCTGGCCGTCTGGAGGAACAGCGTGGGTTTTAGTCGGTATGCTGGCCGCGCTTTGAGTGCGGTCGGAGATTCCGACATAACCCCCGCCTTGCCCGGGCGAGTGCGTATGCGTAATGCATTTCCCAAGTATAAAAAAAAAAAAAAAAAAAAAAAGAACTGTGACCCCCTGCATACGAGCCGAACAAAGCGAGCCGCGGCCGGCGAGTGTTATAAACGAATTATATTTGTTGTAAAACTAGTTTAAACATCCCAAATTAGGTAAGTATACACATTGCTGACCTAACATATCCGGCGTTATGTAATATGCCGAGGCAGATTTTAAACGGCCTATTAATACAATTTGCCTATGGATGCATGGATGTCTAACGCCGCCGGACTGATTTTTTTGACGGTAAGCTAAACTGCAAGTTAACTTGATGATGAGGTTTTATAATCCAGGACTGGTTAATTTATTAGCTAACTGAAAACTATAAAATGTGGATTTTTAACTTAAGTGACACATTTAAATATTATGATGAGTTGTATACACTATGTAGGTCAGCCAAAGTTCCACACATGGTATGATCCACTCAAGAATTAGGACAATTTAATTACTTTATTGAAATAAAATCTACTTTCGTTGTTCAATTCATTTTACCAACTCAGGAACTTATAAAATGTTTTATTTTATTTAATCACCAAGAATTTAATAAATAAATGAAAGTGAAAGTATTGATACAATTTGCCAATTTGTTGGAAATCTGGAAAGTGGTCTAGCTTAATTTGGATTTATATAGTATAAAAAAAATAGAAAGTAGATTTTATTTTGTTTTAAGTACGTACCTACCTACTTTAATTAAACAAATAGTGCAGAGGTTGCGATTCTAATTCTAATAACTAAAAAACTGAATAAAATAATCCTACTAAGTACTAATTCTATTTTTTTTCGTGGGTAATTCTATTTTAATACTATTATTAAAATAGAAATAACTACGAAAAAAAATCGTCCGCCCTCGTTTCGCTTCATAGCAATAGTGACGTATTGCATTACTCAGATTTACAAAGGCGCTAAAAATATTAAAATTTTAAAATTGACTAAATATATATGTTAACATAATAAAATATAGCCTATGTTACCCGTCCTATTTGTAGCTTTTTAAAGGCGAAAGATTTTTTTAAATCGGTCACGTAGGTTTTGAGTTAAATCGGAACAAACAAATAAACACAACACCAAATCCTTTTTCTTTATAATATTAGTTTAAATTTATAATTTTTTTTTTTTTTAATCATAATAAAGTAGGATTGTTTTCGACAATATTTTATTTTACGTTTGGAAGATTAAATAATGCCGTATTGATATTATACAACTTGCGTACCTCATATTTTACAGCCAGTAAAAATCCACAAAAACAAAAGAAAAAGGAAAAAGACGCGGAATAATAATTTTGTGTCTAAACCAATGAGTAGGTATCTAATACGAAAACATAAAACAAAAAGAAAATATTTCCAAGACACTGTTTGGCAAGTTTTCAAAGCCGTAGGTACCGAGGTACATATATATTTTTTTTATTTATTATACGAATCTTTGTGAATACATAATGTTGTGCTTTGCCAAAAACCTCATGGATTTATCGGTTGGTATCTGGTGGCTATACACCTTAATTTTAAAAATATATAATCTATACTTACTATTATATAAGGCGGAAGAGTTTGTTTGTTTATCTAGAATCAAATAGTAAGCAAAGACGCGGGTGAAACTGCGATGCGGAAAGCTAGTACATAGGGTTTATTCCCATCTTCCCCCGAATGTATTCCACCGAATGGGGGAAAATGAGAATTTTCGTGTCATCTTCCCCCGAACTTGAAATCGGGGGAAGTTGGAAAGTAAAAGTTTTATTTTTCCCGAAATATTTTTAATAATTAATTTTGTTTTGTGCCACCGCATTTATTTATTTTAAATACAAAAGAATAATAATGAGACTGATTCAAATGTTTACTATATAGTTAATTGTGTGAAAAAAACATAATACAAAAAGAGTTGGATTTCGCAACATTTTCTAATAGGTATATCGTAACACTGATTTTAATATAGATGAATATTATTATTAATGTTTGACATTTGATTGTTAGATTGATAATTTTAAATTAGAGGAATTGCTAGATAAAGTAGTATATTTTGTGTATTACTAATTGTAAAACGAAAAAATGCTGTATTATTTGTTTTCTATAAAATTGGTAATCTTAATTTTGTTTTATTAATTACTGTAAAAAATCATGTCAAGGTATTTTATTCAAACCATACTTGAATGCGGTGGCACAAAAGAAAATTAATTATTCAAAATATTTTGGGGGAAAGACATTCGGGGGAAGATGAGAATAAACCGTATATAGATATACTTACTAGCTTTTCGCGGCGGTAAGGCAGTGTCTATTTATGATTGCCTTAAGATCAGGCAGGCAATATTTGCTTACAGGCACACATCTGAATTTTCACACGAACGAAGTCGCGGGTAACAGCTAGTTACAATATATAATTAGTATTTAAAAATCCTGATACTGTGCGTATCAGGATTACTATGGTGATCTTTGACGTTACATAGTACCTATATGTTTTGTTTACCTACGATTCCTGCCTCTTGATCCTGAATTAGTGATGCAATTTAGTGGTGTAGACTCTGTAATATACCTACCTATAGTTTTAATTTTCTTAGATGTAGTATGCAAACCGGCATTTCATGTTGTTATTATTATTATGTAGTGCGCTAATTCAAAAAGGGGGCCGAGGAGATAATCGAATCTTTTCCGTACTTACATAGATATTTGTTTACTCTAAACCTATGAATTGTGTCAATCATCACTATGATTAATGATAACATTGACTTCTAACGTGTCAATCAAACGCTTATCATAAATCTACAAAGTATTATGTACTTTCTCGGTGTCGATTTAGGAAGCGTTTCTCTTGTTTGACAGTTTTACTCGTATTTTAATGTATATACTTAATACACTTTTAGTGTTTCAGGCTTCAATTTCAGGTGCATTTATTCAGATGAATCATATAAGTATGTATGTCAAAATTTACATAGATTTACGTACAACGTTACGACTGTGATTAGTTGATTACGTCTACTTAAATAGATGCGCAAATAAGTAGAATATTATTAATATTAGTTGGTAACTTTTTAAACAAAGATAATAGCATTGTTTAAATAACAAGAAAGTATTATTTTTTATTGTAATATCTACCAGGAGGCATGGCATGTACACCTGTTTAGAAACATGACACATGTATCAGCCACCTTTGACATTTTTGTAATTAGTGAGACCTTATTGTATTAAGCCAGATTGTAATATTAAGTACTCCTTAACACAACAATGGCGTATTGCTTCTTCATAAATCTAATAATTACACTTAATGTAATACACACAGTGTTTTAAAAAAGTTAGTAAAATGCAAAGATATCAGCTCAAGGTTGTCTTTATTGTGTTAAATGATAAAGTAAATACCCTTGAGTGCTGCGAAGTGGGGTTTTCGTAGCCTACTAGCTGGTACCATCTTACTATTTACTTAATATAATCTTGTCTATATATTTTGAACTCTACGAGTATTATTTAAAAGTACATATTAACATATTACTAGATTCGATTTATTCATCTGTAACTTACTTTAAACTACACTGGTATGTTAAAATTTAATATGTTAACACTCGCGTTACAGCGGCTTAACATATCGACAAATATGATAGTACTTATACCTAGATAAAGTTAAATAGCAAAATCGATGCCGTAGCTTGAGCTACTTTAGTTACTTAAACAATTCATGTTGCCGACGCCACGTATAATATAAACATTTTACGACAGGTCGCTCGTGTTGGAATGGCGTATGCACTCCATGCACTTAAAGTAATGAAACTGTCTTAAATAAATTTTATATTATATCCTGGACAAACTTATTGAATAACGGATAACAGCGAAACACTAAAAGTAGAAATAGTTGTGATTAACGACATAGTCATCAATATTTGCTTTAACAATACACGACACTATACATCACTAGCTTGTAAGTACGCTAAACACAAATGATCGATCGCTAACAATCTTAACACGGAGATGATTTCATTGACACGATGACGATTTTTAACGTTGTTATATCTACTGCTGTGGTTTTATTGATATTAAATTATCTTCATACCGAGCATGTTGCCATTTACTGTGCCGGTAAATAGCAACAGATGGTTGCTATATGGGCACATAGCTAGACGATGTATTTGTACACCTCTGTCTGGTATGTTATGTTATAATTTATTTTTATTATATTAATAAAATGTTGTCTAGTTTCCATGAACTTTCGTCTTTTTCCAAAATGTACCAGGCCATTTCTACCTATTAGTTTTATACTGCAACAACTAAAATTTGTTTTTATCATTGGCACGATTATCAAAGTCACAAATGTATAGGTAATTTGAATTCGAACCACCAAGAATTACGTACCTACTAGAGGAATACAAAAATCAATATTAAAATATCAACTACCTGTTGAATCAAATAAAAGCAATCAATCTGCTTACAGGTGTGATTTTTTTAAGTGCAAACTTTTATTTTGAGACTATTTTCAATTGTTATAAGTGATTGAGAAACTAACCTACGGTGTGACCTAAAACTGGGACGAACTCACAGTGGTAGTAAGCGAAACGAACTATTGCAACCACCAATGAAATCTTGCATTAACTCGGAACAGTCGAAGTTATTTCGGGAAATCGTCTGGACTCACTCCAAAAAGCTGAGGGAGTTTAGAATCAAAATCACTCGGTCACTTTCCTCGTTGAGTCAATGACATGCGTGAGTAACTTTGTCAAATCCAGAAAGTCCGATTTTGTAAGAGTAGGTACGGTGTAATTTCAGAGAAACTCCTATATTTATATTTTCAAGTATAGAATGACGTATGTATTTTTAATTTGATGTGAAAAAGTGTGGGTGCGTTCGAGAAAATAGTATGGGTAGAATTGATGATTCAATTCGGATAAATAGCCCAGACAAAGTAAAAGCAGAGAACGTTTCTTGAATTTAAATACGACTTATGACTCAAATATTTGTAAGAACATATTGTAAACATCAAGTTGCATGTTTTAAAGTAAAGAACTGGGTATAGTTACTTACTTAAAATTTATACACGTAACTTCAAATAATATTGAAGCTAATACGCAAGAAATTTGAGATACCAACATAACAATGCTCACATTAATGCAATTAAGGTCTTAATGTCATGATATCCGAGTCAATACTCAAATTTAAATTAAGGTAAATATTATATAGAGTCTAGTTGTGGATGCCTTTCTGGAGTGGATGAAAAAAACCAGTAGGCAGGTAATCAAACAAATATTGGAACCTTAAAAATACGCACTTTGGTATAAAATCAGCAGTTACCCAGTTATATAGTATGCCATTAGCATATTAAAATTGTCACCGTTATTTTTATAATTAAGCATCTGTTATGATTTCATAATCGGTAGGTAGGTATACCTGATACTATAACTAAAATTGTAAGTATAAATAATACAATAAGTAAATGAAGAATAAAGAGTTTTCTATTCTATTCTAATTATTCCGACAAAAAAGAGACATTATAATTCATTACAATAAGTACAAATATGTTAAACGGAAAGTAAAAGGTAGGTTAGTTCTTACACTACACAGCAAGGAAAAGTAGGTTATCTGACCTGAATGGTCGAGCTAAATAAAAAAGTAAGTACTTGCTTTCAGTTAACGTATATAATCTGTTCCACACTTTAATATTTAATAAATAATAATAAAGTTCGTAATGTCCTTACGTTATTCGATAATTTCATATTATGATATTATCTTTATTGGAAATTGAAATTACTAATTTGAAATCTTAATTTGTTTTGTTTTTATCTATGGTAGAGTCCTCGGTAGTCATAATATATGCACATTAGATCATCACAGAACCAGTCCCGTAACCTTTAAGTACAACGCTACTGGACGTTTTTAAAATGTATTATATATAAAGTTACAAAAGTTATTGATAGTTAGTTGCATACAGCACACATGTTTTCCTTGAGTGTCTTGACATTGTTATAAAACGTCTACTTGAGGTCAACCCTAGATAACAAGTATAAAAATTATGTTCTTTATTTATGTTTACTCGGCCAGAGGGCCTAATAGAATAGAAATCTATGCCACTTGTCTAGGGCCTCAGTTTATTCTTCAATAAACATGGTTAAACCTAAGAGTAAGCTTTTTTAAATTGAATCCTTAGATATAATCTGCAGTCATACCATATAGGTATTTAACTATACGTTCATATGTAAAAAAATGCACAACGTGCATTATTAGTTTGTGTAAGTATTAATTCTATCTTCTAGTAAAATTACTTGCAATAATAACAAATCCCGATCAATATACTAAACCAAAATATAATGTTAATAGTATAAAAAATCCCTAATAAAAATACCTAATCGTAACAGTCTTCAGTTAAAAACAAACATCTGTTTTATTGAGTGGTCGATACCCTTAAGATAATACACGTAAACAAATACGACGTATAGTTCGTGAGTTATCACGAGTACAACATTAGCTGATGTAAAGCAGAGCGACCTCCGAGTCGGGCAGATTCGTTCCGCTACGATAAAGGGATTAGTTCGTCACGCCGCGTGCCACTTGTAATATTCCTGCAGTTGCCTATACCAACGTATTTCAGGTAAAAGCTGCTGTACTGAAGAAAATAGCGACGCCGTTTATTGGTGACCACTAAATAATACATTTTCTGTTTTGGCTGTTAACATAACGTACAAAGTTCTTAGCAAAAAATATTTGTTTACCTGATTAAAGAAACGTTCCCTTGCAGCAGCCATACTCTCCGTACGCGGCGAATTTGATCCTGAATTATCACTGGAGTTTTGTGTAATGTTCTCCTCTTGTCTGACACCTACACCATCTGGAACGTCCACAGCGGGCGGTGATGTTTGCACCGGCGCTTCCGTGGGTGCAGCTTTTTCAGAGCTGTCCTCGGCCATAGTCACCACTTTCTGTACAGCTCCGTTACCTTTGCCACTACCTACTCCGTTGCTCTTTTTACAAATACCCTTAAGTCCTTTTGGTTTTTTCTTGTTCTTCGGCTTGTTCGGCGGCTTGCCTTCCGAGAAGCGTCCGCTAGCGCAGCACTGCACGTTACCCATGTCGGTGAGCGCGCATGTCGCGGTTTACTCGATCGGCGGGAGTCGGCTCGGTCGGTCGATCGTTCGAGGCGCGTCGGCGTCGGCGCCGGCTCGCAGAATGAGTGTGGCGTGAGAGTCCCCGGCGTCGCGGTGCCGCCCACCCGCCCCGAATTTTTGACGTACTTCAGAATCGCGCTGACCACCGATTACGCGGATGCCGTCCGCAAAGGATCGCACCCGAAAGCCAAACAGCGAGCCGCAGGCCGCGCTGGCGTCATCGCGCGCCCCTGCCTCCCGCGCGTCACAAGTCAAGGCACGCTCATTGTTCCCACTGATGGCTAGAGGCTAGACGAGCATCGCACCACTCAGATGCCCGACAACTGTTTGGCGTTTGGCGCCACTCCACCACCGACCACAACCACGAACACCGTCACACAGAACGCCGATCTAACTGCTATCGATCACGCGATGTTTATGTTTGGCTACCACGGGAACGGCGTAGTACCTGTTCAATAACGTCACGCCATTTGCACACCCCTGACTTGCATATTGTGATCATTGAACGAAAGGTCTCTGTAAAATTTGAATTTTTCTCGCACTGTTCGGTTACGTATGATAGTGGCACAAGCACGCGTTTAATTATTTGTGTTGTTAAACGCGGTCTGTTTTGTTATCGTCGCACGCTGGAGGCTGAAGCGCGAGGCGCACGTGTCATATCCGTAGCGTCTCGAAACCGTAGTACCGAAATAAATCGTTGCTTGTAAGCGTGATGCGTCGAGGAAAACCAATAACCGTGCTATGGTTTTCATACCTAGCTACACTCCTGATAACAATTTTTGTTTTGTTAAGGAAATAAACAACAAATAGGATGTACTTCACAGATTTTATATTAATAGAATGTATATTTAAAATGATGACTAATGTTACATAGGTAGGTAATACTTATGTCGTGTTATTCTTTTAATATGTAGGTAACCTACCTATATTATTCTATAAAAATAAAACATATCTACATTATCTCAATATATAAAAACGGTTTTTTAGTATGGCCTTTAATACAATTTTTCATTGTTGACTATTGATTTATTGTTTACTTCCAGGCAAAAAGACGTATCTACATAAAACATGTTTTGAAAAAACTATCCTATAGTGTACAGGAGCGTATATTCCGTAACGTGTATTGCCGCCCTCTTTGTTTCCAGTGTTGTCCCCATTCGAAATGTTTAAACAGGCATGTACTTATTTTGAGAGAGCGCTAAATTAGAAAGAATGAGAAGGGATTATCAACTGTGAAGACACAAGTGGAGCGCTGCGAGCGACTCAAGCGAGTCTTTAACATCAAAACTCGTCACGTGTCACACCGTGTTGTATTGGTTTCACAATTACTATTTTTTAACCCCAAGTCTTCTTCTTCTTAAACTTAAGAGCTCTGCTCTTGTCGGTACAATTGATGCAATCTCCTCCAACCAGTCCTATCCAGTGCCTTTTCCTTTAGTTCCTGGTACGACATGGCAACAACATTTCTCTTTATCTGATTTAGGTACGGGATCCTAGGCCTTTCTCTTCCTCTCTTTCCCTCTATCTTTCCTTTCAAAATATTACAGATAAGGCTGTCATGTCATAACAGGTGCCCCAACATTTTTCCTTGCCTAATATCAATTGCCTTAAAAATTCTCCGTTTCTCATCGACAAGTTTCAAAACATCTTCATTTCTCATCAACTTTGAAAATCTATACGCACTTTTGTCTAATTTATTTTGACTTTATTAAAACAATTATATTTCGCTTTTAATAATTTTATGGCTATTCAACCACCAGAAAATTGTAATAGTTTTAAAAGGCTTAACCAAATATTTTGTCATATCCAAACGAAGTGATTTACAAGCATAGAAACGACTGAAACATTATGAGCGGCGTAAACTATTCGTGTTCTTTCAGAAATATTTAACCTAATATCTTTAGTTTTAGTCTGGATTTAATTCGATCAAACCCATACGATAACCTAATAATTGTCATTTTACACTTGGTGATTTGAACGTCGCGTCGTACTAATTTCTTATAATTTAGTGATACTAAACTGTTTATAAACTGTCTATTTTGTAAGTGCTACTTACACAAACACTCGGAAAACCCAAATAATTTCTTGTTCTTGAAACCTTTACAGCATTGTCCTAAAAGTATCAAGAACTATCAAGTGTATCAAGTATATATTTAAATTGATGACAGTTATTGGTGTGATACACAGTCAAGTCCCAGTTTCACAAGAGACGCCATAATAAAACAGCGGTCTGCGCCGGCGCCGGGCCGCCGAAATGCACGCTATTTATGATTTCAGATATGGAGCGCGATTTTTTCGACGTTCGACACCAATACCTGTGCCGATATTGTATATATACGCAAAAAAATTAACTGCATTGAAAGATTTGCTATACTGCTACCGAAGTACCTACTTACTATTTATAATCGAGAGAGTTTCACTTGACTGCTAAAATTGTCTAAGTAGATACAATTTTGTTCGAGGCGGAGTTCGTATTATCTGTGTCGATATTTATATCTGCACAATATTTACAGAATATACTCGGGGAAGGCCTATGTCCAGCTGTAGGTTTGGCGTTTAAAAGAATGGCCTAACTTGACATGCGGTTATAGCTAATTTGACAGATTTTTTATTCTAGACCTGGACGTTTTCATGTATAATTCATACGATCTAAGTAAATTCGAGTTTGATGATGATTGAAATTGTTCAAGCATCTTCAACGACATTTCAATTTTACCCATAAATATTTAAAGTTCAGTATTACGCTAATGTAATTTTCAATTCATATTTTACGACGGCTTTATCCTCGGGTTTTAATATTTGCAGGCTTTTCAGAGTGTTATTTATTTGCTTTGATAAGTGTTTTGTAAATTTTATATTTATATCTTAGTCTAATACTTACCGTGTCTGCATCACTTTCCTCCGTGGCTATAGCAACACCTTTCTCTAAATGTCTTTCAGCATTATCAAGTTCTCTGTCCAATTCTGCAGATTCTAATTCCAGTTGAGGAGATGACTGCAGTTCTTCGATTCCTAACGAGGGATCACGATCCGATGACAGGGTGTGGAGAGCAGGCATCTTGACTACTAACGGCCTGAAGTTTATTCGGGTTGAACCTACAGACAGAGAATATTCTAATCAATAAAAAAAGAACTTAAATTATAAAAAACCTATCTACGAAAAGCCAAAATAAGAACCTTAGCATTCAATTGAGGATGAGGGTCTGTTATATGAAATTTAACATAGCTGGAGAAATGTGTAATTTTATCTTTAAAACTAAACTATCTTTATAAGTTGATATTGTTAAGGTAAAATTACAAATTTCTTTCTTTTACAGTTGCCGACTGCGGGTTAATTAATACAGACAATTTCCAGAAAGAAATCCTGATAAGACGACTCGATCCAGGGATCGAACTCAAGACAAATGGTACTTGTTAAACAACGAGGCAATGATCAATTAGTTGTGACAGTATATCCGAATAAGTAACCTAATAGTTAAACAAACTACATATCAAAATTTACATTAGAAGTAGGTATCCGTAATTCAGTATATATTCAGAAACATTTGTTGATAAATTCATACTACGTGTTTGTTAACATAAAAACGAATAAATTTAGAATCGTTTACCTACATTTTAGACTGAGCATTTATCGCTTTCAAAACACGTAAAATTATGTAGTACTTATTCAAAATTAAATTACTATTTACTAATCTTATAATGAGATTTTAGTTAATCGAATAGGATTGTTTGTGTGTATCAAATCAAAATGTATGTGACCATTAACGACAGATTTGACTGACAATTGACGACCACGATGACTAAAGGCGTGCAATAATATACATATTTAAGATTGCATATTTCCATTGAAACTTACGACATATAAATCTTATGGCAGTTTTAATCTTCCATTTACATAGTCCGGCTAACAGGTTACATAATCAATGGCCTTGGCATAAACTAACGATGATGGTAGTCTTTAACGTACCTACTATCTATTTCATATGCTATACTTTTTCGTGGTATATATAATGCAAAAATACTTGCCTTTAGATTCATCTTTATGCATTTTTTTCATTGTCTCTCTTGCACTATGCAATGATTGTGTTGCTGTTGATATCGGTCTTATAGATATTCTTTGAAGACCACTGCCAGGCAATAGAGCTGTCATCACCTTTCTGGGTTCTTCTCGTTCAGGGCTACTTTTGTAGTGGCCTAACAAATTTTCATCTTGATCTGCATCTATATCTATGAAACATTCCTCGAATTGTTCAAAATTTTCTAGATCCGAATCTAGTTCACTTCTTGAGCCATGTGTTTTGGGCCTGTAAAATGAATCTGAATTTCTTCTGTAATCTAATTGTTTTGAATCTGGTGAAGAGTAACTTCGGATGACATACCCCCTTTGCATTGATTGTGGTAGGCTGCAATCTGGGTCATGTTGTGAGGCAGGTGAAGAGTAGCTTCTTGGTAATAGACTTTTTGGAGTTTGTATTTTGCGCTGTTGTTGCTGCATTGTTCTCGTCGATATCAAGCTTCTGCCTCGACCCACGCTTTGTGATGGCAAAGGATCTTTGCGCCGCATAATTGTATATTACTTGCTGCTTTTGTTTCACTTCTTGAACGTGTGGAACTAAAAGGATCTCGTAACGAACTGAGGAGCGGCATTAGTCGGCTGTCCCATGTAATTTTACTTTGTGATCTATGAATATTGAGTTCCACCAGATCGAATTACGATATCGTGTAACAAGGTCGGTTGCACCTAGATGATATATCATATGGTAAGCAACATTGAACACGACCGACTTTTTGCAACTTCTATACACACATGACAGTTTAATATGATTAGCAGCAAGCTGGCTCACCCACGCTCCGATCGAACAATATAATACATAATCTAACGAACACTAATATTGTAAACATTGATTTAATTAAAAATGTCGACTCAGTTGCCGGCTACATCTGTGGATATACACTTCTAGACTATTATTAGCTTATCTACCAACTCTTATCTAATGCACTTCAATCGTTTTAGTTTTTTTTAACACTTCTATTCACACACTCATCCAACGAAATATGTATTTAATTGCGTCTTTAAAATATTTTTGTACGCAGTTAAATATTTTAAGTGTATAAGGTCGCATACACAAAAGGCAACTAAGCTCAATATTAAATGTAGATGAAGAACCTTGCTGCGACTATCGTGGGCTGACAGCTTTCTCTTTCAAAGCTGAGATCACATGCTTAAGTACTTATATACTACCTACATAATTTGTTAGATGTTGCATAAATTTGAATCCCTTAAAAATTACGATAATATCTAGTACTTACATTTTATTTATGAGATATTTTATTTATGAGATATTTTGCTAATATTACTTTTGAGAGCACAATCCGTTGGTGGGGTCACTACACTGCGTCAAGTGTTGTGTTTTCGATCACCACATGAAAAGTAGATATCTACATATGGAAAATATTTTCGCAACTCATAAATAGGTATTCTAATTGTATTCATGTTTGTTAAGTCTTAGCAAAAAATCAAAGGCTTTTTGGTCATTTTTTTATCTCAAATACAAGAATTCTTGCGGAGAATAGCATAATACAGGCACTATCTTCTATCTTTCAATTTCATTTGAATCAGACAGAGATACCTAGTAGTAGATATTCATAGACGAGTACGAAAATGTACGTACAAATACGTGAGGTAACGCCACGTAACGCTCTGTATGTCAAATGCTTATTACTTTTATAGCTACAAATATTATTCTCTATGCAAGCCAATTTCTAATAAACAGTTTTTATGCTTATTTTGGCACAATTGGCAACTTTTGAAGTTATACTTCTTTTGGCGCGATTGGGAAAAATGATGAGAGTGAATTTTTACGATGCGCGCGCATACCGTCAGAAAAAAGCAACACCCTGAAGTTAGTTGCGAACCTTTTACACCCTGAAGTTAGTTGCGAACCTTTGTGTGTCGTATCAGTACAAATAATCAGTGTTAATAAATAAAAAATATATTGGTGTTTATATCAATTTAATTATATTTATTACGGTGATATTACGGTGATTATTTATCAGTAAAAATATTTATTTTGAATATTAGTGGTAAAAGTGGTTTTAATATACCTACTGTTTTAAGTGCATTTATAGATTTGAGGTTAACTGTTATGTATGTATGCGTTGTGTTATTATTTGGTATTTTTGGATTGTTACGCTAAAGAAGTATAACTTCTTACGTGCGTACATGTGTACACATACTCTTTTTTTTATTAAACGCTGTATGTTCTCAAATTTTCTATCCGGATTCAGATTATGGCGAAATTTCTCTATATTATATTCTGAAATCTTTCTGCATTCATACTTTACTCTTATAAAATACTTTCATCACGTATTTGTAATTCAACTTATGTTAAATTTTTTTATAATGTAACTTAATAGCATTGTGGCCAGCAGTCATTCGAAATGTAATAAGGATCAAGAAGATAATATTTATGAAGCTTATCGTCTTTGTTTTTAAACTAAGTACAACAGAACTAGTTAAGTACCTACAGTACTTAACTAGTTCTACTTAGAAATTATATTTTAATTATCATTGTAAACCTACATGTCCTTATTGACTCGACATAGTTCTACTTAAAAAGAACACAACTACATCAAAGAACGCTACGATTACGACCTATAATAAAGTGAGGTATGTAGGAGGACACCATATGTACCTATCATATTATATCCTGCGCCATATTCTTTGATTTTATTTTCACTAATTGAATAAAATTATACTGAATTGTAGATGGCATCATAGTTAAGTCCTTTATCATCCAAGAAAGACGTTCTGTAGCATCTCCACTTGCACCGATAGTGAGCAGTCCACATCTTCAATTGCCGCCACTTTTATCAGGGTGCGAGTTGTTTTCACTTCGCTTCGTTTTGATCGCGTTAACGTAAAACAAACTCGTACTAACGTACCCTCAGAACGTCGTTCGATCCAATTTGTGAGAAACGTACCCACGTTGCTCCTACGGCCATGAAGCTAGTTTTTGTAACTAGCTGTATCTTCCATTATGGTAACGAGTCCAGCAACTCGGTTATGAATATCAGCCACTTAGGTTCTTCGCGGAGTTGAGTTATTCATGGCGCAATCCGACTGAGGATGACTATTAACCCTACATCGCACTGCTACCGTCGTCATCTAAACTAATTAGTGTTTCTGTTAGAAAGTAGTGATTTACACTGCTTTGGAGGTAAGCTTTAGGAGTACCTAAGAATGTTCTACGTTGTAGTATTAGATGCAATATCCCAGATTATGATTATCTTCTTGTGAGTGTTGTTTCTTACAAGTATAGTTGCCTGAAAGACATTGTTTTTAGATAGTAGAAGGTAGTAAGATCATTAAAATAGAAATAGAATAAATATACATTGAAATATTTTATACCCTATGTCACTTCCACCATAAATACGAATCTAACGACACCTCATATGTTAAAATTCATTACCTAAGCCATTTAGGCTGTAAAGCGTGCCAAAGAAATAGAAATATGTAGGTACTTATATACATACATACATACACACATACGCTCAAAAAGCGTTACCCTCCTTGACTTCGGCAGTCGGACAAAAAGTAATTGGTATGGATACAATAAAATTATCTTTCTACTCTAAGAAAATATTTAAAAACGAACAGTAGCGTCAACGTGTATCAAATATCACCTTACTGCATATTAAACCCAGTATGTTGGGCACTATTACAGTTATAGGTATATTACAATCATTCATAAAACAGCGCCATCTACACGAAACCGCACGAACTAGAAGATTTTCCAGCGCTTCGTAGGTTTTCTGTAATCTGTACTTCAACTTCCATCTGATGTTGCGATTCCGTTCGGTACCGTTAGATGGACCTATAAAGCAAGATCTACTTTTTATAATATATTCGTTGCTACCAAGTAAAAACATTTAATAATTTTCAGATTTTTATATTGCACTTAGACTTATCCTCAACGGCAGTAGCGTAGCGTCTACTTTAACCGTTCGGCGACAGTTTCCAGACGAGACAGTGTTTGTCTTGCCTATGAGGAGTCTTTGGGATATACGCACACTACAGCTCCTGGACACTATCGCCTCACAATATGTGCAGTGTAACTACTTACCATCAAGTTAGCTTGTTTGCCACATAAAACAAAATAAAAAACAAAATTTATCGGTCTGCCACACAATATTGCCGATGTCCGTTGTAAATCCAATCAGTGGTTTTTTGTTTTGAGCTCTTCTGACATGATTGTTCCAACTTATTATATTTGAGATTCAAGGCATTTGGGAAACTTAAAAATTGTGTACTTACCTAAATAAATAGTTTAATAATATTTATCAATAGACAAACAAAACAAACCTAATGAATATAAAAAAAACAATTAGGTATACCTACACTCTATAAACTTTCTGTAAACATCGTAGCTGTATTGTTAGTTTACTATAAGCACAAGTTACCACAACGCTAGTATAACTTGTGCCTGGACTTAGGCAACTATAAAAATGCGAAAGTTTGTGCGTGTGTGTTTGTTACCACTCAGTGGCGTTTAGGCACTGAAACCGATTTCGATGAAAATTGTTAAGTACATAGATTCGGTGCCAGAGACGGACATATGATAGGTACTTTTTATCCCGAAAATCGGTTTCGTTACCAAGGAAGACAAAACACATTTTAGGCGCGGGCGAAGCCGTGGGGCGGAGTTAGTATTTTAATAAATTAGTTTATATTTACATACTCGTGCCTACTTAATATAAACTTGCGTTACATTTCATCACAATTTCTTTTTTTTTTTTTTTTTTTTCTTTATTTATTTTTATTCATATTGTAATATCATATATTGAACAGATTTTGGTAGCTGTATTAGAGAAGACAGAATAGAGAAAGGAAATTAGTTGAAACTAGTTTTTAAGTCTAGAGACGTTGGTTTATCATTATCATTTATACTACCCGATGATCAATAAAAAGGCTCTTTCAAAATGATTGATCCTTTTTACAATATATATCTGTGTATTTTGAATGAAAAACCTAAAAGAGCTTCGAGCTTTTTGCTCGGGCAAACTGTTTACTTTGATTTGATACCTACTGCAAATTGAGAGCGCCGGAGGTCGAGTTTTCCCTCTTTCCTCTTTCCTCACCTCCCTCATTCCCTTCCTCTAACCCCATTCCCAGCCGCCATAGTGGAGACCACCATACCAGCAGTTTAAGACGATGGCTTTTAGTATAGTGGCCGCCACTTCTGGATTCCACTGACTGCGTACCATCAGGCGGGGTGGAGTCACTTTGGTAGGCTATAATATTAAAAAAAAAAAAAAAATATAAATAAAATTAATTGGCCATCTTTTAAAACTATTTGATGTATCCTATATTTAGTTAAATGAATATGTCAGTTTAAGTAGGTATTTTATGTATACTTACATTAGTAGAAGAACTTAGTTATTTAGGTTTATAAAATTCAGGTTTATTATTTTTTGCTTCTTAGTTTTTATGGCGGTATTATTATTTTTGTTAAAAAGTTTTTTTAATAATATAAATTGCTTGTTTATAATCTGCTCACTCACTAGGTAACCAGCAACCAGCCCTAATTATGTCGCCGGAGTACTTTATAAGTAGATATACAATGATTAGTATGCCGAGACTCGGAACCACTTCTTTTGATTCACACAAAGGTTTGTCCCTATGGGAATCGAACCCATACTTGCACAGCAGTCGCACTCACTTGCACCGCGATTGCCTGGATGACGCAGTGGAAGTGAGTGCATTATATTTATCTGCAGCACTATCAGACGCTACAATATAAATATAATGATATCAGTTTTAAAATATATTATCCATTCAAAGTAACTCCATCGTGGTACACTCCCACTTTTTTACGAGATTCCATAACTCGCAAGTTTGCGTTATACAACTTCAGTTAGCGCATGCGCCCGCGCAAGTCGTACCGCGTCTCGCACTGCTAGCCTGCTGAACGTAACCGGTATTCACGCGTATTGAACAAAATTTTCACTTTTTCTTTCGTATATAGACCTATTGACGTAAATAATCTGTAGCCCGCAACTTGTGTACTGTGCTGTGGATATAACATTTTATTTGGATCACACATTGTAAGTATATTTAAAAAATATTGTGTTATTTAATATAGTTACGTATTATTTCTTAGAAACGTGTTATAGATACTATAGGGACATAATATATGGAATAGGTACTATTATTATAATTATAACGAACGTATAAAGACACTGCCTGCGCACTTAAATATTCCTTTATTACATATCTACGACACAACAACCCCTAAGATTTACTCTGTTTGGTATCAACTAGGCATTGTTTTTCGGCCAATAGATAATAAGATAAATATACCTACAAATCACAAAGGTATGTACCCAAATCATTTTATGGTCGGTATAACTAGGAAACAAGCTTAGACACGGCTCGCGTATTTAATACTTAGCGGTTATATTATAATAACCTATAATCGCTACAATATCATTTGTTCATAATTAGCTCATAAATATTTGAATTACTTCTAAGCGAAGTGTGTTCAAGTCAAGACGTTCATTAATAAATATAGCCTTTCTTCAAAAACTGGTTCATTGTTCTGTAATCAATGTCTCTCCTTTTGATTAGGTCGTTGGCTTATCTTACAGACTACCCTACACTACAATTACCAGTTCGACGCCGTCACATAATAATATTTTGCTATTCTAACAGCAATATTACCTAATCTTATCCTAGAACACTAAAAGAAAAAAATAGATACCTATTTATTATATTTGTTTATATTATAAGGGCGCCAGAATCCTTTTAAAGAAGTAGTGAAAAATGTGATGACTTCTAGCAACCCTAACAAACGAGTTTTTAGCAAGGCTTTAGTAACTTAAGCCACATTCACACGCTGCGGTAGATTTTAAAGAAGTCCACATAATATTATTTTATCCTTTATTATTGTTAGAGGTCTTCCATTTATCGGTGCTAAATTGGTAGAAGATCTCTGTGCTTCGCTGGTTCTGTGTATGGACTTCTACGCAGAGTTCGCGGGTTCGATTCCCGCTCAGTGCAAATATTTGTGTGCATGAACATGTCTATTTGCATTAGTCTGGGTGTTTCTATGTATTTAAAAAAGTATTTAAGTATGTATATCCGCATTCTAGAACACAAGCTATATATTAAAAGCTTACTTTGGGTCTAGATGGCGGTGTGTGTAGTTGTTGTGATATTGTATTGTGATATTATTATATTGATTATATTTTCGCTGTATCTAAGTGCTGGTATAATCTGCGTGAAAACGTCATCATATCAGTACGATTACATGATCGTTGCTGAAGGTCTATTCAGGTGCAACGAGGCGTAAGACGTATTATAGCGGAAACTGTTTACCGCTGGACTGGAAATGGAAAATGCTTTCAAGCTTCTAGACTGGAACGGACTTGGCTTCAATATGCGAGTAAACAATAAATCACTCAACTTCGATTTACTAATGATATCGTATACAGCACAATGCTTGAGAGCTTTAGTAGAGTCTTTTAACAAGTAGGTCTTAAATTTTAATCAAGATTATAGAAAGTGTCTAAGTTCGACCGACTCCTATAAATGTTGGAGACTACGCTCTAAAGTATTGACATACCTATACGTAGTACATATACCTGGAGCTTCTAAACCTTCTGTCTAGTAAATTGAATTTCGAGAAAGAGTTTACTCCTATAATTGAAGTCAGCTCAGCAACGTTCTAGAAGCTGCTTCTTCATTCATCCCAAAATGTTTGATCAGTGTAAACTGCAACTGATAGTATACGGAGCAGACAGGTCATAATTAACATGCCATCACCACTTATTTTTGCGTAGATTCACGCGGTCGAACAGATAGGTTTTACGCTCATGTTTCAACGGTTATTATTATTTATAATAACAAGTAGGTATTACAAGATCAGGCTCTAAGTACACTGAACACGTCTCAACATAAACAAAAACTTTTTACCTGACTCGGCGATCGAACCCGGAAGTGCGCGCTACCAGTGCGTCACATAATTCTAGGCGGCTTTTACGATGATGATTATGATGATGATGCCTTGATGTCGAGTGCGTTCTCCCACTATAACCTGGCATTTTGTGATAATGTGTGTGAGATGTCAATAGCGCTGGAGTAGAGACCAACGTGAGGAAAACCTAGTTTTATTTCTATGACGTGTAACTTTTTGAAGATATTTAACATAATTAACAATGACTAGGCATTCACAAGTTTAAGAGATACCTGCCTAGTAGGTATAATTGCAATTAGTAGAGTTAATTTTATTGTTCATATTATAATGAATAAAAACATTATCTTGTGGTCTACTGGTTTTCTAGTATGTTATGACATCACGTTTTAATAATTGAGCCTAAAACAAAGTTGCTTTTTCTTTGTTTCAGTTCTTCTAAACCACGCAACGGGTTTTGGTGCGGTTTTTACTACCATTAGAGAATTATTCCAGTAGATTTATATGTATAATACGACATACAGTACATACAATGTGCATTCGTGCAAAACCGTGGTGGGTCTCTAGTTTTATTATAATGGGCAAACATTGGGCTCGGTCAGATTGTTAATTTGCATTATTTAAATGCTCTAGGATCATGACTGTATTGGTAACCTACTTTCTATTTTTTGCCAATATTTAAAAAATACTTTACCTACTTACATCACGACATTGAAACGACATCAAACCTTAAAAAAAATGCCTTCTCATGTTTTATATTTTGACATCATGAGAGAGTACGCTGGTTCATTAGATTTGTCTAAATAGACCCAACTTAAACTAAACTAAGTATGTACATTATTGTTTTTAATGGACTTGTTGCATTTAATTCGTAAATCACATTATTAATTATACTTACACTTACCCCCAGTTTCTGAAAGGCTGAATCTCTTGTGAAGTACCAATTGGGTAGCTAAAAGCATGAATATTTAATTTAATTTGATCTAGTTAGTAACTAATTAGATCAAATGAAACTAAATACCTAGCTATCTATACTTTTAGCATGCTTTTAAGTACATATTTACTAAAATTAATAGTGTTTCTCTAGTATATTATGCATGTTATATACTTAAAAACCTTCCTCTTGATCTATTATATGTATTTATCTATTATAAAAACCCGCATCAAAATCCGTTGCGTAGTTTTAAAGATCTAACTCTACATAGGGATAGACAGACAGCGAAAAGCGACTTTATTTTATACTATGTAGTGATATAGATTGACCTAGATTAATACACACAGCTTATAAAACTAGTGTGTTACTTAAGTCGTTTAAATGTCTACGTCATAGATCATTAGTTCATTACGCAATCCCTATATATATGTGGTATAAGTGTTCTAATTAACTTTATTTTTTATTCTCGTAATGAGTCTCTCTCTCACTCATCGTTAAAATCATTTTAAGTAAAAAATATAATTTGTGACCAAATTGTGTAAATTTGTGATTAGGGCTGTTTAATTTCAAAACTACAGCTATTACATACTTGATTAGTAAGTGCGGTTTGGCGAAATATTATAATTTTGAGGTAAAAGGTTACATTTTAGAGGTTATAAAATTTTCTGATACATTTTTTTATTATTTAGGTAAGTACTTCTTTCTTTGTTACCCGATATTTTTAACCAGTTGAAATATTGACACAAAATATGCCATTAAAGCTACTTTTAACCGAAACGACAATGTCTTTACATAAAAGTACTGTTTTGAATGTAACATGTTAATTTTTATTTATAGGTAGTTAGGTATCTACACAAAATACATGAACTTGTAAATTATTCAGATGTTAAACAAACGCAACATTTAACAGAGCTATAAAATATAAAATAGTGAGACTCAGTAAGTGCTTTATTCTTTAACAAACTACCTGAGCAATAAGCTCATGGTAATAAATTACGAGTGAGCTTGCGGGTACCACACTGTGCATTAATTGATCAACCACATTAGCATTCAACTTTGTAGTACCTCTTTTTATAGTACTAATCATGAAAAACCTGAATTTTACTTATTGATGGATAACTTCAATTCTTTATCAACAATTAACTAACAGGAACAATAAAATAGAAGATAGGCGTCATTTATGGTATAGGTACAGTTACACATGCACATTACGAAAATGAAAGCATGCCTCTATTGAGCAGTTAGCATTAGTAGCATGTGTGTCGAAACATTGCTAATAATGAGCATTTATGTATTTTAATTGTGTATATTCATCTTGATGAATATACACATTTAAAATACATAAATTATTTTTCTATGACCGACTTTCTCGTAGACAGAGAAGGTAATTGTCATTTTTATACAACATTTAAAAAAATCAAATTATAAGTATTGCTTTGAAATATAAAAAAAAATTAAATATTCATTTTTAATAGATACTTAAGTTTCAACATTGAAGGCTATGTTAGTAGTAACTGTATGGTTATTTCTGGAGTTTGGTCACACGCATGTTTATGGTGCTCTTGACATTAAAAACAATATGTAATATGCATAATTATATAAATATGTAATAGGCAGGTACTTATGTATTAAGTCTCGAACTAAAAGGTTCGATACTGCATAAGAAGATGTTCTTGTTTGTAAACACTCATTTTGTAAACATTTTTACAATAAAAAATTCAGCTAGTTTAACAGGTAGACCTTTCAATAGTGTTTATAAAGCAAAGCCGCTATTAGTTTATTCTGATTCTCCGCTAACTTCCTACGCAACTTATTTTGACGCGATTTTCACTATTGTTCAGATATTATTTTCCGAACGGGTTATATGAATAATACAACATACATTTGGTAAGATGTTTATTTTACAAATTTATTTGGGTTTCACAGTTTTACAGTTACGCAAGCAAAAATTAGTCGACAACGCACTTAAAACGCTATCTCCAGAACTATTAGCGGCCGCCGCCCGGTAGCTTATTGTAATACAAATACCAGTTTATTACATAAACTAATGATAAATTATATCATCGGTATAGCTAAACCAACTTTTTATTTTTACTAGTGACCCATCACAGCTTTTCACGAGTGCAATGTATAATGTAATTTGTTCATCTGAGAGAAATTCTCTTCTTGAGAATGATTGTGAAAATCGTATCAAAATCTATTGCCTACTGTTTAAAGTAATCTACAAAAAAATATTTGAATTTTTTATACCTACACACACGCGTCTCTGTATCTACCTATCAGTCTGAAGATGTCATGTCTCTGCGAAGAAAACACCTCAGCGAGCGGGTTGGCGACCACAGTAAACTGATAGGAAAAGAAAGAATGAAAACATATTTATTCAGGACTAGCACAAACATACAGGTTGGCGTTTAACACAGCAAAATGCATACACAAGTGCCAGTGAACTTTTAATTTTTATTTAATATTTTAAAAGTATGTATGAATTTAGTGCACAAATAACGCACAAGCGCAAGAATTTTAAATATAAGATAAAACCATGTTTAAATATAAAAACTTGCATTGACCGTGCGTCATTGCATTGGTTTTACCTTGTATTTAAAATTCCTGCGCTTATGCGATAATTGTGCACTAAATTTATAATGGTCATTGTGGTCATGATTCACGTCATTTAATTAAACATTTAACCATTCGGAATCAGAATCAGAACTTTATTTGTTAAACATAGGTAATGTGTACATTGGTGTTCTTAAATCTATGTGCTCGCTATGTTTTGTCTTTTGGACATACAAATATTATTTTATTATATCCATTAACTTAATTAGGTTCAACAGATGTAAATATTTATTACTGTACTGCCGTAACTCAGGAACGTTGCACAGAGAAAATGTATTTGAATTTTATTATTAGTAAAGGTTTAGATTTTGAGTAAATAAAATAAAACATGTATACCTGTACCCACGTACCATAAACAACGCCTTAAAAAGCAGGTTTATTGTAAAGTAACAGTCGGATTGTTAATTTTTTATTTTTAAGTTTAGTATAACTTTTATACGGTAGATCCACGCTGGTTTCAGCATGAATGGGCTGGATCGACCGGGGAAGTATTACTGAAGAACTGTAAGAACATTAGTTTTCATGCTAATGTGTTTCGCTCGGTGAGTAAGAGTGCCGGAAGCTCAAATACCCCGTCAGTCCTCTTCCTTTTCCGTTTTCTTCCTCATCCCCATTCTCCGTGGTCGGCAACGACTTGGTTGTGTTTTCTAAGTATTATAACTTCTGCGAAGCTTGGAAAACAGCTATCTCTATAGGTTAAGGTTACCACTTACCATCAGATGGGCCGTGTGCATGTTTGCCACCAAAGTTGTATAAAAAAAAGAACGACACTAGGTCAATAAAACTAACTAAAGGAATACACTTATTACACTTATAGCACATACAATAACATTGTAACTATAGAATATTAATATGGTACAAATAAAAACAATGATAAAGACAAAACTACAAATCTATCAATTTGTTTGTAGATGGATGAGCGCAGATATATTCTTACCCAACTATCGTTGGTCTGAATCCAGGAGATTGTTAAGAGCAGTAAATGTCCGTGGAATAGGTGATTTGGTTCTGGCAAGAGTACGGCAATTAGGCACAGCATACAATTTATGTTTTCTAACGCGACAATAATTGTTACGTGTAAAGAGCCGAGACAGCTCGCTGAGCAGATCAGGAGTCTATTTTGCCTTAGAAAATTTTACACGCAGTGACCATTTGGTTATACGCTCTTCTAGTTTCTAGCGAGTTATAATTAAGTGAGTAATAAATTTAAAAAAATTGTATAACAAGAAAACAGTTTTGCAGTTAAAAAGTTAGACTTTTGTATTTCATTAAGTGTCTATATTCGGCAATAGTGAACATACATCTTCGAGGTTTGAACCCTATGATGGACGAGCTGTCTACATAATTACAAGTTTGTGCTTCGGTGCGCGAATCGGATTATTAACTAAAAAGTTTTTATCCTCGTGAATTGCAAAAACTTCTACTTAGTTATAAAGAAATTTACTTAATTATAAGTCTGTTAGGGTTGTTGACCTTATTCTTAACCAAGTTCGTTACCACTATTTGCAATATTAGATAAACGCAATCTGTTTTTGTGTTTCAAAATTCAATAGATTTTTTGATAGCAATAATTTGCCTTTTGTGTTAGGTAGGTATACTTATATACTTAATAACAAAAAATAAACATCAAAACACAAATATTTTAAAAGGTAAATTATATTCTGTTTTTTACCCGACTGCCGCAGTCAAGGAGGGTTATGTTTTTCGAGCGTATGTTTGTATGTATGTATGTGAGTATGTATGTCTATTTCTTTGTTGGCATGCTCTACAGCCTAAATGACTTAATGGATTTTAATTTATGAGGTAATAATAATAATAATATATTTATTATTATTAATCAATTATTAATATATAAGGTGTACATAATATTTCAATATAGCGTCAGCACGAGAACAAAAAGGCGTTTCTTTCTTTTCACTTTGTTTTAGGCAGGCGGGCTTTTTGTTTTTTTAATAATTTTAATTGCTTGTTGCCCTCTGTACTTATGATATTATTATGAACTGTGGTAATTTATTACGATGAATATCTATAATACCTATAGATGATTGATATTCAAAAACTACTAAACGAATTTTAATAGAAATTTATACTTTATGTGAAGATGATAGATTTGCCAAAATATGACGATATGTGTTAAAATAGCCGGCAGAAATTCTGCCATCTGTAAGCTATTTCACGTGCGCTACTACCTACTTAAAGCTACACGATGGTGATGTATTGATTATTTAGCTTAAAAGCCAAATTTTAAATAGTCAAAATAACTAAAGATCTATAATTATATTTAATCATCATTATTTAAAAGAATTGCCACAGGTACATCTACTATGCATAGTTTATGGTTATATCATTAACTCTTATCAAAATAAATAAGTATATCGCTTTTGATATTTAAAGTAGATGTACATACTTTGTCTTTACACCAAGTAGGTAATTTTCAAAAATAATTAAAAAGCTACAACGACGATCAGAATGTCTAAAACGTCATGTTTTCCTCACGGTCAGCTCTACTTTCTTACTTGTATCGCGTGTCTCTAAGTCAAAAATCGCATGTTCGCTGAACGAAATAAATCTTTAACATGAAACATATTTTTATTTATGTAGTAAGTATAAAATATATTAAAACCAATAATTAACATACCTAATACTTATATAAAACGTCAGATAATGCAGTAATTTGAGACAATCTATGATGAAATCGTAGGTCGAGGCTATTATTTATTCTGTGGTCGAGGTAAACTTGGACTAAGAACTGTTGTTTAATTTAAATACAAGTATGTCGACAAATATAACAAACTATTACAGAGAGAGAGAATATAACAGTCCTGCGGCGTGGTTACACCCGCGTTAAGTTATATCTTTGGGTTACTGCTCTGCTCCCGTCGCCAGTAGCGTGATATTACATAGCCTTGTTCAAGAATTGAGCTATCAAACGCAAAAATAATTATTCAAATCCGACACGTAGGTAGTTCCAGAGATAAGCGCGTTCAAACAAACAAACGAACAAACAAACGAACTCTTTTTCTTCATATAATAGAATAGATATCTTTAAGGAAGAATAAAGGTAAGTACTCGTATGTCACTTTTCGTTTACACATGCGAGCAAAGCAAAAACAGAAACTGAACATTTTCAGCTCATCTTGACTAAACCTGCTTAAAAGTGTGTGAAATCCTTCGTGCTATTGATTTATGAACTAGGTATACCTAGTCGTGATGCTCTAGTAGAGTAGCCACCCGCTTTCTAAATATATTTATACGAGGTTGTAGGTTCAAACCTGAAGAAGTAACTATGTGACTTATTTAATGTCATAGGTAGGTAATAAGTGTATAATCTATGGGTAGGTATGCAGTTTCCTAGTTTACCTTAATCGCATATGTAATGTAAAGTAATGTGTCGCGTAAGTATTTGATCCTAAGTTTAGGGCTACGCTATCAACCTTATGCAAGTGGAACTAATAATCCACGCGTAATTTAAACATCTAATCGCTTCATCTACCACATAATAGCTAGTGCACACGGTTGGGTCAAGCCAAGTCAACGTTATGAAAGACTAGTCAGTTACATAGAACGACATTGCTAACCGCAGAACATCGTAGGAGTACTTAACCAAAGAGCCGTGATAGCCACCTTAGTTAGGTATTTCGTTAGAATGAATCTGCCTTCCAACACAAAAGAGATGAAAAGACGTGAAAGACCCTTACTAACACTTTCGAAAATTGTACCCGAAATGGAGACTTTGTTGAGCCTTTTGAAAATCTCTAAGTTTCTCTAAGGCTTTGAAAAATTTTATTTTATTTCTCTACCAAAGTGATGCCACTCCGCCTGATGGTAAGCCGTCAGTGGAATCCAGAAGTGGTGGCCACCATATCAAAAGTCATCATCTTAAACTGCTGGTATGGTGGCCTTCATTATGGCGGCTGGGAATGGGGTAGGGGAAGGGAATGAGGGAAGTGGAAAGAGGAAAAGGGGGAAAATTGGGCCTCCAACGCTCTCAGTCACCGAACGAAACGCAGTAAGTAGTACGGATACTACTACTCTTACGTCGATCTTCTATGATGGGTAGTACTTTTCCGGTCGATTCGGCCCATTGATGCTGAAACCAGCGTGGATCTACTACTGAGAAATTTTCGGAACCGGTACAACGACGGGTATAAACATCAGGTGCTCTTAAGTTTTTGAGAACCAAGAACGACACCAGGAGATGTCTCTAGCACGTATTAAAATTAAAAATAAAATACAAATCAAATCGATAATTTACTATTCAAGCTCTAAGTTTGTTGTCTTCTCGAATATAATGTTATTTTTGCGTTAACATACTTACTATATACATGCGGAAACGACAAATACATATTTTTTATGTGCGAGACAAATAATAAACCATTATTATTTTTATTATTATTCTCTTTATTCATTATATTTATTATATAGGTAATTTATATTTTTAAATACATATTAGTATAAAATATAAAATATACATTCAAAAATATAAAAATTGTTTACCACCGGCATCGAGACTAGAGTCCAAGCTACCGGCGCCGGCGGTTAGGATTCCAGAGAGAGGAGAACATATTATTAATATTAATAATAGAAGTCCGCTGTCTAACAGTATCTCATGAATTCCAACAGTATCTTACCTATCATCAGCGAAAAAGTTGGATATATGACGTAACTTTATCACAGCGTTGAATCTCTAACATGGTATGAGAAAACATCGAATAGCTACAAACATTTCAATTATTTTAAAGTTAGCTATTGTATTAGGAATCGTTAACCACTAATCCGCACTAATCCCCAGAGTGTTTCCATTACACTTAGTAGGTACTTCTTTTGACATAAATGGAATCTGGGCTTCCAATCGAATACTTTACATACATAATTGCAAACTAGTTAGAAATATCGTAAGGCATAGACACCAAGTGCTAGTGCCTAGTCAAGACCAGTTTGATCCACTGTAGCCCAACCCGTCGTAGTGTACGCAAGCCTTAAGAGTAGATACATACGTACCTATATTATATGTCACAACAAGCAAGCGGCTCCTTTACGCAACCACACCGTACAAAGTTACCGTGACAGCTAAAATCGCTTTACGTCGACGGCAACTGTACAATAAATGCATTTAAAATTATATTATATAATAAGTTGTTCATCACTTATGTTTTGTAATCTTGTGAAGCCCTTGGAAAATGTTACGTAAACATGATAAATGCTTTTATGTTAGGTAGGCCTGTGAAAATGACAGCAAGACGTTCACATTTTTTTGTCAATGAATTTTAATACGCTGTGCTAACATCTGTCGTCATATTATGTGATACGTAGAACATAGTATTACAGTTTTTCAAAGGAAAGTTGACATGTAACATATTAAGCATCTATGTCAGCTTTGATAAGTAGGTAAGAGAAAATTAAATTTATCCGTAATTTGCGGTAGAAGGTTCTAAACTTTACTGAAGATACTTTACCACTTGACTCCAGCGAGTACGATATTACCGCCTCGCCTCATCGGAAGAGATATGCGTAAATGCATTTTCCTTTTAAAAATGAGGGTAACGCTTACGACTATTAGGACACTTATAAGCTTCCTAGATATTACCAATACTTTACGAAATACCTAATACATATTTACATAAATACAAACTTAAATACATATTTATATAAACTACTATCATCTTCATATGATTGCGCAAGAACCAAAGTATGATTATCATTAGCATACTCATACTTGTTCCTATTAGTGCCTATCGTATAGATACTGGCAAAGGATATGGCAATTGCGTTTCTACGTTATTATGAAATTATTTACCAATAACCACCTCACCTGATGCTTGCGGTTTCTTTGTATAGGTTACATACTATAACCTACATATCTATACACTATACTTAATGCCGTGTGGTTAAGCCTTA
Source organism: Parascotia fuliginaria (assembly GCA_963082885.1). Lineage (NCBI taxonomy): Eukaryota > Metazoa > Arthropoda > Insecta > Lepidoptera > Erebidae > Parascotia > Parascotia fuliginaria. The sequence goes on along the minus strand of OY720174.1, from coordinate 7,446,416 downwards.
TCGTGGGTCGTACAAGGAAATAACCAGTTAAACAAGTCAAGCAGTTCAGTAGGTTGTTGTACGAGGCATCAAAACTAATATACTTACCTATCTATTCGTCTAAAAACTAATAATAATAAAAACTTCATTATTCATCTGATACGGTCCACTGCAGGATAAGCCTCAACCAAAGGGAGGAGTTTAACCAAAGTTTAACGTTACCACGCTTGGTAAGAGGGTTGACAGTGCGTTGATATTTAGTACGATGATAACACTGTTGCTCTTTACATGGTATTTCTTCAATCGTTCGACATCCAAAAGTAGGATTGTACCGAATTCTAAACCGAAAAAATATAAAAACATTTAAAACACTGAAAGAAAAGAAACATTCTTCAAAAGTAATGGTTAGGTACCTACAGACCATTGCTGGGAGTGAATAGTAATCAAGTAATTCTGAACTATTTCGACTCCATAATCGAAATGCATCAAAACAAATATAATGCATAGCTGTAATCTAACTTCATTTAATTATTTATTTATTTTGTTTATAAATGACACACCATCGGCATTTCACAGTGGAATGTTAAAAAATTAAACTTAACAATAGGACTAGTTCAGTGCGAAACACCTTTACAGGTGCATACAACAGTTAAACAGTTACAACAGTTTAACTCTTTCACAGATTTTTTTAGTTAAGTTTTTGTTTAGGCGCGTATTAATAACTGAACAAAATAAAAAAACTATAAAACACGAGAATTTGTGTTGGTTCATAATATGGCCATCATATTTCTCAGCATCAATTTTAAACAATTTGTCCAAATCCTAGCTTTTTCACGTATGAGGGGTAACACCGTGTTTTAATAAGACGCCTAACACAAAAAGGTTCATGAACTTACTCCGACGATAATAATTGCAACACAGTACAACATGCATTGGTAATTTGGTATAATGTTATGGTGGCTAAACTTAAGTGTGGCTCATACCCAGCAGTAGATGTCTTTCGGCTGAAATCACGACGACGACAAGCTATGTAGTTACCTACCTTGAATGCAATTTGCTATCATGCAAGATATCTGGAGCACAAATTACAGATAATGTATACTATTACATATGACATGACTACCGACCGTATCAAAGACAGTAGGAGATTCTTGAATCTCCCCGTGTTGTTAATGTATATGTGTACCGTGTACACTCTCTTCATGGGTATCATTAGTTATAGGTGAAAACTTTATACGTCTGCTTTATTTAATCTCATATTTTTATAATAAGTGCCGTACAATATAAAATATTTTTTCTGCAAACTTCGCAGATACGGTGGATTAATGTAGAAATTAGTAAAATTGGTAGAAATCTTTACATGATAAGCTTATTACCCGTTTTAAATGGACAAAATATGAACACTTTTTATATAATAACAACTGCGGCTTCGGCCTTTCTGCTTGCTATTTTTCTGGTCTATTTGCAATAAAGATGAACAAAAGCAACGGATTATTTGTGCGCATTCAAAGTACCTAGTTAATCCAATTACACTTATGTAACAAATTGCACTTTATGGACATTTTGATTATTTAAACATCGAACTTTAAAGCTGTCTTCTGGCCATAGAGATATGTAGGTGCTTATTATTATAGGTAAATAAATCTAAAAAACGTTATTTTTAGCTACGTCATGGCTACTTTACGTTATTTTATTATGTGTCATTATTTTTAACACGACGAACAGAACTATCTTGCACCGTCTGATTGTATCTAATTTCTCATTATTAACGGAAGCTTCTGCGTACTTAAGTCACTTGGAAATAAACGTAATTGTTGGTACCTAAACCAAGAAATCTCTGCAAATGTACTGGTTATTTGTTTGTAATTCAATGACATTAAAGAAATGCATTGTGTATTTATTCATAACTAAAAGTAGGAAAACAACAATAATTGTGGTGCAAATTTAGAACGTAGGTATTGAGAGCATATTTTGACCGTCCTCGCCAACGATTACTCGTACCTGATGTAACTAAAAAAATTATAAGAATAATAAATAATAATAACTCTATTTTTTATCAATTTAAAATCTATTCAATCGGTATTTTTTTTATTTGGATGCTTAGGTTTTATTGGTGAAGTATGTAGGCAGCATAACCGTGATAGACAGAGACACATATTTTTTATTTTGCAGAACATATTTTACTTATACATACATTTATATAATATAAGTAAGACATGGGCTCTAGCCACCCAGTTTCTGAAAGGCCTGTTAAATCATTGTTCAACTAACACGACTGTTAATTTAACATGGCTGTCAAATCATTACTTATTTGTAATAAAATGTTATTTATATTTATGAAATAAATTGAAATTGAAATTGAAATTTCGAGTTTCTGAAATGATATTCATGGCAAAATTAACTGATCTATGATTACTTTGATTTGACATTAGGTTTCTTTGAAAACAAACCGAATGTCAAATCAATTGGCACTTGACATGAGATTGAGTAGGTAATTTTTGCGTTGATCAGCCTTTGAGAAACTGGATGTCGTTCCCGCCGTAGAAGTTCGCGTCCTTTCATCATCATCACTTTTGATGTTCTGATACTCATGCTAATATCCGAAACGGACAATTGTGATCTAAAATGGAACAATGTTATATTGAACAAGATGTCCAAAACAATTCAATTAATACTGCATTATAAATATGTTTTGATATACAATAATAATTTAAAATCGAAGAAATAACTTAGTTTCACGTAAGAAAACATATATATTCTTAAGTTAATTCGCCGACAAGCACCGATTAGTTGACAAAGCTTTTGACAGACGTATGATCTATAATTACGACATAACTAGCGTTTCAGAAACCCATTATGGTGGTTAACATACGGTTCTTTAGTCAAATTTAACAGAAAGTCAACTGACAGGATGATCAAATTAAACTGAAAATATTAGTTAATAAGTATAAGTAATAGTTAAACAAGCTATAAGTTAATTTTTAACAATAACACCCAGTTTCTGAAAGGCCTGTCAAATCATTGTTCAACTAACACGACTGTTAATTTAACATGGCTGTTAAATCAATTCGAGTTTCTGAAACGTTAATCAGTGCAAAATGACCTAATCTACGATTATTTTGATTTGACATTAGGTTTGTATGAAAACAAACCGAATGTCAAATCAATTGGCACTTGACATATGATTGATAAGTTAATTTTTGTGTTGATCAGCCTTACAGAAACTGGATATCATTCTTGTCGAAAAAGTTTGCGTCCTTTGATCTTCATCACCGCTAGATGTTTTGATACTCATGCTAATATCCGAAACGGACATGATTGTGATTCAAACAGGAATAATGTTCATTTATCAAGATTTGCAAAATATACACTTTTTTTTAAAGAAAAACAAATATTATAAATAATACTGCATTAGAAATATGTTTTGACATACCCTAATAAGATAAATTCGAAGAAAAACTGAGTTTCACATAAAAAAACAATTGTATTCACAAGTTAATTTGCCGACGAGCATCGATTAGTTGACAAAGCTTTTGACCGACGTATGATCTATGATTACTACATAACTAGCGTTTTAGAAACCCAATATGGAGGTTAACATACGATTCTCGAGCCTAATTTAACAGCTATGTCAACTGACAGGCTGATCAAATTAAACTAAACAACCATGCTTTTAGCAACCCAATTGGCACTTGACATGAGATTTAACAGGCTATTAGTTAATTTTTGCGTTGATCAGCCTTTCAGAAACTGGGTGTAAATGTTTCAGAAACTGGGTGTAATTGTTTTGCAAAAAAAGTTGTCTAACTAGTGGATGTTTTTATTATTCGAAATTAAGATAAACTTTATTTTGAATAATAAAAACATCCACTTGCTGACTATTGCAACTAAAAACAAAGATTATTATTATATTAGTAAAATAAAAATGGCGTACGTTGTTGCAGAAGAAAATCTGCTGAAAATATATTTATTTAAATAATATTTATTTCATTTTACAGCTTCACAATGAGTTCCGAAGTAAACGAGTGGTATAAAGGTCGGAAGGTGTTCGTAACAGGTGCTTTAGGACTGATGGGGAAAGTGCTGATAGAGAAGCTTCTATATAGCGTGCCTGACATAGAGTGCGTGTATGCACTCGTGCGCTCCAAGCGAGGCAAGACCCCGGAGACACGCATCGAAGATATGTGGAAACTACCTGTAAGTTATTGCGACCATATAGAATTACTTGCAATTATGCGCAATTATTTCAAAAAATATCCATTAATGTTATGAATTGCCTCTGTGGCACGGTACATTCAACTCTAACTATTGCACGAGGAGGGTTCGATTCCCATATGGGTCAAAAGTTTGTGTGATCCATGAATATTTATCTAAAATCTGCGAATGAGTATATTTTGTTTGCAATAATTAAATGTTTGTAATCTCTCGGAACACAGTGCGTGCTCCCTAGAACAAGAATCAATTGTCTTAAAGCCGCCCATTCCAAAATTTACACAATTAGTACTATAAGATAAATAACTAATAAAATCCCGCACGCTCATATTTCGCTCATATTCATAAACCATCTATCTAGCATCACAAATATATCGTATTTTGTTCCAGTTGTTTCAAAGAATAAGGGAGGAAAAGCCACACGTTATGAAGAAATTGATTCCAGTCACTGGTGACATAATGTATGATCAACTCGGCATTGATAAACCTCAATTGGATGAAATATACAATGAGGTACGTACTTCAAATAAGTTGTGTAATTTGTTAGTATAAAAAGAGATACAAATATAACTTCGCTTGGGTGAGAAAAGCTAAAGAGCGTCACGAAACGCATGAGTTAACCACTCCTTTTTTTGTGTGCAGTCGGTTTTGGCGTATATTCGATTCAAGCTCGAATCAGTCAATAAATTTCAGCAGATATAATGATGTGTATAACTATATGCCATACAATAATTCACTCGTTATGCTTTTGTAAATTTATTTTTAATTTTTCGCCTTTTGCTATTACGCTAATTTTTTGCGAGTTATTCCTAAATACGAGTAGTAAAATAATCCATTTAAAGCGAGTTCGCTTTAAATGGATTATTTTCATCTGTCCCTCAGGTTTGTCCCCGTAGAGTGACAGATGAGAAAAAGTTGCTAACAGGAGGACAGATGAAACTCCAATCACTCCGTAAAAGTTTTATCTGTCCCCTCGTCATAAACAGGGGGACAGATGAATTTTTTCCCATCTGTCACCCTAGTGGGACAAACCAGAAAGACAGATGGGAATAATTCCTTTAAATCTACACGACTGAATCGTTAAACAACGACAAGTATTTCTTTGCTGTGCTTGCATGATAGTATCGTGTTATAGCATGCGTGAAAGTACCTAATTGCTGTAATGCTTGCAAGCACAAAAGCATAAATATTCTTCACAGTAGTCTCAACCCATTAGTATCGTAAAAGGCGATTGAGGGAATACCAACCTACCTTACTGCAGTCATTAAACCGCCTGCCAATCGTATATAGCAACCACCTTTATGAGAGTCTTTAATGACCAGAATGTCTTCGGGCTGATGAATGAACGGCAAGAGTCTAAACCTAACTAGATTAGTAGTAGTAGGACGTATTATTTAAATTCATTAAGAGATAAAACCAGATGTGCTTTCGTTTAGTGAAAGCGAACAGCAACAAGTATGTAAAGGAAAGCGCAACCTGGTATTTGAATCAGTCTCGATTCACGCGCCGGTGAAACGCGACTGTGAATTACGACTATTGATAAGACCTATGTAGCTCGTAACAATTGCTTAAACAAACAAATCGCACAACTAGTTGATTTACGAATCGCAGATGTTGAATATTTATAATACTGTGAATATAATTTGATAGCTCATTCATATTCAAACTTTAAAGAGCTGGTATTATCAAGACTCCTTTAGTGTTTCAGTGGTACTCTGTAGAGACCATGACCATTTTGATTTTCTGTCTAAAGCTCTCAATACTAGCCCGAAATCAGAAGGTTTACTATTTATAGATGCACAACCAGAGCTTTAAGTTAGTGTTGCGGTAGTAAAATTGTAAGATAGCTGTAATTTAATGTATCTATTAGCCTTAATAAAGTTAGTTCAATTCAATAACAAGTAGGTATAATTATGTCGTGGATGTTGAACACGCGAAAACGTGTTTCAATTACGGAACAAATATTCGTATCTACATATTATTAGGTATATATATATATATATATATATATATACTATATATATATATATATATATATATATATATATATATATATATATAGTATATCTATACTAGTAGCTTCTATTATTTATTTATAAATTTATTATGGAAACTTATCCGAACATCATCATCAGCCGACGACGTATACTGCAACACACAGCCCTTGCATGCTGTGTAGGTAACGCTGCTGCCCGTTGTATGACACCAACGGGTAGAGATGATGGCCCTATTTTGACTTATTTCTAATATTATTATATTATAGTTTCATTTGATGTTATGTTCAAGGTATCAGTAGTTTTCCACTTTGCGGCCAGTTTGCGGTTAGAGGCACCTCTAAAGGAAGGGCTAGAAATGAACACGAAGGGTACCTTAAGAGTCCTCGACATGGCGAAGAAAATGAAGAAAATCGCCGCATTCATACATTTATCAACAGCTTTCTGTTATCCTGACTATGAGAGGATGGCAGAGAAGGTAAATCTTCGTTTTCTTTACACTATCTATACATATTATACGATCGACTGCGGACTGCGACACAAGAGATTCCTAACCCGCGAAACAAAACTTAGTGTGTGTGAGGCACAAAAATTTTTCTTATTGTGACAAAAACTTTGTCATTTTAATTTACTGATTCATCAGCATAAAAGTCTATATTTTTATTTTACTTTATTTGGGAAAACAAACAACTGTACATTCAATCTTAAATAAAACATAAAGTGATACAATTAATATACTATATAATAAATATTATGACGATTAATTATGTACAAGAGACCGCTGAAATCATATAAAAGGCTATCAACTGGCCTGTTGGTCTAGTGGTTAGTGACCCTGACTGCTAAGCCGGAGGTCGTGGGTTCGATTCTCACCCAGGACAAATCTTTGTGTGATGAGCATGATTGTTTGTTCTGTGTCTGGATGTAATTTATCTATAATATGTATGTATTTACAAAAAAAAATGTATATAAGTAGTATATCAGTTTAGTACCCATAACACAAGCAAATATAATTGCTTAATTTGGGGCTAGATGGCGTTGTGTGAATGTGGTAGAATATTATTATAAAAGAAAGAAAAGGCTATATTGTGTTTAGGTGTTTGATCCTCCGACCAATCCTCACGAGGTACTACGCGCAGCGAGCTGGTTGACAGAAGAACAGCTCAACCTTCTGTCGCCGTCCATTTACCAGAAGCACCCCAACTCGTACACGTACTCCAAACGACTCGCAGAGGCACTCGTCAGGGAAAGCTACCCTGAGTTACCTGTTGTTGTTGTTCGACCAAGCATAGGTAAGATTACACTTGAAAACACTGGTATTTCTTATTTATTTGAACTTTATATTTTTCACAAACATAGATGTTAACTTATGGGCTTCTAAAGCTGCGTTCGCAGTATAATAATATTTCGTATGCGCTGGTAACACTTCTATCTGTTACCTGGTATTTTCTTAAGTGTCGCAAATGAAAAATACTTTTAAAATTTTCACTATTCGCCTGCTGCGGGACAGATGCCACCTCACATACAGAGATATAAGCACATCAACACATCGTGATAAAGATTGGAGAGAATATAAAAAGTGTCCCTAAATGGTCCTTTAAATTATACTTTTAACTAGCTGACCCGACGAACTTCGTTCCGCCTAACAGTCGATCAACATTACTTTATTTTTCTAAAATAAAAGAATTTTTCTAAAATAAACGTAGCGTATATATAACTTAAGTTACTCCTTATTACATCAGCTACCTGCCAATAAAAGTCCTAGCTATTTCAAAGATTAGCTGGAACAAAGACACAGACAGACAGACAAAAATTAAAAAAAAAATATTTTAGTGTATGTACCACCGGCAATATATTCATATACATGTAGTAAAAAACGGTTATTTCAATATTACAAACAGAAACTCCAACTCTTTTATTATATGTATAGATTAGGTATAATTTAACTTCCAGTAACTCCATCATTCAAGGAGCCTACTCCCGGCTGGGTGGACAACCTTAACGGCCCTATAGGTCTGATGGTGGGTGCCGGTAAAGGAGTGATACGCTCAATGCACTGCTACGGACACTATCACGCCGAAGTCATACCCGTGGACATCGCCATCAATAGCATCATCATCATCGCTTATAAAACTGGAAAAGATACGGAAAGGTGACTATATAATAATAATACCAGCCTGTTACTGGCGCACTGCAGGGCAAGCCAAGTTTAAAGGCAAGACAAGTCTAGGGTTACAGAATATCTAATTAAACTTTTAATTGTGTTAAATTAATTTCAATTTCTTGTTTTATTTAGGTAAATTAGGCAATAAGAGATTTTTAAGAGTGGCTCGTAGTAAGCATTTACTGGGATCTAGGAGTGGTGGATACCTACTATCTCAATTGTCATCGTGGTAAACTGCGGTCATTATGGTCTCCACTATGACAGCCTTAAGAGATGCGTCTTTTAAATTTGTAGCACTGTAATATTATAGCTACATGTGCTACAAAATCTTTTGTATAGTTACTTTCCTAAATTTCAGAGCGCCAGAAATCCCCGTATACAATATAACGACAGGCGACGATAGAAACACAACATGGAAGCAAGTGTTGGACATAGGCAAGGCTACAGTCCGCAAGTTCCCGTTTGAAGGGCCCCTGTGGTACCCCGACGGCAACATTCGACACAACAAGTTCATTCACGACCTCTGCGTTTTCTTCTATCATATAGTCCCGGCTTACTTTATTGACTTCTTGATGTTGTTGTTCAGACAGAAGCGGTTGTAAGTATTTTTATTCGAAGCCTTTTTTTAATAATAGTGTGTCTATAAAATTTAAAACTATGCATCTACTAATACTGCCCATATAAAAAAGAATATCGTATCTATTTATGATACGCTTTGGAAAAACATTTTTAAATGCTATAGGTGCGTTTTTTCCGTAACTTGTACCTTCTAGGCGTTCTTACTTCTTTAATTTTGACATCTGAATTTCTAGCTTGCACTGAGTTGCACAGGTGACACTATTTATTTCCAATACTACTGTATCTAGCTACAGCTACAGTACCTAGCTCTACGTTGAGTGCGTTTGCCTGATGATAACAAAGCCAAATATTAATATGAGAAAATTTGTGATTTTCTATTTTCAGTATGGTGCGCATTCAAAATAGAATCTCAGTTGGTCTGGAAGTGCTTCAATACTTTACCACGCGCGAGTGGTGGTTCGATACAAACAATTTCAAGTCTCTAGTTGATATATTGAACCCTGTGGACCGGCAAGAGTTTCCCATGGACCTTACCATTATAAAAGACGAGCCGTATATCGAAAGTTGCATGATCGGAGGAAAACTTTACTGTCTTAAGGAGAAATTAGAAAATTTACCTAAAGCAAGACTGCAGAACAATATGTAAGTAGTTAACGCAAAATATTATATTCTTCAATATTTGGTATACTAATTGGGCGTCTGAAAATTACGACTCCTTCCTACTAGTAAAGTTTCATATATTCTAACCGTTGTATATAAACACTCACTAGAACAATCAGTCAACTGAGTCCATTACACCACAGAGTCCATTATTAATATGCATTACACAAGAAGGGGGCAGGAAATACGGTGAACACAGTACGGGCAGCAAGATTCTGTGACAAAACTGTCACTATCTGCCTGCCAAATGGGCTTCGTTAACTTAATTCACCTGAGATAATTCACCTAGGTGCATTAAATACACCTTTAGTAAACTATATGCGCAGAATCTCCTTATACTTGAGGAAGGCCTATGCTTAGAAGTAGCTAGAGAGGTCTTTGGGTCTGAAATGTAGCGGACACAAATACCTCTAAACTATGTTTTCAAACGAGCCTCGGCAACCAATAATGGTCAAAAGTTATGTATATAAAATTTCTCTTTTCAGTCTTTACGTTCTGGATTGTCTGGTATCCATATTCTTCTACCTGCTGATCGTTTCTTGGATAGTAAGTTACTTCGAGCCAGCGAGAATACTGCTGTCCTACTTCGGGCCGGTAGTGAGCTACCTGCCTTTTGTTGGCAAAGCAGTGTTCAGAGATCAAGAAGTTTAAGTACGATGAGTGTTGTGATGATTATGTTTATGTTAGTCGTATTGTATTGTGGTTATATTATTATTACGAATAAGATAGGCGATATCTCTACTTAATTTGCAGAGCGCGTATTTGAATTGCAAAAATTGTTTAGCCTCACCACCGCTGTTTATATTGACAATCATTATTTTGTTTCACCTGCTGATTTATTTGCTATTTTGCCGCTATCAATCGCTTAGTTGCTGAAATAAAAGTAATGATATAAAAAATACCGATAAAATAAAAATTTTAGTAGGTACTTACTTATCAATATCAAGTCAACGAAAATGAAAATATTAGAAATTAGAATAAATGTCCCATTTTATAGTTTATTTTTCATTTTGTTTTATATTTTACGTAAGTACTTAAATAAAGTTTTACGTGTCTATTGTTAATATTATTTTAATGGTAAAATGATAATAATAAATTTTATAAATATATATTATTATTATATTGAACTTGTATATGATATTTTTAAGAGAAGATCTGTAAATAGTGAACCTGAATGCAATCAATCAATATGTAAAAATGTTCTTCTTCGTACGGCTATTATAAGTGACACTGAAATTAACTACTTACATTTTAAATTTAATGTAATATTTTGTTAAATTTTAATAGTAGACTGTGCCGGTATTATTATGTCGGCCCGTTTAAATGTGTAGCAATCGACTGTGTAACGCCCGATTCGAAGATAGAAAACGATTATTATATAAATCTTAACGTTTATGTAAGTTAGCTTTTATTTTCATAAATAATACTCATACCAAATATACGATAATTAAACATGTTCTTAATTATATTAGATTTTTTATTTATTGCAACTTTGATAAACATGCTTACATAGCTCATCTGACACTTCCTCTCCACGCTTCCGTCAGCAGTTGGGCGTTATCCTTAATTACTTTACTCTGTGACGTTATCCATGTGTTAAATATTAATCCGGTCAAAATAGTTTTCCCGGCGTGTGTACTGTCTTGAGTGTATAATTATAGTGTGGAAGTGTATATTTGTAATTTTTAGGCTTTTTTTTTTTATAGTAGCCTACCAAAGTGACTCCACCCCGCCTGATGGTAAGCAGTCAGTGGAATCCAGAAGTGGTGGCAACCATACTAAAAGCCATAGTGTTAAACTGCTAGTATGGTGGTCTCCACTATGGCGCCTGGGAATGGAGTTAGGGGAAGGGAATGAGGGAGGAAAGAAAGGGGAAAGGGGGAAGTTGGGCCTCCGGCGCTCTCATTCACCGAGCGTAACCTAAATGCCTGAAATAAATGGTTATTATTATTATTAGTAGTACGGATACTACTACTCTTACGTCGATCTTCTATGAGAGGGTAGTACTTCCCCGGACGATCCGGCCCATTCATGCTGAAACCAGCGTGGATCTACTACCGTAGTTTGCTTTATAAAAGCGTATAAATAGTTTTAAATTCAACGAGAATCGATAAGTCATCTGTTTTATTTTTATTGAAAGTGGGTAGGTAGAACGTTTTGACTTTAATTTATGTTTTCTTTGTATTTGTTGCATATTTTGTATAATCTGCGTATTTAATAGGAAAAGATCGTTGATAAGATTGTTCTTTATTGGGTGAGCCCCCTGATATGGGACGGAATAAGTTTGTAGGCAAAGAACTTGTTCAGTGACATAGTCATTGAGAATCATATTAGATCGACAGTCGATACAGTTATATCAGTTAAGGAAACTACACATACAAAACACTATCACATATTAGCAGATAATACAGACTTATTACACTTATTACACTATAAACGTGAAATTTTGCATAGTTTTATGGATGTTTGTTACTTTATTACGCAAAATCTACTAAATGGATTTTATGGAAACTTGGCAATAATGAAGCTTATACATACATCAGAATATAATTTGGGCTAATTCATAAAATTGATGCGCAAATATTAAATATTTTTAATTTATGCAAGCGAAACTGCGGCGGGCTAGTAGGTATTAAATCATAAAACTTTTGCGAAGCAACCACAATACGGTGACGATACGGTATAAAGTAGGTTAACATTACAAAATATTTTGCGATTTAAAAGATGGAAAGATCATACATAAAACGGTCCCTTTCCAAAACCGATCTTAAATTCTTGCGAGTAAAAGAAACACGCTCAATCAAATAGAATAAATATCCTTTATTGACTCGGTCCGAATCTATCGTCTAACAGTGAGGAGAGCGAGGCGACCTCATGTTCACAAATAAAGAAGCTTCTGACACCACAGCCGATGTCATTCAAATATCCATTGTTGAACATTGACCCACATAGTTCACGATCTCCTCCATCAGGCTGATTATGACTCCAACAAGCATAACCACTGTCATCGAGTGATGACCCTGAAACAAACAAAAATAAAATATGCTCTTTAATCGACTTTCTCTTTCATTATCATAGTTACAGCTGAGACAAATGATTTCACAGAGATACATCTAACATTACTTCCTCAATTTCCCCTTTAAGTGACTTTGAGTATTCTAACAAGACTCTTAGTGACAGCGTCCCTATGTCCAGTGTACCCAGCCCCGTATGTCATTACTAGCCCAGCCGAGTTGCATTATATTCTTTCATTAGACGAAAATCATGATACTGCCTGGATGTTCTTGCTGGTCAGATTTTGTTGCTGCCTTTTAATTGCTTGTTTAACGCACACTGAACCAAGCAGACAGACAGAGAATTCCATCATCAAGTGTGTGATAGTTTGACCGACATCGTTCGTTTAATTTATTTAGTGATTGCTAAATTGTATATCTAATACATATGTATATAAGTACGAGTCAAATGTCGAATTTCAATTTACCTCTAACAGTCTGCCAACCTTCCTGTTGTCTGTTATGAAAGCCGAGTAGCACAGCTCCGCGTGTAAAGTTTCCGGTGACTTTATCTTTCGGTGCATTCTCTGTTAGTTTGACGAGGTAGTCGGCTTCTAATTGAGTGTTGATCACCGCTAGATATGACTGTTCAGCACTACATACAAGATAAGCGTCTGTCCAATTCAAAGGCTTCAAATGGAACTTGTAGCATCTGCCCAATTCCTCGTTTAATGTGTAATCTGGAAAAATAACTTCATAAATTAAAACAAAATTCTTTGAAAGGCTGTAAATAAGTAGGGAAAGATTGACACGTTTATCACGGTTAGTCCGTACAGGACGACAGTATTCTAAAACACATTAATTTCTCCTGTGAAGTCTTGTGTTTTGTACAACAATGATAAGTTTTAGATTCCAAAATTCCGACTAGATTGGCAGCTAACCAATTAGGATAAACACGGAGGTTAATGATGACTTCCGCTAATCACTTGTAAAATAACTGCGAAAAAATGTTATTGCAAATTTATCATCTAAAAAGTGCTCAACCACACATTCACTTTCATTTGTAGACAAGAAAAGGTGTAAACCATTAAAATTATTAGATAATTTATTTACTACTAAAACACATGACGTCCTAAGCATTCGCGTTCGGTTCGCTGGATCCTGGAATGCTCTAGAAGGATAGGTTTCTGTAAAGTTCCCTTATGGTTTGGTCCTATCCTCAACAGCCATTTCTCATCGTTATTGAAATTTTATTCCATTTTCGTCACGGAAGATATTTAATTATAGTACCTAAATTGGAGAAGTCACACTTTTGATTCCATTCCAAAGACGCCAAGCTCTTTTTACATATAAAAGGGTATTTATTGAAGCAGCGATCGTCATTGAGGGTTCCATCCTGCCTTAATATCACACAGTCTTCCACTCCACCGGCGTCGTTAGGTTCTCCAGGACCCCAATTGCCGTACACTTCGGAAACAGGGGTACCTGAAATCGTAAAAAATTCCCCTCAAGAGTTTTGTCAAAATATGCAGATTTAATACTAACTTTAATGGGAGACACCTACGGCAATTTTACAGATACAAAATGTATTGAAAATCTGTCAATTGACCTTAGTTATTCATTACTTAAAAGTTAACTGACGATTGTAAAACAAGACTTTATAATTAGGTATATCACCTAACTTCAGTGATGTATAAATAAAAGAAAAACCTAAATTACAGTGAATGTTTGCCTGTAAAAGAAGATTAGGTAGGTATGCTTCTTTAGCTATACTAAAACTAACCTATGATATAAACATTTATTATAGTAACTAAACAAGTTTCTCGTTGTATTTCTGCTATCCTCAAAAACACCTAACTCCAACTATAAATATTTCTATTGCTAAAATTCATAATTCTAAGTATTAGAGACATAAGTTTCATTTAAACTTGAGTTTGTTTCAGTATTCGAGACAGTGCTTTACAGCGTGCTTCTAAATACTATGAGTTCCTATTTAAATAAAATTAAGGTAGGTACCTACCTTAATGATATACTTATTAACAAATTTTAAATCAGTTCCAAATATTTTTGGCGGTATAAAGATATGCAAGTTAATAACGGTAATGCGCTATCCTCCTGGTCAGTTAAGGAGGCCAAAGGCCAACACCCTTTTCAGGTCGTTGACATAACGAAGTAAACAGGCAGACATACTAATACCTATCTAAATAAAAGGTTTCTACTCCAACATATAAAAAAATATGATTATTCGTTTATAATTTAGACAATATGCTAGGGAAAGGCCGAAATAATTTGTACGGTTTCCTTTAAAGTACTAAATTGCACCTGAAGCTCGTAAGTAGGTACACGGACTGATTAAAAACTTCTTTTTCTGGTGGCTGACAGACAGCGGTTTACACCATGAGCCACTGAGTAAATTCGCTTTATTAAGTGTAGGTATGTGTGAAATACAGCAGTCTGCGACCCTGCAATAACTCCAAGCTCGTAGTCGTACCTATTCACTTCGTGGTTCATTCTCATGCATTTGTATGAAAATTAACTAAACAGCTTGCACCTGCTTATTGTCAAAAGTAGGCCAAGTAGTTCAGAATCAGCAGATTTTAACTCTACATCTATTCTGCCAATTTATGGAACTTATAGTAAAAGTCTACTTCAGGTCAAGCTTAATTTGGTGCTTGTTAGCTTTACATTTCATTTTTTTGCTTGACGCACATAGTTGGAACAGAGCAATCAACTTCATATTTTTTTTGGGTTTAAGGAAAATTTTAACGAAAATATTTTAAATTAATTACTTATAAAAACTTGTTAGATTAGTTTAAATGTTAATAAAATTTAAATTCTTAGGTATACTTTCGTCACAGACCAAGAAATTCCCACTAAAGGGGAAGGCCTCTTCTTATAATTAAGAAGGCATGAGCATTGATCATTAAGTTTAAGGCAAACTTAACATAGAACGGCATTTTAGAATAATATTTTTGTTTCACATGTCCAGATTTCAAAAGATGTTTTTCTTCACCTTAAGTCAGTAATTTCCAAGATAAACTTAGAAAGTACATGCGACTTTAAAAGTCACATTGGTACCTACTTGCCCGGTTATGAAAGAGGCGTGGACTGTGGTTGAAGTTTCTTAAACACAGGCCATCACGATCAAATTAAACGTAAACACATTTAAGTAACAACAACACTTTAGGTGTAGTCAAAAATAAAGCTGTGTTAAAATAATGTGTTTTGAATATCTCTAGGTAAGTATAAAATAATATTTAACAAAAAGAAAACCGACTTCAACCAAGAAGGACACTAAAAAGTAAAAAAAAAAAAATTACTTAGCAGAAAGTAATTCGTATTTTGATTTAGTTAATCAGAAATGATTAAATAAGTATTTTATAATTGAAGTTGGTGCCAAGTAAAACAATAACTAGGTACCTATAGGTATTATCAATCTTAATTTGTTATTTTAGTAAGGTTCTTATAGTATTTGCTTGGTTCTTAATAGTAACTTCAAAATTATAAAATACTTATTTTATTTTACAATTTTTGGTGACCTAAATCTTTCTTAGGTATTATTTTTGTACGAACTAAACATTTTGGCATATTGAACCGTATGAAATAAGTCCGATATAACTGCTGTTGAGGAATTCTCTCGACTCACCTCGGTCACCTGTAATGGCACTTATAACCCATATGGGTGCAAAGTTCTCATCATTATAAATGAATTAAGTCCAAACACCCGACTGTGTTTCGGCTCCATCATCAGATCGACTCCAAACCTTCACTAAATAGTAGTGCCTTAAAATACCTAATGAAAAAAATTACAAATGCACTAGTCGCCAGTACGATTTTCGAAAGTTCCCCTCGATTTCTCTGGGATGCCATCGTCGGATTTTGGTTTCCTTATCATAGTACCACCGTTGGGATATCTCCTTTCCAACAAAAAAAGATCGAAATCGGTTCATAAACGACGAAGTTATCCGCGAAAATATAAATATATATGTTTAAATATACCTATATACGGTCGAATTGAGCAACCATCCTTTTGAAGTCGGTTAAAAAGCAATGATATTCTATTTAAAAAAGCTTTTATTATGAGAGTGACAGTAGGTAAAAAAAGTAGCTTTATGTCCTTCTTCTCGAGACCTTTCCCTGTCTATTAAACAAAATATTCTGTTTTCTGACTTACCATCAATTGTTTCGAAGACTCCTTTCGCCACCAAGTCCGATATTCCGACGTACACCCATCGGAATGGTTGTGTTGCATTCCAGAACGAAAGAACAACGTTGGCTTCAGCTTCGTTTTCGGCATAGAACAAACTGGCTCCCTCTAGTGCACACATTCGCTTCGCATCACTCCATGTCCTATGTATCGTATGGATCTTGTAGAAACTTTCGGCGGCCTCTAGAAACTTATAGTCTTTGCGAAAGAACTTTTTTTGCTTTTGCCCATCTAAAAAAGGAAAAATACAGTTAAACAGAACTTAGTTTTAAACTAATATCTGGAAATTCCAGTATTTAATTGGTTGAACTCGATCTAGCTTCTTAGTAATTACTGTTGGTATTTATCACTGATAAACATGCATGACATATGACCTAGGTATTTGATTTACTTATTCGTTTGGCAATCAATAAGTTCTGACTCAAATTTAATAATAGATATGTTAAACATTATATTAGTAGAAATGAATATATTGTTATTTATGACACTAGTAGACCCGGAGATTAGTGCGCATATACAAACAAACATAACACAAGATTTACCTTTTTCGTATTTTAGTATGTATTTTAAAGTAGATACCTACAAAGGTATAATTTAAGGTATAATAAGTATTTTATTAATTGTCACTTCAGTAAACAATGAAGTAGGTACCTACTTATTGTAATCATATCGAAAAAGCAAAAGTTTTAAACGAGATTTGCATTATTAACGAGAATTTATAAAAACACTTATGTTCGACACTACCTACGGCATAAAAATGTTTAAAATAATGACTTACTTACTTGAATAATTGGAAAAACACACAAGAAGTAATACAAATAAAGTATTTAAATACATTTTACAAAACAATTTATCCGCGACGCCGACGGTTACACTGGTCAGCGACTTGCATACGTATGATCGCGATTGAAGATTCACCCGCAGACTCGAGAATACCCAAGTACGAGTAATGTACAGGTTGCCCATATGAACGTAGATATATATCTGTGTGGGTATAATAACAAGATTAACAGGAAAATATATATCTGGTCGCTTTGAACACGTCATGCCTCTACTTTGGATTTTTTGTTTAGTTTTTGCAAATAATATATTTTAATTTATGCTTTTTAATGATAAAAGTAATAACAGACTGTAAAATATCGTGACCGTTTGTTAAAATTTAGTAAAAGCCCACAAGATACCAACTTTTTCAAAGTATGGGTTACAGTTAGTTCTATAGTTAAATATTTAAAAGCGGAATCTATTGCAACGTGCTTCTATCGTGCAGGTCAAGTGATCATACGTTTATTTTGGATAAAAAATCATTAGAACTAGACTTATCACGGCATCGGCAGTGCATATCCTAGCATTGCCAGGACAGACTATATAAGTAGGTAGGTAGGTACTAAACTAACCTTTTTTTTTCACTTTTCTTCCTGACTGTTTTTGACGTTTAGCTATTGTTAATATTTAGAATGGGACGACATAACGAACGAAAAAAATATTAATTTTGAAATTCGTCAACTCGGCCCAATAGTCCGAGTTTGTTTTGGGACGAGCTGACGATTGAGTCCATAATACGGTTCACACTGACCGTGTGTACCTAATATCAATTGCAAATTGACCAAATTGACTACGTTCATGAAGGTACTTATCTTAAAGTAAGTAAACGTGAACAATCTGAACATAAACTATCTCAAAAATGACACATACTTACCTATAGTAAACAAGCTACCTTTTACATACATAATTATGCTATTGTATGCAAAATGAAATTATATTAATTTTGTTGAGGTTGGTATCTATCTACTAACAGCTAACTGTTCACTAGTTCCTTCTTGTTTTCATTTAAAAACGAGTTCATAAAATTGCAATAAATAAAAACAAAAGTAAATAATAAAGTATCAACATAATAAAGTGTGTAATATTATTTAAATACATAATCTATTTTATTTTAGAACATCGAACGCTAACTTTTACTTATATTTTGCTAACTTTTACTAATTGTTTTAGCAGGGCACAGTTAAAAACATTATGTATTCAATTGTTTTTACACTAAGATTAGAGTATTAGAGGTGAATACTCTCGTCGTCAGCGGAGTGTTCAATAACGCCTTTAGAAGGTTATATTTAATTTTTTATTTAATTAGGACAAAAAACAGTACAACTTCTTCATCAGTAATTTAATACTACAAAGCAACCAGTCCCGTTGTTTACCTTTCACAATTTTGTGCCACAGTGTGAACTTTTCCTTTAAATAAACATTAAAACAGGTCGTTGTACTCGTTGTATTAGGTATCACTTCCATTATGTTAACATACCTATTAGATAAATGGTATGTGATACAATTCATCGTCTCCCTAAGAGTTCTAGATTATCTAATCTTAAAAGCTCGAGAATAAGCATGCAAAAAGTTTATATCGGTAAAACTGGCGTTAAAGTTTATTATTCTAGGAAGTGAGTAGGTACGTTTATTTTGGCATATTCTAGATGTAGTGAAATTACGTGGCCGTTGGAAAGTGGCGAACACGAACCAGACCAGGATAGGATACACAAGCCTCTCACATTGTAGACCGATCATATGGCAAAGTAGGCATAAGTATTATTCTTTAGAGATGTGTCATTCTATTTTTACACATAGGTACCTACATAATAGCAGGTAGGTATATTTATTTTAGGCAATTATTTTTTAAATTATTAAATTAATTATTTATTCATAACTTACTTAGATACAAATTAAAATAAGACAGTTGTGTAACTATACGTATTAGGTACAATTTAGATGCCTGTACTAGGATATAGTTCCTGTATCACAGGCGAAAATAGCGCTAGAATTTTATTATATATATAAATATCTATGATTCTCTAGATTTTAAATAAAAGACTTATACAATGAAACATGAAATACTTAACCTAGTATGTTAACTAATTTAATAACAAAAATACAAAATATGTGTTAGTTTAGGTAATTTTACGTAAACGTTCGAGGCTAATTTATTGGGGACAAGTAATATGCTTATGTACTAATAAAATGATGACTTGACAGATGCTATGAAAAAACATGAACAAGTGTGTTGTATTTAATTCTATCTAAAATAATAAAAAGCATTAATCCAATTATTGTAAATCATCATAATCAACAGAGTTGATATATTTGAGCTCGGCAAACTTCTTAGCTGGGCACTCATAGTCATTATCACCCGTCTTATGGTTATTGGACTTCTTAAATCTTGAGCATGTTGCGCATTTTGGCGAGTTATCTTTGTTTGTGCAGTCTTGTACGGAGTGTCCTATTTCTCCACAGTGAGCACAGGTAGGCGTAGCTTCTCGACATGATTTCGCCGCGTGTCCATACTGGTGGCAGTTGTAACATCTGGTTACTAATGTAAAGTCCCGCACAGGACACGATGTCCAATTTATAAAAAGCCTAGTTTGAGTAATTAGAACTTTTCTTATATAAGCTGGCAATTCTATTATATAGTTGCAGGTTGGTGCGTCTTTCTTACCAGATTTATGACTTAATTTTATTTGGGTCAGGAAAGATTCTAATGTCATTGCTGGAAATTTCTCGGCTATATTTTGTTCGTATATGTATTGAAATGAAATGAAATGAAATGAAATGAAATGAAATGAAATGAAATATATGTTTATTCATTTAGGTTATTATTATAAATTAACACTTATGAACGTCAAAGTTTACAAAATGTCAGCAAATTAACCTACAGCCAGTTCGCTGACGAAGTAGAGCCATGAGAAGAACTGGCAAGAAACTCAGGCCACTCTTTTTAATCGCCAGGTTATTACAATTTTTGTAAGTTACTATTTGAACACCTCCCTTTCTGCAATAGCGGCGGGCACTCCCACAACCACAATACGAGGTCTACGTTTGTGAGGTTCGTCAGCTGTAAGAACAGAAGATGCCCGTACTGCGTGTTTGAGTTTTTCAGCGTCAAGTTTTGTTTCTGTGCTAATAATAACGCTACCGTTTTTCGTCTTACGTACACCACGGACCTGAAGTTTCATTTCCTCTGGGCGAATACAATTTTGTACAAGGTTTTTTGTCTCGTCACTTGTTTCACCGATATTTTCACAAATTTATCTTTAGTTTATTATCATAAAATCGACGTAACATATGAGCGTTTACGCGTCATGAGTGGCAGCGTCACAATTTGGTTAGATGGTTTTCAATTTTTATCATTTAATCGGAGCTATATTTTTAAAATATGTTCTGTACAAATGCTAGAATTAGATGAAAGCTGTACAGGCTGTATTAAACCGCAAAATAGTAATAGGCGCAAGTTGAATGTATCTTTGTATTGAAACGAAACTTTATTGTGTTTTGTAAAACTACTAGGTAAATTCGAACTCGGAGTATGTATTGGTAACTGGTAAACGCAGATCATCAATATTATAGTACTTGAGGTTCAGTCAATCCGCGGCCTAGCGTAACAATACCTTCACTAGATTACTTAATTGCTGACTGTCTCCATAAACTAAAGATATCTTGCAGTAGGTACTGTTGCACCGTTAGCCACTCAAAACTAACCAAACTGATTATTAGGTATGATTTTTATAACACCAAAATGCCTATCGCCGCACCTTTCTAACAGGTTTATAAGATTGACGTCATCAGAATTGCTAAATGATTTCCAAAAATGTAGATAAGTAACCTTAGATTTAAGAACATACTTATTGCCAAACATCTAATCAATTTCAACGAATGTATCGCTCAAGACATTCTAATTTAATGATGTAGGTAGATATGATTCATTTCTATTAATAACGGACGTTGCCTCACCCTAAGACTGCAGACCACAAGTACCCGAATCACATACATCGAACAATTTAAGTACTAAAAAAGACTCCCGTAAACTGCTCTACTATTTCAGTAAACTAGTCTTGAAGCGGTCCTTTATACTCGAACAACTGTCTTTTATAAATTACTAGTTTTCTCCTGCGCAGCGCAGGGTAGGTAGGTGCCTTACTCTCATATCAATACTTACTAGAAGCACTCGGTCGTTGTAGGTTACAAGCTGTCTGAGCAATCGTCTCGATTACTATCATTAATTGCTTTCACCACGATGCGTGTTCTGAGGAACTCACCACCATCCCCGCATCTTCATTCTTATCCAGAACAAAATGTGCAGCACTGACGTGCCACCATTTCACAGTGGAAACTATTTACATGTGTGCAATAGGTTATTTTCTAATTTTGAGTAAAAAGCAAGCATCACGTGAAGTCGTCGACATAGTCTATTACACGCTCCCAATACACCCAATTGCCAAAATGACAGAAGCACACACAAATGACACACTTCATGAGTGGGAGTGTTTTAGTTCTCTGAGTAAATACCAAAAGCGTAATTAATTTATCAGAAAAATGTAATAAGTAGGTCGCCGTGTAAGATAAACACACGTCAGCTTACGGTACAGCCAGTCTCCATAAAATCTATACATATAATAAAATTAGAGTGTCTGTTTGTAATATTGAAATAACCGATTTTTACTACATGTATATGAATATATATACGGTACATACACCAAAATAACATTTTTTACAATTTTTGTCTGTCTGTTTGTTCCAGCTAATCTCTAAAATGGCTGGACCGATTTTGACGTGACTTTTATTGGCATGTAGCTGATGTAATAAGGAGTAACTCAGGTTACGTTTATTTTAGAAAAATATTTTATTTTAGATAAATAAAGTAATGTTGATCGACTGTTAGGCGGAACGAAGTTCGCCGGGTCAGCTGGTAGTAAATAAGATTCTAACAAAAAATATTGATTTTAAGCATTGGCAATAGGTTGAGTATAAAATCCAAGTACCTGCTGATTTTGATTTGATTAATTGCAAATTCTCTATTTGGGGTTTAAATGTTGTTGGTCTTGGTGGATACAAAATAAAAGACAACAGTTATTTTTTTATAATTTTATGTTGAGGTGTAAGTTTATTCGCATTTAACAATGTTTCATACAAATTTCCTCATTTTGTACACACCTTTTCTTGGTTTTGTTTTGTAGTTATTATCTTTTATAAAAGTTGTTTCTCTAAATTTTAACATGTCGTCATGTCTGTTCCCTATATCTAATTCGCTTCACCACTGCTGTTAAATCATGTAATAATAACAGAGGATTTACTAAGGCAAAGTATTAGGAGGAAATTAAATAGTTACATCGGACTAATAGATTTAAGAAATAATAATTATACAAAAATGATTGTGTTTCTATGAACACGGAATGGGCCCTTATAGCGTAATATCAGCCTTCGCATCGTTCGACGTGGCACTAGAAGTGACGACGGCTACTGGCTGTACTAGCCGTACCGTAGTACCGCAGTACCGCAGTACCGCAGTACGTAACCACTAGACATTGCACACATCACACTGGTATCGGTGGACTCGGACGCCAGTCCACGAGGCTGCCAGTTACACCTAACAAGAAAATTCGTTACTAAATAACAACTAAATCACTTTAAAATCAATTCAAAATGTACATTATTCATCTTATTCATGTAAACAAATCTAATCTGCTACAAAAAATTAGCAAATTTAAATACAAAGATCGCCTAGTCCGTCTATATAAAATTAATCACTTAAGTATTATAGAGAAACACAATAGTGAGAGTGTAGGTCGCCTCACTCCTTGTGATATCGTTTATTATGCCTTCTAGTGTACATTCAACGAATCTATAGCGAAACATATTGCGTTGACACATTAAAACTAAAAAAATGACTGTACATTTTATATTTAATATGTAAATATTTGTACATATTGCACTCTGAAGTAACAAAATTATTAAGAAATATCTGTCGAAACGAAGAATATATACGCAGAACAAAAATATCTCAGTAAATACAAATTCAAAGTAATTAGCAATCACAATGTTCGTAGCTCGTACACTAATCTAAGTCCCTATGGCTTACAAAGCTTACAAAAGATAAATACAGAGGTCATTTACAAAAAATATACTTCTACCCAAATAATATAAAAATAACAACAGCCATCTGTACTTTCTTAGATGAATAAAATTAAACGTACATATGTCAAACATATGACAATAGAATCTAAAGGTACCTATGTACAAAGTTTAATGGACACAGTAGACTTATCAAATCCACGATACTTTTATTTATTAGACTGGACGTGCCACGTTTGGTCACTACAATACTCAGTGCATTCGAAGATATCAACTAAAACATAGATGAAAGGCATGTAGGCATGTGGCATGCAGCATGCGGCATGCGGCACGCGCGCATGCGACTGTGCTGTCTGCGAACCGTCGCTCCTATCCCGCCTGACTCAGTGTGCCGTATCTCTTCTACGATATCATCCCGACAAGCGATATAAACTTATCAACTTACTAACGTTTCATTATTAGCTAAGACACAAATTATATTAGGGTATCTCATTACTTATTAGTTTCTCGTGTGAGATTAAGTAAGTATGTAATACTTAATAAATCTATTACAATTTCGAAATTGAATAATATGTATCAAATACGACCGGCTGTGCACCGACAGAAGCCGAAATCTATGAAGCTATTTATTTATGAAATACTACGCGTCAATTAATGATGTATAACAATTACTTATCGAATGGCAGTTATATTTGTCACAAACTTGAGATGCGAGTCGCGCTCGGTCGCGCGGGCGGCTGACGGGGCCGTCTCACACCTCAGTTATAAGGCAACGTATCGTAGCGTTTAGGTTTTAATGAATGTTCATATCTATTACATACCTACACGCACAGTTCACATCAATAGAAAAAACCCGCTATGAGCACACTCACAAGACCGCACCATGCAGTAATCATACGTTTATAATGGCAGTGTGGTTTATCAATACGCCCCTATAACACCAGAGACGCCTAAGACACCTCGGTGACGTTTGTGCTTCGTTTGCTATGTTAGACACGCCTAATGCTACTATTAAATTATTCATGTCTATCGAAAATATCATTTACAAGCGAACTAGCGCGGTCCGCGGTGCAAGCCCGATCGTGTCACGCTGAATTTTATACGTATATTAAGAAATGCATTTCCAAAAACTCCAAACATATTATGTATTATGTAAATATACAACACACTTAATGGCATGTAAAGAAGACACATTCAACACGCACCAAACACCTATGTTACTTATTTATCGAATAAAATGTACGAGTATGGATGGTGATCGTGTCGCGAATGATATACTATTAGCGTTACACGCGATAGTTGGTGTCTCTACCTATGAGTAAGATGAACTGCGACAGACATAGAAGGCTGAGACGGACACTGTACAGAACCGAGAGGGTCGCGTCGACATCAATGAACTACCAACGCGGAATATTAACGTATTTTTAACAACGCTTAGCGGTAATTGAGATCGATTAATTTAATGCTCTATATACTATGAATTTCCACTCATCAACATGTAGGTACACGACACAGGTAACGCGAAATAAGGCATTTCGTATGAGAATAACTCTTACGGGCAGTATCTTGTTGTACATGGTATGTTCGTATCGTTATTGCGAGCTTCGTACTGAAATGCACGAGAGACAGGTTTGGGCAGGCGACTTCGCAGATCACGTTGCGTGCATGTTATGCCTATCAACATTACATTTTAGCGTCTACTATACACCAATATTGTTCCCATAGATAAGCTCGGCCAAATATTTTATTCTGCTATTATTTTTTAAATTGAAGCCGTATAGAGGTATTTTAGCTGCCATTTTGTACTTCTTTTTATAATATACATAGAATTAAAGGAATGTCGCATATAAATAATAAAATAAATACTTACAAAGAGTGTTGGGATTTAATTTTAGGCGCTACGGTTAATGTTCAATCTACGTTACAGCTGCCTCGAAACATGCACGCAAGGTCATCCTGTTAACTAAGTATAATGTTTTGTACACGAAACGAGGAGCCCAACACAATCCTGGAATTGTTCCAAACCAGTCCCTCGCTACCTAAACGTAGACACAAGTCTATTATTCCACGTAATTATATTTATTGTATGATTATTAATATAACATTAAATTGCACTGAAATTCAAGTTTATGTATCCAAACGTAATACATTAACATCGATTCGTTTTCGTTTAGATACTAAAACATTATCAGGGGCGTACGTTTTGAACCAGAGAAGAGAAAAACCATTGGGTTCCAGGTCTAACAGACTAGTAAGTTGGTTTACGGGACTTTTTCGAATATTTCCCTCTTGTATCCCCGACTCATAGTGGTACGCCCATGACTACGGTATTATATACGTAAATATAATGAGTGCAATGTATTAATATTGCAGGTGAGTGTCCCAGTCATCATCGTTCGTAACATCTAATTAAAAGGCTTGCATGTGTGAAGCTATCGACGACATACATAACGTTATGTTATCATCGTATTGTTAATAAGTAACACACTTATACGGTCTACGGTAGAGAATAATTCAACATGTTATATGTAATCACAGCAATAAATTAAAATTAGTTATTACTTGAGGGGCGCGGGCGCGGGACGATGGAACATGAATCGAACTAAACTCGACAGGACACTATAACACGTCTCACATAAACTATATATAAACAAACAGTCGAAGATCACCACGAGACCGTGGACACAGCGAACGACTCATCACATATATTATAGTCGAAAGGTTAATCAACATTATTGTTAATTTTGGTAAATAAACATAACTATCAACTTTTCACCCAATAGAAACATCTCTTCATATATTACTTTGTCTCTAATAACTCTCGTAACGTACATACGTATGTGTAATTTAGGAGGTGTACTTATCGAACGAAGTCTTATCATACAGTCGTATCCGAGTGACCAACTCAGTATCCAGTCGTAAACGAAATAAAGGCGGAGCCGGGGCGCGCGCCGAGCGACGGACGCCCCGGGCCCGAAACGATCAACACTAATATATATTCTCCAAACGTTCAACAACACATATATTCACTAATCTCTCGCACATTCCCGTCGTCGGTCACCGAATACGTACGAAATCGGGTACGCGGTACCCTCTTAAGTGGTAAATCGCAGTCCTTACAGATACGTCGATCACGTCCGACGCGCGTCCGTGCACTTCACTAAAACTAGCCAGTCTATGAGCGTTCTCTCCTGGGGCCCGCGGGGCGGGGGGCGCTGGGCGGGGGGCGCTAGGCGCGGGGCGCGGGGGCCCGGCGGGGGGCCCGCCGCAGCTAGAGCGCCGCGGGGTCGTCCAGCACCACGGGCGGCTTGGTCGTCGACACGTCGGCCACGTCCCAGATCTCCTCCAGGAAGGGCGGCAGCTTCCTGTTCTTGAGCTTGAGCGAGATGCACATGTTGGAGTTCTGCATGCCCAGCGTGCGCAGCTCCGACAGCACGCTCAGGATCTTGCCGTACACCACCGCGCAGCGGGGCGACGCGCTGTGCTGGTTGAGGATGTACACGCGCAGGGTGTTCAGGTAGTACCGCTGGATCTCTTCCACCAGCGCCGGCTGCTCTAGACCCGGCCGGTCTGTAACACAACACCACCACTGTTACTCACTTACAACAAACATAGCTCATCTATAGCATATAGCAAAGTGATGGTGGCTCTCTTCATCTATCACATAAATATCGAACTAATGAATAAAATTGACCATCAGACTAATTCACTCTCACTCTGATATGTATTACATAAATAATAGAAAATAAATACCTTAAATTTTTCAAAGTCATATTATGTATTTTCAAGTAACTTGGATTTTACTGACTTAGGTGAAGAAAATCATCGTGAGCAAACCTGAACTATAACAAACAAATATAACACGAAAGATTATTTATTTATGATCTCTAAGGTCAAAGTATTGTGGCAATAAAAACAGCTTACGCAAACAGCCCAACATCATCCACAGCCTGAACTTAGTTTTTGTCAAACGCCGCACTCTTTTGCCAGTCTCATCCGTTCTACCCGTGATATCTGTGATAGCAAATAAATAAAAACAGTATGTAAGTACCTGAAAATATAACGACGGCGGTGAGCAGTGCGTAGTGTACGTTATCCATGGTCATGGAGTACATGCAGCGACAGAAGTGCAACAGGTCCTCGATGACGTAGGCCATGCCCGCCTTGCGGTAGTTGTCGCGAGTGTACGCCTGGTTGTTCGCGAACAGAACGCTATCCGTCACGGCGTCGTACCGCCGCGCCACTCGCAACATCATCACCTCACTTGAACATGCCTGGAAACACAGATTCATTCTAAATACACGCATTCAATTAGACAATATTGATAATGCTTGACTGCTCCACTAAGGTCTTATTAACCCAAATAGAAGCATTCCAGAAATGCTTGGGTCTGATAGTCTATTATTTTATATATATTAGCCTACCAAAGTGACTTCACCCGTCTGATGGTATGCAGTCAGTGGAATCCAGTAGTGGTGGCCACCATACCAAAAGCTATCGTCTTAAACTGCTGGTATGGTGGCCTCCACTATGGCGGCTGGGAATGGGGTTAGGGGAAGGGAATGAGGGAGGTGAGGAAAGAGGAGGGGGGAAATTAGGCCTCCGGCACTCTCACTCACCGAACGAAACGCAGTAGTAAGGATACTACTACTCTTAAGTCGATCTTCTATGAGAGGGTAGTACTTCCCCGGACGATCCGGCCCATTCATGCTGAAACCAGCGTGGATCTACTACCGTCAAAGTATAAAAATGTGTCCGATATTATGAGAGTAAGCTGGTCAGCCGTTCCGTGTTGCTATTGGTTCTTGTAAAATACGGTCTTCAATGTATACTTAACATTGCAGCATTGAAGTGTTGTTACAATATGCGCGTCGTAACATCTGACCATCGTATAAATCTGATAATATTACTGATAGCATTCCATAATATTTATAGTGCATAAAAGTACTGATCACCTGACAGCTGTTTTAGTGTTCATTGTTTAAACATCTGGGATTTATTTAAAGTTGTAATACATGACACACCCTTCGTAGAGTAAGACATACCTGCATGGATGATTTGTCTTACCAAATTGGTATTTTAAAGTTGGAAACCGTGCAATGGCATTTTGCATCTTAAGACAGTTTTCTATTGAGAATGCTACTTTGTTTTAATCGCATTCTGTTGCGTTCTAACCGAAATCCTAATAAAAAAATCTAGGGCAACATCGAATGAATAAGTGCTTATTCATAAACAATAAATAGTAAACTTTTGAGTTATATCCGAAATGAAGACCCAGTTGCCAAAAAGATCTGTAAAGTGCTTTTGAATCTGCCAGATCGAGGCATTTGAAGAACTTGCAAAAACCACTTTACGAACAGTGGGGAAAAGGGCAGCAGGTCTTAATTATTTTCCTTAAACATTACATGCTGAAAAGCTGCTATCAATCAAATAAATAACTATAATTATTTTTATATTTTACCTTTAATAACGTGATCTGGTCTGACTGCGAGATCTTAGCGAAGCCTGGTAGGCCTTTTGCGAATTCTACAATTAACTGTACTGTTAAGATTGTCATCTCTGTGATTTGACGGAACGGCATGTCGGAATCCTCGTCGTCCTCATCTGACAGCCATGTCTGAAATACAAGTCAACTTTTAAAAACGTGAAACATTTTATATGAAAATTATGTTACTAGTTTACTAGGCACTATGCCTATATAATTATGAACTTGATAAGTTTCTCCTGGATATCGCAGTGAAGAAACACATCGTGGGCAAACCTTACAAATAAATACAAGTCTAGTCTTGTCAGTTTAGCAAACCTTGAATAAGCGGGGTGGTCAACGCCGGTGAATAAAGATGGCTTTGCCTATAGTGGCACATTAATTTACCCGTACTTTACATAAAATCAACACTTAAGTTGTTTTGATTCAAAAGGAAGGCGTTTTATATTACCCATAAATAATGAAGATTCTGTGTATTGACAGCAAAATTTGATTCATCAGTAAAATATTTTTCCGAATCGAACTTTACAATACGCATTCCACAAGTTTACAGCAATAGTAAACATACCTGTGTAACCCTCTTGAGGTCTTCCTCGGAGGGTTGCTCGTACCCTTCCTGGTACCACACGAGCCTGGCGATGAGACTCTTCTGGTTGGACGAGAGCGCAGGCACGTTCTTCAACCTGTTCTGTTCCATGAGCTTCTCGTTCAGAAACCGCGGCACCACCTCGTGCTGCAAACATTCCAGCTTCACGTAGGAAACCGTCGCGTTATTATTTTGCTTCCAATATTAAGTGTTACGGGGGACTAACCGACTGTTATTTTTACAAGTTAAATTTAGTTATATCTTTTACTTTCGAATAACTTGATGATTAGGATTAAATTTTTGATATTTGTTGCCAATATTTTTCTCTTAATATTGGATTGTTTAAATGTACACTAATCTTACTATATGTAAACCTATTCCCCGGCATGCTTGAGAAGATCGTGATAATACAAGAAGCAAAAGAAATATAACAGGACAATTCTGTCCCGCGGACTCTATAATATTATTATTATAATTAATTTATTTACATTTGAAATACAAGTTTCACAATTACAAATTTAAAACTCGACTACGGTCTCACAAACGTGAATAATAAAATGGAATCACATTAATTTAGCTTTATATTCAGGGTGAATTTTGATACCCAGTAATGTCGGATTCGTGAAGCCATGTTCTGTCTGAATCCATAATTTTTTTAATACGTAGTCGAGTGATAAAGAAGAATTTTAGGAACTTACAATTCTGGCTGCCTCTGGGGGCGGTGGATCACATTGCATGATAGGCGGCATGTGATCGTCCACTGTCGTCGTAGTTACCGGCGTTTTGTTATCTCTCTGTGCCTTCTTCTCTTTTCGTTTTATAGCACATTGGTTCTCCGGCACCACGCATTCTGGCCTCATACCCACCGCCAGACATTTCTTCAACCGACATTCTTGACATTTCCTTCGCATATACATATCCATCTCGCACGCGTGCCCAAACTTGCAAATATATACCGCATTTTTGGTCACGCTCCGCCTGAAGAAACCTGGAATAATTGTGTAACATTGCTATCAGCGAAAATTGACGCAAACAATCTATTAGCAATCTGAAACAATGAACGTGGTAATACAATGTACGTGAAACTAGTTTTTGAAGATAAGATAATGAATCCATGAATGTAAAGGTCGCCTGAAAGACGCGGTCATTGACAGCTGTACAAATGCCGATTTTTATTGCAAAACAAACAAGATAGATAGAACGAATATTTCCCGAATTGAACGTAATTGGTATGGACAAGGTACGAGTTGCTATAATATGACATGTGTAGATCACAGCGCCGTCGCAGTGGGTTTATTCAGCGATCTGAATTAAATAGGCATATTTATTCTGGGGTCGACACTGAAGGTTGGCGGAGATGTCCGATAGGCGTCGGTGAATCGACAAGTAGACAGGCTGCAGACGGTCATTGTGACGACTAACTGTCTGTTACATGCACGCGCAGCTCATAACAACCTCAGTACAATGCGCCAATTTAAAGCTAAATTGGCAAATACGTGGGCGAACTGCAAGGGCTACGTACGAGAGCGAGTATATTTGAACTGTCTAGGTGACGGACGCGACGCATCTGACCTACTTCTTCTTAATTGTTCTCAGGAAGTGATAAAAATTATAATGATTATTGTAAGTTTGGCATCTAAAGAAAACCCACTACCTTGCTTTGCTTATAAGTAAATATCTAGAAAGAAATTACTCGATCATAAGTGGCTTTGCCGTTGCTCGAATGTTTATTGCGTTTCATACCACCACTTACATAGTCCTCTAACACAAGTGACACGTTTTTTAATACCTTTACAGCCTTCACAAGTGAGCGCGTTGTAGTGATATCCGGAGGCCCTGTCGCCGCAGACGAGACATAGCTCCTCCTGTTGCCGCGGTGCTGGCCCTTTCTTTTGTCGCCTTGCCTCGCCATCTGTACTGCAGCCGTTAACACTCGAAGCTGGTGACAACTCCTCACGACCTGTAACAATATAAGTAACAAATTTAGTTATTGTCGTGAAATGCAAATGCGTAGTAAGAGGCGAGACCGGTGGCCGTGCGGCGCCGAGTCGAGAACATCTAAAATCGGACGCTATAAAATTTGCATACATTTCATGAACCATTTGTCGAGTCGGTGTGCGAATGAAGCTCGTTTTATTTTTCGTTTTTATATTCAGAGCAATGTTCCTTCAACGAAGAGATGTTTTCGTATCGAAATACTCGCAAGTAATTTTCGGCGGTAGCGTGGACATTTCCTGCCCAAACAAAGGTGACTAGAGATCCGTTCGCATACTGATGAGGTTCAGTGCTGGGTTTTCGTATTCGAAGCGTTGCTAGATTGGGGTGCGCGATGCGTACTGGAATAGTAATCGGCAATTGTCAATCACGCAGTCGGAACACTGGACATTCAATACCGAATAACAAGAGAAACATTAACAATGCTACTGTCGACCGTAGACGTCGTCTATTGAAAATATGATCCACGTTAACCGAAGCTAGTAGATACAATACAATATGCAATACGAACTAATATGTATCGTATGTATTACTTACTAAGTAAGTATTACTTAGTAAGTTTCCAATATGTAATATCAAGTCCTGTATTTATTTTTGTGCTTATGTTTTGCTCTATAAATGCTTGTTTAGATTAATAAACACAACTCTATTTCTGAGCTTCAGCAAAATGCGTAAATACATTATTTTGATAAAGACTGATGAACAAACGAGAAATAATTGAGCCCAACACGAGTGTTAACTTCATTTAAATTCTCTACTCATTAATTTTATTTACATTTTATGGTGTGTATTAAGCGCGAACGTGGGTCGGTGGCCGCGCGTGTGCTATGTACCTTCGTTACGCAACCAGCCGAAATGGCCGCTCTGCAGAAAAACTAGTTTCCACGTGGGATTTGCACCAACCATCAAGTAGCGTTTCATCGCTGCTGAGTACTTTACAAACAGCCGATTTGGATTTATATAAATAAGTATACAAATCTCTGTTTAATGAATTGTTTATAATATAAAACTCATTCCATTGTTAACACTCGCTTCATTAGACGACTCATTCGCTGTAAATCTGCGCATGCCAATTTTTCTATTACATATTTTTACGTTGATTGGTAAAATTCAGAATCGTGCAGAGCGTCTGTTTTCACTTGATATAAATGTATTAATAAAGAGGTCAAGTGCGTCGTTTTATCGCGGAGCTATTTACATCGAAGAGAACACCACCTACTGTTCCAAGTTTAACAACACCAGTACCTATCTTAACATTGCACTGACCTGCACACTACCGACTTCCAAACAACTATTTTAATTGTATTTTAAATTCTTGACTTTCTTATCAGAATAATTAATTACGTATACAATATTTCGAATAGTATTCAAATGTTTCTTATAATGAGTTTTTATTATGGCCTCAGCACACATTAGAAAATGTTAGGTACTCAAAATACTTGACCGAATGATCGTCGGCCGTGGTTGCACAAGATTTTGGCACAGCTTTACAGGTAGATGTTTCTGATTGAATTGACGACCGCATTCATTGAGTTATTCGAATTGAATAACATAAGTTGACGCAATAATACAAACACTGAAAAGTAGGGTGCGGAGAAAGTAAAGCTATCGTGCTATTAAAACTGGTTTGGTAAAGCGTAAAATAACTAGGTAACCTAAAGTTTAATTAGCATCAATACAATTTTATTGATTTTATAGAAAATTTTTGCCTCAGTATTTATTATTAAAAGTTACTATCAACATTTTTAATTATTTGACAACCGAACTTTATAATTATCAGCACTATCGAATCACTGTCCGTGAAAAAGAAAGCTAATCAAAAGTTGAATGCACGGATGACCGAGTCAGTGTGTTATGTTATTACGTCTCAGCTGTTCAGTGTGTTGCGCTCGCGCATTGGAAGGTCTAGTTCGTGGCGGTTCGGCGACTCTCGGGCGCGGTCGGGCGCGCGAGCGAGAAGCTCTTGAAGAGCGACAAGTGGGACGCGAGCGTCGACCGGGGGCAGCGTGCGGCCTTGACTCTTGCGTCTCCCCTCCCCGCTTCCTCGCCACGCTCGCCGCGCAGCCACATTATTTATGATAGCATCAGAGCCCGAAGCAAGCTCGCGATTCTCTACAACTAATAATAACTCGTTTTTCCTCTCAGGTCATTTCATTTTTTTAACAATAGTGTACTTTAACTCTCATGCAATATTGCAATGAGACTTAGAGGCATTTTAAAATATGAACATTCCGTTAATGTTTCAAGTACCAGATTAATAAAGAAAAGCATAATTATTATACATGTTAAGAAGACGGCAATCATTGATTAAACAATCCGCAACTTTCACTGACTTCAGAAAACAGACAACGCAATCATTTCGCAGGCGGGCCGCGTAAGCAACTAGTGAAAGTTGCCCAAAAGCATGTGCATTGCACAAGCCTACCCGGCACACGTAATTGAAATTCGGGTGCGGGGTGCCGCGAAAGTAAGTTGCTCTATGCGTTGTGACATCACATTTAGGGCCTATTTGGAATTCATTAAATGCGTGAGCAGTGTAAGTGGATGAAACGGTGTCAAGAATCGACTACGTCCCACTCTACTAGTGCGCCATCTTTTGTAACAAAATTGCAAGAATGCGTGTTTTTTCAATGTAACACCTGGTTTTAAAATATGTTTTTTGGAGAAACGTGATACACGACATGAATCGAGCTGCATACCAATAATCGATGTTGGCACGCGTTGATCTAATATAAACGGCCATTCGGACGACAGAAAAAACTGAAGCAGAAAAAGTGGTGTACACGTGATCGATGCATCGACTGGGCTGAGAAAGACTCACGATGTTACTTTCTACGATACTTTCTAGCAAGAGATGTGGGCCGGAGCCGGCGCAACTAGAGCAATCGGTTTCTCCGCGCGCCGGGAAAATCGGATTGAAATAGAAATCGCATCGCGGTGAAAATCGCCATTTTCACGTCACCACACACGCCAGCGTAGAGATTTGCGACTGACATTAACTTTAATTAGTTCAACAATACTTCAGTGTGTTATTTAATATTACATTAGGTAATTAATGACTATGACAGGTTTTCACATTAAAGGTAATGGTAGACGTGTGAATTATGGACACGAATTCTACTGAATATTTATTTGTATTTGAGTTGATGTTAGAAGGATGGTAAATAGATTAGAGCTCGGCTATATTTGAGTGGAACCAGGAAACGTGCGGCAGTTGTACTGGGAGAATGATCTTCGGCGAGGAGGGCGGCCGCCGAGCGCCGAGCGGACGCACGTGGAAGTGTTTACATCCGCCGACTGCACACTATCCACTAGTATCCACCCATCCGGTACAGTTAACATACAAGCGAGGAAATTCCTCTCATATGAATTTTGCTCACATTTCGTAATTAACAAATTGTAATATCATGTGTAAAAGCCAAGCCTTGTAACTTTATAAAATATATTTTTGGCAAAGAAAAACAACGCTTGTAGCTAATGCTGACACTTCCTTATTATTTTTATACATATACAGTTTTCTAGGTAACCTTGACGCAGAGAAATTAAATACACAAATTGCTATTTCTACTTAGCCGAATAGTGTTCAAAATGAATTTGTAGCATTCTATTTACAAATTGAAGGAAAACATTTAATTGAAGCAACAAAGCAGGTTCATGTGAATAGGTGTTGATGGAACCGTGGAACCGTATCGGTAGAGTACCTAGAGATTCCTACAAGGTTTCGTCATCGCCCAAATCGTAAATTAGAAAGTGGTGGCCGGTTATCACGTACACGGTACGAGGTGAACGTAATGGATATGCCACAACTCCCTAGCAGATTGTTCCATTTATTGACAGAATGTTGGTCTACGTCGGGCCCTCTCATTTCCCCATGCCGTGCTTAATAGATAAAACTTTATTTTTGTCTCTGTCTGCTCCCCAATTTAGTCGAGCGAGCGCGCACCCACGCTCTGGCGCGCCTTTTCGAGTAAACATGGGAATGGGTAAATAGAAAAGGGAGGGAGATATAATTAGAATAAATGCTGCGTGCTTCTCGAACTATAATGGGCTTTTTAAAACTTGGTTTTTGCCTTTCACTGTTCAATACATCTTCAGTAGATCATTGTATAATTAAATGTAATAAATACATGGCCTATATCAGTTAATGTGAATTTAAAAACAATTTATATTGTAATTTAAAGTGCATTTGCATCATCGTGTAACAGATTGGGTCAAGCGCAGTGGTTACAAAAAGCTAGAGAACTTTTTACTGGTGGCTGTGATCTACGTTGAATTGTGGTTGAATGTTGCAGTGACGCATTAGGGCCATCGCGCAACAGACCGTGACTGCAGCGCCCTTGCCCTGCTCTCGCGCACCCGACCTCGTGGTCATCGCGCCGAGACGTTGACACCACACTGACATATTGCCAACCATTTGCCACTAACTAACCACCAGTTACTTTAACGTTATCGACTTACTTCTCTTTATTTTAAAAAAACCCATCACAATCACAATATTTTATTCCTTTAGCTGATGAGTTTTCTAATTTTCTTTTTTGATGCTCAGTATAATATGAATATGGCTACATCAAAACTGTGCCGTTATATCAGCCCAAATAGTGTAACATGAAAAACTGGTAGCATTTTTATTAGGTAGCAGATTAACCTTATTATTTCATATATATTTACAGGCAATTAGGCCAAGGCACGAAAAACTTGTGACGATGAATATGTTTAATTATTGATTGCTTAAGGGCTAAATTAATTGAGACTGGGTCTTCCAACTAGGTCAACGACTCTTTGTTCTAATGATGATAACTTATCTAATGTAATGCTATATACCTATTGTAGAAAAAAAAACATGAAAACAAATCAATAAGTTACATCACTTATCTTGTCGGCGGAAACTAATGGCCAGTGGTGAATTTGTCCGTTTTGTTGTTTGTTTCATGTTATCTTAATAATAATACCGTATGTAGGTCATTAACATTTAATTTCTGAGAAAATTGCTAACGTAAACGAGGAAAATACAGTGACGGAATCGTAAACTAGGTCGAGCGAGTGGCGCACTGGCGACTGATCGAGGAGTATCGAGCCTGTAATAACAAAGTTTTTGTCCCAGTTAAGTAATCAATGGTAAAGCATCCACGTATTATTTTCGGCAATTATTTTATGTGTGATACACTATGCCATGGCTATATATAGTAATTAGAGGCTATATTTACCGAAAAGTCATTTTGATATCACAATGACATCTCGGAAATTATAGCGCTCATGTATCATTGTTAAAAACATATCTCAATAATATTTGTCCGGGTACATCGTAGGGCGATGACCGAGTATCAGCTGAGATAACTCGACGACGCAGTGCTTATCGGCCGACAAAGAACGCCTTTGTTTTCAACGCATTTGACGTTAAGCGCCCGCAGTGATTAGATCAATCAAGTTTCACAATTTAATTTTTGTTGCGGTTTAGTTACCTAGTATGGCTAGTATCATTAGTGGGTAACAAAAGTAACGTATCTATTTAGAACCGGAATAACGAACGTACTAATAGAATTATAATGTAAAGAAATGTAGAATTTCACACAATCGATTGGTATTTATGATAAGACTTTTCGATTGACGTTTATGGAACAAGCCAATTAAATTGCAAACAAAATTATCGTTTAGATAGGCGATCGATAATGACTGTGAACAAATAGATCAAGATTGGATGTTTTAAACTTTTATTATATTTTTAATTAATGTAAACTCGTAAAGCAGACCGATTTTCGGGATAAAAAGTATTATATTATGTCCTTCTTCGGCACCGAAGAAGGACACATCACTTATCTACGTACCAATTTTCATAGAAAACGTAACAAATATACACACACACACACACACACAATCTTTCGCATTTATAATATTAGTAAGATGGTTGTCGATATTGTTGCTAGATGTGTTAAGGTAGGAACGACTTTATTTGCAAGAATATAGACGGCAATAAAAAAAAATTGTAAACTTAAAACTCTACAAAATGAAATAAATCATTTAGGTAACATTAAACAATACAATAGGTACATAATCTTAACAATTTTGAGTTGCGTCTATGTTAGGTACGTAGATTCTTGCAAAACAACGTCGTATGTTATTTCGAAGCTTGTGGTCTCACCATCAGGGCCTCCACGCTTCGTGACTAGATCTCGATAACGAGCAAAAAAATATAATACGACAACTAAAGCGAATAAAAAATATAACAAGTACAAGTACTCATAACACGTAACTAATCTGAATGGTCCATTAGAATTGTATGTATTGATTGAATTATAAGCGCTATCGCAATATACATAGACGATGTTTACACAACTATTGAGACACTAAGAATTATGATCTCTTCAATTTATACTTCTATTTCGAGGTCGCTACATACTAAACTGAAAATTTAAGAGTTATTTTGAATGCTTTAAGTATGTTATTATAAACAAATAAGAATAACTTAAGTAGGTATATTTGTATACTTCTACTGGCTCACGTCTGTTAAAAGTGGAGATGCTTGAGGAGGCGTCCAGTATCTGAAATGATGATGACGATGAATGATATTTATAAACGGCAAATGAAAAATATAAATATGATGTATAATGCAAATGTTAAAAGTAGGAAGACGCGTCCGAGAAAGTAAGTCAGTAGGTATATTGTATCAATCTTAAACTAAGAATAGAAAGCTCTATCAACCTGGGTCAAGTTCAATCTCAGCTGATTTGATTTTACAATAAATACCTAGTTTTAACGATGTTATTTACAAAAGCCCGTGGTATTCGCATGTAAAAGTGATGTGACAAAAATTATAGTTTGTGGTGGCACATCTCGTGAACTGTGTCATGGACTCGGCCCACGCGCGGTGGAAGGTCGACCGCCCTCCGCGCTCCATTCATTATCAATACCGCAGATTACTGAGTCGCTACTCAAATGACACAGAAAAATTCCATTACGCACTAGTTTTCTAAAATTACCCATAGTTTGCAGTCATGAGGTAACAATTTTCAGACTTAATCACTTTAGTGTCCATAAACATGTGGCGCACGGCAATGAAAAATGATATAAATATAACTTAACCACTTTAATTTAAACCTCGTTAATAGAAAGCATATAAAAATAGTACAGCTCAACACACAAATTCAACAACTGCAAGGAATCCAAAGATATGAATGAAAATGTAATGACAAAAACAGCGATATTGTTTGTATTGTTTGCTACGTAAATAATTAAAATATACTTGACATTGCTATAGAACACCGACGCCGACGCCTACAATCCTTTACTTAATTATAATACGTAATGAAAAACTTTATAGCGCAATGTACAGATATTACGCTCCCTTCAATGTAAATTCTAACATGAATTATCAGCTTAAAAATCCCTTTCTCACCTCACACGAATTTTTATGAAAGGCATGCGTGGTGGGTAGCACGGTAATAATAATCGGTGCTGTCAGTATGATGGATGTTGATGCAATGACGAGGCGTAGTGGATAGAATACGAAACTGCCTCCACCCTCCCCCGCGCTTCCTTTACTCATTCAATTTTGTCCCCCCAACAACGGAACTGCTACCTAATCACATTTTCTTATAGGACTGCAAATTCTTGCAAGACTTGTCAAGTTTTTATTAATAGTACATGGAATAGGTATCTACTTATTTTTATTATGGTGTAGTCATATTTCAAGTTAGTATATTTTTTAACACGGCTTGCTAACGTAGGTTTATCCATGATCATGCCGTTGTAGTGTCAGTAGAGCCCTGCAGTTGTATTCGCAAACTAACATTTAAACTTACATAAGATTTTGAGCTCCATTTTCGGCATCTTTTGTTTGCGACTCAACATAAAAGTGATTTATTATCAGTAGCAGCATACTTGTATGATAATTTACAAAATAGGTAGAGGTACCTTTGTATGACAGAACAAAACACAGGTAGTGTCAGCATTTACTATAAAAATATTGTACATTTTCCACACGTTCGCGAAACTTGATTTAGTTTAATAATCTTTGAGCGAGAAAACAAGATTGGGAAGACAAATTAGTAATTAGATTTACTTCAACTACAGCACTCCTGGAATAGGGTAACGCGCGACGTGACGATGTTATTTTAGATAGATACCTACCGTTTGTTATTAGATGTTACTAAAATATACCATTACTTCCGTAAATATAGTTAACCATTTCCTATTACCAGCTATAATAAGTAATTAAATCTTCAACATTAATAACCTCCTATCAACGCGCACCTACGCCTATCATACCGTGTTGTGGGAAACACGGAAATATTTGTTCGGCGCAACTCATAATCATAAAGAATAACTGAGGATATTATATTACGTATCTTTTTTAGTCAAAAGTCATCTTATACTATCGAAATAGCATTTGTCTAGATGGCATTGTTAGAATTCGGCAAGTAGTCAGGTAGGAAGATCGACGATATTACTAACATTAGAGCATAATACCTGCTGCTTGTAATTTGTCAACGAATACACCTGAAGGCTATCATCGTAGGTAATTTAAGCTTTGTTGCAAATTGCACAGTTAGTAAATTTACATTAGACAGCACTGTGATGTGCAGAAAATATTGCTATCATAGATATTCACTGACTCATATTTTGTCATATTAAGGTGGTTCCGACGAAATTTCGACGAAATCCGCGACTTTCATCTCGATAATTGAGTAGATTCTAATGCTATTTATTCTTTTTTTTTTTGCCAACAATATACTTTGATTCATGAACTTTAGAATAGTAGAAGAATTATTTACAATAATTGATTATATAACTTATACCAACGATATTAAAACAACGTGATTTCACTTATTTCGAAATATTACTTTGTAATTACTATAGTTATAAATATAAAAGTTATATTGAATCAACCGGAATAAACCAAATGTCAACTCTGTAGGTTTATTTCATTTATTAGGATAATGTTTCAATAGTTATTGATAATTTGGCTGAATCAGCGTCGCAGGGGCTCTGCGCGGGCGACGGGAGGCAGAACGGCAGAGCGGCGCAAGCCCTTCTGACGGACGGACGTATGCGGTTTTTTTAAAAATTATTTACGTAATTCAATAATTGCAAATAAATAATATCAAAAAAAATATTGTGTGGATAGATTTAGTGTTGCAAATAAATTAGATTAGTTATTTAGATTTTTTTAGTGTATTAAATACGTAGGTATTTACCTACATTTATTATTATTTTTCATCAAAATGACTAAAATTTCACGACTGAAACAAATACAAATGCAAAGGATTCAATAATAGAATATCCTGTAAGTAGGTATATACCTACCTTCATATTTTTAGTAAAATACCTTCTTTGAGATACTTACCTAGGATATCCTTTAATTATGTTTAGTTCCACGTAAACTAGGTAGCAGGTGGTGAGCCTATTGTCGCTCGTGATAAGATCAAGGCAACACCAGGCCTCAAGAATCAGTAAATTCCTGCTGTTATATACCCTAGGGGTATGAATATGAGCTTGCTACAATATTGTCTATGTCTACTATCATTTCGAACTAGGTGTGTGGTGGTGGGCACATGAGTAAAATATCTAACTTGGATATTTACTCATGTGGCAAGGGCGCTTTCCGATTCCGACCGACGCGACGCGACGACGGCGACGCCGGCGTAGGTACGAGGTGCTTCGGTCGGAACACGAACGTCGGCGTCAGTCGTACAACTAGCATAGAACTCAAATTACAATGATTATACGTGACATGCGTCGGTTTGCGACCTAGTTAGGTACCTACACAAAACAACCATACACGCTGCTGTTAGCTACCTAACTATCTACGTTATCTTGCACGAGCATAAATACCTATACATTCTATATATACATACGGTGTGTACTTGAATATTCTATCGGTAAGTAATACCGATAAAATATTCAAGTATTTACCTCGTTAGATTTTTTTTCATGAGCTGATAAAATCAGTGATAAGATACTAGTATCTTATCACTGATTTTATCATATAATATATATAATATAGGCTAAAGTAAATACCTACCCTTCTACTTTCAATGCATCTTATTTTGATTTATTTATTTGATTGCAAGAAAGGAAGAAAAAAGGCTTTACAAAACGTCTTAGTCTCTAACCAAACTAAAATATTTGAAGACTGTGAAATTATCACAATTAGGTAAATTAAAAATCCTACTCTCTGTTCCTTTATTATCGTACTATATGAATTTTTAATCCTAAAATTAAATAATATATTGCTGAGTGCCTACTGGACATAACAAAACTAATACCGTATTTTTCGAGTGATAGGTGTATGTAGAAAGTAATAGACCCGGCACGGTGGCACAGTATAAAGAATTCTACTCTTTTTTGTACAGTCTTTACCTAACTAGGTAAAGGCAAAAGAATTATGGTTTAGCACTCTATGTATGTATGTATGTATGTATCTTTATTATATTATATTATAAGTGTATGTACTGTAAAACTACCCCGTGACGTCGTCCGCATGGATCCGTTACTTAGCGATAATATTACATTAGTTCTACTTTACCGATTTTGCATTATATTATACATTTACAATACTACAATATGTACGTACATACAAATATATGTATGTACACATATATTTGTATGTACATATTGAAGTAATCTATACTTATAATGAATCTCTAGCGAGGTAATTTTCACGGTACATCCAAATCACTCAAACAGTGGGTACAATGCGTCTACTTTGGCAATTGTTCGTGTTACTTATTTTGCT
Source organism: Parascotia fuliginaria (assembly GCA_963082885.1). Classification (NCBI taxonomy): domain Eukaryota; kingdom Metazoa; phylum Arthropoda; class Insecta; order Lepidoptera; family Erebidae; genus Parascotia; species Parascotia fuliginaria. The sequence goes on along the minus strand of OY720174.1, from coordinate 7,403,936 downwards.
AAGGGTACATGATATTCCCCTACTAATACTATACATTTTTGTGCAACATCCTTGAATTTTGATAGGGTACATTGAAAAATATCAATTTCTATAGAAATAATGATATACACATAGGAATGATGACGCTTTGTTTAAAGCATGTGTAACTGAAAATCCTTATCAGCTCCGTCATTTGAATTCAGTTTTGCTGGTGAATGGTGCAAATTCAGTGCAGTGGTGGCCATACAGAGTAAAGATACTGTGGGAGAAAAAGGAAATAAAGAGGACCGAGGAGGTAACTATGCCTTCGGACCACTGACTTTCAGACAAAACTTACACTTTACGTCGTTATGTACATCTCCAGCCAAACCGTCCCGCTTATTCTAAAAGATCTACTTCCATAAAATTTTTGCTAGCTATACAATATACAGAACGATTTACTGAAGTTATATTTGTGATATCCAGATGAACCGAAAATAAATAAGGAAAATGAAAATATGTTAATTCATATAGGTTAATTAAATTAACACTTATGAACGTCAAAGTTTACAAAATGTCAGCAAATTAACCTATAACCAGTTCGCTGACAAAGTAGAGCCATGAGAAGAACTGGCAAGAAACTCAGGCCACTCATTTTAATCGCCAGGTTATTACAATTTTTGTAAGTTACAGTTTCAAGTAGCATGCAAAGTGACACAGGCAATACACTTAACTCTATAGGTAATTAAATACTTACAGCTTTCTATGTTGCAAAGAAAAAATAAAAAGTAAAATGCGTGCTTTACAGGCTGCCTCAATTTGCATATTGCTACAAAAGTACGAAAAGTCAGGGAGAAGTCAAGGGGAGTCAAGGGAAAGCCAGGGAGAAGCGAGGGAGAAGTGAAGAGAAAGTGAGGGGAATGTGAGAGGAAAGTGAGAGGAAAGTGAGAGGAAAGTGAGAGGAAAGTGAGGGAAGTGACGGGGAAGTTAGGGGAAGTGAGGGAGAAGTGAGGTGGAAGTGCGGGAGAAGTGAGGGGGAAGTTAGGGGAAGTTAGAAGTGTAAGTTAAACTTACTTGTGATTTTTATTATTAGTATCTACATTTGTTTTTATTATAAAGTGGTTTGTAAGTCAATTTAAATTTTATAAAAACCATGTTTTAAATTTATTATAATTGATGTGATACCTATAATCTTGTTTTAAGGGAAGTTTTGTGTTAGTTGTAAGTTTAAAAAATGAGTGTATTTTAATTAATAACTTTTAACTTCAGTTTGATCGATAATGATCTAATACTTTATAATTCTGTTGCGTTAAAATGCCGTTAAACTATAAGGTTTTAAGTTTAACCGCGTTTAAGCGTAACAATGAATCAAGTTTTGTACTCTTATTTAAACACATTTCTAGACTACCAGACTTAAAAGCAGTGAACGGACGTTAACCACACTAAAGTTTAACATGAGGTAGTTCCACAAGTATTAATGATAAGCTAAATTGACATTATGTGCTATACCGACATTTTAGTTACAATTAAGTTCTTTTGTTTTTTAGGTTTTTAACAAACAATATTTTTTATGAAATAGAGACACTAAAATGCCGTTACGCTAAGCGTAGTGGCATTTTAGCCGCTGATCTATTAGATTTTTGTAACACCAATGGTATACTAAAACGCAAAAAAACGTTTTATTATAAAATTTAATTATATTTACAAACTGACAGGAGAATAAATTGAAAGTATTTCATTTGATCTATATCTTGGTAGTACCTTTAAATCTCAAATAATTGTTGTCATTTGTAAGTGACAACGGTTTCAATTTTTGCCGCGTTTTTTGAGTGTTTACTCAAAACTCGACTTTGGCAGTTAACGGCATTTTAGTTATACCACGGTAGAGCTGGATTTTGAGTTTATTGGTTTAACCCACAGTAATTTTATTTCTACTACATATTTAACAAACGTCATGATTCTAAACACTCATCTTTGCTTTCGCTACTATATAAATAATAAATATATAAATAATATATACTAAAAAATATACATACTTACTAAACGAAATAATAAAAGATACTAAAAAAATAATTCATTATTTTCGCGTCTATCAGATTTTAGCTCTGCGGTTTCGGACAAGTAAGGTCATTGTCTTATAGTTGTGCTACTGCTACTTGACGCTAGAGGGCGGACTCGCACGCAATGTTTTTTTCGGGTGAGGCGCGGGGTGGTGAGGAAGCGAAACGCTCAAGGTCATATGTGACGGAACGCCCTTAATCGCGTAGTAAGAAACAAAGTTTATACCGTTCCAACCCGTATGTTTGTGGGTGTCGTACAAGATAACTAACTACAAATTTATTAAATTATAAAGGATTGATAATAATATTAATAATAGACACAAAGGATAGTATAACCGTTTGATGTGTTTTACATCAATCTCTTGCATTTGTGACCAGAATAAGGATATATAAGATAGAGATAGAGATATGGGAACGAACATAACGAAATGCTACAACCACAAAATAAATAATAGTACATCTTGTACCATACGAACCTTTATCTATCAATATAAGTAGGTATAACAGCTTTTTGTTCATTTCATTAATTGCGCAAAAAGCTATTAATAATACTTTTACTAATACCTCAAAAAATACTTAGAATAGAGTACAATTCTGCTAATACCCTCTGACTCTACATAATTGTTTGGTTTTAATATTGGGCAATATGCTTAAAATATCGAATTAAACAAATACCTATATACTTTTAATATTAATGCGACCACTGATGAGATACCAAATACGCATCTTCAAAAACTATACAACTTATTTCTATTCTCTTATAAGTCGGTACACATTGCTACTCTATATCATAAATTAATGGAATAAAGCTATCATTACAATATGAGTTCCCACGTAAATCCATCGCATCGTCCAAACCGCTTCGGTATTTAATAATTCTAGGAGACTTAGAGACATTACAATGCTACTTGCGAGGTAACGAGCACCAATTGGAATTGCATATTGAGAGTTTTATTAAAGTTGCTTCTGGAACAAAATACATTGTTAGCGCATTTGCAATCGCTCTCTGTTGATAGCCAGGGTAGTTAGCGAGAGCATTCTTCGGAGCCGGGCCGACCGGTTTCACACCGAGACGACTGTTTATGGTTGAACCAGATATAAATAGAAGCGCTACCATCTATCCTAATGCTACACTTTTTCAACGTTTAACGTGAGTTATACACAGTTTGAATTGTACCTTCGTTACTTTATGTAGTCCACGTTTCGTACGATCTTCCACGAGACATTTAAGTACAAAACCTTGCGATTTAAATTGCTCGATAGTTTGAACACAGGATATGTTCGTGATTTATCATTTGAACGAGTCTTGTTCTCTCTGACATATTGTGTTGTTAGAGCAATTTATTCGTCTATAGACAACTACATATTATCTAGACAATGGGCCTTGTTAAGAGTTGACACGTTGACAGCGCCATAAAACAATCTAATCAATGCAGCAAGTAGTCAGATATGGAGTGACGGATTGCCTCTGGACAAATGCAAGAAAGCGAGCGGTTAGTTCCAGATCTATATCTGCCAACATTATTACTGGCACACGAACAGTTCATTGCCGACACAAGAAACATTGTCGATAAAATCTGTTAAGTATGGCGGACAGTTGCTCTCACGAGCGTACTCGCGGTATTCACTTTCATTACAAGTGCCTATCTACCCTCTTCTATATGCTTCGCAAACGCTTAGAATGCCTTGTACACTAAGGCTGCGACCTAATAACAGGGTCTATGAATCGTTAGTTTGGAGGACACGACCGTTGTATTGCATAACAAACCACGTGGTATGGAGAGCGTTGACCCCGGGAAGTGTACGCTGATAGACAACAGTATCATGTACGCACCTGTGGCTGATAAGCATATTTCGGCGTACGATAACAAGCGATACAATGACACTATCCAACGAAATACACACATATACACTTGAGCAATCAATAAAACTATGTATTGTATTCAATTTGGGTTCATAGCGAGATGGCCTTACTCAATCATCTGTACATTCGGCGTCGGCGTCGACTGGAGTCACCCAGTTTAGTCGTCATTTGTCAATTCATTTCATAAACGACCCACTAAAGTCAAAGGAGGTCATTGTCGCATTATGTTAACGACGAACGCGATCGTTTGCGTCTCGCGTGGCAGCACAGGTACATGATAGTTGCAGGTTAGATAATTATATCGATTGAACTTCAGTCTCCTTCGGCGTGTCTGTGACCCCGATGTAAATAACTTGAAGCGGTTATACAGTAAACAACTGACGCCGCGCCGCTTGCGTCAATCGCTTGCACGGCACTAGCTAGCGAGAAACGACGCGCTCTCTCACACTCATTGATCTGTTCGTTCGACTACTTTACTTTTGATTTGTACTATTTTAAAATGCCAGAACAAACACTGCTACGAGGACAGGAATCTAACAATTATAACTATGACGCAATGTAGTATTTTCGGTTGTGATTAATTTTCTTTTACAAGCAATAATATTTTTAAATTTGACAAATAATAATGGAAGCCTAGATTTATTACCTACTCATTCTAAAAATCATTAATGATAGCAAATGTTCATTAAATCACCTATTTATATTAATCTTATACAACAAATAGAGCACAAACGATCTTAACTTTTCAACTGTAAGATAAGATAAATATGTGTAAGATGTGCTCCTACTCAGTGATTTATTTCTTTCAGCAATGTTGCGTCTCTCTAGATAGAGTTTATTAAAAACATAAGGAAACCAAAAAACGCGTTCTGATTTTCTAGAATAAAACAACAATTTACCTTGCGACGCTATCAATGTCTGAGTTCGGCGTTCAAGGTTTAATTGCTTTATTTGTTCTGCGACTTTGATCACTGTGATCTGTGATCAGTTGATCACTGATTATACTGATCATTCAACATTACTAGACTCGTAAAGTAAAATAAATAATTTTATCGAGACCTTGAATGGAATAAATTTTAAATGTTAAAAACATTTAAATAACCAATGGTATTTAATGCAGTGTTGTGTTGGTGTAAAACTAGTGTTACGACTATCTGCAAAGTAAGGTGACCTAAATGATAAGATTATTTCAATACGTGTCACTACACATGCAAACATTGTGAATGTGTGTGAATTTGCATCAGGTTCGCTCGTACAATGACATTGATGACCTTGACAGGTGCCTCGTATATCTATCAGACACGCACACATTCACGACTCCACAAATAATACTCATTTGAATTTAAACGCGAACTAGTGCAACTGATGCATTAAAGTGTGTTTAAAAATAAATTTGTTTCTATAACACAGCGCGTAAGGTCTGCATCTGGTTGAATAGATATAGAACAGTTCAACACACGATAAGGCGTTCGCTTCAAGGCCAAGTGAACAGAATTTATCACTACTGAGCGATATAAAACAAAGAGACACAAATACCTAATGTAACACTAAATAAAACTAACTAAAAAATAAATATAGTAGGTAATAAAACTTCGGCAACATTTAAGAAATTGTTCATTTTTGTATCTGTAAAACTAAATGTTTCTTAATATTTACTGAAGATGGCGGATTACAATCACGTAGACAAATTTGTCGAAAAATTATTAATTGATTATTTAAAGATGTTAAATCGCTACCAAGTATTTATTACAACTCTGTAAATGACACTGCACATTTCTCTGAACAAGCCTCTATGTATTGTATAATATAAGTTTGTACACTATGTACTATCGTTTCGCCAGCGATCCTCGTCTTATCCAGTGAACACTAGGAGTGGTTAAAATGTAGGCATTTTATTATTTTTCTGTAAAACAATGGTTTTGTATTTGATGAATTGCGAAACGCACACATACACATATTATTATGTAGATACTTATATGAACATATTGCAAGATGTTTTCAATTTCAATTATGATATGATATGTATGACCATGCAATTTGCATTGTTAAAACAGAAAGGGGATGCAATATCTACAACAGGTTGTATGCAATCCTAGTTTCTTTTTATTGCCGACAGTGGCAGACGAGCAAAAAGTCCACCTGATGGTAAGTGGTAACTATCTCCCATGGACGACTTAAGTTCCTGGCATTGCTCTAAAATGCCAGGGACTCAGCGAAGCCGCTGCCTACCGTGATCGGAGTGGGGTAGGGGAAGGGATTAAAGGAGGTGAGGAAAAAGGAAAGGAGGGAAATTGAGTATATCAATGATTTACCGTGGTCCCATTACTTTGAAATAAAAAAAACTATATATTATCAATTTTATTAATTCTTACAATTTTTTGTTATTAGGTGTAATAAGTTAAAAACCTTCTTTCTTGACTGCGGCAGTCGGGCAAAAAGATATGAAAATCGAAATTACAAAAATCTATCTGCATACCAAGTACAAGTTCTTTTTTTATCGCAAACCATTTTTTTTTTATGAAAAAGGCATTAAAATAATACTTGTATATTATTATGTACGTTAAGTCTAAATTAAATGATTTATCTGACCTTTTTGGTAAGTTGCAACGAAACTACATTGCATTGCAACTTTAATGAGATAGGCACACAACGCTAGATAGACTGCCCGCAGGGTTTGAAGTTTTTATGGTGTTTAATGTTCGAAATTCAAAGCAAAACAATATCACATAATAATATTATACTACTGCGTTGTCCGTTTACAATAGATACTTTTGACTTTTGGGCCAACAAACTAACGATTTTAATATGAAGATATTCGCAATAAATAAGTATGTTCACAGCGTTTTATTAAGCAATTTATATTTGGAAGTAATTCCACTTATTTCCGTATTGTTAAGAGTCTTGTGTCAACGTACTGGTCACAAACAGGTTTTGACTTTTAATAGACATTAGCTACGTGTATGAAACAATTACTCAAGTTTTACTGTGAGAACAGTTTGTTCGTCATAACCGCAGGCCGTCGCCCTCCAGTAACGTAACACTTTTATTAAGAATACACGTAAAAAAGAAAAACTAAATAAACCTCTTTAGATATTAGATGCAATGTTTAGATATCGCTCATGGCTTGTTATTTTCTCAAGTATAATTTACATAGTAGCGCTAACAGGGTTTAAGTAAGAGTACTTATCTCGTTTTATGATATTAAAAGTTATGGAATAGGTATAACTTATTTAGAAAACTAAGAAACTACCGCAGCAAGACTATCGTCAGTTTCTAGGTAGCTTGTAGCACTGTTTTCGAAAACTACATGAAGTATGACGTAAACAGAAATTGCCTTTGGTAGTAAAATTCTATCACAGCTTGTGTAATGTAACTCGTTCAAATGCACACTCCAAACTGCGACAATGAAACAAGATAAATATGCATGATTGCGTACAGCCTTGGAGACTTGCATAATGCTTCACAAAATACACACGATTACAACTGACTACCCATAATCAAATCACACTACAAGACAACTCCGCTTAATCTCATTACGTAGAATACCTACGTAAGATTTTATTTACCTAATAGCAAATCAAACCAACGTTTTGTTTTAATTATTTTCACATAATAATATCGCAAATAAAAACCACTTCGGCGTAATAAATATCGTATAAATCCAGTAATATTTATTAGGGTTTTGTGAGCGGACGAACTGCACGACCGGTACGTAAATAAAAGTTACACATAACAGGTTTAACTCGTCAGTAAGTGCACAATACAAATTGGCAAAAAAAGAGCATCGCCCTACCAACGTCTTTGATTGACAATGCCTATAGGTACACGTTTTTGATGCTACAATTAAACCTATAGTACAATGCGGAGATACTGACCGTTATAATCACTCGCTTTAGATCAATTTCAATTTCAAATTCTAATTCGTCAGCTCCGGAATGTGTACACAGTTAACTAATGCAACAATGGCTACGTTGTTCAAATAAATTAATCTATTATCGAGAATCGTTACAAATTTAATCGAAAAGAGTCATGATTTCAACACAGTATCTTAAAATACATCTTTTAATTTCACGTCGCATGAAAACCGTTCGTTGTCGATGTAATCGAAATTTAATGAGTATTTATTTTAATAACACTTAACATTGACTAATAGACAACTTACAGCATAAGCAAATGGGTCTAGAATAATTAAAATAATTTGCCATAGTACACAGTAGCTCTAAATGGAACGTTTTGTGGACTAAATAAGTAGGTAAGTAATAAAAAGTCAATAAAACGTTTTAGTAACGTAAACTTGAATAATTATGACACGACACACCTAGCAACAAATTGTAGCTAACTACAGTACAATCAGCGACAAATTCATAATAAACTGCTTTGTATATTATTATGTACAGTTTTTAAAAAGATATACCTAAGGTAAAAACTAATCTTGATACCTTGCAACGAGGAAAATCGCGAAAAGTATTATAGTCATGTTACGGACCATGCGGTCACCTGCTATTTTATTACCGCGCGTAGTGTGGTGTTTTATTAAACTCTAACAAAACAAAAAATTGTGTCATATTTATTTCAATGATAACACTTCTAATGTTTGTAAAACCTTCTAAAATGCAAAATGTATTTCTCCGTAAACGGAAGAAATCAAAATATAGAACTACCTACATATATAATAAAAAATTCAAGCTCAGTGATTTGTCTCAAGATAGTCGAAGTGTGGAGCGCGTACTTGACTTGAGATAATAGAAGTAACAAGCGACGCGATGGCAGCGCACGCGCAGCGGAGCGAGACGCGCGCTCGACCGCATATCCGCCACTATAGCTCTTCCTAGATTCTCTACAGCGCCAGCGTCATATATAAAACATCTTTCTTTAGTATTGTTTCACTTTTTAGATGTTCGCTAACTAATACAATCATAGCACATGTGCTTTTGAGAATTTTTGGATTACACTATACCAACCTTAAATTTTACTTATTGCTTAGACTCCTCGGTATTACATCTGCCAGTGCAACTTTATCTAATAGGCATTTGCCTATCTATACTAATATATAAAGCCAGAGAGTTTGTTTGTTTGAACGCACTAATCTCTAGAACTACCAGTCGGACTTGAATAAGTTTTGTGTATGATAGCCCAGTTTTGAGGAAGTTTATAGGTTATGTAACATTAGGCTAATGGCAACAGGAGCAGAGCAGTAGTCAAAGACGCGGATAAAACCGCGCAGTGGGAAGCTAGTATTGATATAAAGTCATGTTGTAGTGGTTACTGTTAAACCTATGTAACCTTTTCTTTAAGTACTAAGTTCATTCTAGACATTACTAAAAAAACAAAAATCGTGAGTATAGGGTTGGTTAGACGCAACGATTAGATAAGCGCAAAGATTACAATAGTTGCCTATTAATAGCCACAATTATTATAAAGTAAATTGTTTACTGTTATTAGGAACTAGGAACTCGGATCCGATTTTATAAATTCTAAAAATGCCCAGTGAGAAATCTTTATCAACTTACTACTATGAAGAAGCCACGGACACAAACTAGTTATAATATTAAATTTAGAACACATAGAATACATAATGATGTTATCTCGTTGTTCGTGTATAAAATTTGATGTCAATGAACTCTATTACCAAAAAACTTACAACAATAGCCATTATCTTATTATTTCTCAATATTTCTTAGAATTCAGATATCAATAAAAATTAAAAACATTATGTAAAATTACATTTAGCCCACTGCTAATTTAAGAGACCCTTAATAACACGACTCTTGTAAAAGCCGCGTGCTTAGAAAATAGGGGATCCGAAAGACCATTAGATTATATAGTCAAAGGGTTGCCAAAAAACGTTTTTATTGAAAACACATGACCCTCGCAAATGTCAGAGGCAGCTGGCGTTTTGCTTACTGATTAATATTATTCTAACACTAAGCCAAGGCTTATAAGTAGTTAAACAGACTGAGTTGATCGGATTTGTATATGTTAATTCAAGAACAATTATGTGGACGCTTACCTCGTCCATCATAGGTATAGTTCTTAGTTATACCTATATGTATAAACACTTAGAAAAACAAAGTGTAACGTGATTGCCAACATAGCTACCTAATATGTAGTTATATAATTCGTTGTATTTAAATCATATGAAATAAGCTAATCACAACTCTGTTCAAAGAGGTCAAAGACTCGTTTGATTAAGGAATCATCAATCATGCAGCATAGCTCTACGACTAAGATGGTATCACATTTCACACATTGAAAACCTCTACTTAAAGTATTACGCATTATAAATGGGAATTCGGTGTCATATTCTGCATTCGTTGTGTAACATCGTATTCATTATATTTACTCACTCAACAACAAAGTTTTCTTTTCTTTTATATTGAAAAACGCTTTTCCATATTCAAACATGAATATATAAGTATTAAAGTTATTAATGTACTAATTCACAATCATAAAATATAATCTGTCGCGTTCCCAAGATTATTACGAGAACAGCTGTCAAATCGGCAAGGTCCCTTCGAGGTCCGTAACCCTTTCGCTGCGATAAAACAAACGATTATTCAAATTGAAAAACAAATGATTTCCGGCTAAGTGAGTCGGTCATATTTACTGGCTTGAAATAATTAGTGCCGTGTACACGATGGCTGACTTCTCGACTATTTATATGCGACGTGTCAAAAAACGCTGATGACCTTGGCGCCCCCACGCGGACGCGCTAATACATTCACCTCAGGTGAGGCCCGTGGGGTTCAGTGCTGTACCCTCTCGCTTTATTTTGCAATTGATTTTGTAAGTATCGATAATACATCTCACTCACCACGGTCATCATAATTAATTTATAATGATGATGAGAGTGTTAGGCTATTTCTAACTAACAACTTTAAAATCCAGTTCTCATAGAACAACAAGGTAAACATTTTTTAAATTGCCCATAACCATTATTCTAAGTGCCAAGGTAATTCTATTCGGATTGCTTGGCATTTCAGAATAGACAAAAGATTGCTTGAATCGAATGTTTGCAATAAATTTACACGAATGTTAATTGTAATAACAATAACTCTTGATCAACATAATAAAGTAATGCTATTACTTTATTTTGTGTTGTACTGTTACAATTTAAAACCTAAGGCAGTTTATATATGAATAAATTTAATGATTTATTGTGGGTATTAATCTTAAATATTACTTGCCCAGATAACATTTTATACTATTGAAACCTAATGGAGTTATTGTACAAGTTTTACAAAGTTACGCTAAAAGGTAATAAAATTGATGATGAAGCCCATTCAATAGACGCAACAAACTCCTACCGATCTTTTCAATTTCAATTTCGCAATTTTCCAGTAGAATAGAGTAATGTTTTCATTATAATTTGACTTTATATTAAATGTATTCTTCATTATAACTTTATAAATTAAATAATACTTTATTTGGCGCAGAATTACATTCGAGATGTAAACGCTAACCGTGGCATGATCCAACAAAAACAAGTACTAAGTAGGTACCTACTCATATTACTCATTAAAATATTCTTTCAGTAAATTACTTTTACACGTTTTTCTTAAGAACGAAGGATATTCAAGATTGTTTTGAAAATCTGTTACCATAAATACTTATCGCAAGTAAATTTTTATGGATTAGACTGCCTATAACGATTAAGCATGGTACTATTTTTTCACCCATACCTAATTAGTAACTATATTTTATGTAAACTTATGGTTAGTATATTGCTCACGACGGAGAGCTGCTACCCAATATTATTCAAACCAAGTGAAAAGTAATAGAACCCAACTATAGAGGTACTAATCTAAATGGATTAAGGAAAGATGTGAAAACAGTCATACTCAATGAAATGACCCGCATCAAGCATAATTTGAACCAAATGCGTCAATAAAACTAAACTCTAATCCTCGGCTAGTAATGTAGCCATCACAGATAACTGTTGTATGCGGGCTTACAGACCATTATAAAATTTCTCACTTTGTACAACAATGTTAAAGAAAAATGGAATCTGGCAATAAGATATTAGCAATGCTCATACTCAACTAATTTACGACAACTATAATGAGTAAGCTAGGCATCACGATAAACGAAGAATTTATGACTCTTCTAGAACTCTCTTGCACAATATAAGTTATGCACAGGCAAATTACGATTGAATTTGGAAAAGATGACATCAATATTATTGTATTAATTAACACTGGCTTAAACAAATATTCATAATATACAAGGAAAAGCACTGAGCAGGCTGCCAAACTCGGAAGAAACCCTGACAAGCTCAAAATATGTAAATCTAATCTCAGAAATAAACGCAGCTCAAACGTATAAGTAATTACAAACAATTTAAGTTAAGTATTAACTTATTTAAGTACGTCAATTCTAAATGTCAAAAAATCTTTTAAAAACGCTCTTGCTAAAAACCGGTAGCAAAACCCACTGTCATCTATATAAAACAAAAGTCAATCAGAGATTACATTTTCTAGAGAGTTGGATCTGAATAGTTAATTACGAAACATTAGCAATTAACAAGATATGTACCACGTACGTGAAACTTGAATTTATCGCTTGGCTGCGCATTGAAGAAAGTGGAAATCTGTAAGGGGTGACGATTTTACACTAACGCAAGTGTTTAAGTTAACGTTTGAGAAATGGAGACATTAATAACTTGACGTCGAAGAGAAATTTAAATATTAATGATTTAACAGTATAAAATATTGTGGACTCTGTAGACAATGTTCTTGATGGTAATGCTACAATTATATTATCTTTGTTCTTCTGCAGCTAGACTCACATACCTGCACCGAACAATAATTATAAACAAACTTGGATAATATCGATTCGTTTCACAATTTGGATTTCACGACTTTTTATTTGTAACATCTTCACTTATAGTTAGTTAAAGTATATCATGTGCATATGCGCCTTGTCAGGCGATGCGATTTACCATCAGGAGAAGTTGAGAAACCGGTTGAACCGGCACGACTGTAGTCGCTTCGACGAACCTCTACTGTATCCAGCTCTCTTAAATTGTTTAATACAGTATTTCTTGGCAAATTGAAACAATTTCAAACACTGCTGCGATTCGGTCTTTATTATCATATTATACGTAACTTTACATCTAGACTTGTGTGTGGCAAGCATAAAAATGTTTTTGTAAAATAGGTATTAAAGTTTTTAGAAAAGTAAGGTTACGGTAATACCTCTACTTAATTACACATGTAACGAAATAAGTCACACAGTAAGTACGCTTGTGTTTGTCCGCGAATGTTGATTTTTTTATAATCTATTTTTGTATAGAATTGCTTGTACAGCATATTAAGCAGCAGTTTACTTAGCGCATTGTTTAGACCAGCGTATTATGAAATATACCAACTATGTTTCACTATTCATTTTTACAACTTACTTAGTTACGAGAATAGCGTCTCTAGTGCTTGGCGAGGGTGCGGCCCTCCTCATGTCCCTCATAGAATAACCCTCCTTTCGGTGATGATAGAATAAGTATAGTATTATTTTAGTTAAGTATAGGTAAGTTTGGAACGTGATCGATTTTGGTGACTTGAATGCATTTAGGACAGTTTTACTGATGAAATGGTTATTTTAAAAACTTGACAGTTTACAACTCAGTATTAATTGACCCAATATAATATTACAACCACACAACCTACCTAGGTACGAGTGGCGTGCACAGAGATTTTTGACAGGGTAGGCATTATTTAATTATTATGTTAAATTGTATTGTATACAAAGTATGACGTTTGCAGAATAATGATCTATAATATATATGAGCATCTGTATTTCGTTGTCATTAGTCATCTAAATCTAAGGCAGTAATATGTAATATGATGCAAGTTTAAACTAACACAAACGTGATTTAATATCACGTGTTTCTTTGTATCAATATTAAGGTTAAGTCAATAATATTGAATTCAAGGAACTGCCTGTCTCAATTTTTTAATTTTTATTTGCCTTGAGAAAGTACAGCCTGATGGTACTTACGTAGTTAGTAGTTGGTAGATTTGTAGTTACCAAATCAATTACTATTACCAAATATTTTATAGTGACCATCATTATGACGGTTTTACGTTCCAGGTTTAAATCTAACGAAAGCTAACTCCCTACCTATTACCCAGTGACGAGTGATAAAGGTTGCTTTTTATCAACATACCTCTAAGTAAACCTCCTTTACTACCTAAATTTAATAACTAAGGTTCCAAACGAACGTGAAAAATAAATTACCAATCATCCATGTCTTGTGTAGTAAAAACTTTGTTATTGTAAATGTACCTACTAATCCTAACTACACACTTAACTTTGTCTTAGGAAAATTGACATGAAAGAATTTCATTTACATGCGACATAGTAAATTTTCCACGATAACCTTGAATGTATACCTATGTTGCGATAAGAATTACTCATACTGCAATCCTCCCACGGCAGGCAATGGTCGCTAATCAAAGCAAAGACTAATTATTACTATTGTTTACTAACTATAAGAAAATTACGTATGTATAGAGAAGAATTAAGCATGACTGAAATATGAAAGGCAAAATTTCCTTATCAAGCCTACACCCGTAAACTCGTAAAGGTACCTATTTCGGGTAACTCTTATACGTTAAACGGCTTCCTGGTATAATTAGCACGTAGGTAATACTAGTGCACCTGGATGTCACTTACTAATGCCATAGGTACATAGCTACGCGTGATAAAAGTGCCACGTACTTGAGTTTCTAAATAGACTCATGTATTTTTAGCCGCCTCGCCCACAGTCTATGATTCCTAGATTAGTCAGACGGCCCCGCACATTAAAATGTATTGTTATGGTGTATTGAAATGCTATCAACAACTCTACTAGTTACTCAAGACGCATAAAATATTCTATATACCTAGGTAATTTAATCTTTTTAACACAGAATGGTTACATAACATTGTAACATTTAAATAATGTTAGTACTTATCCGCATTAGCTTTTATCTATCGTTTTTTAGGAATAGTTTGACAAAAAGTACACATAAAAGGTTGAATCATGTAATCGAATAGCTATTGCAGTATTACAAAATTGAAACAGCATTTCGATTATATTATTCCAACTGAATGTAGGTAAACAAAACGATTGTGATTGTTGTAAGGGCAAGGAGACATCGGCTCGTAGCGCCCGGTCAAGGTATCCGGGCCAAAGGTCGATGACAGCCGCGATGGCATACTCACTGCTCGAGCGTTATTATGATTGCCGCCAAAAAATTACGCAAAACTTATTTCACGCACGTAATTACAAAACTACTTATGTAGGTATACCTAGGTATCCTGTATATCTGTAAAATATGTAAGTAACCGTTAATGAAAAGTTTCTAACCTGACGACATCGACTCATTTTCTGATTTGGGTGTAGTCGGTGGCATTGGCAGTGGCATCGACGGCAGCGGCTGTGTCGGCTGGGGCTGCTGCTGTTGTTGCGGCTGTTGCTGTTCCACGCAAGTGCCAAATATTGACTGCGCGGTGTACGAGTCATCATACCACAACTCGAGTCCACCATACTCGGGCGACGCCAGAGACTCCGGCGACATCACCATAGCCGGCGGCATTCCTAATGCCGAAGACGATGTCACCTCAGATGAGCTCTCTTCGAGCATTCGCAACGTCTGGAAACCTCCGTTGTTATACCAGCGGCGTCTCATCTCTGCGAGCGTATCATACGCTCCGGTATCCGAGAGCGCCGATGGACATCCTCCGACGAAGGCTTTCACTTCACTTTTTCCTCGCACTGAACTATCTAAACGCGACTTTATTGACATGCACCACTCTTTTAAGCGGCGGCGTTAAAACTGAAACAAATCGCTATCCACTGTCTGACTTTCCTGCAATCCAATATGACTCGGAAGTGTGGTTTGAACGGCAACAACTTTTTGTAGTCACAACACAATCCGTGCAACAGGTGAGAAGAGCACACGAGTCCCACGAGTTCGTCCGGTGATGTGAAGACGGGGTTAACGCGTTGCTCGAGCAGTAAAACGAGTACGTTGCGCGCGCGCGACCGTCGTCAGCGGAGTACGTAGAGCGAGCGAACGAGCGACGCGGCCGCTCTCACTACTCACTGCCACGGTCGGCGTGACGTCACCGCGCCCCGCGCTCCGCAACGCGCTGCGCGCCCCGCCGGCCCCCGCGCTCAACCGTGGCACAGAAAGTCAAGTAACCGGCGACAGAATGTAGCGCGCCGATAAAACACCCTCAATTTATGAACGACTCGTTCTATCAAAACAACTTCGCTGTTTGTTACGCAACTTTTGAACTTGAGAAAGTTATTTGCAAAATTATCTAATAATGGTAAACATCCATACTTACCTACTTACTTTTACCAATATAAGTACTTACCTACGTAGGTACTTGTTTTCAGTTTATTTAGTGGTAAGTAATAAGGTCTTTAGTTCAGTCTGGCAGGTACCTCTACCTACTAGGTAAGTAGATACTTACCTGCGTAGTTACCTACTTACTTACTAAACTTGTACTAGGCTAATCCAGACTTTTTTAAGAAAGATAAGTACTGGTTGAAAATTATAAGACGTATAGTTATTTAATTATACCTACATATTTATTTACCTAAGTCTAATAGTGGGTTGCTTAATTTTAGTGACATAGGTACTTACACTATCTACCTAGGTACCAGATGTAATGCAAATAGAACTTTCTAACCCTAAAAGCTATAGTAGTGCATTTTACATTAATTCCTCACTCACTTGTTTTAGTTAGGTGCCTACCTAGATAACCTATATAGTAGGTACCTACCTATGCGATTTTCTATTACGATTAGAATGTTTAGATGTTTAAACTACTATGGACCTACCTAGGTACTTAGTAGTTTCTTTTTGACTTACGTAGGTTACCTCCCTTCTTTTAAAGGATTATTCCCAGAGGTCCATGATTCCATTGTTTTCAAAAAAAATTGTTTCATACTTTGATTCCCATCGGGTCCATGTTAATTAAAATTAATAAAAATTTGTTTCCCAACGAGTTCATAAGATTATTTATTTTGGTACAGTCAAAAGCAAACTAAAATTTAACTAAACTTAACTTAACTAAAAACAAAATATTTCGGCATCACCTGAGCGGCGTTCATTAGAAGTTGAAATCAGCATGCTGTTTTATTGTATAATATTGTTTGTTATGAACGTTTGACAATGACATGTTTTCTAATCCTAAGTAGACAAGATGTGCAAACGGGAGCTGTTGTTACGATTACACAAATACCTACATTTGTGAATCTTTTGTTCAAATTTAATACAAATAAACTTTAACTAAAACTAAAATAATTTGGCGTCACCCGAGCGGCGTTCATTAGAAGTTTTGCATAAGTAGGTACTTATTTATACGCTTTTATGTTTTATAGTCCGCACATGCGTTATGGAAGATATTGTTAGTAAATATCCTTTGTCAATTAAATATTGTTCTTCTAATCCATATAGGTAGACAGGGTATGCGAACGGGGGCCCTCGTTGCGTTCCCACAAATTTCTACATTTATAACTCTTTGATTCTAAATTTTTTCTGCAAATTCGGAATGGCGACATTAAATTACGTAAATTTTGCTCGACAGTAAAAGTGTTAAAGTTTCATTTTAAATGTAAGCATTGAACATTAAACAATATCGTTATTAATTTCCATCGATGAAAGTGAACTCTATGGGCACGTTAGACCCAGCGCAAACGTTATCTTTATTTGCATTCATATTTTGTAAGGACTTACAGATTACAACGCACTTAACACTGCAAGGAACCTAGAACATCTGATAAAATCTTGCCTCTCCAATTATTGCTTGCATTCTATCAAGTTACTACTATAAAAAAAAAAAAAAAAAAAAGTTAGGAATGAGAGTTCCTAACCTCTACTTGGTTACGTCCTAACTTGTGTGACGTCACGGGGTCTTACCCAGCAAAATAAGAATGTTTTGCCGGTGGAACTACCGCGACGGCTGTTAACAGCAAGTTACCACTCAGCTTATTTAATGCAAATTGAGAATTTTAATTAATTTTAAAATTCTACATTCCCTGTGATAGCATTAACAGATTTTAATTTTTTTAACGTTACATGCTGACTGTACTATTGACAAATCTCATGGACCCGATGGGAATTCATGTGAGGACATTTTAAAACATATATTAATTTGTCATGGATCCGATGGGAAACAGCGAACAAAAGAATCGTGGACCTCTGGGAAAAAGCCCTTTTAAACTTGCACTAGTTTTCAGATCTTTTATTATAATTATACCTATAGTATAGGATAGGTAGGTACATATCCAGCTACCGGCTTCCTTCACAGACAGATATTATTACTTTTATATTTACTTAATGCACCATTTGCACCTAAGTATAGGTACGTACTAAGTAGGTATCTACTTTGCAGAATATAGATTAAGATTTAATTTTTAATTTGGTCACCTACCCACTTACCTCTACTAGACGCCCTTAATAGAAAGATAAACACAGCTTACAAAGTTGTTTTGTTAGATAGACATGTGTGACACATTGACACGAATCACTAAACTGATGTCCTCCACGCCGAAATGGAACATCGACCTAAATTGCACTATTCAGGTTATCTGAGTGTTTGGTAGCGATTTACGAAGCATCAACCGTGGCTGTGATCATTTTTACCTGACTAAACGATGATAACAACGCTTGATCGTTGAGAACATTAATGTAGTTGCTTTACATTTCATTGTATGCTCGGATAGAATTAATGCGTCATTTCGTGTAAGCTACAATGTACACTGATATAATTGGAGAATCGGCAGCCGCTAGATTAGATTAGGAGTAAAGAATGACGAGCGGGCAGCCATAATTGTAGCTCGCGCTGTTCGCGTCACAGCATCACGTGTTCGCACGGAGCGTTGACCTGCCATGTTTTGGAAATACTCTACCATCATCCGTACCCACTGTATCCATCATGTAATAAAAAAGTACAACATATTTATCTGTAGACGTTACGACGACTAAACGCTATGTTGAAAATTAAAATAATATTTTAATTTATTTTGTATTTAGCTACCACTTTGTATATTGAATACGTAAGTGTTAGGCGATTTGTCTATTTCACGCGTACTTATGTATATTTTTAAAAAGATTTGTGTGGAACAAAGCTGTATGATTATCTGAAATAGTTACCACATTTTTGTAAGTCAACAAAGTGAAATTGTATAGGTATCTAGCATACCTAGCCTCGGACTGACTGATATACTTTAAAACTGATTATGGTAATTTAAATTTAATATTATTATTTAACACGTTTTAATTGATTTTCAAGACTGATTTTATGATTTATCATGTTTAATGTTGATTGTTGTAATTAATTGTATATTAAACTTTATCTTATTCCAACAAAAAGTTTACTGAAATAAATAATACAACTCTACCTAAGGATTTTTATTCTGACTGTACAAGTATAAGTATTTAAAATTACGATTCCACCAAAACACTACTCAAAAAAGTTTGTAATAATTAAATTCCTGTTTCGATCGGACGAAACTCAGCGGCCCTAACGTCTACTACTACGCCATCTGTGACACGTTATAAATTTCTGAAACGCTTAACCACACTAAGTAGGTATAACGAGACTACTGTATGAGTCCACCGTAAAGGTATCCGTCATCTTTTTTTACAAGTACAAGTACCTACTTAGACGTCAAATGTCAATTGCTAAATGACAAGCGATTTTACAGTCATTCGATTTAAAATATTTCATCATGATTAGGTACCTAGTATACCTACGTCTTTGATTAATCAAAGACCTACGTATAATCACGTACGGCGATAAAATTTGTTTCTCTAAATTCATTAATTAGGTAGGTATTACTTTCAAGTAAAGCAAAAGTGATAAGTTTGATGAATTAAAAAAAAATTACATTGTCTAATCCAAAACTTTTTATACAAAAATTTCAGTTAATATTTTAAGAATAGCTATGTTAAAATAACCGAAGTAATGATAAATGTATAGAAATATGTATAAATATCATGTTAAGGTCAACATATATGTCAAACTGATAAATTGCTTTATTTTCAAAACGCATGTTCTTACCATTAAAGAACGATCGCTTAAGTCGGTCGGCTTTATTTAAAAAACAAATAAAAATGTTGGCCGAGGGCTTTTTTCCACGGTTGTACCGTGCAAAGTGTTTGTACAGTGAAGTCGTGACGTTGTCCAGTCGTGCGTGCAGTAAAATGCTCGATTGATTCCTTCACCCCCTCCTTGGCCCCCCTTCAGCACGTCCTCTGCCGAATTATAACCTTGCCCGCCAATTGTTCTTAGAACATCGGCCTATTTAGAAATTATTTCCGTCATTTTTGTGCACACTAACAATGAAAACTATATGATATTCTATCGCTACATTCTCAGTTTTATATAAATTTTACCATAGCCTAGTACTTACCTAGATTTTTTTTTTAACATATTCACTTTTCTGAAAGTTATATATATAGAAGATGTAGAAAGGAAACAGGTTCAATGGCTCAAAAGTGATGGTCCATCCTCATTTCTGCACTTTTAGGATCGATAAAACGTGTTTTGCTCCTATCAAGACGCATCATTGTACCGCTATATGTTCAGAACCTCTGGAAATACGTCCGACAACGCCTACATAAAATCCTCTAAAAGAAAACCTTACAAGTCAAGAGAATTTCTAGTGTGCTAACAGGCTCTACCTAATAATTATTAGGTATAACCTCTATCAGTACAATTTTATTACATTTTCAAGAAGGCAAATGTAATGAATTTAGATATAATTAATTAACTTTAATTAGCTGATAATTACATTTTGACACTTAATAGATAATTACTTTACTGTCATAAAATATTGTTTAAAACCATAGGATAGTAGGTACAGAACACCACTTGTGTAAGTTACTCTACGAAAGGGAGATTCGTTATTTATTTATAAGGTGATTAAGGTAAATGCACCAGTAATGAACACGGAACCAGTGATAGACATATCTTGCAGAATAATGAGTTTTTCTATGTTAGCAATATTTGACCATAAACAAAAGTCATCAAGCTATCACTGGTTGACTTTTATAAAAAAACATTTTTTGAATTTAGTTTGACGGGAGGCACAAAGTGCTCGTGGTATTGAAAAATTATATTTGTGGCTGTTGTTACGAAATTTATTAGTGAAGTAAATATGTAAGTATAAGTTTGTTTTTTAATTGATTATTGCTTTATTTTAACCAGAATGTTTTTTTTGTGCTTGGGCTAAGCATGAAATTAAGATATCTTATATTGTTATCTTATCTGTCCATCACTGGGTGCATCAAAATAAAATAAATAAATTTAATTGCTTGTATTATTAAAACCAATTACAGTATCCTACATTAAATACAGTAGAAATATATAAAAAACACAGGTCCTTCAATTTTCAATAATTATGTATTGTATTGAAACAATTACTATTATTGATGAGATGAAACTAAAAATGCTACAAATTTGGGCTTAAAGTGTCCATTACTGGTGCCTTTCCTATGCATACATACATGACCAAGCTATCTTAACCACGTCTGAAAAGTATTGCAAACACAGACATTACCTAACAAAAGTTTTATAGACATGTCACACGTATAAAAAAAAAGATTATTGAAAAGTATGTGTCGCCATGTAAGTAAATAGTTAGTGGTATTTCATCTACAGTTTCGCGATTCTTTGTTCAAAACTACTACACAACAACTATTTAAATTTGAATAAAGAAGACGTTTTGGAATTTTAATTTTTCTTTTTATTACACACAGCTCCAAATTTAGTTGTAGATAATGTTGGTGGCTTTAGGCTAAAATAAGGCCAAAATCAGAATTTACCTATAATAATTATTCTCAGTTACGAAGTCACCAGTATTTTTCTTTGGAATATAAGCATTAGATAACTTGTTTTTAAAAATATAAAGATTCTAATTCTTTAATTAGCTATGTTAAAATATTTTAACATAGCTTTATTGAGGTATATTTTCTTACAAGATAAGAATGTTAATCGTTCCAATTTGATGCCAATGCAATGGTAGAAAAACTTGCACTGTTGAATTTCTGCTTAGATTCGACACAGCCTTGTATTTTTATTCCGGTACTAGCTTGAGTAATGCAGTGTTTTTGCTCTTAGATTTTCCATCAAATGTAAATTAGAGATGAAATTGATCGATCTATAGTGTTCACCGTTCAAGGATTTGTTTAACTACCTACTTGTCACTCGTTGGCGTCATCCTTATAGGTTTTTTGTTCAAAAGCCACTTATAAATTTAGTTTATTTTGTTTAGTAGACATTACCCGTTTATTTTTATTCTCTTGTTATCCAAAGCTTTTATAGTAACCTCATAAATTTATTGCTAATGCCTAATTTACTTTACTGATAAAATCATTTGGTTTTTGGTTCAAGTCTCGGTGATTTTGAATTGGAATGATATTTTTTAGTTTGTACTGGATATCATTAGTGCGTATGTACGGATTTTTAAATGGCGGGTTTTACGTACTGACGAATGATTAATATAGACGAAAGTTGGCTATAAGCCATCCAATCCTTTGTTGTGGCTTTCGTAAGAAAATGAAAATATTAAAATATAATGAAAATATTATACTTGTAATGTTTGTAAATGTATGTTGTTTTTTCCTTACCAAACAGCGATCACGTACTGCCAATTGTAAAATCTTACCTGAAACAACAATTAATTAACATTAGCTCTGCTGTCAGCACAATATTATATTCTTTGAAAAACATTCAAGTCATAATGTTTCACTTTACAGTGTCCGTGATAAACTTGAATACCATTTCGTGTTCATAATAACAAGAAAGCTGATTTATCGAGTAAGATCTGCAAAGGATTCAGAATGTCTAAGTATGGCTTTCTCGGTAGAGCGCACTTGAGGTAAACCAACAAGCTTGAAGAGATGTCGACCAGTTTGAGTTTTGTTCGAGTTATTACACTAGTTAGAGCCGGCTGGGTATACGTCGTTGTCATGTTTTTACTAGCGATGTGCAGGCGCATAAAAAGTGGCCGCGGCGGAATGGTCCGAGCAAGCGCAATTAAGACCAAGGTCTCCGGGTTATCAAACCCGTGTCGGCGACTCGCGGTGCCGGCCGCGCCTCGGTGCGGTCGCAAAAAAAAATGTAGCGAATAATGAAGTCGATGGTATTAAAAGATAATAGCAGGGTTAACACGCCGGCTGCATAGCTTTAACTGCCCACGTCACACCAGTCACCCGCACAGCATTACCGCGACATAATAAGACGACAACCTCGCCTAGACATGTCATTCCTCTTAGAGCCGCGTTACTTTATTGTGGTTAGAATAAAGTATGCGCCCGTCATGTATTTTAATGCGCAGCCATTCTTGCACAAAAATGTATGTCTACTTAATAAGCAAAATAATGCAGGACTTTACGAATACGCGTAGTGGGTCAGTGAATGGTTCTGGCCGTGAGCCATGCCAGTTCTGGAGGAAGTCAAGGCTACAATGCGTCTATTGCATACGCAATGCTAAATCCTGTTCATTGACTCCTGTGCACTTGACAGCGACTGATGTCATTCGCATCAATGTGACCTGCTAAGGAACCATGTTACCGTTCCTTGCAGTCACACGAACACTTACATAATGCAACCATTGCAACAATGACAATGTTAGCTCAAGTTAAATAAACTTGGACTGTTTGTGAGAAGCCTTGGCTTCACTTTCGCTTGGATGTATTTTGCGCTGCGCCGCTCATGTAATGTACCTATTCGCATACGAACGAGCTTAGAACATTGTTGCAGTTGGAAATTGTATCTTAAAGCTGCAAGCTAAAGACGGTTTTTGCAAATTAACATTATCTACTAAGTCTTTCTGTGAAAATTGTTTTCATACTATCATTTACGTGATGCAACTATCGAGTCCGACTTGTAATATGAAATTGCGAGTTCGCTCGAGACCTGGCGGTTCCCGTCGTTCTGTAGTCTATGAGAACTCTAGCTACCGGTATTGATGTGAATAATGCGCCAATTACTACTAGTTTGCGTTTAAATACATAGAAATAATCAATTGTTGTTTCTGATTACGATGTTTTAATCACGATTGTACACTAATAGTAGAAGAACCCATAGAAATATGGTAGAATCTATCTGATTCTTGTAAAACAACTGTTGTTTATTAATAAGGGCCAGTTAGTAAGGCAATGTCTTATACATGGAAAGTTTTCGGCGTTCTGTTTTGACACAGCACTGTAGATAAACGGGTATTAATCATGATTAAAGTCAGAAAATGTAATAATTGGGACCGGCAGTGCTTTACGAGGTTATTTACGAGTTTATCCGCAAGAACGTTATTTTTTCAGGAAACCAAACTTAATGTGCAATATTGATGTTTGTTTAGGTGTTTATGCAGCCTGTTTATTGCCAGTTTACATAAACACCTTATAACGGGACGGGATATTAACAATATTATCATCTCAAGTTAAAAGCTGTAGAGACAAAAATTGCTAAATGAAACAAGTCATATAACAATTATGTACATATGTTCAATAGAAAAGTATTTATAAACTTAATTAGTTACCACGTAGTGGCGATTCATTGAGTTCTTGTACTTATTTTGGAGTAATTAATGGACGCGATTCATTCATTGTCTTAGAGAATAATACCGAATAAAGTACAATAGTGTTTACTGGAATCAAACAGCAATTGGGTCACAGAAGCAAAGCTACGATGCACCGAGGAGGCGCCGCCGGCGCGCGCGGGCGGAGCTCACCGTTGCTTGCGCGTGCGTCGACTGCCGATGTAAGCGCATTCGTTGGCTCGTTGCGTAATGCATTGTCCTCGCTGATGCCAATATTAGGTGCGATGACACAACAATAACATGCATCTAGGTCACTTTTGTTACCAAGGAACTATCCAGCATCTAAGATATGTAGAAAATTCCAGCTAGGTCACTAACTTTAGCAGCGAAACGCAATGAAATATTTTCAACAAAATAAGCATGGACAGCAATTATTCACGATCACAGCGGAACAATGAGATTGGAAGATTTTTCTTTATTTTTGAATCTATTAAAACTAGCTATTTATTTCGTTGACATGGGCCGTGTCGGCTGTCAGAGCAAACGTTGACTCCGGTCTCAGTTTTTGCCAAAATGTACCAAGTTATAATAGTATCAGATTGACAGCCTGCGTCGTCTCTCCGGTCTCTCACTTCCTTGCCAACTTTGTAATTAGAAAAAAGAACTTGCCAACACTTTAAAAATATGCCACATGTGGGCAGTTTGATAATTTGCACGTTTGTTATAATTACTTTGAGATCATAGTTTGTATTTAGATCATTACGCCATATGTCACGCAAGTGTTAAAGAACCATTAAGATACTCTAAGGCCTGAATAATATTTTTAGTGTTCGTTAACAACAGTTAAGCTCATAAGGGTGAATTGCGCAATAAAATAATACTCCGTGCAAACAAACTTCCGCAATAATCTAACGAGGTTTGATTTGCAAAGGCAGAATAATTGCAGAGCACTAGTTAGACATCAGTCCAGACCACAGCGTATAACATTGGTAGTAGCACAAATTGAAGGTAATTATATCTAATTGCGAGTCACGGTCATGGCCAATAAGCACCAATAAGCAATAACATGGGAAGGTACACTGAAGGTCTGTCTTTACCTCAACTAATTTATTATATCACCGTGTTTTGTACACATCTCGTGTTTTAGATCTATGATTTCGGCACTGAATCATAGGACTGTGTTTAAAATTGATAAAGTTTTGTCAATCTAACTATAAATTATAATAATAAAATTAGGTGAACATTGTATAGGTATACATACTTCAAATTAATGTCTACTAATGATGATAATCGGGTACACACGTTGTATCTCAACTATGTCAATATTTTTCAATAAAATTACATTTTGACATAAAGACAATTCTTGATTTAGTTCGCCTTCTCTAGATAGCAAAAAAATCTTATTTACCTTGCTCTTTTTAGGCCATATTATTATCTGTTTTCAAGGGCCAACAACATGTATGTAGTCAGCGCTGAGAATTCAATATAACCTATTAAGGCGAGTGCCAACAAACGGTCTACCGATACACCACGATAGCTTGCCCCAGTTGTGCTGGAACTACGCCAAAGCCTTGTCTAGTCATGGCTTTGGGTATTCACAGATATCTCAACTCGTATGAGGTTGATATAATAATTCCATAAATACTAATTGCAGACCCGTCTAAGTGACTGTTATGATTAAATATATATATATATATATATATATAAAACTTGGTGCACCGAGTGCTATTTATTTTTGCCATAGCTATAATTCAAATACCTGCACCAGCGAGATGGATTGCCCATTTCTCATCGACATAAACATGGATTACCTACGTTTAAAAGCATAAGGAAAATCAACCATATTTTCATTTGAAGTCACGTCTTCAGTCATACTAACGTTTAGAATTCTCGATAACTCAATCGGAAAGAAACGAACATGGCGAAAAATATCAAAATAGTGCATTTAGCTTGCATACGCGCACAGTGGAGTGTGAGTGGCGCGTTGCCCGGGTCACGGGCACGTCCTGCCGTATTTATAGCATCGTAACTTGCACCAATGATCGGTGGAAGGCAACAAAACCGGCTGTATTACCACCAGGCCTATTGTTCGTGCTAGGAATAAAAGTGGAATACTCGCAAAGGCTTGCCTGGCCAATGAGTGCATTTGTTTTAACTTCTCTTCTAGTTCGTATTGCTAAAGTAATAATAAACTTTACTGCCGCATTGCTTTACAAACAACTATTTCTAGATATTTCATACACGTACACAACAGATGATTTCAGTCATACCAGCGTGTTTCTTTAGTGTTTGCACGTTAGACTCTTGCAGATAGTGAATTGTAAAATTTATTTGTTCTGATGTCGTCGAACTGCAATTAATTGGATGTTATTGAGAAGAAACTTGTAATTACGGACGACCATAAACATGGTTCGATGGCGAAACCTTCTGACTTTTAATTATGGAACATAACCGACAATAACACTACGCGAGAGCTTGCTGGTACGAGGTGCTGCCCTTTAATGAAGTCTTGTAAATCATTTTGCGAGACGCTACATTCTCAATATTAAAACGAGATAAAATATTGGGAGAGAAAAATATTGCTTTTATGTTCGTATACGTACTTATACCAGTTACAAAATGTCAAATACAATTATACATAAATCTTGATTGACCAATGCAAAAGAGGCTTTTTTTGGATGCAATATATTATTTTCCCTATAAAATAGCACAGAAGGAACAGCGGTCAGGCGGTTGGCATTCACGATACCTCTTTTATGCACTTTGTAGTTAAGTATGCCATAAAATATTTATTAAACCAGCCTTTAGTTAAATACATACAATTTACCGTCTGTTTTACTGTCTTAACAATATTCGCTACCTACCGCGTGTTACATGCTAATACTTTATAGAAATAGCATTAATCATCATTGTTGTGTAGACCTTTACTAAATAAATTATGATCGTATAACTAAATAATAAATTAATTCCCATTACACAAATATGTTGTATTAACGGATCACGTTCGAAGTACAAGTGTGGACTTTTTTCTGATGGTTTTGTACTCTACATTAACTCTTGACATTTCAACGGCCACCAACTGCCCATACGTTTTATCATTTTATCTGTCCTTGTCTTACCCTTGGCTTAACATCTTGCATCCTTCCCTCACGTCACGTTTAAATAATTAGCGCGCTTAAATACTAACCCTAAGCATTATAACTTCAATAATTGTACTAGTCTCAATGCACCTGGGCTTAATGCATCGGTAATGCAGGAAATGAGTCTTAGTTTTTGTTAGTTTCGTGACTTAGTTATATTTTACGTTTTCTTAGAAAAACTCAGCGAGCGTTAAAATTACCTGTACTTTCAACCATATATAAATGTTTGTTATATAATTTACACCGCGTGACGATATGTCAATCTACCTCACAAGCAACCAGTGGCGCGCACAGAGATTTTTGACAGGGTAGGCATTATAGATTTTAACAGGGTAGGCATTAGTTAATTACGTTGCTAAAATTGTGATTTTAAGCAATTATTAAGGTAGGCAGTGCCTTTCTGCTTATATGGAGTACACGCCACTGCAAGTAACATAACCGCCTTCATCGCTGAATTTTTTTTTGGACTATCTTGGCAATCTTCCATTATGAATTATTATCAAATCAGAGAAAAAGTTATTTTATCTAAATATAACGAGGGTAATCATCTATTTCATAGAAAGGACCAGACATCAGATTCAGTTCATTTCGAATTTACTCAGATAAAAACAAATTGATGATACAAATATAGAATTACTTTTCAAAGAAATAGAAACAAGAGCGCCAAATTATCTTACAATACTCAATTGGCAATCAATTGAAATACTTATTATTCGCTCGCTGTGCCCAGAGTAAATCATTCATAATAATGTTTGAAAATAGATTGATGGTAACGCTGGCACGGCGGAGAAATATTTCAGATTCCAACTGTTTGTAGGATGCTCGGCTACGTATCACACACTTAGAACTACGAGTACAAGAGCCCTATTGCTAATAAAGAATAGACACTTCAAATGACCTGTAAATTATATTTAGCACGTTTCCAAGATTATAAATCATAATGTTTACGTCCTTGTTGTTACATAGAGTATCATTAATTCTGTAACAGGAGTGAAGCTTGTTTTATTGTCTCTAACATCTAATAACGAGCGTTGCGGCAAAAAGTACCATTAAATTCTCGTTTTTGAAGCTTTACAAATGACGTATGGGTTAACGAATCGTGGGCGGCACGGAACATAAGTATAATAAATCACTTCCACTGTAGGTATGATTATTATGGGTACTGACTGTGTATTTTTGCACCAAAGTAATGCATAAATCTGTTGGTTGGCGCCAAACAAGCTACATTTCTTTGCGTTTGGAAATTAATTTCAGTTTGAATGACTCTTAATTATTTATGATACATTGAATACCTGCCGATGAATTTAGTGCTTGATAAATGACACTCTCCTTCTCGGCTGCTTTCAGCAAATTTAATTTGAAAATTTGCGCGTTTTTTGTATTTTCGGGCAGCATTCAAAGTCGTGCAACTAAAAGTGGAGAGTAAGTGAGGCTGTCTGAAATAGAGATCTGGACTTAATAATTAATTAATATTATTCTATAAACTCATACATATCACCAGCTTTTACCAGCCACCTATTACAAATTATCGTTCCGTCGATATTTAAACATCCTTTCTAAGAGCATCGTGCAGAACTGGAATATGTAGCTACGAATGGATAGTTCTGTAGACATCTCTGCTAAAAAACATAATAGGCTACTGGTAAATCACAAAGAATATTGAACAAAACACTACGTTAATCCAATCTACAGTAAACATAATATTATCTGTGGAATGCAAGCGACATAGTACAGATGCTAGTGATGACGCCACTCATGAACATGTCATTAACGACTTGTCCTGCGGCCTTGTGCGATAACTGAGTGTTTGTTGATAGGCGAGACGCGTTACATAATGTTGCACTACCTTCAGATGTATAAACCTTATACCGAACTAAAATCAGTGATGGATCATCATTCATTGATAAAGACATGACATGTATCTAGGCAAAAATAATATAAAATTTCACTTGCTTCGGTGTGACTAAAATTTGCAGTTAATGTTGGACACTTCAACGACATCACATCAACCAAGTCGTAGCCCATAGGATATCTTAAATTCATTGAAAACGTATCCTTATTATAAAAATTGAAGAACAGAACTAACTAAAGGCAGGGCTTTTTTGCCCGAATGCCGAAGTTAAGGAGGTAATGAGGGTAAATTTATCTATAATATGTATGTATATACAAAAAAAAAAATGTATATAAGTAGTATGTATATCAGTTGTTTAGTACCCATAACACAAGCAAATATCATTGCTTAATTTGGGGCTAGATGGCGCGGTGTGAATGTGGTAGAATATTAAAAAAAAAAAAAATGTTTTTCGAGTATGTATGTATGTATGTGGGCATGTATGTATATTTCTTTGAACGCTCTACAGCCTAAAGGGCTTGATGTATTTTAACAAAATTTTAATGTATGAAGTGTCATTAGGTTCGTATTGATTGTGGGAGTGAATGTAGAGTATATACAATTTTAATGTAGCGTCAGCACGAGAAAAAGAATGGGTTTCTTTCTTTTCACTTTGATTTAGGCGGGCGGGCTTTTTTGTTATTTATTAATATATGCTGCTTGTCATTAGAACACCTTGCTGCTTGTATTGGGTATTCTGAAAAACGCAATGCAAACATACGAGTACTTACATGTAAATATTGAGACCAATTTGGGAATTAGTTTTGTCAAAAGTAAAATTCTGATACATTTCATATATATGCACTATTAATATAGTCTTTGCTGAATGTCGTGCCAAATCTTTACTTATGATTCTGTCTCTATCGGTCCATTCAATGAATCTGTACCTACGTAAATATTTCGCAAACGATCTCTTAAGAATTTAAGTATATTCATAAGTAAAGATTTGTATTATATTTTATCAAGAAATTTAGTTTTAATCACAAATCGACTTTTGCCTTTTTTTTAATCAATTTTATGTTGTAAATGATTTTGATCTTAAGTGTTGATATCACGCGAACTGAAGTAGTGCTCATGTATTACATTTTCCCCATTTTGAAAATTTATAGGAATAACTGAAATAAAGCCTTGAATTGATTCAGTATGACTTTTATTTTTTTTCATTGTTTTACTAATTTCGTCAAGAACGTGTTTTCTACGCAATAAAAACGCATGCATTTATACAGTAAATATTATTGTCGAAGTCTATTCTATGCAGTCCTATGGGAAATGTATGTTAATATAATCTTTATATACATAATCTTTAAGGCTAAATTGGCGTAAAGTAGATTGAAACAGGTGTACGTAAGACAATACATATAAATTATTATATGCTATAAAGTTCATTACCTATTAAATGCATTAGGTTGAAAATAGCAACATACGGCTATTTTTCTTGGCATCGGCCATTCGAATAAAATCTTCAATTTAAAAACAAGCATTTCTTTTATTTTAAGCCAGTAAACGAAGTAAAGAAAAATATATGCGCATTTTATTACGAGTTTTATGTGATATTTCATGTTTTGAAGGCCAAGTATATTAAAGACAATTTCCGTTTATGGGACCAATCTGCGTGTCGAGGACTTTACAAATATTCATCTATCTAACATAAACTAAAACTAAACTCGCAAAATAAATATTAGTGGATACTCATTTTTGACCTGAGTGGGACCACATTAACCATAATATCATATAATAATACAGGTAAAACCACAGATGCAATACGATACTATTTAGATATGCAAGGTACACTGCTAATTCCTTAATTTAAAAGTTATATGTAGCGACCCGTTTACTACAATGTCAAACGCAGAAAAAAAGTATATTAATTGATTGCCGACGCGGACAAAAAGTTTATGCTAAATAGGCCATTCGGAGCAAATCGGACACCAACATAAATCTAGAGAATTGCTATGCTCGTGAATAGGCACTTAGGAATCGCGAGGGGTTGAAATTGGGTCATGGGCCATATAAATTTCTGCTATTGACAAGATGAGTATCATTTATAATATGCTCAAACTAGATGCTTAATATCTACTCGTACGCTTAGTGCAAGGTAAACGGTCTGGGAAAAAATATTGGTGGTCGGCACTTATGATGCTAGTAAGCACAACATAAATGGCGTCGTCGGCCGCGGTCGTGCATATTCGATATTTAACAATGCACATATATGCACAGCTGACAGTACTTTTGATCATAGATCAAACCAGGTGTAAAGTTAATAACTAGTATTTATAATATAAAATTGAATAAGTAAGTATATAAGAAAACGCATTAATATTTTTTAAATCTTGTATTCTATTATGTAGTATTAGTGGCAGTGTGAACCGTTCCCATTATGTTACTGTCCGATTATCGGGAATCATTGACAAATAGCACCAGTTTTAATTAACGGGAGCGTTTTCTTCCACGCACTAGTAACGTATGACAAGTTGAATATATTATGGAAAATAGTTTTATTGCTTATTTGAATGTCGAACTAAACGTTTTATGATCTTTTGTTGTAGAAACGTACCTTTAAACTACTAGTAAAATAAAGTGTAATGTACGCGCGGAAGTTTGTGACTTGGCCAATAAAATATGGACAAACTTCGTGTGCTATGCTTTCAGTAAGTACCTACTATGTATAAGATAATGTTGTTATCTGATATGCTGCGTCCTTTAACCGCATACTCCTATCATTTGTTTACTTACGAGTATTACCTCATATTTTTAGCCGTGGTAGGTACCTATATTTTTATGAGAACGATGTAGTACCACGTACCCCGTGTATTCTCGTTAAATGTTGTAAGAGACCTCTAAGGAAGAAGTATATGTATAATATAGTATAAAGTAGGTAATAATAAATTAAGTATTTTATTATTATGTTGTTACTACCTCTAAGTTATTAAATTAATTGTGTTCTCTAGGCATTTATAAATAATGTTTAATAAATAACAATTTTATAATTTCATTAACGCTGTAATTTCTTCCAAGAAACCTTTGGATGGACGGTAAATATTGTTTATGATAAAAAGAAGTACTTACCTATGAATTTTATGTTTTGGTGTTAAATACAAACTATCGGGAGAAAATCCGAGATATATAATACTCTCAGATCTAACAATTATAACAGAGTCAGTACATGAGCGACAATTACCACTTACTACTGCTGTAGGCTCGTCTGATTATGTCTGAAATTGCCAATTGCGCTTGCAATGTAGAGAAAAGGCTTGCGCAAGCCCTGTAGAAAATAAGGGAGTCGTGAAGATTGAGAGATTTATTTAAGATTTATTTATTGCCGAAAACAAAGATTTACATATTTATATTAAGCCCTAGACTTCACACTAGGATGCCCTGTGTCGGAAAATCTAGGTTCGTACAGTAATTTGATGCTGTTGTTTAAAAAAACAAAATAAGAGGCTAATATTACTATTAGGTATGTAATATTATATTATAGGTACTATAGATTTAATAATAAGTACTCTAGTAATTATACAATCTCGTAACGAATATTTGATAGTAAGACATCACTCAAAATATAACATGATTATGATATAATCTATTAAATATGGCCTCTACTTGTACTTTGTTTATGACAGTATAATGCCGTGTAATAGGTATTATGTCAATACATTTTTTTTTTATTTTGTGTTTTATTTATTTATTTTATTTTAAGCATACGTTTATCATCAATTTTCTTCAAATCCAAATCAAATCATTTATTTGCTCAAAATGTAGTACAAAAGTTGTTAATAAATTCGTTTGAGCAGAGACACATTTCGCCAAATAAGGTTGGCATGCAAATATTATTAAAATTGACATATTAATTGTGTAATTACAAACATTCTATACTTAGACAAATTAAATTAATTAATCGCAGATATTTAAATACTTAATATTACAGATAACGGCGTCTACAGTGCATTTCTATATTTGTAAAAGCGACACTACTACAAACTCTGACTGTGTAAAACTCTCCTCTAATAACCTTTTTCCTTTTTCTTTTATAATAAAATAACATTTTATATTTAAATAAGAAGAAGAGAAGCAGTCCCAGAAGAGTCCTTTCTTGTTCTTAGTTCTGAGATCTTATATTTACCTATTTATGTTTTCCACACAAATGCGCAGTGTTATTCACAAGATTGCATATATTAATAGTAGTGTAAGTATATACGTGGGTGAAGAATTCGACACAAAATTCAACGTAAAGTGACAAATTTAGGTGGCGATATTGAACTTCATGAAATCGGGCCAGACCGACAGAATGAGCGGCGCGACGCGGGCGCGAGCGCAGCCTTGACCCGAGCGCATACTCTCTGAGTCAGCCGTGTGTCGCGCATGCGCAGTGCACTTCTCGTGCAGCCAGTACACCGTCCTCACTCACTTCCACTGTCGACCTGATAAGCGCCCACTCGACTGTGATGCTAACTATGACACACTTTGACCTGTCAATTGTGGTGGTTCTCAGAAAAATACTAGTATTTATTGACTCATTTAAGATGTCCTATGATGAAGTAATACGGTATTCATATGAAAATCTACACATTTACGCACATTCAAGTTCAATGTTTTATTTATAAGTAGACACACTGTTACGTTAGACAGAATA
This sequence comes from Parascotia fuliginaria, assembly GCA_963082885.1. Classification (NCBI taxonomy): domain Eukaryota; kingdom Metazoa; phylum Arthropoda; class Insecta; order Lepidoptera; family Erebidae; genus Parascotia; species Parascotia fuliginaria. Next base: position 7,369,854 of record OY720174.1, on the reverse strand, counting down.
CAGATCTGTCATACTCTTAAATACTTATAATAAAAGAATTTGTTTCTTGGAGATATCACACACAATCCGTTGTTAAAAGCCTAAGTTGAGAAATGCTTGTTTTATTTTTTAACCTAATGGTAATTAAATACTAGCTGACAGAATTTTTGGCAGCTAAGGTTGAATGCGTTCAATCCGCCTAATACTTAAGTTTTAAATCAGTTCAACAAGTGTTTAAAAAGCGCGTCCTGCTCAGGACGCTAACTAGGCCGCGGAACGGGGACAAGGCTGTCGAGGACACATTATTCTATCAAGCGCACTCCATCTCGCCGCTATCGCTATTTCTGGGGCTGCACTGGCCTCGACTCGCATTTACCACTTCCATCCACTATACTTATCGCCTCTACAAACTTACTATGAAATCTCAAACAACAATTTTAGTTCAAAAACCTTTTCGACCGACCCGACAGTATGACGGGTCACGTTAAAAATATCCTTTTAATGCTCGTGCTTATGCCCCAAATTATCGTGCTTATCTACGAGGTCAACCTTGAAGTTCTTTAGTTGACTTGTTTACTCAAAAGTTAAACCGACTAAAATGTACGACAACATCTTCATATCGATGTAGAATGATGACACTGTCTGAAATTTGGCGAGTTTATATGGATTGATTTCTTCCGCATCCAGTGGAGGTCGTAATTGTTATCATGACGGCCTTAATACCAAGGAATAATAAACAATTTGTGCATTTTATGATACGGATGACCTTTTACTTTTAAACTGGACACAATGTTTCAGCGCGAAAATCCGTTTCAAGGTTCCTTAAAAAAACTGCTTGGGTTTTAATTCTTTATCAGGTAAAATCGTATTATTGATTAAAGTTCGAACACCTTTTAACCTATTTAGTTTTAAATAATTATATTACACGTGATCTGTGACATTTTGAACTGCAGATAAATATTCATAAGTTGGACGTTCCATCATATTACACGCGTTCATGTATGCAGATAACAATACCTATAAGTAATGAAACTGTTGGCGAACATCGTATTTTGTCCTTTGCCGTCAAATGTAATCTTACACAGATTACTGTTTATTTATGCACAAGAAAATTTTGTGATCAATCAAATATGTTTTTATTAATGCGATGAATATTTAGCAAGTTAAATAACCGTTTGTACAACCGGTTTCAGATAACGTATGTAATAAAACTAGCATCTTTAGACCATTTATTGTTTGCTTAAATTCTTTTCGTTCTATTTTTAAAAGGCTCTTTTTTAACCAGTAATTTACGTTTACGTAGTAGTTCATTGATAAATGTTAATTAAATTTGCGTTAGTTTAAAGAAACAGCAATGTTATCATAAAATGTGTTATTTAAAGTGATGGTCAATGTAAGCAAGTCATAGTAGCTAGTGAGTAATCTGTGGTCATAACATCTCGTCTGCTTAGTCGAGTTGTCAACTGTTTAACTTTATCTATTCCGCGGAGTTGACTATTATCTCGACAGCCTATTGTAACATGTAAATTCCTTTTCAAAGACAGACTTTTCACTTTGAATTTATTGATGTTATATGTAGATATAGATTAGCCGTATCATGTATAATTTAGTAGATAACAAGTATGAGGTCAAGGGATCATGACTGACAGTAACACAATTTATAATCTAACGTGAAACGCGGAATCATAAAAATGATTAGTTTTTATGTTTTAAACATGCTAATTTTGGTCTTTATTCTACATAATCCCTTTTAGATGTGAATTTATTTGAATTTTATGTCAGGAAATACGTATGATACTATCATTATTTTTCTCATTATATTAACTGTACATTTAAAAGCATAATGCATTTCATATTCGACGTGTGTTAGGTGTAAGACCGTTATTCACGTACATACTTTGCACTATTTTACATAATACCTTCGTCCTTTACATTATCGTTTATAAAGTAGAAACAATTGATTAGATTAGGTAATCAGCTGTATGTAGGAAATTTATACCTAATCATTGAATCAATTTTGATATATCTTGTCTGGTAAGGTGTGTCTGCAGTGTCGAATGTTACAAAACAAACTCACCTACCTCGTAATTCATTACGTGCTATTATGAATGTATTTGGTTCATCTAAATGTTAAGACTGCCCACATTTTGATCAAATATTTCTTAAAAATAAATGTGAATGATGATACTTATGTTGTATAAGACCGAGTTCGAACACGGCCACTGCTTCAAGCCGTTCCTGTTAATCGTATGTCTAGATTGCATATCCAGAAAGGTATATAAAAAACAGCATTAATAAAAGGTGATTGCTTGTTTTGGTCGGTCTGATACGCCATGCATTATTCAAGAAAAATATTAAATTATGAGTACACTCTTAGTAGGTACCTACAATTCATAATATAATAAAAATATGAGCAACAATGTTACGTAGAAAAGATTACTTACTGAAGTCAGTAGGTTTAATGTTGTTTGTAGTTTGGTGATAGTATCGTATTCATAAATTTTAAATTGCCGTCTACATTTTTAATGGATAATTTTGGGAAATAATCGTCCGTCTGGCCCACAGGATTATAGTCTTGTGGTCTATCCTAATTGTTACCAATCCCCGAAATACTCGAAATACAAGATATCTCGGTAATAATCGGTAATACTCGCATGTTACTAAGATATCGGTTTTCACCACTTAGTCTTCAAATTAAAATACCTACTATGTATATGTATTATGTATGTCTTTAACTGCTGTCGTAGTCATGAAATTGTAAAGCTTGGGACTTACGGATACCTCAGGTACTCTTCTTTAACGCTTAAGGATGATTGTAATTTAGTTTTAGTAGCATTTGCTTCACAATAGTATCCCCCATCTCATTTTGTTTTCCTCTTGAATGTAGAATTACTTGCAAACGAGATAGAATATTGCAAAATTATCATGAGAAAGGCAGCTAAAATATAATGTACACACAGACACTCTCGAAGTGCACACTGCGTCAACCTTGTGTTATCTGAGTCCACTGCCCTTGGTCCACTTACGCTTGCTATCTCGGGCACATCGTCGCCATCTGATAAACAGCTTGTTTGTTCGACTGCCTCACTCATAGTAATTCATATTTGCAGTCGCGTTGTGATAATGTTAAATGTATTCATGTTCTAGTTCGTAATGCAAAGTAGTCGCCCTTTATTTACTATTCTTACGTCTCGCGTATTTTCGATGCCATCGTTTATTAATTTCCTCTGAGAGGTATGCGGTACCCACGAATTACTAATAATCATATCAATGCCCGTTCCTGCAGGTGATCTTTCTAATTGTATCAAAATATATGGACGCAATAACAAAAATTATTTATTAAAATTATGACTAAAGTTAAATGTAAAAATTAGTAGGTTCAGAAATTTCTTAAGCCTTCTTAAAATCGCTATAATGATAACTTCTATATTAGTGAAATTTTAAGAACAACTTACTTCAATTGCTTGTAATATAAATTTAGTTGCCGTCGTTATTCATCTACTCTAAAAAATCATTTTCGAGCAGTATATTAGAGAATGTAAGATATAGTAAGATCAAACTTAGTTTTGCGAGATGTATACTTATCAGTATCAATAGGTATTTGTAAGAGGCTCAACGCCTTTCGAAGGTAGCGGTAACTTCGTAATTGTAACAAACATGCGTGTCGTTTAGTGACCTAAATGTTTTGAATCTTTTAAACAAGCCAATGTAGTACTAGCTATCATCATCATCATCATAACGGCCCGTTATTATCCCACTGCAGAGAAAGGCCTCTTCTCATACAGAAAAGCATGAACATTGATCGCCACGCTTGCTCAAAGCGGATCGGCGATTTGAAGTCCAGGTTTCCTCAAGAGATTTTCCTTCACCGTTAGTCAGAAATGTACAGGATAAACTTAGAAAGTTACAATGGTACTTGCCCGGATTCGAACCCACCCATCCGGACGCCATCGCAATTGTTATTCGTAACCAGTTACGATAGAAGAAAGAATACTCTTCGTAGTCAACTAGTTGCGCTGAAAGACCTTTTTTTCGTAACTCATACCCTAGTTGCGCACAAAGACTATCCTTCTAAAAATACGTAGTTGCGATTAAAGAAAATAATTTTCTAATTCGTAACTAAACAAAAAAAAAACTTTTCGGTGGTTACCCTTGTGGGCTTTAAAAATTCATGAAAAATAAAACCTTTATACCATTATGTACTTAAATTTTATTTTAATAAGTAGATATTATCGTAAAATAACAAACATGGTTTCAATTCCTACAAAATCAAGAAAACTGAAAAGAAATTAACTGCACTGAGACCTAAATAGACTATAGAAATACTATTACTTAGTCTTTGCCAACGTGAAGGTTGCGAAAGAGGAAAAGAAAATCCTTTACCGTCGCTGGTTGTGAAACATAGTAATCATAATGTGTAACTGCGAAAGAAGAAGAAAAAGTCTTTCATCGCAACTAGTTGCGTACGAAGAGTATTCTTTCTTCTATCGCAACTGGTTGTGAATCACTGTTGCGATAGCGTCCGGACCACTTGGTCATTTCGACTTTTTTTAACTAGTACTAGCCTATATGAAAATAAGCTCGAGTAGACGTGAAAAATATAGATATATGTAGTAGAGTTATAAAATGTAGAGTAGCTAGATAATACAAATATATATAATAGAAGACATGACATGTCATAGAGGTATGCATAATGACTTGAGATATTATGCCAAAAATATATTTTCTCTCGTTGTTGGACATACCTAGGATAATTTACCTCTCCTAGTATAATATATTTAGTACGATCCTCAACTCCTTTACATTCAGCCGCTTACCAGACTAAGGTAGATAGTTACATTTTGTTTATCATAAAATCAATTAAGTCTACGTGATTCGATTTAGATTCTTAATGCCATTTTTTGATTCAGTCTGCCGATTCTGATTCCGAATTAGATACGACTGCCGAAATTTGTGGGGAACAAAAAGTGCCCACAATGCTATCTAGCCACAGATCAAATTATGTACTATTAAGGTTTTTTTAGCATAATGACAGGCTAACGTAGCGGTTTTATTTTGATTGTGTAGCCAACGTTTGGTGAGTACAGTCTAAATCCCCAAAAACAATTACAGAAGCATGATTCAACTTTAGAACAATGAAGCTTGAACATCAAAAGATTATCTGACAATGAGAAGCAACAATTAACGTGAAGGCTGTAGGCGACGTAGGAAGTTGAGTACCGTTCGATTTTAGTGGAATGATAGGCACGTGGCAGGTTTTAAGAACAAAGTAGCCAGACTTATGGGTAACATCTGATTTTTGAGGACATTTTCGGGAAGCGATGTATTTTGCTTCAAAAAACTTCATAAAAGAATTTAACTTTTGGGATACCGGTTTAAAGTATTACCGATTAAGATAAACCCAATGACCATGCGATCTGTCTGAGTTCGTGATGGCAGTTAGATTTCCGCTTTGGTTCAAATATGTAAGAAATAATATATAATGTATATTATAACATAATATATATTATAAAATAATAATATATAATGTAAGAAATAAGTAATAAGTAAGAATGTATATTTCATTTATGCATAAACATTTTATGTCGCTATGTACTCGTATTTATCGCAATGTATATATATGCGAAAATGAGATTAAACGACTATGTCCTTCTTTCAAATTAAATATGTAAATAAGTTCAAGGGCCAGTCTGCGAATGATATGAAACTACTTTTTATCAGCAAGTCACGCGAGCTGCGAAAACTAATATCGAATGTATTTTAAAAGTTCTTATCTTATTTATATTTCGTATTTTTTACAAAGACGCACTAAGTATAGAACAAGGTCTTGCCACGGAGGACGTTACAAACATACAAGTAACGGAAACAAATTACACGCAAAGTCTTAAAAGAAATATTTAAAAGTCACCCAAAGTCTTAAAGGATCATATTATAAGTATTCACTAGTTCACTTAACATGCCTCTATCTGACCAGATAGTAGATACCTTCTTTTGTCGCTCCAAATCGATCCGATTATTGATCATTAAATCTAACAATAAATGACAAGTGTGGCGTCCTTAAAGTCCATGTTTGCAATAATGTTGCAGCAAAATGATATTCGATTCTTTGGCTTGCACTTAAATACCTAATTGTATAAAGAAATAGCACTAATCCATATGTTACAAATATCGTCATTCTAGTCCTCATGTACCACATTTTGTACATGTTGGAGCCAATTTTGTCCTTGATAAGAAAGTATGTCAAAATATGAAAAAAAAGAAGAAATTAAGAAACATCAATGCACAGACGAGACGATGCAATCTAAAATTTGTGCAAGCTATGTTTTGCGTTATCAAAGAATATTTTTGGAAATTGTCACAGAAAAATAAAGAAAATTACGAAATATTAGCGTGTAATATTATTATGTAAAGAATTTATATTAATAAACTTTGTCGGTACCATACAAACACGGATTACAAATCAAACTTTTATTTTTTAATTAAATATATTTTTAGAACTTATTAACCTTTTAGTGATGCGAGACGTGGTCAAAACGATTTGATGATTAAACGATGGAAGACTCATTTCTATGAGATTTGACATGTATAGACTAATTTCGTACTAATATTCTTTATAAAATCAGCAACAGTTATGAGAGAAAAACGCGTGAGTAAACTTCGGTGTGCTTAGAATGTTACAGTTCTCTGGTTAGGCCAGCCCTCAGTCGCCAGGTGTATGCAATTTATCCAGTTAATGTTATCAACTGCTACATACTTAAGTACTATTAGAAAACTGGTTAATGCTTAATTAAATAGTGCAATAGAAATGTATAACATAAGAATGTGCCTAATAAATTTATATATCAAAAATTAATATAGTTTTAGTTACTTTAGAAGCGGTTTTCTTGTAGACTATTTAATGCATTTGCATTGTTGCGAGTAATAGCTATTTTCAACATACCTACACAAAATATTAACATTTTGAATGTTGCAGATATCATTCCGTTTAGCCCACTTGTGACCCGTGTGATTCATCGATGCAGTCGAAAAATTCAAACTGCAACAATTTTTTGTTGTTGTTCGAGAGTTGCAATATAAAAGATTTGATTGTAACAAATTCAGTTTCTAATAAACCTAAACATATTGAATAATCGTTCACATACATATAAACAAGCTATAAAAATACACGACGGTTATTGCGGGTTAGCTAGCAAAACTGTGTTTTTATGCAAAGTTCATACAATGCATTGGACAATGTGACACCTGCGATGCCGCCGCACCTGGTTGGAATTTTTAAATAGTTTCAGCAAGTTCGCCTCAACACATGTTTGCCGATAGATGTTCTGTGCTATCCACGAGTAAATATTTATAAATAGTATAAAGTAACGTCGATTTCATGTTCAACGATTTGTAATAATGTTGTAAAAAGTATAAAAGTACCCAAGTATAGGTTGGTCGCTAGTACTTAAAACAAAAGAATTATTTTAAGTATTTCAACAATCTATCAAGATTTACTTCTTCTCCTCAAGTCAGTGGTACTGAAGACGTCACTGCTTTAATGATAGTCAGTATTCTAAGTTTTCATTTTAAAAAATTGTCTAAATCTTTGAAGAATTTGTCATGAAATCATATTGTCTGGGGACTGTTTATTTTTGAAAATAGCCAGCGACAATAGCGGACAATACAAAGCGTAACTAACCATCAATTTAAATACAAAGCTTGAAATTTAGAAATAACACAAATTTGGCACTCAATAAAACGGTTTTTTTTGCGTTATCTGATCTTTTTATAGCAGATCTTTGGCTCGAAAGTCGATTGTTTAAAATAATTTTAGCCTTTGTTGTGACAATTATGGGATTTTTTTCTGACTTACACCTAAGGGACGCTTGGTTAAAAATTAAAACTTTCATCTTTTACCATTTTCGATGGCATACTGCTGAATTATTTTAAACAAGACGAACATTCACTTGTAATCATCTCTTACACCTTCTGTAAGAGAAAGGTACTTGCCCTGCAGTGGGATAATAACTGGCTGTTATGATGATTAATGATGATGAACCTCTTACACGATTTCAGTGGTTCAACATCCCACACAAGTAAATTTGCTATTCTTTCTTTCTAAAATAAGGAAACAAAACAACAAAGTAGTAGGTACTTACTGTTTATTTTTCGCTGTATCAAGTCTATGGTCTATGGTCACACTGTTCACTGACCGAAAATGTTAAGTAAATAAAACTTTTGTTTAAGTTCTATATTTTTGTTTATCACACCGGTACAGTACCGCAATTCGTGTGTATCGAATTATATACAATAAAGTTGTTTTTTACATGTTTAGTACATACCTATTAGAATAGTAAACTTATAACAAAAACAAAAGTAAACGTCCTATTTAGCCTAATTACAATCGATATGTGCTTAAATAACACTATCTACAGTGCCATGCACGTTCATAATATTTATTTGCGAATACAGTGACACCGATTTAGTACTTATACCTATCTAATATAATTAATTATAAGTAAAATAAGATTTATTAAGCGTTTGATTGACGTGTGATCAATAAGATGGATGCTCGGTCACAAGGGGTTGGCGACTTTTGCCTATCATGTAAGACTTTTCCAAGGTCCACTATCTATTGAAGTTAATGAGTGTTTATGATTTACATTGTTACATATTATAAATGATGCAAACTTAATTTATAATGTTGCTTCACTCGAAAAAATATGTTTTTAGCTTTTACTTTTTCATTTAAGGTCCGAAACTTTTGTGTGTCGTAAAAATCATCATATGTGGCCGTCGTATTGGAGGTACATCATGCTACATTAGCAATAGTAGCAATTTGGATGGAGATCACCATTTCTTCGTTCTACTGGCAATTTAAATTATAATCATAAAATCTTTTTCGCCAGAAAATAAAATAAAAACATCATCTAGTTCTAGATCTCGGAACCAGACTTCTCCGACACTGACTGGCCTGTTGGTCTAGTGGTTAGTGACCCTGACTGCTAAGCCGGAGGTCGTGGGTTCGATTCCCACCCAGGACCAACCTTTGTGTGATGAGCATGATTGTTTGTTCTGTGTCTGGGTGTAATTTATCTATAATATGTATCTATTTACAAAAAAAAAAATATATACAGAGTGTATACGACGGTATGACATTAAATGCAATTACGTATAGTATGTGACATTATAAAGCGAGACAAAAAAAAATCTACTAAATATCTTCAATAGTTTAGACACAGGACAATTTTTTTAATTTCTTTAATTCTAAATTAACACTATGTAAGTACGTCAAACGGTCACTGACTTAAGTCATAGTCCACGTCGAAGGATAAACGTTGCCGTTCATTACAGTTCAGTGAACTTGTCATAATAAAATGGTGTATTACTTCGTTACTATTAAAATATTATTTATTTTGTTAGAAAATTTCAAATTTTTGTTTTTCGTCAAATTACTTTTGTGATTAATTAGAAATCATTATATGGGCTAGTAACACCTGCCTTTTCATTTAATGTCAAACCGTCGTATACACTCTGTATAAGTAGTATATCAGTTGTTTAGTACCCATAACACGAGCAAATATAATTGCTTAATTTGGGGCTAGATGGCGCTGTGTGAATGTGGTAGAATATTATTATTATTATTATTATTATTACTACCCCGACAATTCAAATTAAACCGAAAATTCAATTCAGTCAGAAGTGAGCACTGTGTCACTTATCTTGACTTACAATTTTAAATAAATACTCTATGAATAGCAGTATAAGGTTCTATAACACCAGCAGATTATAAGATAGACAGCAATATTGCAATTAGAATGTTCGCTTTAATATTTGTGATGATGTAAGGCAGTGCGAATGTAATCCAAATTAATAATAGATTACAGGCTACCGGGCAATAATTACTATGATTCAGAGTTAGAGTTGGATAACGTAGACATCGTATGAAATAAGCACTGATCATACGCTTATCCAAGAGCTAGGGACGATGGAGTGAAATAGCATATCAATTAAATAGGATCACGTCTGATCTTGCTAACAAGCGAACGTATAGACGTGTAATCGGATTGTAAATCTAGACATGACTGAAATATAGGTGCACGAAGTAACATAACCTCTTTCTTTGAGTTAAAAATACGTGTGCAACGGTAAAATTAGTTTAAGTATACAATAAAATTTGTACAGAATAGTGTTTAGAATGATATCTTTATTTGTTTGATATTCTTGAAAAAGGTCAAAGTTCTCTGTACTTGATATTGTGGCATCTGATAGTGAATGGTAACCGATGCCCATGTTCTTCTTTTGCCAAGGGCTTATATGGACCGCTACTTGAATTTAGTTACCTCTTTCAACCTTATTTGAAGAAGGATAAGTCATAGAAATCAAAACAAACACATCCTGCATCGAAAATAAATAAAAATCTATTTCGAGAGAGGTATTCTCTCTCGAAAATTGATACTAATTTAAAAAATATGATAACTGTTTATTAAAACTATAATTTTATATTTTTATTGAAATCTCTATCTATCTATCTATCAATTTCTTATTTCATTTTAGAATTTGATATTTTTGTAATTCGATATTGAAATCGTTTTAAAAACAAATTATCTACAATATTGGTATTTCTATAAGATAATACAGCTATCTTGGCAGCTAGAAACGTCTCACAGGACTATTCCCGGGTCAAAAGGTGTAGAGATATTAAACTCAATAACAGTTTTATGAATACAGACGTGATAAACTGAGAAAACTATGCGATTAAAGTTAAATGTTTGTCTCGATATTGAACATTTTATAAATAATGCAGCCCGCCGAATAATATTGTAGTATTTCGTTGTATAATATTAGCGTACATGACCTAAATATCTTTAAAATGAAGTAAGGAATATTAAGCGAATGCTCAGACGCCGTGATTTATCAAGGATATAATGTTTAATTACTTACCTGAATATGGTCTAAATTTCAAAAATTTGAATTGTTTATTGAAAGGGTGGTGGGGATCGCTATATTGCTTTTATGAAATAGAGAGAAAGAAAGAAAGAAATAATTGTAATAATTAGGTATGTTAATTTCAAAACTTTGTTAGTTTTTAAATTAACATAATTATAAATAATTAGCGTTTAAAGAAAATACAAGATCTACAGTCATTTTATAGCCTCAGTATGCCATGTAATCCGAAAATTAGCTACGTTATACGAAATGAGAACATAGTTACTGACCAAGTTTCACAAGGTATCGAAGTAACGGTAAATATCTATGAAGTAACGGGGGCATGGGCATCTAAAGCCGAATCTGAGCACTCACAAAGTATTGCGTAGCCAGTTACGAAATACGAGTCATTTAAAGCAACATACGGTAATTGAGAAGCTAATGTTTGATACCGTATCGCTTTTGTTCGTTCAACTGTTCCCATGCTCGTTTGTAAAGAATTCAGTGATTTGACGTCAAATAAATTAAATGTTGGCGATTTAAATGTGAATGAAGAAAAGCTTGAAATAACATTTTACCTTGATACAATCAGAATGTGAAGACAGGTTATAGATACAGTTTTTTAATGATGCTGAAAGATAAGTATCGCTTAGATGCTAAACACATTTAACAAGAAAAAGGAAGGACGAAACAGTTACAGTTATATTTACACTTATTCAAGGAAAATTGCAACATTAGGAAGTAATTCGCTATTGAAATATATTGTTGCTAAAAATCGGCGTAACAAATTTGTTCATTAGCACATACGCCATTGTCGTTTTGAGTCACGCTCAACAAATATCGTCAAGAGTACACAGAAAGTTCTCGAATATATACGTAATGTACCTACTTTCTGCTTATTTACGACTGGCCAAATCTATTTTTGTAGAAGAAATAAGAAATACAAGGAGCTATATCGAATTACATAATTCAAAAACAACTTTGATGTCTATTATATTATAAACGGTAAAATCAAAGTCGGCCCGATTCAGACCGTTAAGAATACGGCAACAGCTGTATTGATTTAATGAAATTTGCTAGAGATAAGCTGAATCTTGAAGAAGAGAAAGAAGACATCATAAACGTAGTCTGGAGAAGTAAAAAAGTAGATAAATTCAAGATCATTTATTTGACTTTGGGAATAAAGCCATCTTTGACACAGATCTTAAATCAAGTCTACCCTATAACGAGATAAGTCGTATAGCTATACTTATTGATCTACTAACAAAATATGGAGCATCTAACGGACTTGTCAAAATAAAACAGAAAATAAATGCTCTTAAACACGAAACACGTAAAGTTGCGCAAGAGTGTGGCCAGTGGACCAAGCATAAAACCGTGAGCCCTCAGCGTCAGCGTCTCGCTCCAGCGAGACACGTGGAAATGTACATAGATATCTAGAACGAGAACAAACGATTGGTTTGCATAGATACAGCAAAGCAATATCAACCGCGTTAGATCATATTTGTCCCAGGAACAATGTTTCCTCTATTACGTCCAGCCAGATAAAGGATTAAATGGTTATCTTATCAACGGTTATTTCGGCAACGTATCACCTGGTGTCAGGAGCTGAGTCTGTCTTCGGTTTTCCCACCTGCCACTGACCTTGTTGGTTTTAGAATGAATGAATCTATTTAGCGTTTCGTATAGTGACTAAAAGCCGCCAACTACCCGCTCGGCAACGGCTTGGTTGGGTTTTTCTTAAAATACTTTGAGAATTCAACTATAATGCACGGTTAAGACTAATCAATGGGTAAATTCTATGCTTGTTGGCGGGGAAAAAAATTGTACGTAAGTATGTAGATTTACAGTTTTCAAAATTACCTGTTAAAGTCTATTAAATACGGTATTAGTCAATGTATTGAACAGATTGAACTTTGAATTTTGCTACATAATTTTAATTAATGCGTATAAATTACTTTTGAGTGTACAGCACAATAACTTAATTAAAAATATATGCAAGAACTTGATAGTACAAAACTTTAAATAAGACGCCTAAATTATTAACATTTTTTTATTGCCGTCTGTGGCAGGCGAGCAATCAAACAGCCCACCTAATGACCGCTGCTTACCGTGAAGGGAGTGGAGTAGGTGAACGGATTGAAGGAGGTGTGGAAAAGGAAAGGGGAGAAATTGGGCGTCCGGCGCTCTCACTCACCGAACAAAACGCAATAGTACGGATACTACTAATCTTACGTCGATCTTCTATGAGCGGGTAGTGCTTCCCCGACCGATCTGACCCATTCATGCTAAAACCAGCGTTGGAAATCAAAAAAGATCTAACAAAGATCAGTAACTATAGTTACTAATATTTGTAACATTTTAACTTTTAGACTAATCTAATTTTCTTGTTGCAGTTCGTAATTAAGAAGCTAATGTTCGATACGGTATCACTTTTGTTCGTACAACCGCACACATTTATTTACTAAAACTCAGTATTTAGTATCATTAGGGACGGACTTCTCTGTTCTCTCTTCCATCTATGTATATTTGTGTCACGTTAAATATGTAAGTCTACCATTTTATATCTTCTTTTATCAATTAGAAATATCTAAACTCTCTTTGTTTTTATTTGTTTCGTAAAATTCTCACTTGGTTATTGCTATTCTCAATTTGCTACGATAGCTTCTCCTTCTTATTCGTTACACTCTTGTCAGAGTGGTCGGGGTCATCATTTGAAGTTTGTAACCCGCCTCACAACCCGACGCCATTCCTCTCTGTTGGTTGCCTTCGTGGTGCAGACATGTAAAGAGATGTCTATGGCTGATTTTATTTGTTCAGTCTATCTCGTCTACCACGCGCACGTGTAACCTTAACTCGACCTAGGATAACCAGCCGCTCGATTGATTCTTCACCACGCCGAGCTATGTGCCCAAAGAAGGTAAGGATGCGAGATTGTACTATAAACAGATGCTGCAATGCCAAGCTCTTGTAATATGGATGCGCTTGTACGGAAATCGGTCCATGCAACTCCTAGCAGTTTCCTCCAGCACAACTCAAGAGCGTCTATACGTTTTTTCTCGCTTTCTCGCAATGTCCGCGTCTCTGCAACGTCTAGGTACTTATAATCTCTAAATATTCATTATACATATTTTTTGCTGTTGTGTTTAATAGATTTGTCAATTATTATAGAAAGTTATAAGTTATAACTTAATGTGTTGTTCTTTCAATGGAATCACGATAAATAATAGCATTTTTCTAAACGAATTACTAGTGCTCATAGTATTTATAAATCAACTAGCATTGCAGTCTATTTTGCTATAGGTAGGCATAATATTGATTGGTCTTACTTGACTTGACCTTAACTTTGACATGTCAATACACTTACAATTAAAGAATATTTGTAAGTCAACACTGAAATGTTTCATAAAGTATACAAGGTGGTCACTAAATTACCTTGAAATCCATGCGTTGGAGCGATAAAAACAACAGCCATAGCATAAAGTAAAAAAAAAACAGTGGTTTGTATGCGACACACAGTTTATTCATAGATATCACTGATAGACTGTTGTGCAGGACCTGCATACGATAAAAGTAAACGTCTGCATTTTTCATTTTGACACCTGGAACATATTGTTGTATGTCTTCAGCAAGTCGAAGAAGTAGCTAAAATTCTTGCGAGAGGAACTTAATGAATGGGTAACTAAATTCCTGCACGTTCATAATAGGTCACTCAGGTGCAACTCACAGCAGATAAAAGAACTGTCTCACAACTCACAACAACATACGACATGACATTCTTATATGTACATATTCTTCGTATCCTTTTTGAGAGGCCATATAATATAGTACACATAAATATATGATTACATGTGTGAACTATGATAGTAATGACAGTAATAAATCATAAATGTGAATTTATCGTTTGACGTCCCTATATCTACTTCCATACCAACTATGATATTATTTAGTTGACAATACAAATATGCTTATATATTAAGGTACTGGTATAGTTTCAACAGGATATCATGGCCGCCATAAGTGATAAAATGACTTGTTGTAGACCTGCGCAAAAAATATATTATCTTCAATAAATCAGGTTAACCTTGATATTCTAGAAGATATTGACTCTATTTGATCTTTTTCAATTTCCGACAATATAAATCTGCATATATCCAATGCAAGGTATATTTATATAATTAGTTTCCTCCCAGGACTACTCGCATGTAAAGTAACAAACATTTAAGAATAGTGTTTGATATTAGAGTTAAACTGTCATCATGGCCAATATCGTCAAATCCTTTTAGTCATCTTCAAAGTGTGACCAACGGGATGATTAATATTGATCTCGGTTGTAGGATGTCCACTAAACATATGTCTTCTATCGATTTCCTAAAGAACCGTTTAGAAACCACTTTACATCTGATGTTAAACATCAACATTGAACTTCACAGTACGTGGTCTCTACTTATTCGAGTGTTTTTCAGCCCAATACTCGTCGTGTTATGCGTCTATCTCACTGCTAGATTAGGACAAACTTTACAAGCTAAGATTGATTAAAATTGGTGAATTTGTACATCGACATGTCAAAACTACTAACATAACCGACCAATCTACTGCTACTATATGTAACTTACAAACCAATCTACTACTTAACTTTTGATTAACGAGGACCTAAAATAGAGTACAGTTTGCTTCAATGAGCCTTCAATTTCAAATTACTTTCGTATACATATAATAAATGTTTTCTATTCAGACGTGATTGAACAGATAGTGCACAAGGGCAATAAATTTATAATACCTATTTTTTATCAAGTACATAATCTACTTCGCTATGTAGGAAGATAGAAAACATATCGATAATGCATATATATGAGTATGTTGTTATTAGTATGACATTGGTGTGTGTTCTGTGCTTGTGTTTGTGTAGATACCGCGTCCGTTGCCCTCTCGACAACTCGGTGACATTGGCGGAGCACAAATATAGTGATAACGCACATGTATAATAATGTAGATAGATATCTCGCATTGTCACTGTCTATAAACAACAATATGTCATCATCATTCAAACTATTCACATCTAGTAAGATATATCTCGTTTTTAATCCCTATCAAAGAGTTCATGTGCACAAACTGTAACCCAACTTATCGAAGTTCCAGTTTTACTCATTTATACTACTGTTCACTGACCTTCGCAACTAAATTTCTGAGTTACAGTATTAATTATGTCAAGTTCAAATAATTAAATTTAAATTGGCAAATAAATAGTGGGATCTATTAGCCAATGGTATCGGACATGAACTGAGGCCTTAGGCAAACGGCTCATATTAATTGCTATAATATAATTTTATTCAAAGAATACTAGGAGCAAAGTTTTAACGGGGATGGGGACTTACGTCTGTGATGTTATTTTAGGAAATAATCACTAATCTAACCTCATTAAGCGGCAAATGACTGCTTACCATTAGGCGGGGTGAAGTCGCTTTGGTAGGCTATAATATATAAAAAAAAATACACCTTTACTTCGCGGATCTGTCAACACAGGCCCAAACCAAAAGCTAATTTTAAGCTCATTTACATGCATTGTATCAACCCACACATCTATTTTTTACTCGTAATATATTGGTTCTCGCGCGTTCTTTTGTCATCATACGATTCTTCTATCGGTTCGATATGTCATACTGATTATGTCTGCTAAAAAATCTACAAGGAATCTACCCATTTTCTTACTTAACGTTTCTTACTCTTACTCTATGAAGTTACGTTTGTTTACATTTTTCTTATTTCGTTTCATGATTTTCTATTTTTCACTAACAGTTCATAAATTTAGTCTCCTATTGCCGCATGAAAAACATAATTGTCCGTTTGCTTGTATTGTGTGCTCTTATGATCATATCCTTATAGTAAAGTTATTGTTCGGACTTAGCACCAACCATTCTACACGTTTTATTATTCGTTGACGTAGCGAATTCACAATTGATACCTACTAATGTTCTTCAATTCTTTCGAACAAAAAACATAATGCGAAGAAAATTCGCTTAGCAGTCTATGAATTGAGTATCCGAACCAGTTTTGATCGCAGGACCAATTCGAATCGAATATTCTCGATTCGATAAACCTCACAATGCGCAATCATCTATAGTTGGATGGAATCGTTAACAATTGTAAGCTTTTAATATTTTATTGTAAATTCGTTTAATTAACCTTCTATTTATTTCTGTGACGTTTTCACAAAAACAATCAATCTATTTATTAAACCTATACATTTATTTATAACTAAATAATACTTGTTCTCTAATAAACTTTATGATTCTATTCTTGGTTTATTAAGTAGAACTTTGTCTTGTACATAGCTACATTGATCGTGGCAAAACAGTTGTGTACGTTAAGTAAATTTAGTCAAGGTGTGAGACCGCACGTTTGCTTTTCACGACCCAAACGTGTAGGCGAGATCTTGGACAAGTGAGATGATTGAATAATGACTAATGTGTATATCCATGGTGGTGCAATGATCTCACTCATCACAACTACGCCGAACACTAACTAATATGCTAATCTAGATATATTGGGCAGAATGAAGTCACAACTCTACCTATGTATAACGAACGCAATTGGCTAACGTACTATGTAATAAAAAACTGGCTAATATTTAGAATTTCGATCATAGAACTCTGTTCAGAGGCTATTCATCTAAACACACAAAAATACAAAATGACGTAATGTGTAAAGTTTAGTGAACGCGCGGCGCAGTGCTGTGCCCCTTCGCGGGCGCACGTTGCCGCCGCGATCTAACTTTGTATGCTCTCAAGGTCTGCGCGCGCGCTTGATCAAGGCCACCGGTGGCAGGAAGGCTTGGATCGTGTCTGTGATTGTTGCGCTGTACCTACCTAGTCGCTATTAACGTTCCACACTTGTTCCTCTATTAGGTATATATTTTGTATCCGAACACGAAATCGGATCCTATTAATAGATAGATAGTATAGATACACATATTCTATGACAGATTTTCATTTCAAATACTTACATATCATTGGCTAAAATATATGTGCGTGTTTTCGACTTGCGTCTCACTCACGTCGAATTGCGTCATAAGATTTAAAGGACAGAGACGGTAAAATATTTTAATCAAATACCAACACTGCGATGCCAAAAAACTGCATGGAATGTTGTTAGTATTTACATTCTTATAGGTGTCGTGTTAAATCAACTTTGTAAGTATTTCGTAGGCAGTTGATTTGTTTTTATATCCTTATTATAACTGAAAAACTATCTAGATCAATATTGTTCAAAAACTTCAAAGAAATTTTAATACGCAGGTTACCTACCTACCTACCTGTGCAAATTTGATCGTAAAACTCACTGCATGTACAAGGCATGAAAATTTATTTATAACTAAATAAGACACCATAATAAAGATTGTTCTAAATTAGAAAACATAAAGCTGAACGGTAATGAAGATAATAAAAAGGCACCATATAAATTATACCTACCTACGAGCACCTATAGTCGAGAGGAAAATGTTATGGAGTTCTTGTAAACAGATTGTTTTGTTTTTGTATGTTTATATTGTTAGAGGGTACTTTGACCTCTGTACTTTTTAGCCTTAAGTTTATAATTAAATCGCTGCTTAATGCATGGAAACTATATTTAAGATCCTTTAGTGTAACTATAAAAGATGACTTAAAAAATTTAAAAATTTGTAATTACGGCAGGCAACTACATAATTATGTCGCATACAGACATGCTTTTTTGATCAGGTTTGCGTGGACTCTTCGTTTTCTACCCCAATTTCTAAAATAATAACAACTGACTACTGAACATTTTCTGTTAGTCCTATCTCAAGACTATGTATCCTTCAGCCTAGGCTTGGGTAAAAAATATCGATATATCAAAATATCGATATTAATTCAATAAATAATCGATAATTATCGTCGATATTTTAAATCTCGATAAATCAATACTTGGTTTTTTTTTCCGGATATTAAATTCGATTTTTTTTATGAGCTCCCGTTCGACTTCAGTTCTCAATTAGGGCCGCGTTCGCAAACCAAGTTAATTATTACCTGACAGTAGTCTGTTTCAGTCGTACATTAATGTTTTGCATAAAGCTATCCTTCACTTTACACTTTACTGAGGGAATTTAACTTGTTTGCGAACGCGGCTTAGAAAGAAAGCAATGAATGAATGAGTAAATCGGCTGTATGGGCTCTGCTCCCTTTGCCTAAAACATAATAGGGATGGCAAATGAAAAAAATATATCGATATATCAAAATATCGATATTTTTACACGATATATATCGATAGCTTTGAATAATATCGATACAATATGTATCGATATATTTTTTTCATTTGCCCATGCCTACTTCAGCCCCACTTCAATCAAATAGGTCACTTGTCACTTTTCACTTGTCTCACTATTGGTAATAATAACAGAAATTAAAACATGACAATCTTCAAATATCAATAATTAATCCTCAGAAGAACAACATAGGGTTAGGTTGGTGATGCTTATTGAGGTAATGTTACTACTTTTATTAAAAAAAGTATAAACGTGCAACTTACGGAAAACCCGGCTTTATTTTCTGCAGAATTTATATTTACCTGTAAAGAAACGACATTAATTAGTTTTTGTATATATTGTATATGATCAATAACATAATAATTCAATCTAGCATAGTCATATTAGCATTTATATGCTATGTAAGCTTATCATACTATTATAGTGCCCCCTTACCGCGACCACTCGCATGTAATGCAACATTCTAAATTCAAATTAGTATTGCACAATTGAGTTAAACGTTAGGTACATTACAAGTGATTGTTCGTGGTGAGGAAGCACCTTTATTCATTACTGACATAAGGTAAGAAAAAAAGAAACTTGGCCTTAAAGGAATATAAACATCGAAAAGTAAGATCACTTCACACCAGGCCAGAGAGCTTAATAGTGAGTGCTTGTAGTTCATCATCGCCTACAATGGAGAATTCCTTAAAGAAGTACTGAATATTTACCAGATAATCCATTTTGAAACTTCACAACAGCCTTAAGTATTAGTACTACGTTATCGAAGAACACTATTTTGCAATGACAGTGCCTTAATTTCCACCCGAGACAAATATGTAATAGCGTGTCCCATATTTTTATTCTAAATGTACGAGTATAGGTACTATTTTAAATATAAAGCGAAAGAGTTTGTTTGTTTGTTAGTACGCGCTTATCTCTGGAACTAGCAGTCGGAATAAATCTCTTTGCGTATGATAGCCCAGTTCTTTGGAAAGGTCATGTAATATCACGCTACTGGCGACGGGAGCAGAGTAGTAAGCAAAGATGCGGGTAAAACCGCGCCGCGGCAAGCCAGTGTCTAATAAACTCAGTGTCATTTTACTGTAAGTTTATTATATTCTTTCGCGACAATAGACTTGTTAGGTACTTTACAAGAGTTGTCTTTAAAACTGCTATAATTATAACGTTGTAAACTATGATAGATTTCACGTAGAATACTTAGTTACTTCGATAAAACATACGATTAGAATATCTAATCACTATTACAGTCATGGGAAGTGGTTTCTAGTTTTTGTAACTTAATTATTGTCGGGTACGATCGGGGATTCGCGATAATACAGCTTTTTGTTTATAACTCCTCACTGGAACTAACATGGTAACCACAATGCCTCTATGGATTTATAATTTTGGTACCATGTGTTAAATCCAAGGTTATATAAGGTACTTAAGTGTTTTGTTTGTTTTTGTGCAGGACTCTACGGAGCTTAATAATTAAATTTAGAGAATAAAAATTTATACGATCCGCATCCAAAGTAAAACGACAAAACCTTTGAGATTTTATTGCAACCGTTTTAAAGTCACACCGAAATAAATAATCCATTTATGTTTCTAAAAAGCTTGACAATTTTACGTTATTAATTACATTAAAATACCTATTCATGGGAATAAAACTATTTCATAGACATCTATTTTCTACTACAGCATAGTAGGTATTAAGTCCTGTGCGTTTCATAACCATGTACTTACCTATTTATATGAAAGTAGAGAATATTTACTGCAAAAGATAGACTATAATTTTATTAAATCAGACCTTCAATAAATAATGTAAAATTAAATATATATGATTAAGTAAACTCCTATACATACAAATGTATTTTCGCTTATCTCACAACGCCCACTGAGTTATGCCGCCCAGTTGGGTCACGACTTTTATTTTTCTTTACTTTTTTTTTGCTTTCGGCACCGATGTACGATAAAATTGAAACGCCAATAAATACTCAGGGAATGAGCTATCATTATTTTTGCATTTACTTTACAAGAATACTGAACAGCGTATAAATAAAAACATACATGAATAATGAATGTAGGTGTAAAAAGTAGACTGGCTAATGATAAAAAATGTTTGAAAAATTGGAATTCCCAAAATTTTGTGTCATTAACTCTGTTATTTGCATGGAGCATCAGTCTATTTATTTTGTAATATGATGTTTTTCGTTCCGTAGGTTTTCATATTCTGAGTATTTTCACCTCATTTGTATCAACCTAGTGACTTAAGAAATTAAAAATTAACGAGCACAAGACTAGTCAGGGGCCCTAGACAAGTGTCAAATATTTCTATTCTATTTAAAGAATAGATTAAATAATGTATGGGATTGACATAAGCTAACGCCTTTATAATAATATAATATGTCAATTCCATACATTCTTTGAATAGAATAGAAATCATTCTTTAAATAGAATAGAAATCTTTGACACTTGTCTAGGGCCTCTGGGTAGATGGCTCATCTACATAAATGGTCAAAATGCCAATTTCTGCGTCGCGTCGTCTTAACGCATGAGTTTAATGTAAAAATGTAAGAGTATAAGTAAATATATGTCATCATGAAGAATTTTAATTAATGAACAGCATTTATTTACAGTACCTACCTATTAAAATAATCGCTGGTTTCGAAGCCACTAGTCATAGCAAAGTTTTTCACTGTATTAAATTTATCATAGTGAAAATAGTAGTTATATGATGAGCTCTGTCTTAAATAAAGATAATATAAACAATTTTATACAATGAACCTCATTCAAATAAATCAAAAGTTTGATTTGATATCGTTGAAGTTTGTTGTGACAACTCGTTGGCCATCTGAACTAAGTAATAATTTATATTCAGTCTTTTCTTTTTCAAAATTATTTTAACGTCTATTTTATAAGCGACACGCAACAATTTGTACACTTGTTTTCTCTCTTCATTTTTAAAATAACGTGACCAACAATTTACGTGATATTTGGCATTAACAAATTTAATTTCAAGTGGTCAAATTTTACCCTAATGCAGTGTAAATGTTCTGGAAACGCCATTGTTCGGGGAGTAGTCATAATACATAGCAATTTATGTATTTTATAATGGTACAATATTGGAAGAATTTTTTCCGACTCGCGGCTACGGCCCTGCCCACCTTTTTAAGTACCGTTCCGCTCTTATCTTCGCATTAAGTTACCAAACCGTTACTTCCCACCTCGGGTTTATATAGTTCAGGCATGTGAGCAAACATTTAGCTCTATAAAAAATAAAGTCTATGGCGGTAACTTAAGTAAACTGACCTAACATCAAGGCGAAGGAAATTAAATTATACGGTAAGATCGTTTGTGGCAATACCAATAAACTAATATTTGAGTTATGGATACCTAATAATTGGCGTAAGCAGGTTTATTATAAAATCGAGGAGCCGAGCGAAGTGTAAGGTTAATAAGTAAATTATTGTGGAATTACTGATTATTATCTATGGCATCATAATGCCGTAGCTATTAGATTGCATAGACAAAATTCCGCATTTCTAGACTTATTTATCGGAAAATCTGAACTTTTGCAGACTGCGTAGTTGCCATATTACGCAGTATAAGGACATAATAATTTAAAATGCTGTAGAACAGTAATCTGTATTGCACCATCGATTTTAAAAGGTATGTGACAAAAGTAAACTTTGACAATCACGTCTAAATTTTATGGAATAAAATTAAACAGTCTTTCAAACAATATTTAGGATTTCGCTTTTCACGATTCATTTTGTGGTCAAAGAGCCATAGAGTAGGTAAAATTTGTATCTCCCACGACGGGGTTCCGCCTTGGCATGACTTATTAACCGGGGAGCGTTTTTTCACGGCGAACCAAGAGGAACCCAAACGGAATCTCTCCGCAAGACCCTCTGAATAGCAGAGGGCATAGTGGAGAGTCTGTGTGGGGCGGGGCTATGTCGGATGCTGACTTATGTCAGTCCTCTTGACACTGCCCTGCCAACTCGTAAGTCTGACTTTCTCAGGAGAGTCAGGAACGAGGGCTGCCACCTCTAGGGAGGAGAGCCGCGAGGAAGAAAACCTCTATAAAAATTACCCGTGGAGAAGGGTGCCCAGTGTGCTTTGCCGCTGGGTGCTGGCTTGTGAGTGGCGATTGGGCAGTCGTCGCCCGATTATACAGGCTTGATACGGTGGCGCACTCTTGTCCCGCGTGTCTTGAGTCTCTCGTGACGAGGGGTACAATCCTCCAAATCAGACAGGGTCCGCCAGGATGTGGCGGACCGTGGCCTGTTGCGGATGAATTCGCGAGCGATTCCCTTAATCCTGGCACATCTGTCCGTCTGAAGGAACACCGTGGGTTTTAGTCGGTATGCTGGTCGCTTATTATCTGGGACCGGAGAGTCCGACATAACTTCCTGCAGCTTACCCGAGCGATTGTGTACACGTAATGTGTTTACCACAAAAAAAAAAGTTAAAACTTCTATAACCATTATAAAATACGATCTTATGTCCCTGAACTTCATGATTTCTCTCCATAATTATGTGACTAACCAACTCACAAGAAGGATAACTTATATTTTCCTTTAACTGTAAAATCGGAACTCGATTACGGGTCTTGAGTCTTGAGTCATGCATTGTAAGGATTACTCATTATCTTATTTTGATGACTCAAAATTTGTAATAGTGTCTCAGTATTCCACAAGTATATCATAGGTACAGTTCATCTGATAAAGTAAAAAACTAACAAAACTTGTAGGTATATCTTTTTAAATTAGAGCACGATTATATTTAGAGAGCAAAGATTTTGACAATATATCTAGTTTATTCGAAAGTTATACTAATCTTTAACTTATGATACAAAAATAGCCCTTCTTTTTATGTAGCAGCTAAGTTTCTTAAACCTGATTTTATATGTCAGTAATATTTAAGTTAAACTTGGAATATAGAAGTCTTATTAATAACTTCTTAACCGTAAGAGATATTGCTTCCTAAGTATCAATTCAGATCTTTACCACGCTATGCTGCGTAGACAGATGAACGATCGGGACGCAGTGACGGCAATGTTATTACAAGGCATCAGAACGGTGCTCCTCACTCTATGTTGGATCATTTCCCCGCCACCGTTTATGATGACAGATAACGTTAGTGAAGTCTATACGACTTTTACGTTGATAGATACTTCACCAGTAGGCGGTAGAATCGTATCGAAGTCACAAAGAAAGCACAAAGCTCTAAAATATTTTAGGATCTTGGAAATGTAATTTTAGCCTTCAAAATGTCTATAGCAAATCTGACACATTAATTTGACATACATCACAGCGTCTAAGCCGATTAAAAGTTGAGCTTATGTTCGAGACACGTCGTCCGCAAGAGATTATAAATTATATTGATGTGTATCTATCTACATTATGTGTATTTATAAATGTACTGTATGTATGCATATCAAATAACATAAATTATATTAAAGTTTGGACGCTTCAAGGCAAGTTGGATTCCCTCATATTGAATATTGCGTCGATAATAATGTGATTTAGAGTAACGAGAATTCTTTTTACAATAGTTATTTCCAAAGGCCTCCATTCTTTTGTTCTAAAAAAAGAAAAAAAATTCTTACATTCATTTAATTAACGGCTAATAATTGATTTGAATCATTCGTCTTTGGAAGATGTTTTTTTATTTCAACGCTTACTAACAAGCTTACTAACAAGGTCACAGATTGTTTTACGAACTGACACAGAACACAGAATAATAGATTACAGTCAGGCTAGCAAACGGAATCCGCTGTGCCCAGAGAAAGTTTAGTTTAAGCTCTCATAGACATCTTTAAAAAAAATTATTTCTTACAGCCAATGGATATACAAATCAAATTGTAGTTATTGTATTGTTTAATTAGGTACAACACAAGGTACTTATATTAAAAGTAATTTTTGCGAGTTTTAAACATAATGTAGGTAATCTACTTTTTTTTATATCATACTTTTCTTGGACTGTTTATATGTAATGCAGTATACTGGTACAAAAATAAAAATAAAACAAATTCGAAGTTTTATTTTTAAAACGTCCCAAATCATTAACATGAACACCGTTAGTGAAATTACATCATACGAGTTTTTGTTCGGAATTCGATACCTAAGAAACAGGATAGGGTTTTCACGGTCAAACTGTAAGACATTGAGACCTTGAAACTGACAAATATGTGATTTGGTTAGCATCCTCTGCACGGCACCTGATCAAACATGTGGGGAGATAAGCGGGACACTTGATGTGAGACTCGACAGATAACGACGCAATGCCTTCCTGGATCTACAGACACTTGAAAATTTAACACACTTCAGACTACCCGCCGGCGTTTGATTGGTAACAGACTAAATATTATAACTATTCATTACTATGTTGTTGTTTTGTATCATATATGCCAGGTCATTTCAAATTGAATATTGTATTTATGTGAACAAAACTCCAGCTGTTAAATTTATTAACAATATATTCATTCTCGGTCGTCTGGGTAATATAAAACTAAAAGATAACAAAAATGTTTCTCCAGACTTTACAAAGCCTTGAATCTAAAGACCTTGAGTTACAAAGCAAACCTTTTTCAAACAAGTGGCTTAGTAAAAATCATACCATTGAAAGTTTCGTTTCATATGCAAATTGCTATTGATATATGCAAATGCTACACACAGGTAACCGCAACAACCTTAAGTAGTGCAAGCGCAGATTAGCGATTGTGGCCCTCAGGCAAACAAAACTGTATAACATACATAATATTAAATGTCATGTAGGAGGAATATCCATCAAAGATAAAAATACCTCGAGCCTAAAGAAATAAAACTCACTGGACAGATATGTAAGCATAAAACAATTTACGACTTAAAGGGCTATAATGTATAGGCAAGGTTTTTATAACATATTTTAAGCACTCAAGCCGTTTTATGACGCAGCGAGACTATAAGTTTGCTGAACTTGTAGTTCATGTGTACAGGAACAGAGTGGTTTTTATAGCAGCTATTGTGTAGCTGCTTAGTATGCCGTGTGTTTCTGAGTTCAAAACTGATACAATGTGGACAGATAAATAGCTATACATTGACTGAGATAAACGAGCTTGCTGCTAATAGTACCGTCTACACTCTACCAAAATAATATACTCGTAAATTTCATCTGTACCTAAACGAACACACGCTCGTGATCGGACGATCAAATGACTTCAAAATGTGGCTATAAAATGATGAAGATCGAATGGATAATGAACCGGGATTAATTCACTATTTCATGCTTTAACATGTGAATATGAATACGCTACATGCCCAAAGATGAATTTTAAAACACAATCTATGGAAGTGGACCTACATCTCTTCCCTTTAATTCAGTACCGCTCAGGTTGAATTGATGTCCCATTATATGCAAGCCAAACCGTTTGGCCATGGCCAAAATTTCAATAGCCCATAGCGATTGAGCAGGCCGGCACGTGTAACTTTTTGTGCAAAACTCCTTGGAATTCTTTTAATAATACCTAAGAAAAGGTTTTGAGTTGAATATCTTATTATGCAACAATTTAATGTGTTTCGGACTATTTTAAAGTTCTTTAGCTATAAAATTAGTAACGTGTTTGGGATTACAGCAGTCATCAATCAACTCCGCATCGCGTGATGTCGTGTTTATATGGCGTAATACTAATGGGTTAAAGGGACCAGTCAGTGACAGGTCGAGAAATGGAATAAATGAATCAAAGCTATAGTTAATGTCGTCGCGTAGAAATGGAGTGTAGAGCACTCGCGACGGCAACTTTCTACGTGACCTCGAAATGCTGCATTCACTTTCCTCACGGCCCGACACCGGTTACGCAACCGCCACCACGACCGACATATTGACGGAGTGCCACCGCGTGCAGCGACGCCGGCATCAACAATAAGCAAATAGTGCACAGCTCGCATAGAACACACTCATTGAAAAGCACCTGCACACTATCTCTTAACTTCTAACATAACATTTCATTACATCACGGCGCATAACAAAGCTCCAAAAAAGTTGGAACGCCAAACAATAAACGAACCTGGAAGAGTTATAAAATAAGTTCGCAATTTATTCGAAGGGCAAATAAACACGCCAGGTGCCATGCCTCTTGTGTTCAAGGTCAGCGTTTCCTAGAGCTGCATATAGGTATTCTTTTTATTCGTTGCATGTCCCTTCGGCAGAGCCGGCTCGCGTGCATGCAAACCTGTTTGAAGTTGTTCTCCATTCCACTGGTAAGGCTGAGCGCCTATAACACTTACAATTTTTGTTTTCTTTGTTTTATTAGATTTTTTGTAATTATGCGGTTTTTTACTATATCTACAAATACATGAAAATCGAATCTCTTATAATCAATGATTGGAATTCAGACTTAACTATTGCTGCAAGTCAATCAAATGCTTGCATAAGATCTCAAGTTTTTTTATATATGATTTGGTAACTTTATCTGAACATATTTAAGTAATAACACCTGTTATAAGTAAGACGCTTACGTGGTTAAATGAACATACAGCCTTAGTCAGTAAAATTGGTAAAGCAATAGGGGCAAAACAATAGGCAGCCTGTGAATTTGGCTTTTTCTTAGAAGTCTTCGACAACTGCAAAGCGCGCCAGCAGGAAGTGGGGACGGGCTAAGTTTATGTAACCTAATCACCTGCCGGGCTCGAGGCCAACTTTGCTGATTCAGAAAAAACCAAGGTCACGTCTGCCAGAATGCGAGCTTAGTCCTAATATGTATCTACCCTCCCTTGGTTTAGTGCGGTTGTATACAGCAGGATGTTGCATAAGCTTTGTTGTTTTGTTATTCTTCGTGTACAGTCCGCATCGCATTTTAGATTAGTTTTTTGTGCAGACGGTGTCACGTCGTCTCCTCGTTATGTCGAGCATACGAAATTGAGCGTTAATAAATAAAGCTGTAGAACTGTTTTTAAACCTTCGGCGTGTCGAGCACTGGCGAGACTAAAATATTCAACTTCAGAGTTAGTCGCGATGTTCAAAGTTTGCTGAGACCATCAAACTATTCTCATTCCCACATCGCGTCGTCATCGTCACTACATATCTGTGAGACGCGCTTAATATCTTAAAAGTATGAAACTGCATTTTCCATGTAAACTTTCACGATTTCGCAACGTCTTATTTCGTTCTTTCCAAAGATACGGGTTACTCGGCACCAAGGGACGGAAACTTTTAGACTAAATGACCTGGACGGAAATTGAGTACCTACCTATCTTGAGAAGCAGAAATCCGAAGTAGTGAGGGAAACTGCCACTGGGATTGGTAATTTTATACTAAGTAAAGAACTTTAGTGTTGCACTTACAACTTAAAGCATGTTTATCTATAGTTTTCTGGCAGGTTAAATACATTCAAAAACCGAAAGTTAGTAACAAATATAGATCTACATGAAAACTGAGTATTGACAAACATTCATATGGGATCGCAACGTCATATTAAAAAAATATTCACCGGGGGAATTCCACGGCGAGGTATTTTGTGGGTGAGTCGAATGGGGCACATCCCCCAGGCATGGGGCGCCGTTGCTAATAGCAACGGGCTCTATCTTTGTATGTATCAATGAACGTGCTGGGTTCATAGATGCAACGTTTCATAATAGAAAATAGACTTAAATAGACAATGCATAATTGTGTTGCTGTTGACATTATTTGAATGATTTGGGGCTCGAGTGCGATTTATAGTCAGCTGCGTTTAAAAATAAAATTTATTAAGTATTTCTGCCGCAGAATATGAGAGATATGGACATACACGACCTTTTTTATTTACTCAAGTGTTTAGTTTTATGAGACATTTAAAGCAGGTTTTATGTTTAAGATTATTTAAAGCATCGTTAAACATTAAAGGCATATTTTTTAATATTTATATAGGTATGCGGCGTTTGTAATGTAGTGTATCAGTGTCTCAAATAGCATTATTTCATGCGTTACTAAGTTATCAAATTTATCGTCGTGTTGTCCTAATATGTATACCGATTATGCACAACGTAAAGGAGTTCGAAAAATGTCAAAGGTGGTTAATTGACAAAATATGATGAAGACATAATATAATACAATATGATGATATAAAGCGCAAGCTCTATGAGTACATAATCAATGGTAGATAAGTAGTTTCCAAGTTTATTTAAACATAATTGCTGCAATGGTGAAGGAAACCTGGTCTAATAATCAAAATATAGAACCAAATTTTCAAGGATCGCATTACTCTAGTTTATTAAGAAGAATAATTTAATTATGTCATTTAAGTAGGTATGTGCTTTCTAAGTTTACCTTGAACATTTCTGGCATGCCTTTGAGGAAAACATCGCATCAAAACAAACTAAAGTAAGAAAAAATTTTAAGTCTAAAATTGCTAATTCGCCTTGAGCAAGCGTCTTCTCAGTGTGAATAGTCCTTCATTCTGCATTAGTAATATAATGGTCAGAGTAATAAAGCCAGATTATGTTCACTATAGAAAAACAAATTCACGAAGGTTGCCTCCGACTATTAAGTAGTAAATAAGTTACCGAATTACTTGAGACATTTGGTACCCGTATAATAAACAAGTCGTTTAACTTACCCATATCTTTCAAGGAAATCAACCACATCTTATGATCATGATGATGTAATTTAGGCTCGTTTTGATATCCTTCAATGATTACATCTGTAGTATTTCTCATGACATATAGGTACCTACTAAAATTAACCTTGTGCCTTGTACTTACATCAGTAAATTTTCCCTTGGCCCATAATTTCAAATATTGTAAAAACATCACAATAGGTTAAATTACACAATTTCACACGGTAGTAGATCCACGCTAATTTCAGCATGAATGGGCCGGATCGTCCGGGGAAGTACTACCCTCTCATAGAAGATCGACTTAAGAGTAGTAGTATCCGTACTACTGCGTTTCGTTCGGTGAGTGAGAGCGCCGGAGGCCCAATTTCCCCCCCTTTCCTCTTTCCTCACCTTCCCCTAACCCCATTCCCAGCCGCCATAGTGGAGGCCACCATACCAGCAGTTTAAGACGATGGCTTTTGGTATGGTGGCCGCCACTTCTGGATTCCACCGACTGCTTACCATCAGGCAGGGTGGAGTCACTTTGGTAGGCTATAATATAAAAAAAAAAAAAAAAAAAAAAAAAAAAATTAACCGTGGTAAACTAAGTAACTAAGGGTTAAATTAACCATTTTTTGCTATAGGTATTACTACCCATATTTTATAGCAACCTTATTACAGGTAGAAGGAGTCAGTTCTGCATTTTGTCACAGACTATTATTGACCGTATAAAGAATATATACGCATACTTATACGCATATGAAATTAAAATTAATCGTTTTACTTTTAAAACATCTGTTTCTGCGGCACGTAGGTATTCATTTAATAGCGTATATTAAAAACAAAAGCAATATAGGTACTTAAAGGTAGAATGGTAGAATGAAAAGATATACTATAGCTATAGGCGAGATGCAGGTGTGGTGGCGGTTGCAACGAAAGATATTTTGAAAACAATTTTATAATTGAAAACTATAATTTTATTATAGTATACTGTTTCGGTAGAGCTTGAACACGAAAAAGTGTTTTAATGATCTATTTTATTCTATTCACAGCATGCTTGTGTATGGGAAAATCGGAAAGATATTTTGGAATTGCGTTGCTGTCATTTAGAACAAAAGAAAGAAAAATATTTAAATATCTGTGTTCACCAAATCGTTTAGCTTCAAAATTTAAAACAAAAATTTTTCATGTGAATTTTAATTAGTACTTCAGCAAGTGTGTTAGCAATGAAATAAAAAGAATACAGCATTGATATGTCTTAGTTGAAGCTATAAAAGCTAATGAAAGAAAATGGATTTGTTCAAATAGTAGAGTTACAGCGTAAACGCCATGACTAGCACGTAAAGTTGCAAATCACACTGCAATGACGTCATTATACACAGAATATTCTAGTACGAATTTCTGATGCACTATGCACTAGCTTCTGTCATAGATACACTTCGTTTAGTTAATAGTTAAAGTAGACGTATAACAGCTGCAACTTACCTTTGTAGAGAACGCGTCTTAATTTTCATTATCATGGATTAACAGTTTCCAAAACTGGCACGCTTCAACATGATTTAATTTCTTAATATTAGGTAAACGTGCTATAATTAAACAGCCAGGTATCACTAACATTTCAACGTTTAGTTTTAATTTTCGAGAGTTTGTCTTACATTATAATTTATATTACCTAAAGCTATATCTATTTTCTTTGTACAGTAGTTACTACACTACATGTATATGTACGACTAGAATTTTAATAGTAAGTTTAGTTTCGTCACTTTTGAATTTGTAGAAAATGACTTCTTTCTCAGCTCAATATATTATCCCTTTATCTAATGAATAGCTTTACACGAAGATCTGTTTCCAGATTATTTTATCTTTGACACAAAATTTGTTTTTACAAAATTAGATGCTGATGCCGCTTAAAATATATTGTTTAGAAATATTCTAATTTAAAGTTTAGAATATTTTCTTAGCTTTCGTAAGAGTGCTTAATGTGAAAGTTCCATAATATAGATAATTTGAAGGAAACTATAAATAAGATGATATCTAACAACGGAAGTTGTAAGATTAAGGTGAAATGAGGCCTGCTGGGTATATAAATATATTGTAACCAGTCATTAGATGTTTCTATCTTAAAATGGCCAGTCACTGATTATTAGTCTTATGCTTGTACAAAAAATACATACCTACGTCACAGACGCTTACACGACGCGAATAAATGCCGTGATTCTATTTATAATTGTAGCATCATTATTGCCTAAATGCAGAGTAAAAGCTTGTTCTTCATACTGAGAAGTCATAATTTAGAAAATAGGTAAGGTAATAGATATAATTTTAAAACGGTTGATATTAGCCCGTATTTTAGCTTGCAGCCTGCTTAAAAAGCAGGTGTAAATACTAATATTATTTATAGTTGCTTCAAGACGGAGCAGCAAGCTCGCAACATTAACTTAAAACTTGTCCAACCGCTCTGACGAGTTGTCGATACGAGTAATTTAAAAAATGGCTAACAAAACAATAGTTATTATTTCCATATGTAGGTAGTCGGTTAGTCCGCTTTTCCTTTACCAGTACCCAAGGAGCGAGACAGTAAGTTTAATGCCGATATCTACAATTATAATGGTACGAGCCCGCGCCGTCAACCATAATATTTTTCAAAAGATCCTTATGAATTATGTATATCTCGCGTAGAGACCATTACAATTATTTCTTTTCTACTTGAAGGAAACGACTTTTGAATAATAAGTCAAACCATTTAAATTGTAAAAGTAAAATAAGGTTGATACTCACGAGAAAATATATAATAAGGTAATGAGATCCCTGTTTTTATACATAGCCTGTTTATTTTTACGTATTTTATTTTATTAGGAACGGTAAAAGTGAGCACACTGTAAGGTGGTTAGCATGCTAACCACCTAAGTAGGTATAGCTAAAATTAACTTACTAATTACAAAATCACATGGAATGCAGAATTGTAGTTAGTAAAAGGTATTGAAACTGATTAACATATATTATGAGAGACATTCAGTCGATATTTCTACTACAAGAAATTACTTGAGCAGTAGTAAAATAGTATTATATTTATATTTTCTTCTTCTTAGTTAGAACAAGGGAAAAGATTGAAACATGTTAAATTTAGCTACTTTCAAAGTTAAATAAATAAAGCAAGTTAAATTGCCTTTCGAGTGATTAATAGACACCAAATTTATCTGTTACGTTATTTTAAACGTATGCGTGTTTACCGAAAGCACAAGGTTCTTAATGCAACCCAAATAAAGCCGCCCATATTTAATATGACAGCTTCATTAATTGCAACTTTTAAAATTAACAAATTACACTTTGTATATGAAAAGATCAAAGAAACTGTGTGGTCCTTCAAAGAAAAGGCAAAACAAAAAAAGGATTTTTTACAAGTCACTGCGATGTGGTCGCGAAAGAGGT
The DNA here is from genome assembly GCA_963082885.1 of Parascotia fuliginaria. Classification (NCBI taxonomy): domain Eukaryota; kingdom Metazoa; phylum Arthropoda; class Insecta; order Lepidoptera; family Erebidae; genus Parascotia; species Parascotia fuliginaria. Next base: position 7,336,720 of record OY720174.1, on the reverse strand, counting down.
AAACAAACGTAAACAGTAAGTTCGTTGACCTGGGTTCAACTTGACACATTTTTGGTCGGCCCCAATTGTACGGGATCGGCGACCTGCGCCTGCAAACTTGCGCAACGGAAAGCCGGTTGTGCCAATCGACTTCGGGAATCGGAACAAAATGGAACAAGTTTCCTGTATTCAGTCCCGACACCCTGGAATTTCGGGAACTTAATCTCATGTGCTCATTCATATTATGCAAATAAGAATGTTTAAATATTTACAAAAAATCTTGGTGAATGTTCTTATATTTGAAATAAAAATAGTTGACATTTGCTTTACAGCATCAGCATTTTCTTTTGCAGTTTAGTAACACTGGAGAATACTAAATGCTCTATATGTATCAGTGGATTTTGAAATAGGCGAGTAGCCACAAGGCAGACGTAGTAAATTTGTACATGCACAAGAATATAATGCGATTATTTACTAGAATATATTCACATTTTCTATAGATTGTTTGTTTACCTTATAAACAATTCATTATATTAGGCCTTCCCCAAACATCTCGATATACTTTGACCGCATCAAACCTAAAAATTAAATTGAAATTAAATATAAATGGAATTGCATATGCAATGCACACTATTTTTGTCCTTATAGCATTTTTAAAATACACTAAACTTTCTCTCTCTCTCTCAACTCATCATCAAAACCATATACATATAATTCGGGTGTAGAAGTTAAATTATTCAATGGACGTCATGTTCTTGAGAAAAGTTGCAACACACAAATCAATTTTCATTTTATGCTCATAAAAGTAGGTATATAAACAATAATTGGCCTAGTATACTATGTTGTTTTAGCACGAATATTAAAATTTAATAATAATTATCTACCTACGTAGCGACATCAAACCAAAAGTATCTTATGTACTCGTATGTAAATGTAATTTGCACCCGAATCATACATATTTCGCACAATAATTTTGCCAGTGTTTTAAAATTTTTTCTTACTGATGAGTAATAATGACGCATCATGTTTATACAAATCAGTTATATACAAACATGTAAATCTAATTAGTAATGCGGCAAATTTAAAAACAAATAAATTAATATTAAATAAACTCCCATGCCAATACCAATACTTTTTGCTTGTGTTATACGTGGACTCAATACAAAAGAATTCAGGCAACAAGTCTGCTACAAACAATGCTACAAAACTTAAGACTCATTAAAGTATTATTTATTAAGGTAAACTTATGTTAGAGCTAACATACGTTTTAAATTAAACGTAGAGGATAAAATATGAAGTCGATTTGTTTATACTTTATGGTCATAGCGATAATAAGGACAAGGTTAACTGTGAAATTGCGGTCAAATGTTGAACGTAAACAAAGCTAAATAGTTACGGAAGAGTTTGGTTTGTTTTTAGTGAAAGGAATTCATATCCCTTTTAAAAGATTCTGCTATCGTCATGAGGGGATGCACTAAAAAATGCAGGTAGGGGCCCGAGCATCGACCCCGGGGGTTTTTGGGCGATGACGTCAACCCCTTGTGCGCTTTCAATAACACCAATGTGTACGGTTTAGCTTGTGACGTATCACATTTTTTATATTTCTGATACGCTACAAATTGTAGTTTCATTTATTTATCTCAAAAGTATATTCGTAGGTTTCGTTTCAAATTTAAATATACCTAATGAAGGATAGGTTTTCAAATAATTTTACCTACCGATACATCGAAACGAGCATAATTTTGACATCCGAAAATAAACATAACGTTCGTGGTTTTGACCGTCCCTAACATTCTGAGAATCTGAGTGAACACGCATGCGGATCCGACAACAACATGGATGTTATTTTTTGCTTTTCCAATGTGTAACTATACAATTTGCACTAGAGCCCCAGTGTCGATGACCTCTCGCCAGCTGTTTGACTATCGTCAAGTACAAAGCAAGTAAGGTAAGACGGGTTACCAAGGAATCGTACACCGTACCGGTATACGCTTTTATTCGAACCGTAACAAAAGAGGCGTGAATAATGACATCATTATTTTCTTATAATGAAGCTAAAGGTACCACAAACAATACCAACTATGTAGCTAAACATTTCGCAGTTTCGAATGTTGTCAAAGTCTTTTATGTTTAGTGTCACGACGAAGAAAAATATCAAACCTTGGCAAAGAAAGACGTTAAACCCACCAATAGCGTTAACGAATGCCATTTGAATGTATACTTCTTATTTAGTCGGTGTTTTGAATGAAATATTAAACAGGCTCGAGTCATGGGTTTAATGTGTCCCTGTTGCTGTATAGTGTGCCGGAGCGTGGGTCATGAGGAAGCATAAATTTAGAGGAGTCCATAGCGGCGCATCGCATAGCCCCACAAACCCACAACAGCTGTAGACAAAACGCCACGCTCACACATACTAGCAAACACCCCTGCAACAATCACGCACACATGTACCGAACACGTAAATGTAACGTAAACAGACACAGGTTTATGTATACCAGATGCCCCTATACAAAATGAGACGAACGTACTAATAAACTTAATGTTAGAAAAGAATGAAACACTGTCGGAGGGAGGATTGGTTTGAAAACAACCAGACAGACGTCTAATTAAATTTTGTAGAAGGTCGGAAATATAAAAGCGTGTATGATACATTATGTTAAGTCGTCGCACTTGAATACAGTGGTGAAGATGTAAAAAATAATAAAAAACTGTCTCATGCAGCTGTAATAATAAGCGTCGATAGCGCTCATACTTGTCGAATAGCAATGCTTTAAACAGCGAATGTTTCATAGGAACAAGCTAATAGTAAAATAAACATAGCCGGTCCGAGCGAGGTCGTTGTTAATTAACATACAGATAGTTTAATAAAAGGCAGGAAACAGGCAGCGAGGGGAGTATGCAATGAAGCGGTAAAAATAGAAGCGGGGGGCGACAGAGACGCGAAGGAATCGATCCTGCGAACAATGCGACGACGCGATGCATCGTTCCCTGCCAATCAATAATATAATTATGCTCCTGACGTGATACTACTGTTCCGTGTACTCCACACTTAATTTGGTTTATTGATTACACCTCTGATTTGTATATCAAACACAACATTTTTACAAGTTCTCATTTTAGTCGTATGTATCGATTGCATGTATACTTATATTTGTCATCTAGAAATAGGAATAGTCGACTTGACCAGTACCCGTTTTTTTAAATACTGTATGACAGTACAAATTGTACGTTATTTTAAAACGCCGGTTTCCGTTTAAAGTATAGATAATATTTTTCTACCAGTTATATGTCAATTAAAAAAGTGGTTTCCTTTAATAATATTGACTATTAAACTACTGTATCTTAATTACCGATTACGAATTCTATAAATATGTATTTATTTATTTGTATATCAATATCTAATTATTTTTGTGCCTATTTCAATTTCTTCTTATATTCAGATCGTCTATTTTTAATATAAACATCTGACATTTGTGATAGACTTGGCAACATAAATTTCAATTTAAAACTTCGAACGTAATGTTGTGCACTACAACCCGCACATTGCAGCCGTTCATTAACAAAATTAATCGATGTACGGAAGTGGTCGCCCGGGGACAGCTGACAACGTGTCCCGGTTATTTTAACCACGGGCGCGCAACCACTGCGCTGTTGTGTTAGGTCAGGAACAGGAATCCCAGTAAGCCCTAAGTACGGGGTGAGAATATAGGTCATGCAGAACCGAGTTGCAAATTTGGCAGTATGTAGGATGTCAGCGGCGCGGAAACATTGCGGTAGGTCGGGTCGGGAGGTCATTCCACTTTGATAACGAGTGACGTATTGAATTAGTTCAATGTGTATGTTTTGGCGCACTATTTGTGGTTATGCATCATCTTGCGTGTTATGATGACTACTTATGATTGATAGATATGACTCTACCGAGGTAATTTTATTTTAGTCGCTTGTTGTTGTATTTACGTCTAGTAGCAAATTTATTAGTACTTATTTCTCAAGCTTTAGAACCGCTGATTCTCAGAACAATAATATTTTGACAATAATTTTAAATGTTAAAGTAGAATTTGTGTAATTGTTTGTATTATTTGTCATGCCACGGTCTCATGATTATGTGTTTATTTTTTCAATTAACCGCGTTCACCGCAGTGGGAAAACAGCAGGAGTCTTACCACAAGCGCTATACAAGCGCATCTCGATGCAGTCAGGCAAAACAAAACCATGTCTAGACACTGTTGAGTATACTAACTCTACACCATTATATGAAGATCTGTAATATTCATTTACTTTCCTTTATTTAACAAAGTTGAATGGACACCAATGAGACGGTTGGGATCAATTAACATTGGCCACCTGATATTTATTGCTATTGCATTTGCAGTTTTAATTTGTTTTAGGCTGCGAATCGTTTAACTTGTGGTGTGGTCTCGCTGAGATTTGTAAGTGGGTGTCATTTTTAATGACTAAATTCATATTGTGTCGTGTTTACTTTACGATGTCCTTTTAGCATCTTACGCTGGAACTAGGCATGAGTCAGTCCGCAAGCATTCGAGCAACCCTTTGTTATTGTCGAGCGCGAGCGGTGTAAACGACCAGTACAAAGGCAGTCGGGCGAGCCGCCCTTCAGTTGACTGAGACCTTGGCTGGATTTAGACGCGGTTCGACGGACTGGCCGACGACACTCGATTTAGTTTTCATGTTGGATTTGGTCCTTTTATTGCAATTGGCAGACAATGTTACCTATACGCAATCTCGAATGGGATGGAGTTTTTTAATCTGCTTAGAAAAAACAATGGTTGGAATGCATCCATTTGGAATTTTGGAATTCTCGGTTTTTTAGTAACCACAAGTATAGGGTCAGTGTACCCAGTAGGACCTTGGCCGATTTTAAACGCAAGTTCAACGATCGACGTTGAAAACAGGCGTGTTCGCGTCAGCGTCAGTGCGTTTTATAACTTTCCCCGGCTAGCGATAAAGTTCATGTTAGAACTTTGTTTCCTAATGATCTGAGCGATTTATAAATAACATACTGCCAGATGGTAGGTGAAGACGCCCATAAAATGTTTATGGAAATATATAAACATTGAACTGAACATAGAAAATTTAAAATTCAATAATATACAGTTTATGAGTTATGAGTTTTATGTAAGACTCACTAAAAAATTAGCGATTTTTTCTAAATATCGATTAGAATAAATAAATTAAATATCGAAGAGAAAAATAAAATTTGTGTATACTTATTTTTTCTATATATATCCCTTACTGTGTAAACAATATACAGATAAATATATCTCTGAGTAATTGAGAGTTATTTTGTTAGACGAATACGGGATACTTGATGTCGCAGTGGTAGACCTTGGCCGAATTTAGCTGGGGTCATTGGCATTGCAGGTCGCTTTCTCCTCGGCGCATGCGCTGTGCAATCAGTGCCGTCTAGTTGAACTTGCAGCTATTGTTCACTTGTCTTGAGTTACTTCATGTGTAATTATGTGACGTAATCTCACGGCTATTTAAGTATCTGATGCAGAGGAATGTAAAGAAAACTTTGTCTCATATGGTTACACAGTAGACAAAAACGATTTATGTTAAATGAAAATCTGCTGTTGATTAGACAATGCAAAATTAATATTAATAAAACTAGGTATATCATGTCTCATGAGCGAGTGTCGTAAGAAGCTGCTTCGGTAATACCAAATAACGAACAATAACATTACGCGTGTAGAAATGTGCCTACTGTGCTCATCATCTCTTCGGTGTGACGACTATGGCTTTCACCTTCAATTTGGAGAGCCATATGTCTTGCAGTGTACATATTCACGATTCTAATGTGTTACAGATCATATTATTTACCAATATGTTTGCCATTTCTTTTCTATGCCAATTATTAAAGCAACACCATTCACAGGATAAAGCCTAACTTGCATTCAAGTCAAGTACGTGTCACAATATTGTTATCATCTGATATACCTAATACCATTTTAAATACGCTTAACTGTAGGTTAAGCTCTAGATTAGCATATCAAATAGTGCATAACTTAGATTTTATTGTTGCGAAATTAGGCTGAGGTCGACCACGGGTAGTAATATTTACATAAAATGTTATCGTATCACATTTAATGCTATGGAATCAGTGCTCTTGCATTATTTAATACGATTATTACAAGTCAACTTACATAAATTGAGTTTTAATCTATTGTTCTACTTGATTACATAATTTATAGATAATAATTGACATAATTTACTGTTTACTGTTTAATGTACTTCGTTGTGGTTGGTAAATTATATTCGTTGTCAATGTTTAGGATTCCTTTGCGAATTGATGAAAGGTTAACTTCTTCTTCGTCCTTTATTTTGTTTGTTATCCTTCTGTTCTGTCTGGCTATTCCTCAGTAGATCTGACATAGCTGTTCGACTCAAAATAGAAATAATAAATGATGGAAGAGCCAAAAAAGATATCACCCGTTTTTATAACGCATAATTCTATTAATCCTCCGTGATCAAGTTAAATTTGCACTTGACCAATTGTTTTCTTTCATAGACACAGACAGGTCCGTAATTATGCTTGTTTTTTCAAGTCTTGTAATATGTTTGTCGTGACTATTACACGTTCATTGTAACATATTTTGGTTATGTCATTCGTAATCATCATTATCATTAGACGGAAGACGCCAACCACTATAGGCATTGTTGATTATGTCTGTAAAGTAGGTATACGTTTCTTGTTTAAATTAAAAAAGAATACTTACTTAGTAAATAACAATTTATGCTAATTTGTTTTCTGGTGGTTGAAAGCTTACAAATTTAGTATCAACCTACATTAGCATACTGTTAGAGAAAAGAAAACATAATTTTATTTAAAATTCATAGTGACAGGTAACTTCTTGGGATTTTGTAATTCAATAGGAAATGCGAAACGCCCTTTCTTTATTTATGTCTTAATAGCTAAATATGATAAAAAGTAGGTTAGTAGGTAGGTATAGGTAACTTTAATATTGCGGCACTTTACATCATATCTATTGTTTTTTAAAATTGTGATTGACACTTTCCTACATAATTTCTTTCATTAAAGCTTTTCATTAAAGTACTAAAAATGTTATATGTTGTATTAAAATAAAATACAATAATAAGAGTGCCCTATACCTGCATGATATTCTATTAGTCTTGGTTTAACAAAAACACTCTAATTTTAGAAATATATTTTTATATTTTTTTAAAAATAATTGATTTCAAAAACAATATCACAATAATTAAAGGTATAAACCGGCTGTTAGTCATTTCATTCTCTTTTGTTAGAGTTTTTCATTAACACACATAAACACACATATTTTCACACTATTACATCCGCGCTTCGGATCTCATAAATGCAAAAAGAATACAGATAGTATTGGAACAGCATGTTACGATATCCGATCATAACCGAGTACGAGTATCAATATCTTAAAGGTAACACGATACTATTTACCAATTGATATCGATTCGAGTAGGCCCGAGATCTCAGTTACAATCGTATAAAATAGACCCGTAGCGCTAGGTTTTGAGGTTTCAAAAATATTAAAGTTGTTTATTTTTCGCATATAGTTTCTTGACCGTTAGTCTAGTCTAAAACATTAGTTTGTGTCATCCTAGGTACTTGCATAGGTAGAAATTTAGGTATTTTGTCTTTTTGCTCAGTATTGGACGAAAAGAAAATTAAAGATAAAAATTTTACTTCCATGATAATAATAAAGTAGTAACTGATGTACTTAGGCTTTTTGTGTCATCTCTGTCCACGAGAATCGTGATATTTAACCAGTACCTAATACGTCGCCCAACTAGCTCTAAAAAAATATTAGAATTTGTTGTAGAGGTGTTACGTGTTTCAGAGTTTGGTTATCTGTTGTTCAAAATATTTTGTGTCAAATTTATTCACGGCATTTATAGATATTTTATTCTTTTATTACAACACCCTGTAAAAGACACAAAAGAAAATGCAAGTTATTAGAGATTACGTGTTTTTGATTATTATGGTGTAACAAAACCCTATTCATAATTTGTGTTGTTTTTATCCACGAAATCTTAATATTTGTAAAAATAATCGATTTCTTCGCACGAAGGGCGATCGCGGGGTAGAGCGCGGGCGCAGGCGGCGGGCGCTCCGGTTAGCCAGACGCGCAGTCGGGCGCGTGTAACGTGTTGTTTGTTTACATTCGGTATTCGGTGCAAGCTGCGACAAGTGCGTGCGTTATTCGATTTGATTGATTTATTAAGCACGATTTTCAGGGTTGGAAACCAACCTTATAACAAAGTTCACCTTGGCGGGTGCTTCAATCCGCAGTTTGTGTTCCGTCTAGTCTAAATAGATATAAACCACGAGCCAACACGCTCGCGAGTCAGTACCGAGCGATTCGTCTCCAACGTGAGATCACTAGGGTTGGCACCTTTTTCCGACGAAAATCTAAACTAATCTTATAGAGAAAAAGATTTGATTTTTCGTATGTTTGTTTGTATATTTGTTTGTTATTGATAAATTCAAAATCTACATAACGAATTTAAAAAAATCTTTGCATTTATAAAATTACAATATAAGCTAGTAACTTTGGGGTAAAATAACTTTTTTGTTATGAATTTTAATATTTGTAAATGAAAATAAATGTGCATTATTTATTTTCATTTACAAATATTAAAATTATACTTATAATTTTATTATACCATTGAAGAAGTGTTGCAATTATATTTTATGTAGGCGTTTGTTGTGGGACCAAAAAGGGGTTAAATTATTTTGAAGTTTATACGGTGTGGAAAAATAATATAATACATATACTCGCGCAGGCAAAGCCGTTTGCAATAGCTGTATATATTTTTGAAAAACAGCAAATAATATAGTATTTTAGGGACTTGAAAAAATATATATATATAGTTTTGGATCAATAGTTTGCAACTTCCAATGCAGTTTCCAAATTATCCCTAGTGCTAGAGGGACACGATGAACATGACAGCAGGTACTAAATATTATAAAAAAAATAGTGGGTATGCAAAATACTATTTTTGTCGCTAATTCAAATGTTACGCCTTTTCATAGAGTCACTAAGAGAGCCGCTGCTAAAAAGCATCTCCCTCTCGCCCTCGTCGCTAAGACGTCAATGTTCCCTATATCATATTTTCCCCAAAAATGCAATATTATTTGCTGTTTTTTAACCGACTTCAAAAAGAAGGAGGTATATGTTTTACTTTTGTTACTACAGAACTCTATCATTTCTGAACCAAATTGGAAAATATTTTTTTTATTTGCAGGGTATACTCTAAAATTGGTCCTATATCTTTTTTTTTTATAAAAAAATGGCTTGTTAGTTTGGTTTAGTTTTATATTTTGTAATAAAAACTTATACAAGGAGTAACGAGGTGTAAAGCAATGAGTAGATGTCTTTTGTAATGAGTTTTCTAACCTGGAGATGGACATGTTCATGCTACAATAATTGTGAACCGATTTGCAAAATCCTTTTTTTGTCAAATAGAACGTGTCCGTGGATGGGTGACCATTTCAAGCATTTCATTTTGAGCGTCTTCATGCTTTATAAGCAGTGAATACTGATTATCACTAAAATGTGGTAGTCGTTTAACCAAGTTGCAAGCCATAAATTCTTTTGAAATTCCAACAGCGGGCGGCCATATACTTGCCTTTACAGTAACACTGTTTATCAGCTAAATTATGATTTTTGATGTTTTTTTTTTGTTAGTAGGTCTTTACTTATTTGTTTTGGTTTGTGGTTTCCGAGATTCAGGGTTCAGCGATCAGCAAAAGTTTTGATAAGAACTTTCAATCTTTACGATCTTCCTCCTCGTCACTACTTTCTGCGCCAAATGGCGCTGTCTTATTTGCGCAGTACGTTTAGTACCCATATTAAATATATTAACAATATATATTTAATATTGGTAGGTTAGGTTAGGTTAATGACTGGCACCGGCTCCAAAATAACTGATTATAAATAGTAAAGTATTATATAGCTATCAATGATTTCGTTGATTCCCCTTTAATGTTATTTGCTTTGAAGTAATTAAAATATTATTTTCTACTTTTAAGTTAACCACTTTTAAGTTAACATGTAGATATAGTTTTGAAGTCGGTTTTTGTTTTATTATTATTTATTTTATTTTTAAACTTTTAGTGGGAAGTAATTGTGTATTGGTAATATATTTAATATGAAAAAGTAGTGACGAGAGGAAAGATTGTAAATAGAGATTTAAAGTCCGTATCAAAACTTTTGCAAATCTCTGAACCCTGAATCTCGGCAACCACAAACCTAAACAAAAAAGTGATGACCTACAAACAAAAAAGAGTCATCAAAAATCATAATTTCACTCACGGAGTAATCGCGTAACAAATATACAAGAAAATAAACAGTGTTGCTGTAAAGGCAAGTTTATAGCCACCCGCTGCTGTTGGGATTTCTCACGATCATGAGACCTCTAACTTGGCTTATAGTGATAAGAGTCCCCGCTACTAAAGCATGAAGACGCTCAAAATGAAATGCCACAATTGGTCACCCATCCACGGACAAGTTGTTTCTAACAAAAAATAAAGAATTTCGGAAATGGGTTCACAATTATAACATGGACATGACCATGTTACAATTGTGAACCGATTATTCAAATCGGTGATAATTATAAATGACCAAGTTATGTGGTAACAAACATACAAAAAAAAACATACGACCCGAATTGATAAACTCCTTTTTTAAGTTGGTTAAATGTTTAAAAATAAAATTCATTTATAGAAAAAAAAAACATAACTGACTTCAAAACTATAGCTACATATACAATCTTAAACTAAAAAGAAGAAAATAATATTTTATTTACTTCAAAGCAAAGGGGAACATTAAAGGGGAATCAACGAAATTATTGATACTTATACAATATTACTATTTATATTATATTTATTACTATTTATAATTAGTTATTTTTAGAGTTGGTGCCAGCTGAAGCAAAAATGACATTAATAAATATAACCTACTAGCAAAAATAACCTTATTGATTAATCTAATAATTTATGAATGTCAAATAAAGATTTAATAAAAGACATCGAACGAAACCTAATCTGAACTGCGTATCAATTTTTTTATCTATTTAGACACAACTGTCAACGACGTCTGCTCTAATACGTCTGACCGCGTCCGACCACAACTCAGGCACATCCCGCGCATCCCGTCCTGCGCGATGAAGCTTTCGCGATGTGTCCCCGCCCGTGCGTACTATTGCCGCCCCGTGCAGTTCAAGTTTGTTGCAAAGGCAAAATTAAAATCCTGTTGGCTGGCACCGATTCCAAAAATAACTGATTTCGCTATATATAATATAGTTATTGCAAGCGGCTTTGTCCCCACAGGTATATGTACCAATTTTAACATATTAAATAATAGTTCAACACCACATAAACTTTAAAACAATGTAAACGGTTTATTTGGTCTCACTACAAACGCCTATATAAAATATAATTGCAACACTTCTTCAATGGTTTTGCATCTCAGAGAAGATCGACGTAAGAGTAATAGTATCCGTACTATTGCGTCTGCCTTTCCTTTTTCCTCACCTACCCCTCTCCCTTCACGGTAGGCAGCGGTTTCGCATAGTCCCTGGCATAGCAGGAGCAATGCTAGGGACTCTGATTCATCCAGGAATGGCAGTTACCACTTACCATCACGTGGGCAGTTTGCTCGTCTGCCACTGTCAGCAATTAAAAAAAAATATCCCAACTTACTCGCTATATTGTAATTTTTAGTTTAGATTTCCGTCGGCAGAAGGTGGCAGCCCTAGTTGATCTCACTCCAGAAGAGAATACGACTCGCCTGGTACTGATTCGCGAGCGTGTTAGTACGTGGTTTATGCGTGGTTGACATCCATCTAGACGCAACACAAACCGAGGATTGAAACCAAGCTCCCGCCAAGGTGACCTTTGTTGGAAGGCTGGTTTCCAACCGTGAAGAGACAAACAGTTTTGTGAATAAACACATACAGTTTGTTTTGAGTCTAGGAGTTTCTTAAATAATAATTTATTGTATGTACTTACTTATATTCTACTAATATTATAAATGCGAAAATTTGTATGTATGTAGTGTGTGTTTGTTTGTTACTACTCAGCATCTAAACATCTGAACCGATTTTGATGAAAATTGGTACGTACATAGGTGCCGGAGATGGACATAGCCCATAGAATACTTTTTATTTTTCTCCCAAAAATTGGTCTGGTTTCCGAGTTACATAATTAAATATAATACCATATACCGCGCGGGCGAAGCCGCAGGTAGCAGCTAGTTCTTTATTTGTATTATGCCTTGCTTATTTTGGGACCAGATAGCGTAGTGTAAAAATAAAATATACGTTAATTTTAATATAATTTATTATGAACGCTTCGCTTAGAAGAAATCGTAGGTAACGAACGAATTTGGTGTGCGTGCGTAGAAGGAGGCGGCGCGGTGCCGCTGCGCGTTCACTCGCGAGCCTGCTTGGACCGCAACCATTATTTTTTTGTGTTGTGTTTAATTACCGTGCATGAAAATGACACAAATTTACAATGTCGATTTTTCATACATTTATGTTATTAAATATGTGAACTCTAATGATTGTAATATTTTTTTGAAGCGTTTGTAGCTTGGAAAAACAAAATAATTAAAAATCTTAAAATTGCATGGTCTGATTTGGCACAAATTTATTTAATGGGTATATGTAAGTGATCTAAAATAGGAGATAGTTATTTAATCAATTATAATTTTTTTTTAGCACCGTTTTTAGTTCCTGACCCTATAGCAGATTGCACTGGACGAAGATGGCACAAACTAGGCTTCCACACTCCGTAGGCTATCCTAGACGTGATACCATAGTTACTTTTAACTTTAAATTAATTTTGCCAGTTTTGATTTAAATTAAAAGAATCAATCACAAATCATCGAATTGCTCAAAATGCAAATGGCAGATATGACACAAAACATAATATTAGGCTTCTTATGTATGACTGTATCCACAGGCAAAAAATAAGCAACTTTAAAATTTTTGTAACTTATGACCCCAAAATAGCCTAGCGCTATCGGTCTAAAACTTGAACCTGATTGTATAGCGGTTTGTTACCGCTGTTTGTTTTGTTAGCTACTGTTTTAAAGCGATATAAATCAATTTAAACTTTACGGGGTATGACGTCATTTAGAAGCAATTTCCTTATCATCGTTTTGTTTTTTATACCACTAAATGGGCGAATAAATAAGGTATATACCTACGGCATAACCCTATAAATAGATGTTGGATTTAAGAGTTGTTAAAGATTGTAATGTAAAGGCTTGTGCAAAGATAAATAAACACAAAAAAAATTCTTTTTGCCAAATGCCCTTGTGTAAATAACCACCAAAATGTGTGACCGTCCTTGTCAAATGTTGAGTTCCATAGTGAGGATAAACTTGAAGTATTTTATAGTAGTTAAATTTTTTTGTAAATATATTAAGTACCACCAAAATCAATTCTGGTAAACTATTGTTGATAGACGGCGTAATTATAATTTACATCGTTTGTCTAGCCCACTGTTTTCAATCTTTTATTTACCGTTTACTAATCAAAAAAGTATGCAACAGTTTCTTGAATTGAAAACTAAGATTTTTTAAATCATTCAAATAATCAACGTTTCTTATTTATGAGGATAGCACAAATTTGAATAACAGTGCGAAATGAACTATTAGACATCATAATTATTTTAGATAGATTAGATAATAAAAAAAAACACTTCGCACGACTAGTTCAATTAAAGTAATATTGGAAATAAAACAGGCTATTATCGTTCATCATGTCGGCCGACAGACCACACACTGTTGTATAAAGGCATCCACTAAGCAATATATTTGGGGTGATTTGTCATGACCGTTATTGTTATAAATCTTATGAAAAAGGTAAAAGTGTGCTTATATTCTCGGCTAGCTTACTTACGATTAAAGTTTTTGGTTAGTTGGTTAAGACTTGTTTTAGGTTAGTATTAATTTAAAATTAATTTAAAGATAATAAAACAAGCTAAGTATCTGTCATAAATCGCAAAATTATAATTGTTTATATGTTGTTAATAATTATTATTAAACTTGTTTATAATTATTAGTAAAGTGATTGGATTCTTCAGTCGCTTGTGAAATCAGTAGATATTAATATTAGCAACACAGTTTGATATTATATAGCTTCATTTAAAAATACGTAGGTAGGCTGTAAAAGAAGCTCGAAATTTATTAAAAACCAATTTCAGAATGACGGATAATACCTGCCTAGTATTTATTTACATCCATGCGTGTGTTGATGGTGAAAAGATACATCAGCTAATAAAATAGCAGATGAAATGAGAGAGAACAGACAATTCAGGAATCAATTAATTTATTACATTAGACATGTAGGTACTCTTTACGATTACATTAGGAAATGTAATCGTAAAGAGACGTTATCTCCCATATATTAAGAGACGTAAAGAATGAGCAAATAAACGTTTAAATTCCTTAAGTCCACCATTAAAAGCTCATGATGTGGAGATTTAACAAACAAATTAAATCCGTTTATCGAAGTTTACATTGCGAAGTGGCTTAGCCTTGGAACATCAATCATTAAATACCCCGAGTAGGTATTTGTATTTCAGATTATATTTTTAAAGTCCTGGGAAACGATTGATTTCTTTAGTTTTTGAAGTGAGTCAGTATCACTGAAATCGTTCTGTTTATACAGCTTTTCTATTGGTCAATGTGCATTTAAATTTTATAAAATTTCCTATAGTAATATTTTTTACTTTTTAGACTTAGCACTATTATTGTTCGAGCGTTGTCACTCATTTCAAAACTTTTTACTTTTTTTTCATCAAACTGCGCATTTAACATAAATGTATTTTAAAAAAATATTGATTAAAATTAAATCTAAAGTGTCATACCTCTACAATTATATAATTATTGAAGAATTACTTACTGCCTTTTAAAACTAGGTAAGCTGGTACATTATAAACATAATTTCACACATTTCTAAACTCAAAGCTAGTTTTCTATTTTAATTCGGTGTTCCATTTATTCATAAACACAAATAATACAATAATTGTAGGTACTATTGCTACTTACGTTAAAGAAAGTTTAATAGTGAAATTAAATCAGCTATTGTGCTACAATTGTGCTACTATTATACCTACTATTATCATAATAATTACAGGTTACAAACAGTACTTATTAAATGCAAAGTTGGATAAACCAACTGCTGCCAACGACATTTAACTTACGGAAAAATAAAATGGCCGACTCCATTGGATGTGACTACCAAATGTCAAGGTTTATAAAACTTGTTTCACACGGTGGTGAATTGATGATACATCTATGGTGGTAATCGTTGGTACATTTGTTTATAATCTGCATCGATAAATATCATTAAATAAAAAAAAAATGGATCTCTAATGTACCTACAGATTAATAGAAAGTATTTTGTTTACGCGTTACAGATATCGAGTGGCTTCATTATTTTAAATTTATTACTTTTATAGGTAAATTATGGATGCAGGTGCTCTTATTAGTATACAGACAAATTGATATAATGATTGCTTATTGGGTTTTCTAAATTAGTTTAAGCGGTTAATTAAATTGGCGCTACATTATAGAATAAAAAAATTTAATTTAATAAAAATACTTATTTAGATCATTAACCATTGTTGGAGGAATAAATACCAAGTACCTAACAAATACAATTATTAATAAATGTATAGGTACAGATTATTTAAATATGAATAACGTTTCCATAACATAAAATTAAAATATTTAAGTACTTAGTTAATAATGGAATTGCGTCGTAGGTCCTTTATTATTAAATAATAAGTCTATACGAATAGGCCATAAATAGGCCTTATACTTATACAAGTATTATCATTTCGCATAATAATATATTATGGACTTTTCGATATTTTTATAGTAGACATATGGAATGAATTTCATTGAAGATTGAGAAAATTTTTTTTGGAATCCGTAATAGGTAAGTAAGAATGTAGGTACTTACTTACTAACGGCCAAAAAAGTATGAAAATTCAATCGTAAATTAAATACAATATCCGCTATTATACAAAACCTGCTTTACATTTTCGCATATATATTGTTATTGTGTTAATTTATTATTGCAGTGTGTCCGTGGCAGGCGGATCAAAGACAACCACCGGAAGGCACTGAGGTCATATCTAGTCACATTACGTCAAAGAACATAGTACATTAACAGCTATTTATGAAATATACTAAGTACATATTTTATTATACCGTGACACTCGATTTATCATATTATTAATTTAACATTGAATAATCAGGCAATTTTGCTGTGCACTAAGTTTGCGTAGGCGTAAAAATATTATACGTACTTACCTAAGTAAGTATAATGTATTCTAAAGCATTACATAATAGTATTAAAATGGAATATTTTTATGAGTCATGTCATCGTCATCGGCCTGAAGACGTCCACTGCGAGGTATTTATCGCTTTGAGCCTCTGCTCTTTGGAATAGGCCTATTGGTCCTACCACACAGCCTATTCTAAAACGTTTGGATGAAATTTCGTTGTTCATTTCTAACTGACATAATATACAGTTTACGTCAAACAATAAAATTGTCAAGCTTATGAATCGCTACTTAAACATATTATTTACTAATACCTATAGCTTCCGCCCGTTGTTTCGCTAAGATAATACATAAGGTCAATAATATTTATGAGTATACCTAACGTTAAGACGTAAAATAAAATATCAAAATTCTGTTAGGTTAGGCGTCTTGTATTGAATTCTTAGTTAGTTAGTTAGGTATAGGTACCTGCTAGGTAATGTTGTGTTTAATATTAACAATAGAATAGGCTTAAACCATTATTTAACATCAGTTGAATATGGTTTATATGAAGATATAATCAAACTCAATCGCAGGATAATAAGCTCGGGCAAATCATAAACTTGTTTTTGTCAGAGTAGAAATGTAGATTGCAGATTCTGTGGATCTAAAGCAAAAGTATTTAGAACAAAACCTACCTTGTGCTAAATGCGTTCGAAAATCGAATGCTGTCTTTCAATATTTATCCAAATTAAAATCATTTGTTTCAATAAAATAAATAGAGCAATTTAAATTCATTTTATAAAGTCGCTGTGGCAGTATTTTTACAAAAACTAAGTTTATTCTAATGAATTATTAATAAAATTTAGTTGTAAATAATCTGACGATATTAACTTTTGACATTATAAATATTTAATTATTCATTATAAGTTGGAAGAGTAATAACCTCTACGTAGGTACCTATGTTGTCATTTGTGACTAACAGTTTTAAATTGCTTAGTGTTTTAAAGTGGTTTGATGCAGGAATGTTATGAAATCTTTATGTATTTAGTCGCTTATAGAGTTAAAGATAAACTTAATGTCGTCCATAAAAAAATATATAAGTAGGTATTTAATTTACAAAATGTGTAAGTTACGAGCCACCATAACGTTATACTTTAATAGACTGGTATTTTAAAATACGCAGGTAGCTGTACCTAGTCACAATATCGTAAGATTTTGCACTTACATATATTATTTCAACTTTCAAGAAAGAGAGAATAAATAGAATTAATAACAACCTAAAAGTACAGTTCTTTACTTGTACCTACTTACTCTATGACAGCAATATTATCAAAACTAGTATTGTAAAGAAAAAAATATTTGATTTTTTGTATGTTTGTTTGTTTGTTTGCAACGATTTACTTAATTAAAACTACGTTACCGATTTCAAAAATTCTTTCAGCTTTAGAAATAAATAAATTCAGCGGGTAACATAGGCAACCTAAATTTTATTATTTTAAAATATTATTTTAGTCATTTTCAGAATTTCAATATTTTAAACGCCTTCGTAAATTTAAATGATGCAATACGACACAATTGCTATGATATTTGCCGTAGAAGTTTGTTGTAAGATCCAATGAAACTCTTGATACCGAAGCGAAGCGAGGGCGGACTTCTAGTACCTATGTTAATAAAATTATAATTTAATTTTACTGAACTGCGTTTTAGTAAACGCAGTTTATTGTCATAGATAAATGTTATTATATTTTATTGGATACGAAAGAAGAACTTGCTGTATTTGCGTTCATTATCAAATGGAATTACGAAGGTGGCTAGACATCCACATTTATTCATAATGCTTGTGTACGCCCCAATCGAGTTTAATTTACTTTTACAACGAACCTTTATTTTTTAATCAAGAAAATTCTTAAATTGCTAATTGCTCAATTCATTGCTCGCTCAAAAGACTCCGTGTCTCATAAATTGCCACAATTCCTTCAATTAGAGATCGACGGATAGCGTCCGCGTATAATTTATATACGAACTGCGACAGCCGAGCATTAATCACAATAAGGTCGTTGCAATGGAGTGATGAGATCATTTCGTCGAGTGATCAAACTGACAGCAACTGAGTAGAGGTTCAAGATCGAACGTAAAGGACAGGAATGAAACACAATGCATTCCATTTAGACCATTTGGTCGTAAGTGTTCAGATAGCTAACTAAGAGAGCTCGAGA
This sequence comes from Parascotia fuliginaria, assembly GCA_963082885.1. NCBI lineage: Eukaryota > Metazoa > Arthropoda > Insecta > Lepidoptera > Erebidae > Parascotia > Parascotia fuliginaria. Next base: position 7,318,222 of record OY720174.1, on the reverse strand, counting down.
TATTTATGAATAATAAATTATTTTAAATATCAAATATAAAACGCAGTATCCATAGATTTCAGTTTAAAGACGCCAATTACATGTAATTCGTGAAGCTGTATGCTGGTATGCATAAATGTTGGTTTACAACCTAAATAATATATTTTAATTAGTTGGTTTCGCAACGATAAGATCTTATTATGAAATGATATCGTGTAAATAGTATGGTAATAATTGCAATTAAAACAGTAAGAAATGACCTATTCAAAAGTTTACGGTTGATCGAGTGCTATGGGAAGACGGCAGACATGATGCTTCATTAATTTATCGATTGTAATGTTATAATAACTTGCAATGGAGTCCCATTATCGTTCGGCGCGCGTCATGCTCGGCCTTCTAATTATAATGTACTCAAGAATTATTAAATTTTACAATGATTAATTATCTCATCATATTATTAATGTAATCATTAAAGGCCATAACTGCTCTGTTACGTGGGTTGTGTCTAGGTTAAAGATACAATATTCATTTTATTCTTATTTAAATATATTTCAAGTAAGTACACTATTTGTTCTGTTTAACTTATCCTATTCCTACAATATGAATAAACGAAGTGTTTCTTTTGGTAATTCATAGTGGTTGAAATGGTCACCAGTGCTCTTAAAATATATCGTGTCATCGTCCACTAGTAGTGTTTTAGCCAGAGGCGAATTAAATGCCGAGAGCGCTCTAGGCAAACACCTCATCGAGACATGTAATATACATTATTTAGGTACAAGTTTGTTCAAAAACTTCGCGTTCGCGTCTCTTAGTGACCAAGCGCCCCTTGGACACGTGCCTAGTTTGCCTTAGGATACAGATAAGATAATACTATAAGTACTAGAGGATAATCCGCCACTGGTTTTAGCGAAGAAAGCGAAGAGTCGCTATCATCATTTATCATTAATCATCATCAACAATTAACGAAAGAAAGATATTACGTAGAAAGAAATTCGTGTCTACAACACAAAAATACTTACCGATTCTAATATTTTTATAATTTAACATGCATAGATAATAGTTACCATATACGAAAACCGGAATCTTGTTATATGTTTGTAGGTAGAGAAAATAATATAATTAAGTACCAAATATACCTAGATATTTGGTATCATCGACACATAAATAGAATCGTCCGATAAGCCAAATAAGTAGGAAACCAGTTTGTTTCCTAATCGTACATAATAAAGGAAACATTTGGGTTTGGATTTTGTAAGTACGCACGAGGAAGTTCAAGGTTATTTGAATACCAATTTATTTGTCATTCACACCAAAGAAATTTTGTGGAAGTCATCGATTAGCGCTGGGCAATAAAAATACACTTTATTATTCACATACATACACACTTTGTAACACGATTTTCGCTATCTAGCTTTACAGTCGTGTCTGGTCATGTCACTTTTAACAGCCATCGAGTCAATATTACCGTCTTTTGCGTCTAACATGATGCAGTTGTCATTTATAAGATACACATAAAACTACACCATTACGACGCAAAACCGATTAATTCCAAAGTAAAAATCTCTACAAAGCAAGGGTTCTGCTTTGTGTAATGTAATTAATTACCTACCTATTTTGTACCTACCTATGAGTAAATCCATACATTTTAATCTAGTAACCATGAAGTTTTGCTAAGACATACTGACCTACGCAGCTACGGTGAAAGAAATCAGCCGCAGAAGGGGCTCTTGCTCTGCAGCGTGAGAATAATGGGCTGGTAAGAAAGTTGACTTCATATCTTTCTTTGATAATAGATGATTTACATTTTAAAAATCAAAGAAAACATTCTAGGCAAAAGAAAATACGTTAATAAATATAAAAGAAACGCATTGATTTACCTTGACTTTTACCCGAGTGGCAACAAGCGTGTGACGGTACACAATATAGGTATACACTACCTATACCTATGAGTATTAAATTCCACAAAGACATTTTCTTTTGAAATATTATACAAATCATTTGACATTTTATCTAACAACGTTAGTATCTCTATAAATATAACAAACAGTACTTTAGGCTTTAAGAAATATTTCAGTTAGAATTCAGCAGCCAGACTAGAGTAGAGATACTAGCAGAAGACTAAGATATGAAAAGATAAGTGGATGACAACGCAAGGGACGATACTCCTGGCCATGCAGTTTACAATCAGCCAAATGTTTTTGTAGCTTTTGAACCTTTGGTCATTATGCTTTTGGACCATATAAAATTCAGGCTTACTTTCTTAATATTTATACGTCGATCGGCAAGAATTTACTAAAACAAAACTTACAGTACAAAATTGGGTTTTCTTAATATTGTAAAAATTTAGCCAAACACCTATAGTAGGTATAGGTATAAAGAAATAATTTATCGTGAGAATCATTATATGAATGTAACATAATTACATTATCACTCAGGTAGTTGTTGATTTACCTGCTCATTTATTTTTGTACTTACACATAAGGTAGGTACTACGGGTGTACATTGACTTCGATGACAGTTCCAAATAGAAACTAAGTGTTAAAATTCACACCTATTTGCATTCGCATTATATACAACGGTCACTATTTAATTAACAGTAACATACTTTCAAAGTCATTTAGAGGACGATGGAGCGGGCAGATGTCTCCATGCGAAATTGTGTTCGAATCGAGCAAATCCATAATGCGGTGCACTGAAATGGCGATGGACAGACCAGGCCACATAGCTCGTGGAATTCTACGAGATACGTTTGAAACTTTTCTTCTTCTACGGTCATCAACCAATCGATGCAAGAGCAGAAAATTTAGAGTGGAATCCAATAAATGCAGCATGGGCGGGTTCACTATCAGCTACTGCCGTGCTACCAGATATATGTAGGTGCGACAAAAGAATGAGGACGGGTCAAGGTCTGCCAAAGTGGCGATGATTTGGGTAGACCTATGTTCCGCATTAGTTTTTTTGGCTAAAAGACGACAACCAAAATTTCCGAAATTTTAAAGTTTCTAATACTGGTTGTATTAGAAACTTATATATACTATAACTTTGTTTGGGGCGAATTTTACCTATTTTGTCTAGTTTGTTGTGTTCAGAATATAAATTTAGTTTTGATAAAAGAACATAAGTATTTTTGAATTACTTAATGTTTTCATATTATTTAGACTTGTTACGTGTACGTGAACTTACTTGAAGAGCCATGTAGCCAAATGTAGGCTACATTCTTCTATTTATTGATTAAAGTTACTACAAAGATATAGAAAAATGCGATCAAAATCTAATATTCAACACTAAAATTTGACTATTATAAAACGAATGTTATAAAATGATTACAAGTTAATAAAACATCCTCGTTCTTAAAGCATGTGTAGTTTATTGATTAAAAGGTGGCTGCCATGTTTGGTGGTGCTAATCAATAATGACGCGGGTGTGCCGTTCTGTTGAAATATAACTCATACACTTTTTTAATGTAGGCGCCTACAAGCTACATACATATTGTTAGGAATATATTATATTTTATAACCATTTAATATTCACAGAATTTGATTATACTTAATTATTTATGCTTTGGTATTTATTATTTTCTATCAATCGCGCTGTTTTAAATCCTTGTTGACTACCTTTTAATTTAATTTTAATGTGACTATAATAAGTATTAATATAATAATCTTGAAAAGTTTTAATATTTGCCTACCTAATATTACCTATTAATTTTAAGTCTACGAAGCTAGCGTTTTACCTTGTCGAGAATCTCCTACTATTATCATATCATCATACCAACACAATTTCTAAATCACATTATTCAAGATTTTGATCGACGTACTTAGCTACCTTACCTGACAAATAAGTAATAGGTAGACAACAACAATTTCAGTATAATTTATAATGTCCAAATACTTACAATTCTACAATAAACATTAATACCTATATAAGTATTGTCGTACGTGCTAAATATTCAGTTGCATGACTAATCACCGTGCGTGAAGTGTAACGACCACTCTGTTGAAAACAACTAACGAACTAATTTTAGGCCATGTTTCTTACGCCATACAAATCATTCTAGGGCAATTTTAGTCGCTTCGTCACTCATCTAGTAACGGTATTTGCGTGATGAATACATGTATACTTAGTTGCTAAAATTGCCTTCAACAATATCTACGAAAATGATGCCAAAGAGTCTTTGATAGTGTCCGGCCTCGGCAAATTAATGTCTGTCACATAACATTCTGTTTTCAAAACACTGGCGACATAAATATATAAAGCGGCTTTTATTTTTAATCTGTGTTTTTCTCTAACTTCTAAATTTGAGTTTATTCGTAGATATTTAAATGTTTTAATACTTTTAATTTTAATGGTAATTATGCAGTAAGTACTTATGCACGATTGATAAAGATAATGCATGATATTGTATTATTAAAAAAAACTAATCAATATAAGACATTGTTGTGATAGTTAATAAAAACTAATATGATTGAGATAGATGGCTCATGAGTCATGACTGCCTGCTACGTCTGCATGATACCTATCTAGAAAGTAGAGAGCATTATCTAGCCTCTTCAAGCTCTTTGATAAATCAAATTTGTTATACCTATTTGGAGATCTACCAATGAAAACAGATAACGCTTGGTTACGTACTTTCGCATTCCTAATAACACTCCCTCAGTTGAAAATACGAGTGTATGATCTGTGGAAATACGACATGTTTTATTTTGGCAATCTTCATCGTGTTGAATAAAAATAAGGTCAAAAATAGCAATTGGTTATTCTCTTTAGCGCTACATTTTTAATCTCTGGATATATTATTAGTACAAATTTTCTATTGTTTAATAATAAAGCGTATCATTACCGTATGAGAGAAAACTCTTGGATACGAGAACTAGAGGTGCCAATTTCTGAGGGTGCGTATCCCGTAGATATGACTGAATCATCGACTGCATTGATGATGATAGCGCATATTATTATCTGCATAGTTGGGTGATTATAATAATAATTTTGTTATAACCTAACTTATGATATAAATTAAATAAAACTTGATGATGTACGATAAATGGCAAAAATCTGACATGTTTTCTGTCGCTATTTTTAAACAGAAATCGCTAGTACCTAGTCGCCATTTTTTAATTTAGATAGGACGCGTTTGTAACCGACTTCTTAAAAAAGGAGGTTATGAATTCGAGTCGTATTTAAATGATTCTTTATTTGCAAGGTAGGTCATGTTTTAGACGTTGTCCCATATAATATTGATGGCAATTGGTTTGGTTTTAAAATAAAATAACAGAAACAAAATATACGTAGATGATGTTTTGGTTTGTTCAAGTTATGTTGAGAAATTTCACTTTTAGTTTTTGTTTAAGTTTGTACATATAGGTATAGTTTTGAAGTTGTTTTTTTTTTCAAAAGATAATAATTATTAAAATATAGAATTTAGGTAGCAAACAAGTTGAGGTTAATAATTACAGACTACAAACATGTATTGCAGAAACACTGCTAAAAACACAAGCAAGCTATTATAATTAGCGAGCGATTAGGAAAAGGTAAAGCAAGCGGACCAAGATGGTACCTTATTAGGTTTACAGCAGAGATATAAATTTACCAGATATTTCTTTCCGCTAATGTGACTCAGGTACAAAAACAAACTAATTTAAAACGGTATAATGCTAATTTAGGTACACGGATGCAAAAAGCAATTATGTGAAGTAATATGTTTTATGATTTGCAAAGTTTCCGAACTACTTTGTTGGGATTAGTTCAAGAGCATGTTGAGAATTTATTTTAATACCACTAGCAACCCATCCTTGCTACACATGAGGGTTCAAATATGTATTTACAACATTATTTGAAATCTTTGATTTTTTCGGCTTTTGTCTGCAATAATAAAACCTAATAATATAAACTTTTTGAAAAACTCTGATCTAGAAGTTAGCAGAAAAACAGACATAAGAGAATTGCGACTTTTGCTTTAGATTATTTAAAGATAGAGATTATAGAATATATATTATATTACACATGTTCATGTTGAAAATAATGGCTGTAATGAAGTATAATTATGGTAATCTACCACGTAAGTAATATTCAACTTTCCTCTCAAAGGAAACTATTAAAATTACTCGTATGTGTAATCATCTAATCACATCTTACCCGCTGGTAATACACATTATTATACTATGTTTAAAGTTTTAAACCAGCGCTTTACATAAAGTAATAAAGAATGAAACACTAGTTTTAGCAAAATGGCATCAGTCAAAGTAGATGAGTGTAATAAGTATTTTGATTGATGTTTGCTGTGTGTATTATTTTATTTTATAACTAGAGTATTTTGGTAACAATGAGAAATGGCTGCATACAGATTCTTAAATAAAGAAATTAGTTTTAATCTACAAGAAATTGCAGTTGTCATTTTTAAAGTTGACCTTATACTTTTATAGGTAGATATGAGTTTAGAAAATAATTTTAATCAAAGGAGGCAGCAATCTTTAAACTTAAATCTGCTTTAACAATATCCATATTTTTAAAGATTACGTGTTGACCACGTCAATAAGTCTGTCCTTTCTGTACTTTAATTATAAATAAAAATAAAAATAAATTAAAATCAACATTGCTATTTACACAATTCAACTTTTCCTAAACAAATCTTATGTCATCTCAGTTTTCTTCACAAGTAAGATAAGGACGGCAACAATCTTGTTATGCAAAATAAGCGTCATGATGAGGTTTAATGATTATGTAAAAAAATCATTCATCGATTAATTTTGAGGTCGTAATAAAAGTAATATGAGTGACGAATTTTGGATTTTAAAAATAATAAAATGCTGCAGGGCTAAGGTCTTTACTCATTACAGATAGCATTGAACACCACGCTTGCTTAAGGCGAATTGGAATTTTAGACTTATACCTATTTCTTATTAACCGGTTCAAAATTCCCCTTTTTCATTGGTTCTCCACCAGCTTTATCAGATCTGCTCTGTCTGCTGGTTGCCAAAGTAAATTTGGGTAAGGTATCTTTATTTTACGGTGGTGGCGGTAAGTTCCGTGCTCGTGGAGTGACTGGAGAGGCGCCAAGGCATCCTCACGTTCCGGCTGACGCAGGTACCTACTCAACGGTCATGGGTGCTTCGGCACGTACCTGTGTCTGATAGGCTGGGAGCAGACGTCCGACTGCCATCATTGCGGGGCCTGCCCGCGCGACTAAGAGAGTGCCCGTGGAGTGTCCGGCGTGGGCGGACCAGCGCCGTAACCTTCTTGCGGCGCTTGCGACGGCTTAACTCTCGCTGCCGGCTGTGGTTCAGTCCATGGTTCGCAGCAAGAGGGCTTGGGAAGTTGTCGCCTCCTTCTGCGAAGAGGTGATGCTAGCGATTGGGTAATCGCCGTCCAAACAGCACAGGCCCAAGATGGCGGCGCACATGTTCCGCGCGTGCCTCTAGATGGAGAAAGGTAAGCTAGACTCCCCATCCATCAAATTTCGTATAGGTTTATGTGAAGGGTTTTTCAATATAAGGATTCATTTTGATATTAAAAAAAAAACGTAGATTTTTTAAGAGAAATCAATGGATGTTTATTTCATTGTAAAGAGAAAGGTATGCGATTAACAATTAAAAACGATATCAGGTAAGTGGCCGCCACGGCTATGCTTGCAGAACCTGATCCTTTTCATGAAAATTTCCATGACCGATTCGCACATTTGCGGCTGTATGTCCGCGATAACTTCACAGATTCCATCTTTAATGTCTTGAATCGATTGTGGAGCATTGGCATATACCTTATCTTTCACGTTGCCTCAAAGAAAAAAGTCGAAAGGTTTAAATCATAAGATCTCGGTAGCCAATTGTGATCATTGTGATCAAGTTCAGTAAATTTTAACTTGAAGACAAAGACAAACCTGGCAAACGAATGTTAATAAATACCTCACATTAAATTATTTTACTACGGTAGGTAAAATAATTTTATGGATGGCCACAGCCGTTTAGGTATGTGTTTTTTATGATAAAACAAAATTGAGTTAGTTAACAGGTGGAAGCAAGCAGAATTCTAAATTACATAGATTTATTACCTCAAAAATGGTAAAGATAAACACAATTTGAAGTTATGGCTATGGCTTTGCATTGCCTCTTAAAAAATAAAGTAAGAAGGTAACTTAATGGACTTGTTCCTCGAATAAAAATAAAGTGAGTTATAAATTATTGGGTATTTAAAAAATATAGTTTATTTTATTTTCCGTGAAACGTTACAAATTGTACAAAATTCTTAACATTTTTAGAGTTATTTTTATTCCAAAAAAGAGTAAACAAAGATATGATATGCGCTTTTAGATCATAAAGGAAAATTTAAGATGGTTTGATTACAAATAGTTATTTTTAAAAATAGAATGTCAGTCTCCGGCCACATTAAAACAAACGTGTTTTGTTAGGCTCAATTATACAGATCGTATTTCAGAATACTAAAAGATTAAAACAAATCTTAGTCGGTAGGTAGGTAGGTATCTGATAAAGAGCAGCATCTCAAAAATTGTTTAGCTAGCAGTTAAATTGATTCGGAACAGGATTATACAATTTAACATATGAAAATTATATAAAGTAAGTTAGTTTTTGTAGCAATGTTTATTAAGGTTACTTCTAAACACACATAATTTGTTTACAACCTATTATGGAGTCTGATGTAAATATACATAATAGATTGGTATGTGTTATTTTGCATGCTAGGTACTTATAATGATTTTTCTAATCCTATTATCCATTAATTGCCCGTCTGGGAACCAGCTGCTAATTTGATTGACTCTTTCTTCTTCTTATTTATTTTGACGTTCTTATGGTACGAGTACCTATGTATCCAATATCTAAATAAACACAACTTTGAGTTTGACTTTACAACCGTGCCGTTTAATTTTATTTATTTTAATATTTTTGCACAAAGTTATGTGTAGGTAAGGTAAGTAGGTAGGTACTTAAGTAGATCTTAAAATTTACTATTTGTTAAGAATTCTAAAAAGTAGCAAAATATTTAAAATTATAAGTATCTATTAGATTTCCTGATATGTATCATTCCAGTTTATTAAAATTAATTTACCTAGGTATACATACCTATCTACTTTTGAGTTTGCGCACCTTCAATCAGGAAACGAAAAATAAAAAAACGTAGGTTCGGATATAGTAATTGAATCTTGATCTCTTAAAATAAGGTTAGCATTGCCATTGCTTATTAATAATTTTTGTACCTTGTCTTATCTACATTGTCATTTTGTGTTGAGTCTAACACGGTTCGCATTATTTCAGTATGGTGCGATAACGATAAGGTATTATAGCGCCATCTATCCGCTCTTCAGAAAAATAAGATTAAATTGACCATAAAGTACAGTAAGTAGTTACTTTTTTTATTATTGACTACAGTCACGCAATAACACTACCTTAAAATAATATAAGGAATAAGTTCTTATGTTAAAAAAATAAAAAGTAGTTTACGGATAGCTTTTATTAATTAGTTTGGTACTTAAGTAATTAAGTTTGAAAAAAATGCGACACGTAAAGTATTCGAGAATAAAATAATAATATGCAAATATTAAATAATAGTGTTGTTACTAAGCGCTAGTATTAGTTGATATTACGCCACGCGTTTCTATTCCATGTTCCGTTCTACTGTTGTGTTGTGTGTGTCACGACTTCGAACGAACTCTAGTGCTCAGTCAAGAACGTTCGTTAACCGCGCGCGTTACACAGAACATGTACTAGTGCCCCATCTAGCGGTCAATGTCGGCATGACGTAGTTAAACGACGACGAGTTCCAGTGTGTTGTAATAGATGGCGCTGATAGTAAACACAAAAAATGGTTAAATGTAGTTTTTGTCATAAAAAAATAGTAGGTCGGTGTATAGGAATGCAATAAATTATAGCTATTTTGTATTATTATATTTTATCCGTTAAAAATGACAAATGATGTTATTGTAGTTCTTGAGGCTGGACGATTATTTTGAAGTTTTTTTAATATAGCACGCAGGGAGCGGTTCTCGGTCCTTTATTAGCTAACGTCTAAATGTAGGTACGTATACATTTTATAAGACTTAATAATAACATTGTAGTGTATTATTAAGTAGTACCTAAGTGTACATCATTTAGTTATTATTTAATACTTCAATAAACTCTCACTAATATTAGTTCCTCTACCACTCAAAGTTTGCTAGGTTAGAGAACACAGCTCTGAGTTAAGCTTGGCTTTGTACATAAATTATATCTGTATCTTCTTTCTTAAGTATTTTTTTGTGTGTGTGCAATAAATAATAATAAATAAATAATAAATACTTATATACCTACCTAAACATAACAATCAGTTAAAATTGCTTCTACGTACCTACAAATTCGTGTGACCTCATTACTTAACCAGCGCAGATCACCAATTTTGTGTTCGGTAGTTTCACAATAATTTTCACCTATCACATTGGTGTTGCAGTCAATCTGCCGTAAGTAAAACAATTAATACATGTAAAGTTTATGCAAAAAGGTTGCATCTGTGAGTTTGCGAAAGTTTGCCGTGATTCGGCACACCTGTCACCGCAGAATCTAAGCGATCGCGATCGTACAATATACTTGCGTTTAAGTGAAACTCTAAACAAACGAGAACAATAAAAAACGCGCAATAAGTTTGCAAAATAGTTCCACGCGAATAAAGTGTAACAGGCAGTTAGCAACGTTTGAAAGTGATCTCATCCTTCACCGGCCATTACTCATTAGTGGTCGGTAGTTATGATATTGGCTGTTGTTCACACCGATGTAGAACGAAGATAGATGACTAAAACGCCATACATTTTGAATATTTGATTTTGGAATTCCGTTCTGGCTTCGAAATAGCGACATTCACACAGAGTCAAGGAAAATTGTAATAATTTTGACATCATAAATAAATAAAAAAATGTCTATATAAAAATACTTTTAGGTAGATATAGGTAGATACTTATTATTGTTATTATTGTCATTAACACCTTTATTTTACAATAATCATTATCTACTATTTTCTTCGTTCAATAGGTGTGTCAAGGCTTGTTGCCTATAAACAGCTTTTTAATAGTAGTAAGTAAGTATTTCATTAATCAATCATTATAATGAATTTAACAATCATAAAAATTAGTAGATACATAAATCATAGACACTTTAAACAGGACAAAACAATAGATCCGATATGTGGGTAAATTTGTAGAAAATTGGTCACATTAAAAAAATACAAAGTGAGTTTGATACTATTCAAAGAGCTTCATATTTAAGAGGTGAGGTTACTTACTGTTGTACATTAAAACATACATAAATATACATTAAATTAGGGTATTTCAGGTGATGTCACTCCTGGTGTAAATGCATCCTATTAATATCCATTTTTGTTCATTAGACTTTGTCATTCAATCAGTTTTATTCTAAAATAAAGTTCATTTTGAACAAATACACACTACAATGATCATTATTTTTAGTATTAAAAGGCATGATATCTCAAGGCTCGAAGTGCTCTGATCCATTAAGATCGGTTCAGTCATAGCATAAAAAGGGTTTGTTCCGTCTGTATGTACGAAGCTTTTTCACAATGTAAGAATACTACATCCGAATCGCTTAGTTGTCGTCTCGCTAGCAAGACATCGGGTACACGCGATTTCCGCTTTCTGTAACTATACGTCGTATGCTATTCATATAAATAAGTACCTAATACAAATAAATATACTTAAATATAATTCGGAATCCCATGATCACCAATCACGCTACCGTTCAGGAACATAGAAAATGTGCTTACCTAAATTCAAAGAAGTATTACGAAAAGCAACATTTTTTTTAAATCGTCTTGTTTGATTTTTTTAAAATTAAATTACACAAGTCAATGTGTCAGTCTTTGAAACAGCATTATGAGGTACATGTGGGAACCAAGATGATTTGATGATACACTGCATTATCCACAGTCATTTAAGATGATATTAAGACAATCTTCGCTGTGCTTTGATGAGATTTTAAGATTTTATCTTAAACCCGGTACATCATATAAAACACTTTGTAGGCTTAGTTGAACTCATTCTGCTTCTAATAGAGCACGATAACTACACCAAACATTTATTAACATAATACCTTAAGGCTCGAGCAGTTCCTACTAGTACACAGCACTTTGACTCAATAGGATCTTTCGTGGTAGGTACCTGCGTTTGGTCATCCTCTAAGCTTTTCGGCATCATATAGCTACGAATATTATATCCAGTATTGCCTTTGTAGAATGTGCCTGCAGTGCAACATAAAAGAGTTACTTAAACAAAGAGTTTTAAGTATTTAAAGCTATTAAAACTGGCCGTTTCGTCGTGTAATGAAGCCTTTAAACGAATATACCGTTTTTTTTTTAATTTCAGGCTGCACGACATTGTATGTACGGAAGATAAGGTCAGTTGACAATAGAGGGCGGGACTGCCGACTATTGTTCGTCCGCGCCTTCGGTTGGTGGCCCATGATTACGATAAACAATGAGTGAGTCAATTAATCACATCTGGTGATTATACTAAGGTAATTTGTATGTGAGGTAGGGCAGGACAATTTTTGTTAGGACACTACTGGTACAAATTAAAGTGGCCTGGTAGTACATCTACACTACAGACAATTTTGTATTCATAAAAATGTTGTATTTCTCCAGTTCATTGGTTTCCAGTGCTGCTTACGAGAAGACAGTATCGACACGATAATAGATCGTGCCACCCGCATATACAAACGGCATTAATAATAGATACTCAGCGCAAATTTATTGTATTTTTGCAATTTCATTAATAATAGTGATTGTTTCAATACAATATCGAAAATTGAAGGTCTTGTGTTTTTCTACATTTCTGCTGTATTGAATGCAGGACACTGCAATTGGTTTAGATGTTTTTATTAAATAAAAACTTTAATTTTTGCACTAGTTATGGTCAGTTTTGACTGGCCTGGTGGTCTAGTGGTTAGTGACCCTGACTGCTAAGCCGGAGGTCGTGGATTCGATTCCCACCCAGGACAAATCTTTGTGTGATGAGCATGAATGTTTGTTCTGTGTCTGGGTGTAATTTATCTATAATATATATGTATTTACAATAAAAAAAAATGTATATAAGTAGTATATCAGTTGTTTAGTACCCATAACATAAGCAAATATAATTGCTTAATTTGGGGCTAGATGGCTTTGTGTGAATGTGGTAGAATATTAAAAAAAAATATTATTAAAAGTGTGTTTACATCTTAATTTCATGCTTAACACAAGCGAAAAAAAAACATCCTGGTTTAAAGCTATAATAAATTGAGAGGAGAACTTCTACATAACTCACTAATAATTTTCGTAACAACAGTCGCGATTATAATGTTTTTCAATACCACGAACCTTCTAGCAAATTCAAATACTGAATTTAAAAAAAAAACGTCAAACGTTATGGTCAAATATTGCTAACATAATATAAAAATTCATTCCTATTCTTATTCTACAAGATATGTCCATCACTGGTGCAATTACCTTAGGTATAATTATGTAGGACATCTAGGACCAATCTCGATGCAGTTTATTGGTATACGATACCAATTGATGTTCAACCATATATCGTACATCATTATGGGATGTGGCAGTTACTTCATTAAATAGTCCATAAACGACCTCCCGCGTTTTGAAAATAACGCACCCATTATATAAGCCTAGTTAAACAAACATTCTTACAAATCGTCGACAGCAATAATTCTCTTCGCCATCTTCCTTAGAACAAGATGCAATTATCTTTCAATTTAAATAAATGGGATACAGCAATTTCAGAATGCAATTGGAAAGTAATATCTGAGTACAGATGCCTAGTTTAAATAAGAGGGCGTTTGGCGGCTAACCGCGACACTTTCTATTGCGATTTCACTGCAATTTTGCGTTTTGTGGCCGGCTTATACATATCTACTCAAGTACAGCAATTTTATTTCATTCTACAAAGAAATTAAACTATTGTGATGTGATGTAATTATATTATTGTAGACAAATTATAACTTAGATACTTAGAGCATTAAACCAGATATGACAATTATAATTTAAAAAAATTGTAAATTGTATTTATAGTAAGATTCTACTTAGAAATTTTGTTTGGTGAAAACAGTAATTTCAGCAACTCTGCCAGTTATTTTCTTGGGTGAAGCAGATTCGTAATTACTTATTATTGGTAAATATTGAATATTTTATGATGTTTTAGGCCTTGTGCTTGTCCCGCAAGTAAATGTAGTTCACATGTAGCAAAATGGTGACATAATATATTTGACAGTTAAAGGTGTCGTTGAAAATCAACTTTAGATGTGACTTTAGATCGCGGCGTCGCATGATGTAATAAGAACACTCCCTTCTATTAGGGTTAATTAAATATAAGTAGTTAATTATTTAAACAATTCCAGTATGTTTACAGTCCTACTGCAGGGCAAAGGCCTCATCTCATATAGAGAAGGCATGAGCATTAATCACCACGCTTGCTCAAGGCAGATTGGCAATTTCAGAGTTTTAAGTCCAGGTTTCCTCACGATGTTTTCCTTTACCGTCAGTCAAAAATGTCCAAGATAAACGTAGAAAGTACAAATGTTTGAAAAATCACATTGGTTCTTGCCCGGATTCGAACCCACTACTTCCTCGTGTTTACGAAGCGGATGCCTTATCCACTAGGCCATTTCGACTATATAATTATCTACATAGGCCATACTGCCCCGCATGATGCAGCGTGGAGTGCGTGTTATTTCGTTGCTTGTAAGTATAGAAAACACGCACGGTCCAACACACCGAAAATGCATCCACGCGCGTTCATGCAGATCACGCGCCTACATGCGGCGAAAAACGCACTCACGTGCGTGAGTGCGGGGCGACACACAAGATATGGCACACTGAGTTCCGCAGTGCCGTGCGAGGTTTTGGAAGAACTTGACGTATGTTTAAAAATGGATCTCAATTTCGATCAGTTAGTATAACTGCAGCATTCTGAATGAGTTCCACACTAATAAACAATTGAATATCAAAGCTGACGCGAAGCTCTGCACTGCATTATCACCACAGCTTATGCTTTGAATGAAATGCGTGAGTGAATACACGCAACTACGCGCGTGAGTGCGTGAAAAACTCGCACGATATTGCAGATCTGCACTCCCGCAAGTACGCGCGTAGGTGCGTCGACATGCAACATGGAGCGTGGCAGTGTGTGATCCGCCTTATTACTAAGTAGGTACTTCTTAATATCGTTTCTATAGAATATTATTTTAATTTTTGTTTCTTTTGTCTTATTTATTTGTATTCTTTAACTAG
Organism: Parascotia fuliginaria; assembly: GCA_963082885.1. Taxonomy (NCBI): domain Eukaryota; kingdom Metazoa; phylum Arthropoda; class Insecta; order Lepidoptera; family Erebidae; genus Parascotia; species Parascotia fuliginaria. The sequence goes on along the minus strand of OY720174.1, from coordinate 7,302,976 downwards.
TCTTTATTTGGGTTGACGTATCCTTGTTCCTTGTTGTATTGATACCGACGAAATTATCTTGTTCACTTACCTTTTCTAGCTTTTCTGGATTCTTTAAAGATAATAATGATGGGGCTTACCTGTAACAAAACATTCAGTAATAAGTAACTTTTATTTATTTAAAATTTGTAACTTTAGATTTACTAAAAAATTGAAAATTTATTAAAGTATTTTCAGAAGAGGTTTGTGTACGTACCTACTTACTTCAAAACATGATACACAAAGAGGTTTACAGTAGCTACCTACGAGCTCTCCTTAAGTCAACGATAATTACTACCGACCATAAGTTAAGTCAAATCCCCGTGATATTGGTAATCCCTAAGTTTCTTATGCACAGTAGGTATAAACTTCGTCCTATAGTTTTGTATGACTAATTGTTTATGGCTTTAAAATATAAACATATTCACACAACTTATAACAAATCATTACTACAAAATGTTACTTGTCAGCTGCAATAGAGAATTACCTGCTGATTAGTGCTGATGACATTTCCTTCTAAGCTTTTATTTAATGTAGTAAGTACCTAATCTTCTAACACAAAACTTGTATGTAAAAATTTCGTAAACTGCAGGTATATCATTTTACAAACTTTTAAAAACATGGGTTATTCCCAAAATTCCCACTTGTCTCTCACTTCATCAACACAGAAAGTAACACTACGTAGCAAAATTAATGCCGTGCACAACAATAGGTCCCCTAGCGTAACTGCGAAGTAGATGTATATAGCTCAGCGAATCTCTAAGGGATTATATCACTAGAATTGATTCTGTAGAATAGAAGTAAATAGTGCCGTTGGGATCGCCATTGTGGCCAGCTCACAATGCTTCGAGCTATCAAGGACTTTTGCTCCCTTTTGCATTGTTTGTGAGAGATAAATTTACGGTCATGCTGAGTAGTCTAGAGCATCAAAGGTGTTGAGTTCAAAGTTCGACAAGAGTTTTCATGCGATATTTTTGCCACTTTCAGTTCATAAAAGATAATGTGTGCGAGAGTAGATAATATAAGCGGCTTGTATGCTACTATTTTGATGCAGTAATAGTAGAGTTGCTAGAAAAGCGTTTGTGTGAAGGCAAATAACAACTAAGTACACACAACGCCTTCTAGATCCAAAGTTAGCTTATATTACATATTATTATATAGCTTGTGATATGGGTTCTAGGGTGCGGATCATCATCATCATGACATCGAAAAGATCCACTGCTGGACATAGGCCTTACCCAATTTTTGCCACCGCGGCCGGTCCTTCGCCGTCCTCATCCATCGGTTGTCCGTCACCCTTATAAGGTCGTTGGTCCACCTTGTGAGAGGTCTGCCTACGCTGCGTCTTCCAATTCGTGGTTTTCACTCTAGAAACTTTCTGTCCCAACGGCCGTCAGTTCTGCGAGCTATGTGTCCTGCCCATTGCCACTTTAGAGAAGCAACTCTGCGAGGTTTGCGGTATTCTTCGTTTCTTAAACGATCGCTCAGGGAGACGCCTAACAGCACACCCGAACGCTGCCCAGCCGAGTTGGATTCGACGAGTGACCCCTTTCTCGAAATCGGACTTACTTAATCGGTCAATTTGTCCCAGGTATATATATTCGTCAACAAATTCGAGCATCGAGCCTACGACCGTAATAGGAGTGGGTGTAACATGGACATTGGTCATGACTTTAGTCTGGTCCATGTTTATTTTTAGGTCCACTTGAGCATTGCACTGAGGTCCTCCACGATCTCAGCCATGACCACGAAAAATGCGGATATACATACTTAAATACTTTTTTTTTTGATAAATAAATATATATTGTACATACAAACATCACACTATTTAAAATTGAATATGTGCTGATTATTTTTGTCCTTTTTTTTATATATATATATATATATATTAGCCTACCAAAGTGACTCCACCCCGCCTGATGGTAAGCAGTCAGTGGAATCCAGAAGTGGTGGCCACCATACCAAAAGCTATCGTCTTAAACTGCTGGTATGGTGGCCTCCACTATGGCGGCTGGGAATGGAGTTAGAGGAAGGGAATGAGGGAGGTGAGGAAAAAGAAAAGGGGGAAATTGGGCCTCCGGCACTCTCACTCACCGAACGAAACGCAGTAGTAAGGATACTACTACTCTTAAGTCGATCTTCTATGAGAGGGTAGTACTTTCCCGGACGATCCGGCCCATTCATGCTGAAACCAGCGTGGATCTACTACCGTCAAAACCTACTACTACCGTCCTTTGGAAGTATTGACGTTTTAGACTTGAATTTGATTAGTCTGCATTGGATACAGTCAGTCAATCAATATGAAATGATTGATTGATGCAGCTATTTTATATCATTTGATCGATCGGCAGTAGTTCGTTAGACCTATCATATAATTTCAAATTATATTAACATATTTAAATCTGTTTCATCTCTCGTCGTCTAAGTAGTAAACTGTGAACTGGAAAATTTCTTGCTCGATTTGAGCTACTCGAGATATGAAATGGCTTATAGTAAAAGTTTTGATAGTTTATAAAACGAATAAAGTTTAATTCTTTAAAGTATGAATTCACTGTAAAATTTTAAATTGTCTAAGTGTCGCTAGAGGCGCTTGTTTAAAAAGTTTGAGAAGAAACGAAGTTAAAAATATTTTATTTTGCAAATATGAGTAGGTTCAATACATGGATGATAGACAAAGGTAAACAAAAGGAACAAAATCCTGAGTAATCAGAAAATAAAAAAGATGTAGTACAAAGACCAAAATAATGCATTTATTTATAACAAAACTAGATTTAGTTTTGTAAACTTTGAAAATTGTACTAGGGGAACAAAAACTGTTTCAAAAATATATAACTGCATTATTATTGGTTGGTGGCTACTTAAAACGCAAAAAGAGAACACAACCTAAAATACGCATTTATAAAAATGAATTTTATGTTCCGTAGGTTATGTTGTTCTTTGTTAATAAGCCAGTGTAAGCTCCACGGGTACTCTAAGCCTTTGATTTGCCAGAAAATGGCATTTCATGCCTACGCCATAAAAGGTATTGTTTTAGTAATATTTAGGGTGTGTATTTGTACTGGCTAATTGTGTGTTCGTAAAGTTGACGTCTCTGGCTTTGTTTCATTGTCTTTTCAAAAACTAAAGTTAGAAATAAAATACCAAAGCTATTTTCAGCTATAACATAATTAAATTAAGATGAAAACTGCCTTACAGACATCTTATCTTGTGCCTTTCCCACAAGTTGTTATCATTTGATATTTTCAAACTAGTTAAAGAAACAGGGCCTCAAGGCATTTTTATTTGTATCGACGAGATTCATGTTAATATTTCTTTTGGTATTACAAGTAGTACAAAGTATAGTGTTTAATTCAATAGACAAAGATCAAAAATGAATATGCTAATAGTCGCCTACTCAACAGGAAGTCAGTCAATTTTACATTACTTACCTATTTTTTATGTGTTAGTGATTGTTACTGCCTACAATAAATATTAACATAAACCCAATATGTGTTCTATGTAGAAACGTTAATTTGTAATTAGGTACTCGTAGGTCTAACTTCTGAAGAGGCATCATACAAAATTGCGATATGACAGATCAGTTGTACTGAAACACAGTGACAGCTCGCTCGGGATCGCAAATTTACGACGAACGCACGCATCTATAATTACATTTATACCTTTTAATTTTCATTAACGTATGTGATTTATAAATAATAAAAATTACTTATAAAATAATGCATTGACAAAGTAAATTTTATATTATTTTTTTATTATATTTTTTCTGTTCCAAATTTATTGTATTCTAATTCTTTCTCATTGTGTTATTTTATTATTTTGATTGTTGATTATTGTTATATGCTGACCATTTATTTATTATTTATTACTATTTTATTACTACTATGGAAATTTTAATCTGAAATAAATGTGTTTTGATTTGATTTGATTTGATTTGAAATAACCTTTATTCTGATATAAATTTTACGTTATAATATTTATTGAGTTGGGAGAAATTAGCATTTGATTGAGCCCGTTTTGACTTAAATTAGTAGGCAAGCACCAATGCGATTTTTCAAATCTTATGTAAGTACTTTCTAAGTTTATCTGAAAATTTCTGACTGACGCTGAAAGATAACATCGTGAGGAAACCTGGACTTCTGAGGAAGTCTGAAATTGCCAATCCGCCTTGAGCAAGCGTGGCGATTAATGCTCATACCTTTTCTGTATGAGAAGAGGCCTTTAGTTGCAGTGAGATAGTAACGGGCCGATATGAATGATGAATGTTAGATTTAAAACTCTGAAATCGACTCTGCAAGGATTTGTCTGTAAACTAGATGTAGGAGATTGATCACCACAAAGCAAGTAAGTAAATGAGATTTTGTAAATGTGTTGTATTAAATGGCAACACTAACAATTGGACTTTCTTTTACATGTATTTAAAAATTACAAAGCATTATCTACTATGGTAAATTAGGCGCTCAAAAACTTTAAATTTTAGAAATAAGTTAAATGGCACTTAATTATTAATGCATTGACAACCGTGGCATGGCGGGTTACTACTAATAAATTCAGTTTCTGTAGGGTTTGTACCTACAACCTACTCACAATTAATAGTATGCTGTAAAGTTATTATCTAATGTCTTCCTCAAGCAAAAATGATGATTCAAAAGTGAATTGTTTACCCATAAAGCGAGTTTAATGAGTATCTTGCATATAAGGTTGAGAAACATTCGAGCAGTATACAATGTACTTTATACCAAAGGTCTTTACCAAACATGCCCTTTAAATTGGTACGACCTCGATCGTGGTGTCCTCGTTACCGCTCGCCTTTTATGGCAACTTAAATGCTATTATGTAGGATTTTTATACTTAAGTATCTTTTTTTTTTTTTTTGTAAAAGGGACTCATACTAGGAAGTGGTTTCTATAAGCGGAGGCTTTCAGAGACTTCCAAATAACAGATATATACAGTATACAGTAGGTATATTCAGACACGAAATAATATATTGTTTAGAGTAGAAACAATTTGTAGAAAAAGCTATAATCTCTTTTTTAAAAATCCTGACTGATTAATGTTATACGCTCTATTTTGACTACAATAGCTTCGTAAGCAAATTCTCACGGTCCTGTTTAGCTAACCAAATTGCATTTGATGTGGTGTTAAAATCGAACTTACTCGATGGAAGTGAAGAAATTATGTGGCAAGAAAATTTAGACTAGAAAAAATATTTTACACAGAAATTAAGTAGTATTAACAACTTAAGCCGCAGTTTTCTGCAAGCATTTTATTTAAAACCTAAAATCAGTATTTAAGCGAAAAGAAATCGTTTTTTTACTGCCGACAGTGGCAGACGAGCTAACAGCCCACGTGTGACGGTAAATGGCAAAAGGAAACGGCACTCTCTCATGTCAGCGGTAACGGAACAAATTTGTACTGAAGAAAGAAAATGTCCTACCAGAACAGTTTTGCCAGTCTCTGTGCACAATGGTTGTACGGATACGTCTTATGCAAACACTTCAAATCGTTTCTCAAATCAGCTGTCCTAACGCGTTTAAACGTTACTTCGGTGGATATGTACCAATTGTTTCAGTAAACGTTTTCGAACGATTCAAATTACGTCAGCTTGCATCTTGAACGACGTCTGCAAGTGGTCCGAGTGCCCTTGAATAAGGATGAGCCATTCAACTCATACGTTATGTATGCGTACTGCAATCGTCCTCCTTGCAACCTATCTAGACTTATTGCGATCTCGATTTACTTATTTTGTAATTTAATTGCTGTTTTTATCTATTTAACTCGTTTGTTGTAATTGATTCTAGAAAGCGAGTTTTTCTAATTCACATAAACATAGTTACGTGATGCTTCTGTTTGTATTTGGAATGGGGTATTTATTTATTATTAATTGGTGTTTAGATCGAATTAAATTAAATGGACATAAATAATATCGTTAGATTTTGATCGGCATTTCTATCAACTATTAAAATGTAAAAACGTAGTTATAGTGACATACCTACAATAGTTACACATAATATGGTCTACCGAAGTTTTTTATAAATATTGATATGTTCTACTATATTGTAGAACATTTTTTAGTTTTATTATTAATACTTTCCGCAGCGCATACGATGACAGACATTTTTTGGCTAATTTTTTTTACACCTTGGGTTGGTTTTAGTAGGGATTTTTTAAGAATCTCTAATTTTTCAACTAATAGCCTACGTTACTCACTGATAATGTAGTTTTATAATGGTAAAAGAATTTTTAAAATCGCTCCAGTAGTTTTTGAGTTTATTCGTTGCATTCAAAAATACAAAAATATAAATCATTCCTCTTTATAATATTAGTGTAGATATATTGTGTGTACGGTGGGGTGGTTCTGACGACTTCTGACATACTGGTTGGTAAAATCCTCGTGGTAAAAATGCTTCGCCTCTCTGTTTGTGCTTAGCAGTAGTATTACCTTTGAACTGAACGTAACTATGAAATTTAGGTTTAAAAAAACTACTCTTTAGGGGACATTATCTGAAGTGATCGCTTGAGTGTCGTGGGTATGATGCCTTTGTCAGATTTATAATATTTATATTAAGAACTTTGTGTGAATTGTTGTAAAGAACTTGATAACGAGTTAGTTACTTAGCAAGCATTGAAAAATGGTCTTGTATTTATTAAAATGTAAGTGAAGGTGAAACAGAAAACTCAATACATACTTAAAGAAAATAAAAATGCATGTAATGCTACGTGTATGTACGTATTGTTCGTGTGACTTTGTTAAAAATCGTTTATTGAAAAATATATATTATGCCGTATTGATAGACCTTATACCGCTATAAATAAAGTACAAAATGGTTAAAAATGGAACTGAATAAAATTGTGTTCTGTTTGTGCATCTTGTGCAATTTTAAACACAGTAGAAGTAATTGCTATTCAGTGGTACGACGTCAAATAGGTCTGCTCAGTTCATTCGCGGGGTTGTGACGAATATTGTTTTTCAATTCGGACAGTTAACGTCATTCTGTCGGTTTTGCAGCTCATCAATGGTGAATTATTTAAAATATTCGCTTTTGGAATATCAACACAGATTTGCGTGTTAAGTAACGTTTTTTGAAAAGAACCGTTTTGACAGTTGCGTGTTGACTCTCTTATTATCTTTAGAGTTAGAATGTTATCATTGAAAATATCAGTGACGGTTTGTATTGTAGTATCTACCGATTTTACTTTATTAAATTTTAATTTGACTGAAATAATGAACATTCTCAAAAGAGGTAATAAGACCTCTATAAAATCTATTAGGAAATATGCTGTACCGATTATTGGGACCAACACTACTTGTGTTACAGAAGTTTTTCAGCTTACAGAAGACTGCCATTAAAGCAACTTTCTAGGCTAAATTATTTATTTATACTTAAGTAAAACTTTTATATTACAATTTACAATATGTCAGTGTTATTGTAATAAACATTAACAATAAAAAATTTATATTTTTAAATTTAACTACTCGCTGGCTTGTATGGATGCTGGCAGCATGGTGCAAGAAGGTGCGCTTGTACACCCTATGTCTAAAAAAAAAAAAATAGAATGCTAAGAATGTTTTATTAAGTTAGTTTTTAAATTGAATGTCTGGGTGTAGGTTACTATCCAAATTTGTTCAGATGCACCCTCCTGAAAGTCAGATCAGATGCAATCCTGGCGGCTTGGCTACTGTCAAGAGCAAAATAAGCAGTTACCTCATTGTATTCCATAAAAACCATATTTTTTGCTCCATCTATTTTCTATATCTACTAATATTATTAAAGGAAAGATTAGATTTTTTGTACCTTCGTTTGTTTGTAATAGTGGACGAACTTAAAATCTATGTATTCAATTTTAAAATTTCTGTCACATTTATATTACAAAGTTTTAATATCCGCAAGTAACATAGGCTATATTTTTGTGGCATACCCATGCGGGCGAAGCCGCTGGCAATAGCTAGTGTATTATAAATCTGTATAAATTTAATAAAATAATTTACAAGAGATAACATAGTCGTGAAAATACGAGCAAATTGTTTTTAGTTTTACTTTTCAAATCAGAATCTAAAAGCCACATACTCCATAAAGAAGTCTAGACAAAGGTTTATTTAGAAAATTGATGCGTGTTTACACACAGAAACAGATGTCAGAAGCTATAGTTCATACGGTTGTTTCTTTTTATATTAGACTTTATGCACACAGAGATATGGGCGGACCTAATGTAATGCACTCTTTACTATGAACAAGTAGATGCAGTTAATGAAGCAGAATGCTATAAAAAACTAAAATATCTACTGAACTAAGAAGTTACATAAACTAATTCCTTTGCAGTGTATCAACAACAGAACCTCTAGGCGAATCCTAGGCGGCAGTAATTCGAGTAGCCTACGAAGCCTTCCAAGTCATTACTGTTTACAACATTAATGTTATACTACCATTAGAAACGTACAAGCAAATGTACACAATATTTACTTAGACATAATAGCGTGTATCCCGTGAAGGTGCGTTAGTATTTCTAGGTTTACGAGTAAGCCGACTGTCTTGCTTCTAATCGAAAATACAAATGTTTATAGTAATTAGAAAATATATACTGTTATAGTTAATACAATTTATATTGCCTTTGATTGTAGTTGAAATATTTTATTACTTCAAATAGACATAGGTAAGATTTATTTAAATGATCTAAGTAACCTATGGACATCTGTCTATTGCCAAGGTAATAAGGTTGAAGTATATGAGTAACCAGAAGTATACCTATAAGTAAATACAGAAGGAAATATGTGATACTTACTTTAATCGTATTACAATATCATATACACATATTATTCAGAAAATTCAGCAAGTAATCAGTAAATTTCACAAAGAATTTAAATAGCTATCGGTTCCATTCATATAAGGCCCTCATCCATTGATCGTTATACAATAGGTAATAAATATCTGTTCAAGAAGTTTTCGGCCCACGCACAAAAGCCGGGTTGTGACCGGGTCGCAGTCTCCCGGAGCGACACGCTGACCCATAAAATGTAACAGTACCGGGTAACATACTCCTGAACATCAATTAATATTACTAATAAGAAAAATTTATGTAATACCTGTAGTTTATGTCTGTAAGCACTGAGACTTTCAGCATAAATGGGCCGAATCGAGCTGTTTCAACTTTCCCATAAATTTTCGAAGTACAGTTATAGTACCTATATATTTGTCTAGGTATCTAGGTATACATAGTTACTTATGCGTTACGTTCAGTAAGGGACAGTAGAATTATGCACTGTTTCTACTAATTTCCGTAGATTTCTTAACGACTTCTGTCACGATGACGTGTAATACATGTATAGCACGCAATAAGTTTTTATTTAAGCCAGATTTGCCAGTAAAGATCTTTACTATTTTCTGAAATAAAAATATTTAGTTTCTAAACGGATGAAACCATTCGAAGGAAATAAAACCAAGTACTTCACGTCGTAAAACAGAAAGCTTTCTAAGATAACTTATTTTAAATAACATACGTCACGTTTTTATTAAAATATATGTGGAGAAAATGTGGAATTGCAGATAGAGTCGTGCACTGCCATCTTATCGATGGCTTAGTCTTGCGCTGCAGAGATAAAATCTATTTCACTATGCAACTTATTCGAGAAAAGCTATCAAGTCTTTACAAAAGTATATTATTATTGTGACGTTGTGCAATATATTGTAGAATGTGAATACTTTTGTAGTTTTCTCTACGAAGGTGTCTTTTATCTTCTATTAGCGACCCGCGGCGGTATCGCACATAAGTGCTAATATGTTTTTAACATGATTACAAATCATTGATGTGCCCGGTATTTCTCTGCTATAATATTAAAATGCATGGGTAATAAAACTTTACGAAGAAATACTCTCAACCATAGTGAAAATAGTAACAAAACTGTTGTGGTTTAGTAGAAATGCGAAAAAACAGACAGATGAAAATAGCATTATTCAAAGTCAAAGTCAAAGTCAAAGCATTTATTTCATTTAGATCATAAAGTATTATGCTTATGAAAAGTCAACATTACATTTTGTCAGCCAATTGACCTACAGCCAGTTCGCTGACGAGGTAGAGCTGTGAGAAGAACTGGCAAGAAACTCACGCCACTCTTTTCAATCGCCAGATAATTACAGTTATTTGAATGAGTTACAATTTAAACACTCAACGCAACCAAAGAACCATACAAAGTAATTATTACAAATTCTATTTGATGTGCTTACTGTCTTGTTTATCTGTAGAAAAATGTTATAACTACAACATAATATTGAATCTTGTTACAATTCCTTACGAAGATCCCCAGTTAAACAATGTATTTTATTTATAGTAAGTCATAACACGACAAGTTTATGTTAAGGCCCATTACATCCGTAGATGCATGACTGCAATAGAAAAACATAATTTTAATCAATAAGCAGGCATGACAGACGCTTGTGCAGACTATTTATATAACTAGAAACCAAGATCAATAGAGTTAGGAGTAGGCACTAAAAGTAAAATGTTCTACTAAACACCTAATCATTCAGTCAATCAACATTTAGTCGATCTCATATAACAAACCCAATTAAATTGCGTAACTTATTTACTCACAAAATAAAGGAATTTTGTAAGATTGTTTGACGAAAATAAAGTGGCAGTACATTTATTTGAAGTAACGAGTACAACGCTGGTAGTACGCGTGTAGCCCGGTTAACTGAAGTAGGGCACGGGAGGCTGTGTCGGCCCAATTCCGCACGGGTCATACCCTGACCTACCGCACGACCCACTTGTGTGTTATGTGCCGGTATCGAGAAGACAGGCAAGTGTTCAAGGATGTATGCCGCACTTGTCTTTTTATTTTAGACGGGTTTTTATACAGTAAGTATTTCAGGATTTTTTTCGGATTTAAGGTTTCGTTTCATCAGATTACACATTTTTTAAAATTTTGTCAGGTCAATACTTCTGGACTAATTTTACTTTAGTTATCAGAAATAGGGATGATTACAAGGTGATTTTTTTTATTATACTTAGTAACTAAATAAAAATTAACAGCCATCACCGCACTTAAGCACTTAATTATTCAAATACGCGACCATTTAATTTTAAAATTAAATTATTTGTGAGGAATACCTTGGGTAGGTATTCCTCACAGGTAATTCAGTTTATTATGTTATTAGGGTCTATAAACTGTGACGTCATAGTTTTGTTATTTAATACAAACCACGATCAAATGCAAAGTTTTGGCAGTTCTTAAAGAGTACCTGTATATACACTTGTCATCATCCCTATTACACAAAATACGATAGAGTAACTTTTTTCGACTTAGTTTTTAGGGTTCCGTACCCAAAGGGTAAAACGAGACCCTATTTCTGCGACTCAACTGTCCGTCTGTCTGTCTGTATGCCTGTATGTCTGTCTGTCTGTCCGTCTGTCCGTTCGTCGGTCTGTCCGTCACCAGGCTGGCAGGCATATAGACAGTTAAAATTTTCCCAGATGATGTATTTTTGTTGCCGCTATAACAATAAATACTAAAATACAAAATAAAATAATAAATATTTAAGCGGGCTCCCATACAACAAACGTGACTTTTCCCTCGTTTTTGCTAGATATTGATAACGGTAACAGGTAGACGGTTGAAATATTTACAGAATATTTAGTAATATGTATTTTCACTTTAAAAATAAATAAATCAAAATACAACAATATTTGAGGATGGCTTCCATACAACAGACATGATTTTTTTACCGTTTTTGTAGATAATGGTACAAAACCCTTCGTGCGCGAGTCCGACTCGCAGTTGGCCCGATTTTCACTATAATGCAACTGATTATCTGAAAGGCTTTTGTTAAAAAAATGTTTGTATTTTTTGTAATGTATTTGCCTTGTAGTATATAACAAGGTTAGACGTAAGGGTTTAAAAAGAGAAATGTTGTTAAGACGCCTAGCACGCAACGCGGAGTCGGTCACGACCACAGCATGTTACGTACTCTAATGGCTACTAAGGACGATGTAGACGAGACTGGGTTTAACTATACATTAAACTACGTTTTCTAAAATCAGCTTGGAAATAACTGTTTCTGAATATCTGATTACTAGTACTGATGAGTAAAATTAATACATGTAACAGATGCAGCATGTTTTAAACGGACTTGATGTGGTCGGTCTGTTGACTGACAGTTTTTAAATACAAGCTAATTTTAACTCTTCGTACTTTTGAGAGCAGGTTAAACTTAAACCACCACAGTCTTTAAGCATTGGAGAAACAGAAAAAAAGAGGACACAATCAATCTGATGGCGTTTAAGAAGGGGAAGAGGGAGAAGAAAAAAAGGAAGAGGACTAAGGAGATAATTGAGGGGCGCAGTAATCTCACTCGCTGAACAAAACGCAAAAGTACGAATACTTCTGCGGTCGATCTGACTCATTCACGAACCAACAACCGTATACTACCATACTGAATGAGCTAAAACATTTTAAAACGAATATCTTAAAATATATAAGTACCCAATTACAAAAGGGCATTATAGGTAATGTCGTTGCATTGTACCGTCGCCGTCGCGTACAAGAGGCTTAACTTCCAATTTGGCTGGAGTTAGCACCATTAGGCTCCAGGTTAGCATTCGTGACTGTTAAACGTAAGTGGCGTTGTATCGTGTGTGCAGATACGGTAGAAAGCAAAGATTGTTGCTGTCTAAACTTGGACAATGGGTTTATATACAGATAATTATAGCAAGAAATTTAGAGCGTGGTGTTAGAATATTCTATTGTTTTTTTTAGTTACTGCACATATTTAAAAATATCATAAGTTAATTTAAAGTAAGCTCTACTCTAGGGAGTACTCTGTACCGGTGTTTTCAATATATTTATAAAACCGCCGAAATAGCGAGATTATTCCCTAGTGCATTGTCGTCTGTTATGGCGAAAGAAGCGGGAGGTTCTTCTCATTAACTATCGTTTACTCTGAATTTCTCACAATTGATATCTAATGATTGCCCAAAAGGTTTAATAGTCTAGTTTAACTTGTAGAAACGATTGTGTTCGCTGTTATAATTATAGCAGTCAGATTTTTAGTATTGACCTGTATTTAGTCGCATCTAGAATTTGTGAGTATAGGAGTTATTGTTCTTAATATACACTAATACTCTTACTAATCAAAATATAGTAACGACGTATCACTATACAATGTTGTGTTCCTATTTTAATGTTTAAAATTGACTAAATAAAACACTTCATAAAACTAAGCTATGGCTGCATGGGCCGGTATCCATGCGGTAATAACCAACTCTAAGGTTTCCTTGTGTTCTTTATGACTTTCTTTTAAGAGTTTTTAACTTATTAAACGGTTACTTTATTCATTCATTAACTGTCCAATTTGAAACAAATTTCTAAAGAAGGGATATTGTTCTCGAACTTTCCTGAATCCTTTAAGACGCGTAATCCAGATTCTTATTGAATAAGTGCTTTCTTTTGTACTTTGGACTCGGAATAAATTGGGATTGTGAAACCTTTTTATGTTCCTTACAATTTACCTACTTATTTTGGTGTAATAGAATGCTTAAACCGAATTGGGTGAAGCAGTTAATTACTCACATTACGGTAATTGTAGCCTACATACTACATATCTGTATATTTATTATGAGATTAGATAACTTTTTTACTGTTCTTGTTCTCGTATCTATGTCTTGTTATAATCAAAGAAACCTTATATTTTCGACTTTAATTTTATTAAGTTTAGTACGTACGAGAGCTACTTACGAAAACCACATCACATTTAGAAACATATTTCATAACATACAACCTTTATCCTCAAGCCTAATGAAGCTCAGTGTTTTGTCTTAGAGAAATATGTTTGTTGTTTTGGGACCTAAAATTGGGCGATACCTAAATGCCGAATAATTTTCATACCATTTCAAAATACGCACAGTGAAAATTAAAAAAATATATCACATCTACATCAATCTTCAAAATATTTTGAATTTCAGACGTGTTCTTCAAATACCTTTCTACAGCTATTGAGTATTTTCTCTCTTACGAGAAATAATATTTTCAGTTAATAGTTATTTTCACTCATACTGCCGCCACATACCTAGCAATTTCAAAGCTTTTAAAACTTTATTTACACGTTAATCAAAATGCCATCTCATATTCTATTTGTAGCGCATTTTTTATTGAATGCTGAAACAAGCATGGATGTAATCGCAACTAAGCTGAAAGTAATTACACGGATGGCTGCCCGTAAATAAACAATGCTATGAATTGTCTTAAGTGTGTCGACTGTATTCAAGTAGGTAGTATGTGTGTGTTACAATTGTCATATATGTAGGAATTGTAGGATGTACAGGGAGCCACTTCTTTTAGCAGTATTATTTTATTCTTACCTTGTGCTTTAACTTTTCTTTTTTTAATTACAGGGATAGAGACAAACTAAGGTTATAACAAGAGTGCTTTAAGAGGTTGTGGTAGAGCCCCAGGTCTTTTAATATTGTGTTTAAGGTTACTAGCTACTGAAACATTGAAATAAAAAAAATATGTGTGAAACAGGTAAAAGTACTTTATTCTGTGAAGTAAATGCTCATGAAATTTAGTAATAATTTACGGTTAGGCTTTATATGTCAGTGATTCGTATTAGCAATACAATCAAAAACAAATCAAATTGAATGAAGACGGCTCAAAATTAGTCGAAATCGATAAGATTTCAGTGGGGGATGTCTTTTAAACATCTAATCATTGCTCGAAACCGTTATTTTTATTAAAATCATAACTCGAGCACTAGGGTACGTGACTTGGAGCACTTTTTAAACATACGAGTAACTGTCACACGGTAGATACGCCTCGACTTGAGATTTTCGCTTTCAAACTCACTTTTTAGAAGTCTATATACTTATGTAGTTTGCATAAAATATAAGCACATTATAGTTTCACTACCATTGACGAGATTATAGTAATTTTTGTAACGCAATAAGTGCAATAAAAAATAACATAGGTTAAAAATGTCAGCCCTGTTATATAGTGCAATTGTTCACGCATCAATTCCGCGCACGATCCCCACAATGGAATTTGTCGGCGTCGTTTGTTATGCGCGTGCGCACCATTATTCGCACTCCGGCCAGCGCCCACGCGACACATCTCTAACACTTTACTGCCACAAATAAATGACATTTTATTGTAAAATATATAAATGACATTTATTTTAAAAGATACATAGATGAAACTCTTATTCTCTAACATGGCGGTAACCCTTTGGTCGTTTGAATTAGATATATAATTTTCCTTTGATTATATCACTTTTAGGTAAATGCTGTCTATATAATTAATACTGTTTTACCTGAGAATATCCTTTGATCTCAAAAGACAATAAGGAAGAAACTTAAAAAAGTTATTTAAAAAGAAATATTCAATACCTTTGGAACAACTAACCACACGGCCACTCTGGCGGCAATGCCAGGAGTATCCATTGCTCGATGTCATGCTATAAAAAGGCAGTTGTTCTTTTGTCGGCTTAGTACACATACCTAGTCTATTTTAGCATCAGAACAATGCTTACCCCTACGCTACCCACCAATAGAAGCAAAACCCTAATTTAGCTATTGCCTTAAACATTAAAAATGCTTTTCAATTGAGACTGTAAGAGAAAACTCGCTAATGGCCGCAATGAATTTGACTGCCTCCGTGGCGCAGTGGGAGCGCAAGCGACTGCTGTGCACAAGTTTGTGGGTTCGATCCCCACACGGAACAAAACTTTGTGTGACACATAAATATTTGTTCCGAGTCTGGGTGTATTTTGTGTCCGTTAAATGTATGTTTGTAAAGTCACCCGTGACACGGGGCTTGTTCCCTAGTGCCTGTCTTTTTGCTATCTTTTTTAAAAATAAATAAATAATGAATGCAAAAATATGAAGATGATTAACTTGTACACCAAAACTAATTATCTTAAAAATTTACTAAATATTTGGCGTATTGAAGCGGTTAAAGCAAAGGAAACGAACGCTAAACTTACGTAGGTCATTTTGTAATTTATAGTTAGAAGAAAGAAGAGGACAGAAAAAACTGCATTATAGCATTTTCTATTCGTGGTATACCTATCGAAATGATGATAATAATTCATTCATTGAAGATTTGCCATCATTACCATTTATTTTAGGCCATGACATCCGTTATTTTTTAAAGGTGCCGCTTAGAAGCAGCCTGCTCCATCGCTTTATAACCGTTTTCTTTTTACCATTTGCTTTTCTCAATGCATGTGATGAAATCCTATTTGGTACACGTTAAAGAATTTTCTTTTGAAATATTTGAAAAATATTTCGCATTGAAGCAAATAGGTGAGCGCCAGATATTTCAAGATATATTTTTTTATATTTTAACAGTTGTGACCTACATTCCGTGAAACGTTTCATTTTAAAAGTATCTTTTAGTACCGAAAAATATTGTAGAGGCTTTTGAAGAACGCTCGTGTTATCTGTAAGTACAGTTTAAACTGATTTCGAATCTTCAAGGTTTCTTGTTTTCTTTTTCTAGCTATAATTCTGTTCAAATGATTTTAGTAGGTCCCTCAACAGAGAGAGGATCATGATTATGGCTTCAGGCGTGTCCGCCGGTTAATAATATGGTATGGAACCACGTGAATCGTATGGCAGAAATGTTTTAAACTGGCAACCACTAACCGGAAGACGCAGCGTTGACTGACCCCTCTCAAGGTGGACCGACAACCTAATAAGGGTGGCGGACAACCGATGGCTGAGGCGATGTCGTAAAAGCCAATTACAAGGAATAAAAGGTAGCGTTCAGCAAAATTACCTGTATTAAATGTCACTTTACCGAGATCATCCAACCGACTTCATGCATGGTACTTAGCCTGGACTGTTTCATGTTAATGATAATGATTACAGCTAGGACGGTAAATATTCTTGTTAGCCCTTACGTTTTCAGTTGTGATTTTCTGCTGAACCAACGAAATATGGCTTTTCCTCCTATTGATTTAGAGTCCATTTTTCTTACAAATATATGAAGATCTTCATCTATTTGACTGCCTCTGTGGTTCGGTGGTACTATGTATGGACTGCCACGCAGAGGTCGCGGGTTCGATTCCCGCTCAGTGCAAATATTTGTGTGCATGAACATGTCTATTTGCATTGGTCTGGGTGTTTCTATGTATAATATGTATGTATTTACAAAAAAAAAAGTATTTAAGTATGTATATCCGCATTCTAGAACCCATAACACAAGCATATAATATGCTTACTTTGGGTCTAGATGGCGTTGTGTGTAGTTGTTGAAATATTATTAAATATTACCTATATTATTTATTTTTGCACATAATTATTTCACATACATAAAAACATCAATGTTGCGCGCTTTATGAGTTTAGGTGGTCATGCGGCATTTCTTCAATACAGACGTAGTTGTTCACTGTCGCATATACGCTGCTTACGTGGTACTTATAAGCAGTAAGAAAATAATGTAAACACTGCTTCGTGATTTAGGCTTCACACATATCGTCAAATTTTACGTGACAATTTAAGTGACATTCATATTACAAGCATACATACATTTTTAAATTGCTTTACATGCCAGTTTTTTTATTACTATTTGATATTGTATTCAAAACTAATGTATAAAGTAAGTATCGACACGCTTTTGTTAAGGCCAGGATTCGTTCATATGTATTTTTTTTTGATTTTCTACTGACACAAGTACGCCCTGAGATTTTTTTTTTTTTTTTTATATTTATTAGCCTACCAAAGTGACTCTACCCCGCCTGAAGGTAAGCAGTCAGTGGAATCCAGAAGTGGTGGCCACCATACCAAAAGCTATCGTCTTAAACTGCTGGTATGGTGGCCTCCACTATGGCGGCTGGGAATGGGGTTAGAGGAAGGGAATGAGGGAGGTGAGGAAAGAGGAAAGGGGGGAAATTGGGCCTCCGGCACTCTCACTCACCGAACGAAACGCAGTAGTAAGGATACTACTACTCTTAAGTCGATCTTCTATGAGAGGGTAGTACTTCCACGGACGATCCGGCCCATTCATGCTGAAACCAGCGTGGATCTACTACCGTCGTTTTAATTGTCGTTCAGCCTACGAAAATGACGTAGAATGATGTCTTCCCTTTTTGCCTTCTTAATCAAAATATTCAATCTATATATATATAGCCTGATACAGTTATTCACCGTATAAATAAGTAAATAAATTAATAATTTGTTAGAAATAAATAAATTCAGCATAAATCAATAGTAATTTGACAGAATAGGAGCACACCGTTACTGATTTCATTGAACCTTTGTTAATGGTTAGACTAGTGTATTATAATTTTGTGATACTGTAAAGACATCACGTGTAGTCTTCGGTATATATTGTAGAACCAGGATTTTTTAAAGTATTTGTGGATATTATGTCCACACTTAGGACTGAGTTACTTACCATGCAACATACAATAGGACCTTAATAACGGACACGGTACGGTTACGGTAGTAGATCCACGCTGGTTTCAGCATGAATGGGCCGGATCGACCGAGGAAGTACTACTCTCTCATAGAAGATCGGGGTAAGAGTAGTAGTTTCCGAACTAGGGCGTTTCTTTCGGTTAATGAGAGTGCTAGAGGCCCAATTATCCCTCTTTCCTCTTTCCTCACCTCCCTCATTCATCTAATATATAAAATTCTCGTGTCACGGTGTACGTTATTGAACTCCTCCGAAACGGCTCGACCGATTTTCGTGAAATTTTGTATGCATATCGGCTAGGGTTGAGAATCGGACAACATCTATTTTTCATCCCCCTAAATGTTAAAGGTGGTCTGAAAAGGGATGAAAACATGTATGAAACTTCTTCATAGTTTTGAAATTTTGTTTTGGAATACTTCTAATTTTTTTTTTAATTGGGGTGGATTTAGAGGGAGTGAATTAGAAATATTATTTTGAAGTTAGCGACTTGAAAATTGAAAAGAGGGGGAAGGGAGGGGGGGTGAAAGAGAAGTGAGAGGTAGGGAAGAATAAGTGAGGGGAAGTGCGGAGGAAGTGAGGGGGTAGTGAGGGAAAATGAGAGAAAGATGAGAAGGAAGTGAGTGGGAAGTATGGGGCAAGGTAGGGGAAGGGAGATGTAAGTGAGGGGTAAGCACGGGGGAAATGAGGGAGAAGCCAGGGAAAGGGAGAGTGAAATGACGGGGAAAGGAGAGGGGAGGTAGGGGGAGGAGGGAGGGAGGGAAGAAGCGGAATGGGAGGAGTGGGGAAGAAGGGAGAGGGGAATAGGGGAAAGTAGTGAAAAGTTTACGGGGGATATCTGTAGGTAGGTGAAAGAGGGTTTGTAGAATGAGATTAGAAATATCTATTTATATAAAAATAAATCCTTATTTCTCTTGGTCACGGCATCACGCGTGAACGACTGGACCGATTCCGTTAATTCTTTTTTTGTTGTGTTTGTTATTGTCAGGAGAAGGTTCTGCGAAAAATTAGATAATAATTAAGACAGGACAACGTCTGTCGGGTCCGCTAGTAGTTTAATATTATGATTGTATTTAATACCTTCTTTATTTATCTTTACCAATAAAAGAGTAAAGTTAATATTTAATAATTAAACATCTGTAATAATAATAATATATTAATTTTATTTACATAGGCTTCAACGACAAAAGTCGTGTATTCAACCCACGTTTACATTCAAAGACAGCAAACAAAAAGTCAAAGGAACGTGTCAAATTAATCACCCCTTTTAAAGGGCAAGTTGCCTTGACGACAGAATCAATGACCCACTACAGTACAATGAAAGTCGTATAATGTTACTACAAGTATAGTACGGAGTACATACGAGTATGAGACGTACGTGTATCCTTTACCACAAGGTCGAACATCGTAGCACTATCACGCTTTTACTACACACATTCGTACGAGTATACCAACATCGCATTCATCACTTTTTTACATAGATACTTCGCATAACGTTCTATGATTCTTGAAAGTGTGGGAAGGAAATCGACTGAGTTGACGTCTTGGCATGACTTCTATGAATTATTCGGTAATAGAAGCAGTATTATGGGGCATGCTAATAAAATCAGACGATTGTTTGGGTTCTTGTTTGTTGTTTAAACTAAAATAATAAGAAAATATTGAAGTACGATACAAATAGATCTATACTGAATGAAGACGTCTCAAGTCTTCGCCTACATATCCTTGTTTTATTATAGAATCGCTCTGCGTCCAAACAGGACCAACTTTAGTCTTGTATCAAATATCGCAATCCGCAATCAAATAAATTCAGCCTCAAGGTCTAAAGAGATAGAGTTCCCATTTTCTATGTAAGTGGACAAATTGTACGCTTCTAGTGCGGTTTGAACGGTAGGAAAATTACAGGGTACGTGTAATTTATGGACCAAAGTCTCAGGGTCAACAAGCAAACGATGAATTTGGAGCAAGCATCCATAGCCTACGGTTAGGTAATCCTTATTTTTGGGCGGTGCGTCTTGCTTGCCAAGTGTACCTATTACTATACTTTATAGTTCTATACTTTATAGTTTGGGAGTTTCGTCGAGTAGTTACTAGGTAGCTTACTTAGTAAATGATATTTTGTTCTTAAGTATATATTATTATCTACTCTGTTCTTAATATTTGATATGTATTCTATTGAGAAAACTTATTTTGTGCCGAGTGTAAGGTTTAAAATTCTTAAATAGCATGTCTCTAAAATTGAGTATTTGCAATATAAATACGATTTTGTATATAGACGAATCGGACTTTATGAAAAAAGAAAATCCCGGCCATTCCTGATATGTTTGGGCAGTAAGTTTGGAAAGCGACAAACTAAACTATAGTAATAAGTAATGGAGTCAGCTAATAGATGTACAAAGATATGGTTATGATGCCAGGTAACTAGTTCACTGAACTGACCTTGGCCCTCATAACAATGTTAATTATGATATGATTGAAAAGTACGCTATCTGAACATATTCTCTTCAATATAACACATGAGTGAAGTTATCAGATTGGAACTATATAACTGCATCACGTTGGTATGCAAAAATGCATCTACAGTGGAAACCTCAAGATTGCTTTTGCCTAATCTAGATTCAAGCAATTGGCTTTTTCATTTGTAGGCCAGTGTTCTATTTTAGATCTTATTGACACATAAAAGACTTTTACTTACGGTAATATAAGGGTAAGCCTTAAGTAAGCGTGGTGATCAATGCTTATGAGTTTTTAGTCTTTTACCCTGTAGATGTTATTGGGATTGTATTTTTACTTTAGGAACTTTTATACCCACTAAAATATATCTCCTACCTAAGCATTAAACTTTGCCTTCTTTATTTCAAGATATTTAAGGTTATTTAAAAGCAAAATTGTATCTATTAATGCGGCCGTGCGAACAGTATGATAAAGCCCTTAGATTATGCAACAATATAAGTCAATGAAGCATAATCGTTGCCAAGTTGGCAAGCATTATACCTAACGCGAATGTTCTTAGTATTTTGACCTATTCCACTTCTTATATTTACATGATACATATATGACATTATAGTGTGACTATTAAACCGCATTTAGCTTCGCCCTGTTCGACTGCCTTAGTTCCTGACTTCGGCTCGATAACTTCGTTCTTGCCTCATATCTTTGAATATATCTAACTTTTCACGACGCGGGTTTCACCTGCGCTTAATTACATCTCCGGTTACTGCTCTGCTCCTGTCGCCAGTAGCGTATATTATATAGTCCATAACCTCTCTCAAGAACTGGGCTATCAAACGCATAATTAATTATTTAAATTAGACTGGTAGGTACAGAGATAAGTGCGTTGAAATAAACAAACAAACTCTTATATATTAGTGTAGATTACTTATTTAAATTGCTTCATAGTTCAAGCGTTCAAGTGGGTTTTGATATTTCTGTGACTAATTCTTTTGCTTTTATTTGCATGGTATAATAGGTACTTGACAGTGACTTCACGTTACTATGCCTAAAGACCTGGTTGTGTTCTATAAGCAATGCAGAATTATTGAAGGAATTGAGGTAATAGAAAAAAAAAAGCAACCGAAGAAGTAGACATTTGATTTTTTGGTTGTTTCTTTGTTTGCAACGATTTAATTAAAAATCTACTTTACCGATTTCGCCCGAAATCAATAAGTGAAGCAGGTAAAATACTCGTACTAGGCTATATTTTATTATGTTTAACATATTTTTTAGAAATTTTCAGAATTTCAATATTTGTAAATTTGCAATACAGAAGACAGCAAAAGTAAATTTGCATTATAGCAATAATAATTCGCAGACAAGACGAGACGAGATGTAATATTGCAATCATATGTTATGTAGGCGTTTGTTGTAAGATCGAATGAATCTTTTGATACCGAAGCGGCGCGAGGGCGGACGTCTAGTCCTGAATAAATACACTTTTAAATAGCATTATTCTAATTTAAATAACATTCGTTGATGTCATTGTGGCCAGCAATATTCTTTTGTAAAGGTTTTATTTAATATGCATAATGACTTATTTTGATGTCACCGATTCGGCATGGTGCAGGTATCTGCGCAATAATGCAATAAACTTAGCATAATATGAAAATCTGCGAATAACGTTTACGGCATGAAATCCCATCGTAAATTTCGAATATCTAGACCTTTGTTAGACTTGTAGCTATATAGGTAAGGGCTATGAATAATTCAGAAGGATTAATGGTCTTGCCATCTTAACTATAAACTAACTGCATTAAATATTCTAAAACGATAATATTATATATCAGATTATTAGACACCTATTATTTGATTTTAGTCCTGAATAAAATAATTTTCCTGATTGATAAAATGTTTTACGCCAAAAGACTTTGACCAAAAGGATGTAAGAATAAAGTTAGATATACAAATTGCATTAACTTCCTTACGAAATTTGCTATCGCAATAGCATTCAAACATTGCCAATAATAATAACTTTAACATAAAGTCAGCAGTTCTGTACATCACCTCGCTTAAGCTCATAATTTTGTAGAGAATAGCCCCTATTTACATTTTATAAGCTATTCTGAGTAAAGTGAAAACCAGTAGCGACAATACGAAATAAATTGAAATAATATTACACACAATAGTGACAGACGTAAATGCTGTACGTATTTTCGTAATGTTATTGAACGAAACATGTTGGTGTCGTGAAATACTGAAGATATAAATCAATGGCTCTTCGTTGAAAAGCATTTTATTGCTTGCCTATCTGTTATAGTACCTCATTTAGATGTTCCTCGAGTGCTTCCACCGATTTATAACAATATGAAAACGTCTCGCAATAAACCATATACAAATAACTGCAGAACTGCAGAAAAATAGAGGAAACGCTTGAGCGTTGAACGAAAACAAAGATTACTATTGTGTTGATGTATATTGCCTAGTATGGAGAAGAATTTTCTACTGATGAGTGTTATATTGACCGTAACTTAATTACTAAAGTTATGCCTATGTTTCTGAGTTCAATGCACAGCTGCATATAAATTTTACAGATAGACAGGCCATAAAACCGGCAGTTTGTTAGGTACATCTGCATCGTACAGAATGCTTAGACGCTGTAAAATAACACCACTGAAATATTTTATCGATGGCGTGTAAAGCTTTGCGAAAGTTATGGCTATTGCCTTGTCTCGTTGGGCATCGAACAAGATTTTATTTCTTCACATTTTATCGGCTGTTATTAATGGAATAATATATACTACTATTACTATTTTGTTTGCTCAAATATATTTTTAATTTCGTTATGAGTAACCAAATGAGCGTTGTAAGTAATAAATGCGTTTGAAGAAACTTTATTGTACTATATTGATGTCTGTATCGTCCCACACACTCAGATGCAGTTCGTGTGTCCATTACGAACATCAAATTAGAATTCTTTGAATATCGCGATTGCGTTCCCTGTACCGGCTGTGAGATATACCGTCTTATTTTTATTGTATTATACGCCCTCGTTTTCTGCCGACTGCCGTGCGACCAAACGCTAAACGTTCCTGACTAAAACAAAATAAAACCTACTATCAGCGATTATCGTAACTGACATTTTGTTTAATTCATTCTTAACTGATTTCGTCCGAAGATTTATGTTTATTTAACTCAAGGCGTGTTGATCGACCAGGATAATGCTAACTAACGAACCTTTCATTTATCTACCTATATTTTGAAAACATGATTGTTCGTAATTAGCATGTATTTTGTGATAATAACTTGTAATATTTTTTTGTTCGAAGCTCTATTCTAATCCCCTGATGATATTTACACTCTTTTTATTTTGGAAAACATGGAACTTATGTTGAATAAATTTTAACGAGTAAATAATGAGGGACATAAGTTGCAGCGACAAGCTCTGAGCAGAATAAGGGCATATGTATTCATAGTACGATTTACTCTTAATTAATTCTTGGAAAGTTGCAAAGATTTCATATTCTGAATTAATAAAACCCGTGTGAATCATTGAACTGTTTTCGTTCGCGGTAGGTCGTAACTGCAAATTAAATTCAGGTAGTTGAATTGGATTCGCACCATTTTAGTCAGACAATGGCGATATAAACGTAGCACAAGAAAGTCCGTCAATCAAAAATTATTTATTTATAATGCAAGACGCGTTGTCGCAACTATTTATTGAAATATTTCATGTGGCATAAATTAAAAATTTTATGTCAAGAATAAATACTGAAATGAATTCGGTTATCTGAATATTTAATATTATGTGTTCGGGGTTAATATGGGTGTGAAGTATTTGTTTCTGTGATAATGCGTTAATACCTGTAGACCTCATTACATACAATCAATCAATCTATGTCGGTCGGGTTCAGACATTCAAATAACGTGTTTTCCTAGGTTTGTTAGCAGAGGAACGCGAACTCGGCCTGACCTCGCAGCTAATTTGACTTCGTATACGAGTAATGGAAAATCTCCGACTTGACCTTAACGATTTACCAACAGTCTCATTTTATTTTGAATTGTTACCGCGGAGTTAGTGGGTGTAGTAGTGGGAAAATAAACATTGCCTTTCTTTCATTCTTAACATTATGTTTGCGTTCATCAAACATTTGGAGATACAGGAGTACGAAAATATCTTTATGACGGCATTGCTATCTAAATCACGCAATAGTCAGGTCGTTGGCCTCATTATCGCGTTGTACGATAACGTGAAACACGGAAAAAATCCATCCAGTGCTGATAAAGAACTCGCCCAGACTCGTATGATCCTTAGCGATTCACACGGCTCTTGTATTATAAGATTGTTGGCGAACAATTGGGTGAAACTTGGAGGTTTATCTAGGCTGGTCGGTGAATGTGTTAATACACACGAATGGATAAAGTAAATTGTGGGTATGTCCTTGGTCGCGGCTCGTCAGCTCAGTGAGGTCAGCAGAGGTCGATCACGTTTTTGTAAATATTTGAACAGTAATCCTGGTACTCGCCATATTAGTTGCTATTATCTATTACACCGTCTTGATTATAATTTTAATTTTTAAGTGTGCTTTATCATTACAACTATCGACCATATTTTATGTTCCGAATCTCGTATCTACAAATTATTCAACGCTTTTTAAATATCAAAACAGGGAGAAGGAATGTCTGCGTATGATAAGCACTAAATGTAGATAGTGTTCGGAATAGTAGACACACGTGAGATTACGGTAAAAATATGTTATCGGACATTACTTCATCGAACAATGTCGTATCTTTAACACAGTAACTGAATAAAATATTTAATACGGCACAAATTATATCTTATGAAAGCGATAGCCTACATAGATGCAGCGATCAGTGGACACAGATACTTGTAGAAATAAATAATAATAATAATAATAATATTCTACCACATTCACACAGCGCCATCTAGTCCCAAATTAAGCAATTATATTTGCTTGTGTTATGGGTACTAAACAACTGATATACTACTTATATACATTTTTTTTTTTTGTAAATACATACATATTATAGATAAATTACACCCAGACACAGAACAAACAATCATGCTCATCACACAAAGGTTTGTCCTGGGTGGGAATCGAACCCACGACCTCCGGCTTAGCAGTCAGGGTCACTAACCACTAGACCAACAGGCCAGTCATATATATATGTTTAGTAGATCCGTCTAACATTAAATGTCTTTGCCAGCGAAGATAGACGAGTCAGTTACTGATGGATCTAAGTATTTGAGGCTTATAAAATTAATATCGAAATCATATGGGCATTAATTCTTGCTAATTTCACCATGATCAACCAGTGGATCATGCTTAAAACATAAACATAAAACACATAAAGTACGACATAAGTTGTGTAACAAACTAGGTTCGTAAAAGAAACGGCTACTTTATGCGTAAGTTTTATCTTTTAAAATTAAATAGTTGCGACTTTGTTACTAGCGATACAAAGTTGCAATTACCTGATTTTATATTGATTGGTGGTTAATGCTATATTATAGAGTAGAGTGGATAGCCGCAGATTGTGGCTACGTAATAAGAATATGATCAATCTCAGTAGCAAAAATGCTTAAGATGGAATATTTTTATACGATAATTCTGAGTTACGTGTTCAAAATCCCAATGCAGATAATATATAGTCAGGTTTGTTTATTGCGTCTTATCTGTTATATATTATTATCAATTATATCTACATACATAGGTACTATTATGTATGTTTAAACTTCTTTATAGGTCTGTTTTCGTTTATGAAAAATGTTTACAATCCAACTGTAGGCTGGTAGATAATACTAATTTAGATATTAATTCTGTCTTTAAATATTTGTGTTTTTAATGTTTTAATCCCTACCTACTTATTAAAGCAATACCTTTGTGTTCTTTTGTCTGTTGCTCCTCTTATTTCATTTAAACAACGCAACGGCTTTTGGTACGGCCCCTATACCTACATGATTTTTCTTAGTCGCCTCTTATCTATACTACTATTATATGTAAAAAGCGGAAAGTTTGTTTGTTTGTTGGAACGCGCTAATCTCTGCAAGTATCTTGCGCATGATAGCTCAGTTCTTGAGGAATGTTATAGGCTATGTAACATTACGCTACTGGCGACTGAAACAGAGCACTAACCAAAGACGCGGGTGAAACCGCGCTGCGGGCAGCTAGTCCTTAACACCAGGAGGAGATGAGAGTTCTATACTACAAAATCCACTCGATCGACTTATCTAACAAATTTTATGCTAACATACATATAGTGACTTTGTTGTTATTTATTACTATACAAAGTGTTAATGGCACTTCTTCATGTTTCTCTATTTTTCAATAAGGAATGCAATATAAAAATAAAATAAATTTTGATTACATTTTATACTTGGCACGCACGATAGGTATATCTGTTTACAAACCTAGGTTCTTACGTGCAGGGTTATTGGAAAAGATCGGTATCATGCTTTATACATGTGAATACGTTGGTATTCCCCCAGTACCTTATTATATATATATTGTCGGTATTATAATTCTGCAAAAGTTCAGGGTTACACGACCACTGCGTAGATCCAGATCTAGATAAATACTTTGTAAATAAACAAAATATTAATTTTAAACAAGCTGTGCCTTACGGCTACGGCCGCGCCTATGAAGTGCTTAGTCTCCCCCAGAAAAAAGAACGATTTTCGGGATAAAAAGCAGCCTATATCTGTCTCCGGCACCAAATCTATCTACATACCAATTTTAATCGAAATCGGTTTTGCCGTTTATTCTCTGAGTGGTAACAAACATACACACACACACACAAACTGTCACATTTATAATATTAGTAGGATGCGTCTTTCTCGTGAGGCTTATGGTATGTTAGAAAATCTTCAGCGTCAATGCTACTAAGACTTGCTTGTAGATATGCACATTGTTGTAAGAAGACTATAGAAGATGCTAAAATATTAATTCTACAATATTAGGACAATAATTTCTCTATTTACTTTTAAACTTTCGCGTTGCGTGATATAGTAAAACTAAATATACAGGAATTCATCGAGTGAATTCCCGTATAGTTAGTTTTACAATAATTTCTATACTATAAATCAGTTTCTTTTTTAAATCACATAAAAGCAAATTATGATAATTTTAATAAAGTTTTTTCGACGTTACCGTCTTGACATATCATTCGCTAGTATAAAGAATCTGTCCCTCGCTTTTAAATCGTAATGTCGATCATGGCAAGGAATCAAAAGGACCTTCGTTACTCCGTATGACACAAACATGGCCGTCCGAATGATCCTATCCGTCCGTCATATATTAGATATCGACGATTCAGCTAGTTTACCAAACCTCAATTTTCTTAGTTTATTTATAAAGTTTGTTTTATAGGCGAATATGAAACCCATGTTCTATAAAGGAATTCTTATATATTTTAATACTTTGAAGGTGGTAGAGCACGGTTGTTTGGTTCGATATTGGCTCCTGTAAGCGAGGATTGACAAGAACCCTTACGCCGACCTTACGACCTACAAGTATGACACTCGAGCACCCCAGACACTGTTAAACTTACTGTCTTAGACCCAAACGAATTTAATATAAAATAAATTGTAAAGTTAGAAAAAAGGAAAAATCTTTTAATAATTGTCAAGTTTATGTTCACAACCATAATTCTAGTGGAACCTACACAATAGACGATGACTAGGGTTATAAAATAATTCCAGCGTTCCGTTAGGTACGTTTAAATATAATGTGCGTTTTCTACACCCCATGCTATCATTAATGCCTGAAGGTTGTTGGGAAATAGAGTATTGTAGTTCTTTGTTAACACATACACATACACAAGTAGGTCACCCATTCAATGTAAGATTACTGGTCTACACTCAGTTCCCTGCTGGTATACAATTACGTTCAGCCGCATTTCAAAAACTGGGACGCATGCACTGACATTGTTTCGACAAGGCATATGATTACTGTAAGAATTTTAGCGATTGTTTCATCCTTAGTAGAAAAGAGGCATAAATATTGAGAAACTGAACATGGGATTTGTACCCTTATGAACTGGTGTAATGATAAAATGGCAAATTAATTTCCCTTGTTCTATGTGGCACTTTTTGTCGCTAGGAAAATTGTATGTTGGCTATATCAAAGAAGTACTATAGGAATAATCTCTTTCAATCTTATCATCAGCTTGTTACTCCTTTCAATTTACGCTCCTTGTCATTCAATGTTGATGACTGCAGGTTTTAAGATGATATTTGCAGCGTATTAACAATACTATTGGCTGCATTTTTTGATATTCCCTTATAAAAGTAAGACATGCAAGGGAAAGAGATGTGGTGGCTTCATATTCTAGTTCGGATACCACACGGTGTATTGTCTTATGGCACCGATTATTTATCATTCATTGTGTTTGCTAATTTGCCGCCATTCAATTCCACTATTCATGATATAAATAGTTTCTTTATCTTTCCTTTGAAGTAATAATTGTACTAACTTATTTTATAGAGATAAAGCATTTGCATCTCGCAAAATACAAATGTTAGTATAATGTTCTTTGAATTTTAGTGGTACGTAAATAAATATAGCAGAACAAAGAAAATCTATGCTGTGGCCTTCTTTGTGTTTTAAGTCACGAATATGTACTATGTTTTAACTAAATATAGTGTATACATATATATATATATAATAATTACAACACACTTCTTCCAGGTATATTACAGGTCTATAACTTTAGTACATTTGTAGGTATAATGCTTCTTAGTATTAATGTAAGAAGTCGTAATAAGTGACGTGCATAAAGGAATATGTGGAAGACTGCGATCAACTGTTGTTAATGACGAGATAATTAAACACACGTTATTTTATCTCTTTTTATTATCAACTGAATTTCCAATTCAGCACGGCACCAATATAGCGGTTACAGTTGACTATGAACATAAGTTTCTCGTTCTGTTCAGTAATTTTCTTAACTAAAGAATTATTAAAATATTATGAGATTTTTACCACAGGTAATTCTTATACATTAGGTGTGGTATTAATCTATTTAGCACATATAGACAGAATCGGTTTCAAATATTATAGTAGCCGAATAGAACATAAAATCAATGAGGAACTTACCTATTTTGCCATTGGGACTGTAAGGCCCGTAGCTACCCGACGACAGCGGTGACGAGTATCCATTATTGGGCTGCGGCTGCGGTGGTCCGGGCGAGGGCGATCCGGCGCTCGCGCCCCCTGCCATCCAGTCTCTGACGTGGCCGTTGGCCTGGTGCCCGTTGTGTGAGACGCCCGGCTCGGCCTTCACGGGCAGCACACCACGGTAAGCCACCTCGTGCTTCAGCTCCATGCCGCTGCTACCGCATGCTGCCGCGTTGCCGGCCCCGCCGCCCGCGCTCCACACTTCTAGAACAAATTTTATTAATTAAGAACTTTGAATAAACCATCTGTTAGTATATTAGAAAAGTAAGAGACGGGTGACTTATGTAATACAGTTATAAACTGTGTTTAGTTATGTAGTCATAACTATGCTGTGGGCGGTTCACAACAGGCCAAGTTAACGAAAATTAGTGGAGGCCTAAGTATGTCCAGTAGTGGACGTCTATACGTCTCGTGACATGATGATGATGTGGGCAATTATCTCCATATGAAGAGGCTATTATATGTATAGCGTCTAGCATGGCCGCCTCAACACTATCTAATAACAGTGAGTTTTGTGGGTTTAGTTCTTATCGTAATGGTATGTTATAAAAAGAAACCGATCCCCAAAGGATCAGATACAGGGGACCCGATCAGAATAACTCGTTTGTAAGGTCTCCTTCGAAACAAAGCTTATTTTCGTTAATTATGAACATTACGCAGCTTTACTATTTTACTTTATTATTTTTTACAGTAATACTATTTTTATCGTTTACTTTATCGTTTACATAAGGCCGATTTGATCGCGATACAGTTCCAACAGAATGTGTAAATAACAAAATTGTAAACCTAAATAAGCGGCGATAAAATCAGTAAAAGTAGTTGAGTTTTAATGTATACGTATGCATAAATGTTTGAAAACACCATAAAAATGTAGATATTGTAGGTCAGTTCTCGAATATTCTCATGATTACCTACGATAACTGGCACGAAAGATTCCATAAGGTCAATGTTTTGTAGTGAACAATAAGCTACTCCATAGATTATACCTCTATAGCAGTTCCAACAGGCAGGTTTTCTTACGATTCATATTAGTCTTACTCTTGGAGTGAAACAGAATGTTTTTTTTTAATTTTTTTTTATTTAACAAATTTAACAATTTTATTACATAGAACATCATTATAAAAGCATTTAAAAACCACTGAGGTTAAATAATACGACACTTAATTTGAGAAATTTGTATTGGTACTGAATTTTATTGCTAGGCAAAAGCCTCCATGCCTGCCACTTCACGCCTGTCTCCCATTAATAGAGTAAGCAGAGACTATAGAACGGCATTTGCTGCGATCTAAATATACTACCATTCAGCAGTCATTAATTTTTTCATACACACACGTCGGTTACGGGTGCTTGTAATTTGTAGGTAAGTTTTAATAAACAAATGGACGTTACTAATCGTTCTTGCCAATGACAACTGGTTCTAAAACCAAAATACAATTGAATGTTTGAAGGTTTTATTTTGATCTGATCAGATAAACAGACTGTTGCAACAAAGATGACTGGAATGTTTCAAACTGCTTAATATACTTGTATTGTTTATGTATGGTTTGGTATTAGTTTCGTAGTATCTGAAAAATATCAATATGCATGATGGTAAGCAGTTAATGGGACTCAGAAGTGGTGGACATCTTCGGGTTGACACCTATTGTGGCGGCTTCATTAGATACTTTTTCATGCCACTTGATGACTCGATAACAAATTTAGAAGAAATTACATGAAATTGTAAAGAGTGACAGTAGTAATAAATACATTACGCATTGTACATAAATAATAATTTATACCACTTTAAAAATATAAAGTACCCCTTCTGTTGGTAATGAAAGATACACCAACAGACTGATAATACACAATATTGAAAACTAGTTAAAGCCAAGCTCGAATAGCTTTTGACCATTATTCTTGCGACTGTCTAAAACTTTCTTGCGAGTGTGTAAAACTTAAAAAAAGAAAGAGATCCATCTAGAAATGGCTACAATTACCATACCAAAATAAAGAACAAGGATAGTTAGTGATATAGAAAAAATAACACAAAATATACCTATACAGTTTTTGTGTGAGTATGAGTACCGTTGGATTTTTGTTCAGAAAATACCGAAAATTCTCGACAAAACACATTCTTTAAGAAAACAATGTTACATTTAAGTTAACGGTTATTTATATAAATATTTAAATGTATAATGTGTATGCTTTCTCTTAAATATAGGTTCGAACGACATATTAAATCCTTGCTTTTCTATATAAGTATTTGTTTCTCACTCCATATGGTAACCACATAACTAAGGGGACCGCAATTTTTAATTTTTAGTGGATCAGAACAAAATTAAAGAATAATAATATTCAGAGGGGATCAGATCTTGGTGATCCGACCGGAATAACTCCATAAAGATGTCTCAATCCTTTTCGTCACTGCAATACCTAGAGGCGCTTAACAATAAATTATACCGGCAAATTTATTTCAATCTTTCGAGATTGTGTTCGGTGAACGGCTCGTTTACAGATCCTAAAATTATTGCCATCTCCATAAAATTAATATAGTTGACTGAAAGTGGGCATAACACACGTCTGCTTACAGTAAAAGGCATGACGTGTACAAAACGTTCTCAAGTTGTGGAAAGACCTAGCCGAGAGTCTACAGTATATGTTGAGTTCTAGAAGAACCTAAATTCAAAGAATATACATATTAAAAAACGGCGAAATAGCCGTTCTATTGCCACAATTTGCAATAAAAATGTTCTTGTAAAAACAAGCGACTGTCGTTAGGAACTAACTCTACACAAAAGATTTATTTAATAATATAATAATAATACCAGGCTTTTTATTGTCCCACTGCAGAGCAAAGGCCTCTTGTTCATATAGGGAAGGCATGAGCATTAATCACCACGCTTGCTCAAGGTGGTCTGGCAATTTCAGACTTGAGTCCAGGTTTCCTCACAAAGTTTTCCTGCACCGTCAGTCAGAAATATCCAAGATAAACTTAGAAAGTAAATAAATGATTAGAAAAATTACATTGGTATTTGTCCGGATTCGAACCTACTATCTTGTGTTCATGAACCGGATGCCTTACCCACTGGGCCCTTTCGATTATTTTTATATTTAAGATTTCTATATTATGTCGAAAATTAAAAACCTGTGTTCACTCTGTTTACACCTGAATATTGACTGTGACTTAAAATACTTGTTCACATTAGTTCACTTTACGTCCTTGGTTGTCAGATTACGTTACAGCCAGCGAATCTTGTACTAGTATCTAATGTGATCGCGGTCATAAACCACAGTCCGGGATTAGTCGGGTCGTAGTGCTAGGATATCAACCCTGGCACTCCCGGGATGTTAACAATTGTGTACATACTAACTCGTAAAATGAGATACATGGGTTTATTGCATTGTATTTGGTATTGTCAACAGTAGCACTAAGATTCTGGTGAATTATTTTGTTGACGTCCCTTTATATCTTTGACTACTTTAATATCTGTTATTGAAATATATTCGCAGCTGATGATTTTACACGGATGACCGTTGCCAACTCTTTTTCAATCTTCAATTCATTTCGGACAAAAATATATATCTAATATTTCAGTAGACTTGATTTCTAATATTAGGTAATTCTTAACTTGTGCTGTAGGTGTTTGTCTTATATTACAATATGATTGCCTAATATTTTTAAAATGACTTTTCATTTCAATTTTACGTAAAAAAGATTAATTAAATTCTGTTTACTCGTTTGCGGCGACCAAATAACCGAAATGCTCGTATTTATACATCATTCAACATTCAGAGGTCATTCGTCTCAGAGACCGAATTTTAGAAAGGCTTGAATGTTCGGTGGCTTACAAACGCATTAGTGGTTTACGCAAAGCCTTTACTTTAGGGATATTTATTAAATTTTAGGGGACAACGATTAGACGCAACCTTTTCTTAAAGACTAATCGGGATCATCCCAGCTTTAGATAATCAGGGCATGAATCACGGATTTAAATTATAAATGCATACTTACAAGACATTTTGGTGAAGCCTGAATATGTTTAAGTAAAGTAGCACATAAATTAGGGCAATTTGCACAAAATATAAAAATAACAATAACATAATACTTACCTACTCCTTAATTACATGTAATATTCGTTATAATTTAACAAGACTGCAACAATGTTTACTCGAAATTTAAATTTAAATCTGAAAAATTTAAAAAGTAGCCGCGTTTAGCAACTCTGAATCTCAAATGAATTTTATACATACACTAGCTTTCCACGGCGCAGTTTCATCCGCGTTTTTGCTTACTGCTCTGCTCCCGTCGCCAGTAGCGTGATGTTACATATCCTATAACCTTTCTCGAGATCTAAGCTATCATACGCAAAAAGAATTTTCAAATCCGACTGGTAATTTCAGAGATTAGCGCGTTCAAACAAACAAACAAACTCTTCCTTTTTATATAATATACATACATAAATCCTTCCATTAGGGGTGCGGTTTGGTCGAGGCGTTTCAAGTCGCTCATTGTTTGAATAACTAAAAATTATATGTATGAAGAGCTGGTGACTGAACACTATGTTAGTCGTCAGCATTTTATGGCCTTTACAATAAACTTTGTTACTTTAAAGATTTTACGACAAAACATTAAATACAAATATGTATACAAAACACGTCATTCTGTTCAGAAGTCGCAGTGATGAGTAAAGAGTAATTTCTGCTGATGCATATATTGCACGTGTTGTTTTAGTTATGAAGAAATCAAAGAGCTTCTTAGCACACTCTTCGTGGTTAAGGCGGGCGTATAGTGAAGGAAAACATTGTGAGAAGATGTGAACTAAACAAAAGTAGAGCATAACATATCCGAAGGTTGAAGTCTTTGTCCATTAAAACCAGTCTCAAACTGACTATTAATGGATAATATAGTGTCATTAATGACTCCTTTTCAATAATATTACAATTACACCGTATCACAAATAAAAAATATTTATGTCGTACGTGTTTAGATTAAAATAATATATGAATATGTCATCAGAAACAAAGGTCGTTTATTGATTGACGAAACTTGGAAACAACACATGAGGGTGCACGGTGCAATGTTCGGCGCAGCAGTGGCGGGGTTGCACAACGCGCGGGCGCAGAGAAAGCGGGTGACGTCACGACCTCGACATGCTCACCTACTTGCGCGCGAGCCGCCGCCGCTCAACCAAGCTAACCCACTTCTGCCAATACCGGCCCAATGTCGTCTTGCTTTCTCTCACACACTACACCTCTTCACACAGACATTAACATAATCAACATAGCGTAATCGCATGTTACTATTGAATACGTAATATCTTGAAACTATTGGTAAGTATATTCTAAGTTTCTAACTACCGAAAACAAGTAAAAGTAGATGACATCGTTTCTCTTGAGATGCATCTTTTTGCGCCTCAACCGTAGTTTTTTTCAGTTAGTGAAAGTTGTAATAATGTATTAGACAGTAAATCTGTAAGTACGAGATCTAGCAGGCCTGATACACCACTTTCGCTTCATCATTGCGAATGCAAGTATGCCAGTCATAAGTAGGTGATACAAACTTTGTTTGACTGGCCTGTTGGTCTAGTGGTTAGTGACCCTGACTGCTAAGCTGGAGGTCGTGGGTTCGATTCCCACCCAGGACAAATCATTGTGTGATGAGCATGATTGTTTGTTCTGTGTCTGGGTGTAATTTATCTATAATATGTACGTATTTACAAAAAAAATGTATTTAAGTAGTATATCAGTTGTTTAGTACCCATAACACAAGCAAATATAATTGCTTAATTTGGCTAGATGGCGCTGTGTGAATGTGGTAGAATATTATATTAATGTTGCTAAGTAAGAAGTGGCGCAAAGTGAAACGATCATGTACGTTCGAGCTCTTCTCTTTACAACGTTAAGCACTGTTTTGCTTTTCAATTCTAAGATAGCGAGTAGATCTAAGTAGAAGAAAGAGAATGACTTGTTTAACTGCCAGACGTGACAATATAATGTTACGAGACACCGCTGCTTCGGCGCCACTAAGATCATAAAATCAAACTGCATCCGGAGCTGCGGTGGCATAACCCTAATTTTTGCAAATCGCATCTCGCTTTATTTCACAATTGGCACCAACTATAGCGATGCGAGCATTGTCTGCGACGACGATATCGTCCACGTCTCGTGACATCAACGCTCTCGCCTCATCGCATACACCTTCGCAGACCAGAGGATTCGGTTTTACGACGTGAGCAATAAACTTTTATGACTCATTACGATAATGTTAGAATAAAATACGCCGAGAGCAATCGAAAGATTGTAAGTGCTAGCTCGTTCGCTTCGGGAAACGTTTGACTCTGTATTTTTCATTCAGAAAATATTCATTGCGAGAGGTCGCTAGTCATCGCGATTGCGATCGCCTGATTTATGCTCGGTACTACACAGCGTTCGAGCACAGAAAATATTCACTGAAATAAATCCGGTGCGGTTCGGTGGTTCACGCGAAGAACGCGCGTATAAAGTATCTTCGGGCGGTCAGCGCATATACTATCGCATAAAAATATTATGGCAAATAACGAGGACGTGCCGGTGGCGGCAGCGTCTGGGGAATGTATCGGAACGCATGAACTATGCTCTCAACGACACTGATGCAGTGTTGGAGCCAGAGTGGCGCGCACTCGCTTTGTAACTCATGCAGGTTTGTCGCAATATATATGCAAAGCTTTGTGGTCCTCGCCGGTCGTTGCGGCGTTAAAGAATTGTCGATGACGCGGAAATAGAATTTACGAGTGGCGCGACCCTCGAGTACGCCATATGATATATTCAGCGAGGTCACTGGCTCGCCAGCACCGCGCTGTTGCGTCATAGTTACACTAATGGCCTTGTTATAATATATTTATGAAGGCATGGCATATTTCTAGGTGGAGGGTTCGATAACCGTGCCCGGAGGTGGGAATAAACCGTTTGTGTTGTTCGCCGTAATTAGAGAGTCTGCTTGGCGCAGCGGACTGACGGGCTTCATGCATTATTGAGTTCAGCGCATGGTAGGCAGACACCGGGCTCAGGTGATTGCGAGCAAATTGTTATAGTTCCCACGGGACTTATAACCGTGTATGTGGACCGTTTTACGTAATGTTATGAAATTTAAAGCGGGCTTTGTGTAATATTTTTTGCGTTAGGGAACTTTATGAATGCACACCGCACTTTTATAGTGCTCTGCAAAAAAATTCTTGCTATGCCAGTTTAAATCCAGGTGGTTGAAAAAATGCTGTTTTTGCAACATACTAAATTTTAATTTTAAAAGACCTGCAGTCAGCGAGGAGAACTTTCATGAGTGAAACTGCAACGACGTTTGTAACTAAATCATTTTAAAATACGAGTGCAGAATTTTTGTGCAATTGAAGAAATCACAGATCGGTACTTCTTCAGCAAAGCTGCGTTTTTTTACTTTATTGTCTACGAGAAATTGAGAACTCATCTATATAAATGAAGAATAAGTGAAGCTAACAAGAAACAGCTTTCGTAGCGATAAAAATATTTGAGAATATAAACGTATCAACTAACAATAAATACGTACAAATTTGTTCCTTTTATTCGTGATATTTGAGACTCGCAATACAGTTTTGAAATCGCGAGGGAGTGCTTCAATAATGTGATTTCTAAACTTAGTCTGAATGTGAAATCTTGAATATCGCCGCCAGATGACAGTCCGTGTGTTTACTGCGTCTTTGCTGGAACACAAGACGCTTGGAGCAGATAGAGAAAGATGAAAAGATTGGACGATCCCGTGCGGGAAAATCACGTAGCTATTTTATCGGCGCATAGTAGCGTCTCGATGGTCCGTCGCACTGCCAACGCTTTTGAGAAAAGGATTCATCTATACGTTGAGATTTTTAAACATAACATTTTCAGAGTTAATATGGTACTTCTGCATGCTTGGAAGCATCTGAGATATGAGGGTGCACTTTGTAAATCTTGAATTTTCTTAATGTTGTTTTCATAAATTAGACGAGGCGATTAAAATTTTTACCTTGTCGAAACTCTTTGGTGAAGTAGATGTAGATAAGTACGCAACGAGGACATGTTTTACTTGTATTAGTTATTCCAGTTAATCAACGATCATGATTAATTACTCCGACCATGTTCGGAAGACAAGTCTATGTTAATAGTTGATAGTTACAGATGTTCGATTGTGACAAAACTTACAATCTGTTTTGAAACAGCATCATGTGCCAAAAGTATCGGATTATAGAGTATGTACATTAGTTAATGTTGTTGCACCACGCATTGCTCAAGACAGCTCAATTGAGTCTTTTAATACAGTGTAGGGACAAATATGGGCACAATGTGTTATAGGAAGGGGAGCAGTTTGATTATATTTGACAGCTCATTTAACATTTCGAAAGTAGGTATGACTAACTGCGCCTATAAGGAGAGTTGAATGAAAAATTTACACAACCATTGAACGTTGGCTGACAAGATTGAAGACTGTTTACTATCCGGCGGCGATGTTCCCGTTAAATAAAGACTAGTGTAAGTTGATCTCTCTATACACATATAATTGCCAAAGACACTTGATTGTAGATAAATACTTTCATAACTAATACCTACGCCGTACAAGATAAAACCAGCAAACAAAATTATCAGTATTACTTACAAAATAGTTATTTATCTATTTTAGAGCAACTGTATGCTGAGAAATCCGTGAATATGCAATTATAAGCTTTTTTTGGCATTATTATCATGAAGTTGATAATAATGATGATGATGATAATTATCTCTTTTTGTATTTATTTTACAACTTATACTGCTCCAGCATTTATAACATAACACCTTAGAAAATAAATACCAATGTTGGACAAGGTATTTTTTGTTTAGTATCTTATTCCTCCTATGCTCATTCAATCTAAATCACGACAACGTTCTTTAAGCATTCCTTTTTACATAACTAGTATTTTAATAATATATTTGGTAAGCTTTTGATAACGTTGAGTATAATAGATATGAAGTTAATATCAATTGATATCAGTTACCGCAATTCCTGTTATTATATCATTATTATATCGGTCAGTGAACTGTTTACGTAATGCGTAGAGAGACATAAAAATGTTTCCGTTAGGTCACGTTTATTATACTGTAGCTAAATTAAGTGCGTACTTATAGCTGTGGCCTTCTATTTAGGAGTAGACTAGTGACCTGCCCTTGCTTTGCACTTTATTTTGATGAATAACGACATGATTTTAAATCGCTTAAATTATCGGCATTCCCTAATATAAAATAAATGTATAATACTTCCAACGCTCTAAACGACTGTGATAATAGTGTCCAATCCGTCGAATGGTTTTGAAGAAAGTAACGGGAAAACAAACAGAAAAAACTGCGTCTTTATATTATATTATGAATTTAGAAATATAAAAAAATATTTGTTTTTATAGTTCGAAGTTGTTTTGTTTGCAATTCCTAATGATGGAGGAGCTTCATAAAATACA
This sequence comes from Parascotia fuliginaria, assembly GCA_963082885.1. Lineage (NCBI taxonomy): Eukaryota > Metazoa > Arthropoda > Insecta > Lepidoptera > Erebidae > Parascotia > Parascotia fuliginaria. Next base: position 7,263,473 of record OY720174.1, on the reverse strand, counting down.
TCTTCTGTGTCATTTTACAACAATATTATGCAAATACTAGTGGATTCGACGTTGTGAATTACGCCAAGTAGTAGATATAAACAACCTAGTTGTAATATTCACTAGCGCAATCAGGGAACCATCACATAAGGAGGACATTGCACGACAGATTAAATAATAGAGTAGCTATATAAACCAAGAAGTATATATGCACTACGTTTTTTAAAAAACTTTTCCTAACATTATGTAATAAATAATAATTTCATGGTCAAAGTATACTATTTCTTATTAGGTCATTGCGGCTTCTACTTTAACATAATTTAAAAGTGTCCTCTTTATATATAAAAGCGTACCTATATAAAATAAAGTAAATTTTCTATTTAAAACTTGTAAGATTAATAGAGGCAATTGTAGTCGTCCATCTTAATTTAAACACCTAGTAACTAAAAGTACCAAAGCGGCCATCATTTTGGCGACTCTTAATGAAACGTGGCTATATAAAAATCGCAATTATTAAGAAAATAATAAGAATCAATATCGAATAAGTATATATATAATATAGAAAGATAATCGATGCTGTATTACCTGATACTAGTTATTCAAGAACGAATAGCTTTGTTTTAAACTTTATAGTAGTTCGCTCTAACATATAAATGTTAGAGCGAACTACTACAAAGTTGCGAGGAAGTATTGTATACAATTATCTTACATATTTTAAAAGGTATCCTTCCATATATTTTATATTGAACAGTATATTTTTATAGCTAGATGTGTCATACTAACTTTGCTAAAAATGAAAGAGGTAACTGCATGATAAAAGATATGAAATAATCGCCTCTGTGTCATGAAATGTAAGGGCAATTTTCGTGAAACTTGCATTCAATAGTTTCGACGTTATTCCTAGTCTTGGTATAGCAGCGTGTTGAAAATATTCTTTTATTTTCTTTGTTCTCTTGTTACCGGAGATTAAGATCTGCATAGCATCGATGTTTGTACACTTTAGGGTTATAGGTTCCGATGCTGTCTAAGATAAACTTGTTGAGCATTTTTGCCTTTTGCTAATAAAGAAAACTATTTTTAATTTAACGGTGTTGCTATTGGCTTTAATGAGCTGTATTTAAAAGATCGAATGAGTAGATAATGTCTCTTTGCTTACATTGTAGTGAATGAAAAACATTGTTCGTGATTATTATTATTATTATTTTATTATTGTGTTAAATTTTATTATAATTGTCAGTTTTTTTTTATGTTGATACACAGAGAAAGAAAACTGGCAGTATTTTGTACACATTTTATACATGTTCTACACGATTGTAGGAAATGTATAAAATGTGTGTATAATGAAAAAATGAGACAGTAAATAAATTCGTTAGCAAGTTGGATTTAGTTTTGCATTTAAATTTACTTTATTTATTTGGTTTATAATTGGTTTGGTTGTATAATGCATGATAAGATTTAATAAACCCCTTTTTAGACTTACACATTCATCTCGATCTATCAAATTTTAAACTGTGTCTTATTCTGTAGTCCCAATGAAGGACTGTTTCTTTATTATAAATAGTAAAAAGGTCTGTTGGAAAGTACCTACTTAGTAAAGAAATAAAACGCGTTTAAGAAAATAAAGCGAAGCCCGAGGCAAGTTGGGATAGCTCGCTAGTGTACAATAATATCTAGAATTACTTTGCAACGTGAGAAGGCGTTTTGTTCCAAAGGTTCGAAAGGAAATATTGCAAAAATATTTTATCTCATCGGTCAAATTCCTGAAGAAGTTGTCACGTCCTTTCACCAAAGCTACTTCATCTCAAGGTTTCTCTAGAATAGTATCGTATTCTGGCAAAATACATTGATAAAAGCAAGGTTAATCAAAGTGCAGGGTTAATGCAAGGACGAAGAATAACCTTGCGTCCTACAGTATCATTCTGAATACTACATTTTGAAGTTAAACACGCAAACTTTACCTTAATAGGGTTCATAAATTTAATTAAGCGTCTGTTCTTGTAGCTTTAGATATAGATATATAGAAAAAAATACGTTTCAGTAGCCTAGTATGCCTGCATTCCACTTCGGAACTCCAGTGTGGTTACTACCACGTTCCGAAGTGGATTGCAGGTCACACAAAATTGTTGGTAAAATATTTGGCGTTGACTAATGAACTACATTTATACTTAAATAATAATAATAAATACTTTATTTACGTGGGATGTAATTTATCTGACGATTAAACTCTCGCGTTAGTATAAGGTTATTGTTTTATTAATTTAATTTATAAAGATTAGGTTCCATAAAATCCTAGCATAAAAATATTTAAAGTAACTTTTTAGTCGTTATATTTATTTAAGCTTTTCTTAAGTACACCATCAAACAAGGGAATAACAATTTGCATACTAAGTGTTATTAATAAAATTATATGAGAGAGACGACGGAAATTTCAAAAGGCAACGCGTCAAAATTTGCTGGTTGAATGACAAAGTCGGAACTTTATCCATAAAGTTACAGTTGTTCGTACAAACGGTTAAGTTGAACAGTTTGCATAATAGTTTTATTCCTATTTCATGTTCAAATACATTTTCTTACAATAACATTGAAAACTGTTTAAATTTCCTTCAATTGAATATTTTTACGATTCTAAATTGCTATTGAGTTAGCTTCCCTTGTTTGTGAGATATTCATTTTCATTCAAGTGGTATTATTTATTACGTTTTTATTTTGAATCTGTGCGGAAACAGATAATGGATTTGAATTTAGAATCCAATATCAGTTTCGGTTATAGCAACGATATTATTTTCGATTTTCCTTTGTTTGATGCTGACATTTACGTTTATTTGAAAAAGCTTCGAATGCCTCACTATTGATGTGTGATAACTTATTCACTTACGGCTTTCAGTTAGTTGTTTAAAATGCTAAGGTTACTGTGATAAGTAACATCTTACTTATCACAGTAAACTTAGCATTATATTTGGTCATTTCGTATACATTCATTCTGAATTTACTTTTATTAAATTACTTATGGATTCTTATATATTTTGAGCACGACAGTTCCAAGTCCTTGTAATTTTATGAAAGTCTATATTGCATTTTGATTTTAGATTGGTTTCCGTAACCAATAAGAGATTAATAGGTAAATTTTAATCATAGCATTCTGTAGTTTGCTTACCCCATTAATAGGAGACAGACATGATGTTACACTACCTGTATATTACGTAAGTATGTTTGTTTCTGGTGACGGTCGGCAAATATCACACTACATTGTTTTTTGTATCACATCATTCGCAAGTCTAAATTTGAATAAAGGATTCGGCAGTGGGCAGAAAGCACTTTATACATAGTCTTTAATTATTTAAAAAAATATTTGCAATACCTTTTTGGTTCGCTTGATTACGATGCGGAGAAGTCATTGACATTTAAATTCGATCGAGTTTAATATGCTAATGTGGTTCCTAATAAAAAATTACCGTAAACTTACATGTTATTCATTTATCGACGAGATTTACGTATCTGTAGCACTACTACTGTAAATTACTATTATAATTATAATTGTCTCACACTCACCGGAGACAGGAGTATTTTTTTAATGAAAATTTTGTTCTCTTTGTAAATACTAGAGGCGCTGTTCATTTTCACTAACGCTGTCGTCGGTGCTAAGACACACACACGCAAGTTAACTTACAGTAGAGCTAGCGAATATAATTGTAAACTATATTGTTTACAACGTATCCCTTATTCTAATACTAACCTAACTTTATATTTATTGCAGAATTTAATTACGTTTGGCTTATCTGAATGCGTCCTTTGTGCATCTTTTTATGGCCACCATAAATAAACGCCTACACAAGCAAGATTTATTGCTTAGAAATTCAATTAAGAATTTTATGCAAGATATGACGGTTCGACCCACACGCCGAACAGTCAAGTAACTGGCACGGAACAAAGAAAATTGTTTGCTAAACACAAGAATCAAAAATCATAAGCTAATAAAAAAACTGAAAGTCTATAGTTTTTTTACCTTTTTTGTATCAAAACTGCAGTAGATTATTTTATAAATTATTTTTCAACCCACACACACATTTTCCGTTGCCGTATTCATAAAAGTAGTTACAAATATAGCTGAGTTATATTTGTAGTCTCAAATATAATTGAGTCGCTCTAAATTTAAAACTGAAATATATAGCTTTGGACTTAAATACATAAAGACACGTAACTTGTTTAGCGTGCAACAACGAATTTGTACAGGAATGGAGCTAGCTCGCGATTAAGTCAGTCGGGTAAACGGATCACATCCGAATATTCACTCTATACCAATTCTACCCTCCTAATGAAAAACGTCTCAAGGCACAGAAAAACCAATTCTAGAATATGTAACTTAAGATCTATTTTTCTAAAACTTGTGTTATGTAGTTACGCTATTCTATCAGTGAAGTATTATACTGTATTTCACTAGGTGTTTGCTGTTATTCTTTAGTCTACAATACATTGTCTGCTTTATTATGCTATTATAAAATTCAATGTTAACTTTTAAATTACTCATTTACGTCTGTAGATGTTTATAAGCGAAGAGAAAAACTGATTACAATGATTAATTAAAAAACTAATTAATCACTGACTGTATAGGTTTTTTTTAATGGACTACAATAATTAATCGTTGGCCGTCGTGATATTGTTCAAAATTACCTCTCAGATTCTTTTAGTATTTTTCTCTTAAGAATATAGTAATGCGGTGTTTATAAAATAAATCCTATCGTTCTTCTTTGGATTCCAGGTTTTGATCTCTTGTCTTCTCGTCCTGTCAAGCCACCATCTATTGAAATGTTGTCTGGCTCTCCTGAAGTAACTGACTGCACCATACGAGAGAGTGGAGTCATTTTGTTAAACCAATAAATCGCTTTTTATACGCGACTTACAAAACTCATTATTAATTTTGTAAGTCGCGTATAAAAAGCGATACAATCGATATATAGAGCATGATTTATCTGTTATGTCATTGTAAGTATTTTTAATAGCGTGATACTTGATAGAACATTACTACAAATAAAATAAATAAATCCACAACTAACAAATTTTGAATGTCCCGAACAACGAACAAAGGCGTCACCTCGCAACTTATTATTTCCACACAATAACGTTTTCCTAACTTTTGTGCAAATACAAAACGTCAAGTAATAATAATGGAAATAAAAACGTTCATCCATTAATCATGAAACAAAACAAACGGTTTGTAACATTAAAAATATATCGTACGGAACTCCAACATTCCGAAAGAGTTATTACACGAACACAAATACTGTATAGACAATATTTCTAAATAAAATTCCAATAAAGAACTATTATATCAGAGCATTTTCATAAAACTACTTCTATTGTATCAATAACATAGGAAATACACGGTGAAATATTCGTTGTACTATTGAGTGTATTTTCTTGTCAACAATGACGTAACTCTCCCCCCACCCATTGTGTACTATTTCATTTACATGGATCCTTTTGCCAAGTTAATTGACGGCCAGTAGGTAGAAATGATGTATTTTTGTATACAGAGATGCAATAAATAGGGCTAAATTTTTCCTGGGAAGTTAACGTAAGAATTGATTTGGGTCTTTCCGAAATGGTCTCTAGTAAATGCCTAGTACCCACCGTGATCGATAAATATTAAGATAGGATTACGCCGTTAACTCGAATCTAAGCCGACAGAAAAAAAGTGAAGACATCTCTAAGGTATTAAATTTAAAGTGTTTACACTTTAAGTAAGTAAGTGTTCCTGTTCCTTTATTCATATATTTTAAGTATAAGTGTTTGTAAGCGAGATCGAAGACTTTACTGAATATTCAAAATGAAACATCATTATATTTGTATTCTACACGAATAAGTATATAACTCAGCACGTGCAATCATTTCCATCCTTGACGCTGAAGAGGTCAACAGCCCAAAGGCCTTCATACTTCACGAATAATTTACGTATTTGTATAGGTGTTTTCCACAATCATTTACAAGTAGAAACTCATTGTTGAGTTGTCGTCAAACAGATTGTCCGCCAATGACTATTGTGTTACTAAGACTGAATTTGTATGAACGTGAAAAACGCATAATAATGTGCCAGCAAATGTAGTTTAGTGAAACCTTGAAACAGAAAACATGTTACAAATCAAATTTTCTTATTAACGTACTATCTTCCCGCGGCGCGGTTTCAACCGCGTCTTTGCTTACTGTTCTGCTCCCGTGTCACCAGTAGCGTGATATTACATAACCTATAACCTTACTCAAGAAATGGGCTATCATACGCAGAAATAATTATTTAAAACAGACTGGTTGTTATAGAGATTAGAGCGTCCAAACAAACGAACAAACTCTTAGAACATATAACATCACGCTACTGGCGACGAGAGCAGAGCAGCAAGCAAAGACGAGAGTAAAACCACGCCGTGGGTAGCTAGTACGTTAATAAGACAAACTCTGGTACGAGGTCGAGATAGTGCTAAAAAGAAAGACAGTGCAATCAGAATAAAAATACGTATCTTGTTGAGTATAAACGAAATAAAATTGCGACTAGAAAACATTTTGCAACGCGCATCTTAAACCTTGAAAACTATTTCTAACTGTGAACAGCGTATTGCACTTTTGGGATTCGTTCGAGCACGATTGCAGCTGGTGTTGTTACTCCAAATAGCTATCATTACATCGCATCGGTTTATAAGGCTCTAATGTGCAGAGGGAGGGCCTAGACGTGAAATAAGGCTGGATGCGCGGCCGCTGAGCGTTGTGTTGTGTCTGCCAGTCTGCTACTATCGATCCGGCGCCCTCGTTTCAGTCGAGCCGAATGCGCCCGCAATAATGCAGATATAGCTTGAAGAGCTATGTATGTAAGCAATCGCAACAGTGGTTGCATATATTTGTGAACGCACAGAAACTTGTAACATTTTTCAACTTCGTCCAAGCTTGTCTGTTTTAATTAAAACTAGCAGTACAAATTGGTGTCTATTATTAGAACAGTTCTGTTATATACTATTGAATTAATGTTCCTGATATAGAAAACCAACTATTTACGTTTATTCCTAACTGGTATTACGGATACAATTATACAAGTCGTTACTTTTATCTTGTACTACCTATACATTTCGTAATACATGTGAAATATGTAATATTAGTTTTTTTACTTTATATTGAATAATATATTTTATTATTATACTTTGTGTGTATCCTATATTTCATTTGTGTGTGTGTGTATGTGTGTGTGTTGGTTACCATTCAGCGACTAAACTGCTAAACCGATTTCGATGAAAATTTATATGTAGATAGGTTCGGTGCCGGAGGCAGACATAGGCTTCTTTTGATCCCGAAAATCGGTCTGGTTCCCGAAGTATACAGCAAAACATATTTTATGCTCGGGCGAAGCCGTAGTGCTCAGCTGGTACTTTATAAATTCATGATTTATAGAGATTGCATACAACACGGAAGATAGGGGTTGTAAGCACGGATGTTACCACTTACCGTCATGTGCGCTTGTAGTCTATCATCTACTAAGACAATAGAAAAATATGGCTTTAATAACATTTTGTAATATTTGGGATTAGTATCAGAATTCGTCATACCGACAACATATTCAATAAGTTTGCCAAAATAGTAGAACCTATCTTTATACGACAGAAGAAAGATGGACTAAGAAACAAACAGGATTTAACATTTAATGTACCAGGGGTAACACACATTGATGAGACCGTTAGGGAGTGTCAATTTAACACATGTAGACATCTCCATGCATTAGAGAGTACATTAAGCCACCGCTGCCGTCGATTATTAAAATATCAATAACAAAAATCGTGGTCAATTGAATCCTGAACAGTCTGTGTACTGGTTTAAAAATTGGGCGGTAGAGAGCGACTCACTTCTTGTCCTGCTGATGTTGCCGACACCAAACAGAAAAAGAAAAATAATGTTATTGTTTATGATGTAGTCCAGTTTGATAACACACTAGCTTTCTACGACGCGGGTGAAACCGCGTCCAGATCCAGACATTAGAGCGTACAAACAAACAAACTCTTTCGCTTTATAAAGAGTGGCGTGAGTTTCTTGTCAGTTTTTCTCACAACTCTACCTCGTCAGCGAACTGGCTGTAGGGTAACTAGCTGACTTCATGTAATTTTGACTTTTCAGATGCATCATACTTTATGATCAAAATGAAATAAATGCTTTAAGTTTGAGTTTATATAGTAGTGTAGATTCTAAGCACTTTACATTCACAAACACATTCTATGTTTTTGGAGTAATTGGAGTTAATATTTATTTTACAAGTTTTATTTCATAACGAATTTAATAAATAGTTGAAAACTGTTCAAACTGTATTATCTTTTCGATTTCCTTCACAGTCATTTTCTATACTTCGCAATGGTATCCAATTTCCTGAGGCAACGTGTTTTATTCTTTGGATCGGCAAAGATCTCTTGAGGTCGATGTTTTGTTATAAACGTATCAGCTTTTATTGTTCAAATCTTATTGGTTATTCTAGACTACACGTATATTGTTACAATTACAATAGTACCAGCAATTTATGATGCAGAAAATGTGCGAAAAGTACTATTGTAGCTCTCCATTTTGAGTTAGCAGTGTTCGTCTGACTAGATACAGCGTATATAAAATTTTGTGTGAGAAAATATAGTTTTCAGAGTAAATACTAGGCATTGTTTATTTTTCATACAAATATTTTACATTATAGCTCTTTGTTCAACCAAAGGGCGTAATTTCTGTTTTGATTTCATCGGGCATGCCTGTATACTTTCGATATTTTTTTATTTTCTTTTTTCCCGACAGTGTTAGACGAGTAAACAGCCTGATGGTAAGTGGTAACTGTCGCTCATAAACGACTCAGAGTCTCTGGCGTTGCTCCTACTAATCTCAGAGACTCTGCGAAGCCACTGTCTACCGTGAAGGGGTACATACGTAAGAGTAGGGGTACGTGAAGGAATAGAGGAAATAGGAAAAGGTGGAATTTGGGCCTCACCGAACGAAATGCAGTACCATAGATACTACTACTCTTACGTCTATCTTCTATGAGACGGTAGTACTTACCCGGTCGATCCGGCTCATTCATGCTAAAACTAGAGAGGATCTACTACCTTACCGGATTTCCTAAATAAGCCAAAGTAAATGTAATGTGAAGGTACTTTACTTGAATCTTAACTAATCCTCAAATATGTACATAGGTATGTAAGTATGGCTCAGTAGCTACGTGACAGCACATCCATGCATAAAATTATAAACGTTTACAAATATCGGCTTAAGATTGCGATAATCTTGTTTCGTAAGCAATTTTGCAATTTTGGTGACGAAATTATTTCTTTAGGGCTTAGCTACACGTATCGACAATGACATGAAAACTTAGTCATGAATAATAATATATCATTCATACAAATATCATTAAAGTCTACAATAAAAATGCAATATGAGATTTAAGCTCGAATGACGTGGGTGTACTTCCTAGTAATATAATCACTTGGTTTCTAGACAATACAAGTATTCAATATAATATTACCTACATCGTACCACCATGCAGTTGTTTGCAATACGATGAAGCGTATTCATTGAGACCTTCTAACGTAATCTATGAAAGTATAAGTCTCAGTTTAAAACCACTAAGTGTGCCTAAGCCCTTGCGTGGTTGAAGTCTGGTTTAACTGGAATGAGTATGTCGTATCTAAAATAGATACTAAATAGCAGTCAATACTATTCAATTAAACCAGCGGCTTTTACAAACAGCTTTATCTACAAATGTATTCTTGTTTTTTTGTGGGAAACATTAACCTAAAATTGCTTCTGAATTTCGATTGCACAGAATATGGAATTTTTTTTTTTTTTTTTTTATATTAGAGCCTACCAAAGTGACTCCACCCCGCCTGATGGTAAGCAGTCAGTGGAATCCAGAAGTGGCGGCCACTATACCAAAAGCCATCGTCTTAAACTGCTGGTATGGTGGCCTCCACTATGGCGGCTGGGAATGGGGTTAGGGGAAGGGAACGAGGGAGGTGAGGAAAGAGGAAAGGGGGGAAATTGGGCCTCCGGCGCTCTCACTCACCGAACGAAACGCAGTAGTACAGATACTACTACTCTTAAGTCGATCTTCTATGAGAGGGTAGTACTTCCCCGAACGATCCGGCCCATTCATGCTGAAATCAGCGTGGATCTACTACCGTACTAATATAAATTTATGTCGAAGTTATGGCACAACAAGATTTCTCGTTCACAATATAGCAATGCAACTATGAAACTACATCCACTCTGCAGGTGGTCGCAACCACAGCAAGAGTTTAAGCATTGTCTTGTATAGTAAACCTACATGCTACATGGATGTAGATTAGATTTTGTGTTGGACTGCGAATATATCTTTTTTTCTTCTTTAGGCGTTTTCAGGCTTTGGTTGTGAGGTTGCATGGCAACAATCAACTATGCAACTGGTTTACCTAAGATACAAAGCGATGGTTACCAAGAGCTTCGTGGGCAGTTGTCTATAAAAAAAACTTGTTTCGTCATTGAATTATTTGCTATAAAACTCAGACATATATTTAGAAGTAAACATGTTTCAGGGTATTTCATTGTAAAGAGTCGGCAATAATACAATCAGCAATAAATCTTACGTCGTCCTTCCGCCAGTCGCGTCCATATTTTAGGTATCTTGTTTACCCGCATCTCGCACCGTTGCAGGTTCAATCTGTTGATTGAAACTCACACTATTTACATTACACCTATAAATTCAACCTCCTGTTTTGCTAAACAGAAACCATTTCCCTAATTGAATTTGTGTTGTTTTTGCTCTTGTGGAAAATTGGCTTTGTACATTCAATGCGGGCGAGCGTGAGAAAGTGCATAACTCGTTTACATAACCAACACGAATTTACACAGAGTTTCTGAGAGAGAGAAAATGTACTTGGATATCTACAATGATTGGTTGCGAGATAGTTCGTAGACGGTCAGTGAGTAAAGTTCGTGCTTGTTCGCCAGACACTATAAATATAATTTGAAATGTCGGCTAGTTAAATAAGGGTAGTAAAATTTGAGTTTAAGTTTTAACCAAGATATTTCGTTAATGTGTCTTTAATATATTTCTTGAAAATATTTTTTTAAGCTTTGATTTGATGTGTTGTACAGATAAAATTATATTTTTGTGTTGGTTTTCCTTTCTGAGATCAAAGTTCGACAAATACATAGTAATAATACAATTACTATTTAGACCTGTAATCATAACGGTCTTGCCAAAATATCTATTAAAGTTGTAGGAAAACTCACATACGAACATTTGCGCTTTTATTTGTCTCAGATTTATAGATTTATACCAAGAGCTAACCTAAATATTTGTTATCAGTGATGTCGTAAAATATTTGTATGTAAAAATTAACAGCGCTCCTAGTATTTGTTCAGAGTACTAAATTTTCTCCAAACATTTTACGCTGTCACCTTGAGAAAAACGCGCGTTAATGAATCGTTGACTACCTACTGATATTTTGGTTTATAGCTTTGTGCTTCATAGATTATATTCATGTCTTTAGCAAATTCCACAAGTATATTTAATGTTTATATTGTGGGTAATAAATTAATATAACATACTTGCAGAACATAGGCGTAGTGCGACGTTCACCGGACATAGTCATACACTGTATAAGCGTGTACTGTAGTGATACAATGTATTTTATAGCACAGTTTTACGATTTCGGGGGTAAACAAAGGACGGCTGGAGCTGGAGTTGCTAGTCTCCTTGGCGAGACTCGGCTTTTCAGTAGGGCTGGCTTAAAAAAAGTTTCTTTGCTATGTATTTTTTTCATTTCTTTGTTCTTTATTCAGTATGGTATTGTGAACTCGTATATACATACGAAGATTGTAATGAATGGGTAGCATGTATTGCAAGAAAAAAAATATATTTAGGAAAAAAAACGAAAACCGACTTCAAAACAATAGGTACCTACATATTTAATCCTTAACTAAAAAGTAGAAAATAATAATTTAATTACTTCAAAGCAATGAACATTGAAGGGGAATCGAAGAAATCATTGATACCTATATAATACTATACTATTTATATATAATATTATTATATTATTATTATATTATTTACAATTTATAATCAGTTGTTTTGGAGTCGGTGCCACCCAAGAAGGATCATAATCACCTTAACGACTACCAAATTATAGTGATAACCAGAGTCCACTGCTTCTAAAGCATGAAGACGCTCAAAATAAAATGACACAAATGGTCACCTATCCACGGAGACGTAGTTTTTAACAAGGAAAAAATTAAGTAATCGGTTCACGATTATTGTAGCATGGACCTGTCCATTTGCTTTCAATGAGGCCTAAGTTTAGAAGTCGGTATCTTCAGGTTGATGGTAATAATGACCCATTATACCTATTATAATGAAGATTGCTAGTTGTAATTGTGTCGTAAATGACATAGACAATTAACCGCATATTAAACTTAAGCGCGCGCATGTCCTAATTTTAGTACTTAACAAGGATCGTTACAAAGGTTTTTGTGTGTCACCCCTGCTTCAGACTATTTACGTTGACGAGGCTTGGCGAGGTGACCTATCCGTGACCTTTGACCCGAAGCCTGTGACCTACATCAGGAGCCCAATCGATACGCACTCGGTATATCTGTTGCCTTTAATAAGAACAGCGCGCAGAGTTCATTGAAAGTTTTGATTAGCCACCGTCTGGCTGCTTAGTGATAAAACTGTGATGTATTTCGTGCATTTTTTTGATCATCAACAAAGGGAAGGCGTACAACGATCTCTCATAGAGTTCTTTAACTCAATGATGTGTTTTACTTGAACATAATAATAGAACAGCGTTAGTATGACAGATACTAGATGCTGGCTCTTTGCCTACTAGAACTAATAAATATTTAATTTCTTGTAGATGTTTCACACGACTTCAATGAGGATAATAAAGTGCCAGTTAAAATAATTCAATTCTATTTCAGACCCATATTTATTTCAGTAGTTAAATAGGTCAATAAAAAATAGACCCAACTTATTACAGATTATATAGATATCGCCTTTATATAAGGGGCTAAGTATTGACCTTAGTTAGGTCGTTGCCAGGTCACCTTCTCTCTACAAATATAAAAAGTCTTAACTGAATTTTATTCGTTCGGCGTTAAGAGGACGTTTTCAGTCATATACTTATTACCTTTTATTTTCAGTTGCATTACTGGGTATTGGCGAGCAATAATAAATCAATATGCTCTTTATTGAGGGTGACAATTTCATACTCAGATTTTATTGAAAAATGGCTCATTATGACAATGGCACTGGGTTGAAAATGTACTTTGTTAAATGAATATTATGATAATGATTTAAAGAAAGCAAGATTATATATTATATCATCGTTTCCGTATATTATTCAACCGAATGACATAAGGTTTAACAGACGTGCTAAAAGGTTTGGAAGAGATCTATCGTGGCAGTGTCACCTGACCTCCTAGTGGTCTCTGCAATGTCAAGGGCGCAGCCTGCTCAATTGCTACTAGTGAAACGTGAGATAATATGCAGTATGCTAACTTTAGTTTCTTTTTAGCAGAGGGGCTTTAATTAAGCTTTAAGTTTTAGGACGCCTATGACCTTATATTGTACCAGAATTGGACTAATACATTTAAATGGTTAGATAACTTGTCTTGAATTGAGATACCTCGTTTGAAGAAGCTAGGTACTGCAATTAGACTTCTTGGGTGATCTTATTTATTCTTTATGCAAAATGCATAAAAGCAATTGCTTTTATGTTTTACTTGCATTCGCGATACAGACCACCAGTAGCGTTCAAACTGAATGTTTTAAGCAATAACTCATAAGTGAAACGAGTGTCTCTGTGGCTACGACATCGAAATGTTAGGTACTTAAGTTGCGAAACGAATACAATTCGTTCGTATGAGAATGTTTGTACCTTAGCTAATGTTAAGTAACAACTTTTTTGTTATAGCAATTTTAAAGAATATCACACCTACAGCAAAAAACTTACAGATTTGTAAATTTGGAAGAAAACAGACAAAGGCGAAGTTTAATAAAACGTTAAAAATGCAATAGTAAAAAGAGGTCAAAAAGGAAGTAAATTTCAAAAAAGTTAAATTATAAAAGAAGAAATAAAATTAAATATTCATAAATCTTATAGAATATACATTAACTTTATGCACCAAGCACAGCGGAATAAATATCAAGTAAAATTACTAGTGACTTTGCATTGCGATAACCTTTTCGGTTTATGAACAAAGAAATAAATAATACACTTTTATAATTCTACAATTAAATGTATATTTTGATAAGGCCAGTATTTGTGCTGACCACTTCTGATTATAGTCATCTGTCCGTGATGTTGTGTAAAATATGCATAGAATTGTTATTAAATGTCCAAACAGATATGGAAAATCGATCCTGTAGCAATAAGAGCCGCACCTTTAGGATTACCGGTCCAAAGTAATACCAGTTATGTTATCGAAACCTTTTAAGTTCGAATTTCTCACCACTTTATGAGAGCATCATATGCGTCATTCAAATGTTAGCCCTTGCAGGTTTTAAGGAGAGCACAGTAAGATTTCTCGTAGGTCAGGCCGGTTGGAAATATACCTTTATAGAAACTCTAATCATAGTGATAATATGTAAAGTTGTGAATAATAGTTTTCAGTAAGTATGCCTAAAATAATCATAGGCAAAATAAAAGTTCCCCTTAGGATGCAGCTGTTTAATAGACATAAAGAACACTCCTCAAACAATTATTTTTGGATCGATAAATTGACAACACTACTTATGTCAAAACGAGTACCTAAACCCTAAAGCCATACATAAGTACATGCAAACAATAAGGTAACGTCATGCAGGTTGTGTTAACCTGATGTAATTCATGCTTTTCGTGAGCGAATCCTCTGACTGAAATTAGTTTTATTGTAGTAGATTAATCCATATGTTATATATCATTATGTGTTATCATTGCTCAAATACTATTTCATTCAAAAGTATGTCAGCGACCTAATACGATAGGATCGTGGTCACGAAAACTCAATATCACCTAATATTCAAAACAAGAAAAATACGCCATATAGTACGATGGCGTGCAGTTTATAGCTTTGTTTTATGATTCTTTGTGTTCAATAGAAAAGTTCTTTTACTATAATTATGTGCATATTAATGGAATGTCAAATGAAGTCATTCTAGAAAATGCATCAGCTTGTTCACCTTTAGCGGCTATACTTAAAAGATATCAAGTGAAATTGTCGCTGAGCTATTTTGAACTCTAAATTAATTAAGACAAGACTAAAACTGCTAAATAGACATATTTCATATTTCATAGTCTAATGTTGCGATTTAAGAATTTCATATACCAAATGCATGTTTTATTATTTTTATAGATGAAATGATAATGGATATTACCATCACGTTACGTCTAACACGACATAGTATTATCAGATTTCACGTCAGTTTGCAACTCAGTGTATAGTAAATGTTGTTGTAACAAAAATGAAAAAGTAAACGGTATTATTTACAGCTGTCTCTACGAACGATAAGTTAAAGGTAACAAAAATGGTGGTCCTCTTTGGGCGAATACTAATAAAATGCGCGGTATGCCTTTTGTACAAAACACGACATGTCAAAAATGAAATATAATTATTTAAGCTTAAAAGCTTTAATGTTAAAGTCATTTATATTATGAATGGGTTGTACGGGTTGTATATTGTACTTTATTAATACGAGTAATACTTGTGCTGTACTGACTCACATGTAGTTCATAGTAATATGGCGAAAGTCAGACGTCCGATCCAAGTGTTCCATAAAGGACGTAGGTACTCACTAGAGTACCTACGTCCATTTGAGATTTGAATTTGGATTTGGAACATTTCGAGATTCCTAGCACTTGTAATTTCTATCGTCAGTGATAAAGGTCAGTTACGATTGTAGTTTTATAAAATTGTCTTTTCATTTCAATTTGTTTCTATAGTTTTTATGATAGCAAGGAATGGCTTTAATTTTATTCTGAAGAATCATTCCACGAGTTCGAGGCTTCCGATGAGTATTTTTTTTTGTATGTTACACCATGTCTTCACCAATTTTATTGTAAACTGATTTTAATTAAGTATTATTTTTAATATTTATTCAATAAATAGAACTTAAGATTTTCCATATAGGGAAAATAGAAACTTAATCCTGTTTATTGAATGTAATTTTCATTAACAGACTTACAACTAAATCGACTTCTATCAAAAACAACTATTTATAAAATTTAAGTGTGTGCGTTGCTTTTTTATTTGACATCAGTTTTTTTAAATAACAAAATATTCTAAAAGTATAGATGTTTTGTCAACATGATGATTCTTAGTAACAGTAATATTATTCTACAATAATAATGCAGACAGATAAATAATAATTAATTGTTTAAAAACAAAGGAACCTAACAATAAAATTATAGAACAATCAGTCGATTTCGAATAAAACATTTTTTTTGGTCTTTATACCTACGTCGATCAAGAAAACATTTTTTTCGAAATTTTCATATGTATGAGACTTTTTGATATATTTTCCTTTTATTATTATCTGGCATAACAAAACGGACATTTAAAATAGCTTAAAAAATTTCATAATAAAATAATAATAATTTTGAAATTTAGTTATAATTGAAATGAAACCTTTCTTGAGGAAAAGAACTACAGCATGATACAAATCCATCGAATCAGAGACTTTCAAGTTGCTAAGGTAACCCATTATTTGTGTAATAACGCAACATAAAACAACCTATAATCGTGGTAACGATCGCTATATTCTAGCTATTACGATTAATTTGCACTCACAGCCATCTCTCTTAATTTTCTTTATTGATCGTAGCTATAATTACTTCGAGAACATTAAGGAAATTTGTATTTAGGTCGCTCTCTCATTCATTTATACGAGCCGACTTTATTCATCTAATTTATTATTGTTTTGTTTTTATTTTTGTTTTGTTAAAGTATATTTCTGTTCAGCTCTTAATGTAAAGAAATTTTGTTGTGCAATTTATTTTGTGGCTATAATGAAGGTATTATCACAGATTATAGGAAAAATATCTAATAATGTATTAAGGATGAGTTAAATTATTAGTTACTTTAAAGCAAAATATTTTTGATCAAAATTTACATACATGTGCAAACTCAGATAGTTTAATTTCATTATGAAATTTTTTTCGTTTCTTACTTTTTAAAGGTGCATAATGATTTGTGCATACATTACATACCATATAAGCAAAGAAGGATTGCGTAGTTATTTAAACTTTCTTAGAAAGTAACTTAATAAACTGACAAGCTGTTACGTGCGATGTTGTTTTCTTTCTGGTGATAGTATGTAAATGTGATCTCAGTCCAAAAAGTCGTGATAGATTGAATCTTATAGTAGTTTAAATAAAGATAACAGTTGCGTGATGTTAGTTTATCATCTTGTGACAGTTTATCTTTTGAGGATGCGTTATGCATTTCCAAACATTATAAGAGGTTAGTACAATGAAGGTTATGTTTAAGACCGAAAAAGAACCAAAACTCTTTAAAACAATACGCTCTTTAGATATAAAACTAAAATTACGAAGGATGTATCAAACTTTATAAGAAGATTAATCTACAAACGTTCAACGTACTTTCCCAAAAACGATTCGGAACAGGAACATCCTATACTTTTTGGTCGTTAACGCATTCTCTTAAACTGCGAAATCTTTGAATCATCAATACTTGGTACTCATTCGTCCGGTTCTCGTTTTCCTCCATTTATTTTCTAAAGAAAACAATACGTGTTACGCTCACTTAGATTAGCTGAAAAAACATGCTTAGCAAAAACTTAGCAATCTTTTTGTTGATGAACGAAGTAATTAAATAGTACTCGCATCGTTATGGCTTTTAGTTATTTATTGATATGACTTTTGTATAGAGTGACTAAGGTAGACTTAATTACGTAATTACCACACACGGTGTCTTTTTAAGTCCAAAAAAGTGACATCCGATTTTTATTAAATATTTGGACGCAGTGATGCACAAATGCGAGAGTAGAACACATCCAGGTGTCAATTTAGTATAGTTAATTTTTTTAAAATCCTAAAGATTTCGTGACCTTGCTAATTAAAATAATGCAAATAATTTGTATTAGTAATAATTTATTATCCCGTTTTTGTTTTATCCAAAATGCAAATGGGATCCACAAAAAATATAATTTAACGAAATCAGTACTTACATACATTATTATAATATATTATTATTGGTTAAAATATCGATTACTGTAAATTTTTATATTTATTAAAACACTATGAGGTTAGGAGTTAGTTCGCAGCATCAGTGTTTTCATTAAGTTTCTGGCAATTCAGAAGTCTGTAAGAGATAAGCCATTAAGTACCTAAGCCGTTGTCTTGTCTGCCTCCGTAGGTAATAAAATATATATTGAAACAACAGGCTTCTTGGTTCTGAAATTGCAAAAAAGCATTTCACAAGGCCCTAGCCTATAATTATATTGACGGCGTTAAACATAATTTATTGTAATTGGAGATGTTCTTAGTTAGCACGTATAGATATATGAATCTGCGATCTGAAAAGGATAAAGATATAATAAAAATATCAAACGCAAATAAATATACGTTTTGTTTTATAAAAAATGCGTTGCAATACATTTTGATGCTTACTATCCATATAAAAAGCAGTTATGGATAACTTTTTACTCAAATTTTTGCTAGGATACTTTTATATTTCGTACAATATCATCCTTAATGTCATTTGGTGACATACATTGGCATCCAAACAGCGTGCCCGGGCTGTGACCGGGTCACGTATACTCCCCTCTTCCGCGTCGCACACCGCACGCCCCCGCCCCTCATCTGCACTTGAACTGGTTCGCGTACTTTCGGTTTCTCTCGCCCGGGACACGGGAGCCTGACCTACCCGAAGACGTATGTTTACACTCGGCTAGTACTATAAAGCTAGCTAAGCTTTTGTTACGACTGAATTTTCAGGGGTAAAACCACACATCTGTTAAGTAGACAAAATAAGTAAAATAATAGAAGTCCAAGATCTTTCTTAGTTTTTCTCATAGCTTGACTTTAGTTAGGGAATTGCTAGGCGTCAGTTGCTATTGCTAAAAGGCGCCATTTTATCCATCAGAAGGTACTACCTTTTCATGGATAAACTGGCGCCTTTATATTATCTAAATAAATTCTGCTTTGATATTTTAAGTATGGTAATGCAACGTACATATTATTTTGTTTCTTTTACTGCTACATAAATACTTGTTTTACAGTATTTACACAGCGACAAAACAGCAAATGAGTCACCAACGCAAGATAAGAGATAAAAATGTATCACGAACAAAGGTACCAGAACAATCGATGGCATGTGACGTTTGCCATCACAAAAGGTATTAATGAGGAGGTACCACGGTACAATATACCATTTCCTGCACATACAACATAGCTATTGTCAGCAACACGGCCTCGACGGCATTCATATTATTATAATGGCCTGAAACTTTATCGACAATATTGGTAATGTGAAACCGCTGTCTTGTGAAAAAGGATAATGCGCGATAGGTAAATATTATACGTTGATAAATTACCAAACAAAAAACGTTATATAAAAAAGCACATAAAAAATTTGAGGCACAGAAAAAAGACAAAAAGGAATAGATTGTGGAAAAGTATCTAAAGTAAGATGATCTAAATGTGGTCGCGTTATAAACAAATTACACATGTATGTGACAAACGAGCACAAGTATCAGAGAAACAAATTTTGGGAATAAACAAACGGTTATTTATAAATGTGCGCCTTTGAATATAGAATTAAAGTATGTTTTTCACGGAGATGTATTGCGAATGAAAATTGAAATGTATTTTTTTTATTGCTTTTTGAAACATATCTATATTGTTCGAACCTTGTTTGAGCATGTTGAATGGTCCATGTATCGTTTTATTGACTTTTGTATTATCCTTATCTTAAGATTTTGTTTACGTATCCTTAAAGGTAGCAAGTGTATTTATATTATCCTGTATATCTTTCTATTAACTTGGTCGTTACTGACATACGCACTACGTGAGAAAAATTTGACTATAATAAAGTTATAGAATAAAAGATCCTTACAATTCAAATTACCTATCACTTTAAAGTGACATACCCAATATTACTTTCAAATTAACAGCAGTAAGTTATGAAATTTGACAGTTAAACACACTATGTAGTATGTATCCTACAATATGCGAAAAAAGGCAAAAATTATAAAGAACGTATAATTAAAATTAACATTTTAAAACAACTTGGGTAGGATGAATGTACATCTATTTCTTAAAGTAAGAAAAATGTCATCCAACGATTTTTATTATATTATCCCCAGTCCCTTAAATATGTATTTGTAATGAGCAACAACGCACATAGGTTTAGTGTTACAAAGACGTCGCCGCGTCGCCGTCGATCGCACACCAAAGTTATTTATGTTCTTCTATGAGTGACAGCAACGTATGCCTATTAGAAAGGCTTCGAAGCTGGCGAGTTAAAGAAGATTTGGGAGTAGCTTTTTAAATTGAGCAGCCTGTTTAGAAATGTATAGCGTATTATCGTATCTGTGATATAGCTATGTGATAGATGTGTGGTTTTTGACAATGTATTTGATTATCTTTAAATTCGCTTCTAGAAAGGCACTTGTTTGTATCACAGACTACAGTTTTATAGTCACACGAGCCTACAGCCCACCTAATCATATAAGGTAGGTAACCAGTAGCATGGTAATGTCTTGGGCCACATTGTTAGTACCAATTATATTGTGCAAAGTAAATACACTTGATTAGTGACGACGTGACGATTTTTTTGTTTTTTGGATGAAATTTTATTATTATGAAAAGGCATAAAAAAGAAAACCTTTTTCTGTTTTTGTTACTTTTATAGACCGTTATTAAATAATGATACTATAGTATTGTATAGGTATATAATACTGTTGTTTTTCTAGCGAAGAAAACACGCCCGTTGCCTGGCCCCAACTAAACTTGATATTATCGCCTTGTCACGTCGTATAAAAGGTCGTGTCTATGTACAAATTTATCAATGTATGACACTACACGTGTACGTTATAGATTTATTTATACCTAACTAGTTTTTACTCCTACCTCGGTCTGTTGTTAGAGACCAAAAAACGAAGGTAGATATAGACTTATCTACACTAATAATAATAAAGCTAAAGTTTGCACGCATAGGTATCTGGAACAATCAGACGAATTTGAAAACAATATATTTACGTTTGATAGACTAATTCCTAAGATAGGTTTAAGAATAAATAAAATCGTAATTTAACACGGGTGAAGGATTGGCACAACCTACTTCACATTTTTAGACCCTTATTTTCAACATATTTTATACATTTTCAGCCAAAATTAGTAGGTCTTCGGAATCGAAACCGTGTCGATAGTCATATTTCCAAATTCTGTTTATAGCCATTATACCTACTCGTAAAGTACTATTATTAAGTCAGTTCTTTTGATCACTAAGCTAGCAAAGAATAGTTAATTTGATATTTACGTGCGGGTAGACAAATATCATGGTAATATCAATATTCCTTTGTCCTTATATAAAATATATCGGTGTTATTTCGCTTCAATATCTCCAAATGACGTGAAAAGGCTTCTTAGTGATAGCAATAGGTATCATATAGGCGTCATGTCTAAGACGTCGGCCTTCAAGATAGACGTAATTTGCTCCTCTTAAAAAATACGGCTGGATATATGTACGCATTTATTAGATACTTAAGTGAAAGTCGTGTTAAGAGGCTTTTCTGAAGCAACAGATTAGCTAACTACCTGCTTTATGGTAAGCGGTAACTGTTGCTCATAGATTTAAAAACGCCAACTGTATAGATAGGCTATGTCTCTGTTAATCCTGCCAGTAGTAGCCATCAGGCAAAAGAGAATTAAACACACAATCAACAAATTGTTATACGATCTCTGCTGCCAGTAACCGCTTCTTTTAGTAGCATTGAAAACCAGTAGGTACTCGAGGTACTCGCGTGCATAAACATAAAGGTATGCGCAGACGAGGGATTTTTGTCCGCGTAATTTTTTATCCGCTAAAATAGATCGCTTACAACTGTATCGAGTAACGCAAACGAGGGATTAAAAGTACCGCGTACAAAAAGTCGCCCGAATAACTGAGGGCATGCAGGGAGCGGACCGGACAAAAGTACGGGGGAGTCCCCGAAAAAAAATAGCACTCTTGTGACTAGGCGAAGCAACGCACATGGAGGCCTTTAGTCCGCGTTGTGCGCTCGAGAGTGACGTACCTATGCACGACGATAAACGATGACGCCGTGTGCGTTGAGTTCGCGGTAAATCCGCGGCGAACTTTTTATTCGCGAAGCATACGTTTTTCTCCGCCGCGGAGGAAAGTCCGTCCTCTGCGCAGGCTTTAACATTACTGAAATGGTGTTTTATGAATACGGCCTTTTATAAGCTAAAAGCGCTTCCTCCAGCCTATTTCTATTTTTTTAGATATACTCTTTCATTAGGTGATATCTAAAAGTAGGGTTTCTTAAATTTATATATGACTAAATATTTAAATGCATTAATATATTATTTTTTAACAAAAGACTTCTGAAATACAGCTCAAAGCCGTTGCACATTTCGTAAAGATATCGTTCAAAATAATTATTTGTGTGAATGGTGGTTTTAATAAAAAGCTTTTCAGTTAATTAATGAACATAAAATCATTTTATATAAAACCATTAACACAACATAATAATAAAATGAAAATGAACTTTATTATTTTCATTACCCACTTTTAAAATTTCCTTTGAAGCATACGGTGCTTAAAGAAGTTATAAAATGAATAAATTTTAATTATATTTTAGATACAATAAATGAAATGCCTACCTTACTTTTCTTACATTTTTTTTTGAATAAAGTGTGCATTTAATTAATTTAAAGTTTATAATGTAATAATCATCTAAGCATAAAATAAATAAATATAAACGGTATTTAAATATAATTAACATTGACACGAGTATGTAAATCAACGTAAATTATTTAAGTATACACGCGTTACATTTTATATCAACACTGTTCACAATACGTTACGTTGTTCTGTGGTCTATTGCGTTACTAAGTGCATAAATGTTATCATTTAAAAAAAACACAAAATGTTACCTTACAACATTTTATACATAAAGTTTAAAGAAAGCGCCTAAACCTATTACAAATAAACACATAGGTCTAAAGTCACAGTCAACTGACTGCTGTTGTCAGCTTATACCATATACTGACAAATCACCAACCATTTTCTGCGCCACCGTCTAAGTATTATCACTCTATTTCTAACAGCTACTATTCAAATAAATAGACGCTTAAATAAACATATGGTGCTATTTCGTTAGTGGCAAGTACATAAATATAAGGATTAGCATGACTAGGCAACAAATGATGCCAGTTCTGGTAGCAACAACTAGCTATGAGTTAATGTGATAAAATCGGAGTATAAAATCTGGATATCAAAATGATTATTGGGACTATTACTTATGTGGGCCTTTTTGGATTTAAACTTGATATTGTATGAGAAATTAGAAGCTTTTAGAAAGTGGAAAGATAGTAGGTCTCTGTCTCAGTAATGTGTTATGTAGAATAATAATACATTTGTAGCATAAACAGGCAGAGGTTTTTGCTGGTATGTTGGCTCTTAAGTAATGGGGCGAGGCTGTTCTCATTTAATAGGCACAATTTTAAACTCCAGGCTAGTACTATTATCGACAGAAAAATCAATATCATGGAGAATAAACAATGATAGATTTTGATATGAAAAGTTGAATTATTATTGCTTAAGGACTATCACTTAACCTATTATCATATTGACTGTTTGAGTCACCGTATGATTGCTAAACTAGCCTAATCTAATCCGCCGAACTATTAACAAATCGGTTTTAGCTAGAACCCATGATGGCATGTTATATCATGATTATATTAAAAGCCATACAATAAGTAACACAGTAGCACCAACGTTTAGCAGTAGCAACACTATTAGTGAAACAATGAACGATCAGATAAAGAGTATAAATCAAAATTGTTACATTGTATAAGTAGGAAGTTTAACAAAATACTTTGGTCTCATATTACGGAAACAAACCGCCCAGTACAAAACGATCGGTTAGAATTTTCTTTGTTTGTTGTCCATACAATTTTATCTTAGAATTTAAAATTATTCATAATAGTTTTGGCCCTAGATTCTATTAAAAAACAAGATGCACAGACAACCCGATAAAGAAAGAAATAAGAAAGAAAAGTGTTATATTTCAATCCTTAGAGCTCAGCAGTGAATATTATACAGTTGAGGTGATATAATTGACAATATTATTGGTAATAACGAGACTAATGTTGACGTGATTTCCAAGTATTCGTTTCAAGGGTCAAATGAAAGGTCTGTGATCCGTTTTGCATTAAATTAGTCTAATAAATGCTTCTATTACGTGAAATTTTCTATTGTATCTGTAAATTGCCAGTTGAATTAATTAATTTAATAGAAAGTAGACATTTATTTGTTTAGAGTTCCACAAAATGGCTTTCTCTGTTTATTTGTGGTGACAGGTAAGCCTTTATAGATAGTCATTCCAAACCCGGTGGTAATACTTCTACCGTAATTGCATGATAATCACCCTTACGATATTGCATCGAGACACATTTCCTCGAAATAGTAAGCACTTTTTGTTTGACATTTGCTAAAATTAATTGACTAATAAAGCAGTGAGGTAAAGTTTGGTTATGGCGGACACCAAATTGATATCAGAACAGTGGAATTCACTTTTAGGGCTTTTGAGATGTTTCAACATTGCTTTAGTAACTTAATTTTAAAGTTCAATACTCTTTTCTCTCTATAACTATATTATCTATAGATAAGTGAATAACAACTATCATGGGAATAACTTGACGCATAAGAGAATCCTGATAAAATAAACATAAAACCTACATTTGGTAGTCAACCGTCAGATTGGTCGCCTGTACCGTTGGGTGCTAAACTGAATATTTCAACACAACAAAACTCACTACTTGAAGTTTTTTATATTTATAAACTTGAGAAGATGCACCAACATATAGATGGGTTAGATGATATGAAAAACGTGTGATGTGATTGAGGGTGATGGCGCTAATTTGCAGTCTTATTTACAGTACTTAGTAGATAGCGATAGGATGAATGATTAATTTAATAAAGAAGTGACAAACAAGCAATTATGATATAACTAATCATAAGCAGAGGCTCTCTGAGAACACTGAGAACATTATTTAAAAAAATAAATTATTACCTGGCAATCAATATATTCTAAATAATACCTTGCTCTTTTCTTTGTATAGACACCCTTGACAATTAAATACAGTGTTATTAATGCAGCTATAAAATACAACTTTTGTCGGCATCTGTACCGAATGACGCGCTTTCTTGTGTCAATTGCATCGATTAAAATACATAGGTATCGATTATTCGAACCGTAACAGGGACCACCCAAGGAATTCATTACAATATTTATCTTTTGGACTGCATATTATATTATACGGGATACTCGATTTAAAAAAATATTTCTGAAACACCTGGGTTCTTGCTCTTCGAATGTATTCAAAATAAGAATATTTATAACTAAATATGTTGAGTAAAGGGTGAAATGTATAATATTTTGTCATGCAATGACATGTTTTAATATTTATTTTGTTTTTGTCGGCATTAAGTGCTTAGATGTATGATGCGCTCTACGCTATGCACCATATTAGGTAAGAGATATTTAAAAAAATACGGTTCAGTAACTTTAAACTTTATAGTAAAGAACATAAGATATAGGTATATTTCCAAAAACGCTGAAATCATTATAAACCTCTATCCAATTGAAGGTGAAATAATCTAAATAATATAAAACAATACATTCAATGTTTAAAGATAGATATACCACAGGTAGAGATACCATTTAAAAAAATTGATCGGCATTGAATAAGGTGACGACTGACAAAAGAAAGTTTAAACAACTTAGGTGCACATTTTAAATAAGTTCATTTAGTTCATCTTTAGTAACAGAAGATAATCATTTTATTGAAGAGCGGTATTACATTATCATATTATAAATATGATTTCATATCTGTCAAATTCTATGATCATAGTTCGACGACCCTCAAAATATGATCATAGATAATCACATGTAGTTATTACACCGTCATATGTTCTTCATTTAAAAATGACTTACACATCTTTGATCATATTTCTATGATAGTCTAATAGCGGTCTAAGTTATCATTCTAAGTTATGATGATGATTATGTACGTATCCTTACTGATACCCATAAACGAGTTTGAGAGTTTGAAACCAGCCACTAGCAATTTGAATACTTCTGTCACGTTTTTTTAACGTAATTTCCTAGTTTATCTTGATAATTAGATACTGACAGCATTTTAAATATTAATATCTAAGATTTTAGTAATACGTTATGGATATAGAATGTGTGTTCATAACACGATATGATAATATTGGAATACCAATTCATGAGACGAAAGTTAAATTGGTACCATAATTAATTTCTATTTCGTTTTCAATTAAGTACGATATTTATAAGCCCGTATTTGTACAAATAGACTTTAAATAGGTAAGCGTTATACTATATAAATAAGGGCCTGGATTATATTACATTTAGATGAATTTTAATGAATTAACAGATACGAAGTTAAAGTTAAGACGGATATTAACATTATTATTATTATTATTATATTATTATATATTATATTATTATTATTATTTGGTAGAATATTATTATTATTATTATTATATTTAAGTCATCAAATTAAATATATTATAGTTCATCATCACTACTCGTACTGCAGCCGAGATTTTACAATCGCTATGCTTGGCGGAGATTGTTGATCGCAGTTGATACTTAGTAGTTAAAATACAGGTTACTTTGCCTGATTTTTGCCTCTAAAAGCTCATATTGAGATTTGGCAAAGACCATATTACATTCGCCACTGTAGAGATAGAAGTAAAACATCGAGATGGTATCACTGGCTGTTTATCACCAGCGTGGAGTCATTTTTAAAAAAGTAAGACGTTTTCATTTGTTTTGTAGAAGTACTTCATTGTTGCATTTCTAGAATACTGCAGGTTAATTAAATGTGTTTAATGTGTCCGGGTAACATGTGACTGCTGACTCATACAATACTATGTCGATAAACACAAAATATAAACATACAAAGTGTCTATTTTGTATGTGAACTTTACAATTTACATAGTTCATATAGTCCACTTTCATTTAATAACAAGCGCAGCGTGTTTGCGACGTTAAACACGTTGTTAATGAGGCTCGCTGCGTATGCGCAAACCAGTTGGGTGATTTCTCTATGCGTTAATACAGGGTTGTCAGATGAAGGTGAGGATATGATAAGCAGCTACCTGTCATTATGTAGAAATCTGTAGTTAGGTAAATAAATAAGTTGTGCTCTAAGATTATAGTGTGTTCAATGACTAAGTATTTAATTTATAGGTAATACCGAGCCCACATATGCCAACCGATGAAACCAATGAAGGCTCACTACTAGTCAAAGTGGAGACGGATAATTATTTATTTAAATTTAAACTAGATCACGCCCGCGGTTTTATTCCTGTAAAATTAAAACTGTTGCTATCGTGTCACGTTCATGGTTACTACTTCGATTTGCAGACAATGTATAGTATTTCATAGTTTAATCAACGAGCTAAAACTATTTATTTTATTTCTTGCATTTGGTAATAAAATAATGGTCTGTTAACCCAGTATATATTTTAATAAAGTGTCCTATAACATGGCAGCCCTATTCTAATTCCGGTGCCGCGTGCGCAGGCGTAATACGCAAACGTCGAGATCGTGTGCATACCGGACGATGCGACGACGACGACGGCGACGGCGACGGCGCGGGGCGCGTTGCCGTCACAAGCATTTCTCTTTAATCTGTCTACAGTCTGCACTACTCTATGAATAGTTACATTGTATGCTAAGCCATTTAATATGACTCACCCTAGTATAAAATGGCATTATTATTGGTTAATCGATGTTATTCCGATTGTTAATTGTAGCAAAGAAGCTAGCGATCCATGTGATTTTAAGCGTAACGACCACTCATTCACCAGAAAGATATTGCAGCCAACGTCACAACAGCCATTGCCATGTAAACATGAGTAGATATACATAGGTTCTTATTTAACAGCAAAAGTGTTGAGTGATAGGGGCTGCTTCAATTCGACTAAGAAGTCTCATTATAGAAATACTGGCGTGTACTACTTACGATAACAATTCTAAACATAACATTCAGGTTGGAAAATCCGAATAGACCAATAATAACCCGAATAGATTTGGGTGCATACAAGCTATACATACCTACGTAGGTTCATAAATCGCGCGGAAGTATGTAGGTTGGCCGCGTTGGCGTGCGATAACACTATCTTATTGGGTTAACAACCTATTGCAGAGTATTGCAAGTATCGTTGCAATCACGTCTACTTATCACGACTGTCTTCTGAGTAAACGTGTTATGAAAGTTGTATTTATTGTGTTGTTGAGCCGATTGTCCGATATTTGTTGATTTGAATTGATTCTGTAGCTACCGTAATTTGATACCACTGCGTACAATATTTTGTATGAGAAAATAAATCAGCGTCTCTATTATTTGTTATGAGAACTAAATTTAATACTGTCATTGACGGGACGCTTTTAAACTTAAGGTACCTTTACAGTAAATTTGTGATCCAATTCGAATAATTACTACAAATTTTAGCTAAGCAATAAAAGTGAAAATATTTACACTAATCTTATTTTTATAGATAGATAAAAATGTAAACTCCTCTTTTTTACTTACAATAAAATCAAAATACTAACAAACATTTTTTAGAGCTTATTTAGGGTACCTATTATATAATTATGGCTCATAAAATATGCTAAAAGTATAACCTTTAAAGCTACATAGGTATAAATTCATTTAAGCCCTACAAGCTCCACTGAATATTTCTAAAGAAGCAATCTGTAATCAGTGTTTTATAAGAATATCTTTTCATCTTGTTTTCAAAGCCCAACTGCACATTCCAGTTCATGGTCATCATTGACCAACTTAATAACATTAATAAAGTGAAACATTCCTAATTGTAAAATATAACCTATCGTGTTAAGGCAAATAATAAAAGTGTTTTTTGGGCAATCAGTAATAATCTTATAATTTAATGTTCTTAATGTCGAACTGAATGAAACATTAATTTAATTACAACTGGGACGCTTCTATTAAATTTATGTTTAACTTTGCGTGTTTGGCGATCATTAGGTTTTGTTTGCGTATAAAAGTGACAGAAAACATAGGTGAAATTGTAATGTTTAGATAAATAAACTGTTCGTAAGGTTATATTTTGTTTGATTGATTATTTTTACGTTTTTAGTAATTTATTAGCCTCTACTTTACCTTTGAATTTTTCGTGAGATACTTTATTGTGACACATACAATGTTGGCAAGACTATACTGTCACTTCCATTATTGGGGAGCCTGGAGCTCTAAAATACAGGTCAAGGCTTAGTTTAGACTCCAGATCTCCCACAAATAACAAATGTAAAAAAATATCAACTGAGATACTAAATCTTGTGTAATTTGCGGAGATACATAAAACAAAATAAACTTTTTTTTATTGTGTTAGTATTTTTTCTAAATAAATAATTATTAATATTATTATTGCTTATTGACAATCTCTGTGGTTCGGTGGTACTTTGTATGGACTGCCACGCAGAGGTCGCGGGTTCGATTCCCGCTCAATGCAAATATTTGTGTGCATGAACATGGCTATTTGCATTGGTCTGGGTGTTTTTTTGTATAATATGTATGTATTTACAAAAAAAAGTATATAAGTATGTTCATCCGCATTCTAGAACCCATAACCCAAGCTAATAATATATGCTTACTTTGGGTCTAGATGGCGTTATGTGGTTGTTGTGGTATTATTATTATTATTATTACTTATAGTAATACCTTTTTTTTTTTTTTTTTTTTTTTTTTTTTTTTTTTTTTTTTTTTTTTTTTACGTGGGAAATGCATTACGCATACGCACCCGCCCGGGCAAGGCGGGGGTTATGTCGGACTCTCCGACCGCACTCAAAGCGCGGCCAGCATACCGACTAAAACCCACGGTGTTCCTCCAGACAGCCAGAGTGTCGGGGTCAGGGGAGTCGCTTGCGCATTCATCCGCGACCCCGACGGGCCATGGCCCGCTCACCGCGAGCGGGCCCCGTCCGATTTAGGGGCCTAGCCCCCCCTCCTTCGAGAGGCGCGTGCGGAAAACTTATAGTAATACCTATAATACTACTAGATTGTTCGTTACGTTTGTGCAGCTTAGATCTCTTCAAGTAATAGATGTTAAAATTCCGATGTAATTTTTCAACATACAAATTCAACATTATATGATAATTACTACTTTATAACTAGCAAAGGTAATTACTTCGCTTCTCGCGGCGCGGTTACACTAGCGTCTTTGCTGACTGCTCTGCTCCTGTCATCAGTAGCGTGATGTTACATAACCTATAATCTTCCTCAAGAACTGGGCTATCTTACGCAAAAATAATTATTCAATTTCGACTGGTAGTTTTAGAGATTAGCGCGTTAATACAAATAAACTCCACTATATAACTATATAATATTATAGTTATTGCTTGTGTTACGCATTTGGACTTGGTCTGCAAGTTTTTAGATGATCTCAGTTCCCACTAGTCGTGTCTTCTCGTTTTGCGCGAATTCCCTAAGGCTTTCAGCTGCGGGTGTTCACGAGTCGTTAGATTCATCGCACTAACATAAATTTAGTCGTGAAAATGCTTTGACGGCAGCTGATGATTTATAATCGAGGAATATCAAAGTTGCCGCTGATATAGTTCGAAATGCAAATTTATTTACTGAGAAAACAATCTTCGGTAGTGATATCGATCCATCTTTCTGTCAAACGTGAAAGTTACTTAACGCTCTCCAAGACTATTTCATTGCTTTTATTTTACGAGGAAATCCGTAGTTGGTTTAAGCAAAATTTTGTTGCTATGTAATTTCCTACGAGTAATTTTACATGTATAATATATATATGTACCTCAGATGGTTTTTCCGTTTAATTCAAACAATATAGTCACAAAAACGTAATATAAATAGACATATTCATGAGAATTTAATTTGAATAGAACGCATTTGACTAGTTACGAAACGTGTCCCACCCACACTAAGTACTCATTTATTTACCTAGTTAGTTTCGAGATTTTAGTTATTTATTGCCATGCGATTTTTCAAGCCTATATACTCATAAATATTATAAAATTTCATAAAAAAATTTAAATCTTTAAACGTTTGGTAACAGTCTGGTATAAAAATGTTTCTCATATTTACTTTAAGGTCGAAGAGTTCACTGAATGAAACATATTGGTCATTCGGATAAAGTAAATGAAAAATGTTGAGAATTTCTCGGTATTACGGTCGCCGGTCCGCATCATTACGTACTGACATGAAAAGGCGAGCATACCTTTCCTCTGTCAGTTACTTAATGTTCGCTGACGAGCGTGAGTAGGACTACAAACAGATATGAGATAAGTAATGTCTGCAAAGGACGTACTAAACTAAAGGCCATGAAATTTTAGTACAATATTACACACATAGTATATATTTGTGATATCATGTGATGTTTTTACAGAGCTTAGACGTTTTATATTAATATTTCCTTTTGGGAGAGGTTCCTCTTTTTCACTTTACTAAGAAAGAACGCTACAACTAGAAAACAGAAGTCACGGAAAAAACGGGTATCTTTAAGAATCTTATTCCAAAAATTGTCTTATGTAAATATTTATATTCATTAAAAACACAGAATTGGTAATGAAATACTCCTAGTACAGGCACCTAACAATATCATACCTATTTTTATATAATTTTTGAACCTTTAAAAATTCTATACCTTCTATTTAAACTGATTAAATGATTTATAACTACTTCTTACGAGTCACATTGTAATAGGTACAATGTTTATTAATGACGAGTCATGAGCACATAACTATGTATATTTGTGAAACGGGTCTACTCGTGTTTGAAAATTATTGTATGGTGCCATAGCTCTTTACATAATACATATATATAAAAATATAATATTAAAAAAAAAGAAGTCATGAGCCAATAGCCAAGTAAGACCTGCCGTTATGCATGCTTTGTAACGCTAGATCTGTAAAGTTATAAAACGTTGAGTGACTGACTGTTTCCTAAAACTGCTCAAAGTTTTTCGATGAGTTAAATCCATGTATCATGGGTGGGCAAATGCTTAAATAAATCAGAAAGAAAGTGGTTCTAGCACATACATGTCTTCAGAAATTCTAATCACAGAATTGGAACCAATTAATTTTTAATTTCTCTCACAACAATTATTTCAGTTGAATTCGAGCATTACACTTATTATAGGGCCTACCGATATGCTCACAGTAACCTAAATAGATTATTAAATTACACCCACTCATACGATGTAGCGGCATGAAGAGAATTGGGGTATTTGAACAAAAAAATATTTTCGTTATTAAGTACAGTCAAGCCTAAAAGTAACATGAAATAGTAAACCTTCTATCCCAAAGACTAAGTAGAGAAACACGTTCGTGTTTTGTAAGCCTGTTCAATCTTGCAGAAAATAATACCTATGTTGTTTTTTGTTGCCTACCGTGGAGTCGAGCAAACAGCCAACAAATATTAGAGATACCACTAAAATTCAAATATATCCCTTTAAGAGTAGTAAGAGTAAGACTCTTTAAGACTTTCTTTAGTGAGCGAGATAGAATGTCATGATGGATAGAATCAGTACCTACATTCTTAGTCAATATTTTATTTATATTAGGTAAGTGAATCGATTAATAAAAACAATTACAATTTAATTTCTTAGCTGACTGTACTATCTGTCAGTTACCAAACAATCTCAGAGATCAAAATAACAGGCTTCTCTTTGAAAAGTCAATCAATAAAAGCAATTACTCACTGATTGATTGACGAAAAGTGACATAACATTAATGTCTCCTGCTGTTATATTAATCGTTGTTGATTAACTTAATTACAAACTATTTAATTGTTATTGCGTGTAACTATACGAGAAATCTTTTAAACTGTAATGAAGGTTCGGTGAGTGGGGTTAATGAACTTTTTATTGCATTCTTAATGGCCTCTTGCCTTTTATAGTTGTAATATAAAAAAGGTTTTTATACGTACGTTTCGTATTGGTAGTTGTTACGTTTTAAGTTCTGACACAAATGCAAGGTATTATTTTAATGTAATAATGGTCTCTTGGGCAGGAAATTGAAACTAAACAATTACCAAGTTTACCTTGAACTTTTCGGTATAAAAATGAAGAGTAACATTGTGAGGAGTCCTGGACTAATAACAAATAAGTCTGAAATTACCGATTCGCTTTGAGTAAAGTGATTAATGTTCATGCCTTGTTCGAAAAGAGGTCTTTGCCTAAAGGTACGTTGCCGTAATGAGGTATGAGCTAAAGTTAACGTCCCTTTATGTATGCTTGAGGTTTAGGAGGGAGTTAGGTACACTAACGCCTATGACGTATCAAACCAATATTTTTGTGTAGTGGCAAAACAAATTAAGATATTAGGGCGGGACAGAAGCGAATACGCCAATATTTAGCGCTGTGTCGTTTAGATAAAATTATGAAGGTTATTTCATCATCATCAGAAGACCTATTAGACAAGGAATGTTTTAAAGAAAAGTAAGGCTATGATTAGAGCTTCTATCTATATCTAAAGCTATCACTAAACTCAAATATATCATTCAAAAACCCTAAATAGCTAGCGTTTATATCGAAGCCTCTTAGTACATACCTACACATTGTATTTATAATTCAAAGTAAAAGTAGCCATATATTAATTTGTTATAGAAGTTCATCCTCAAATTTCTTAATGATACTTCAAATTCTTATGTAAATTATGTCGCAACTTTTCTATTGTTGCCCACGTTATTGCTCAAGTATTTATGAACTTACCACTGGAGGCGTTTTCCGAGGCGAACAGCGGGGCGGCGTTGTAATCTGTAATATAATACATATCAAGGTTAATAATAAATAAATATGACGGCTTATATTAATTAGGTACTAGCTTGTTCGCAGCACCGCCCGTGTGAATGTCGTTTATCGCATTTTTTTATACAAAATGTCATCCTCTACTTCAATCCCTTTAAGCCATTTTTACCCAATAAAAGATATATTGTACCCAAAGAACTATTATATCTCTATACCAAATTTCATCAAAATCGGTTTAGTGGTTTAGGCGTCAAAGCGTAACAGACAGACAGACAGAAAGACAGTTACTTTCAAATATTTTATAAATTAGTATAGGTAAGTAAATAATAAAACCTAAGTAACCGGACATCGCATCGCTGCCTAGGGTCTGATAACGAGCGGTCGGCACTTGGGTTTCGGAGCCTATTTAGCAAATCGCTTCATTTTGAAAACTAGTGACCAGCACTTGTGGTAGAATTATGCTGTTATAAGGCTTATTTTAGGGCGATCAAAGACTGCTGTTCGCTTTTCCATTCTATGTATGTGGCTGAATTGGCGATCGCAGTCGTGGCAGTCTTATTCTTATCGTTACAGAACGAGTACCGTCCTCAATAACAATAATCATTTATTTGTTTAAATGTGGTATAAAACAGTTGGTAGATACAAGCTTAAGATCACAGCTTCATCATAATATTCTTTAGATTATAATTTCAACAGCACACAATCGTGATCTTATATCGTGAACATGAACAAAAGTCAATGGGAAAATTGAAAGGCTGGGTGTTACAGCGTAAATTGAAAAGTGCTTATGTGATAAGCTGATCAATCATTCAAGCGGAAGAGTTTATTAGTTTGTTTGTTTGTTTGAACAATTCCTCTACCAGTCGGATTAGAAAATTCTTAAGTTTTTGCGTATGATAGCCCAGTTCTCAAGGAAGGTTATAGGCTATGTAACATCACGCTACTGGCGACGAAAGCAGAGCAGTAAGCAAAGACGTGGGTGAAATCGCGCTGCGGTAAGCGTATCGTAGCGTAGCATAAGCTTAGTGTTATGATAAAGAATTAAGCTTCTTGCACCTGCATTTAATAGATTTCAGATCAAAATTAAATATTAGATTTAGATATTGCATGACACGCCTTCTCCCCTAAGGGGTAACAGCTATACATATATCCCATATATTGCGTTATGTAAGTTCACGTTTCCCCTAAGGCCTTTCCGAGATCGACGTTTCATCGATTAAACCTGTTTCTTAGAGCGTTCGGCTGAGTATCTATCGTGGTCAAATGGTTTCTTTTG
Organism: Parascotia fuliginaria; assembly: GCA_963082885.1. Lineage (NCBI taxonomy): Eukaryota > Metazoa > Arthropoda > Insecta > Lepidoptera > Erebidae > Parascotia > Parascotia fuliginaria. Next base: position 7,228,183 of record OY720174.1, on the reverse strand, counting down.
TATAGTGGTGTATTGATGCGTGTAAGTTTTAAAATACTGTAAATATAAATTGATATGAGCTTGCTTGAGGTGTAATCATAATTTTAAGTAAAATAATGGTAGAATAAAGAAGACAGATGACATAAATCACTGATTTTAAGGTTAGTGCTGTCCGCAATAGATCAGTAGCAATTTTACACTTTTGGGATCTCTTGACTTCACCGTATTTATTTTTAAAAGTATTTTATGATGTTTCAAATAAGGTATAATGTGTCGTGCAATTAAGTTACACCATAAATTTATTTTATAATTTATTAATGTGTAAACAAATACATGAGAATGTTTTCGCCAAGTAATTTACCTACATTTGTGGTATCCATCAAACTATTTCATATTCATGCCAAATTCACATTCTTTACTGTAGGATTCATAATTTATGTAAATATGTACGTAGATAAATGGTTTTCCTTATGATCGTCTTGTAAAAAACTAAATTATTTTACTCACACCTATGTCGGTACAGCACGCAAAAATTAAAAAGTTTTTTTTTATACTGTAACATAAGTAATTTATTATATGAATTTGGTTCTAAAAGATTTTAGTAAGTATTTAAAACGAAAATAATTTACAATTAATATTATTACTTCTTTTCGTTAAAAAATAAATAGAGAGGTCTTAATTATTATTTAAATGCATTATTATACTCTATATATTATGTTCATTGCAAACAATAAAGCTACAATTATGTAAAAAGTGTACATTATGAACCCTATGCAAGACATATTATGAGCTATCTTAATATTAACATTAGAGTTTATAGCGGAAGAGTTCTTTTGTTTGAACGCGCTAATCTCTGCAACTACCAGTCGGATTTGAAAAATTCTTTTATTTTACGTATTATGGCCCAGGTCTCGAGGAAGGTTATAGGCTTTGTAACATCACGCTACTGGCGACGGGAGCAGAGCATCATTTAAAAATCATTTTATTAGAATATACCATTACTATAGAAATGTCTGTGTTTTTATAATATATACGTGCTCTGCTAGAATAGTAACGCTTACAAACGAGTATTGAGTATAATTTGTAAACAAGATAAGATTCTGACACATATCATGTTAGAAATAGCTAGGAATATACCTATTTACTAATATACAAGATATACATATTATTATATAGATATATATTAAAACCCTTCACTTTAGCACTGCAATCGTACAAATAACTACAGCACCATCTACATACTTTATACAATATTAGTATCAAGTTTAATACAAGCGTATCGGTAACTACTTACCGCCTGAATATCTCATGTATTTTCCAATGTGAATACGTGTAATTAATCACACATGTACATAACATTAACCTTACAATTTCAAGTTGTCAGCCCTGTAGACAATTATCGATATAAGTAGGAAGTTTCGTTTCGAAGGTCGCGGGGTAAACGACTCCGGCGCGCGATTACACAACTGTTCGAATAACCATTTAATATTGACCAATTTCTGTTAACAAAATCTGCACAATAGTGAACCAATGCGGGGCTTTTGATATATTGGTTATGAGATACTATTCAATTACAACCACTGCATGTTTTTTCCTGAAGTTCAATCGAAAAGTTTTACGAATAATTAATGTGATATTGATCAATATTATTAATACGTTCTGGGTTTAATGAACTGTTAAAACCATTGGAAATTATCCAAGGTTGAACAAAAAAGTGTGAAAAAGAAAGTTTATCAAGAGCGAGATAGCTCACAGGTTTTGGCTGAATCTGTACTCTAACTGTGACTGTTTGGGTAGTATCGCTTAAAGTATACATAAGAGATCAAAGTAATATCATCTATACTATTTTATAAAGCGAAAGAGTTTGTTTGTGTCTTTCAACTTAGATTGTCCTTTTGAATTTTCTCCAGTTGCACCGGGTGAAATCAAGAAGATTATCCTGTCCATCAAGTCCAACGCGGTGGGATGTGACGGCATTAGTCGCCGCATGATTGTCCAGATTCTAGACTACCTGTTGCCCGCAGTTACACACTTGATTAACTTTTCACTAGAATCTGGGCAGTTCCCAGCGCTGTGGCGCAAGGCGTTTATTATTCCTTTACCAAAAATCCCCAATCCATTAGCTCCTAACCATTTTAGACCTATATCCATTCTTCCATTCCTATCAAAAGTAGTCGAGGCCTGTGTGCAGAAGCAATTGGCTCAGTATGTGTTTCGTAACAACTTATTGAGCCCTCTGCAATCTGGTTTCAGACCAGGACACAGTACTGCTTCTGCTCTTCTTAAAGTGACTGGCGATATTAGGGCGGGTATGGAGGAAACCAAGATCACAGTACTCACTTTGGTTGATTTCTCGAATGCCTTCAATACCGTCAGTCACGAAATCCTACTGTCTATCCTTACCCATCTCATGGTTTCTCCTGATGCACTGGAATGGTTTTCAACTTATCTTCAGGGACGTCAACAGGCAGTCCGTTCAGATGATTGCTCATCTACGTGGCTTGATATCAACTCTGGCGTCCCTCAAGGCGGTATACTTTCACCCCTATTATTTTCTATCTTTATTAATTTCCTGACACCAAATCTTCATTGTTCGTATCATCTGTATGCCGATGACTTGCAGCTGTATTCAACAACTAGAGCGGAGGATGTGTCTGTGGCCATAAGCGATATAAATCGTGACCTAGACGCTATAAAATGCTGGTCAGGAAGATTTGGCCTAAGTAAATCCCACTAAGTGCCAGACCATAGTTATAGGAAGTCAGCGCTTAATAAGTAGATTGGATATCCGAAACCTACCACCAGTTGTTTTTGATGGATCGACTATTCCATTTAGTCATGTAGTGAAGGATCTGGGTTTGCTCATTGACTCCAACCTTAATTGGCAAGCTCAAGTCACCAGTGTGAGTCAAAGAGTAACAGGTACCCTACGTGCCTTATACCGCCTGAAGAACTTTCTTCCGACTAAGACCAAGGCAATGATTGTGCAGACTTTAATTTTTCCTTTAATTGACTATGGTGATGTATGTTATTTTGACCTGAATGCAGATCTGCTCAATAAGTATGACCGACTTCTCAATAACTGCATTCGATTCATTTTTAATCTTCGTAAATATGATCATATTTTTTCCTATCGCTCAGACCTAAAATGGTTACCCATTCGGCAGCGCCGAAATCAGCGCGCTCTTACTACCTTATTTTCTTTCTTACACTCTCCCACACTTCCCAGTTATTTATCTCCACAATTTCAACCTTTGTGTTCATTTCATGACAGATATCTTCGCTCTTCTAATAATCTTCTTCTAGCATGTCCCTCTCATACTTCTGATTTTGTACATTCTTCCTTCTTTATACAATCTGTCTTACTCTGGAATGCGCTCCCTCTTGAAGTCAGGATGGTTACGGACCGCTTTAAGTTCAAACAAAAGGTACGGGATATTCTCTTCGACAGATTGGCAGAGTCATCACATCAGTAACATGTATATATTGTATATATATATATATATATATATATATATATATATATATATATTTAAATATATATATTTATATTTGTATGTGTGTATGTATTGTATGTATATGTGTATTAAGTATAATATGTATTTTTGTATAAGTATAGGTAATAGTCATATTTATCTGTTCCTTTGAAGTTAACTTGCACCTACTTCGTTTATCTCTGCATCACCCAAAGGTTGGCTGGTAGAAAATGCCTTTGGCATTAAGCCCACCATTGTACAATTTTGTGCATAAAGTTATAAATAAATAAATAAATAAATAAATAAATAAAGGCGCTAATCTCTGGAACTACCATTCGAATTTGAATAATTCTTTTTGCGTATGATAGCCCAGTTATTACGGCAGGTTATAGACTATGTTACATCACGCTACTGGTGACGGGAGTACAGCAGTAACCAAAGATGCGGATGATACCGCGCTGCGGGAAGTTAAGTATTTTATTTATTTATTTATTAAAAACTTCATATACAAAGTATATTGGCGAACTTAATGCGTGAGGCATTCTCTACCAGTCAACCATTACGGGTGATGTGGAGAACAACAAAAGAGGTGTATCTGAAGCCAGTTTGAAGAGATTATGACAAGGAGATGCAATACTAAATAAACATACATACAATCATACATACACATACATAGCCTTACGTTCATAAATATACCTACACAAATATAAAATATAAATATACACATATACATAAACTTAATAATATATATTTGATCTAAATCATTGTGATGAGTCTGCTTTTTTATTTATAAGAAGCTTCTTCACCTTAAATGCAAAACGGTTAGTGGACATCCTGATTTCAAGATATTCAAGGTATTAATAATAGGATTCTGTGTACCTATATTAGTCGACTAGGGGTAATTTTCTTTAGTGCAATGACCACGGAACTTGAAAACTCGCCAACAGTCAACGTCCGTAAATTTGATGACAGGCAAATATGAAGGATGGGACTTTTATCTTTTACTCGTGTAGTTTTTTTACAAAAAAAAATTTTTCTATTATTCTTATTTATTTTGGGTACAAACAGTCGTAACAGTTGGTTACACAGAATAAAAAGCCATACCCATTACATGTTTTAAAGAGAATTTCGTAATAAAACCATTTCTGCATCGCGGTAGATTTATTGATACTTACACTCAAACTAGGAACAAAGACAGGAAGAAATTAAGCAATTTGGCTTGCTTTAGTTAAGCCTACAAATTACTCTTAGATAAATCAAGGGTTTGTTGTAGAACACTGTATTAACCTCTGCCAAGAAATTTCACATACAAAAAATACTGTGTTGGCTTTAGTTACTGTGTACTTTAATATTAGAGCCAGTTAATGCTTGTGTTTTTTAAACGAAACGTGAAAAAGCATATTATAAACGCTACAATGCCAACAGTTCTCAACGATAGCGATAGGAATGGATATTGCTTACCATATTATGGGTACACCAATGAATCTAAAGAATACGGTAAAACTGTTAGGTAGTTGAAATTAGTGTTAGTGCTTTCAATAAGAGGCTTTTACACCTCATATGTGGCAACGTCGCAACTTAGTCACATATTCCGTGGTTTTCAATTTTTATTATTTAATCTTAGCAATATTTTAAAAATATGCTCTGCTAACATGCTAGAATTAAGTGAAAGCTGCATAAAAAGTAAGTAAAAATTGCGTTTACAGTTCTATTTATATGCAAATACTTAATACATTTGAAACTTAAGTTGCGTTATTTTCATAGTAAAATAACTGTTGGCATTAAAACCACGAAATATGACACTAAATTGAAGGCGTAAACGTTCAGGCTGTATCTTAATGTACTCTGAGTTAAACGTGGTATATTTATCTTCACGGCTTGCCTTACTTATCAAAGAAATGCACGAGCAACAGTTACCAGATCTTTTAATCGCTCGTTTACCAATAAAGTAACCAATCATTATTTTCACTTTTGCTAACAATTATTTGTCCGTAAATCTTCCTATATTCAAACAAATAAAATTACAGATAATCATGACAAATTGCATATTATAATAATCGTGAACGCGTGTTATTTGTGAACAGCTCCACTTATTTATACTAGCAAAGACTCTTTGGAAAGGTCGTCACGACGTTGTGAGTACCTACTTATTCTAAATGGTTTTGCAAAATTAGACTCTAATACTTTGCCTTAAAGTATATTGGGTACCAATTTGCTTATGTAGTTACGTTGACCAAAAATATAGGCACTCTCTTGAGTTAATGCATTTTATTTAGTGATACCATAGATTTAAATCGTAGAAAGCGCTCTGCGCTTTCAAAATCGGTTCAAGTTTTAAATCTGTGTTTATATGAAGACATGATGTCCGCGCACATGACATAGACAATGCGCACGCAGCGACGGACCACAGACGACCAAAAATGATACAGCAAAATGTCTCGCTCCCGCATATTCTAATTGTAATTTTCCGTTCTCTTTCACACAGAAACGAGTCGGACACCATTTTAGAGAGTAGAATTGTATGAGAAATTGTGAAAATAGTTAATAATTCAGAACTAGTATGAAATGTAATTCCCTTGGATTTATTTGAGTTTCTTGTAGTATTAGAACATTTTGTAAAGGCACAGGTAGGCGCAATTATTACACTTAGTGGCTTAATTACCAAAAACAAAGAAATGTAAACAACGTGCACCGTTCACTGCTGCTAACAAGTGACTACGACGGAAAGAGTGAGCTCATTCTTCCCAACGATGACACGTTTTTGTGCGCTCTAAGTATGGTATGGGCGCATCTAACAATTTAGATCTCTGAGTGATACCTAATTTCTTTTTTTAACTAAAATTGTAAACAAGTCCATGTCATCGCAAGCAATCTCTGGATTTGCAAGAGAGTCGTATATTCCTACAGCAAATAAACAAAAGTGTAAATCGTGGATGATGATTTCTTCCATTGTAACACATTGTCGCCTGAAAACTGTAGCCTACTTTTGAATATAAAAGAATGGTCTGTTTCCCAAAGATTATAGAAATTGTAAAAAACAGTTATATACTATGCCATATTTTGCTCTTCTCGAAATGGAAGTGTGTGATGATAGCGAGTCACGGCTACAAAGAAATATATAACTTTTGATTCATTTATGTGATAAAACATAGACGCAAATTATTCATCAATTACATATGACCTAATGTTAGAATAAAAGCCAAAAAAGATGCAATTATCGTTTAAAACAACAAACATTATAAGAAAGTATAAAACGATTCAAGACGACAGTATCAAAGTGACATACTGATCGAGTATTCAGTCGTTCCGTCGCCTGCTGTATAGGTAACAGTCTACATCAGCCGCATGCAAATGTATTATGTATGGCTCACACACCCACACAAACACAACATCGACTATGTTTAACCAATATTATTCTAACACAAGTTACCGCACGCGTGTGTAGTGTGTTACCGTGTGTTCGTGTGCCGGCCCGCGGCCTCTTTACGTGTGATATACTGGTTTATAAGCTATTGCCTCAATATGTAATGAAAACCCTATATTATAGCCTCAGATAGCTATACATTAAATAGAAATTCGACAAGTTTTTGAGTTATACGATCAGCGTTCATATAGCTCTTGATAAAAATATAGACAAAAACTTGCCTTTATGTTGAATATTTTTCTATTAAAATAAAGTTTGGACAGTTTTATGCCAGCCCTATATTAAACTAGACATTCTTATCGTTTTTTTTGACAGCGTCTCTTTTATTATTTCAAGACAAAAACGTTCAAAGTCAAAAATATTCGGTCGGACAGAAATATTTTTGCAAGGTGACTTCCCTTAGACAAAGCAACGGGCAATTCAATAAATCTAACTCGGCACTGAAAGCCTGACACTACAGCAGTTAGTTTAAGTGAAAATTAAATTCTATAGCTTCTACAACAAAGGCAATTCTTGACAGCTGCATGTGCATTTTAAACGTGAAGGTAAATAAATAATATAATTAAAGTGTCTGAGCTGGTTTTATTGGTATATTAAGTCACGTTTGTGTTTGTTACTGACCTATGTCACTTTTAAACGATCGCTGGTTTGTCCGAGTGACCGCACTCCCGAGTCCCGAGTCTCGGTACACAACTATACCTTGTATTAAATGTATTCACGAATGCAGGCAACGCACACGCACAGCACGCGCCCCTATGTATTCATTACGTCTCCCCAAGTCCCCCCTCTTTATGTAACAGGTTAGGGCTTGCACGAGTGAGTCTAGCCTTTCAAGTGATCTGAAATTGCTCAGTAAGAGATACGAAGGTAAGGTTTTAGTAAAATTTACAATTATTTCATTTTGAATATAAATTACGATGCATTTCTTGTATATAACTCAATTTAAGTCAATACATGAAACTCGAAAAAATAAAGTGTTACGATCTTTCTGCCCCTCATCATAATTTTAGCCGAAAAAACGTTTGTTGCTAGGCATTTAAAAGTATGTCCACTATGAGCCGTTCTTTGTCTTGAACCACTCTCATTTATACCTACCGTCTTTATATTCACCTACCGTCACTGCATTAATAAAAGTCAGTACCATAGATTGCCTTCCAAACTTCCCTTTTTGACTTCCGCGTGTCCTCATTTTTCTAGTTTAAGTAGTCGACTCGATACTTTACATACTAATGCAATATTATTATCTAACAGCCGTAAGTCTAATAGTTACAAAGTCTGAAATCTGATTCTTACCCTAAAAGGATTAGAAGGAAATCCTCAGTTTAAGCTAAATATAGGCAAATTCATCGAATTCGTCTAGAAATTAAACCTACCTCAATCTGAGTGGAGTGTACCTAAGTCAATTTAATACAGACGCCCTTGGGAGCTAGCAACCCTGCCTGCGCGCGCTCCCGACCATGAGTGCAAGGGGGGAGGTGGGGGAAGAGTTAAGTCCTGACCACGCACAACCGCCAGCCGTTGCGTTCGCCCGGCCTATATTTAGAGATGCATTACTTTGTGCATGTACGTGTATGTTTACTGAAATACGACTACGTATACTCCGCTGTACGTAGGTGGGCTTTTGGAATTTACAATTCGTGTAAAGAGTATTGATTCTGTATGCATATTTCAGATTTCAGTTCATCTGTATGCCTCTTTTAGATCAGTGATTTTGTACCGAGACCCTGCACGAAGTTAATACAAGGCACGAATACCTACGTATTTTATTGAGGCATTTTAAGTATTAACTATGGTCTTTTTCAAAATTTATTTTAGCTATAGCTGAGATACATAAATGGTTTTATTACAATAGCACAAAATAGCCTATTTAAGAATCAATACAATCAGTAAGTTAAGAAAATAGGCTGACATTAATCGTTTACGTGTTCTTGTCTAGTGAATGTGAACAAGCATTTTAGCATAGAGGTTAGCGTTAGCAGAGAATTTAGTTAGTTGTTAGCTATTATCAAGACATACGTCTTTCGTTTTTACATCAATAACCAATCTCTTTATACACTTGGTAATAATATTTTTCCTACTTTTCAATAATAATTGCTCGTTTTTACCCAGAGTAGCCTAATAAGCTTTTAATCGTTTTTAGTTTGATGTATAAGCCATTGCAGGGTAATGTTCTCCATCAGTGTTTTATGTAAATGTTATTTTTAGATTGTTTAACCATTATGCAATTGCCTACAGATAAATTAAAAAAAACTAACTATATTGCCTAAAGAACTAAAAACTAAATTAAAAATTGAAAAAAAAAAACCAGGATGAAAATTATTTGTATAATAATTACACGATTTAAACACAAAATGCGTATTTGCATAACAATGCAAGTGAAATAGCGGGTTCTTGCATGTTATTTTTATTAAAAGAACCTAGTGTCCTCTATTTAGTACAACAAACTTAATGGTACAAATTGTTACGTTTTGTTGACACTTTTGGCTGACTGCTTTGATTACAGGTCTCGTAATATGTAGACAATTTTTAAAAAGTATTGTAAGATATATTTAAAAAATAAAGAGTAAATTATATTACGTTGTTAACGTCTGTGAGAATGGTACGCCTATTTCCTGTGCGAAACTAAAAAGAAGTACTGTGATTAAATCGTATCCTGCTACTATTTGAAATAAATGTCTCTTTGAAAATAAGACAGTATAGGTTACATTTTACATACAATAAACATTATAATACCTTTACGCTTTGTAGACCACGTTAGGCCTTTGTTATTGTTGTGATACGGCCATTTATGACAATCACAGTGTCGTGCATTTGTTTTTGACGTAAGACATGTACACATACACATACCGACTATGTACGTCTTAGAAGACTTTGTCTTGTCAGTTTTAATATTTTGTATAGTATCGTTATTAAATCATTTATCAATTTCACTTTCTTTATGTCTAAGCCTTACTTAACCGCTTGAAGGCAATGGCATAACCAATATGGTAATTTCAATTAACGCATGTCCGACCTCCATCCAGCAAAATATCGATTAGGCTTCAGAGGCACTGCAAAATTTTCAGAAGTTATGTAACAATCAGCAAAATCTGTCAGTCTAAAAAGCAAGGCATTATTGATCATTACGTAATAATCTGCAAAGTTTTAAGAAATGTCCCAATTCGTCACTTAAGCCTGACCACATTAAATCCAATCGCTGAAAACTCAAAGCTTTAATAGTTCGCCTCCTCGATATTCATAATTAAACATTAACGGGGGACTTCGATGCCAAGTTAATTTTAGCATCGTGGTCTAGTTACGTCAATTAATCTATCAATTTAGCAATTTATATTACGTAGTAAGCTCATAACAAAATAGCATCATTAATAATACTCATAGTAATTGTGTTATACTTATAATCTATTTGAATAATTTGAATTCTTTGCAATAAGATTTAGTTTAATGTCAAATTTATTTGCGTAGTATTATACCTATATTATAAGTATTGTACCATATACATTACAAACTACAGTCATGTCGTGTAAATGACACTGGCTGTCAATAAGATATACCTAAAGAATTATGTCGTTTAGTAATTTTTACGGAATTTACTACAAATTAGAGACAGTCGTGCCAATTGGTGACAGTCTGTAAAAAACATTTTTATCAATTACCAAAGATTTAACAAATGATTCGAAAAGGTATTTAGGATCTATGAAGAATACAAATAGTACTAAGTTCTTAACAAAGTCCGTTTGGACCTTTGTTCAAAAACCTTTGTTCAAAATAAAATTAGAGCATTAACAATTTTGATACCTTTCTTCATATTACTAAAAGTATTAGTACTTTACGATTTCTACAACTAAAAGAAGTTCATTTGTTTTATGTAAAATTTGTAGACGGTTTTGAACACCGAATGTTATAAATGTGAATAATAAAAGACTTGTAAAGAAAATATGAATAAAGTTTTAAAATATGCGACGCGAAGACAAGGTTTGTTTTACGAGTTTTCTCATTTCAAATGTCACAGTAATGTAACGTACTGAATAAGAAAATTATATCTGTCGCATTGATCATATGCAAAAATAATAAAGAGTTTATATAGAGTTTTCTAGTTGCATTATCTGTTTATATTATAGTCTGATAAAAAGAAACACACATAAAGTTAAAAAACAGGCAGAAAGCTTGTGTTCGCAGGGTACCTACTAATTAAAATTAAGGAGCACAAAAAACACCCGTAGTCTTAAAACTAAAGTAGCTGGATTACACAAATACAAGTCTCAGGTAAAAATATAATTATTTACACTTGGGCGTAACTAACAGAAAGCAGACACAAATTGTTTCGTTTGAGATCACAAAGCTTAAATCTAATTTTGAACTTTAGTATAAGTTTATAACATAGCGTAGTACAGAGTCATGTACCATCCCGAACCATATCCCCCTAAGGCTCATAAAGTTACAGTCCACACATCTATCGGCGGTTATGCGGCTATCTGTAATGGCAAGCTCGTCACCTACAAGGTGTCATCGTGTGGGTGGAACCACACCTCCGTTCCTCATACCCCAGTGAACCTTTCTCCCCGCTCAGGCCTTCGCCTCGCCCTATGCCCTCGAGTCAGAAGTCTATGCACTATAGATTTTACGTTTATATTATTATGATATTCCTTTGTATTCACTTCTATAGCTACCAGTTTGCATAGAAAGAAATAATATTGTGCAAAAGAAAGTTTTCTATTGAGCAAAATAAAAAGGACAGTGTATAAATTTATACATAATCGTAATTCTATATCTGTGTACTTATTAAGGGTTGAAATACCAAGAACACCGACATAGGCTGCGCTAGTTTCCAACAATAAAATAAAATACAATACGTGTAGGTATAATAAGTATTATTGGTGTTTTGAATCTCCACAAAGGTTTAATAAATAACATTGCGACTCGGTAAGAAACTATTATTACGACGGTGATTGATTAAATTTCATTTCCAATTAACTTTATACACATTGACTAGTACGCGTTATGCCAGTAATTTATACCGAATGTGAATTAATTAATGCCGATAATTCATCTCGCAACTTTAGTCGTAGACCTTAATAAAATTGATTTATGTTATATCATTAAGTCGGTTAGGTTTATTATTAAATGTAGGCACCTATTATTTATTAAGATATCCGTCAGGTATTTGCATTTTCAGTGTTACTAATCCGACTACCTAGAATGTCACTAATTAGGTTTGATAATATCTACTCTGAGAACGCTCGGGTTGTACGTGATCGTAACAATATCACGAGTGAAATCATATTTTCCAACAAGTTTCCCTCGGCTTGAGCTTTCTGCGAAAGAGAAACCGAGCGCGGCGCAGCGGAAAATGAAGAAAAACTTCATGAAAAACGAGTTAAGGCGAGCGATGGCTCGCCGGCGTGACAACACGTCCTACACAATAACATAAATCGATATAATAGGAAGCCCTCCGACTAGTTCAGCAGTGCGTGCGAGCGACCTAATACACCCACTACGGCGACCGCATGCAATGCGGGCTAAATATACAGGGACCCGCTGCGTTCTTGCGTTGAGCGCGCAGAACGGAACTTATGTCGCAACGACAACGTCCACAATTGCTTGTTCAGAGAAAATAACCGGTTTCACCATAATGCTAAACGAATTGCTACTCTATGAGATCGGATTGCGGTAGCGTTTCCGATGCAGTGGGTGCGGAAGAAGGCCGTTTCACAAGCCGGCCACCTCGGTAATAACACAGCTAGGTGCATTCTCGCTGCAATTTCGCTCTCGGTCGGGCTGTGTGTTTGTGGCGCGCTGAAGATCAGGGCTAACGATCGGCTTGCGTGTTCCGTCTCGGTCGCACCCGGCGCGAACTGGCCGCGTCTCGCAAAAGAAACGCTACAACTTTATCTGACAGCGACGCGACGCGACGCCCGAGAGGCTTTTGTGCGTTTTCCATGTTTATGTTTATAGAACGCACGTACAAGGGGTGCTTTGAACGCCAGTTGCTTGCTGTTGCGTGGTTATAAATTCCGCGACGGGTTTGTTTTTATTTCAAAGCGTGTGTTTTGCACCGAACGGTGCTATGTTGTCGTAGTTTTCGTGCAATAATCTTGTTTGCTCATAAGATTTTATTATACGCCCGTGTGGGTGTGTGGATTGTGAGAAGAATAGCAATAAATCGAATAATGTGTTCATTATCACACTACGTTACACAAGACGAGGTTATAACTGTTTTTGTGCCACCCAAGAGTCGGGCGAAATACAAAGAAATAGATGTAGTATACTTTAATGTTTATTTAACGTTTTTATTATATTTCAGATTATATTTTTAAATTCTTATAAAGGAAGTTTTAATTCGCCGATCCGGAATGGATAAATCTAGAATTCTAAACCGTTTTGTGATCAGTGGAGGGGTAGGCAAATTTGGCTTCATTCAAATTCGATGGCCAGACATTATCATAACAAAATAAGTTTGCCTACACGTGATACTGATTCCCTTAGATTCGGCTATTATATAATAAGAAAACAGATAACAACATACTTATTATGTTAAAAATATTGCTCGGTGATTACCTACCGTATTGTTTTAGTTTCTGTTTATTTACAAGCTTTATATTGTGTAGAAAACAACGCTAGTGCACATCCGTGCTTTTGAATAAGGAGAAAATGGAAACGAATCTATACAATTTGATACACCATATAATATGTAGAAACTACAAGCGAGTTTATATAAAATTACAGTCATAGAACTTTAATATTAAAATGAAAGTATGCAAACCGAGTTCCTAACTCGTAACATTTCAACTATTTCACTCAGAACCCATTCCTTATGTTTTGTCGTGGAGCAAAAACATAAACTGTGTAATTACCCACATCTATTTTTATGAGTTTGTTGATGTGGAGAAATGTTGTACCACCAGGAAATGTATGTAGAATAATTGTTTTTAAGGCTATGAATGTATAGCAAGGTAATTTAGCTAAGAAACTAAGTACTGTCTATGGAAATTATATCTTACTGGAAAGACGGACGAATAAAATCAATGTTGTTTTTTTTCTGATAAGAATTAGAATATCTTCAGATAACTTATAGTAGCGTGTAACATCTGTGTATTTGTTACAGGTCAACAAGTTATCTTTCGATGGACTTGGTCGAAAAAAACATATTATTCAGATTAAACCGACTGGTGAACAATGAATGGCACAATAAATTTCTTGGTTTTTCTATATGTTTATTCAGGGCAATCAGCAAAGAGCTTGTGAAATGACTTCAATAAATATCACACTAAGTTTACGTATTTTGCCTAAACTACATCCAGGGCAACCGATGGATGTAGCTGGCTCACGACAGGCCAAGGAGGCGAAAATTGAGGGGAGGCAGTCCGGCAGTGGACGTCTTTTGACTGATATGTGATGACATCTAGTTTAATAAGAGTTCTTAGCACTATAAACAAATCCAATATTCGTAGCTCAACTTTTTTGGTATTATATAAAGCGGAAGAGTTTGTTTGTTTGTTTGAACGAGCTAATCTCCAGAACTACCAGTCGGATTTGAAAAATATTTTTGCGTCTAATAGCCCAGTTCTTAAAGAAGGTTATAGACTATGTAACATCAGGCTACTGGCGATGGGAGCACAGCAGTAACAAGTAGTATTTTCAAACTAATAAATTACTATTATTTTAATATTATTTATTCTAAATGTCAAAGTTAAACAATGAAATTTTTAAGAACGGCCGTCAAAGTCAAAAAAGGTTTAAATGATTTATTTATAAGCTATATATCATAATTTTCTATTTTCCTGTTAACTAAAATACAAAGTTGCATGTAGGTGGCAACCAGCCAAGAATAGTCAGCTCATGTTAACACTAGACCTAGCTTTTGATTTACTTCTTATATAACGCAAATATGCATTTATTGGAGGTAGTTCGGCTAAGCGAAGCATATTACCAAATACTGTAGAGATCCTCTTTTCTCTTGATAAGCCAAAAAAATATGACGACAACTTCGTGCTTGAAAAGTAGGTGCTTTGAAATTTCAGTCATTGTAATGTTCAATATAGCCGCCATAGAAGAAACTTTGATTGCCGCTTCAAAGGACTGGACAAGAGAACAGCCTATAATAATAATAGCGATGTTTCTTAAAACTTTACCTAACTTAACCATTAAAATATTTGCTTAAACAAATTAATGAACAGTACTTTCGTACAAAGAAACCTGAGAACGAAATGATTAAACGAAGAAGTCTAATTAAAGTTATAAATATGAATTCGTTTGTTCCTTTGACATCAAACAAAGCCACAAACCTACGTAGTTTTTAGGCTTAAAGGTGGTCGGTACAAAGTGACAAGGGTGTTTCCTTAGATACGTTTTACTGATATTAATTTTATATACCTAAAACTACTGTTTCATAGTCTTAAATTTTGTGAAAGCATTCATAATCACTAAGAGAAAACCCGAAAAACTAAAAAAAATAATCAAAAGTATCAGCTATAGGCATTCGCTAACCTATTTCTAAACTAGTAATAGTTTCCAAGCAGCATCGATACATCATTCCATGAATACTAATATTGTTAGACAAGGAGGTTCTATTATGGAGTCGCGTCGCTACCGTCAGAGTGAGTCTTACAAATGAATGAATAAATAGTTTTATAATTCAAACAAAATCCGGGAAGGATGGATTGGGTTGGTATGTTACGGCATGATCGCGTAACGGAACGAGTACTATATTTACTTTCGGGCACGTGTTCAGAAGTGAATGGGCAAAGACCTTGCCCTTGAACCCGAGGGGAACGCACGCCTTCGTGGTACGCACCGCCCGCCCAAACGGCGACTGGCCGCGCCTCTACCCCGCGTCCCGCAGCACACCCTCGCCACTCCCGAACTGATCAATAGCAAACACTTCCTACTTACACAGTTACTAAACTTCAATCCATCCAACGAATTTTTTGATGAATAAGATAATAGAGTCTTTAGTTAATTATATTGTGATTTTTCTTGCAATAATTACGTATGTAAGTAGAAATGTTACTTTAGCGTGGGTACGCATTGCAGCTCAGGGAGAGATAAGTTAGGTTATGTATTAATAAGTTACATAATTTCATTCAGCAATGAAATGAATAGTTTCAAACTTAGACATAAATAAGACACAAATGCTTATTATTACTGCTTCAAGAATTGAATAATAATGGTGCCTCGGTAAACAGATATCTTTCAAATGCGCGTTTGTTCTTGTGAATATGTTGTACCGAAAAGAAAGATTTTGCCATTTAGGCGAATGTACGAGTATGTATTGAGCGTAAGATGATGCTTTTTATCTTACCAAGAAATTGAGTACAATACAAATGATGTTTAATATTACCTTTTTATATATATTGGGCGCGATCCCTTTTTGCGGAAAACAGAAGACAATTGCGGTCTTGGAATTGATAATAAGGTTAGTTATTCAACTCACATTCTCGTCTGCCAAGTTTTTACTAGAGAGAGCAATAAAATTACTTGGGTATTTAAACGAGCATACTACTCGTGCGTAGATATTTCGAAGTAAATCCATTTGACGTAAGCAAAGGAATTACATTATAAATATTCATTTAGTTGCAAGAAGACTGATCAGTACGAATTGTGTTGTCCACTATAACTGCGTGTTTCCCACGAGAATGATTACTTTTTGCATTTATTACGTGAATAAAAAATATATTAACTATTTCCGTTTCAGTATAGTTAGCGTGGTGTAAACTATACGGTGTCACGCAAACAGCAATGTACTTATTGTAAGGATTCTCATATTCTGTTTGACGTAGAACAACGTTTATGTACTTAGTTTACATTGTTATATTGAAATAGTATGTTAATATGTGACCTATAACTTCATTCCGTATGTTTTGTTCGCGAAATCATAGGTTAGGGGAGAGGCAGATAGACTTCGCTTAGGAGAATTCTCCCATAAATGAAAGCAACCCGCCTGCAAGGTAGCTCTACCATACGCAAGAAGTTCTATTTACTGTTCCTTTTGGTAGTTAGTGGCTTCCAGTGCTACTTATATACAGTCAAACAGTATATGCAGGCGATGACGTCAGTAGCGTAATCAATAATTATGCTTCTGAAGCTACTACGGCATCAAAGTGTATACTGTATAATATAAATGTAAGCGCAAAAAAGACTTGCCACATTGTCGATTCATCACATTTTTCTAATTCCCATACATGAATTTTATTAGAAGATGTATTTTGTCCATTCCTTCTTTTTTCTCATTCTATTCGCCTTCAAGATTGGCAACGGTTATACTGTGCTTTCGTAGTATTGCTTCTGCAATTTTTAAAGAACACAGGTTACTGTCTGTGTTCTTTAAAAATTGTTGTTGAACTTGAAGTTAAAGTGAATAAACAAGTTAACGTAGCCTAGTGTCATCACTAGCCTACGTTAAGCTCTTAACTCATTTATTTACTTAGATCGTTATGACATTTATAAAAATTATACCTATTTAAAATTTCATAAATACAAAAACATATCAGCTAATTATTCTACTGCCAGTTCGGCGACGAGGTAGGAGTCATGAGAAGGACTAGCATCAGGTGTTAAGCTTGTTTGTCACGTTAATGTCATAAAAAACTCTACTGTTTGCTACGGTTTTATTCATCTTTTAACTTGTTGTACAGCCCTCATACATTGTTGCTCTTTGTAGGGCATGTTGAAGGACACGATCAATAGTTTGCCGTCAGTAGTATCGGACAAAAGTTACTGCAGTGACACGCATGCAAGCCAAGAGGCTATTTGTATAAATTATATCGATACTGCTCGTACAAAATTACCCTTTACGTAATAGTAATAGTGGTTAGTTTGCTTGCTTGTTAAGTGGTAGTTGCACCTTTTTTAATTTAAAATAAATTTTGGCATTTTAATGTATTTATATTAATTTGGACACCCACCGTAGTTATACATGAAAGGTTTAATATTAACTTTTAATGTTAGGATTATGTAAATAATAGTAATAACTATTATTTTTGTGAGATAAATCAATTTTATTATTCTTTGTGAGAATTTTTGAAAGAAATTTTACGATCACATTATTATGTAGCTATTAATTTTTTAGTTTGTTTTACGTTATTTTGTGTAATATTTACAAGTACTCAATAATTATTTATTAATGCTTGTAATAAAGGTGGTAGATAATTAAAATCCTAATTATATTTTTATATAATAATATTAAAAAAAAAAGAAGGTTTTATGTAGATACAGATAGGAACGTGCTAAACTTGCTAATTCGCGGTCAGCCTAGAAAGTTTGACTATTGGTTTATGCGTTGAATATCGGTAATTTACTAATTTGTTAACAGTGTCAAATTTACACAAATATGTGCAATATCCTAGCTATTAATATTTTCTATTTATTAAAATTTTAGTATATAACGAGTTTTGAAGCTCAGCAGTTTTTTATACATCAACCTACCAAATCGACTTCACTTTGCTTGATAGTAAGCAGTCAGTGGAATCCAGAAGTGGTAACCGCCATTACAAACGCCTTCATCTAAATAGATATATTATTATGGCACAAATTTCATGGTGCCTAAAATATTAAAGTTTACTTGTTACCGGTTAGAGTGGAAATTTTAATCAATGATGTTATAAGTGCACTGTCCTATTTTTTATTTAAAAAGAAAACTTTTGCTCTAGAGAACAAGCCCTGTATCGCCTCTGTATTATCTAATCAATAGTCAAAAAACGTCAGTTAGCCAAAAGATTCTTTTACTCACATTACCTACGAGTATAGAAACATATGGTCGCACAAGCCTTTTAAAAATAAGCTTCAATAAGTTGGAGAAATCTATCCTGACATTTACAAAATGTCAAATAATCGATTGCGATCAACAATTACGTCTTTGAATTAAATCAGTTTAACCTTTTTAAGTTTCTAAATTAAATAATGCAAAACATAACCATATAAATACTTAATCACAGTACATATAAATAAAGGAGTTTTTTGTTTTCACGTCGAACTGAAACGTTACTAAAATAGAAATTGCTATGAGAATTTCGTAGCTATTTCTTTGTGCGACAGACTGTCATAATCAGCTGTAATGTTGCTAGACACAATCTATATCTATACATAAAGCGAAAGAGTTTGTTTGTTTGGACGCGCTTATCTCTGGAACTATCAGTCCGATTTGAAAATTTTGCGTTTGATAACCCAGTTCTTGAGGAAGGTTAGGCTATGTAAATTCACGCTACAGGAGACGGGAGCAGAGCAGTAAGCAAATACGCGGGTAAAACCGCGACGCGGAACCTAGTATTAAAATAAAATGCATTTTAAAATTTGTTGTATAGAAATTAAAACGGTACCCTTCTTTTCGAAAGAAGACTACAGTGCAGCCTTGTAATCCTTCTATTGTGGTGAATGGTTTATATGCGTGCCTAACTTTATATTCATAAAGCGCTTCACGATTTGCACCCATTTTTTAAAACAACAACAACCTATCGATTTTCTAAAGTAAATTAAAATACTCGTTTAAGTGTGTAACGCGAAATTTATTATGAAAGTAGATAAGTAGAGAGCAAGGTCTTCTACTTTAAGTAGTGCAGTCAGTAGCAGAATAACCACTTTTCTTCTGAATGAACGTGAAATTAAGTACTTCTACAATACCAGTCAATCAAGCACCTGCTACTGTAGACATAGTAATTCCATTGTTATTTCTTTCTTTAACACGTGGCATTAGTCTATTTCCATGCAAAGAAACAGCAAAAAAGTTTAGAACATAGTTCTTTAGTAGCCGTTCGTCAATCTTTAATCTTATACAAATATATTATGTATAAAATAAAATATCACGATACTAAATCATTGCTAACTTCGTATTAGTCATGGACCGTGAATAACAACAAAAAAAAGGCTTGAATTCTCACAAACAAGCCCGATTAATTAAAAAAAATAATGAACACTTACATTAATCTTTACAATCAATCTTATTATCTTTACATTTTAAATATATTTTAATTATTTCTAATACAGTTTATTATCTTCTGTCACATAAAATTTAATGAATTCGTAACTTGATGTTAGTAAATCAGATTGAACTATAGGCAAGAAACTGGTCTCGCCTTGGCCGGTTTTCACCACTTGTCGCTCTGGTGGGCAAATAGGGCGGTCAAGCATGACCATTGTCAATCACGTCGCCTGCGCAATCTTCTTAACCATTGTTTACAACCCGAGTCTAACTATAAGGGATAGATAGTAAACAATGTTTAAAAGTATGTAATTCGAAACTAGATAGGTAGAACCGGATGAATTTCAAAACAATTCTTGGTGCTTTTTTATCGTAGTCGCTGCCTAAAGGCGTTTACTATTTTCTATCTATCTATTTTGTTAATTATACCATTATGGTAAGGAGCTTATGTTGATTTCAGGCGGCTAGTAACCGTAAGTTCAGGTAACAAGTTATGAAGAAGTTAGTATCAGGTTCTAAGACACCGACAAGCCGATTCCTATTTATTAAATGAATAAATTTCAAAATAGGTTAGAATACAAAAATATTCAATAGTGAGAAAATACTAATTTTAAAACATACTCGAGAAAATACTAATTACAAATTTTAAATCGGTTATTTTTAGCCGAAAATGTGGTTTCGGTTTAATTTTCAGTCGGCAAAATAAATCATGTTTACAATGCGTAGGTAGTTATCTCACATAATATATTCATATATACCTACAATGTCCAACAACATAATAAGCGGCCAGAATGTTATTACAACATTTTATTATTACAATAGACACTTAAACACTCCAGTATCCAAATACAGTATAGATTATCACACTATGTCTAAAGATCATTGACTCGTAATTATTATTCACGTTGTGAAGGCCATATTTAAAGTGAAACGCTAAAATTTATATGAACATAACCCCTCGAAACAATGGTTGTTATATTAAAGACTTCTGAATCACAATTAGCTCCCAATTCCTTGGTTCCATTTATGTTTATTTTTTATTTCGGTCAACGGCCGTGCGCGGCCCCATTGTGCTCGCTCCATTGACATCGATTTCTAGGGTTAGATTTAAACCGACCGAAATAGAGTAGACAGCACGAATTTTAAAATATTAATGCATTTATATTTAGCAGTACTACAGCCGTGTACTATAAAGGCTTTTAAATATAGAGGTTACTTTACCGTGACAAAAATTGTTAACTAATCATTAATCGTGAACAGTAGCGTAGAACCGTAAACTTTAATAAATGTTACGCTTTAAAAACCATTACAGTTTTAACACAAACGACTAAATTATTGTTACGAGCGTGCAGATTTCGAAACCCACGCTCTGACTACTCGTTTTTCAAGGCTTTTTTTATTATGAATCGAGCCACGGCGCGGCGTACAATCTGATATTCTGGCAACCGATCAGTAAAAACTACACAAATATTTAATGAGCATTTTAACCTCAACCTGCAACGAAACCCTTCAATGTTATACTATAATTTATATTTATTAAAATACATACAATAACAGCGTTAAAGATGTTATTTAAAATGCATGACGAAACCCATTTCTTATTACAAATTTTAAATGGGTTGAAAGTTTTCCATCGCAAATCGTAATCAAAAACATTACATTAATAAATTAACTGGGCACACAATGAGGAACCTAAAACTCTAATTTCTTTCAACATCAAGGTCACATCATGTTATTACACTATTCGTGGACCTAGTAATCATGAAAATTGTTTGCCTTTATTGGCACGATATTACTGAACCATTAGCTCTATTGTATGTATGTATGTAACATAAATAACAACATAAGTAATAAAAATGTGTATTGTGGAGTAGAAGCCAAGTGATTTGAGTACGCAAGTAGTGAATGAGATTTGTTAAGACTTTCCCAAGAATCGAGGATATAAACTCATTACAAGTTGTCTGCATGATGGGTCATTACCAAAATTTTAACTAAATCATTCATATATTTATAGTTAGGTCACGGGATATTGTTTGGTCTAGAGCCTAGGCGTTTGTTGGTGTCAAGCGTGTGTTGACCGGGCGATTCACCTTGAGACCGTACCTCGCCTCTTATAACCCCACCACGGCGAAATACCACTGGCCGGTCGGACACGTGTAGCAGTCTGCAGACTACGTAAACTGGACGCGTACGACTTTTGGTACAACGCTCAAGACCGGTCCGCTTGCTGTGGGTGAGCGAGTTGTGGAATGCACGAGACGGACTGAGACGCCGAGATTTGAAAGTATGCTTCGCCGCGCTGCCTACCGACACACTAATATTTCCGATACTAATTCAATACTTTTATATTATAGTGAAATCGTTCAATTTAACTTTTAAGTAGTAAAGGTTATTATTAAGACATCCAAAGCGTGAGCCTACATTTCGGCCAATTGTTTGGTAATTCGAATTCCTCGTAATCATATACTTACTGTAATCTTCATTTTATATTATTACTGGTGGTAGGTAATCAAATTATCATATTTTATACATAAACATACCGTAAGTCGCATGCGCAGCCAACGAATTTTTTTTTACGTTAGAAAATTAATTATGATAATTTTATATCAACGTAATCTTAAAACAAACGATGTCATTTTTTGCGCATAGACACGGATATCAATAGACAACGAGATGGTGAACAAGCGTGGTACAAACATATTAATAGAGTTATACTATTGGATCACAACAACATGGTTATAAATTTGGCAGGCATTCAAATACTATGAACTCGGTTACGAATCGCAGCACCAACATCAATAGAACTTGATGATAAACTAATATAGGTCAACAATTTTTGCGCAGAATCGGTTATAATTTGTTCGTAGATTTGCAGTGCGTTGATTTTCTAATCAGTTGATAATTAAGTTAGTTCATTATATTTCACTGTGTTTACCTCGTATATTATACTTATTGGCTATCTATGCGTCATGATTGGTCGCTAAGTACTCGTTACCTAGTTACTAGTCACCATATTGTAATTCTAAACGAAGCCCGTCAAACTCTATTATTTACGTAAGTGTTAATGCAACTGTCATTACAAGTATTTTCTACCACGTTATTAAAGTAAGAGATACTTCATAAATATTAAGTAGCTCATTATAGATGACGGATTTATTATCTTTTTATTTCGTGTAATCAACAAAGAAATATTGATGAATTCTGTTATAGTACAAGTATAATTGTTCACTTGAATTAATATCTTTCAAGAAGACACTGGCGGAGAATTCGGTTTTGGCCTTGGTTTATTCGGTAAATAACAAGAGTTAACCAATTAGCATCTAGAAAAACAATAACTAAATTAAAGTTTAAAAATGAACGATATGTTTGCAAACCCGTTTAGTTTATGTAGAGCTTCCGTGTTAGGAATCGTTGCCCAGCAATTACCGTAATTAAAGTATTAATGACAGTAAGGGAGGTCTAGCATTATTAGTCCGAGTTTTAGTTATGTAGGCTTGTCCTAATTCCTCGTGGGTTGTGTCAGCGACGATGAACACTGAATAAATGATTGCGCTAAACGTGAACATGCTTTGTAAGTGCTATAGATTCACGTTATTAATACTGTTACTGAGTACTTACTAAAATAGGGCAATGAAGAAAGTAAAAGTAATGAATAATGTCCACGATGTAACGTCGGTCGCATAATCTAAGTGAAATTTTCTGAACCAGTTTCCTAAGTAATTCATTCGCAACTTTCTCGCGAAGGGTCACTTCTACTGCTTGTTAGATCATTGGACCAGCAATCTTATTTATGATTAATTGGAGTTATAATTCTATGTAACAACTCTGAAGAATAAATACTTACAAATGGCCTTAACACTCATAGAAAAGTTAAAGATAGAATAGAATAAAAAAAAGTCCAATCAAACCAGTGCTTATAATATAAAAAAGTTACCATGTCTAATCCATCCGTGGCTCACCTCGACAATGTGTTATGATTTCGGCCATTAATATAAGTCGAGCGTCGGCGTCATGAAGTCGACGTTGTCACTCACTCTTACGCCCATTACATAGAGTCGGTAATGGTGTAACACAAAAACGCCCACTCAGGTATGGCATGTAACTATTTGTTTTCATCGTCCCCACGACTCGGAAACCCCGATGTTTTAACGTGGCCGCCCCAATTCAAGCACCGAAATAACCGGGCTCTGGCCCAGATTCAGTGTCCCCTGTCCCTACGACACGGACGTGTGATACGTAATGCCCGATTAAGCCCGTTTGTTGATCAAAGGTCTTGAGTGCATCGGTATAATTTATTTTAAACAATCTTTTCGTATTTAATCGATTGAAAAGAGATAACTATCGATTTATAATTCAGTTCTTTTCAAGCTATCTCAATAAAAGTGTTTTACCTACCTAAGCGTGTCTGTTGAAAATTACTCAGTTCATCAAATATAATTTTTTTTTATTTCATTTCAGCCAGTTTCGTATAAAATGGTTTCGAAATACGAATGAAAAATAGGATGTATCAGAATTATTAACGATAGTAATTTATTGATAGAAATATATATCTCGCTTCCATTTTCGAAATGTTTAACATGTATCAATTTGATTGGCTACTAAAAAACTGCAACAATAAATTTGAAATCGTGACATCGAATTAGTGACTCGGTCGTGATTCTATTCGAGGCATGCCTCGAATTCCTTTTTGTTTCCCGCGAGGTGACACGTGTCCGCCGTCCGTCCGTCTGACAGAGGCCCGTTATCGCTATACTGAGCTATAAACTTGTATAGTGTATCCGAATATCGGTGGCGGGCGGGGTGAACGACCTCTGCCGCTCACAGGCACCTGCAATCGCGTCGTCTCTGTTGACACAAGCAACTTAAGGCCGTGACGCTTCCAAGTGATAATGAGTGTCAGTGTAACGTACTTGAGATTTCAGTGTGGCTAGGATAAACCCAACGATTGTTGGCCTTCTTATTACAAATATTTACGTTGTGGTATTTATAAGGTCTCAAGTCTATATATTATATCAGATAGGTTTCTTTTAATCCTATTTTATTTATTAAATTTAATCATAAATCAAGACAATATAATTTATAATATTAATCGATTTGTACATTATGTAAAGAAGGTAAAGCAATAATGCGCATGCGCATCAAATTTTATAAAAAATGATTAAAATATATGTTTAAATATAGAGAAGGAAATTTACAGATTTTCTATAATTTTCTTTTTTTAAGACTACCTACCTACTTACTTTGTAAAAATTTAATTGTGATGTTTTTCACAAAATAAAGGTTGCTTGCAATGAGCTGTACAAGGTCATGTTGCTATTCGGCAGCTATACTAGGAATATCGGTAGCGAATAGCACTGCTATCGTAAATAATACGTCAAAGTTAGAGCATTAGACTTTGATAGCGTCATTCCAAATTTATGTCTTCTTTAAATAATTATCTAGTAACCTTAAATTTTGTAATGACTAAAGAATATACAAATGAATTTTATTGAAGAAAATCAATGAAGAAACAACATCTGCAATGTAGTTGTGTCCTAAATTTCTTTAAAAGCAGGTTTATATCTCGCGAAGGCAGTGGTTGAGTGAACTGACAGATAGTTACAGATGTAAAATCGGTAAGTCAATTTACGTTAATAAGACAGGTTATTCTAAGGACGTAACTTGCTGTACTTTTCATTGTTTTGCAAAGTTATTCGCATTAAATTTAATAATATAATTTAATATTTAAATTAAGGAACATGAATCAGCTGGATAATTTTTAAAATAGAATGTTATTTTTTTAAGTTCAGAAACTTAACTAAACTTAACTCTAATAGGGATTCTATTTAAAATTCGAACAGGAAACTTATTGGATAATGTGAATTAAAAAAAAGTTAGTGTGAGCATCTAACTGCAGTTTTTATACCATTAAGGCAGCAAATAATTAGATGACCTGCCTGATATCACCGTAGTCTACGGATGTGGATGTTCTCTAAGTATTGCAAAATTATGATATTAAATACAACCCAGGCGTTGCTGACCGTAAAAGGAAAGAAAACAAAGATGAAGAAGAAAAATGTATTACCATCAGACTATTATTTTATATTATTTAAAATGGTAAATATTTCTCCTGACGAGTTAGCGCATTTTTGTTGACATTGGGTAGTCTTAGAATAATAGTTATAAATAAAGTAGACACCATGATTTATTCAGTACTTAGTAATTGTAGACATATTTTAATTCTTACGTATTTAGCTAAATTGTAAGTACAAATAAATAACAGCCGAAGATTCGGCATCTAATGGTAATTTATTATAATATATTACACAGAATCTAGTAATGTGCGTACAAATTGCCGAACGTTTATTTCAAGGCATATTTGTAGCTCCGTAGTTAGTAGTAATATTAAAATAGAAGCCAAAACCTTTCACTTTAATCATTTAATTTAAGTGAATAATGTCAAGTCAATCCTTGGTTCCATTTTCACATTAGAAATGAAAACACTCGCATTTATTAAAGCATTTGCATACATGGCCAAAGAGTAAGAATATCATGTTACTTAACAGTTGTGTTCACAATTGCAAGTTTATTACGCGATCCATAGTTTTCCCGCGTGGAATTGAGGGCGCGGCCTTGTCCCGCTTCTCAGATTGGCACATTTTTATCTACTCTTTGAACTATAGCCAACACAGGCAAACTTTCCATTTGATTGATAGTGCATCCTTTATCAATTACACGTCTAGATTAAACGTAATTAGTAACTACATCTTTATACTGCAATGAAGTGAAATTAAGTGATGACGGGCATCTAGACAATAGACAAATATTGGTGTGTCAAGCCTTAAAATAATTAGAGCGAGATGGGAATCGATAAAAACCTAAAAACATTTTTTTCGGACCTGTAAGGTTTCCTATGAGTGTTTACATAAATATTATGCTACAATGCTGAAATATTTTGAAGTGCAGTATTATAGCAAACAACTAGGTATTTAATAAAGCAAACTTAATACATTTACTTTGTTTGTTGTTCAAATGTAACAAAAGTCAAAATTTGGATGTTATTTCAAAATAAATAATACTCCACTCCGTTCAATATTGTAATGGCCGCTGTATTTCCATTACTAATTAGAAACGAAAATCTAAATTAACTTCAAATTGTTCAGAAGCAAATTTATAAAGTTTCTTTGTTACTTTATGTAAAATTTTGAGGATTGCTTTTTATTGACTCCGGGAATCTACAGCAATATAACAGCTGTCCATAAATTGGCGTTACTCGTAAAGCACAATAGGAACATACATAATTACCAGAAAGCAGAGAACTTTAGTAATCTAGGATCGAACGAAAGTATTTAAGCTATCAAGTAATCACAGGTAGACAAGTAGGTTGTAAATTATGTCTCCAGAAATTTTTAATAATATTTTAACAAATTTATTTGTATTTTTAAGAAGTTTTTATATATTTTTTGACAATGTGTTATGATTATGATAGATAAAGACACTTTCATTAGAAAAAAATGTCCTCTAATAAAATATCTATTTATAGAATAGTTCTATTCTTATTTGGAAACAATATTTTAATATTCGCTGTTCATGGACTTCTGCAATGTCAAGGGCTTAAGCCTGCTATGAACTTAGTGCTCTTTATACATTGATTGAAGAAAGGCATAAATACATACAGAAACCTAGTTTTGATCAGAAGTTTTTAATTCTGTAGGTTTATACTGTTCATGTTGGACTAACATGTCTACGCGATCCTCTTATCCAATGAAAGCCTTACGATAATTCCATTGCAATGGACTTGGTTGTACGTACTATCTAATTCAATTTGCAAAGGTTAAGCTATTTACAATACAAGTTGTTGACCCAAGTTCAATACTAAATATCGCCTTTAGAAATTTCGTTTTCCAAGTCTTTTGAGAAATCGTTTCTGTAAATTTCGGCATATCTTAAAACTGATGAATTTTTAGGCGGCTAATGCATTGTCTATTGGATAACGTTGTGAGATGTCTATAAATTCAATCAGTGTTGTTGGTAAAGTTGGTTCTCATAATATTTCTAGATTTCTTTTGTTCTACCAAAAAAAATGTTAAGTACATAAATTATAAAAAAAATACTTTTTGTGACTTTATACTGATTTCTGGTAGAATCACAAGTGCTGGAAAAAGTGGCTGAAATAACAAATAAAGTTAATCATATTGAAAGTAGCACCTATGACAATATTGATATTGTATTAAACGAATATATCTTAGAATTCAAAAAACTTTCAACCAGTCGAAAAGAAAGTACCTAGGTGTCATGCGGCGAATTCATTAATATCGTCGTCATTGCAATGCTAAACGCAGGAGTCGAACACTTAACATGTGTTTCCTGTGTCGTGATTAACACAGTCCTGCTCTTGCTTTAAACAACGCACAATGAACTTATAATTACTGAATCACGACTTGTGAAATACCAACAAATAATTGACCACAACAAGCTCAATTGATAAGTGTACGTAAGACAAACAAATCAGCTGAGCGGGTGCGCCTTTAATGCAATCGCTCTCGACAACTTTCCATCTTTTTCGACATACATATTTAGACGTTCATTCAACTGGCCTCTCACCAGCTACAAGACAAAAACCATCGGCCATAAACATGATACCCACCTAGATACAGTTTGGGCTCAATTTTGACGGCCCGCTTTCCCACTCAGCCAGAAATACAGTCGATCGGCGGTCCGTGCACACACTGGACTCTGTCTACTCATCCATCACTGCACATCCGCACGATACAGCGAGACACGATTTCACTGTCACAGCACGCGGCGGCCAGCGGCCAGCCGGAGTCACGGCACGCACCAGCACAGACGTACGCGGGTAGAGCAGCGCGGCTGCCGCTGCAGCGGAGTGGACGACCGACCGAGGTGAAACTACCGAGGACCAAAACTGAGGCGCGAGGTCGGCGCGACCTCCACGCTCGAGAGCGTGAGAGCCGAAGTCTCAGCGGTGGCAGGTGTACTGCGCGAAGTGCAGCGCCAGAGCGGAGAGAGGTGAACGAGACGACGCGCGTGACTCGCCGCCGCCGACTGACGGGGCGCGCCGCGACGAGCCGCGCTCACCACCACACGCGCGCCGCGCACACTCACACCGCCGCGCCTCGCCACACACCGACACACCGTGCACAGCGATGCCGCCGCCGACGCTCTACCGATCCCAACATCACTTTAAACTCACTTATAATACCCAATTTGACTTTAAAATCCTACCGAGCCGTTCAAGACGCGTGTCAGTCTGATAACCTGAATATTTACCTCAACGAATCCATTCCTCATTGGATACCTCACTGGACACATCGGTTGCGCAGTGAATGGACGGCGCGTGTATCGACACTGACAGCGCATGCGCCACGCACACACCCTTGAGGTGCCTCTGTACTTACTCAAAATTCGAACAAGTGTGATTGTAGTAGTTTAGCGTGTCCAAAACGAGGCTGGGAAATTGAAAAACAAGCCTGTGAAACTCGGTTGTGTACACTATAAATTATATTACCTACAATGTTTAAACGAGACGGATTCTAGGAACATGCATGCGAGTGTAATCGCCTCAACTTGGTAATCCTTAGAAATTAAATTAATAAGAACCTAACTGTATGTATACCAATAATGTAAAACCCATACACGCAATAAACAAATCAGCTCTATTTACTTAGAGATACCTACCAAAGAAATGTATAAACATACTGCATTATGCATGCAGTCACAGTAAGGTCATCAAAACCCTGTGGATGCGACGCCACAAATTGCGCAAATAGATGTTCCAATGAACTCGTTTAATAATAGCGGGCGTAGTGAGGGCGTCACTGAATACTAGTATTTCACTAGTAGAGTAGTGCTGCTCGGCCCTCGTACGCGGTAGGCCCAAGGTTGCCTCTACATATACATTGTACACGACTGTTGTCACGCTATATCGCTCACGACAAATCTGACATGAAAGTATTGAATGAATGTTTTAGAAAATTTCATACGAAAAGTTAGTGTGAACATATTCTGTTGTTGAAACTTCGTGTGGAGTTTTTCATGTTAGAGACTCAACTTATACCTTCATAACTTAGGATGATATCAAACAAGGGTAAGACTAAGACCTCTCTGCTCCTTTTGAGAAACGGTGTATGGTAGAGATGCAGTCTTATCAAGTAGAGTCTTATAGGAATAGTCTTAACAAAGAATGTAGAGAGACAAATGAAATCGCATTCAGTTTGTTAATTTCTCAACCCATGCAAACCATCATCCAATGGATTTAATATCCATAAATCTTTTGCGTTTCAAGATGTGAATCAAGCTTAATTTTTGTAAAACTATTATAAATCTTTGAAGGACTTTGAAGTATTAATTAAGTTGACCAAGAGAAACAATCAAACGCAAGTCCTAATTCTTTCCCAATGGTTAAATGTAAATGAAATAAATGTATTTAAATCTCATATAAGGAATGACTCTACCTATCCTTTTATAACCAAGTGCACTAAATGTGAGTTTAAAAAATGAGCCATTTACAAAGTGACACATTGAAAGATATATACAGACCTATATCTTTTTTTCAATTGTTACTGAGTTACAATTGTATATAATCCAGCTCTATCACATAAAAACTACAGTATTAATCAAACATTTTATTACTAAATAGAAGAAAAATACAAATAAAGAAAAATAAATTAAAACTGACATTGTCAATTATTGATGATACACAAAAAAGACATTCGGCCTCAACGAGACGCTCGTCTCTGTCACAACGCGTCAGCTTTCAGCGAAAATAAATTTGTTCTCATATCGAACACATCTAAGTATCTGTTTCATAAGCGTATGAACTTTAGGACGTCCTTCGTCATAAAAATGTTAATTATAACTGGCCCGTTCAGATCGCAAGGCGACTAACAGCTAATAATATTCTTGAGTTAATATAGGCACTGATTCTGATAGTTTAAATAATTTTTAGCTATGATATGGCTATACTGGAATAGTAAAAAGTGTAAGTAGAGAGCACAAACAAAAGAGAGTACGATATATAACCCATATGATATACTTTAAAAAAAATATGATGATTAGAGACGCTGAATAGCTTTTGAACAGATAAACGAATAATTAAATTGATAACAGTGAATACTTAATAACAATTGATTTTAAGCCATTACCTATTAAGATGGCAAATTAAAACGGTTCTCCAATCCAAATAAAGTTTATTCTTTTTTGCCCGGGTCTCAAATTACTTGAGGTCACCGCGAAATGGTTCTCTCTTAAATTATTTCTATCAGCCATCATCATAACACACTTTTCTTTCATGTCCTTCTTCACGCAATCCATCTTTTCATTGTTCTCTATCCGCCTCTCCTTATACTTATGACTCTATACATATTTATATCACTCTCTGCTACATGCGTATCATTCTTCCACATCACATATCTATATCAAGACAAACATTTCATTTCAATTGTTTCTAATCTAGCTTAAGGTATCGTTATAAAAGTAAAACTCGAAACTCAATTAAACACACAATCAACACACCCACACAAACATATACACACACCCACTCAAACATATACACACACACACACACACACACACAAACATACACACATACCCACAATAGCTCGCAAACATACAAGTAATGAAAAACTTGTAATTAAATTCATTTTTTTTTTAAATATTTTCCACATTTTTTTTTTTTTCTTTCATGTTCATATATTTTATCCTGTTTATTCTAAATTGATGACATAAGTTAAGCAAATAATTGGGAGAAGACGCTGGTTTCCGAGACACAGTTTTTTACTAGTTTGGAAACCAGAGGCTTCATAGGTCTTTGTGTAACATTACTTTGTGTCAAATAAATGATTATTATTATTATTATTATTAATTACATAGATACAACTCTACTTACCACGTTGAGATTAAAGGCGTGATATTGTTATTTCCTACATTGTTACCGAAATGCCTTTACATTTGGCAGGCTGTCAAAAAAGTGTTTTTCATTTTCCGTATCACTTATGAAAAGAGGCGATTACACTGTACCTTTTAAATCGTAAAAATACATGATTAATAGCACATTTGGAGAAATGAATAATAATAATGAATAAATACCTAGTGTGACTTTGATTTGGAAAATAAGGATTTTTGAGAAAAGAAAACTTTTCTTTCTTCTTAATGAAAGCTGCAATTGAATTTGATGCTATTCACTTTTTCCAATATATAATTTTATAACATACCGCCCAGCGCTCTATGTAATGCTTTTTGAGTCTTTACTTCTAATGCGGAAATGATTTGATACAACTTTATTGATACAATATGTAATAACAAAAAAAGAGATGGAACAGAGGACCACAATGCTATATTGTTTAAGATCAAAGTAATGTATTTAAGAACGTTAATTAAATTCAAGTTAATAAATGTCATATTGACAAAAGCCAAAGAAACGATAATCGTTTTATGGGCATTAAAAGTTCTAAATATTTGTTTATCAAGAACACTGGCTTCAAAAATTCATTCAGCAGATGTTTTAATGCAATCTGCGATAAGTGTGCTTATAAAATACAAGCGAAGAAAGGGAATTAATTATTGTTTATGTCGAAAACTTTTTATAAAATGTTTTGTACAAATATAAATGTTTACAGCTATAAAAATATGTACTACATCAGCTGAAAAGATGTCCACTGCCAGAAAATAGTCTCGAAAATAAAAAGTTTGTCATAGCCACCATGCTTTGTGCACGTAGACCTTACGACGTTAGTTAAGACGTAGCCCACTAAGTTTAGGGACTACTTACACTTATTCAGCTCTATTCAGCTTATGCCCATACAAAATCGTTGTTTTCTAAGGGCTTATGCTGAATACAGCTGAATAAGTGTGAGTCCCTTAGTCGCCATATTTCGACAGAAGAGTTGAGATTGAGTGCTTCGATATTCTAGGCCTACAAGTCACACATAAAGACGTACAAACGCATATGAAATTTGTTAATTCGCCATCAAAGAAATGAATTTCACATTCATGTTGAAATAAATACAAAAGATTGATCGTTTAATGACATGGTTTTCGAGACTTTCACACGGTCGTCTATAAGTTAAAACTATAATACTCTTATACATGTATTTAATATATGCAATGGTTCATTACATAAATCAGTAATAAAAATACAAAACTTTATGCAATACCTGGATGGAACATATTAACCGGAGAGTTTTACGTAAAACTCTATTCTAAACTATTAGTTTTGCATGTTTGTTTGTTATGAAACACTTTAAAAAATTCACGTATATAAAGGTACAATATTAGCCAGTAACATAAGCTATATTTTTTGAGGTATACCTACGCAAGCGAAGCCGTTGGCAACAGCTAATTGCTCTAGTATAGGTGTATCTCAATTAGCTCTAACTGCACTAATTGCGCTATGGTTTTCATTAACACTGAGTGGTGTGATGTGGGTTTTATCTCCCTACAATATCAATTATTTATGATTCACGTAATACAGGAGTATTATCTCGTGAATGTACCCAATGTTACTATTAATAATAATAATAACATCTCCCGGGGCTCGCGTTAGGTGACTGAATATTTGCACTGAGCAGGAATCGAACCTGCGACCTCTGCGTCGCAGTCCATACACTGTACCACCGAACCACAGAGGTTGTCAAACTATTCAATGTTACACTTTCTATGATTATCTTAGAGATTATTAAAGTTATTAGATATTAAGTAAATGCTTTAAGGAAAGTCAAACTATTCGAAATGTTGACCAGCTTAAATTTTTAACATATGCTAAGTACCTAAGTATCTAGAGCTTGAAAATACCATAATTATTGCTAGTCTATTACTATCACACTGCAGGGCAATTGCCTTTGCCCATACAGAAAACGCAGGAGCATTGATCATTACGCATATTACGCTTGCTCAAGAAGGATAGGCAATCTGTTATAGTCCATAAGCTGTTGCCCGCAGTTCCACCCGCGTGAATGTCGATTATATCGCATTTTCCATACAAACTTGAATCCCCTATTTCAACTTCTTTAAACCATTTTTTTGCGATAATATAAGTTCCCCAAGATCTATTCTATCTCTATACCAAATTTCATCAAAATCGGTTCAGTGGTTTAGTCGTGAAAGCATAACAGACAGACAGAGTCACTTTCGCATTTATAATATTAGTATGGATAATTCCTCATGATGTTTTTCTACACTGTAAGTCAGTAACTTCCAATACAAGCAAAAAAAGTAGGTACATTTAAATTTGAAAGTGACATTGACACTTGCTCGGCACAAATGCAAAAATAGCGTCAAATATCTAATATAGATAACAAAAACTGGTAATAAAATTTTCTTTTAATATTACTTATTTCAGTTGTTGTACACGTTTAAATGCCAGAAAAAGATGGGTTGTTTGCAAGAGGTGGTCGCCCTGCCAACGTTGGCTTCCGGCGGCGCCCGGATCATTGCCAGAAACACTTAGGGAGAAAACACGAGCATAAAACGTTAGAATTAAACGAAAATGTGTACATAGTTTTCATTTCTGTTGTATATATATGACAATGGAAATAATTAAACTTTAGCTTGTTAATGTTTTGCCAGTATAGAAAAATATTATTACTAAATATTTAGAAATGATTTTAATACGATTCTGCATTTCATGCTTTTTGTTATATAAAAATAAGGCAGTAAGTAAATGTAGTGTAACGTTAATATTATAAAACATGGCAATGAACATGCTTTCAAATGACACATATTTTGAGACAAAAATAATCCAAAAAAATTATAATAAAAATGTCGCTTGTTAAACTTCAGAGACAGGATGCGCGCGCGCAACTTGTGAAATCCCAAGTCAGTTGATTAATTCAGTACGAACAACCCAGAAATATCCTTTCTCAATTTACAAGCGTGTACGTCAAACATATTATTATTATGACACTTTGAAAAAGGTCACGTTACCGTCGATTTAAATTAAATGTCCTTATTATAAATTCTGTTATATAGGCGCCTGTCAAAGGATTCAATTATGGAGATACGGCGTATCAAATTGACTACACCTCAAACGATAGAAATATTTCATATATCAGATCGAATATAAAGCGAACAGGCGAGGAATATTAAGTTTATTGCACCAACTCGATACCAAGAACCGGCTAAAAAGGACCGCTGTATATGTTGGCAAAGCCTAATAAACAACTTTTGATCCGACAAATGCGTACTCTACTGATGGTTTATAGAATTTTGCCCTTTGTGAAGATCGAAGCCGACGCCAACAAAAGCCTTCTGATTGGCTCGGACACATCACGGGTCGGACAATGCGACATAAACGTTTGTGTATTTCTGTAGGACGTCAAAGAAACATTTTCGCATTTCGTACAAACGTAAACGAGCCAACAAACAGTCGTAACTGTGTACAAACAAGCTGTTTACACTTGGAACTTGAAAACTTGCGACCATAATAAGGAGCTTTCACGCGATTGTTCGCGAACGACCGTCAATGAAGGAAGTCTCCAGTACCCTTCGCTGATACCTTCGGACGATTGACCTCTACGATTTGTGCATAGCCTCGGCTCGATTTAGAACGTTAAGGTACGGAGTCAATGACCTGTTGGAGGATGCCAAATTATGGACATTTTCATATCCGAGCTCATTATTGGGACCGACTCTTAATATTTAATATCAAAATGCTTATATTAAGGTGTATAAATCGTGATAATTAGATTCGTGTGGGCATCCGGTGGCACTCTATTGTAATACTGGTGACAGTGACTTAGAAGTTAGAAGTAATATTAAGTGAGATGTTGCATGATTATTATTCTGTTTCTAAAATATTTACAATATGCTCTTTGTGTACCAGCGCAAAATAGATGTTAGCCGAGAAAATAAGATCACAGCGATTTCAGAGTTTTATCGCTCAAATTGGAGCACCTAAAATTGGATGAGAACCTCTTGTTTTTTAATCTCATGTAAATAAAATTGATCCATTTACAGATTCATATTTTTCTATTATAGCTTTCATGTCAAGAGCGATTCTAAAGTCAAAACTAATAAGACTAGAAAAAAAGGAAACAAATTTTAATTCAAAAATATCGCTATGTAAACAGTAGTCAATAATCAGGTAGCTGTGATCCTTTTTTTTGCAAACCGCCGATCTTTTTTCCAATTATCACCTGTAAAGGTCGCTTGGTCCTAATGAGGTACATCCCTGCACATACACACACTGCCCACGCGCAACAACAGTTGTAGAAGTGAAGTAAATGTACTAAACTTCAATGTACTATAATTATGGAGTTTGATAAATGTTTGTTTTTCCTGCAACATCTGTTGATTGGATTTTTAGCATATGTGCTGCGATTAGGTCAATGACATTGTCTCTTTATCAAGATACTAGCTTTCTGCGGCTCGGTTTCACCCGCATCTTTGCTTTTTGCTCTGCTCCTGTCGCCAGTAGCGTGATGTTACATAGCCTATAACATTCATCAAAACAAGGCTATCATACGCAAAAACAAATCCGACTGCTGGTTCCAGAGATTAGCTCGTTCAAACAGCAATCAAACAAATTCTTCCGCTTTATATAATAGTATCATGATATTAAAATATCGAAAACAATTCAAAGGTTATTATTATTATTTTCATACCTTAATACGATTAATATTAAAGTTCAGTTTTACAAATTATTGAGCCTTATCGCTGTTAATTTTCAAATTTATTGCAGGTAAATTTGTAGGTAATTCTAGAAGTTTTATAAAACCCTACTACTTAATAGAACTGTTCACTGAACTTAATTTGAATTGTTTTTACCATTATTTGTAAATATAAATAGTTTTATATATTTGGGTTTTCGTATAAACTATTATGAAAGGAACTATTTAATTTGTCACTAATAATAATAATAATAATAATTTATTCGATTCGGATGTGGATTCGGCGATCATTGTTCCGATAGTGGTTACAGTGAATGGACTTATTGCTAAGAGCCTCGATCAACATCTTAAGAGGCTCGCGTTGGCTGGTTGGGTCAAGGGCCAGATACAGAAGGCGGTGTTGCTTGACACGGCCCGCATTGTGAGGAGGTTCCTATCTCTGGAGCCCTAACCGCCGGTAGCTTGGTCCCTGTACCCGGTGCCAGTGGGTCTCCAATTTTTATATTTTTAAATGTATGTGTTTTTTTATATACTTATATTTAAAAATGTAATTTTGAGAATTAATTTAAATAAAGGAAATAATAATAATAAAATCTTTATTGGGTCATGAAAGTCATTTTAACAATGTAGGTCTTAAATAATATCTTATAAATAAGTATACAGTGTTAGGATGCCTATACCAGGACTAATAACAAGTATGTATACGTCCACGTATCATATTTTAATAGTTATTACAGTAGTTCTAAATGCGCCGCTAGACTCGCGTATCGGTTGCGCGGGCGCAAGTAGGATTTCCTTTTTAGACCATACTCGTCCATCATTGGGTCAGTGTGCGAGCAACGTTAGCGATTGACGCTCTGATACTTTCCTGCAACATTCTATATCTACTTTAAAAAATTAAAAAACAATTAAAATGATATTAACATTTAACGATTTTATGGAGTTTAAATTTAAATTGAATGTGTTATTTTACCCGTGTTGCCAGTACGTGGCAGGATATTATCAATCATTTGAATTGTTCAGTATATTGTACCAGCCCAATATTTGTAACGTAAACGTATAAGAAACAAGACTGACATGTGTACCTGCCAACTGATCATTTTTGACAGGCTCGGGTTCGGCTGCTCATGTTTTTAGTCAAGGAAAATAAAAGAGTTTTTATTGTATATCAGATATCGATACATTGGAAAACAAATAAAAAATATGAAAGGGAGACCAAAACAATTTGTCAATGGACAATAATCATAAAACAATGTCTGAAAGAGTGATCTTTACAGTGAGCAAGTTGAACAATGGATATAGGACATAAAAAAGCAACATCAATATAATAGTATTAATAATAAGTTACCCTCCATATACTCTTTTTGTTCCAACCTTTGAATACTCGACTTTATTTATCACATCCCTGCATTTGCCAAATGTATTATTAGTATGGAAATAACTTCAGTCAATCTTGTACCGCCGCTATTAATGTGTATAGCTCTATCAACGTCAAAACAAACGTATGTATTAAATGTTAAAATGTCAAACAAATTCATAATAACAAATGTTTGTGGGTAAATTAGGGCTCCCGCATTGTAGTTCTAAATAAATAAAATGTATACGATGACTTTGCAATAAAATAATTCAAAGAAATATAAAACCAGAAACATAAAAATCGAACTAGATTTTAGAAGCTGTTTTTATCACCTAAAACAGGGCTTTTTAGTTAACGAACTAATACTATTAACATACATTCCAAAACAAAACAGTGTCTATCGTACTATCTAACATAAATCGTAGTATATATTTATAATTTTTAGTGTGATTAAAGCATCCACATTTCGAACGCGACCTAGAGAGGTGAACAAACGTCCGATATAGTTGAGTTCAACCCAAATTTTTGACCCGATTCGATGTAAAAACGCGGCGTGGTGGGCTAACGACCTGGCTGACGTAACATCGAATAGACAAATAAAACGAGATGCGGAATGCAGCCCGTTTTTAAGCTTTCCTCGGCCGATGTAACGGGAACGGAGTCCAGCCGACACGGCGAGGGTAAAGGCACACGTTAAACATCGATGACCTCTTTGAATCTTGTCCCAATTCTCATGTATCTTTATAAGTTGTATGTTTCTCAATATTTCTTAAGCTTTGTTGTTTTTATTGTAACATGACAAATTAAATTGCATATACATCTATTTGTCCACATTGTTACGATCGTCAAATTGACATATGCCTAAATGACGTAGCGCAATGCCAAAAATTCGAAATAAAGGTGACAACCGATTTTAGTTCGCGACTGAAATATCCTACGTAATATAAATACAAACCCTGAAGCATAATATATAGATCAAGGTGTCGATTTCAATACAAAGCAAAGCAAAATAAATACAAGAAATAAATACAGTACATGGATGTTTCTGCAATTTTGTAGACATACGAATAATTTCTGATTTCTTCACGTCATTTTGTGAATAGGAATTCTTTAAACATCCTCCTCTTCATTATTAAAAGTCATGATCTACATTACGGACACGCTCGCCTGCTATCTTACGCTACGTCTGTCTTCAGATAGAAAAGAATAGGGTTTCGGTGCAAATTAAAGAGAGCCGTCTACCGTTTATTTTAACGACCTGTGCAAATAAAAAATAGGACTGGAAACGGTGTAGTCTAGATGCCAAGCGTGGCGATTATGACGAATACTCCCTTATTATAGGAGGTCTATACCCAGCTGGTCGCTTTAGTGCTGAAATGATAACGATCAATTATTTATGTACGCGAAAAAATTTGAAAACGGCTTTTAAAATACATAAGAGTTCTTGTTCATTGGCTACAAAATGCTAGATGCAAAATGATAGCAACAGGGATAGATCCACCACTCATGTACTCAACCGACTACTCACCATCAAGCAGAGTGGAGTCATTCTTGTAGACTAATATAAAAGCCTGCAAAATTAACTACTTTTAATATCTTATACAAATGTTGCACAATAACCTGAAGCCTTTCTGTCTTTGAAATTTAATATACATATATTACACTTTTTTAACACTTTATGAACTAACGGGTGGCCTTGTTACCAAACCACACAACACGTACCTACAAACCCACTGAATATACCCACGTACACTTTTCTAAACGTTTTCAAGTAAATATTGACATAAGTTTAACGTTTTATAGCGGTCCCATCTCTAGCCGTGTAGGTGCAATGCAAGGCGACTAAGAATTAACACGAAGCGTGGGTTAAATGTATCTATTATACCATTTTGTTAAGATAGCTCTGCACTTTCTAATGGAAGCACCCTTGAGGTGTTTGACGTTGAAACGCTTGCCCAATTACTAAAGATATCTATGGATTGACTTTCGAACTCGACGTTTGTCTTTGTAGGAAACTAAAAGTGTTATGCCATTCATTTCATCAAGTTATTTTAGTTATCACTAATGTGTCTAATTCTGTATTTCGTTATTATACTATTATATAAAGATTATAATTAAAGGAGAGTAGAATATGCTACTTTAAAACAGTGACGTGCAAAGATTTATGGACTAGGCAGTCACAAGACAATCTACAAAATGAAACAATAGCAATAACTGATTTCTATTGGTTGGAAGCCAAGCAATAACAATCTCGTTTATCTATACAACATAATATAAATTACAAAGCTAGTTTTAGTAAGTAAAGTAAAGATTTGTAGCCTTCATAAATGTCGAAAGACAGATTTTCATTACTTGTAAGCTCACTGTGTAATTATTTTTCTTTATTCTACGGTGCTGATGTATAGAATAATAGAATAGAAATACACACGTGTGACATGCCTTTCATTTAAACTGGTTGTAAACGAAGAGGGAAATTGCTCCTTTGATTGTTGAACCAAATAGAGTTGTTGGGTAGCTCTCTATTTGTTTAGGCAACTATGTATTTGAAAGTAATACATTTAAGTACAGTGCAATCGCTAATACGCATTGAACAAGCGTGGCGATCAATGCTCATACCTTCTCTATACGAGAATAGGCCTTCCCCTGCAGTAGGATAATAACGAGCGGGTATGATGATTGGCCGGCGTAATTTTAAGTAGTGACTTGAGATTATTATAGCCAGTTGTTGCTGTAATATTGTAGGCTAACATCTTTGGTTGCAAAGGAGAATTATTACAATAATATATATAAGACATCTTACTTTCCAGACTAATATAAAATTATTAAAACGCTTATCGAAATACAAGTAAAAGTTTGATTTGCGCTCCAAGCCTTCCGTATAAGCTTATAATGTAGATAGTTCGTCTTGGAAAACAAGATTCTCGGTGATTTTTAAACATTTTTAGTTTACGAATCGTGTATTTGCGTGTATTTTCGTTGTGTACGGTAGGTACTCCGTTCCTTATAGCTTGTTTTCAGTGCAGGTATGAAAGAAGGGACTGACTGTTCTTATGACGTCACAGAGAAGTAAAATTACTGTGACCCTAAATGAGTCACATAGCAACCATCTCGAGTGCGTCCGGCGTATTTTTTGGTTGTTTTATCCCTTCTATGGAGGATGACTTTTCGAAGAAATGGAGATAGTCAGTTTAGCATTTTGTTCATAAGGAAATAGCTGTGTGTGCGTACGTAAGTCAAGGGCAAGATGCCGGAGTTTTTCTTCAACAACTTATTAAAGACTTTATTTGTATATTTTTTTATATTTGTAGCATCTAAAAAATAAAACGTGTATCTACTTTTTCAAATGAGGATATGGATTTATCTCATACATCTCGATTTTTTCGAAAATATTAGGTGCTGTCATGGTAAGTACTGTACTAAACTCTAATTCTCGCTCAGTGCAAATATTTGTGTGCATGAACATGTCTATTTGCATTGGTCTGGGTGTTTCTATGTATAATATGTATGTATTTACAAAAAAAAAAGTATTTAAGTATGAATATCCGCATTCTAGAACCCATAACACAAGCTATAATAATATGCTTACTTTGGGCCTAGATGGCGTTGTGTGTAGTTGTGGTGATATTATTATTATTATTATAATTATAAATTAAGATTATTCTTACATATTGATCTTGTTAGCGTTTACAACTCAAATAAATAAACATTAACACGCATATGCGTTGGTTATTCATTATGAAGTACGTATTAAAATATGATTAATTATCGTTTTTAGGGATGGCCATGTCTGGTCAAAGTAGAGGATACTTTTCCACTGAAATGATAATGATTGTACTTTCATATAGAAATTTGATAATTAGCTTAAATATAAAAATAAGAAAAATCAGCCTGAATATATATTTTTACAGTACCTACCAAACAAGTTATTCTTCGAATTTTCTTTTAATATTTATAAACAATAATTAAGTCAAAGTATTTATTTCATTTTGATCATAAAGTATGATACTTATGAAAAGTCAAAACTACATGAAGTCAGCTAACATTTTTTTTTTTTTTTTTACGTGGGAAATGCATTACGAATACACACCCGCCCGGGCAAAGCGGGGGTTATGTCGGACTCTCCGACCGCACTCAAAGCGCGGCCGGCGTACCGACTAAAACCCACGGTGTTCCTCCAGACGGCCAGAGTGTCGGGGTCACGGGAGTCGCTTGCGCATTCATCCGCGACCCCGACGGGCCATGGCCCGCTCACCGCGAGCGGGCCCCGTCCGATTTAGGGGCCTAGCCCCCCCTCCTTCGAGAGGCGCGTGCGGAACACGCGCACTGCCGTCTCGGGCCCGTGCTGTTCGGGCGGCGACTGCCCGATCGCCGCCCGCAGGCCAACTCGGCCGCAGAGGATAGGGAGAACGGCGCGTCGCAATACCGACACTCCTCTTACCCTGCGGCCCCACCGCGTCCGCAATCTGGCAGTTGCGGCCCCGCCGAGGCCGCGGAAGGTAGGGAGAGCGGCGCACCGTTATACCGGCACTCCTCTCCCGCCGCGGCCTCGCCACTCCCCAGCCGCAGTGTCGCCGAAGCTGTTGCTTCCGCAGCCCGACCCAGTTGCGGTGCCGCCCATACAGCACCGCAACCCTCCTGAGCCGCTCCATCGTGGGCTTACCGCCAAAGCCCAGAGGAGCGGCGCCTCCTTGGGGTTCCTCTTGGTTCACCGTGGTCCTTGGTAACCACGGCTACTAAGCCCCCCCGCCGCGACGAGGCGAGAACCCCGTTTGAGGGGGGAGGGGGGGGCAGAAGTCAGCTAACCTAACCTAACCTAACTAACCTAACTAGCTAACCTACAGCCAGTTCGCTGACGAGGTAGAGCTGTGAGAAGAACTGGCAAGAAACTCACGCCACTCTTTTCAATCGCCAGATAATTACATCTTTTTTTGTATGAGTTAACAATTTTAACACATCAACGCAACCAAAGAACCATACAAAGTAATTATTACAAAACAACCAATTAATTTAATAACATTTTAAAAAAAGAAAAGTAACGAAAATAGAGGATTTTAATTATTTAGTTTCATCTAATACGGTAATTACATTCATATCATAGTAAGAGAAAGACTGACTGAACGAAATATTAAGGGCTACGGACCTTTTAAGCCCGCAGCAATCAACATTCCTGTCGGGATGTAGTTGTAATTACGACACGCAGAAGATCGATAGCCGATCTTAGTATGTAATATCGTATTGTTAAGCGATACAATGGTCCTTGTTGCTAATTTTGTTGTCAAGGAGAGAATCTGACTAGTTATTAATATCATGTTAGATATATAGACAACGAATGTTACAAAAAGAAAAGTGTTATAATTCTTGACGTACGAATATCTGTGTGTCTGTTTGTGAATTCGTAGCTCCTAAAAGGATGAACCGATATTTATTTAGATTTTTATGTTCGAAATACGATCAAGATCAAGAATGGTATTAGTACCTCTAGTTCAAGAAAAAATTGTTAGCTATTTGAACTATTTATACGAGTATAGTTAATGAAGTGATGTGAGCAATTTCGACTGGTTTGAAAGAATAAAAATTTTGTATATGTCATGTTACTTTATAAATATTGCATGAACATGTTAACTTTGACCTAATACTGCATCAACTGAGATCTGATCGATAAACTATTATGTATTTTGAGTCGGGAGTATTTCACAATTTTAATTTATCTTTGTTATATAATTATACAACATTCACATTTAGTATTAAAATAATTAGGCACTTATTTTGCGCGTATCGTATAAAAGTACATAATAAACAAGTTCGTGTATTATTTAGTTTTGGGATCGCTTCCAAAATACACCCATTAAAACTTTGTTGACGTTAACAAAAACAAAAGTAAGTTATAATGAGTTTTGGACTCTTGGACCAGAAACTCTTTGCTCTCCAAAAGTTTTATGATTTTTTATTATTATTTCTTCGTGTCCATCGTAATCGTAAAAATGTTATAAAATTTATCATTCATCAAAATCTTTACTGATCATTGAATATTTTAACAAAAAGTAGAAGTACACTTTTTAATTGGCATTACTCGGCGTATGTAAAGACCGGGCAGAACGGATGAACCTTGACTGTAGTCCTGAAAAGAAAATAAGAAACCTGAAACACACAAAAACATTTTTGTAAATTGGTTCGCTTAGAACCACAATATCATCTGCTATTACATAATGATGGAGACTACCGTCTTTCATGATATCATCCGAATAACGTTCACTATTGGATATTTGAATGTCGAAATGGCACAGTGGATAAGGCACCCGCTTCGTAAACACGAGGTAGTGGGTTCAAATCCGGGCAAATACCAATGTGATTTTTCATTTCATAAGTACTTACTAAGTTTATCTTGGACATTTCTGACTGACGGTGAAGAAAAACATCGGGAGGAAACCTGGACTTAAAAGTCTGAAATAGCCAATCCGCCTTGAACATGCGTGGTGATTAACGCTCATGCCTTTTCTTTATGAGAAGAGGCCTTTGCCCTGCAGTGGGACAGTAAACAGGCTGGTATAATAATTTTATTAAGTTTCGCCCCCACCACTGAAACATTAATCAACGCAACAATAAGTAAGTAATACATATAAATTTTCAATTACAGCTTTATTTACCCGATCAAACCAGGATGCTGGAAGCGATAAATAAACATGAGGAGCATGTAAACAAGTATCGATCGAAAGTTGACAACAACACGTGGACATAATCCAATGGAATAATCACGAACATAGGATAATGTACCTTAGTTCAGTGAAGGGTGTTGTTTATTGTTAAGATTAATATACAATGAAGACAAACAGAGTTTGATACTCGTACTTACGTACGTACGTAATACTTTACAGAAAACTCGCTGTTTTCTGCTGTCTGATTTAACCCTAAATTCTGTATGATACAATTCATTAGTCGTAATTAATTTTTAGTAAGGAATATGTTC
This sequence comes from Parascotia fuliginaria, assembly GCA_963082885.1. Lineage (NCBI taxonomy): Eukaryota > Metazoa > Arthropoda > Insecta > Lepidoptera > Erebidae > Parascotia > Parascotia fuliginaria. The sequence goes on along the minus strand of OY720174.1, from coordinate 7,183,466 downwards.
AAAAAGAGTAAATATTCAATCTAATTTATGGTAGGTTCGCACTTATTACAAACAAGCACGTATTTCACGACATGGCGAAATATGGATGTAATATACCTACTGCTTTAGGCAAAACGTTTATGTTATTTAATTTATTGTTCTATAGGTAAGTCAGAGGTTAAGTATTGCAGGCATGTGCATTATACGTATGTTAACTTTGTATTATTCAATACAAATTTATACTCAATATATATGCTTAATAACTTGTTTAAAATTCATTGTATTCAATAATTCTCATTATTCCAACTGAAAGACGATAATTGCTCAACATTGCCCTACCCCAAGCATCGCCATTTTGACCCGTTTTCAGCTGCTCTCAGCCTGCTACCTTACATACAGTTATAGAGAAACAATCAAAACCAGAAACAAAAAATAACACTTAAAGTTCCTAGAATCGATTTCCGAAATGCGTGTTACTTCAGTAGTCCTAAGCTCCCTTTTGCCACTTAATAATAATAGATTTATCAAACACGAAACTATATTGAAATATTTTTAGCAGCGAAATTGAACAGTTTCTGAGAAAACATCAATGATAGTTCCTTCCCACACGAACAACGAACTTTTTACCGTTAAGATACTTTAGACACGTAAGGAAAATAGGACGGATACCACCCAGTTTGGGATATAAATGTAATAAACGTATGAAATATAATAATATCTATGCTTGTTGTAGAGACCCGTTCTATAAAGTCTCTTAATATTTTATTTAGGTGATTTTTTATATAGTCATTAAGGCACCTGCTTCTAATACACGACGTTGAGTTAAAACCAGGTAATATAGTGACTTTTCAAAGTCATGTGTATTTTTTAAGTTAGTTGTAGTTTGTTTTGTCATCTCCTCCTCCAATCTCAGTGGTCTGAGATTACTGAATTATGGTGAAAAATGGTCTAAATTTATCAATATGTGCAAGCGTGGTAATCAAAAACAAGATATGGTTTTTACTAAAACCTATTATGATTTTTGAAGTTATACTTCTTTTGGCGCGATTGGGAAAAATGATGAGAGTGAATTTTTACGATGCGCGCGCACACCGACAGAAAAAAGCAACACCCTGAAGTTAGTGACGAACCTTTTACACCCTGAAGTTAGTTGCATAAAAAATATATTGGCGTTTATATCAATTCAATTATATTTATGACGGTGATAGATATTTTTTATTGACCATTTATGAGTAAAAATATTTATTTTGAATATTAGTAGTAAAAGTGGTTTTAATATACTGTTTTAAGTGCATTTATAGATTTGAGGTTAACTGTCGGTATGTATAATTTATTTACATTGCAAATTATAAATCATTACATTATTATCTAATAAATATTTTTTTTTGTTTTCTTTTATTTTAATTATATTTTATGTTTTTTTTTATTATTGTTGCATGCTATTTATGTATATTTATGTATGTATGCGTTGTGTTATTATTTGGTATTTTTGGATTGTTACGCCAAAGAAGTATAACTTCTTACGTGCGTACATGAGTACACACACTTTTTTTTAATAGTTTGCCAAGTTCCTATTTACTTAAGATGATTGTGTTTTGTTTACGATTGTGTGAGAGGACGAACAAACCTTTTAATTTCATTATAGATTTTACATTTGTAACGCCAACCTTTGTGGGTATCAATCAAGATTGTGGACCATGTAAGCGAGTGTTACGGCTTGCTAAGTACCTGCGCATCGATGCGGTCGGTGACCTCGCGCATTTTGATCGGTTTTTGTTTTTGGATATCGTTTGGGGTAATTCAACGCATCGACGTAAAATTTTTTTTATAGATATTTAGACTGTACTCGTTAAGAAAAACGTAATAGGGACCTAGGCGGCAATCACCAACTCAATCATCTAATTATATAAAGCGGAAGAGTTTGTTTGTTTGTTTAAACGCGCTATTCTCTGGAACTACCAGTCGGATTTAAAAATTCTTTTTGCTTATGGTAGCCCTGTTGTCAAAAAAGGTTATAGGCCACGTAAAATCACGTTACTGGCGACGGGAGCAAAGCAGTAAGCAAAGACGCGGGTGAAACCGTGCCGCGGATAACTAGTTATAATAATATAAGTAGCGTCATAAGACCACCAAAATAGTGTCTACTGTTACCGTGGTGGGATTAAGATGTACTTCACGGCCTGCTTAACATAATTGTGTATAAAGTATCAAAACGTTTTAGATTACTTAGATTACACTGTGGAAAACAGCGCTTTTCGTGACAGAGAGAGCTCTCTACAATTTTTTATTTATTAAGAAAGGGACAACAAACAGCTACATTAATAATGATACAACCAAAATAACCTAAATAATAATGTAGCCCACAATCCATAAATACTTTCTAATTATACATATAATTTTGTACCAAGAAAGTAAGCAAGTAAATAAATATTTATTTCCAATTTGCTATTCATAATATAACAATACAATACTTTAAATAAACAACAAATAAGGCACGTGGAAGTGCACTGCCCTCATAACAACTAGGAACTATAAAAATAATTTTATTTTCGTATAATCGCGTTATGAAATTGTTAGACAAAAAGGAAAAGGAAATCTTATGAAATAAGTATAAAGGTTGTTGGTTGTGGTATGGCTTTGATAGCTACTTTCTTTATAAACAGTTTGCTTTGATCTGTTTTTATGTGCAGGTTTGTTTTGTTACAGTACAATAGAAACCTAAAATATTCGGTTGCTATGCGCCCGTTTAATAGTGTGAAGTAAAACCGTTGCCAAAGTTAACTTTGGACAGTTTAGCTTACCATTAAACTTTATTATGCTTTTAGCATTAAAGGCCTCAAGGGTCGAAAGTATTCTCGCCTATTATGGATAGCCGGTATAAGGATATTATTCTTAATGTATATATTTGTTGACCGTTACCGTTTTTTTTGTTACCGTTTTATGTCTAGAATATTCCTTATCGAGGAAAAATCGACATGTGACCTAGATATTATATTATAGTGTTATTCAATTTTCCATTGAAACTGGTACGGCTGGAAATCATGTCATTGAAAGACCAGATACCATTAAATCTCTTGAGCCACAAAGCTGCGTGGCTTCAGCTCGATACTAATCTTCTTATTTATCTGTAGCTTTTATCTCAAGTGTTTTAAGGTTTTTTTATATTGATCTCACCCTTTACTTATCCAGCATGACACGTGCAAAATGAAAGTACCACTCTTTCACAGTGAATTGTATGAGGTCTCGCGCTGAACTATTTATTAGGTACATTAAATAATTCGGTCAATTCTAACTTGAAAACTTTTTGCGCATAATGTGTTTCATTCTGATTTGATTTTAAGCATGCGAAAAAAATGCGTGATCTTATTATGCAAGTTGAATAATAGAACTTGCTATCGTAATATAAATATGATGGATATACCCATTACCCTCACCACTAAAGTTCAGAGTGCGTACGATATGAACTTACGACCTATCCTCAATCAATGTCGAGATTGAAATTGTATCTGATAGCCCAAATAAAGGCTTTAAATCATTCGAAATGGGCTTTGCTTTTATTATTATACAGTTTTCGCTTTTTAGACTGCATACTGTATATAATACTGCACCAGAGTATAAAGTCATGTGTCGAGGACAACAGATTTACACTCAAACTTTAGAAACAAACATTATTGTCGGGGTTTGTGATTCTCATGAGGGTCGTAAGAGGCGACTAAGAAAATACTAGATAACAGGGAGTAACGATACACCTTACTGTGGTCACCATCTTGCATAGTTACTAACAGGGGCTTTATATATACAAACTTTATTGCAAGATTCTTGAAAAGCTCGATTTTTAGTTTGGCGCTGAAGCGCTGTCAATAATAGACATATAATATGACATACTGTACCTAAAACGATTCAGCGCTGAACGATCCATTGCATAAAATCGGCTTTCTAAATAAAGATCGTATATAGAAAGACAATGTAAATCTGCAATGAGATTTTGTCAAAGCCAGATCATTAATTCGAGTAAGAAATGATTTGTCCCGATTACAAAATAGTGTTTGTCACTTCACTTAACATAGCGTGACGTTGCAAGTTTTTGAGCATACGTCACGAAAAAGGATCTCGGCAATTTTTTATCTGTAGACATCATTGTCCACTTGAAAGAGGAAGGAAATATTTTCCTGTCTGTTACGCCATTTACCCAATGGTGCAGAGATAGTTAGTTAGATAAATGGACTGGAAAATGTAATAATATAACTGAGAATTCTTTTAAAGATTGGTTATTTTGTATTCAATATAGACAGTTAATACTTGGAAATTTGCATTAGTAGAAACTGTGCTTTCGTCAGCAAATACAGTATTTAAGAGAGAAATTTACACTATATTAGAATACCACCACATAAGGTACTGTTGAACACAGTCATTTACGAGTCACATTAAGTATCTAGTGTTATGGTGGTTATAAATTTATAAACATACGGGAATTAACGCGATCATGCATTAGGTATTTACATACCTTATTTTGCTTGACGTTTCGACCAGGTCACACCGGCCGTGGTCACAAGCAGACTGGTGAGGCGATGTTACGGCTCCGTATGTAAAGTAGATTTTAAATGTCCCCTTACATTTTTGTCTTGCCACGTACTATCACAAAACACACTGACAGTGTCCCTATTCTGTATGCCGTTCATATTGCGAGCGTTAACCGACTGCGCAAAGCGAGGTTGCATAATTTGAATCACAGGATTCCACGTAGCCGAGAGCTTGAAGCCGTCTTCCCTATTGAAATTTGTGTGTTTTTTTAATTTCAATAGCTTCTCGTACAACCCGAGAGTAATAGGTACAATCAGTGGAGAGGACTTGCGTACGATGAAATTCAATCCAGTGATTGGTGTCTGTTTATATAATATGTTCGGCAATCGCTGATTTGCTGGTCTGTCGATTCTTTACAGCGGCGATATTATAAATTTATATCATCCGACGCGAAAGTTTAAAAGTAAATATTATGATGGTTAGTCGAATTATGGATGCCAGCAACTGTCAAAAAAGTATTTGCTCTGTTTTAGTCGGGACATGTTGGAGACACGTTTATGAGCATTTTGTTGCAATTCTTTACTAGGCGGAAAACCTTGCACGCCTAAATTAGAAGAGTTAGAGCTCGTTAATACAAGCGTTTCATAAAATTACATAATCTTGAGAAATGTAAAATGCATTACTACACACTGAACTATTTCGTTATGATATCAAGTAGATATATGTCGTAAAACATAAACGGAGAACTAATTTCAAATCAACTAATAAACCAAGCTATATTGAAAGTGCAAGCACTACGGAATTCATTCCTTCCACTCGCGAGTGGGCCACTGTGCGTACCACTTTAAACCTACATGCATTTATAACCACTACTGAATTTGTTAAAATGAACTTTAACGTTCTGACTTTACTGTAGTTTTTCTCTTGTGCAGTGGTTGAACATGAGATGTTTAAAAAGTGAGTTGAAGTAACTATTTATAGAAGGACGAGTAGCAAAACCTGTGCGGCAGGATAGTGGGCATAATGAGAGAAGCGAACTTGAGACTTATCGCAACAAGTATTTAGTGTGAGTGATGCCCTAAGAAGTGGATTGTATCGCTCGGGGCTAATAAATAGCCTCAGTACCTACTGTACTGAGGCTATTTATTTAGATTTGTATTTTAAAACTAGCAGAGCTAGAGAATTATATGTTATATGTAAACTTGTGGTAATTATGAATGGATAATTAGAAACTTGCCTGAGATTTCACTTTTAAATGAACACGAAACAAGTTACTATTAATAAATCCATTACATTTCTCTTTCCTCGACTAGAGAAGTTGTGATTGGTGATGATTATGTAAAATTTAATACTGAAGTAGCTCCTTTAAATTATTCTGCCTTTATACCAAAGTAAATTTAAAACGAAACTGCAGTCGTTACTGTTACAATTAATGACATCATTCAACGGCATAATTTGCTTTAAAATACTTATAACTGACGCTTTCAAATACCTTACTGTATTATCAGAATCTATTTTTGAATTATATTATGATACAATTAAGATAATATGTTTGTGTCAACATAACTGACCTGCAGCGCCTAGTTTAGTTTCGTCGAAGCTATATTAGCATAAGTACCGTGGCTCGATGCGTCTCAAGGTGACGCGACGTGTCGACGTGGCTATGTTAGCGACCTGGGACACACTAGATTTGTTTTAGACGCATTCTTTGTAGATACATTTCATAGTTCCGGTATATGATGTTTCGGATGGTAATCTATACAGGAAACATGTTTTTATTTAACGTGTAAATATATGGAGAAAGTATACTTGTGCTTTGTTGAAGATTTTAGACGATTCATAATTTAATCTTTTTCTAGCAATTTAAAGGCTAGGTAGTGCTAAAAAATCCGAAGTAACTTTCAATTGTTTACGAAAACAGGTTTGTAATTAAGAATTGCAATTTATTATTAGTTTTATGTACTCTTCAAATGATTTGAAAATAAATAAATGTATGAATGGAATATGGGAATCTTTTTTACAAGTACGTTGCGCGCATGTTAAAGTCAGATATTTACCTTAGTGCAGTAAGATACGATTATAATAATAATGTTAGTAGATGATCAGTTTTAGTTTACTTTGGAAAATAATAACATAGGAAAGAAATCATGGCAAGCTAAACTTCAACACAAAACCATCAAGTTAGAAATGCTGTTGGCTTCTAGAACATAGACCCTGTATCGTTGAGATAAATATCTAGGCACGAAGTTAATACCTATACATAGATTTGAATGCGACATATCACCACTTAATACAACCTGCAGTAGATACAATTATCCCAATTCTTAAAGACACGTGCAACTACAGGTTCAAGGGTTCCTTTATCATTGCAGACAGCGAAGGTTAGACTTGAATTATTGAGTTACAAGCGCGAATGCATCGGAATAACACAAACTATGATCGGACGGAGGTCAGCGGCTACACAAGCCAATAGCCGCTGTATAAAAATTTGTTCAACTTCACGGTTTACGCTATATTATCATAATATATACGCCCGCTTTGTACTCATGAATAAACATACCTACTTTATTATAATGTATTGCCCTTATAGTATAGTGATACGGTTTTTGTAAAGAACATCACTCATGTAGCTTACTGGACCAGCCGTTGAATACATAAAAGTACATAATAGGTACTATAGGCTTGCCAGCGACTTCGCCCAATGAAAGTTCTTATTTCAGCCATGTTTCAACTTTTATTTTATTTTAGTTGAAGTTTTCTACTATCTGTCAAATTTTAGAGTTTAATAGTTAGAAATTGTGCTTTAAATATAGCTATTTAGTTTTAAATTGACCATGTTCATGAGTAGTTACAATGCGGGCGTATCCATGTAATTTTGGTTCCAAAGTAGTAGGTGTACGACTGTCCATTTGATAAGAAGTAATAATACATTCAAAATAGTATAAAAACTATAAATGTTAAATCTGTAACCATAATACGCAACAAACACTTGAGACGTAAACAACATCATTAATATAACATATTCTTACGTGATTGCAACCGTAGTTATACGTATTTACCTATAGAGACTGTTCAATATCTAGCAAAATAAAGTTTCCTGTTTGAATGTTTGGTTATGATTTTTAAGTTAGATGTGTAAGCTGTAATTTAGCATCGCAGCGAATATTAGTTAAACACTACACACTACGCATACAACTTTATATCTATTATCTAATGATAGTAAAACGTACCTTACAGAAGACCGCAGTCATACACATAGTAGGTACCTAGACAGCATTGTGTTTCATTGAGTAGTGATTACCGGTAAGTACTCCTCAAGAAAATACTGTATTGGAAACATGAGAGACGGACTTTTATTCAACTTGGATTTTCCTTTTTTTACAACAACAATAGCGTACTTATGTCATTTCGCAGATCCTTGAGATGAGCGGTTACAACTTAACATTAGATTGGCCGCCTGCTTCTCTACATTGCGTGATAAGGAGCCTATCAAGCACTAACTAGCTAAATCAAGAAGTGTTATGGCTGCAGTCTTTTGGTTTTATATCTCAGAGAAGTTTTTCCACGATAATTTTAATAACTTTAAATAATTAATCAAACAAATATGCAATAGTAAAACTTACCCAAATACTTCCATTGCGCCACATAGTACAGGTACATCATGTGATTGTGCGATATATAATGATCTTGTATTGATCAGCACGAGTTTGTGAGCCATCGCCTATTTGCAGTTCTATTTATAGTGAAAGCTACACTATTATAAGAAAGCAAGCTTCTAACGCGTACTACACTTGAACTGTATGTAATTGTTTAAATATTATTAAGTTAGCAAGAATTGATGAACTAACATATATTTGCTCTTCAATATGAAGATTTCAACCAGAACATTTGATTCATTAGTTAAAGTATCACGTCTACTTAATCCCACAGTAAAATGTATTTGTATTATTTTGTCTTTCATACATCATTAATATTAATTTCTTCCGTCCTTCGCATAATCAAACAATGAATATGAATGGATGAAAATTAATGATAAATAAGTCATTTATTCATTATTGTTACGTTGCACTTGAGGTGTCAATTACACGATATACTGACCAACAATAAACAAATTCATTTGAACGTTCCAATATTACACAATAAAAATGTATATGATTATGATATATATATAATGAAAAGTTATTTAATAAAGTAAAACTATACTAATCTAGAGTAGAAAATCTTTTAACGCAAAGGCATAACCTACTATAAATAACCTTATACTTTTAGCACATAATATCAATTCCCAAGTGCAAAATCTGTCAATATCCATTTTTGTTAAATAATGCCGCTGTTTTCAAGTCCGTGATCTTCATTCGACTTTTCAACCCCATCAGTCATTTGTTCGTCACTTTAAGTAAGTGCCCTCTCCAGTGTCATTAAGACATATAGGAGTAAACATCTGCTAGGGCAAACGACTATTTAAAAAAACAGAAAACTTATTCAGTACGTGTGAAAGCAAAAGGACACAGTAAGTTTAATTCCAAGTCATTATCGATGACATGATTGATGGTAGTGTTTATATATGGTTGTCTGGGTGACAGTGTGGTGGGTCGACACGGACGGGCAACGACCAATTGCAACATCCGACTCGCCGTCTGCCGCGTCAATTGTGCTTACGATCAAATTGCACCGGGCACCCAGAGAAAACGATAGCAGAAAACTGCAACTATGACCTCTTGCTACACTTGCACGTAGGAGTGACCGCTAAATGAACATAATGTTACCAGCAATTAGGACTAGTTGTGAGGTATAACTATATTTATTAGTGCCACGACAATGCGTGACCGAACGCTATCAATTTCAATGGCAATTAAGAAAAACATTTGGAGCGGCAGCAAGGCCGGTCGTTGACCGACAGTCATTACCGACTAAATTATGAAATAATCTGGTAAAACGTAAGTTAACCTACAACAATATGTAATAATGACCCTAATGTGGTCTTTGTTGATGTTTTAAATATAAGTTTTAAATTACGCTGTCAATATACGGTCGTATTGCTCCCTAGAGAGGTGTATACAATATATTGGTTGTAAAAATGTAAATATTTTAATACAATTCGTTATTAATAGAAGAAGTCAGCATTAAAATCCCTTAAAAAATAACAAGCAGAATTATCCTGTGATAATGATGTACGTTGCCATTTTTCCTGCAAACTTTTGCCGATGTACAAAAACTTACTAAATGTAATGTTTGTTCTCTCTGCGTGATTTCAATACCGATTCAGTGTTCAGCGTTTTACACATAGATGGTGACGTTAGTATTTTATAAATAAGTATACCGCCTGCATGATGAGAATAGGTAGTTAAAGACACTTGAGATCGGTCCTGTGAACAATCAATAGCACTTTGCCACCAATCAATAGCCTTCTCCTTTTTTTCCACAAGAGAAGAACACATCGCTACGCAAGCAGTAAATAGACGCGGTTATCTTTAAGGTGGTCTAGTAAGTTATTCAATAGCGACACATAGTTCTCTACCTCTGTTAACATTCAAACATTACCTCATATTTTATATGTGGACGACCTGTTTATCGGTCATCGTGAAACGTGCACTTATTATTAAAATTCGATGTCTGTGCCTAACAGCTAACAGCGTAGTACGTGACTTGTAAGACTTGATGACAATATAACTTTGACACTTCGCTGCCGAAATGTTCCGAGTATATCATGAGTGTACTGTTTAGACCGATGTCGTAAACCTAAAGTAATCTAACTTTGTTATTATCTAACTTTTATTTACTTAGTGTTAGGAACAAATTTATTTTGATTTTCTTTGTGTTTGAGATAAGTTGAGGATTTGTTGAGTGTTTTTTAATAATATTTTATTTTATAGAATTTATAGATAAATAGAGAAATACAACTTTTGTTGTGTAAAATGGTAGGTAGCTTGATCTTTTATATCAAACTGCGTGCAGTTTAATAGCGCTACTGTTTATCCTACTTCCGAATCTGGCATTAGCATAGAATAGACTTCTGCCTACCAAAGAAAAAAGAAAAGACGTGCTGCGATAAACAAACAATCATCATTACCTTTCTTAATACTATAAGAAATAAACATTTAATCGTTTAATTATAGAGGTAACATTAGGTCAAATCACGCCAGTAAAGACACTGGCCTACGTAGATAGATAATGTCTACTATCCTTCTTAATCGACCGTAATGAGTCCCTAAATGAAGGTCTATTTGCCGCCAAACCATAATTTAATTAAAACTAATTTAACTTAGTTGGCAATCACTAGTTTTCATTACATGAAACCAAAAACTCAATTAGATTGTTACGTTTGATCTTGATATTTGCGGTCCAGCGGATACACGACAGGATCAAACATTCGAATAATAATTAAATTCGAATCGATATTTCGCTTGGTTTTTTAAAAAAAAGTGATCGATTCATTTCCAATAGGAATGAGGTGGAGACGTGGAGGCTAAGAGGAAAAACCTTTGCATGGAAACAACTAATCCAACAATTTGTTCTTGACGAAATGCTTTCTGTTTATATTACATAATTAAAATATTAGAATTAGCACAGATATTGAGTTGTTGCCTTTCAATTACATGAAACCGCCTATTACCTACTCCTAGCTGGTGATTTGTGGAATAAGCCAATTATGGGTGTACATAATTTCAAGATTTTGTGCTTAGCTAGTAAATGAACTTATCAACCTGAAAACTGTCACTGCTGGACAGTTGAATGATAATAGTAAGCACTAAGGGGCAAAAACCTCTACCAGCTAATAAATGAATCAAACATGCGTGTCTAATACTTATTATTGTAAACCACACAATTACAGACATAATTCTAAAGTTTGTATTCAAAGCTATTACTAGCAAGTGAAGGCCGAGGTCATGTAATCTTCAGTATGGAGTATGTATTTATTGTTAATAATGCTCATGTCTTTTTCGTAGGCGAAGAGGCATTGACGTAATGGGTTGGGACGATACAGTAATAGATTGGAAATAGGATTTGTGCCACGATTACAAATAAGTATTTACGCTATATGCAATTCGTCAGCATTTCTTAATATCTAAAGCACTAGTACTTGTAATTATGAAATTATTGCTAATTAATCTCAATGCAAAATTAATTAGGCAATATATTACGTATATTTTTACAAAAATCTAATTTCGCTAGAAAGTTCTAAATTAAAACTGTTTGCCGACATACATAATTATAATTTACTACTTACTTAAAATATTTTTCTTTTTCAATATTTTAAGAAAATCTCGTTCCCTTTATTATAAAGTCTTATTTTTTTTTTTTTATAGCCTACCAAAGTGACTCCACCCCGCCTGATGGTAAGCAGTCAGTGGAATCCAGAAGTGGCGGCCACTATACTAGAAGCCATCGTCTTAAACTGCTGGTATGGTGGTCTCCACTATGGCGGCTGGGAATGGGGTTAGGGGAAGGGAATGAGGGAGGTGAGGAAAGAGGAAAGGGGGGAAATTGGGCCTCCGGCGCTCTCACTCACCGAACGAAACGCAGTAGTACGGATACTACTCTTAAGTCGATCTTCTATGAGAGGGTAGTACTTCCCCGGACGATCCGGCCCATTCATGCTGAAATCAGCGTGGATCTACTACCGTTAAATTATAAAGTTTGAGAAATTTACGTGGAAACATACTTGTACAAGCAAAAGTGTTTGTAGAATTTTAATTTTCTACAGTAGTAGAACTGTCTTACACAATTTAAACGTATTTGGGTTATTGTGTTTAATTAGACTGATTACTATTTAGGTTAAATATCACTGATCTTTTAACGCAAATGACTCATTTGTTATTTTAGTTTTTAAATATAATTAATTATATTTTAGGTATTATAAAGTAATACGGACAAGACTACAAGGTGACCTGGTGAAGGTGACGGGTAACCGAATGATGAGGGCAGTTCAGGGACGGTCAAAATAGAGTAACTAAGGAAAGGCCTAGGTCCAACAGTTAATCTTTCGACTGCAATAATGGTGTTAAAAGATTTCTATGTAAAAATGAAAAACGTTCCTAATGTTTACTCTAAGAAGTAATTTTTTTAAATATTTTACATTGTCACTGTAAAAAAATGTATAAAATAAACGATTATAAAATACAGGCAACCAACCAAATGCCTAGTTACTAACTTATTTAAAAAAATATTTTTTATTAATTTCTAAAAGAATTTAAAACGATTTCTGTCCCACTAATCTTATAAACTATCTGAATTTTTCTTGTTTTAATAAATGAAATATAATAATTTTAGCTACATTAACATTATATTTTGTACGTATTCTAGCGTCAACACATTACAACATTCCCTTCATTTAATTAAAATTAGCTTGATAATCAGATACAACACGTTAGCATAGAATAATAAGTAAGTACTTGACTAGCCAGCGTGACTGCGAAATCCACACATGACCGAGGTGTGACATTTGCATCATTCTTAGGTCCTTCAACAAAGATACATACTTAATATATAATATAATAATACCTCAACAACTACACACAACGCCATCTAGACCCAAAGTAAGCATATAATATAGCTTTGTGTTATGGGTTCTAGAATGCGGATATACATACTCATTTTTTTTTTGTAAATACATACATACATATTATATATAAAAACACCCAGACCAATGCAAATAGACAGTTCATGCACACAAATATGTACACTGAGCGGGAACCGAATCCGCAACGACTGTCAGAAATTAATATTTATTGAGTGTATATATGTAAAATATAATAATAAACCTGTGTTATTACCGCTAAATGACATGAACAAAAACTAAGCTAAAAATAAAGCTTTGTTAGAGTTACTGTTATTCAGCAGCATAATAAAGGCTTGCTATATTCGTTCATCGATTTGTTAGTCGTTTTCACGTGGTTAACATGGTTTAGGACAGACCACTGTTACAACTATTTAATAGCAAAATGCAAAGTTAAATAAAGTAAATCTCATGTCTCGATCATATTGATGATATTTATGCACTTAATAATAATAAGATGTCAGCTACAGCCAATGTGTTCCGTATAACCGACTCTTAAGAAGAGCTGGCAAGAAACCCAGGTGCTTTAATTGTCATGTGCGCATAACTATACAATACAGAAAATGAGTAACAATTTCTCAACTTGTTAACGTGCACTAAGTTGTGGGTTCGATCCCCACACGGAACAAAACTTTGTGTGATCCATAAATATTCTGTGTCTGGATGTACTTTGTGTCCGTTGTATGTTTGTAAAGTCTGCCGCGACACAGACCTTGTTTAATACGGGAGTTGCCTTTTAAAATAAATACATAAAAAAAAAACTCTGCCAAAACAGTGTACAAAATAAAATGAGTACCTACTCGCCAGTTATTTATCTTTCCACAGTCCGTACTTAGACAATGTTGTCAAAGTTAAATGAACTTTTGGCACTATCTGAATATAACGACATCGTGATACACAGGCCATTGGCAAGCTATGATTAATGGTGTATCAATATTCGCGACACTCTCCGTCAGATTAACCAGGCGGCTCTGTAGACGTGACATACATGTCAAATAGATGGACAGACGCTGATTTGTTTGAACAATTATAAGGATATAAAACATAACACTAAGTTGCTGCTGCAAAATTTTAAATGAGTTTTTTTGGAGCTCTTTTAGAATATCTTGCCATTGCTATTATTCATAAGTTGTATTCCGCATCCAAAGTAACAATTAGTAGAAACACAATGAAAGAAGAGAGTTAATGAGGTGAGCTTCAGTAAAGGCTGCAATTGATTTATTGATATTTTTCTTAAACTTTGAACCTTATACCCTAATTACTGGGCAACACAGACACAAAATTCCCAAGCAGTTTAGTAAGCTAAACAGATATGTTCTAGATATTCGTAGTCATTGAAGCATAGAGAAGGCACGGGTTTTAACGGTCACCAGTCAATAGATTGTTTATCCTGGCTGATTTATTTATTCATGCCTCTGTTACTTAGCTATGAGCCTATATGAAACACAGATAAAAAACGAAAGTTATTTATAAGAAAAAATAAGTATATACGTAAAAGTTATGATTTGCCCATTTCACCGATTTTCTTACTTTTATTACTTTTTTATAGTCATATTACATGAAACGTATATTTCTTAATAAAATTTACATAACATCAACACTTTTATTGCGTCGAGTTTAAGAGAAAAATCGTGTTATCGCCATATCAAACTCCATTAACGACCATTTGAAGGCATTTATTCGAAGTTCCAACAACGATAATGTTTACCATTATGATAGTAATTTCAACCTTGTAGATGCAACTATAGTTAAAGGGTCAGAAAAGTGGTTGAAGAATGTAGGTTTTGAGAAAAATAATCTAGGCACTTATTCTGTCTGTTGTCGACGAAACTACGAGTTGCAATGTATGGATAGTGCAAAACATTTTATCTACACTAATATTATAACGGGGATAGATTTGTATTATTGTATGAAACTAATAATATCAAAAACTGCTGGACTGATTTCAAAAATTATTTTACCATTAGAAAGCTACATTATCACTGAGTAATATATGCTATATTTTATCCTCGTATTCTCACGGAAACGTGAACCACGCGGGTGAAACTGCGTGACGTCCACTAGTCACTAATGCAGAAGTTTTCTAAAGTAGCTATTAAAGAAGTTTAACTATTGGACTTATAATTGAATATCAGGCTCTAGATATTGAATAACAGTCGCTTTATAGTAAAATCCTACTAAAATACTATAACTAATGTACATACACCCACAACATACACAAGTCGGTGTAGAGTGCCGCCGCCGTGCCAGGCTGAACAAAATAGCTATTAGTAGTAGTAGTAAGAGTTGATCTGGCTTTAGTTGCGAAAAGGGTTCTTTTGGTACGGTTTATAATGAATCATTTGTAGCAGCAAACTCAAAATAGGTACACAATCTCAATATATTGGTAAAAAAAGTTAATGATGAGAAATTTCTATAACAAAGTTGTTACAAAACTGTCGTAACAAGTAAGTATTGTTATCGAAAGATAGTGATTTATGAAGTTTTTAAACTCTTGCTTACATTGTTAAAGAATCGATTCTCTTGATAAGTATATTTATTCGTCTTTATTCATATCGAGTTTATGAAGGAATTAATCATTTCTACAAACGGATAAACTTTGTAATGTTATCGGATATGGTTGATTTGTAGACAGACATTATAAGATAACAGGGTTAAGCGATCTGCGACAGGTCAACCTATCAATAGGTTTAAAGAAGAGGTAGTCTAACGAAGAGAATACACTGTTCTGTCCCATTGAGTTATCATTCCGTCACATTGAGATTATGAAGTATCTAAATCGTACCAATGTTTCTGGATCAGTTGACAAAAGATTAAAGTTATTTACATATAAACATCAATGAATCGGCATTCACAAGTGTATCTAAAATAAAAGACACACAACTTCGTTTGACTCATCAATCTCATACAGATCAAGTACAGCCAGTCAAGTCTTGAACAAAATTACGATGTCTATGATGACTCATGATGACTATGTCGCGTTTGAAAGTTCATATAACTTTAGAACGGATAAGTCGACTCTAAATTTGGATTGAGTTACAGAATTGTGCCTATCATATTATTATTTGAGTTTTGATTAATAATTTCCGTGCGGTAGTAGGCGATAGTACACAGTGACAGTACACGTAGACACGGAAACAACATGTGAGCCTAAAATTCATCTAAAATATAGGATCATAAAGAGACCTGCAGCCGTCCAGTGTAGATTCATTTGTAGGACTACAAAACCAACTAAAGGAAGAAGATTACTAATGCTGAGACGAGAATGTTGAGATATAAGGAACGCGTGGTAGATATAAGGAAAATGGATAAGATTTGGAATAAGTATTACCGAGAAACTGTAAAGTGTGAGGAAGGCAGTATGAACGTAGAGGAAAGATGATATGAACGATGAAGTATAAGCCAGCTAGTAATATTTGCATTGTATAAATAGTGCATCTTTGAAATAAGGATAACTTAATCCCTATGCAAACGCAGATAAAATTTTTAGTTTGACATTATATTTGCATAAAATATTTGACTGTTTGTCAAATGCAAATATTATGTATGAACGGATAATATAGAAGTTCAAGTTTTTATTACGTGATAAACTAATATGTGATTAGACCGCTCATATAGGGAATGTCAAAGAAACGTGGATGTCATAAGATTAAATAGTCTTGTTTCGCAATCACTAAAGCGTTTACGCGAGGGATAAACATAAATTTTAAACGGAATAAAACAAAACATAAATAACTAACAAGTATAGAAAATATCTCAAGTGACAAAAACAGAAGATTGCAAAACAATTGTGAAAAAAATCCCAAGAATACTATCTTTTGTTTGACTACTATAAAGCTGGATACAAACCTTTAACATTGTTTCCAGCGTTTAGTTAGTCAGTACAACTAATATTGTTTCTCATCTTGACATTTCAAAAATATTTCTATTGATATTCTTAGACTATTCGATTTAGAAATGAACTTGAAAACTCGACCTTATAAATTGCGTTTGGTTTGGAAATTCAATTTACAAAAGAGAAATTGGCAATCATTCAAAATTATGCATTTTTTGCAAATACATAGGTACCTTTATATCGTAGTTTGCGAAGCCTTCATCCTTTTTGGCAAACGAAATTATATTGGAATCTTCAGATTTATACCTATATAGCGGCAAAACAATATGTACCTATACCTAATTATTATCTATGTATATGCTATTTAATGGGACAATTCTTTCGTTTACGTTTCGTAGCTGACGAAATATTACAATGAAGAGTATGTGTTACTAAGGTCCTGCCTCTACTCGCACCAGGTTACCTACTAAAAAGATTTGACTAAATCACAATGAAGTTGAATATCGCAAAAATACCCAGACTGATCTCAGCACAACATTATAGCACAAATGGTCGAAATACTGATCGAAATACTGGTCAAAATACTGGTCGAAATGCTGGTACGAAATACTCTTCGAAATACTGGTCGAAATACTGGTCGAAGAACTGATTGAAACACTGGTCGAAATACTGGTCGAAATACTTGTCGAACTACTGGTCGATTAAGATTATCCTATTCAAAAGACAGATAATCTAAGCCTTTGAACACCCTATCGGTCAACTTCTGACTTTATTTATTTAAACAATATAATTTAAAAAATTTGCTAGTGTGACGTTCAAAATGAGACATAGCTCTCATCATGCTACCCGTTTTTATCCCACTGCAGGAAAAGCTCTGTTTTTATAAAGAGAAGACATGAGCATTGCTACGCTTGCTTAATGTCAAATAGAATTTTTTTCTGAAGTCAATGTTTCCTTATGATGTTTTCCTTCACCGTGAAGTAGCACTATATCTCTCTTTATTATTAACTAAATTGAATTACCTATCCATTCATCTGCTTTTTAGTTTTAGTTTAATGCTTGAATTAATTAGTTATTTTTAAGTTTGAATTATTATGTTCATTCATATAAATTAAAATACTTAGTGCTTAAGTTAATTCTCTTTGTGACTTTGAATGGCTAGTAATATTAAAATTAATGAGTGTTTTTATGCGATCGTGTTTTGTCTTCTACATTAATATTGGTGTACTTCAGCCAGTATTATAGTTACTATACTTTTTAAATGATAGTACGTTATGACGTTTTGACGTGACCAGCTTCCAAATAAAGTGATAATTTTTTTTTTTTTTATATATATTATAGCCTACCAAAGTGACTCCACCCCGCCTGATGGTAAACAGTCAGTGGAATTCAGAAGTGGCGGCCACTATACTAAAAGCCATCGTCTTAAACTGCTGGTATGGTGGTCTCCATTATGGCGACTGGGAATGGGGTTAGGAGAAGGGAATGAGGGAGGTGAGGAAAGAGGAAAGGGGGAAATTGGGCCTCCGGCGCTCTCACTCACCGAACGAAACACAGTAGTACGGATACTACTACTCTTAAGTCGATCTTCTATAAGAGGGTAGTACTTCCCCGGACGATCCGGCCTATTCATGCTGAAATCAGCGTGGATCTACTACCGTAATCAGCGTGGGTCTACTACCGTAATAATACCGTAATAAAAATAATTACCAAGCCATTTCTATAAAATATTCAGTTTAAAGTATTAATTTTAGGTGGAAGGGAACGCACTTGTTAGCAAAAACTGTAACTAAACTATTTTAAGATGTTTTACCAAGCCTGCCGTTAAGATGTAGGTACTATTAATTATGCATATTAATGGATATATAGAACTCTGAGTGTAATCTTCTTCTTCTGCCTGCCCCAGTTTAATATCTACTCAGGCTCAGCGCAAAATGTGCACTGTACAATCTTAACCTCCTCTTAACTAGTAGGTAATATTGAGTTCGAGAGTTAGAGATTAATTATCCTTCTTTTTAAAATATAATCATCATAAACCTATACATTTATTTTCAATAAATACATTTAGTTAATTAGTTTTAGTACGCTAAGTACGCTTTTGTTCTCAGTCTAACCTGTTTGTGTAGGATTACGTAATAACGGCTGGTTCATAGCCTCGCTTATTAAAATAGAGCTGTCTCTTTGAGTCTTGCAAAAGTATTAAGTTTTGTATTAATACTTAGAAATAAATAATCACGTGAAGACTTTACTACAAGCTAACGGTTATGATAAACATGTTTAATGTTTTGTGGTTAAAGAAATTATGTAAGTAGGTATAACTAATAGAGATTGCGTGTACATAAATATAAAAAATATAAAAAAAATCGGTCGGGCAAACCAAAATTTTGCACGGTTCGATAACCGTTCAACAAATAAGGTTACTTATTTAATTAAGCGAGGTCCCTCGACAAAATCTAGCTCAAGAGTGCTATTGAATTCTTAAAATTCAGTTTAACTTTGGAAAAATTTCTAAAGGTTTGGCAAGTGGGGTTTATAAAAAGCATTCAGCCTAAACCAACTTTCAAGGAAATCAACCCCATCACTATACCAAAAGCCGAATTTCTGCTTTACTCGATAAGTGTCATCGAGGCAGCGGCTGAACGGAGGCCATCACTGACTCGCTTTCGGGAGGTCATTGTGCGCCCAGGGTGACGTCACCAATGACCTTGACGCGATCGCGGCAAACACCTCGCCTCCCGCGCGCCGCACGTCCCGCCCCGCCCCTCACTGCACGCATGACAAATGTCGCTGTCAAAATGCGGTGTTCAGTGTGTGAGCCGAGCCGACTTGCTGTTTTTTTTTTACTCTTTTTTAGTTATTTTTTTTGTCAGATTAACTTTTAGATTTTTTTATAGAGCCTAGTCTATCAAAATGTTACGTAATACCTACACTGTTAAATAGCAAGAAACAATCAAGTAATTTGAATCTACACTGACTTAAAAGTAAAATTATTAGTTGTCAGTTGTGATTTAGGCCACGTACTGGTTTAAGATAATCCAGTTTATACTTGTGTTTTGACGAAAGATGAACTTTCTGACAAACAAATATAGATACACAATATGATTTATACATTGTTTTTATTGACGCGGTAAGCCTGTGAACATTGAACCATGTACAGTGTCGTCACAATGCCTTGTATGACAATGTACTATTTTTTAAGCAAATGAGGTGAATCTTACTTAACTATCGAAATTTAGGCTATCAAAATAATGTTTAAAACATATCTTTGATTCGAACACATTTAAAAACCTAGTATTGTCACAGTAATTTAGCGGCAATTTAAATGTTTTATTACTTCGCGCGAGTCAATGACCATGATGCAATATGCATAGATTAGGCAGGAAATCGTGATCTAGACTTTAGACTTATGTATTACGTAAAATATATAGCGGCAACGTAGTCTATGTTAATTACTATTTTAATAAAGTATTACGATTTTATGAATAAGAAATAAACTAGCGGTCTTTATGTATATAGACCGTGTGTGATTGTAACATTTTCATTCAATATGTGCATATACAATTCGAATAAATTTTGTAACATTTCATAGTACCTACGTATTATAATACCTACTCTCATTTGAAAGTTTATTTAAATACCTAATCCGAGCAACATTTTGTTTTCAATCCTCACAAACGTCTATTTATCCACATGTGTTAAATATTATGCATTGCTAACCCCATTTGCATAAGTTCAGCAATTCTCGAGAATAACTCACACATACGTACATTATGTCGACATGAAACAGTAGGTAGATACGATGACGAGTAGCAACATCAAAATTATGTGAACCATGTGTTAAGTATAATTTGGCTATTGTTACGTAATTTTGTAATTTTAAGATAATTTCGTCAGTTATTTGTTTGCCTACCTAGTAATCAGTAGACGGTACATATTAAATTATTGTCGCAGTTTTGTTTTAAAAAGTCTTAAGTAGCAAATTGTCTTTTAAGAATTCAGACTGTATGATTATAGCACAAGATGTAAATTTCACTAAACAAGATTTTCCCCTTGTGATTATATACACAGTTGACGGATAATAATGCTTCTGACTGAATTTTGGCTATGACAGCATGAATCAGGTAAGAGATACTGCCTCTATAACTGCCTAGGACACAAATGTGTACCTATTCAAGCACATGTGCACTCTTTGTTTACTAATTCTCATATGCACTGCGTGACGTGTGTTTAGGTAGGACATTGACGACAGATTATTCAATTTCAGTGTACCTGTACCTATATCTACCTATCTACTACAAACATAAATAAATATTACCTACCTAAGGTGGTCCAAAAACTTAATAGTATTAAGCAACGTCGTTTGATTTTTTTATTTTTTCTAATTACTTCTAAACCGACGTTTATAGATATTTTTGTAAAAGCTTCTTTAGAGTATTTCTTCGGAAAGTTTATTTATTACGAGCACATAATGCGTGGCAAATGCAAGGCAGAGTCCCTTTATTCATTACCTTAAGAGTTTGTTATTTTTATTTCAAAATTATTACTTGCTTGGTTTTCATTTAAGATAGTAATTTTTTTTAAAACAATTTTAAATAGCATTAGATCACGTGCTTTATTATCGTGTTATGTTAAAGATATCTCTAAGGTCTTGTGTACATCACGCGACTGTTCTATTTTGTTATCACTCGCTTGAATGCTAATATGATTATTGTTTATGTTCTATAATGTACTTAATATTTATTGATTCCTGAACGTTTCGACGTCAGAACACGTAGGTAATTTAAAATTGGAACAGTAAATAGGCACAGAGAGTCATCATGCAGTAATTGTCTAGTGGTCAATGTTTGAAAGTAAGCAGGTATATTATTACACTTTTAAACTTGAAGGTTATTGAAATTATTTTGTCATAATGTAGGTATTTTTTATAATTATTTAAGGTAGGCCAACAAGTAAAACTCATTTTGATTGTCCGCATTACTACGTAGAGCCTTCAGTAGTCGAATGTCTAAGATACAGGTACTGCACTATGCAGTGTATGTAATAGAACATTGAAAAGTAATATCCCATTATATCCAAAACGTACTGGTACCACCACATATACCGACTGCGCTATAATGCAAGGCACGCAATGCAGCTTTAAATAAAAAAAACTTTTTTATTATTCCATATTTGAATAGTTCTTTAAGATTCAACCTGAAGAGTAATAGGAACTAGTTAGGAACATTTATTTTGATCATAACAGTATTATATCTTCAAATAACACGAGGCTAGGCTCCAGAGGATTGTGATTAATTAGCAATTAGTCGTGTAGTAAACTCGGGTGATTCAACTGTCTGACATTACGCGCCCTTGCCGTACCGTCCTCCTCTAAGTTAAACTTAGGGCTGACCCGTAGACGCTTATCTGAACGACACTCATAATTTTAAAATTTAAAACATTATAATGCATTAAGAATTAAATATTAGGTCCTGAATTTAAATCAAAATTTTCAGTATTGATCAATGATTGTTCAGAAAACTATGTTCCTATGCTTGGAGCCTACGTCACAAATCAATGAAAATATTATAAAAAAAATAATTTGTTATATTTTTATACATCGACTAAATTTTAAAATAGAACGATATGACATTTAAATCATCTGACACGACCCTAAATAAAGCAAGCGTCACACAGGTCAACTGATGTGTTATTCTTTATTACTATATTGATAATGTCAAACGTGGCCATCATCGAGTTTGCAGTCATTAATTTACATAATACTGTGTTGACACGCAACGCACGCAACTATAGGTGTTTCATTGAAAGGCACGGGTCACAATATGCCGGAAGCATAATACTGACCTTAAAGCTTTTCACTGACGAAATAAAGAGATAAGAGTTATGACTAATATCTGTTGCCTAGTAACCGGGTATCATAAAAACATGTCATGTTCTTAGTAAACAGCGTAATCTATATATATTATATAAAAATGAATCCCTATTTCCCTTGGTCATGGCATCACGCGTGAACGACTAGATCAATTTCGTTAATTCTTTTTTTGTTGTGTTTGTTATTGTCAGAGGAAGGTTCTTATGCACGAAAACTACGAAAATTGCGTGTGTGATTTAGAAAGTTTAAGAATACTGAACCACCATATTAAATTTAAACCGATTTCGATGAAAATTGGTATGTAGATAGATTTGGTTTCGGGACATAGGCTACCTTTTATCCCGAAAATCGCTCTGATTCCCGAGTTACATTAATTAAACACATCAATTTTCGCGCGGGCGAAGCCGCAGGGCGCAGCTAGTTGATTATAATTTTGACGTCAGGTATCTATCTGTATGGAAGTTATGTTATGTTATAAGATTGCGGTGTTTTATTGGAATGTAAGAAGTTGTTTATTTAACTACAAAGATATGATAAAAGTGTACTTACCGTTTATCAAGGCAAACCCGTCGGATGCGTTTGTTGATATCGTCAGGATGACACTGTACCTGAAGCCAAACAATCGTAGGTTAAGCGTATGTTTTATAAAAATAATGTTGTCAGTCCCTTGGGATGACTGCGATTCCATCCGCTAAAAATTGACAATTTTTCAAATTATGTAGCTGTTCTATTCAAACTTTCTTCTATTCTGTCTACTGCAATGCACCATAGTTTTCAAGAATCTTTACAGCTTATTCTTATCATTTTCTATCTGTCCTCTAAAAATTGTTTTGCATCAAATATGTTATCAACTTATCATTTAACCATATTTCTTTTATGATTATTATTTCAGCATTTTTTTTTTGTGAGAATATATGTAGTTATAGCTCTAAGACCTAACACAAAAAAGGAAAAGTGAATTATAAAAATACATATGCAGACTTTACTCAAACTTTAGTTTTATTAATTAATTCCTTTTGAAGACGAAATGAATAGATTTTGATTGCATAGACAGTCGCTCAATATTTATCGCAAGTCTCGCAACATGCTTAGGCTGCTTAATTAAAGACCTTTTAATTCAAATTTGATGTCTTAGTTCTGATCAGAACCGTGTGCGTTGTCACGAACCGATACTTTATATGTTAAATTTTAAGGAACTGAGAATACCATTGAGAAAATTGCTAATGCTTACGCCGTTCCTGATTTGCCTACAGGACGAACGAAGTTTGCTAGTTATTTCTAGAATTTTCTGTCCAAGTTAGATTTTAGATATAAGATACGCATCGATTTTTGCGATGGAGTAGTAAATTGTAGGGCAATGGACAAAGTACTAATTAAGTCAGGTTGATGGGGTGACAAAATGTCTCAGACGGCAAACTCAGGGTATCACGTTGGATCTGATAAAGGCTACCGGCGGCATACAGCAGTCCATGAATACATTTCAATTATAAAGTTTCAAAGTTAGTATTTTTTATTTGAAAACTAGCTGTTGCCCGTAGTAGCTTCACCCACGTAAATGACGGTTATCGCATTTTTCATAAAAACTTTCATCCTTTATTTTAACCTCTTCAAGCCATTTTTCGCATTGAAAGTTAGTCAATGTGAACAACATAGGCTACCTTTCATCGCGAGGTCCAGACCCAAGGTCTATTCTATCTCTATAACAAATTTCATCAAAATCAGTTCCGTGGTTTAGGCGTGAAAGCGTAACAGACAGACAGTTACTTTAGCATTTATAAGATTAATATGGATTGATAGACGCCAAAGTTCAACAGTGAACGTCCTGTGGCTGAGATAATGATAAATGATAGTGTTATTGATTTTCAACATATAATATCAGCAAAGTTAGTTTTTATTTTAATACGTTTCAGTTGTATAAATTTGAAAATCATGAATTATGTATGAATTACGTACGTAACTGTTGCATAGTGATTGTGTTTGTATTAAAGTTTTATCGTGTCGCTTAATTTTTTTATTATATTATGGATAATATAATAAAAAACTATCCAAAACAATTGTCTATGTAACATTGTATATATCTTGTCTTATATAAAAACTTATAAAACAGATTAATCAAAACTCTTAAAATTTATTCCTTGCCTCACCAAATTCGTGTTCGATATTTTTAAATGTAATTTGAAAAGAATTTATGATGATTCCTATCTAAAATAATTTTAAAATATGGCAGTATTTTTAACCAGTTCTAAATCTGGAGTATTCTTTAAAGTGCTTGAAGCGTTTCAAACTTTTCAAAGATGGCACGCTGGGTACGCATTAACTTTGAATGAAGCGCACCAAAAGCATTACTCAAAACGCAACTGTAGTAGTAATATTTCTTTGTTAGCGCCTAAACTAGTGCGTTTTGAGGAATACTTTTGGTGTGCTTCATTTGGTGCGGCTCGAGGAAAACCCCGAATTTTCAATCGGTTATAAATCTTAACTTAAAGTTGAGAAAGTAAAGATGAAGATACCTTACACTTATCATTTGTAAGTTTTACCTAAAACATATCTTAGATAAGAATCGTAATTTACAAAGTTTTCCAATCCAGTAATGTGTTTGTTCGCACGGGGTTTGTTAATGTACAGACTTATTGGACGATATTATAATTTAAATGAGATTTTTTTCTGTATTTGCAGCAAAAATAGAAAAATAAATATCGAAAACACCTAAATGAAATTTTAATATACTCAGAATGTCTTAGACATAAAATGGAAAATATTCTTTGAACGTTTGTATACCAATCATCAAACGGTCGAGGAAAATGTACAAAACAACCAATGTAAATAAAATTGTCCCCAACAACGTATTGATTAAATCATAAATAGACCTTGAAGGAGAAAACGAAGTCATTGCTCCTTTATAAAATTGTTTTCTTATGTCTGTATTCACAAATTGTGCTGGCTTCTCGTTAATACTCGACCGAAATTGAAAGGCACGCTCTCAATTAACATAATAAAGGCAGCTACTTTTGTTTTCAACGTGTCGCGTGTTACACTGAATATGGTTAAATTATCTGCTAATTATTCAGACAGAAATTGTTTTGTTAATTTAGTAGGAACTGAAATAATCTGAATAAGGAAATCGTCTTGTTTTGCGCGGCGAAATTATTTAGTTCTCGTTTATTATGTTGAATATTTGTCTAAGTAAAAGTATTGTATTTTTCATTTTAGTTTATTTAGAAATAATAGAAAGTTAATTAAACTTTATTTAAAAAGAAACGGGAAATAATGTTCAAAAAGCCGTTTTAGTGTTAGTTTACCACGATAGATTTCAGAATACAGTGACTGCTTACCATCAGACAGAATAGAGTCAATTTAGTAAGCCAACAAAAAAAAAGAGAGGTGTTTTGTTGGCAGCCTAACGTTAACAATGAAAATATATGCGTACAGTATCAATGAGTAGGTAGACGTTTCGATGATAAACCCATGTAATAAATTTAGCTTATCTTTATGTGTTAATGTCATTATCCCGATAATCCATACGATACATATAAATGAACTTGGCCTTTAACGCTCAAGATTGGTGTTAATCTCGCAAACTAATATATTCTCAGCTACTCATATCGATCTATGGAAAACTGATGTAAAATGAGAACAGTGATTTTGCAGATTTGAACTTTGTGACTATGAATAATAAAATATACTTAAGAAATGAGCGGATTTCGTCTTAAGCCTGTTTTTTACTAAAGATGTTTATAGGTGTAAGGAAATTGTGCCCATTTAACTTTAGTTACCTATACCTTTTTAGTATCATACTCGCGGTTGATCATTTTACATCAAGTCTCGAATCGAATGACACTATTATACCCATATTTCTCGAAAGTAAATTAAATTTCTTGTCAAATAATATTTGTGTTGTTGTTGTCATAAATAAGATACATTTCTATGTGTTAATTTCAGACATATCATAGATTGGAAGTCATTTTATTAGCTTTAATTTGGCTTTTGAAACATCTAATAAAATAGAACAATGACCAAAAATTCAGATTTTTACCAAATAGAAACTATTTTAGTCTTAAAATTCTTTCACCATTCTAGTGTTACTCTCTGTATAGGCTATATGCTTTGTCAATTAAACCTGAACATAGTAGACGCGCACCGCTGATTTATTAATACAGATTTATAATGTATCAAGCCGAAGGAACCCCGCTTCACGAGGCTCTTATTTCAGTAGTCTTATGAAACCTACCGGCAGCTTTCAGAGCTTCTAAGGCGTCATCGAATACATAATTCTTTTCCGTTAACAATTTATTAATAATTTCATTCGATGTTATAACTATTCGTTATTTTATCTTGGATTGAAATGACCTCATTTTAAACCATTAAATCTAATAATCTCTTGAAATTGCCATAGGAGACAATAATTAGGCCTCGATATGATTGTCAATATTTTAAAATAATCGCAATATGTGTGATAATATCGTGTCGTGGGTTCAATTCCCACGGAAGGCAAATATTTGTGTGATGAACATTTGTATTTGTCTTCAGTTTGGGTGTTTTCTATGTATTCTAAGTATGTATTTACAAAAAAAAGTACGTATATGTATTATATTTCAATTATCTAGTACCTTTAACACAAGCTCTGCTTAGCTTGAGACTAGAAGACGATGTGTGATAGTGTCCACATATTATATCATATAATATTAGGATTTGATATTTTTGACATCAATTTGTACAAAAGGATTGCCTTCCATTATCAATAACAAGAGTCCTGTTTAAAGAAAATAGGTATAACAGAAACTTTTCAAGGACTGATTACTTAAGTTCTAACATGTAATATCAATAGCCACGTGAAATAAACACCTTGTATTATCCTTGAGACTGAACAATCCGATACCAATCAAATGTAAACTAATAATTAGTACTTACAAGCACTTCGTAAGGATTCTCTTAAAAGTCGAGTTTGAATTTGAGCGAATGGTTTTCGTCTGTAGGTACCTATTATATACCTATGTATATACCAGTATAAAAAAGTTATACTTATATGTATGTACAAGTATAAAAGTTAAAACAATTTGGGTAGGTACCTCCTATAACATGAGGTCCCAATGAATAAGTTTACAAAAAATAGCCATCATGTAAGTAAAACTCTAAAAAACAAAGATAGAAGAGTTGTCAACATGACTTTTAATTTATAAATTGTAAATAAACATGTACTTTCCAGTTGGCCACGTACGCATGTATGTTGCTGCTATGCTGATATTCGGTGCAATTCTTCGTTTAGTATTGGACCTCTTTCGGCTAAAATAATGATAATAATTGTCGGTATTGTAAAATATGGTTTAAAATAGACATTTTGTATGTAATTATGTAGTGGTATGAACGAACGTCGAGATTTTTCGGAGAGACTACAAAGTGAAAATTATCAAGAAAAGTGTTAAAAGGCTTTTAGAAGAAAAAAAGAAAATTATGTAATGTGTGCTCACAAAATCGTAAAACAAATTAGTATTTAAGAAAAAACAAAAACAGGTAGGACACAAAAGGGATCTTTCTCAGCACTGAGCTATGGTCCACAAGGTCGGAGACGCGAGTGATACTTCGGGTGTTGTCGTTCAGGCTACCAACTGCTACCATTAGGCAGACTGTACATAGGCTTGTTTGCCGCTTTAGTATTTAAAAAAATAGCTAGTTATATTATTAGGTACTTCGAGTATATATAGTAGCCATGTACGATTTATTACACCCTCTAAGTAGGTGTTTGTAATTTAAATGTACGGTAAAAAACTGTTCCATCCACTTGAGAAAAGTATAAAGAGATACTTTTTACGTTAATAAATTAAATAAGAAAAAAAAATTATTGGAATGTTTGGCTTTAAATGTAAAGAGAAACGGGAACAAAGAGCTTGATGTTACTGGAAGTGCATCTAGTCTATACTGTTGCGTAGCGTAGCATTGATAAGTCGTAAGTGGCTAGAACTACTTGTTGCGTATTTGTAAAGGTTGTTGTCCTTATTTAATTGTATCTGATTCGTATATCTGGCTGGGAGGGATTGGATGTGGATGTCAATGTTAACTAAAATTAGAGATTTTCGACTAGTTTTGAACCCAAATATGTCACTAGCACGACGGTGTGTACCGTTTTAGTATGAAGTAAGTAGGTAGCCTTTTTATTTCTAATTTATCTTAGTCCAAGTCTGCTTGAATAAAGGTCCCTTCCATCGATTTCCAAAGTAGACAACTATATATTATGTACAAATATTTTATGAGTAAACATTTGTAAAAACCGATTATGTGAGTCTAGAATACCTATAGAACTATCGTATACTTTGCGCTGCGCCACTTCTTGTCTTTTTTGGAACAGTTATTTAAGGGCATTTTTGTACCTTATGTTAGGCTATCCGACTCGTTAGATTTCAAATGATCTTAGCCGAAAATATATTGCTAATAAATTAACTTTTACTCTCAGATTTTGTTACTCATAAAATAAACAATGCAGTCGTTTAATTATTTCAATATGATTAAATCACAGTTGTTTCAATTCCTTAATTTAAAAAAAATAAGAACTTATTTAATTCAAATAAAGTTTAGTTAATTAATCATTTCTTGCTAGCTCTGTAGAATAAAAACTTTATACTTAAATATTCTTAGGTAATGTTTGAGCGTAACAAAGATTTCATGAAAACATGTTGATTAATAAATTTCTGAGGTTTATTAACAAAAATAAGCTTCATTTAGACGTCAGAATGTTGATGTAAATAAGAAAACACCTGAAAGCTTTCACTTTTCTAGTTAGATACAAAACCTGGTAAAGTTAAAATAATGAAACAACATTTTGTACAGAGGTTTTACGTGATGCGCTTTTTGTTTTGTTATGGTACATTTTATTCTCGCATTTTTGCCTTTTTCTTGCATAGTACTCGGCTACGGTTAGATGCTCTCACCCACAAGTTTGTTATCAGATTTGTTTTGCTGGTTTCAATAAATTTTTTGCATTAATTATTCGGTTTGTACCTCTGTAGTTCATATTAATCGAATATGTGGTGGTGACTTTGCCGCTTCCATTGTAGCCTTTTTGTATTGTATCAATGTTTTAATATAGGCTTGTGTGCCTCCATAATTCTTTATTCAATTATGGTATCTAGTAATGGTAATGATTGCCGCTGGAATAATAGAATTGCTGCTTTTATGATAGAGTAGTTTATGTAGATGAAAGCGAATTGTTATTTCATATTGTTAAGTGCTTGTAATAGAATAGAGTAATAAGTATGTAATAAAAAAATGTAAGCGTTTAATTTATAGTATTGCCAATAAAGGAGTTTTATTGACAATCCCACAGCTAAGCAGGTTTCTCTTAGTGCATTATTGTCTGATATTTTGTCCTTCTATTATGGGTTGAAAGAATCTTCCAAGATGCAAAAGCGTTCAGGTTATCATGCTTTTGTTTTCAAAACCTGCCTCGAGGGAGATGTGTGACAGATTTCTTAGTATCACACCTGTGACTGCCAGTATGTCTTTATTGGGAATGTGAATGTAGTTTACGGGTACAGTATATAGTAGCAGTTTTTGACGTACTAGAATCTGAGTATCTCTTCTTTCTAGTTTTGTCACGCCGCTCCGCAGAAAAATCCCGAGCATAAATCTTTCTATAACCCATAGCTACAACCAATAAAATAATTTTATAACTTGTGATATTTAATAGTGTACTTACTATATCATGGAAAGTTACAATACGTCCTCAAAATACATTTTAATAATTAAAGCGACAACCGAGCTTTAACGTTAACGCTGACGAGTGACAGCTTGATATTACAAGAAAAATTAGGTCATAGAAAAATAAGTGCGTGACTTACAAGAAAAACATAGATCATGGTGGTGATACCTATCAACTAGGAATACAAACTAGAGCCAGCATAATATTTAACTGAAAGCAAATATATGAATTACTGACTTTTAGTTAAAGAATGCTTTGGAAAAGAAAATATATAATTTTAGTTATGAAAAAAGAAGCGAGTATAATAATTTAATAATGGTGTCTACTAATTTTATTTTTATCTAAAATTATTTCTGCTAGTAAAAGAATATCAAGTATCGTCTTGGAAAATAATATTTCTGAAAACTCTGAAAGTAGGTAAATACAGATTATAATCACTTGTTTTCAAGTGGCGGTCGCAGTGGACGCACTGTCCCACAGAGGGCGCTGTAAGGGCGTTTGCCGGATGTGCGCGTGAGTCGATGTAATCTGCGCCGGCGTTCATTTAGTCACACCGAAACGTGATACATAAGCTTCCCTTTGATGTTATTTGATTTTAGTCTGACATTCGCCGGGTGAATCGGGTGAATCGTAAATAAACTGTTGTTCTTTGTAACCAACCAATCATTATTTAAAAAAGAAACTTGAGGAGGGATAACGATGAGGGTGATGATGGACTGTTTATTCTAAGTATATTAATAAACTAAAGACGAAGATGTTGTACAATAAAGTTTGTGTTCCTCTTAAACTTTTTGCTTTTTGCTAAATTATTAATTAGGTTATATTTGAGCCCTTCTTTAGGCTATTGGTTTGTCACGTGTGTTGAGATGAGTATCATCTTTGTCGTATTGAAAAATCATGTGTTTGGAAATGACGTAAAACAAACAATATTTATATGTGTATCTGATTTTGCGTTAGACCACGTTCAGGCGGTGACATGCCTGCTAGTGTTAGGAATTTCATTACCTTACTAGTGCCCGTTCAGGAACTTATTGTTTATGTTAGGTATTTTTTAAGTCAGGCAGCAAATTCAGGGCCACGATCTCTTCATATTATATTACCCAAAGCAAAACTGGCAAGATTTATGTTGGTGTTGACTTATACTACTATACTTTATACTTTGTCTTTGAAAAATTTCTGGTTTTAGAACTGAAAATTAAGTAATTAGCTTATAAAATAATGTATATTTTTAAAATGAAATTAAATAATTATATTCGTACCTACGTAATATATATCCATATGTCAAGAAAGGTAGGTATTTCATAGAAAATTTATTTAATTCAGGAGAGGCTCAGAATAACCACAAGTCTTAATTGTAGTTACATCTATCATCTACTAGGTCTATTAAAAATTCTCATCAGAAAGTAAAAAAAATGCGACATTAATTTAGAGTACCTATGATGGACGTTTTTAATTTTCAGTCAGTACCTACTCCTATACTTTGACAAGCAGCTGTTTTTTACCTTTTTACTCAATTTTCTGCCACTCGTATCTAACATTATACGACGGACGTTTTCGATTGCTATACAAGAGTCACTTCATGACAAGGGATGATCCAATTCAGGGTTTATTAATTTGGACATATTCAACAAGTGAAAGGAAACTTAGACGCGATTTTGTTGTTGTTTAGTTTACACGATGCTTTTAATATTATTAATGTGACGTTAATTACACAGTATTATTTTGTGTTTTACATTAAAGGTTACTGGAAATTCTGACGTGTTCTAAAACAAATCTGCTTTCATTATATATTGTAATTCATTGCTTATAAACTTTACCTTCTGTTCGACTTGGAAATCTCAGTTGAGACCACAATTTTCAGAAGCGACTAATTAACATCTTGCTTTACGGCAACGGTAGTTCACATACTGCAATATAGTTGGTACTGCGTTGCTGTTAATAGGAACTAGTATAGGAAAATAACGCGACATTATGACTTTTTCATGTAATGATCGAACAGCAATTTTAAAATTGACAGAATAACATAATAATATAAGCAACAGCTTTTTTAAAAGAAATGTTATTGCAGTAATATTAGTTAAAAATTCATTTAAATTTTAAATTTCAGGTAGAATAATAGGTACGATATTTACACTAGCCAGTATTAAAACCGGCAATTTAAAATGGCTTACAACCTAAAATCATTCTATGATCAAGAATGAACGACTTTGAGATTGATTTATTAGAAAGAAAGAAAGATACATTTTTTGCAACAATTATAACCACAATAACAAATAAAGTAAATTACGAAACACATATACAAGGTATAAATAAAAGCAATTAAAATAAATACATTAAAATGCTATTGAAGTCATTATACTCTTGCATACTGAAACATCACTCAATTTAAGTGGTTAAGCTATCATTACGATATAAATCAGAGACACTTAAAGTTAAATACGAATAATGCTACAATATTTCAGTAGTCACACATTATACAGGATAATAATTTAAGAGACTTAAAGAATGCGTCATACTATAACTACCAACTATAGTAATCGATGGCCATTTAGTCAGAATTAAAAAATAATATAATACGAAGAAGTGCATTGTCTAAATATTAGACACGTGGATCTGTGAATAATTCGATTAAATGTCTAGATACATCAAGCCTAATAATAACAGAATAGGTATTAGTTGCAAAAAATATCGTAGTTCTAACGTAAGCTTTACGTTTACGTAACTGCTCTATAGATTTACCTATATATCGTCCCATTAGTAGAATATTGTTTTTTCATCACATGTAACAAAAATGATATTATATTATATTCGTTATCACAATGACGTAAGCTAGCCATTGATATAATTTTTAATAATTTTTGTTCTATATTTTAAAAGTTATGAAGTTCGAATAAAGTTTTTGCCGCGCTGAATACCTACAATAGCGTCTCTCGATCACATAACGCGATTGGCTCTGGCGCTCCCGGCCCCGCGCGTGGCGTCCCTTCATTACAACAAACATTATTCAACGTAGTGGCCGCGAGTGAGGTGTTGTGGCAATGGATACCGTTAGTGGCGCTCAAAATGGTAAGAAATCATTTAATTTATGTAATGAACAACGACGTGTTTAATTGAACTAATAAATTAGTTATAAGTAAATTATTTTCGCAATAGAATAATGTCTACATAAATTTCAATACAAGAAATTTAAGAATAACATAATTATTAGTTTTAAGCAATGCATTATAGTCTAATTGTAAATTTATTGTAATTTATTACGATTATTCTTATTGATTAATTGTTTTTAACTATCGTAAATAAATATACCTACCTTCTTAATTATTCTTAAATTTCTATGACATCAATAAATTTTATTTGTAGTACGTTAATTACATTGGTTTTGGTCTATAACACGAAGTTATGGACATTTCCACAAAAACAGTGCTTATGATCACATAAAACATTATTCTACCAAATTGCGCGTCGTTTTAAACTTAAGTGTAAACCGTTATAAATACTTTACTAATAAGTTTTTACATGATAGTGTACAATAAAGCTTGTCTTAATTGTTTCCCTAATTTTGTGGTTTCTTTTGCACATATTATATTTTACTCCGCACAATTGTATATTCTTTTCGTCGGCATGTACACATTAAACATTATTCGTCCAATTTTTTTTTTAATGTGTGCGTCGCAAGTGCTAATAATACTTTTTTCTGTTAATTTGATTTTCGTAAAACATTATTCGAAATCTAAAAGAGTTATAAAATGGTTAAATATAGTTTTAATTTTTCAAAGATATCTTTAATAACAAATTTTTAACTAAATGTACAGTCTAAATATCATCTATGAGTCGTAGTATGAATCGTTTAAAAAAATGTGGGTGATTAACTTTAGTACATTTGTATAAGAAATAAATATTTAATTTACAGGTACAAAAAAAAGTAACGAACAACCCTTTTGGGATTTTGATGATTCATCAAGTGATGTTCCTGATCTCTTTACTCGTGATGGGTTAGCGGATCAAAAGACTCTTGCTGAACTACGTCCAGTAACACCTTTCCAAAGTCAATCTGCATCCAGTTATGAAGCATCACCTGCTGTCAGTACTTCAACGATTTCAAGTATAGTATCTAAGATTTGTATACCTACGCCTATGCCATCACCACTCCCTTAACACACAACGTGTTATAGTGAATTTTGCCCGATACATTCAAATCAGTTGATTGAATTTGACACGAGTTGTGACGAAATATTCCCTAGCTCTCAATTGAAAAAGCGCCCCTCGCCACTCATACATTCTAGACAAAGATATTTAAATAATATCGGCCGAAAGTATTGGACGAAACTGCAAGCTATCGAAGAACATTCTTCAGAAGAAGATGCTGATCTGTCCGATTCCAATTCACAGAATGCTAAATCTCTCATTGTTAAATCTTGCCTAACTCAGTCCAATACTGAGAGTACTGTAATGGCATTACCGGCTCTATCTTATCAAAGTCAAACGTTCCACGGTATAGATAGCTCTGTTTCTGATACAGTCATACCAATCCAATTACAATTGCAAACTATCGAAGAACAGTCTTCACGAGAAGATCCTGATCCGTGCAATTCTGTGCCGCAACGAGATGCCCCCATTGCTCAATTTTGTCCAACTCGTTCCAATACTGAGAGTACTGTGATGTCATCACCCGCTCCATCTGCTGAAAGTCAGTTATTATATGGTACAGATAGCTCTGTTTCTGATATTGTGATACCGCGTCAATCCAAAAAACGCTTAAAATGTCGCGATAATTGGGCAGATACAAGACGGAAACGCCAAAAAAATCTTGGACAGGAGTACTCTACTAAAACTGGTAATGTATTCAATGCAAAACAAATGGGTCCGCCATGTTCCTGTAAATTTAAGTGCTTCGATAGAATAACTTACGTACAGCGGTTAGATATATTTAAAAAGTTTTGGGAGTTGGGAGACAGAAAAAGCAATGGGAATATATAATAAAGTATACCACTAAGGCGAAAAAGAATAGATGTTTGTACCAGGATACAACCAATAAACGGACTTTTACATATAAATATTATCTTCCTTTATCTTTAGATAAAAGTAAGGAGCAAGCGCCTTTCATAAATGTTTGCAAGAAAATGTTCTTGAACACTATAAGTTTAAGTGAGAATAGTTAAAACAGCCTGGAATAAATACGACAATAGCACTATTGTAGAAGATGATTACAGAGGTCGGCACAAAAATCTCAGGAAGGTCATTATAGAAGACATGATTACCAGCGTTTGCGATCATGTGAACTCGTTTGCGCCCATTGAGTCGCATTATTTAAGAAAAAAGACTTACTTTGTACTTAGACGGTAGTCTTAATATTGCTCGAATGTTCAAATTGTACATTTTATGGTACGATACTGACAAATATACGTCTAAAGCTGATACTGAGAGACAATATCGAGAGATAGTTAAGAAAAACTTTAATTTAAGTTTATTTATACCCAAGAAGGACCAGTGCAATGTTTGCCATGCACATCGCAACTTACAAAATCCCTCCACCAAACAAATAGAGGAGTATCAAAAACATCAAACAGCAAAAACAGTTGCTCGTAGCCTAAAGGGCGAAGATAAAAAGGAAGCTATGTTGTCTGATGGTAAAGTACTTTGTAAAGTGTTTGATTTCGAGAAGGTTTTAACTTGTCCTCATGGTCAAGTCAGTATTTTTTACTATAAAAGAAAACTGTCATGTCTAAATTTTACAGTATATGACATGGCATCAAAACAAGCTACGTGTTATATGTGGGATGAGACAGTGGCGAAAAGAGGTGCTAATGAAGTGAGCAGTTGTCTTTTTGATTATATAGATGTCAATTGGAAAAAGGGTGTTCAAGAGTTTAGGTTTTGGTCCGATAATTGCGCCGGACAAAATAGAAACCGAATAAATTTCTTTTTTTATATGTATGCTGCACAAAAGTATAAAATCAATATTAAACACTCATTTTTAGAAAAAGGACACACTCAGAATGAGGGTGACAGTGTCCATTCGGTTATAGAAAACGCCTCATCAAATAAAACTATATACACTCCAGAAGAGTGGAGCTTACTTGTTCGATGGTCTAAAAGTAATGGCCCCCGTGCGAAGTCAAGAATATGACTCAAAATGACTTTTATGATTTTAAAAGTCATATTAATAACAGCGTTTAGAACAAAAATAGCCGTGGGCAGAAAATAGAGTGGACTCGTATTAAAGAGGTTTTCGTTCACAAGGACGATCCACACAAACTGATGTACAGATACGACCTAACTGAAGACTACGAAACCTTAACTATAAAACCGACAACTAGACGATCTCAGGGACTTCCCATAATTACCCAGGCTTATGATGCGCCGATTCCTTTAAATATTAATAAATATAAGGATATTGTAAGTTTATGTAACTCACGTATTATTCCCGCACAGTATAAAGATTATTTTATTTCTTTACCTCATGTAGACAACGATAATACTCGCGACAATTATGACATTACTGATAGTGAATAATGTGACTGAGTAGGTAGTGTAGACTTTAGAATGCATATTTTAATGTTGGAGACTAATGAGTGGGTGTAATTAAAAACAAAATTATTTTATGTCTAGCATTCTATAACTACACTATAAATAATACCAAAAGATACTATCCTTGATGATTATTTTGTATGTTCATATTATGAAGGTTGCAACCTGGTTGTAATAGTCATTATTGCTTGTGATGTAACCATTCATACTTTAATTTTAGTTAAAAAGTCGGATTTCAGATTTAACCAGCATACCATAAGAGTACTTAATAATTATGTACGTGTATCTTCTTCTAATGTCTTTTCTTCTTCTTCTTATAATGTAGTTATGAAAGTATTATATTTTAATTTTTGACCTAGCTTTACATTTTAATTAAAATTAATAATGAGAAGAAATAATAATATTATTATGTTAAGGAAAATGAATGTGATATTAGATGTATGAGACTTTTTAGGCTGTGAAACACCTAAAGATTTTTTTTTTTTTTTTCAGATTTTATAATCGTTTATTAGTACATTCCACAATGTTTACGTTTTATGTTACAGCTTAATTTGTTCAATTTTATACTGATTCTATTAAAGTTTAAACTTGCCAACTTGTTGTTTTTATTTTTCTAAACAAATATAATATTATAATATACATAATATTTCTGTTATACCTTAACTAATAAATACGAGTAAGTACGACTAACGACAAGTGTGTAGAGCATTCACTTGTAAAATTCAAATCCTTACTAAAATAATAAGTATAAAAACTGTAACAGCTATATTAGATGAAACATTTTCATGAAAAACATTGACATATTTTTAGCATTCCGTAAAACATTGTTCCATATGCAGATGTAACGTGATTATTTTGGTCAAATAACGGTCCATGTGTTCTAGAAACAGCTCTTGAGCTATTCCCTTTGGCAATACAATGTTATATATGCTCATGCGACACACTATCTACGCACAGGAATAGATTTTATAATAAATAATAATAACAATATATGCAGTATTTATGTCTTTGTACACTATCAAAATATTAAATGGCTAAAGTCTTCCATGAAATAGTTATGAACAAATAATGCACACGCAAAACTCCAAATCACTCTACTGAAAAGTTGACATTTTGAAGATAAAACATTGTTCTACTAATGGGACGATATCTATGTATGCAATCAACAAATGCGTATGAAAATCAAAATGTTATTGGTTGTGAGCATATAGAGGTCTTCTTTGACTTGTTAAACTTTAACTGAAGCAAACAAAGGTCGGTATTGTTATGCTGGCTTTATGTAAATGTATTGTGACGACCGTAAACATGTTATGAAGAAATTGATCCCAAGAGCCACTTGTGGGTTTTCTAAATGTACGATAATGTACTTGAGCAAGGTTAACATTAATATTTTGTTGATACGTACACAATTTGGTATTTAAATGTAGGTTCTTTACCAAAAGGCATATTATAAGTTATTTTGTTATACTAATATTTTTATAGTGTTTCTTGTTTAACATGCATAACCAATAACTTGACAAAAGATATGACATATGTATTTCAATAGATCAGGAACACGCATCTTCATCGTATGAAGTACGAGCGCGGGTTTTCCTCTACGGAGCCTCACAGAACACATTACATACTAATGTGCAACACCATTGTTATATCATAACAATGATCTGAATATAAACAAGAATACACACCGTACTACGAGCATCAGCCGTGATCTTCACGCGCGACGGCGACGGCGTGCGATCGTTTTGCAAGCTCCAAGCACACGCACCGTCATTTGGTGAATATACGAGCGAGCCCGCCGTCATTACGAGTGGCTTAGAGACTTGCGTGATGCGTCCGCCACCGCACATAAATCACCAACGCCGAACCATTCCAGCGTGCCACCACACGCCTTCATATTCGAACATATTTTACATAAACGCAATATATTAAATTCCATTTGATGAAACGTCACTACACGGTCTACACTATACCAGGAATGAATTACTCACACGCTGCACAATTTTCAGCTTGTATTAAACACATTAATCATAGGAAGCTTTCTCTGCACAAAGGATAGCAATCATAAAAATAAATTGAAGCTCGTTATTTGAAACCATAGTAAAAAGGATAGTTTGGGTAAAACACGGCTCTTATCAGTCCGAGACGGATGAATAGCCTGGAGCTAATCGCGGGTCTTCTCTGTGCTGCACTCCTGCCCCCACCTCGGACACCCTCTGCAGTACATAAGTAGGTAAAGCGCGCTTATGCCACAATTGCCGAAGGGTACTAAGGAACAAAGGTGCACAGCCCTGACCCTGTAATAGCCCGAGACCACGCCTGGCCTTAATTACACGC
This sequence comes from Parascotia fuliginaria, assembly GCA_963082885.1. Classification (NCBI taxonomy): domain Eukaryota; kingdom Metazoa; phylum Arthropoda; class Insecta; order Lepidoptera; family Erebidae; genus Parascotia; species Parascotia fuliginaria. Next base: position 7,144,153 of record OY720174.1, on the reverse strand, counting down.
AATTTGTAGATTTAGTTTGTGTTTTTTACAACATTAAGTATGTTTTTGTATCATGAAAATGGCTTTAGTGGTTCTATTTGGTAATTTAACAAAAGTTCGTGGCAAATAAACGTGTATATTTCAATAGAGAACGGTATTTTACGGTAGTAGATCCACGCTGATTTCAGCATGAATGGGCCGGATCGTCCGGGGAAGTACTACCCTCTCATAGAAGATCGACTTAAGAGTAGTAGTATCCGTACTACTGCGTTTCGTTCGGTGAGTGAGAGCGCCGGAGGCCCAATTTCCCCCCTTTCCTCTTTCCTCACGTCCCTCATTTCCTTCCCCTAACCCCATTCCCAGCCGCCATAGTGGAGGCCACCATACCAGCAGTTTAAAACGATAGCTTTTGGTATAGTGGCCGCCACTTCTGGATTCCACTGTCTGCTTACCATCAGGCGGGGTGGAGTCACTTTGGTAGGCTATACTAAAAAAAAAAAAAAAAAAATTGAGAAATGCACAGAACTCAGGCAGTTATCTTATAGCTCCATAAATTATATTGTGCACATAACTCAAGCAGTTTTATAAGTCAATGCGTTGACGAGAATTTAATTTGTCTAGTTTGATGTTGTTTGTTCAGCAATCAGTGCTAAGTTGTTAGCGCGCTATTTATAGCGGTATGAAGTGGTGGCCATAATTTCAGAGAAGGTTTTTCTCTTTACCCCAATACAAAAGGACACGACAAAGGGTCGCAATCAACGGTGCGTGTCAATGCTCGCTATGGCCGTCCTTGAAAGTATCAATTCACAACTATTTAGTGTCTCTCACAAGGGAAATCAGGTCTGTATTCGCTTATCTCGCCTCATTAAGCCGTAGCCGTGATGGCAGTGCGAGGACAAGGACACGAGGCTTGAAAGCCTCTGAGGAATTGATCCGAACTATACCCAAATGGTTTATATGATATTGGCGAAGTATCGACTAAGCCTCGCTTCATTATGTAAGGATTACTTATGAGACGAATTTGCGGAATTATGAGGCAGGTCGTTAACACGGAAGTGTAGTAATATAGAATCTGAGGAGATATTTGTAGGGGTTTTTCTCATTCCTAAGCTTAAAGCTGATGCCGCCTACAATTTGAGTCGTATTTTCTAGTGTTTTTGCTTTATATGTTCTTAAAGATTGGACGCTAGCATGTATAAGTGAAAAAATATAGTGTCTCTTAAAACCTACATTTAAGGACTAAATTATTATTAGGTAAATCTGAACTCAATCTAATTCGACATTAGCATTTTTCTTTATACCAAGTGCTTTTACTTTGCTAAGCTTTAAATATTGATTTTAAATCCAGATGAAAGTGCACATTTAAATTGGATACCACCTATTTTTTCTACTTTAACTAAAGGATTCCTCTAAAGCTCTCATCCGTCCAATTCAATTACTAAAGAAAATACCACCAGCGAAAGTTCTACTTTCTTATTCAAATAACCCTTTGGTTTCCCGGGAACAAAGCGAGCTATTCATTAAAATAATCCAATGCAACTTGCAGTTGGTGAGGGTTATAATAATACAATATACACTGCTCGGTTGCATTACGAAATGGAGATGCGGTGCTGCACTGCTATATGGAATTAGAAGGGCAATTTATATTAGGCGATAAATAGTAATATATTACATCAAATTATGACAGAATCAACTTACTAATGTAACGATACAAAGACCAGAATCATCAAAATTAACAGAATGATTTAGCCTATAAAAGTGTCTTAATTGGAAAACATCAGTGACTTTCGTCACCATCGGTTTAAATTCAGTTCAAATATTTTTATGTTTATCCAATGGGGACCGATTTAGCAATAGGTAACCCTCGTTAAAAGACTTCTGAACTCCCGGATTTTCAGTCCAGCTGCTGTATTTGAATACATAAGCTAACAAATTCTAGTAAAAGTTAAATCTTACAAATATTTCCATAGCTTCATGCATTCTGTCAGATTTAATTTCAAAGGTGATGTCGTGTCGGGCTCGTGTCGCCACATGTAAAAACTAATATTCTTAGTTGCCATACAAAGTGCAAGAATGGATAATTTGTGCGCTGTGTTTAGTAATTAGGTTCTGTTTAATATACATTAGGTAACGAGATTGTTCGACTGTTATCCGTCTGGGGTTAAATTAGTTTAGGTTAAGCTATAGAAAATTGCAATTTACAAATAGGTACCGACAGGGCCACCTCTGGTCATGTGGAGATCATTGGGAGTAGAAGTTAGGCCCCGTTTGAATATTATCCAGAACATGAGTAAACATAAGGAGGAAGTAACTGTTTCTCTAATCTGTAACTCTGCATAATATGATTTAGTGTCTGGGTTCTTTTATTAAAAATTGCAGAAGGTGTAAATGTATTAAAATTAAAGATGGTTCTTAGCTCTGCAACCACTTAGCAACTAGTAAGCCTTATGTAAAGGTATTTTTCTCATTAGGTTTTTAAAATTCTGACCTTGCTCGTGCATGTCGCATAAAAAAACATACACATTGCTTCCTATGCAACTCAGTAGACAATTTTCTCAAAGATGCTGGTCCCTGATGCAAAATTCATTTAAGATATATCACTTAAGTCCACGATTTTCCTTTATGTTTCATAGCAGTAGATACGTCCTTCACAAACGACTTCTAAGCATCATCTTTGAAATTGAGATAGCTACGCTTGGTTTGACTAACTTAACCAAGTTATAATAAAGTTCTATGCACACTGAAAAAGTTATCCCATTCTGTTTTAATCTTTCAAGTTGATCTTGAATATGAAGATATGATTGCAGAAGTTCGTTTATCAAAATATCTAAGTTCTTTATCTAAATATATTATACTTTTTGCGTCACGAATCTTTTTTTTGATATTTTTAAACATATTATTATGAATTGTAATATTTAGCATATAATTCAGAATCAGATTTTTTTTTGTTACAAGTTTGTAGTGGTCCTAACCTTGCAAGTAACATTTGAACGCTCCGTTAGCAGAGAAAGACATTTTTTTATATACACTTAGATTATTATATTATTGTAACTTTTTTTGGAAAAATTAATATTAATAAGATTGGTAATATCATTCTAAATTCAAATTCAGTATTACCAATGCCTTAAATATTACTTACATAATGTTCCAATGAGATCTTAAAAAAAAATACTAAAATAAGTTTTATTTTTGTAAAGAACATTTTCTAATGTCACAAACCTTACAAAATTAAATAATAACATTTAGAAACAAACTGTATAATACATGACGATACATTATGCAAGGATGGTCTATCTTTTGCGTCGCTCGCGCCACGTAGTTAATTTAACTGCACTCTCCTTGGAAAGTTCTCAGTGCGATCTCGGTAGGTACAGTCGATAGTAAAAGAATATTTACAACAGAATTACTAGTAAAGCCAGGCAACGATAAAATATTGAATACGAGTTAGTATCATATTGGCTGGGACTAGAAGTGCAGAACACGAGATTAAATATATTAGGTACTGTTGGCAACTCTCATATAGTATTTTTATGTTTGTGTAGTGGCAACACTCTTCTCTTTTTTTTCTCTCTGTGTTATGAGTGGTCGTTGGTAACGAGTACGTGCTTACATGTTATAGGCGAAACAGTTTTGTATTGTGTCGTAAATAACGATTCTGTTTGTGATCTATTGTTTGCGTGTTGCCGGGCTTGTCGGCCGTGAGCGTGTTAGAAGTGGTTGTCTTTTAAGACCGGGTTGAGAAATTAACATTGTTTTAAGTCAACTATATTATTAAGAAACATTAAAGATATTTTTTATGCAGATACTCAGACAAACAGATTTGCCAATAACTTGTAAACGATAAACTATAAGTTAAACTGATTTAAAATTCTTAAAGAGCCTCAGCTTGCTGAAACTACGTTCCATGGAAGTTGTGTTCTTATATGCGGCAATACCTACCAGACTTGTTGAGAAACTTATTAAATATAGCCCTAGAGAAGGTGTTGAGTTTACTTTACACATTATAGTAATTAAACTATAATAAATCTTTCTGCAAACTAAGTGATGAACTCATTAACTCATGAAGTAAGTCAAACCCTTTTTGTTCTAATTATTAAGTATCTGATGACGTTTTGCTTACTGTTTGATGTACATATTAATTTTACTCATGATAAATATCTTACTACTAATCAGTTGTCAGAATAAAAACGCCTATTATAAAATAGTTTCTTCATTAAACGTCGCATATCACGCTGATGAGATTATTACGTTCAGAGTACATATTACAAAATTACATATTACTACTAGCTTTTGGAACTTAAATATGGCGTTCTAAATGGTTTTACCAATAATAGAACTCACTTGTTTAGATTTCGTTATTTTTATAGGAATGAACAAAGGATTGAATAAATTATAAGATTTGTGCGCTACTTGGTTCATACAAATAGTAGAATAAAAATTTACATTAGTCATGGTTTAAACAGCTAACTGAAACAGTTCGATTTAAGGACCCCACCCTACAGAAATCCGCTAATGTAGCAACACTTTAGACACACAATTAAAACACACAGTTAAGCAGCGGTTTCCAGTATTTTATAGAAATCAGGTGAGATCTTGGACATATAACACTACTATTTGTCTTTTTTATGAGCATCTACCTGATATATAATTGCTAATCCCTATTGTGGAAGTTTAAAAAAAAAATATAGGTAATTATCTAGTTGTTTCAATACTTTTGTACTCAACTGTACGATATATCAACATCGCGAATTTACCTTGGTTACTGTGCAGACGTGTACAAGTAAGCAAATAAGTTGTGAGACACTGTACATTGTTGAAATAGTTGCAAAACAAACTAGATACATTTCTGTGATTGTGTGACCACTTAGTTTAAAACAAAGGCTACCTGTAGGTATATGTGTATTGTATTGTGTGGAAGAAGTTGCACTGAAATGTCTGGAGACACATTTATTATATAAAATGATTAATTACAAATGTGCATATAACAGGTAAACCTTAGAGTAAACACTTCACGTCAAATTAGTGCCTTCTGCTCACTACTAGACTAATCAAGCTTCTGACTAGTGTTAACTTGTGTTGTCCGACGGCCGGACAGCGGGATATGTGCTTCACCCGTTGCTAAGGTAATCCAAACAAATATTGATTTTAGATTCGAACAAATATGTAAATAGTTTAAAACTTCAAAGTACCTACCTATTTATTAACTTCGATAAACACAGTTGAAAGCGAAAGTATATTAACACATTTTTAAACAGGATCGTATATTCACCTTCTTGTAACTCTGTTTCTCATTTGATAAGCCAGCGTATTTCAAACTTCGATGTGACGGTCAGAGACTCAGAACTTGCTCTAAAGTTTAGAGTTTGTAATTATCTAAGTGGTTAGAATGTAAATTTAGTACAATGGTAGTTTGAGAAATTTTGGCTGAGTGCTATCTTTAAATGTTTGATTGCAAAAGGGTTTGTACGCGTGTTCTTTAGTATATTACTACAGTCAGTTAAAAAAGATGTGTGACAACAAAAAGTCTCCGTCAACTGCACTGCTAAGATACCTATTTTACTTTTCTTGGAAATTTGAATATTAAAGTTGATTGCGGTAAGATTGCAGTGATAGCGGCATCAAAGCTAATCTAAGTTAACGCCGTTAAGTCGTAACGCTACTATGTGAAGGCAAAATTTTCTACTATCAATACAGAGTTTTCTTAAAAGCACTGATAACCATTACTCACCTTAGAAACATAACATTTTGAGGTACGTACCCTGTCAAAAATCTGCTCCACTTTTTATTGAGTGGTTAAATATGTTTGGCTATTTTCCATAAGCTATCTTAACTAATTATCATTTTAGGTAAACGGTATCCCTGCTTATTACTTTGTAACAAAAATCATTTTTAAATAAATTCGATGAGAAAATTTAAATCGATAGCCCTGTACACATATCCATTTCACAACATGTTCACCCATTTATTTAGTAATTAAGGATCACCCATTGAAAGATTGCTTAATCGTAGTGACAATTCAGTGAGTGTATTTGACTACCGAGTCCCAAAGAAACCGCGGGTGGTCTTCCTTTAGCACATTTTGGATAGTTTAATATTTAAAACTGACGAAGAGAATTCTAACATGATGCCCTACCATTAATTTACTTAATTTACACGTTTTTCCTCATCGGTGAAATTGTACGAGTAATGAACAGCGCCTCTGGTATTTACTCTTAAAACTAAATTTGCGATGAGAAAATTTAACTCATAGTACTTAGGCCCGATATCTTTGTCCTTTGACTTTTTCTCTGACGCTGCAACCCTATAGGAAACACAGGACAGGAACTCAGCTGATTTCATAAAAATCATCATATCAAAAATCCCAGACAAAACACCAGGGGTTCTACGTAACTTAAACATTAAACAAAACCCTAATCATACTGTTTACAAAACAAAAATAAATGTGCACAAGATCATTAGGTCGTTGCCCTCTAAGCATCATTTTAGTGTCGCCATGAGTCATTCAAATGCAGTTTTGAATTTATTCTTAGAAAATAAGAAATAGAACTGTGAGTCGCATGTCTTTAGCCAAGGACTTCGACGCATGCGTGTGAGACGCCGAGACGCGTTATTTTTGACGAGAAATAGATTTATTTACGAAATAGAAACGTCGTTCGTAGAAAAAAAGTATGAAGTAATACACGTATTTTTGTGTCAGAGTGCGATTTGCAAACGTATTCGAGTATAAAGAACGAATCAAATCTAATAAATCTTTTGGTAAAACTGCAAATAAATTCTAACATAAAAATGGTATTGGGTTAGGCCTATTAGGTTTAAAGATAGAATCGCAAAGCTGCAAATTCGAATATTAATTCGAACATGGCGAATATAACGTATCATTCATAACGAATATCCGAAATCAGAGAGTCCAGCCGAGCATGGTCGAGCCGATCGAGCGTGAATGTCAGGATAAAATTCGTGTTACAAAATAGCCCGGGGACTCTCGATTAATCACCACTGGCCACGTGACGATCTGGATACTAGTGAAGTGAAGCAGTATCATTTAATATCCGACTGGAAGCAGGTTAATCTTTTTCGTGTTTACCAGTGGAGCCACTTTGGTAGGTTAATATAAAAAAACCATTCTCCTTGCATTACTAATACCTAGAGTTTAATGTGTTAAAATTACATCATACTATCTTTGGACGCGTCTTTAAAAAAACGCATAAAATTTCAAAGTTTTGTTTATTCTTAATTTAACGTAAAATATCTACTATGTTAATAAATTTTTTGTAAGCGTTACAAAATTGTTTATAATATCAAAATGTTGTCGTTTCTACGAATCTCAGTGTAAAATATGGTGTTTCATCCAAGTAACGCTTGGAGTATTTTGGGCATTGACCGCGTAATTGAAATGCTAATTCATCGTAACGCAAAGCGGCTTAGTTTATATACTTTTGTATAACAAGAAAGAGGCAAAAATACTTAATTACAAAACGATTACCAACTTTGATTACTGTGTGCTAATACTAATTGGAATCACACACTGCGAAGCGCTTATGTAATTAAAGCGTTTGATACTTGTTACATCTGTAATTAAGATATGAAGGTAAATAAAAGTGAAATTTGTGTGTTCACAACTCGTAAAATTTCGTGTTTGCGACCGCAGATGAAGAAGTTTTCGGTTTAATCTGTTTAGCACGTGCGAACATATCGTCATTTTCCGTTACATCTACCAGAGTAATTTGATACATGAACGGTTTCCCAATACTTTGATGTAGTCGTTACGGTTTAGAATTACCTTTTTATGTTGTTACAGTGCGAATAATATAACTGCCACTCTGAAGTTAGCTATGTGATGTTGCAGCTGGCAATATTATCTTTAAAAGAAATTAAAATCAGATGGTGAATTTACAGAATGTCAATAGAAAGCTTACTAAAAATCACACATTTTTAATTCAATCAAATGTGGTGAATTAACAATCTTTCCATGAGAAGTAATAAGGTTTATTATATTTTTACAAGATTTTTATTTCTTAAGCATGATAGTACGTTATGCGTAAACGATAATGTAGATGTTTAAGGTCATAAGCAGTGCGACGGTTATGATCAAGCCGCTACTAGTCATATAATTATATTAATAAACTATTTGTTATCACATTTTGTCATGAATATCAATCGATGCAAATTATAGGAAGTGAGGTCGTCATTAGCTGCGTTCTTTGCGTGCAAGGTCTTTGTTTATTTTTATTGTATTTGAGAAAACGAAAAACTTTAACAGCAGTTTGGATGCATAATACAAGAATAGTTTTTAGCAAAACATATATTACTAAAGAAAACCGTAAAGCATTTCGTAAAAATAAAATCATGTCGGTCTCGGTTACCAAGAAACATGTGTGACCCAAAAAAATATTTTAAGTATGTGTTGAACCCAGACCCATTTTTGATCAGCGTTTCGCGTCATTTGTGGTCAATGAATCAATCAAAAGGTTTTATTTCGTTTTTACGTTGAATTTATAGCCTTATCGTGACTTGGATGTCCATTTCAACATCTGCAACAATGTATCGGACAAGTTTATGTGTCTCTGGAATATGTAATTTTGTGGAGATAAATACAGCATTATTATTATTATTATATTATTTCAAGTAACAATTTTGGTTAAGGAGCATTGGTTTTCCGTCGTGAGTCCTAGAATAGGTTCATAACAGTTTGGAAGACAAATTTTGGGTTGTTGTGATAAATGCTACCTATGAAAAATAGCAATCTTGAAGCAATCATGGCCAACGTTAAAAAATGCAATGCAAATGGTTTGTAATTGTGTGTGAAAACAAAAAAAATGTAGTTGTTATATCAATTGTAAATAACTTGACACAAGTTTGGATTCAATAAGTCGAAAATATAGGTACGTAGCGGAAAAATTACATCTGGTTCAGAATTTAAATGTCAAAGTTAAAAGGGCATCCTTTATTATGTAACCCAATATAGCTCATAGCATAACCGAAATTTTGCGAAAAAAAATGGAATAAAAAGCAAAATATTACAGTTAACAAACTGTAATATTTTGCTTTTTATCCCATTTCTGCAGGCCAAAACTAAACATTACTTGACAGGAAAATTCTGAATGACAGTATGTATTATAGTATTATTGTTTATTGTCTAACAATACGTCCTTATTTACATAGAGACAGATAGAGCCTAAAGTTGCCAGAGTCTACGTTATCGATATGATCAAGAACTACGGATGTAACTCTCAATATTGTAAAAATCGTTCGGTTCTCTTATGAAAAATGAATCCATTTAACCATACAACGACTAACCCCCGCTTTTTGGTACTTCACATTAGATTTAACAGGTGGTTAGGTAATTTTTCGTTGATCAGCCTTTCAGAAACTGGGGATAAGTCTGTCTCATAATTAATCGACACGTGTTCACTGATAACAATCGATAAAAGAACGGGAATATCAATTATTAGCTTTTCTGCAAAAAATATATATTAAATTATAATTTCAACGAAACTCGTTTATATAAATCTCTATCAATTTATCATTTCATTATTTATGATTATATTTTTGCACATATTGTTGTCGTTAAGCGTAATAAATTCTATTTTTTGAACATGAGCGTCAGATTATTTTGATATGGCTCAGTTGAAGACTTAAGAAAGTACTTCAGGCCGTCAAAGTTGGTTTTACTCTTTCTCTTTAGTTTATTATGAAAATAACTGATTATATCATTTGACAATACTATTAGGTTTTTGAATTTCTGCACATGTAACGGTTAAACATCTATATAAATCAAAAAGGACCTACAACTGACTCTTGGAGGACGCCCATTGTTGAGCTAATCCCAAAGACCTATTTCATTTACGTTCACGTATTGTACTCTGAAGCTTAGTTTAGATAGGTCGCATATCCAGAGCAGTGTTCCTAATACCTTTGTGCGTAAGCTTTTGCAAAAGCCTTATTGTATACTACGCAGTCAGACTTCAGGAAGGTCACTAAACACATACATTAACATCCCCTAAAAGGAGCTTCTTTAATTGTTCTAATTTAAAAAAAAATTAAATACAATCTATTGTGGCCTGCTCTACTTTTTAGGCAAACACTTCACTGTAGCGCAAAACTACATATATGCTACCTTCAAAATAGATAAAAATGTTGTATACAAAGAATTTTTAATGACACTGTTTTATTTGATTGTTTTAGATCAGCCGTCAAATAAAATACTCGTCATCTTATTGTTTAATCCAATTAATACTTTTACTTTATATACGTACACTCTTTTGTTAAGAACTGACACTTCCATTTCATTCATCAACGTCATTCACAGTTTTTCATTTTTTATACGATTTTGTGGACACATAGCTGCTTCCAAAGGCTGTTTAATAGAGGATGAAAATATTGAAAGCGCTTTTAAGCCTACAACAGTAAAATAAAAAACAGTCATATTGTTGAAGAGAATAAATAATAATAGAGCGAAATAAAACAAACATTAGTTTCTTAATTGCAGGTAGGGCGCCTGCGTATGACCAGGTCACGGGAACTGGGTCAGCCCCTCCCTCCAACAGCTTCAATGCTCTGATTCAGAGCTCCCGAATCTAATAACTAATAATAATATGTGATTCTTATAAACATTATATTTTATTGCTGCTACTAAAAGTAAAAAAAGTTAAGATTCCCACGCAATTTGCGGAGATCAAGGGGTTATTTGATGAGAGTTGTTACAGACTGTAATTTATATTAAACTTGTTTTTTTATAAGTGCAGGCTTCAGTCGTCGACACTACGCACAAGAGGCTCGTGACCTTTATATATAGAACATACAGCTTCAAACTCAGGTCACGAACTTTATTATGTATGACCCACATACAGCAAAGCATATGGCAGTATTTTAAGGAAATACCAAAGTACTTTTTTGGCATGGTATGAAGAATAAATTAAAAATTCTGTTACTTAATGTTCTACTGGTTTTACTAGCCCTAAGGGAGTTTTGTACTAACAAGGTCTATTTAACTTAGAGGTCCTTTGTATTTCATCATTTGCGCTATCAGTCAGCCAAGTAACTGTCACTACTGTGATCGCCAACTCACCTGCCTAGCGTGGTGTTTATGGCAAACATTATTCTAATGCATTACTTAGACATGTACCTCCCCTGTAGATGTTGTGCAAATAAACTGAAGAAGAAAAATTTAATCCTTCTTTCTTTAAGGCACTTTTAATTATAGCACAAGCTTTAGAACTTGAGTACGCTTATTATAACGCTATTTCTAAGAAGTTTTGGAAATATCAGTATATTTTTTTTACAAGCATACGGTCCACTTAATGGTACGTGGTAACCGTAACCTATAGAGATGTTTTTCAAGCATTGCAGAAGTAATAATGCTTCGAATATACAACCACGCCGTTGCTGACCACGGAGAAGCGGATGAGGATGGAAAAGGGAAAAGGAAGAGGACCGAGGGGTTATTTGGGCTGCCGGCTCTCTCAATGCGAGCGAAACACATTACCATGAAGCTTATATTCTTACGTCGACCTTCTATGAGAGGGTAGTACTTATTTGGTTGATCTAGCCAACTCATGCTGAAACCAGCGTGGATCCGCTACCGTATAGTTTTTCTTGAGCTTTTGTCATTTTAACATTCTATTGAAGTTGAAAAAAAAATATTTTTTTATCTACTAAAGTGGCAAAGAAAACCTGCAAACGTCGACAGTACTAGGTCATATTTGTAAACGAAAATGCTATGCTGGCAGCCTTAGATAACAATATGTAGACTCCCCATCTGCACTAACGCCGCTTCTCGAACGAGCTCTAGTGACTACTCGTCACCATAACAATAGGACGCATATAAAGGTCTGCAAAATGCAGTAGCTTTATTCATAAACATATCCTGGTTGTTTAGTTTTGTTCTTTTTTGCAGAAGACTGCCATTTCAACTCGGACTATTATTATCCATTTGGCAATTTTTTGTATCGCTCGGATGCAGCTACTGTGATTATTCAGTTATTTTTGTTTATTTTGCTTCTTAAACATATGTAAAACTAATTTTGTGATAATTGTACAATTTGTCTTAGGGTTTTTAAGTATACCTACATTTTTTTCTTGATATAAACGTGCATTTTGCATGTGAGCACACGTTTTATATTAAGATTTAAATCGCCAGTACCACCAGTTATATTGTTCAAACGAGTTGAAACGCACATTTGTCCCGTGAGATTCAGTATATCGGCCGTCACAGTAATTGAAGGGCCGTTAAAGCTGTCGCTGATCGTAGTCAATCAAGCGATAAGACGCCGCCGCCCCACACCAATCGAATTTATTGTACGCTCACAAACACCGACTTAATTGTCGATTATTTGTTGGTGTATCTTGTTGCAATCATGTTACAACCAATTGAAGCCTATTGCAATTAAATAAAGTAGCTGCTTTAACGGCGTGAAATAAAGACGCTTAAACCTCGACTGATAAATCACACAGTAAAAAAGTTGCCGGTTTAATTGCCACCTCAATACTCCAAACGTAGTCGAAAATCTCATAAAAACATAAAAAGTTCGACTATAAATCATCGCTAAATTATTCTAGTCAACAGTTTTATTCTGAAGTAGCAATTCTTGTTTTCATTTTATGTTAGGAGATGCAGCATAGAGTGACGAATTTTCGTAACGCGTTAAATTGTAAGTGGAATCCAATTTAGCCTTCCCATATCAAATTGTGTAGAAAGTCAATCAGCTAAAATCCTTGAAAACAATGAGAATCTACGATAGATGACCTACATGATAGACGTATTGTCTAAACATGCAGGTATCTGATACGAATTCTATCGGTAATCGCCTGTGCAAGCCCACTGCAACCGAAATAGAGTTCGTGCATCTCCGGCAGCGCTCGGGTTAGATCGTTTATCTTTTTCAATCCGCTGTAATACAAACAAAAAGGTCAGAAGCCGACGACCTAGTTTCCGAGCGGCGAATACAAAGGTCACCCAGACATCGCATCGGGAAGCGCTTGATAACGTTGGCAAGGCTGTGCGATGCACGCGAATGTTTGAGCTCATGTTATGCAATAATATATGATTCAATTCTAGTGGCTTTGAGCACGCAATCGGATATCGACGGCTTGGCAACCAATGGATCTTAATGAATGGTCGGTGAGCATTAGTTTAGCCTCAAATACTGTAATGGAGAGTTATGATGCGTGATGGATACAAACAGAATTTATGTTCCGTTTGATCCTAATACTTTCCGTTAGCATATAAATGAAAACGTATACTGTTACTTCATACCTATATTAAAATGGCTCATAAAAACAGATTCGCAAATGATGTTAATATGTTTTGATGTTACGACCACCTACTGTGCGATTTTATTATCAGTGAGAGGCAATGACTGATACAAATTATGTATCCTATTAGTAATAACATGGTATTGGTTTCACAGATTATATTAATTTAATGGTAATCTTGGGTGAGGCCAAAGCTCCTGCAAATTACTTTGATAGTGCCACGTGGATACCATAGCCACAAGAAACCGAAATATATGTTAATAAAGGCTAAATATCAATTAACCAGTTAAAAAAATATATTTACTTGACCTCCTTGTGAATTCGTAATCGAAATTCTTAATACCTATGAAGTGTACCAGTTAAACATTTACAGTACTAATGGTACTAATATAGCATAAAAACGTTAGACAACTAGTGTGCATTATATTGAGCGAGTTACAATAAATGTGTTTACATCTTTGACTTACAGCTCATTGATAGTAATAATATTTTTTTTAATAATTACGTGTCGTACTTAACCTGTTGCGCACACGCCGGCCCACTCCTAATACAATGGCTGTACCTGAAAACAAACGAGTTGCGATATCCATCTTTGACGCGCTGGCTAATTTTGAATACCAAGTACACAAAATTAAGCGATAATATCAAAATTCATATAATTGTAAAAAGCATGAACTTGACCTTTTCGATTATTAAAGCAACTTAAGTTTACCCATGTGCTGTGCTGAATGCTCTGCCAATAATTTTAAATATCTTGCTCTAGCAAAGGAGATGAAGACATAAGACCACCACTCTGTTGACAATAGGCAGTATGTAACCTCATAAAAATACTATTTAAATAAAAAATATTAATATAAAAATTTAAAAATCCTTACCGGATGAATGAATGGCCTCTATAACATAGGATTATTCTAGCATCGGGGCTATTATTCACAAGTGGAACACTAATGCACATGTAATAGTGTAACATGCTATGTATTTTTTCTTGTTGTCAAAAAAATATTATTATTATTTAAATTGTTACCTGCCAGTGTGCATATTTAAATAAACACTACAAGCAAAATTAAGGTCACATTTGATATTCCTAAATAATGCTTGTAATAAATACCTTCAAGCGATAACCTCTATTGTCAACGGCGACTTCATTTTGATTAAACTGACGTTTATTTAATAAGTTACGAGTGTCGCTTACATGTTCACAATCAAATGATTTACAATTATTGAGGATACTACTCTGAATAACATTTAAAGGACTTGATAAATCAAATTAAACTACTTATTAGACTTCGAAGAATAAACAGAATGTTAAGTACCTACGTAGAAAGTAAGAAAGAAAGAAAATATATTTTCTATTAATGGGTAGGCAATCTGCAAGCTACAGATCGCCTGCAGATAAGGAAAAGGAACTTAGTCTAAAAATTGAATATATACTCGGAGCGTATAGCTTTGTTTAAAGTAGTCGATCGTGTTGAAATGATATGAACGATCTTGATGTCAACGGTGAAGGTGATGAGTGTGATGACGAACAAAATGTGATAAATACATTATATTAACCTTAACATAATTTTTCACGTAAATATTTAAAAGGAGCACTTACTTGTATTTTTTTCTTATTTAAATAGCTTCTAATAGAACATTCTGATCTCATTTCTACAACCTTTATACGGTGCATCAGACTAGCTCTTTAGATTAGCGAGAGTAATTCTTATCAATATTAATGCAGTAGCTCCTTTGTGCAGTTGTGCAGTCGCCTTGGATCTAACAAGACCTTAATTATCTAATGTGAAACATGTCATGTCATGTCATCAAAACTTTTTCTGAGAGTACCTATATACTTTAACTAGCTTTCAGCGACGTGATTTTACCCGCGTCTTTGCTTACTGCTCTGCTCCCGTCGCCAGTAGCGTGATATTACATAGCCTATAACCTGCCTCGAGAACTGGTCTATCATACGCAAAAATATTTTCTTAAATCCGACTGGTAGTTCCATAGTTTACGTGTTCAAACAAACAAACAACCTTCTGCTATAAATAATAATATAGAAGTATAGATTTAACTCATACTGTAATCTGTATCATCATTTCAGCAAAAAAAAGTCCACTGCTGGACATAGGCCATCCCCAATTTTCGCTAACGTGGCCGGTAGTTCGCCGCCCTAATCCATTGGTTGCCCGCCACTCTTATAAGGTCGTCGGTCCACCTTGTGAGGGGTTTGCCCACGCTGCGTCTTCCGATTCGTGGTCGCCACTCAAGAACCTTTCTGCCCCAGCGGCCTCAGTTCTACGAGCTATGTGTCCTGGCCATTGCCACTTCAGAGAAGCAACTCTGCGAGCTACGTCAGATACTTTGGTTTCTCAAACGATCGCGCAGGGAGACGCCTAATATAGCCCGCTCCATCGCCCTCTGAGCGACTTTGAGCCTTCGGATAAGACCCATAGTTAGCGACCACGTCTCTGCTCCGTATGTCATCACTGGCAACACACACTGGTCAAAAGACCTTGGTCTTGAGACACTGCGGTAGTGCGGACGAGAAGATATATTATGTTGTAGCTTCCCGAACTGTAATCTGTATAAGTACTCTTATATATTTAATAGATTATCTTCTTGTTTTAACCATCTGTATTAATACTATTCATGTGTACTCCGATGTAGAAACTACCCCATCTCTTTCCATGGTTGTCGTAAGATCTGCGTACCGAGAATTGTTTTGCTACGATCACCAATTCGCTGCAATGGACGTCTGTCTTCATGCTGATGATGATAATTTAATGAATTAAAACTCATTTCATGTCAGGTCTTTGAGAGCTTAACTTAGTCGGACTGAAAAGTCCGACATTTCAACTTTCAAATTATTTAATCATGCATCGAATATTCAAGTAATAGTTGTTAATTGAATTTAGTCAGAGAACTAAACTATTACTACAAAAAAAATTTTCATGTGCAAAATTTTACATATTCAAATTTTTGTTTAATCGTGTTTTAATAACTATAACTGATCAGTGATCATCTGATCAGTGTTAGTATAGCTACGGCCTTTCTACGTGAAGTGCTGATAGGATTCTTCACGTACACATCTTTTTTAGACTTCTGTGATTATGAGACACAAACAAAAAAAAAAAAAGATTTTAACTAAATAGTAAATTTAACTCAATAAAGATAAATAAATTTAGATTAGTCGTAGTTTTGGCGTCTATTCACTCTTGAATTCAAATAGAGAGCTTATCAGTTACAAGCAACTACGAGAACTACGTTATCTTAGTTCGTGTTGTGGCTTGTGTTTAAGGTAGTCGACGCAGTAGCGTTCGATCGATCGGTAACCACCACATACTCAGTCAATACTACATTTTCAAAACATATTATAATATCTAGTACAGATCACTAAGACTTACTAAATTCACATAGTTAGGTGACACGATTTTTCCGTAACAACAGTCTATAAAAAGCCCGTACACATTCAACTCCTACAAGAAATAAAAATAACAGCTTATCCAGATTATTACTAGGCGTCAAATATACGGAGCTCATGAATGCTCTTATGCTGCTGTAAAGATAAATTGTTTGTTGGAACTGACCTCGACATCGTTTTCATCCCATTTTTATGTCCGATCGTCGTAAGGTCGCCGAGACCTTGTTTCTTTTATCTCTTTGCCGAAATCGTCATTTACTCATTCTACCCATCGTACCTATGCCAATTTGTTAAATACTTTTTTGGCAATCAATTAATTTAGTCTTGTTGTTTTGTTAATATTTTTAGTCGTTTTATTAATGTCTGGATGTTGAAGACGTTGAATGATTTGTCATGAACTTGTTTCTTTGTAAATCAAAAATCAAGACTTATTAATTGATAGGTAACATTTAAAGTCAAAATTGAATAACAAAAAATGTTTGGATAAACTTGGTATTTATCAACTATTTCAATTTTGTTATTTGATCAATCTTGACGCGCTTTATTTTATATTATACTACTAGTTCCGCGGAAGGGTTTCATCCGCGTCTTTGCTAACTGCTCTGCTCCCGTCGCCAGTAGCATGATGTTAGCCTATAACCTTCTTTAAGAACTGGGCTATCATACAAAAAAAGAATTTTCGAATCCGACTGTTCGTGCCCGAGATTAACGCGTTTAAATAAACAAACTAACTCTTCCGCTTTATATAATAGTATAGATTTGAATAAAGAATGGAAACATTTTGCAGTTATAATTTTTCCATTATGTATTTCTTTTCTGCTGTCACTTTTTCCCGTAAATTGTTCGTCATAGATAGCAAACAACCATGATTATTTCCTCTATTTTATATTTAAATAATAATATGAGTATCATTCTTTATAATAACTAACATTCCAAGAAATTTTCAATTAAGGTCTAAGTAATAAATAGTTTTAATTAATTCCTATATTATAGGCATTCAATTAATACAATAAGTAACCGTGACAAAGTATTAATTGATCATACTTCACTTGGACTTTAGAAGTGCAACACTAGTTCATAAACTTATGGGTGACATCAGAGTACATGTAACACATTCTATTCTTAGTCCAAACACACAAATCAGTTATGTTTATCTGCTATTCATCACTCAATACATTAATACTAGCTTTGCACAATGCGGTTTTACCTGCGTTAAGTTACGTCTTTGGTTACTGCTCAGCCTCCGTAGCTCGTAGCGTGAATTTACATAGCCTTTAGACGTCCTCAAGAATCGGGCTATCAAACGCAAAAAGAATTATTCAAATCTTAATGGTAGTTCCAAAGATTAGCGCGTTCAAACAATAAAACAATTATTTTTTCCTCTTTATATATTCCTAAGAGTATAGATTAATATTACAAACTAAAACGGTTACTAGGCTATGTATATGTCATAGTATCGTTTCAGTCATCCGAGTGTTTTAACATAGCTTTGTTGTAGCTTAGTACTACACGTCGCAGTCGTCGGTTACTTTTGTTCTCAAACTCTACCGTGACCCTGATTGAGATTAGCTGGCAATTCGTGTATTAAAATGCAGAGGTACTATTATATTGTAATTCTCCTCTTCACCTCCTTCTGCATCCCTTGCCCCTCCTCCAGCATCTCTTGCCCTTTCCTCCACTTCCCTCTACCTTGTCTCCTCGCTTTCCTCGTCCCTTCCCCCTCCCTTCCTCTCTCGTCTCCTTCACTTCCTCCTCACTTTTCCCTCATTCACCTTCACTCCGCCTCACTTCTTCCTCACTTCCCTCTCACTTCCCCCTCACTACCCCCTCACTCTCTCCTCACTTCCCTCTCACTTCCCCCTCAGTTGTCCCTCACTTTCTCCTCACTTTCCTCTCACTTCCCCGTCACTTATCCGTCACTTTCCCCGTCACTTATCCGTCACTTTCCCCTCACTTCCCCTTACTTTCCTCTCACTTTCTTCTAACATTCCCCTCACTTTTCCCTCACTTCTCCCTGGCTTTCCCCTGACATCCCCCTGACTTCTCCCTGACTTTCCCCTCACTTCGCCCGCATTTCCCCCACACTTTCTCTTCACTTCATACAATCGTTTTCATCCCTTTTCACATACTTAGGAATTAAATTTTAAAAAACCCTTTTTTAGTACAACCTCTAGACATTTAGACAAACACACCCTCCAAATTTCAAGTCGCTACGACCAGCAGTTTAGGCTGTGCGTTGTTTGTTAGTCAGTCAGTCAGTCAGGACAAAGCGTTATATAATATGTATGGGTGTATGGATGTATGGATTAGACGTATAGCCATCGGGGATCAAAGCATACAGGCTGCTAGGAATGCTAACACGTGATGAGCCACATAAAGCTGACCGTGCGAAAAACAGCTAATACTTAGATCCACGCCCACAACTTTTAGTTGTGTCTGACCTTGGGCTTTATTAATTGTCATCGCGAAACATAGGCTCACTGGAAACTGGACTCATTTAAATCTAAACGGAAGATTGTTTAGAATGAGCGGAATCCGAAAAAATAAAAACGCTATCAGCTATTCCGTAACCTGTTAAAGTCTCTGATTCTATCAGATTTCGTAGTAAATTAAAAAATGTTCGACGTGATTCTTTAAATTGGCATAACTTTTTTATTTATGAACCGATTGACATGAAACAAACACTAAATGTTAAGTGAAGCTTACCACAATGTATTAGTGAAAACCATATCTAAATCGGATAAGCCGTTTCTGAGATTAGCGTGAACAAACGCACAGACAAACAGACAAACAGACAAACAGACAAACAGACTAACAGACAAACAGACTAACAGACAAACAGACAAAAATTGTAACAATCATTGTTTTGGGTTCTATTTGCGTTGATAAACGCCCCAATAATTTTTTTTTTCATATATCTTCCATGTACAGACAGCGATCGGTTACATTTTTATTATATGTATAGATATAGATAAAGTAATTTATTTTTACGATTATGTTTTGTTATTGATTTTTGACTTGAGGTTTTTTGATGTTTGTAACTAAATTAATTTGCTATAAAGGCTCCAGTCACTTTGATTAAACAACAAAAACAATCTGATGAATTGTTAGAGAAAATCTATATTAATAAATTTTTAAAAAGAAAAGATTTGTATTTTGTATTTCTGTATGCAACGAATAAACTCAGAAACTACTAGACCGATTTTAAAATTCTTTTACCATTAGAAAGCTTACTGAGTAACATAGGCTATATTTTATCCTCGTACTCCCACAGGAGCAAAAACCACGCGGATGAAACCTCGTGACGTCCGCTAGTTACTCATAAAGTTATTAGCTCTTATGACTTTATGCAGACATTCTAAACATGTCATATTATTTTTTCTTTTTCTACAGCTGGAAGGGATTAATTTCAGCTTGAAACATTCACGCGTTCTTAAGAAAAAGGGTCTTGTCTTGACAGACAGACAAACAGACTGACAACGAAGGGCATCGCTTTTATTTTATGATAAAAGGGCAATAGTAGGTAATAATAATTTGTTTTTAATTTTTGGTTTATTTACGTAAATAATGATATTCTTTGTTGCCGGTGGTAAAATATAAAACAGTTGGATTTATATCGATTTAATATCACAGCACTTTTTCATTTTTTATTAAAAAGTAAATAATACATTGTAAAACTACAAATTCATTTTTACTGGCAAAGTTTGTACGAAGCTTTTATACTTTTGATAGTAGGATTTCGTGTGTGTGTGTGTCTGTGTGTGTCTGTGTCTGTGTCTGTGTCTGTGTCTGTGTCTGTGTCTGTGTCTGTGCGTGCGTGCTTGCGTGCGTGCGTGCGTGCGTGCGTGCGTGCGTGCATGTGTGCGTGCGTGCGTGCGTGCGTGCGTGTGTGTGTGTGTGTTTGTGTGTGTGTGTGTATGTGTGCCATGGGACGCAGCTAGTCCTTAATAAAAAAATACTAACACGATAGTGGAATAGTGGTACTGGATAAAGATAGGTACGTAGTTATTTGATTTGTTAGCCCATTGGATGTGCCAGGTCAATAACATGGCATTGTACTTACCTAAACAGGTAATATATTTCAGTAACGATTTAATTTATAATACATTCACTTAATAATTAGTCGCTATATTATTTGTTCTGTATTCGCTACACGTAAAATTATATATTATGCCTATAAACACTGAATGAAAATATAAATTACATAAATATCCAGGCGCGGGAACGCCTACGAAAACTTTTTGAAGCACATAAAGCTCTTGAAACTTTTGTTGATTGCGTTATATAATGAAATTGAGCTTTGAATTTAATTAAAAAATCAAGCATTCGAATTCTGAATATTAAAAATATTTTTATACTGGTATTTAAAAATTGAATTTGTGGTCTCCGGCCTGTAATATCAAACTAGCACTAACCTGGTAACGGGTCGCAGTGTTACCAGCGTACCTATCATATTTCTACACTACACCACCAATCCACCTGCCAAGTGACATGTGTCAAATTTTCAGTTCAACAATTTGATTTTCGACTGCAACCTATATGAGTGACATTGTTTATCTTAGGTCACTTCCACTTAAGAATAGCATGAGCATCTAAGATGATCATTATTATTCTAATACATAATTGGGTAATCTAAACATTTTTGTACAAATACAATAGTGGGATAAATGTGGGATTCATGTAGAGGCTAGACCCTTAGTTCAAGTCAATATGCAAATAATCTTTTTTCCATTGAGTAAATTTACAAAATCGTGCCTTCGTCGCTTAGATAATGAATATAGATAAACTGGATACGTGAGCAAGTCACTAATTAATCACACCTGGTTCGAGCCGCCCTCAGCCATTTCCTTAATTAAAATACTAGTTGATGTTTGCATAGAACTAATTCGCTAATTTGTTGATGCGACACTAAAAATCATGTACAATTTATTTGGGAACTCGTTATTGCCGGATATTTGATTTTAGTTCTTAATATTAATTGGATTAATATTAATTTAATTGAAGTATATTATTAACTTGTAACTAGTATTTAGTTGTTTTGCGTTGGATCTATTAAAAATATTATAAGTACCTAATATGTTTATCATCTCAAATACTACTGAGGGTAGGATAATATTATGTTAGTAGGTACTCAGTCAAATATATTTTATAAGCTTCTGCCAGTGATTGTTTCAGCATTCTCATTAACAAAATAAAATTAAAATAAACCGATATCCCACAGGTTTAGGTCTGGGGGATCAGACCGGAATAACTCAGATTTATGATAAGTGTTGTTGAAATATCAATACAAGTCGAACTACTTTCTCAAGAGAGCATATTACCAAGATTTTATATATTATCTATACATATAATAAAATTGGAGTGTCTGTTTGTAATATTGAAATAACTGTTTTTTACTACATGTATATGAATATATATACGGTACATACACCAAAATATCATTTTTTACAATTTTTGTCTGTCTGTCTATCTGTCTGTCTGTCTGTTTGTTCCGGCTAATCTCTGAAATAGCTGGACCGATTTTGATGGGACTTTTATTGGCAGGTAGCTGATATAATAAGAAGTAACTTAGGCTACGTTTATTTTAGAAAAATTCTTTTATTTTAGAAAAATAAAGTAATGTTGATCGACTGTTAGGCGGAACGAAGTTCGCCGGGTCAGCTAGTTATATATAATATCATATAGCATTATTGTTCCTAAGGTTTGTAATGAATAAATTAATGTTATCGCGAATCGTAATTAATTATCTTATGATTTTTCACCTTTAGTATTATTATTTCGGTAATACGAGGTAAAAGAGGCTATTATGTAATTTACGTGTTAACATTTTAAATACGAGTATATCAAAAATATTAACTAGCCTAATTACTTGTCACATTGATTAATAGAAAAGGATATTATTATAAATTAACATAATAAAAACACGTTGATATGTATATGAAAACTAATGAGTATAATACCTACTAATTTCGGAATAACTTACCGATCGGTCACCGGGGTGAACCCGGTGCTTTGCTTGGCTGCCGTTAGGTTCTCCACTTTTAACACTTTCACTTAGCAACGGAATTAAAAAAAACTTACACTTTAAACTAACCTAAAGCGTTAATAACTACTACATTATTTACATTTCGATTCACCCGAATATATTCCCGTTGATAATTTAGACCTGAAACAAAAAATAATTTCGTTAAAATTAATACCAACAAACATGCTTGTCACGAGCAAATATAGAATCAATAAAAATACATTTTCAAAGATGCCACATAATAATATATTAACGTTCAATGTCATACGTGGTGTTCTGCGGTTCCTTTTAATCAATGGAAATGCATATTCTGTCTATTTCAATCTTGCTTTACGAAACGTTGAAAGTGATTGAAAGTGATGACTGCGTGAAACAATAGACGAAACCGCGAATTCATATCTACTCCACCGACAATAGCGAATATAAGTCTTACACAGTCGAAACGGTCAACAGATTCGAACAAATAATTCGTACCCTTGCCCTTGAGTGCAAAATGCACGGTTATTATGAACGGAGCTCGGGTATCGAATGCAATCTCCAGTTGCTATTCAACAACCATATTTACACTTTGAATTTATGCGCTTTAAGTCCCAAATCGCTTGCTGGTATACTGTAAACCTGCAGTGGGCCGTCAAGTGGTTATAGCGATGCAATGAGTTAGCTAGACTGTCTGAATGTCAAACCAATGATCGGCAACGTCTGCTGCAGCAGCGCAATAAAAAAATAATTTATTCGAGTCCGAGTAAATAAAATAATAGCACATTCATAAATTTGGACGAGTTGTACTTACAACCTGACTTGTGTTGTAACTGCTTTGTTCCAAATTTGATCACTTGGGAAACAGCCAGAAAAAGAAAAGCGCTGAATTCCAATTCAATTGTTTGTTGCCCAAAAACGATACTGCAATACGGAGAAAAGTTACGAAACAAGGACTCGAATATTTTTTTTTGGAAGATTTGTTGTCTCAGACAAACTAAAAAAAATAAAAAAATGTAGATACTAACATTTAATTAGCGTAACTAATACATGTTTTCAAGTTCGATAATAATGCTAAATAGTTTATTGATCTAATTTACATAGACAATAAAATATCTTTCAATAAAATATTATATCAAGCTGCGAATGCGAATATAAAAACTCGTAAAAACATGTTAATAATACTTGTACGAGAAACTAAGGAAACAATATGCCATCAATCACAAAAAGTGGAAACTTTCATGACATCTCCGAATATGATAAATTGATGTACACCATCTACTGGTAACTTTTATAGAGAAAGACGTTTGTTTATTATTCTATTAGTAAAAATAATTACTAGACATCATATATCACAAAGAGCACAACATTGAGATGTAACATGCGTATCTCGTAATATTTGTTTTGAATAAACTTCTTACCAATAATCGAATTCTTCATTTTAATTACTAAAGAAGCCTGAAAGCTATCATAAAACTCCGTACTGCCTCCTAATCACGCACTGCAATAATATAAAATCATAATCGAAGTTAATTAACAGATATGTCGAAAATAAGTATCGGAATAAATTCGTTAAACAATACTGCACTTGTATGAGCATGTTTCTCAAATCCATATGGAGAGTCATCGAGAGATATGTTGTTGTCGAGAACTTGCTGTTTCTACATGAATGCCCAGTTTGAGCGCGTGCGTCAAATAGTCTGAAGGTCGTCCATTGGGACATGGTTCTAGCGAGGCATTGAACTATGAAATATAACCGGAAGACGGGGGCCGATGACTGATGAACGCTAATATGCAAACAGTAGGGCTGTAAATGTCTGTTACGAATTATTAACGTATTTACGACCGGTAGGAGTCTGAATATTCATGCATTATTTTACCGTAGCAGTCCTTTCCATTTCTTGTCTCTTTCTTCTGATTACTATCATTAAATTTTTTCAATTCAATATCATCAAATATTTTTAATAAATTTCAATGTATGGTACGCTTAATACGTCAGTGGCAATTTTTACTCAATTTCATTACTTTATCGTTAAGTTATATGAACTGTAGTTGCACATAGTAACAAATCAGTAGCAACCCTAGCTATCAGTAATTGTTTGTATCGAAGCTGAAAGGAATTTAAATAAGTAAGTCATAATGTCAACGTTTCACGTAATGTGTATCAAATTTATAATAAAATTCGATACAGTCGACTTCGAGCATTTAAATGTCGACTTAATAGACCTTATTACTACAAATTCATAGCTAAGTGTTCAATAACCAAAACAAAAACATACGACTTTATTATGTTGAACAATTTATGGTCTATAAACACGATTTTGAAATAGCTCAGTGATTTTGCGAGTTAAAGAAACAAAAGTGTTCTTACGTATTTGTGAATCAAATGATAAGGTAGCTCTTATTTCTGAACGAATTTAACAAAAAGGACTACTTAAATTGAATACTTTAGGTGCGTCGATCTACAAAGAGTCTTATATTTTTATTTAGTTTAAACTCGTACACAATGTAGAAATAAATTTCATCTACCTGGAGTATGTTTCGAAGAAATATGTTGAGTGCAATAGTGTAGATGCCGAGAATTTCTGTTAGAAAGTGTTAACAGCGAATACTTCCACATATAAGTACAGAATGTAAATGGACCCCAGTTCTTAGAGCTAGTTGGTAAGAAAATGACATGTGGAAGAACTCTATTGTCTAGGTACAAATTCATGTGTAGACACAAGATTATAAGCGCAAGTCTCTTTGTCGGTAAGCTGGATAATTGGCTGAAAGAACCGGCTTCAATTCACTCAATGATTTGATAGATCGAGTTCCTTGCATTCGAAAACGAGCGTTTATTTATTAAGGTATTTTATCCAAAGACTAGTAAATGTTTTCTAAAATAGTTTTAAAAGTAAGCGTTTTATTTACGTAAAATTTTGTAATATTGTCTGTTACGTTCGATTTCATTAGCAACAACCGTTGTGTCTAGTGTATACATACGCTTGAAACTTGTCTGATTCAACATTAGTAGTACAGGTCATGATGCAGGTTGCGCGGGCGCATGTTGCATTAGGTTAGTGAGGTACATTTTAGGTGCGATCTACAGTCACTGTAGGTAATATAAGTAATTATTTTACAGGACGAATATAAGTCAAATATACAATTATAAAGCAAAATCACGTTTCGGTTGGTGCTTCGCAGCCTCAGTTGACGCAAGCCCACATTGTTTTAAGTATCAATATATCCGAAACGTAACCTTGGCGATAAGTTAGAGGACGTTTTAAACGTTTTTTTTGATACTTTTTGCTTCGGATATATAATGTCTCACAATGGTGCTGAGTTTGAAAGGAATACATTAGCGCAGAGGGGTCGATGGCTCGGGTCGGATCTTCAGCGTGTTTAGGTATAAATTGGATACACGAGGCTACGCGTGATGCTTCAATACTAATGGGGTCTCGAGACAAAACCTTTGCGGCCATGTTTATATCCAAACAGTCGGTAAATTACATTTAGATTCCGGTTCAATGGTTGAATCTAATTTACGAATGGTCGTTGTAATTGTGTGCGAGATTAATGGAAAATTTCTTAGCTCTTGAATCATATAACATTATAGAGGTAATTAGCAATAATTTAACATGATAAGTGAGTTTAATATTTTGTTGACTATATTATACTTATTTATATTAGAATAAAATTATCCTTAATTTCTTCCGCAATAATATTAACATTAGATCAAATGATTCATCAACCATTTATAAAATCTTTACAGTCTAGAATGTCATCAAAACTAATAGCAAACTATAGACCTACTTTCATAATAAACACGAGGCGTAAAATCAAGTTGTTTAAGATGTGTACTTTCGTCTTTGACCTTGGACTTGGCATGTGCTCCACGGATCCAATCAAGACATTCACAAGAGATTGATAGTGACCTCAGCTTTATTAGAAGATATTTGTCACTGTAATTAATCGAGCTTTTTATTAAGAAACCTATGTTTTCGTTGTTGCCAGTGGTGGTAAATCAAGATTAAAGGTCAATGTCTGTTTTATATATTTAGAGTTAAATAATGAACTAATATTTATTATCTATTAATTTGTGGGAGGTGAACTCATTTATCAAGACGATTTCTGAGCATTCTTCGATTTCTTATTTCTTATTTTCTACAATATTTTGATACATCTGCTTACTTTATGAAAAGTGATTATTTAATAGTATTGACTAATACAATTAAATTGTAAGTACTGCACAGTACCTACTGCATAAGATTTAGGCAGGTATTTTCTATTTATAACCATGTATGTATAAAATGTAATATATTTTATAAAATACTTTATACCTTAGATAACTTCTAAAATCCAGCCAGTTTAGACTGTCGCTAAGGAAACAGGTAAACTTATTTATACAGTCCTTGAACCGATTTGTTTTCTTTTCTTTGTAAGTTCAGAGTAATTCTAAAACAATGTTTGATATTAGAAAAATATTATGAAGGCTTCCTTATTAGAAGTTGATTAAAACACCAAGCCTCTTAAATGCCCTTTATGCGTGAATTAAACCCGGGCGGAGATTTCCTGCTAAAGTTTGCTAACGTAAAAATAAGTACCACATCGTTTGATTAAGTTGTATGGATTCTGAGCCATTGTAACACATTGTTTTGTGGTATATTATGTTTAAGTAGATTTTGCTACTAAGGTTTTAAGATAAAAACTGTTTTTTTTTTTCTTAAATAAGTACAGATAATATATCAATCTAAACTGAGGGTCTAGACCCTCAGTTTGCCCACTTTCTAGAAAGTGGCAAAGTTTTTAATTCTATTCATAGAATATATTAAAAAACTAGCTGTTGCCTGCGACTTCGTTCGCGTGAAAATTCAATTGGGTGTGCCTCTATGAGAATATTGCGTGCATCTCTTGCCTTTTCTTCCACTTCCCTGTACCTTGCCTCCTCGCTTTCCCCTCTCTTCCCCCTTCCTTCTCCTTCCTTTTTCTCCTTTCCTCGCCCTTCCTATCGCTTCCTATCCCTTCTCCTCCCTTTTCCATCATTCGAGAACTCCTTACTTTCCTCGTCCCTTCTCCCTCCCTTCCTCTCTCGTCTCCTTCACTTCCTCCTCACTTTTCCCTCATTCACCCTCACTCCGCCTCACTTCTCCCTCACTTCCCTCTCACTTCTCCCTCACTACCCCCTCACTCTCTCCTCACTTCCCTCTCACTTCCCCCTCAGTTGCCCCTCACTTTCTCCTCACTTCCCCCTCACTTTCCCGTCACTTCTCCGTCACTTTCCCCTCACTTCCCCTTACTTTCCTCTCACTTTCTTCTAACATGCCCCTCACTTTTCCCTCACTTCTCCCTGGCTTTACCCTGACTTCCCCCTGACTTCTCCCTGACTTTCCCCTCACTTCGCCCGCATTTTCCCCACACTTTCTCTTCACTTCATACAATCGTTTTCATCCCTTTTCACATACTTAGGAATTAAATTTTATAAAACCCTTTCTTAGTACAACCTCTAGACATTTAGACAAACACACCCTCCAAATTTCAAGTCATTACGACCAGCAGTTTAGGCTGTGCGTTGTCTGTGAGTCAGTCAGTCAGTCACGACAAAATGTTATATAATATGTATGGGTGTATGGATGTATGGATTACACGTATAGCCATCGGGGATCAAAGCATACAGGCTATTAGGAATGCTAACACGTGATAGAGCCACATAAAGCTGACCGTGCGAAAAACAGCTAATACTTAGATCCACACCCACAACTTTTAGTTGTGTCCTGACCTTGGGCTTTATTAATTGTCATCGCGAAACATGGCTCACTGGAAACTGGACTCATTTAAAACTAAACGGAAGATTGTTTAAATTGAGAGGAATCTGAAAAATAAAAACGCTATCTGCTATTCCGTAACCTGTTAAAGTCTCTGTTTCTATCAGGTTTCGTAGTAAATTAACAAATGTTCGACGTGATTCTTTAAACTGGCATAACTTTTTTATTTATGAACCGATTGACATGAAACAAACACTAAATGTTAAGTGAAGCTTACCACAATGTATTAGTGAAAACCATATCTAAATCGGATAAGCCGTTTCTGAGATTAGCGTGAACAAACGCACAGACAAACAGACAAACAGACAAAAATTGTAACAATCATTGTTTTGGGTTCTATTTGCGTTGATAAAGGTCCCAATATTTCTTTTTCTCATATATCTTCCATGTAGACAGCGATCGGTTACATTTTTATTATATGTATAGATGTATGGGATTGATATAAGCTAACGACAATTTTGACGTTAGCTTATGTCAATACCATACAATTTTTAAATTTAGTAAATTAAAGTTTAATTATTTCAAATATTACGAGTTAGTCGCCCTGATTATTGTACAAAAAAATACGTTTCATTACTGTTATTTTGTATTGACTCCCACAGCGTGGGGCTACCAAATTCATGTACCATTAAAATGATTCTTTGTTTGTATGCTACCATACTAAGGTGTACTTGAGTTGTAGCCGTAAGTTACTACACATACTCATCGTAACATTGAACAAAAGTAATAACTTGCTCAGTGAAGGTGCGAATAACGTGTCGGGTAGTCAAGTACCTGTAACTTGAAATGTATATTATTTTATAATTTCTTCCTGAATGTGAATAGTGTTGTTATTGCATTCTTGCATTTGAGAATCTAGGTTGAGTAAAACAGAATAAATTTAACCATTGTGAATCTAATATCGAAGCTAAAGTTTACTTTTCGTCAGTTGTTCTGTTAACAGACCTCAATCGTTTTTTTTTCCTGGGCTTGGTTAAGAAGGTAAACAATTAAACACCCGGTATCTTTAAGTTGCCGATAACTAACAGATTTAATATACAACAAACTGTTACAATATCACAAACCTAGCTAAAGTTTGAGAAACAAAAACCCTAACTTTATTTGGACAATTATATCGAAGTTTCTGTACCGCCTACTGAAGGTCCAAATAGGCTTGGATATATCAATGTGCCTATTAGAAATATGCCGATGTGGATAAAATATGAATTGAAAGATTTATCTGTTGACGTCTTTATAAAAATATAGATTTAAGTTATTTCAACTTATCAAGTTAAAATTTGATGTGCTCCTGTTTTGTTTATTCCTTCATCTAAGCAAGTCAAGTGTTTTATGAGCCCATTATAAGCCATATTATTTAGCGGATCAAGCAGTGACTTACTTAACAGAAATTTAGATTGATTTATAAAAGGCTTTGCAATATGTTGTCCAGATTTTGTATTATTTTTATTGGGTGCTTTACTGGAACATAGGCTATATTCAGCAATAAAACTCATGTGGTTGAGATGATGATATTCCTCAAATTCGAGTAGAAATCATTATCAGGCTCTTTATACTATAGATGGATGCAAATAAGTTTGAAATGTCTTCTGTTATTTATTATTTTACTAGTATTGTCATTTCATTAGGCTTAAAAGGTATAAATAGTCTTTCTTTTAGCTTCTTCTACTGTTCTCTGTTTACTTTGTGCGAGTTATAGTCCCAGTAACATTTAACTCCCAAGTGATTATGTTCAAGGCGAACGCGCCAATAATCGACTTCACAAAATTATCATAAAATTTATTGTCAACCGACCAGAAATATATCTTTATGGTTTGTTGCTAAGGTCAGTTAATTAATAAATTCTTGTTGCGGCCATAATTTTTATTTTAAAGTAATAATGATACTTAATTAATTATTACCTTTAATTAAAACGTCACCGATAAAGGTATTTCATCAAAATTAACATTTAAGATGTCCACATTGCCATTTGCCCTAACAACAAACAGTAACAGCTGCGTCAAATTAATTTCACATATGCTTTAAAAAAATACAACTAATATACTACGATAATTGCGATGTCTCGTAGGTAACTGATATAGGTACATTTAATGGTATATTTGTGGATCATGCAAATATGTGGGAAGACCCTTCACAAAGTGGACCGACGACTTTTTATGTGTAGCGGGCGCTCACTACCGGCCAAGGTGACGAAAATTGTGAAAGGCCTATGTCCTGCAGTAGACGTCTTTTGCCGCAAATATTTTTCTCGGGTAAAACTGAGTTCATGACAATCACAACACATGAAATAGATAATATATAAATAAGACATATTATAATTGTCTGCTACCCTAATTGTAACTTCATACGTTACGAGTAGCTACATTTATGTCTTTATTGAGCTTAACAACATGGCCATTACAACATGTAATAAAACAGCTAACAATAACTATAAGTAGTATTGTTATAAAATATAAATTTAATACTATAATCAGTTATTAATTTCTTAATCCTTTTTGTATATAGCGCCATCTAGCGAAAATAAAGTAAAAAAAAATAAAGCTACGTCGATAAAAAAGCCATTCTAATTACAAAGTTAAATTTTTTTAATATAATACTTTAAAACGTTATATTTTATACATCTATCATAAATTCAAATTATAAAATGTGTGACGAAATTAAACGTTAACTTCAAATCTGTTTACCTTTCTAAAAAATAAACAAACCAAGTACAAATAAATTAGTCTTCATTAATTCATTACGTAAACAAATGTAGATAATCGAATTGAAGTTATATTAAACATGGCGGTTAACAAGTGCATTGTGTTAGGGCTATGAGGCGCTCTCTAAATAGCTTGACTGCACCACAAGCGCAGTTCTGACGTCATCGCCCATGGAGATTTTATTACGAAATAACCAGCCGCTTCATTAAAAAAAGTTGATGGAATTTATTGCGTGTTCCTTTTTATTCAATGCTAATTTAATTTTGGAACGCTGTTGTTTTTATTTTTTATTGAATGAACTCAAAATTGTGTAAGCCTTTTTTGTCCGCCTGCCGAAGTTAAGGAAGGCAAATAGAAATTTCGAAAGCAGTTTAGAAATTTTAATTTCACATGATCGATATTTTATATTTTAGTACGCTTTCGTACTAAAATATCGATCATTTACCTAAAAATATTAATTAAATTAAACGTAAATTTAAATAACGACGATTTGACGAAATGGGACTCCTTACTTGGACTGTGGCGGGCTATAGTTACGCTTTCAGTCATCAACATAAAGAGCAAGACTGAATCAATAGAAGCTTGCCTAAAGATATTGTTGTTTTCTTTCAAAGTAACGAAAGAGACAGTACGACAATGATTTTGTTCAACAAGATCCCGACCCTGGTCAAGGTTGAGTAAATGCAAAACAAAAGCTTATCTAACTCGCGGCATATAAAGATAATAAAAACTTGTTAAATATATTTTTTGCTTCAACCAAAGGCCTTTACTTAATAGTAATATTAATTCTTTGTTTCGGGAACGCGGCAAGTGTTATGGGCACCTTTGCACCGGGAGCGGCCAGGGGCGGGTTATTTGAATAAAATTAGTTTTTATTATTTTGATGTAATTAATCTTATATGAAATACTAATAAATATATTTTAAAATTCTTCGTTTAATAATAATAAATGTTATTTTAACTTCCAATTATTATCTCAATACCCTCCGACAAAAACTACTTTCACGATCTCAAATAGATTCGTACAAGACTAGTTCCTTTCATCGCCGTAACTAGATCGCAATCTTTTCAAGAAAGCGATTCAGTAGCCAGTAAATACTCTTAATATCGGTAGCAATTTGTGGTTCATTTCACACAGAACCGGTTAGCGAGAAATGAGAAGAAAATCCTCAAGTGTAAGTACGTTACGGAAATAAAAGAGTGTGGCGTCATTGGCAAAATACAATTGGTGCATTGGTCGTGAACTTGGCCCATATTCTCACGACTCCGAAGGGCAGGACACAAAAGAGTGTTATGCAAAAACGACATAGTAAGTATTATTACCGTACAAAAGCTTGATCGTATGCACTGAACGAATGTGTTCGTTTTTTATTGTGAGTAGTATGGAGGGGCCGGGCGATTGAACGGAGAAAGTGGAATGCAATGACTTCATTGTTTATTCGTGGTCTTAGTTTTGATCCTGTTTGGTGTTGTCCCACCGGTTATATTTTATTTCAACTACGAAATACTAGTGCTATTGTACTATGAATATTTTTACCATTAACTGTATCGTCCTTTTAACTAGCTGCAAAACGAGGTGAGGCAGCGAGTTTGCACGAATCAGTAAATTGTAGTACGACTGACTAAAGCTCTTCAAAACAGGTTTTTGCTTAACTATTTTGTAGACCAATTTAATAACGAACTGTATTTAAGTGTATCTACATGTAGGTATTATAATTGTATTCATCTAGCATTTTGTGAATTTCGTATTCTATTCGTCTCTAATATGATTATGATAAAATAAATTCTATGTGAACTCGTTGAAACTGCCGATACATTTTCAGAGAGGTTACTATAGGTACTTAGCCTAAAGACGATCACTGTAAAACAAAGTAAGCCATAGTGAGAAATTTGTCATAGTCAGCAAAAAGATTAGCCAATACGCAGTTAAAGCTGCTGCTTGTTGTATGTAATACTCGCGAAAAGAGATAGTTATATGTTTCTATATTCTAGACTACATACTACACGGCCTAGTTTATACAGGATGATGACATTATATAAAAATCTTATTTATACTCGTAATTACTTAAATAGAATCCAATAAGAACTTCCTCATTACGAGTAATTAAAAACGAACTTTATATATTTATATTAAGTAATTGGGGCTTTACATAACTGGCTTAATAACGCCGAACAACAATAATTTTCTTCTAGTGGATGTTGAATACCAAGTAAATAAGTAATGTGCATACGTTAAATGCCAAGTAATTAAGTAAGGAATAAGTAACTTAATGATCATAATGAATTAAACATTAAGGGAACTGAAATATTGTGTCGCTTATGTAGTACTCAGATAATCTATGGTCTCGTTATATTCCCACTGCAGGGTGAGGGTCTCTGCTTACACTAAGAAGGCATGAGAATTGATCACCACGCCTGCTCATGTAAAATTTTAAATTGAATTTGTATTTTTATTATAAGCCCTTAAAATTCCCTCAGTGTTTTTTTATCGTTATTCAGTAAAGTTTGATAACTACGAAAGAAAACATGACTTTGAAAAAGTAATTTTGGTAGGTTAGGTTAGCTACTTGCCAATGTTTTTCATTTTGAACTTCCAATTTTGATATTCTTCTAGTTTTATTAATTCTTTATTTTTATTTTCTTTTACTTCTAGTTTTAGTGTTATTTTTTTTTGTAACATTTTAAGTGTGCCCTTTTTGTGTACCACATAAAACTATTTTCTTTTATTTCTTTTCTTTTTTCCTTACTAATTTTAGACATTAATGAAATTGACAATGAAATTATGGAAACCCTATTCTACTCGCTTTAATTTTCTCACAAGATAACCTTTGTATGCGTTCAACGTTCAGTACTTTCTTTGTTAAGCATGTCTATAAATACACGTGCCTCCTTTTCTACAAACCGGCCTCTACAGAAATCACCGATTGTACGTAAAAGAGACTAAAGCTTTGTAACTCTACCATTAACTTAACATGCGTTTATCTCGCAGATGACGCCATAAAACATTTTATATGAAAAGTGAACAGCGCTCTTGGTGTTTACTTTGAGAACTAAATTTTCTTATGCACTGTCAACACGGCCACTGTTGAGAGACACGTTAGATCTTCATGGAGTCGAAAATTTAATACATCGTCTCAATTTATGTTATTATAATCCCTGCGTTAGTCTGGATCTAGACGGTCAAAGATTATGCACATCCTGTCCCAGCTTAATGCATCTTATAGTAGTAGCGACTGCAGAACTTAGAACGTTTTCGAATGAAAAAGATTCTTACTTTTTCTACAAATTAATTTTTAATAACATGAGCTGTAACCATTATTACAAAAATGTTTCATGACTAAAAATGTAAAAAGAGGCTCAAATTGTTTTGTCACGGAAAATGCACATAAGTAGGTATAAGGTCGAAAGTAGTCGAAACGATACCTTGTTTCATACAGACACTACTGTGAGAAATTCTTTTGACAGATTTTAATAAACCTGCAGTCTCTGTGAGTTATTTAAAAAATCATTACACTTAGCCTCTATGCAGCAAACACCGCGCATGTAAACAGTCAGTTATTTATCAAGTTTTCGTAACACGCAAATTAATATTGAACTATCTACTTGCGACACATTTTAGTATCGCACTTTGCATTAGCTGCATACAGGTCTTTAACTGCAATCATATGCTGCAAACCCTGTTTCTAAAGAACATTTGGCTCAATGTAAACATTTCACCAGTCAACATGCGCAGTTACACCAACATCTAAAGATATGCATGTATGTTACAGAAACGGTGCTGTAAAAATCTCAGTTTATTTTAAACATTGTCCTCATTCCTGAGCGCGCTGCCCAGTGAAAGTAACCACTCACATGCGCTCACACTACCTAGATAATACTTTCCAGATACCCTGATTCAAGCTGCACACATAAACAAGCCCTGGCTTACAATAACACCACTCAGATCAGAGCTGAACACTCACCGTTGGATTGCGCCGCGACGCCAGCCCACTTTACAGCACCATCAGGAAATTAATGTTTATAATGTATTAATAAACAATAACAGCGAACCGGCGGCGAGGGTTCGCCTGTTATTGACGTAATCGTGGAGTGGTTTTAGGTTAAGTTTTCGTGAACGCTCGCGGCGCTCGAGCGAACTGTGACGTATACCGACGCGTCACTGTACTCAATATCAAACCCACATTTGAATAATTTTGGAGGGATTGTGATTGTGTTGAGGAAAAAGAAGTTTTTTTAGATTAGGTAAATGCAGTATTGTCGCGGGGCACGGAGCGTGCGCACTCGAGTCCGCGCCGGTACTGGCGGCTACCGATAGGCGGCGCTGCGCTGCGCCGTATTGATAAAAGCGCAAAGGGCGCACGGCCTGGGATAGGATTCGTGCGAGGATGCGATCGCGGTTCGCGGCCAGCGACACCGTGACGCTTTCAGCACCAAAACCTTGAACTCGCTACACCGATTATGAGATAATATGAGATTAGATAAAATGTTGCGGTAACAAGAGGTCGACTATCCGCCATGACTTCGCTACGTCAATGTTTACATTAACGTCCGTTTACGTCTGGCTATTCATATCGAATGTAACGCGTTTGTACAATCGCACACCGCCGCAACACTGTATGGACGATGGAGATTAATGAACTTGGCATTTGTATATTATTGGCTATTCACAGAGCACAAAACGAATCACAAAACAGCAATGTTTCATCCAGCCAGTGACCGTTCTGTCACGATGCAGCGATGCTCTTGCTATTTCGTATTGTGTTTTATTTGGTGTGCAGTTTTCCATTTATATATGAAACTTGTTATTTTTTGTTTTTGTTTAATTGGCTTGTTTAGATTCTGAGACGAGAATAACTTAACGTTTGAATATTCATACGCATAGGTACAATATAATCTTTCACGAAAAACGTGACACGAATTCATTATGAAAAACATCCTTAGAAAATTTTGTTTAATTTTTAATCTCTGTTAGCTAATTTATTAGATAAGTAATTTGCCTTTTATAAGGTTTAACTGGGAAATATTATTTGTGTCTAATGTTAATACTATTTTTTTAATTATTTACGATATAAATAAAATAATGACAAAATAAATCGTGAAATTTAGTAGAAATTAATACTTTGTGTTCCTGAAAAAAAAAACGCTAACGTTATTTTACTGCAAGTGATAAACAATAAACATAATTAAAATAAAGCTATAATTTAAAAACCTAATTTTATCGTTCTCAATGGTTTGACTTATAAAAATCATGACCTTTGTAGCATAGAATATTTATTAAATTATATTCTTCTTATAAAATAAATAAAGAGAAGTCTAAAAGAGCTTTGAGTGACTATGAGCCTGTTTGTAATTCTAAACTTACTTTTATTAAATAAGAGTTCATAATATGACAAATGTTTTATCGATTTTCGTGCCCAATAAAAGGATTCTTTTGACAGCACTGTCTAAATAGACGTTATACTTATTTATTAATTTTAAAATAAATTTATTTATGACTCTATAAAGGCTGCTTTGACACTACTCAAATTGAAGAAGGGTGGGAGAACTTTATCTCCTGCGGCGTGGATTCACTCTCGTCTTTGGTTAATGCTCTGCTCTCGTCACCAGTAGCGTGATGTTACATAGCCTATTACCTTCCTCAAGAACTGAGTTATCCTACGCAAAAATAATTATTTCAACCCGATTGGTAATTCAAACAAACTATTCCGCTTTATATAATAGTATAGATTATATTTACTTTGCCTTTACTTTGGTTTAATACACAAGTACAATCAACACACTGTTTTCTGACATGTAATTAAATTAATAATTGTACTTTCAAAATGTATCTTTGACATTATTGACATACAGTGATAAAATGATAAAATGTATTGGATTGACATAAGCTAACGACAGCGCTTATGTCAATCTCGTACATTTTTGTATCTATTCTATGAATAGAATAGAAATCTTTGACACTTGTCTAGGGCCTCTGGGCACTAGCAAGCGTGCGAATGGGCTCGTAGCCGTGGCGATCAATGCTCATGCCTTATCTACTCGTATATAGAAGAGGTATTTTCCTTGTAGTGAGACGGTATCATGATGGTATTATCATAATTATACTACAATAGCGTAGTAACCAATTGATGAGGGCAGCACAAAACAGAGAGAGAGAGAAGGAAGACAAAAATAAACATACCAAATATAGAATAATAGTCAAATTACCATACTAGATGAAACTAAATTATAGAAAGCCTCTCTTTTCTTTTTTTTAAATCTTGGTAATTAAAATAATTGATTGATTTGTAATAATTACTTTGTATGGTTCGTTGGTATGCGTTGATGTGTTAAAATTGTAACTTATACAAAAAACTGTAATTATCTGGCGATTGAAAAGAGTGGCGTGAGACCTCGTCAGCGAACTGGCCGTAGGTTAATTAGCTGACTTCATGCAATTTTGACTTTTCATAAGCATCATACTTTATGATTAAAATGAAATAAATGCTTTGAGTTTTTTAAGTTTGAGTTTAACTAAATATGACTTGGTACTAATATAGCTTCAAGAAATCTGAACGTACCTCATCACAGCTATAAATGCGGCTCTTCCGGATCTTATGTGTTACAGCGACATTTGGCTTGCATAGTAGTGTTTGCACGTCATGCACTTTAAGCAGAAATAGAATCAGAATATAATGAAAATGTCTGTGATATAAGTACTAAGGGATTGTCCATATCTATTATAGAATGATTTGTATAAATAGATATAATAATAATAAGTGGCATCGGCTAATAATTGTGTGAGAAATTAGGTTCAATTTTTGTCTATCTGTTTTCCTTCTGCTACCTAACTTTTTTATACCCGTGTATAAAAAACTAAACAGCGCCTATAGTATGTACTCTGAGAACTATTTTGTCATAAAAATTTAACTTTGTCTCATCGTTGACATACACTGTCACTGTAGACATAGTAGTGCTATAATTTTATGGTAAAAGATACACACGCACAATCGGTTTAAAAAACTTTAATTCCATTCAGACAATTTGTCACTTACATGAAAATGACAAAAATATATTAGAAAACAGTAACCCAGTGCGAGTAATAGTAAAAACAGTTAACACATTAGTGTAGCATAAAAGAATAGGTACCTTAGTAGTAGCACTCTAAATCTGACTGATTTGTACGCACCCCTAGACATGTCATAGTGGCCAGGCTATAGATAGAAAGTGTGAGTGTATGGCTAACGACTAGATCACTTATCGCATATCGTCGGTGACTTGTCATGGACATTTGCATTGGCTGCCCGACCCGCTACCAATGTATTTGAAGATCAATATATTAGTGTTATACCAGCATAAATGAATAGAGACTTAGTATTAATATGTAGATGGATATTGGATTTGTGTAGTTTAAAATATGTTTTGATAAACTTCGTGGCGCCAATAATCCTAAATTCAGTGTTCTACCATGATGAGTAAATATAGACACAGTAAAACTGCAAAATGGGTCTACTTATAATTCTAATTAAAAGTACAATGAATAATAGTAAAATACATCCTTAAATAAACTGCTCCCCTCGTATTAACTCTGGCAACTAAACTTTCTCATGACAAAATACTGCTTGTTAACACGTATAAAATCGCAGTTGCTTAGAACTTAAAGTCATTGATAATACAGCTGGTTTGACCCAATACGTGTATTTCAAAATGCATAATACATTTTATTAGAATTTTAGAACATGCACCGATGCAAGTGAAATTTCTACCTACGTCTATAATTGTTATAATTTATAAATAAAAACTAAGTATAAAAATACTTATAAAATCTTAATGATCGAGTGCAGTATATGTTTGTATAAATAAATAGCTATATTAGTCAGTCAGTGTTGTTTAATGTCTCTGCCGCAAGAATGCCTGCTTATGAATAAGGAAGCCCATCTTTACAAAAATGTACTCACCTTGTTATAAAGTCTAAAGATTTATAATTCACTCATGATGACGTTACTTTAAGATCAATAAGAATTAATTACTATAGTAATGTATGACCATTAAAACATACAAGATCTTAAATCAACTGCAGTACTTAAAGCTTAAAAACATTGCAGAATTCTTGTAAATAAAGAAACGCATCTATAAGACTGATAGTGAAAACCATTACCATTTATTACCTACACATGTGGAACTCTTGTATATTCCACGATACATATCTAGGAGGCGGCGTGTTGTAAAAGTTGGTACCAGCCAGACGCGCCGACCTTGAGATGTTGCACTTCTA
Source organism: Parascotia fuliginaria (assembly GCA_963082885.1). Lineage (NCBI taxonomy): Eukaryota > Metazoa > Arthropoda > Insecta > Lepidoptera > Erebidae > Parascotia > Parascotia fuliginaria. The sequence continues at coordinate 7,104,760 of OY720174.1, read as the reverse complement.
TACTCCCCTCCCTACTCCCCCTCCTCCCTTTTACTACCCATCTCCCCTTCCTCCGCCGTCCCCCCTTTACCCGCTCGCAGCGCTATCCTAGGACTTACATGCCCCAACTTACGCTTTTTAACTCGGTATGTTTACTACTAGATAATGAACGTCCAGTATGTTACTAGTTACTTGCCCTATAGAATTAAAGCTGCCGTTTATTTTATTCAACGGATTAACTTGCGTTTTCAATTTTATAGATACGAAAGTAATAATGATAAATTATAATATCAAAATAGCTCTGGATAACAATGTAGTAGATGGCTCGAAGAATAATTATAATAATAATAATAATAATAATAATAATATTCTACCACATTCACACAACGTCATCTAGCCCCAAATTAAGCAATTATATTTGCTTGTGTTATGGGTACTAAACTAATTAATTGTCAGGTATCATATGAACTAACTAAATATCGCAAAATACCACTTTATAAAATGTAATAAACAACCTTTTTGTATTGGTGAGTTATTATTATACTTTTCTTTTCTATATGATGATGAGTTGATGACAAATAAAAAAAAATGTAAAAATGTTTAAAATCAAGCTAAGAACATAGAATTGTGAAATTTTAGACATGTATTAGATATCAAGTATATCACGAAATCACGATTAATATCATTTGTCACACTAACAAAGTAGCGGACACACTGCTAGTTATCTACCTACTTAAAATCTTTATTTGCTATTTTATTTTACAGACTCGAATAAAATAAATGGCTCTTCTAATACAAGTATTTATTTTATTATTTTATTTATTTATTTTTATTAAATCATTCGAGCCCAACGGTGATTTAACAAGATTAGGTATTAAGTGGACACTCGGCGGTGTTGCAGTTGCCTACGCAAATTTATCAATTTGACGAGGGTTACACCCGAATTTAGGATACCAGACCCATCAGGACGCCCAAAACATAATCATTTTAGAAACATTAGCAGCTCATGATTAATTATTATGAAGGCTTGTTCAGATCAACACCATACTATCCCAGACTAATTACAAAAGATTTTTTTAAATTTGTTCTTGTTGTGATGGTACTATTATGTACGGAGATAAGGACTAGCACAGAGGTCTCAGATTCGATCCCCGGTTTGGATAAAGTAATATTGGCTTTTCTAATATTTAATTTTTAGAACTGACCCAAAATCTACAATAGCAAAAAGCTCGACCGCCGACGCATAGGTCCACGCTGGCACCACTAATGAAAAACGATATCATGTTATGTGTTTAGATAAAAAATATTTTATATTAAAGTTTACAACGAGATAAGTAGGTATTATCAATCAGGAGTAATAACATTGGCTATAATTTACGGCTAAAAAAGTGTCAGATTTTAAGTTAATGCGGATGTTGTATACTAGCAACAGCTGTATCGGAACAAATAGCAGTGCTAACTAACGATGCTATCGCTATCGGCAAACATAGGCAAACATAACCAGAATTACCTTTTGCCTTAAAGCACGACACCACTAATTACCAGGTATTAGGAAAGAACGAATCTAGATTTAAACGAATAGTAATTTATTATCAGTAGTTTCTTTTCATTTTTGAGGAAATAATAGATGGAAATGCTTTAGATAAAGTGGTTAATAAGGTTTTACCAAAGTCATATGGACTCAAGGATATATTGAACATTAATAACATAAAAACAAAACATCGTGATGAAACCTGCAATATAACAAATACAGCACATAATGAAGAAACCACATGACGACTAATAGAAGCGTAGGTAAGAAATTAAAAACGCAAAATTTCACGGTTTTGGCAATTTAATTATATATTCGAAAATATGAATGTTAACTATATTCATTATCTAAAACATTATATCACGGCACCAGGCTGCTATAATAATATTTTAAAACCAAGTATTCAAAACAAGGCCTATACAGGCCGATGGAATGCCAAGCAATTTGTCAGTCTGGCGGTTAGGTCGACGAATAGTCTGCTCGATACTTTAGGCGTAATTTTCCCCTTTTTGTTTTATTTTTAGCCACAGTTTATGGACGTGAAACCTTAGTTTAAAAGATTTAAATACTATTATCATGACACGTCGTAAACTTTGTATGAAGCAAACATTCAAATTTAGTATTGGGTTCTTTTTTACATTAAGCGTTAGATTTGTCGTTTTATACTAATCTGCGTTAAAGTAAAATAAGAATGCTGTTAGTGAAAGTGTGTGCATGTGTTAAGAGTTTAATAAATTTTAACTAGATATGCTAAGTTTTGATTAACAATTCTGTTTATGAAATAATTATTAATTTATACTGTGTAGACAAACTAACACAGCCTGGCTGCTCTTCTATTTGTTAACTAAGCTATAGATCTTTTTGCTACTGTTTTAGCTCTCACAGTTTAGATTTGAGAATAACTTTCAGTCTGTAAGATTTAATCACCTCAACGTCAACTTTTTTATTGTTTGTAATACATCAAAAGTGTAATAATAAATACCATATTTGCAAACTAACAGATTAATAGAATTGAAATGTCTGAAATTTAAAATATCGTCTAAAACAATAAACGCCCTATTAGAAGGTATAAAATGAATAATAGTGGATTGTAGTATCACGAAATTGCTAAGAATATTTCATTCAAATGAGCACAAGTTATTTGACATTAAAGCAATATTTAAAGGCGTGGAAATCCATTTGAAACAATATTTATTAGCTACACTGTGTCTAAGAAAGATGGAGACAATTTACCGCAAACCATTTTGTGAATACCGACAAATATTACATGAGCTGTTTCATTCCTGCAGTTTAAATAAAAACAGAATAAAATGTTAAAGATGTTTCAGCAGTGAAGGGTCTACGTATGCTGGTAGTTTTAGGTAAACAGGAATATGCATTGGGTACATCGTTGCTAATGGTCGTTGATTGATATTTATGAGTTTGGATACGTAGGTGTGTATCGTATGGCACGATGGTTTCATGCTTCAATGAAAAATTTAAATAAATATTTTTAATAATATAATAAATAATTTCAACTAACCTGATTCCTTTCTTAAATACTGGACCCTATTCCAAGTCTTTTGTTTATTTTTCTTTCTTACAGTCCAAATAAAATGATTATATGAAATCTAGAAGGTGCGAAACGTTTAATCGTTACTCTGTCACAACTGCTTTTTTAGTACACCTAGCGTCTTCTAAGGTTTTAAATATAATTTACAAATCCATATCGCTTATTATATTGATCCTAACTCTACACCTCTGTTAACTGTTTGCGAGGCTTTTTTTATAGTAAATTGGCACCATTTACTTCTAAAAAACGTTTACACTACCCGCTCCAGCTAACTTCAGAAAGATTAAGTTAAAATGCGCTAGATATAGGAAAAACTAATGGTTTTGAGACTTGAATTAAGAGGTTGGTGATGATGATGATTAAAACATTAAATATACATAATAATAAATGCTAACCTACTTTTCTAATCATATAGTACTATGATATCGTCTGTGTATCAATCTAACTAAACTCTAAACTCTTCTTTTCATTTATTAACCCGCTTACGATAGATATAACCTGATACTCGTAAGTCGTAACGTCCAAATTAATCACTTGACATGCCACAATGATCTGAAATCAGATGTTTAAACAATGGAATAGATATATATATATAATATTCTGTAAAAAAAATTCTTTGTCGTGATTATTTTGATTTTTGTGTCTTACTTTGATATTTATTTTCCTTCTTTATGCTATATAGCAGACATGAATAACCGTTTGACAGTCAGGGTCTACATATCAGATGGTCGTGTCGTGAGGTCATGAGCTACTAAGCTAGAACCATTTATACGTCCAGAAATTTAAAAACGATTCAGAGAGATAGGTAACTAATAATTAATTTATGGTCATGTTATTCACGTTCAATAATCATAATTAATACAAGAGGTACAAATAAATAATTTTACCAATATGTATTAATAACATCTCAATCAGACTTAATCATTAATAATAACCCAGACGAGAAAATAAAAAGATATGGTTTTATGATCTTACCTTGGTCATAATAACCAAATTATTAAGATAATCTTTAAGATTTGTTACTTTTTCACCAATCCGCATTACGCAAACGTGGCGATTAATGTTCATACCGTCTCTATAATGAGAAGAGACCTTCCCTGCAGTGGGATAATAGCGGGTTGGTATTATGATGATACCCTCCGTCAGTATACGAATGTGAAATACACACTTATTTCAGCTTGTCACATATCGCCCCTGTGGCCTAATGGATAAGGCATCGGCCTCCTAAGCCGGGGATTGTGGGTTCGAGTCCCACCAGGGGTACACATCATTCTTTTTGGCCATCTAATATTTGATTTGGTATTTAAAAATGTTTTGCTATTATATTTACGCATTTTTAATGGCGATATTAAAAATTATTTTAATTATCATTGTCAATAAATCGGCTTGTTCATAATAATGCGTAAATTTCTTTCTAACTAGAATTGTCGTTCCATTGCTCGTTCCTTTCGAACGATTACTATTGTACCCACTACATACTATAAAATTGTGTTTCTCATTGTAAGTGAATTGTATTCTGTTTTGAGAAATAAACGTCTTAAGCCGTGAATTCAAAAATAAAAAAAATAAATGCTAATGCTCGAATACAAATAAATTCGAGTTATTCCGGTCTAATCCCCCAGATCTGATCCCCTGGGGATCGGTTTATTTTAATTTTATTTTCTATTCCGTTATTTTAAATGACTTCCATGGCTCCTACTATCTTTCTTTCTCTATAATATGTTAAGGGTCAGAAAACAATGACCCACTCAGATGAATATTTCTGAATTTAGTGATGAATCTTAATAATTTCGAAAATAGTGAATACATTTTAAATTAAAAACATTAAACTTAACTACATAAGGGCAGTCAAAATATTACATCTAATATATCGATAATTATAAATAAATTCCAAGTAAAATTTACACTCTAATACATGTATATTACTCATTGTATGCTTTGTTGTAAGAATTTCTATATTTGGTTACAGGAACATTCGACAAAAGGTTATTTTTATCGCGTATAATCCCTGAATCAGCCTTTTTGGAGTTTTCGCCTTGTAGATGGAAATTTTATGGTATGGGTGTATAACAGATAAGTAAGTAGATATAGCGCTTTGCTTAGGTACTATTAGTGTGCTAAATGTATGTTTTGTACTTTTTCTTTTGTTCTAGTTTTGTCTGTGAAAATATATTTAGGAGTAGCTGTTGCCCGTAGCTCACGCGTAAATGTCGGTTATCGAATTTTTAATACAAACTTTCATCCCCTATTTCAACCTCTTCAAGCCATTTTTTCGCAATTAAAGATAGCCTACGTTGTTCCTCAAGGTCTATTCTATCTATCTCTCTATATCAAATTTCATCAAAATCGGTTTAATGGTTTAGTCGTGAAAGCCTAACAGACAGAAAAACAGACTTTACTTTCGCATTTATAATATTAATACGGATTTGAATAACAAATGTATCCAAATTACCTATAAAATTTGGACGCATTCGTCAGTCTAATCTAGGTCGTTGAAGAGGTTCCTAAAGCTAGGCGATTAGGTTTAGTATTTTCAAATCAACATTTTGATAAGTTAATTATATTAGTGCAAACAAGCATAGATGTTTGCCGAAACGTACGGAGATGTATATTTATTGTAAAAATAATGCCTAATAAGCACAAACCAGACGTTGCCGACCGAGGGATAGAAATGAATGAGCGAAGAAGAAAAAATAATAAGAAAATAAATTAAACTTTGATAGCAGAATTTAAATTCAACACGGCCAATGATAGAGTCATGTACAAAACTGACAAGAAACTTAGCGTAAAAGAGAAAAGGAACGCTGTCAAATTATCACACGAGAGCGTCTCTCTTTCTTCATATGTAGTACATTACACCTTTTAACATTCTAAAGGACTCAGGCTTCTTTTTAGTTGAAAATAAATCCAAGTTACTTATATTTTTTTAACCAAAATTCTCTCTCATCATTTTGATAAAATGAAAACGTAATACGTAGGTGTAATCTTCGTGAAGGTAGATTATAAAGCTGATCTTTGCTGAAAAGCCTTGTTTAGTGTTATTGTGGATTAATGTAAAAGTAACTCTTAAGTATTTACTGTGAAGCCTGTCTATTCTGTGAAGTTGTTTTTTATGTATGACATGGCCTGTACTGAAGAACTTATTTATTTGTAATCTCCATGTGATTACTTACATAAAGTAGTAAAAAACACAGTATCCGACAAGAATCTGGTGGCATTATGTAATAACCTGTAGTCACAGATCATCTCTTTATAAAGTCTACAACGTATCATTTTTGCGAGTTACCTAAGTAAATTAACTCACTAAAAGTGATAAGTAGTAATTTAGTTTTATATTCGGCAAATTAGCAGTGTCGTGAATATTGGAGCCTCGCCTATATATAAATTAAATATGGTGTTTTTTTATATATATATATATTAGCCTACCAAAGTGACTCCACCCCACCAGTAAGCAGTCAGTGGAATCCAGAAGTGGTGGCCACCATACTAAAAGCTATCGTCTTAAACTGCTGGTATGGTGGCCTCCACTATGGCGGCTAGGAATGGGGTTAGAGGAAGGGAATGAGGGAGGTGAGGAAAGAGAAAAGGGGGTAATTTGGGCCTCCGGCACTCTCACTCACCGAACGAAACGCAGTAGTAAGGATACTACTACCCTTAAGTCGATCTTCTATGAGAGGGTAGTACTTCCCCGAACGATCCGGCCCATTCATGCTGAAACCAGCGTGGATCTACTACCGTCAACAAGCCTAAAGAACAGAAGTATTCCTAAAGAAGTCAAGTGGAGTGGTGGATAGCACTGTCAATCAATTCATAAAAACATTCTCTACTGTCGAAGAACATTAAATGACCCAAGTTCTGTCTGACTCTGTGTGATTGGGATAAAATTCCATGAAAAACCTTACAAAACGGTACGTAATTTGATTTCTTTACCTATATAATTTTTCTGCAATTAGTTCTGGGAAACTATTACATATCGTACTTATCGTTTGAAAATACACGTGTAAATAACATGGGAAATCCCTAGAGTCATCGTCTTGATCCCAAGTCATGAAATATACGTAAACAAGGTTTCAATATCATGATTTCACCGTGCTTTGAATGTTATAATGTATATCAAGATGAAAGTTATCTCCAGAAGGATCTTTATTCTTTTACGTAGACATACCTGCTATAAAGATGGTACAAACATATTACCATTTACATATAAAAGACTCGACATTTGCGATAAAAAGGCGGAGTGATACACTACTAAGTATGTCATATAAGAAAAAAAAACGATCCAATTTAGGTCTCTCCAAATATCACTATGTTTTCGTACTGTCTCGTCTTGCTCTCTTATATAAAAACATAAGAAGTAATAAACAATGATACAAGATCTTGACAATATAGTGCATGATACATCCAGCGAATTTGCTCCTTACTAGTGTACCTACAGCGCGAACGCAACACTATCCCACACTAGTAGGTACCTAACTTTAATAGAAAATGCAGTCACCCACTAATTACACTAGGCCAGACCATTACACTGTAATTAATATCTACGTATCTCTTACATATTACATATTACATATGAACACGTGACATAGATTGGCGAAGTTCATAATTTTTTTTTATTAAACTTTATGCACATAGGTACAGAGGCGGACTTAATGCTATAAGCATTCTCTACCAGTCAACCTTAGGTGATGCAGAGATAAACAAAGTAGGTGCAGTTATTGAAAAAGAATGATACAAATCTAAAATTGTTATGATCTAAATTAAAAGTAAGTATAAAAATAAAGTTTAAAGTTTAACCATATAGAAAATAAACAGTGAATATTATAATACAAATAAGTATAAATAAATAAATATATATATAAATACATACATACATAAATACATACATACATAAATACATAAATACACTATAAATATGATGAGTAAAGAGACATGAACGTGATAACTCCAACAATTTCTCAAAGAGGAGAGCACGAACTTTCAGCTTAAAACGAAAACGATTAGTAGCCATCCTGACCTCAACAGGAAGGTCGTTCCAAAGACGCACTGCCTGGATAATAAAGGAAGAGTCGACAAATCCAGATTTATGAGAATGACATGCAAGGAGAAGGTTATTGGAAGAGCGTAAGTTCCTGTCATGAGTGGAGCACAAGAATTGAAAGTAAGGAGTTAAGTATGAAGGAGCTGAGGGTGAGTTGAGAATGGAATAGAGAGTGGTGAGAGCACGCATGCTACGGCGTTGACGAATTGGTAACCATTTTAATTCAGAACGATAAGTAGACACGTGATCATACTTGCGAAGGTTAATAATGATAAATGATAAAATTTATCTACCTACCACCTTCCCGCAGTGCAATTTCACCCGCATTAAGTTACACCTTTGGTTACTGCTTAGCTCCCGTGGTTTATAGCGTGATGTTACATAACCTATAACCTTTCTTAAGAACTGGGCTATTAAATAACAACAAGGAAACAGCTCCTTGCAAAAAATTTGGCAGAATCATCACAATAGCTTAGTATTTATTTATGTATGTATATATTGATAGATATTTATTTGTTGTTAGGGTTATGTATTTATATACTTTCTTTATATATTATGTATATCTTATACTTATATGTATCAAGTATTAATATTTTCAGTTTGATTGCTACTTCAAATGCACCTACTTTGTTTTATCTCTGCATCACCCTGTGAGGTTGACTGGTAGAGAATGCCTTTGGCATTAAGTCCGCCTATATACTCTGTATATGAAGTAATAAATAAATAAATAAAAAAATAAATGCAAAAATAATTATTTAAATCTGACTAATAATTCTAGAGGTTAGAGCGTTCAAACAAACAAACGAAGAAACTCTTCTGCTTTTCATTCATTCTCAACTACCTGCGAATGTATTATCAAAGATTACAACATACATTTATGAAGTGAAAGTAGGATATAATATATAAGACTGAAGTAAGTTCACATCTAAATTTAGAACTAGGACGTGGACGTTATCAGTCAAGCTTAAGCGCTTACACTGTAATCATGAATCTTCAGCGTAATGAAAATTGATTCTATTTTGCTTACCTAAGTATTTTCACAGAGTTTCTAGTTATTCAAGTGCGTTATTTTTTGTCCCAACATTTTGTAGAACAAACACACATTGTCGTACCAGAGTGCCTCAAGGTACCATCGTATTATTTTATTCAAAAAATATTAATTGTGTTAGAACACAATTTGTTGAATCACTCTCTCTGATAGTTAGCAGCTATTGGGATCCAGGAGTAGGGAATACCATGCCAATAATAATTACAAGATCAAAATAGGAAAGCAGAAAGCAGTGGTAGATTGCCAGGTTTTATTCGCAGCAATAAAACTCTTAAACAATCATGCAAAATCCTTTTTTAAATTTTCCAGAAAGCCACTGAAGTATTTTAAAACACATTCCACATTTTATTACCGTACACAAAGTTACGAACAAAACCGATTACAGGTTGTTGCAAATAAAATCAAAATATGCGTCAATCGATTGACCTGAATCGGGTCTCTTTGTAGCGGGACAGCGGAGAGGGATGCGCTGGTGCAGACAAGCATACTTGACGAACTCTCGAGTATCGTTTGCATCGACCGACAGCCCTGATGACGTCATACAGAGGCGGAGCTTTTTAAAGTTGTACAGGGTTACTTACTTCAAATATACTGACTCTATGTAAAATTGTGAATTGACTAAAATTGTAATGTGTTGTTGAAAATTCTTTCTTTAATTTAGCGAATGTTCCTGTTCCAAAGAATTGGGTCGCCACCTATAGCAATTAGTAGCACCGCTACGAAACATTGTTCTTTCTTGTGTTAGATAATTCCAAAAACGCTGAACTGCTGAAACTGAAATTAGTGTCTCAGATTGCAAACTCAATATTTTTGATATTTTTCTTTTTCTTAAATGTTGTCTATGACAGATACGTTACCTATATTGTATCTGAATTACAGCCAAATTTCAAGGCGCAAAAGCGACACTACTCCACCGCCCACTAGTAAAGTAAGCTCCTCAACAATTTAGCGCAATCGGTCTACAAAAATCATTAAATAAGGAAGGCCTAGCAGTGTGTAATTACAACTGCTATCATAGCAATCGCCAATCCGTGTGCTACACGTGTATACACTTCTGCCTTACTCCTATAATGCAAACAGCGTCAGCATAGCGTTAAGTCAGTACTCATAAGTACAAATTCTTTTACTTTTCATTTCTTGCTGGAACAGTTTATAAGCATAAAACTATAATTTGACTACGTATCTACTTACACGTTTAGTTTCTTACGTCTTTAAAGTAGTTTACAAATGACAGTTCAAGGGTGTTTATCTGAACTGATTTGATATGCGAACATATAGCCCATTCATTTGCGGATTCATGTTTATTTACGGCTTTATATTAATAAAATCCCATTTGGTAGTATATTTATGCACACTATTACACCTAATACCTGCCAGTACAAGTATAAAATATTAACAGACTTCTATAGGTGGCAAAGGTATTTTAATGTTTATGCCTAAAGTTTATTGGCCGACCGCATACATGTACAAGGTGCAGGTATCGAAGTACGCGTGTGCGTAATTTACGCGTGTGTGCGTAAAACGTCTGCGACCTTGGCGAGGGTCGTCTGAAGCCTGAAATTTCTGACTGAATTACGATGCGACCGGCGCACAAAACTGGGATGGGAATGGGGGCCTAAAATAGGAGGGCTGAAAAGTTCGATATTCCAATTTTAATCACAGAACAATGCGTCGGTGTTTTTTATAGCTCAATTATTTTTTGTATTTTTTTTATTTTAGCTTTAATTGTTTTAAACTTCAGCATTTGTAATGAATCAACGTTCGATATAATAATAATTATAACGTGCGGTCTCTGGTCTAGAAAATTGAACCACACCACTTTTCTCCCGTGAATGGCTTAAGAGGCCACTAAGGTAATACTAACAAGCAGCTTCGTAACCAACATAAAAAAACTGACTGCGGTTCACTAACATGCTTGTCAAATAAAGTGACCAAAGTATCTCTTTCGTAGAGGCCTTTGACCTTCCGTCTTAAAAAAAAATAAAGAATTTATTTCGAAAACGATAAAACAGGTCAAATATACACTAAAAGAATCGTTCTAGACAGCGGTTCTTTGTAAACTGTAATGATACACTTGAATTTCAATCACACAGATCGGAGTACAGAAAACAATTCGATGAACCGCAATCAACCGAACAATTTCCATTAGAGACAAACAACGAAAAATATCCGTAGATACACAAAGCGATGGACGTTGAAAAAAAAAAACAACGAACTAAACGCTGAAACAATTTTTTTTGTCTTCTGGTGTCTAATTAACTAGAGACAGTAATTGTATTATTTATTATTACCTAACTTTCAGAAACAATCAGAGATTCAATGTTCTGTGCCTCTGAAATTTCGCCTTGTTACTACGACCATACATAACGGGCATTGCTACCGACCTTTTCAAGAGTTATTTTTTTTTTAATAAATTTACTAATCTTTAATCAATTTTGGATAAATACAATATTAATGCATACCGCATAGTCAAACAATTGTATTAAATATATGTACGTAGTCCAAAAACTAATGCATGACTTGCAGCTGAAACTAAAGGTTCCACTTTCTATACATTGCTGCAGTTATTTTTATAGCACTTTTAAGAGAATGAAAGATATCGCAAGTAAATTCTTTGAATAGACGTTGATTGAATATAACAAGTATAAAAGGGCTTATATAATCGACCCCTTATTGGTTTAAAAGATTTATGCTGTAACCATTACAGAGATTAAAGGATTGAAATGCTAAACCATTAATTCGAAGCTTTGGCCTTTATTAATTAAATTGCTAAGATGAAATTTTATTAATTTGCAATTTACATAAACTTAACAATATTGAAATAACTGGCATTTTTATGCACCTATTATTGAAGATGAATACCTACTGAAGACATCTCACCCACCGGCGGCCCGAAACTTTCTAAGGTCGGTATAAGAGAATATTCCTGTGGGTCCGTAAGTCCAGTAAGATCATCCTGCATCTTTACCAACTACCCATGTTGAGATCTTGAACGGGATTGAGTAACAAAATGTAAAAACATTTTTACAAGCTATCAAAGAAAAAGTGACACTTATTTTTCAGTTCATTCACCGAATTATTTGAAGCCAATCGTGGTTTAGAGATATCAATTGTTATACTTGTCACGGCAGTGAAGCGCCGGCGCTAGAACCATTAGGAACAAACTCGATCTCTTCAAGACCTATATCAAAACGTCTGGACCTGTCACTGTAGCTTTTTAGTGCATTTATCATCATAACCACAATATTTTCTTCTAATTTTCAAACATATATTACTTATGTCTATAACAATAAAGTTGATATTTGAATATACATAAATTTTACATTGATATATTGTGTGGCAATTGGCAGACTAAAATTTTGCCGACCTCTAGCGGCGGCCAACGAACGCTTCTGACATTGAAACGGGACGGGTAGGCCCCACACTCTAGAAATATGCCTCTTGCACTCCCATAACGATCAACTCCCTCTGGGTAGAGGGTGGGTTTCAGAAAAATCGCCGCCAGCAGACGCATTGTATGCGTTGAAGATAGGGTGGTAAAAATCACAGCTCATTTAACGTTTTTTTTACGTTCAATGAAAACTCATAAGTACCTACAGCATAATGATAATAGTATGTTCACATCGTTTAATGTCTGCATTATCTAAAGATTAGTTGATTATTTTGCATAAAATCGACAACGTACGATACGACGTCTGTTTATGTATTCGAATTGTATTTAAACAATTTGTACGATGTATTATTGAGACATTTTGACGGTGAAAGCTGAAGAACAAAAGATGTCACATAGAGAGACTATAGTGGAAGCCTTACGGTGAACTAATGTAACGCATCAAAATTTGGAAATTATTGAGGTTCTAAGAGTTTAAATATTCTTTTTATGTTGCTATTATTGTAATATTAAGTAGGTACCCAGTTTTTATTCTTATCATCCCTACACTCCTTATTGCACTCATTTATATTATGAACTGTAAGTAGGTATATCAAATCAATCACACATTCCTTCCTGCGCACTTGCTCGGATTCTCTTACCTACTTAAAAACCGGCCAAGTGCGAGTCGGACTCGCGCACAAAGGATTCCGTACTATATTATCTACATATAAAAAAAGCAAAAAAAAAACAATTTTGTTGAGCCTCCCTTATATTTGTTTGCTCCACCCTTGAGCAATATTATTATAACCTTACTTTGTCTCTATCCTTGTTTTTAATAATACAAAAGAAAAAGACAAAACACAAAGTAAGATTAAAATACCTAATACTGCGAAGTGGTGGTAAGCCCACTGTTCTTTAGGAAAGTTTTGTGGTTATAAATAAAATTAAAATGTTTATCTTATATTACATACATTTTTACTTCGAGCTAAATCTCATCTCTCATGAAGGTTTTCAAAAACGCCTTCGTAATCAAAAACGACCCCTAATTGCGATCTGGACCACTTGCGCCCGGACCCCTTGCGCCCGGACCAATTGTGAACTGGAGCAATTGCGCATTGGACCTATTGTATATTGGACGGTTGGACATTTTGCGAATCGGACATAATGCGACCAATCGGTCGATTTATTTTATACAGACCTACTTACTAAAATATTTAATAAAACAGAACTGAACTGCGCGCCATCTATACTATTTCAAAGAAACTAAAAGGATGGAAGTATTACTAGCGCCACCTGGTAGGGCTTTTTATTACTTTTATCGTTACAATCGTCAAGGATGTTAAGTGCTTTGAAATTCACCCGCTAGAGGGCAACGAGTACAACAAATTAATTTTATATTTATTTACTTTGGATTACAAAACGTCATCCAATTTGTAATGAGTTATGATTATTTAAGCTTATTTTGTTGTACGTACAGTACAGTACAATAAACGCCTTTTCGAAATAAAGATTCGATTCAACATTTATGACTCTACTCGAAGTAGAAAAGGAGAGAGTAAACCTAATTTTTTAGTTACCAATTCTCTTTCAAACTTTTTCAGTTAATAGCTTGACTTTGCTCACGAAAGGATAGCCAATGATATGAGATAGTTTGGCTTTGCTATGTGGTTTAGTTTTTTAGGGAGCTATTGAATGTGAGCGTAATTCTTCTCTACCTACTGCTATTTAGAAATAACCTTCCTAATTTTTGTCCCTTTACTGAATAAAGAAAGGTCACCCTTCTGTACTTATTGCTTTTATGTATCTGAACACCTTTATTTATTTCTAAAGACCATATAAAACAAGCAAGTCTGACTTGCTTACTGAGGCTTCCATACAATAGTGTACCTACCTACTACTTTTTATTTTTTTTATAAGTAGCCCTAAAAACAAACCTTGAGAAAATAAGTAGAGTTGTATCAGACATTGTGGTGGAAAACGAAAGACGTGACCAAATGGTTACAGAAATTCACTCGATCCCAAATGTAGATAGGTATTCATCTCTGATGACAATGAAAGGGTTTGTGGCCTAATAGTATCAACGTACCGCCTAGTGTGGTGTTTTCCGAGCGCTAGAACATGAAAGAACGCATTAATTTCACGGAATGCAATGTGGCCTTATTTATTATTTATTTATTATTATTATTAATGTGGCCTCTCAGAGCAGAGACTCTTACTATACTCGAGGTAGGCGCTCATAGGCTTCAGCCTTTTAGGGGATTGCAGAAGCCTATGAGCGACAATTACCACTTAACATAAGACACCAACGAACAGCTACCTGATCGTTCGTCTGCCACTGGAGGTAGGTAGGACTTTTCTATACACTGGCACTGCGAAGAAGATAATAAACTTCACCACACAATTCTCTAATAAACCATTAGTTTACGCACGATATTAGACAGCTGGTCTGAATAGTCTAGAATAAATATTCCTCACCCGATTCAATCGAAATACATCGACCGTGGACACGGACTAACTAATGAAGTGGCTGAAGCCAATCGGTATCTTTGTCTTGAAGCGCAAGATTCGGCAAGTACCCTCATTTGGTTTTAAAATTTATTTTATTCGGAAATCACAGTTTTTGACACACAACATGAATAACCTTTACAAACGGGCTCCTTTGTGATAACTACTTAATAACAAATCTTGCACTTCCACAACTAAATCATTTACTAATTATCGCCCACGAGACAGAAAGGAACTAGCGATTTTCATCCTTTATTACTCGTAAAGAGTCTAGGGTTTCCAGGCTTTACTTATTGCAAAAATCGTTAAAGTACGGATACTAATTCTTTATTTCAATATTCTTGAGCAGGTCCTGACCTATGTATGTTGAAAGTATTATTAAAACGATCTATAAACAGAACTAGTGCAGTCAGCACGAGTATTATTAGTACGAGTATTAGTGTAACTCAAAACTGGTTCTATGATTGCACCTGGTATACTCAGCATTGCAATATTCATGTTGTATTTTTGATGTCAAATGTTCAGGAAGGCATACAGGTTAAGCTGCAAGTGCAAACGTCATGTGGTTTGTGAAACTATACGGTACGAAATGTTAGGCAGGTACCTACTTTATTTTCCTTTCATACCTTGATCATCATTATCATCATCATATCAGCCAAAAGACTGTCCACTGCTGGACATAGGCCTTCCCCAATTTTTGCACCCGTGGCCGGTCGTTTGCCGCCCTCATCCATCGGTTACCCGCTACCTTTATAAGGTCGTCGGTTCACCTTGTAATCGTGGTCTCTCTAGAACCTTTCTGCCCCAACGGCCGTCAGTTCCGTGAGCTACTTTTGTATCATTTCTTGATACTCTATGTTTTTACATGACGAAATCGTTTATATCAGTAATAGATTATTTTTTAAGGGTAGCATTTTGATGTAACAACTATGTTATTTAAAAGCTTGTTTAAGATTATTTTCTTTACTATTCCTTATGAATTACATGACACACTATGCTTATCTTCTTCATTGTGAAAATTGCAAAAGGCTTAAAATTATACTAGCTTTTTATACTTGTTGTGGCACAATAGCATTACGCCTGATTGTAAATAAAAACTCTGTAAAACAAAAGCTGCTACAAGACATTATTCAGTAAGCATATTTGACTGCCTCTGTGGTTCGGTGGTACTATGTACGGATTGCAACGCACAGGGTTGCGGTTTCGATTTCCGCTCAGTGCAAATATGTGTGCATGTACATGTATATTTCCATTGGGCTGGGTGTTTCACTGTATAATTATGTACCTATGTATTCTAGATCTCATAACACAAGCTATAATATGATGTGCTTACTTTGGGTCTGGATGGCTTTGTGTGTAGTTGTTAAAATAATATTATTGTAATAATAATAAATTATATTCAGTAATAGAAGGTTAGAGATGCTAATTCGGTTCAGGGGCCCTATCAAAATCTTATTACTTATAACCTTACTTTGTCTCAATCCCTGTTTTTAATAGTACTTAAGTACAAAAGAGACGGTGGTAAGTCGTGTAGTCTGGTCTCCGGTCTAAAATATGAATCCACCCTATCTCTTACCGTAGGTCTCATAAGGGCGACTAAGATTATACAAGATAACGTTACCGGTGTACTGAATATCATCATAGTACGGTAATGTCAATGTAATGTGTCAATGTAAATGTGCACTAAATGTTGTTTCGTCATTATTGGGTTAAACGATATACTTTACAGCTTGATCACACTTGTTTGATGGCTCTATACAAAATAATCACACGTGTGTATCAGTAAAGATTGTGACGTAATGCACTTTGCAAATGAGTATGGCGCGCGGCGCGGCGCGGCGACGGCGAACGGTACGAGTTGCAGGCGCCGCGTGGTTTGTTGCGTCATTCTTACGTAATACTTATTCACAACCGACTACCCTCCTAATATCTCAGCTTCCTAAGACGTCTATAGACGTTCTCGATTTGAATTTCGATTTTGTTTTTTGATATTTAAGCGTAATTCATTATTCGTATTTTCTTTTTTGTTAACCTTTACATAGCATGCATTTTTAATTTTGTTATTAAGTATAAATATTTTTTATGATTAATTTACCTATCCAAATCTACACTCGCTTCACACGTTTAAAAAGTGCTGCATAAAAGTTCCTCTTCATGTATTCAGGTCATTGAAAAGTAGACAATCTTAATTTAAAGCGCAGACAGTATTAAACGATTTAAAGATTACAGTTAACACGATAATCACGATGTCGTGTGCTGGCATTAATTTGTCAATTTCGTACAGTCACTCATTTAACCGAAAGTTATTATCTCATTAAGAGATGAACACTAAGAGGAAATGAGAGACTTATTAAATTTTAGATAAAGATTATTATTTCGTTGGTGACATAGGTTATATTTAAGACTTGGTTGGCGTCGATACATGACTTTGATGATTGAATAATATATAATAATCATTTATTCAAGTTACAAGACTCATTTTGTTAGTGATACATACAATCTTATCCTATGTTAATAATTGACAATCGTACAGTTACAGAATAGGTACGGTACTGTTAGCACATCAAAATCACGGCTGCACTTCATGAGAGACAACACAGCAGTGACTGATGTAGATACATCAGTATCTACAGTGCAACCTACTCGCAATCATAGCCAGTATGCTGTTTGAACCAGCCCGCACCCTGCGAACCAGAGATGCACGACGTTTGCGCATTATGGTAGCAAAACAATCCACCGTCGCCCCGCGAACATCCCGGACGCACTGCAGAAGCAGGGTAGTCCCAACAACACTCTGAACGCGTTATTGAATAGGATAATGTTTTTTTGTTTTGACAATTTTAATACTTTACTATCTACTAGTGAAATAATAAATAGTGTAAATTATTAATAATAAGAGAAACACCTCTACAAAGTTCTGTTCATTAGGAATCTTCTTAGTCTAGTTTGTTCCAACTAAGTTCTGACTTTGACGGTATTGTTAATATACTTATCTAGTAGTAGTAACTAGCGGCACCTAGAACATCTTATAATATACGCTACGACGAAATAATGTATTAGGCCGCATTTCGTAGTGATAAAGGATAGGGTTAAAATAAAGGAACTTTGACCTTTGAGATCTTAATAAAATGCACCGTTACATAATCGAAATTTGATAAGAGTGTTACGTTTGTCTGATTGAATTCTTAGAAACTGTTCGTTTGGTTCGTACAGTTTAATTATGCTTGTAATGGTAAATAAATAAAATAAAAAAATAATAAAAAATAAAATAAAAAAAATAGTAAATAATAAAATATTGTTGTAACTGTTTAACAATGCTCGCTAAATTTATTAGTTTTAACCGCTGCATTGTTACATAAATTTCTATAAAACATAAGAATAACATTTTATATAACATTATAACTAAAATATTATATGTATGATAATATTTTAGAGCAAATTTTAAACTGCAGCAAGCTGTTCTTCAAGAAATTAATCACAGTGGTACTTTTAGTGTTGCAAGCGACCATAGGCCATAGTAACCGTTTACTATCAGGCGGGACGTAGGTATGCTTTTTAGAAACTAAGGTTTTAAAAATAAATAGAGGCAAAGTCGTCAAAAGTATACACATTGAAAGACCGAAGCTGTCTCAAAAAAGATATATTTAATAAGTCAATATTGGGAGTCAACACTTACTCACTATTAAAGGTGAAAGACATACCAACCAGGCCTACTTTTCTTGTTAGAAGAATCTCCGATCTTAGCCAGGGTCCATTACATAATACAAACATTAGATATTTGCTGCCAATCATTATCTAATAGACCTTGAAATATATTTTTTTTACTTGTTTTAGGTATGTTAATGATCCTTCTAACACCTGTGTCACGGCAAGCCGCACTTTCAAACCGGATTGATTTGTACCACTTCAACTATGTAGTTAAAGTTGGGATTACGTTTTCCTTAAAATGTATTACCGCAATCTGCTGTATGCAGGGCCGGATCTGGAGGAGGAGCAAATTGCCTCCCGCTTAACACCCGAATGAAAAAATTTCGCGTGTCGGTGACCTAATTCTTTCTATACAATGATATTTAAAAATAAATACTTAATTTCTTTATTCTTAATTATTCAATGCCTGAAAGTTTAGTTCTCATTTTTTTTATAAAACTAAATTATTTTAGCCAAATAATTCTTAATTATGTGACCATGAGTTTTAATTTACAGCATATCTACCCATCTGATATAAAACAATCCTTTTCCCGATCGTGACTTTAAATACAATGATATTTAAAAATAAATACCTACTTAATTTCTTTATTCTTACGTATTCAATGCCTGAAAGTTTAGTTCTCATTTTTTTTATAAAACTAAATTATTTTAGCCAAATAATTCTTAATTAAGTGACCATGAGTTTTAATTTACAGCATATCTACCCATCTGATATAAAGCAATCCTTTGCCCGATCGTGACATTTTCTCAAAGAAACTTTCACTTCCTCCTTGTATCAGAAACTAAATCGGTATTTTGTAAGCTAAGGCGAATGCACTTAAAAAGTTATCTTCTTTTACTTGCATAACACGCATCGTATGTTGTCACCTTTCTCTAAATGTGTCGATAAAATACCTAATGTAGCTATTGAATAGATACCTATACTTATGAAGGTTGATAGTTTTCTTAGCACGGAAACAATTGGTTTAACGACATTTTAGATCCCGTTCTACGTTGCTTACTGTGTTTTAAGGAGCTCTCTCTTCTTCAGGACACGTAGATAGACCCTTTCTCGGACTATCAGAGGTCCTAGGGAAGTGGCATAGATTTCTATTCTATTTATAGAATAGATTAAAGTAAAAACTGTTTAGGATTGACACACGTCAATCCCATAAATTTTTTTTTTGTCTAGGCCCTCAGATCGGACTATCTGTCTTCAATTATTGGCCAACGGACATAAGTTGCCCGGAATATATCACACTAATCATCTCAATACTCAATAGTTAATACTCAATACGTTTATTGCACACCATATAGTAATACAGATGTTATTATAAGTACAGTTCAATATGGACCCTGTCGGGCACGGCAAACGTAGGAGAGAGGATGAAGACATTATCATAATAATAATATTAACTGTTAATTTGAAATTATAAATGGTTTTTAAGATAGCATACATAAATTATAATTGTTTATAGGTGTTCTAATTAAATTATTGTTTGAAATTAAGTATATATTTGTATGTTTATTTTTACAATATAGTTTTATCTTTTAGATATTCGTCAATTTTGTAATAGGCTTTATTAATTAATATTTGTCTTAGTCGGTTTGTAAATTTTGTGTCACTTGTTTCATTTTTTAAGATGTCAGGAAGATTATTATATATTTTCTAGTGGACACGCAAACAGCAGGTTAACAAGCACAGCACCCCATCATTGTTGTGTAGGTAATTTTTTTACAGGGCATTTAGTGTCGATGTTTCTAGCATGCAAACATGTTTAATGTACGATAATAGCTTACCATAACTTATCATATATATTTTGCGTGATATTTAAATAGCTTAAAATATCAAACAAGCATAGGTAATTGTATATTCATGATACAATGCAGAGGGTCATCAATGGGTTGATGAGCGGCCGTTGACCGTTCACGAGCCAGATAAATTAGAGGTAGTTAGATATAGATGAATATCATATTTATTTATTTAATAATTGACCATTATTAAATAAAGCTAGGACCATTAAGGGTACAAATAAAGACGATTTTCGTTTAGTGTTTATTTTAGAAAGATTGTGATCTGAAAGTTTATCATGATGAAACATTGTTGCAATGACAGTGCCAAATAAATTTGCGTAAGATAATTCAGATCTCATAGTAAAAAACATTATTGTGTTTTGTTATATCCCTGGCAACCAGACCAATTTTCGGGATAAAAAGTAGCCTATGTCCGTCTCAGGTACCGAATCTATCTACATACCAATTTTCATCGTAATCATATCAGCCGTTTAGGCGCTAAGTGTTAACAAACACACACACACACACATACACACAAACTTTCGCATATATAATATTAATAGGATTAAAAACAAAATATTTATATTTATGTAGCTAAATATTAGGTCATATACCAGTTTACTTTCCACAATCTTGATAAATGTTAAAGCACGAAGCTCCAAAGTCTTTGAACTCAGACTTTCTAAGAAACTAATATCAAAAGTATAAAGCAAATTTGCTGTTTTCTTCTGTTTGTTTCTTCGCAAATTTCTTCTAAACTACGCAACGGATTTTGATGCAGATTTCATTGTCGGTAAGAGCATTTCCTCCAGAAGAAATAAGAATAAATACAAATAAACAACATAGAAGAAAAAGCCTAGAATTTGAGCAATTTGTAATTTTCGTCAAAACATATTATTACACAATGATGGGGCAGATCGCTAGTTACCTATTATTCTGAGATGTTTCTCTAAACTTAGTGCTACAAATCAGTCTCAAGGCGATTATCGTAATATAATTGACGCTAAAGGAAGGAATTGTGAAAGCTTGAACGTTAAGTCCGTCTATTGCATCGTATTCCTAACGACAACTAGTCACATTAGTCTTGATGTATAATTTTGGAATAAGTCCTTGAAACGGTACTTTGTATCTGTAGAAAGATTGTATGAAAAATTACACATATTTAGCAATATTTTAGTGCTTATCAAGAAGCATTTTTAAGCCAAGGTCAAAATAATATATACCTAAAACTACTGGATAGAAGTGACAACCTCTAGCTAGTAAAAACAGATGCTATTTACAATTAGTTTAGTATATCACCTCTCATTATTTTTATTAAGCTCAGCATGAAAGAATACCATCGCGTTTCGTTCAGTGAAAGAGAGCGCCGAGAGCCTAATTATACCCTCTCGGTCCTCTGTCTTTCCTTCTCCTCCATTCTCTCTAGTAATTAATTATGATCGGCAATAGGTTGATAATGACTATTAGCTTTGTTTAGGTAATGCTAGAGAACAGCAACATATCCCTAGATTATAATAAGCACTTACCATCAGGTAGACTGTAAGTTTGTTTGCTACCCTCTGAGTATAAAAATATTTAACACCTATTGATAAAGAACGTATACCTAAGATTTATTATCTTGTCCAGTCTGTAGATTACGTATGACACAATACATTAATATGTTCTACTGATCGTATATCCGCCTCTTGCATTTCTAATACTATTTATAGTGTCAAATTGCTTCCTTTTATTTTACATAATGATTGACTTGTTTATCAGATTATGACACTATGGTTAGAGAGGAGATTGTATCATCAAACTTTCTTTTATTTTTAGACAAAACATCAGGGAGAGAGAAAGAGCCTCTGTCTAAAAATGAAGATGTAAGCGGTATAGAAAATGTTTGCCCAAAAGCAACACGTATCTATTTGTTATGTTTTAAAATATTTTCGAAATATATTTGATTATCACCCTAGTCACCATCATAATCATATAATACTATTATATAAAACAAAAGAGTTTGTTTGTTTGAACGCGCTAATCTTTGGAAATAAAAGTCGGATTACAAAAAAATTTCTTTTCCTTATGATAGCCCAGTTCTCGAGAAAGGTTATAGACTAAATTACATCACGTTACTGGCGACGGGAGCAGAGCATTGAGCAAAGACGCGGAAAGCTAATATATCATAAACTAAAATCTGATAAAATTTATTTGACGTGACGTATATACTCTACCTTAGAAGTAGGTAACTATATTAAGTATATTTATGCATGTAGTATTAGTTAAGTATTAATCAAACTATAAAACGATTTATGAATTAAAGTAGGTATTTTATACTACTAAAGAAACTATTGACATTATTATAATCATTTGTAACACAATGAAAAGAAACTTTACAAAATACCCATTATAACGTAACGTAACAGTAGGTTATTTTCCAAGCAGAACTAAGATACCTACGACATTAGTTCAAGCATATGCCGTAAAAGCCGGGTTCACGTAACGAGTTATTTAGTGGTTGAACTAAACATTATATTACCAAAGACTCCAAGGTCGTTTCTCATAACTACTATCACTTTTATTACTTAAGAGCTTTTGTGGGTGCAGCTCTTTCCAATCTTTCTCCCTCATGAGTTAGTTAACAGTTTTGTATGTCGTAGCATTTCTGTAGTTTTTAACTGACTTCAAAAAAGGAGGAGGTTTCTCAATTCGACCGTATAATATTTTTTTTATGTGTGTTCGCGGATAACTTCGTCGTTTATGAACCGATTTTGATGATTGTTTTTTTGTTGCAAAGGAGATATCTCAAGGGTGGTTTCATAATAAGGAAACCAGGATCTGATGATGATATTTTGGAGAAATCGAGGGGAACTTCCGAAAATCGTAGTGGCGACTAGTGCATTTGCTTTTTTATGTTATCCTTACTAGTTTTGATGTAAGTAAGCCGGATCGACCAGGAAAATGTTATCTTTCTTAGAATATCGACGTAAAATATTAGTAAGTGTAGGTAAATTGTTAATACATAGGTGTAATGTGTACTTAGATAATACCTAGATACATTTCTTTTCTATTATATCACAGTCAACAAAAAAGTAAAAGTAAGCAAAAATGAAAGTGATTGATAATAATTAAGAATCAAAAATAAAAGTATAGCCTGTCATAAAATAAAGTATAGTAGTGTTCCGTTTTACATAAGGGCCGAGCGAGCGACGGTCAGTGGGCCAGTTCGTTGACGGAAATCATGTTCGACCACTCTTGAAACTGTGTCAGCCGGCGAGCCTTGTTGACGGGGAGAGGATGCGCGGGAGGGAGGACTGCATAATACCATTAGATAATACTCTGACCTTTACAATACGAATAAACCGTGCAATAACTGGTATAATAAATCAAATGTCTTATGTGCTTATTGAAAATAAATAGTTTTAATTGAATTTGGTAGCTTTATTTACCTACTTACTGATTATTCTATATGCAATGTGCAATATTGAATAGGCCGCTATAGAAATATGATCAACATATGACGGTATAATAACTACATGTCGAACTATGATCATAGAATTTGACAGATATGAAATCATATTTATATGATAATGTAATACCGCTCTAACACACAACAAATCCTATCGCTATAGGTTCGTTAAAAGTATAAACCTAGCATATATTTCATATTTTTGCCCGACTGATGCAATCACGAAGGGTAATGTTTTTCGAACGTATGTATGTATATATGTATGTATGAGAGTATTTATGTCTATTTCTTTAGCACGCTCTACAGCCTAAATGGCTTGACGAATTTCAACTTAAGAGGTGTCATTAGATTCGTATTGATTGTGGGAGTGGCATAGGCTTTTTGTTTTTTAATAATATATATTGCTTATCTATAGAGTGTGATGGGATCGTCACTCCCCATTGCCGTAGTTATTCATCCGCGACCCCGGCAAAACAAAATATGCCTGCTAAGAAAAACGTACCTACTCAACCTTGTAAGTTGCAACTATGCTGAAAATAGTATTTTTCTCTCTTCTTACTGCTGTTTCTGTGATTACAATATAATATTGTTGTGAGACGTTATTTGGCAAGTAGGCTTATTAGCGTTACTCTGTTAGTTGTGCATACAAGTTAACCGTCGTAAAATTCGCGGCCAAATATATCCACAATTACTATTGTAACGTTGGTGTATGCTTTGGTATGCTTATTTGCCACCTAAATTTCATCAAAAATGATATTAAATATAATTTTTTACGAAGTTTTCTATATTTTAAACCAATTGTATGCACTAGATTGATTGACTGGCCTGTTGGTCTAGTGGTTAGTGACCCTGACTGCTAAGCCGGAGATCGTGGGTCGATTCCCACCCAGGACAAATCTTTGTGTGATAAGCATGATTGTTTGTTCTGTGTCTGGGTGTAATTTATCTATAATATGTATGTATTTACAAAAAAAAATGTATTTAAGTAGTATATCAGTTGTTTCGTACCCATAATACAAGCAAATATAATTGCTTAATTTGGGGCTAAATGGCGCTGTGTGAATGTGGTAGAATATTATATTATATTATTATTATATTATATATTATTATATATTAGATTAAATGAGTGCTGTCGATAAAGTCCGTTAATGGAAGACAAGCGATAGCCTGTCTATATTTAGATAGTACCTTATTATTATATATGTGTGAAATATTCATGCAAAACCTGTATTATATGTAGGTAATAAAATAACGGTAAAATTACGAAAACTTTATAAAAAGAAACAACAATAATAAACTACGAAACTTCTTTTTCTTAACTGGCGCAAATGGAGCGACATTTAGAAAAGTTTTGTAAAAAAATCTTGATATTTAAGAGGAGCAAGGGTACGTCAACATAATATACTAGACACTAATCGAGTGGTAATACTGAACAATTGAAATCTAGTAAAAGAATAAGTACAAATTTTCCCTTGCGTCAGATTTAAATTTGACGACCTCTACAACAGCGTCAGTAGTAGCCAACAAATCAATAAATAATTGTTTTTAATATGATACAATAAATCAATTGTAATTCATAGAACGTTCACTTTTCCACTCGTTAATTTTATAAGAACGGTTCAAGGTTGAATAAAAGTTGAAGTAATTGATAATGCTCCTTGCATACATCCTCGTCTACAGCTAAACACAACCGTACGTGATACACATTAAGTATTACATAGCCTTTATAAATTATATCCTTTATCCATCTGTCATCATTATAACCTTTTATTTTATCTGTTGGCGCCTAGTAATTTTTTTTTTTTTTTTATATTATAGCCTACCAAAGTGACTCCACCCCGCCTGATGGTAAGCAGTCAGTGGAATCCAGAAGTGGCGGCCACTATACCAAAAGCCATCGTCTTAAACTGCTGGTATAGTGGCCTCCACTATGGCGGCTGGGAATAGGGTTAGGGGAAGGGAATGAGGGAGGTGAGGAAAGCGGATAGGGGAGAAATTGGGCCTCCGGCGCTCTCACTCACCGAACGAAACGCAGTAGTACGGATACTACTACTCTTAAGTCGATCTTCTATGAGAGGGTAGTACTTCCCCGGACGATCCGGCCCATTCATGCTGAAATCAGCGTGGATCTACTACCGTACAAAATGATTTCTGAAAATGAGTTATCTGAATGATTATATCACGAGACATGAAATGAATACTAATGTTTAAGATTTGATGCTTATGATATTTAAAAGGTAAGTTTTCTTAATTTCTTAATTTAATGCATTATAAAGTACCGTACCTATAGGCCTAATTTTGTCCTACTAACAAAGTAAAAGCGCAGAAAAAGCATGGTTCATCACGCTGACACAAAACTAATAAATTCAGAACACTTCACGATATAGTTTCTTACCATAACCCAAGGGAATTGTTATCTGATAATTTAATTAAAAATACACCTACAAATCGAATGAGACACGGGACGTCCATGTTATGACAATATTTTGTTAGAAAATTATAAGCATGATCAAAAAGCAAATAAATGTGGAGTAGTAACCAAAGATGTAACTTAACGCGGATTAAACCGCAAGGAAAAATAGTTATGACTTAACATAGAGCTGTCGAAACATTTGCTTTCCACTTTGGCGAATTTGTGTAATGCTGTGTGAAATTAAAAAAAGTACTAAGATGAATTAGTCTATTTAAGTTTTTGTTGAGTGTTTGTCTAGTTCAGCATATCACTGTTGTATTTCGGTTAATGCATTTTTATATATTATATTTTTATGTTATTGTAAACAAGATGGCGTTGGCTACAAAGTTTTATATTTCTTGCTCTTTGGATTCAGGTGAATCCATAGGGTACCTACCCTATGGATACACCTGAATCCAAACCTACCTAAAAAAAATAAAATTGAGAGTACCTACCTAGGTACTCTCAATTTTCAATACAAAATTTCATCAACGATAGCCAAATCTCGTATAATCCAATCACGATTTATACGTGGCTATTGAAACTGAAAAAAAATCTTTGTTACATTCTAATCATATTAATTAGGATTTCTAGCAAGTTCTTCACGAACATATTTAATGTATGAAATATTGTTATAGTGGTCATAAACATTCGTTTTAGTTGCGCGGAAATTATCGAAAGGTTCATTAGTGCAGCTCTTGAGTTACTAAATATTTAATCCAATGTAATACTTATGTGCGCGATTACGTAAATAACTAGTGTGAAAGAATATCTGTGGCCTTTTAGTGGAACATTGAAAAACTTAAGCAAGTTCAGGTATGTTTTACAGCCCTGCTCGCTAAAATTTTAAGCACTTAAACACTTAAACATGAAATTATCTATTGCCTTTGAATATATTGGATACCTGACGGTGCCCTAGGTTGCTGAACTTACTTAAATAATATTTGTAATAATTTTGAATTGAATTTAATTGGCACATGGACCTCTGGTTTTAATAGAACTACGTTCATTTTCATTAATCTATGAAACTTTGCATTCTAGTGGCTTTTTACTCAATGAAAACTATTCATAAATGTTTTCTATATTTCAGCATATTACTCGTACTTTAAATTGCAACTCATAATGTTTCAATGCAAACAAAGGTAAATTTGTCTCTTTATTGTATAAATACTATAAATTCATAGAAAAATATTTTATCAACTTATGCAAAGTATTTAAATAACAGTATCGTTATATTGTATTAATAGACTTCTGGAGGAATGATAACATTATTATATCGATTTTAAACTTGTAGAATGTTCTAATAGTACTTATGCCTAACAACCGACTAAAAGCTATTAATGATGTATAAAAGCCTAAAACGCTAGGACTTATGGCCCTTGGAGTAAAAGTTCTAGAGTGGAGACCGCCACTCTGCAAAATTAAAGTAAGGCGGCCTCCAAGTAGCAGTAGACAGGCGTCCTAAAAAGGGTTGCGGGTGTTGACTGGATGCGAAAGGCTAAGGATGGAGTGTTATAGCGTAAATTTAAAAAGGCCTATGTCCAGCAGTGAACTTCGATAGGCTGGTTGAAGAAGGCTAAAATAATAACAATCATGTAGTAGCTCGACTACCCCTCCGGTCCCTTTCATTTTCTTTCTCTTCCCGCATTAATGCCTTCACGGTCGATAAAGGCTCGATTGTGATTTCCTAACATTGTTTCCTTAGGTGGTTAAAAAGCACTTTCTAATTCGTTAATATGATACTGAACCTGTATATACAATAATCTTGCATTAGGTACCAGTTTAATCCATCTTTATCCACGTTTGTGCTGTCACCGCATGAGGAAAAACGTGTTAGAGCGTCCATATCATAGATTATACACTTGTCCATACTATTATAAAACTTTGAAAGATTTTAAAAAAGAAATGTACTAGAACAATAAAAGTAGGCCACGTAAACTCCGGTCTATAGGGATTAAAAACGACGTAAAAACGCTATCTATGTCTAACACGTATTCGTTGTTGTTTAAAGGTATTTTTATAAAATTATCTATTATTTTGTATGTTTTAATGTGAAATAATATTAACGGGGTAAATGTGATATTCCGAGAAACTTCGTACTTCTCATTTCGCGTTTTTTAGACAACTACCGCACTAGGGAACAAACCTTGTGTCGCGGAGGACTTAACAAACATACAATTAATGGACACAAAGTACGCCAGAACTCGGAACAAATATTTATGGATCACACAAAGTATTGTCTCGTGTAGGGATAAAATCCACAACCTCGTGTACAGCAGTCGCTTGCGGTCGTACTGCGCTACGGAGGCAGTCAATACCTTCGGATTACCAATGTATAGGCATGTATAATTATTTGCAGTTGTATAGGCCATAACACTTACAATTATCGTCGCCTTAACTTATGACACAAGGGTTTTTTTTTTTTATATTATAGCCTACCAAAGTGACTCCACCCCGCCTGATGGTAAGCAGTCAGTGGAATCCAGAAGTGGCGGCCACTATACCAAAGGCCATCGTCTTAAACTGCTGGTATGGTGGCCTCCACTATGGCGGCTGGGAATGGGAAGGGAATGAGGGAGGTGAGGAAAGAGGAAAGGGGGGAAATTGGGCCTCCGGCGCTCTCACTCACCGAACGAAACGCAGTAGTACGGATACTACTACTCTTAAGTCGATCTTCTATGAGAGGGTAGTACTTCCCCGGACGATCCGGCCCATTCATGCTGAAATCAGTGTGGATCCACTACCGTACAAAGGGTATTGGGTACTAAACCTATTTTTCATTGTGTCAACTTGGCTTTAAAATTCAATCATGTTTTGTATCATAGAATTCAATAAAGTTTCTCATAATAGTTTCTTTCAAATAGTACCTATATTTTAACGCATTTTCCTTATGATACAAAGTATTTTGCACGACCATGTACCGTTCTTGGCTGTCATGTAATTCCTAAGCCAAGTATAGCCGAAGGAGTTAAATAACTACATAATTGGTGTGAGTACTTGAATTTAATTACAAGTTACTTGGATATTATAGGTAAATAATTTAGAGCAATTTAAGTGTTTTCTTAGCAGTTCTGCAAAGTTGTCTTGCTTTCCAAAACTAGCACTTATGAAGAACTCCTTTTACCTGGGAGTGCACATAAATCCTTTGATGACCGTTTATCATAGATATGTAAAAAACTAACAAAACTCTTTCTGATATCTATGAAGTTTACATACATCTTTGACAATCCTTAAGGGTAATTAGATGATTTAGTTTGATATGCCTTGCTTAAGGATCCTCACTTTCGCCGGTACTGAGCTGTTCTCACTCTGCCTTGCCTCTATAATTACCAGGCCATCGGTCCATATGAGAGGCCTGCCCACGCCGCAATAACTTTAAACAGCAGGTACCTACATACGAGTATTAATAAGAAATTAACGTCTAAAATTAATGGACAAATTAAACCCAGATTAGATAATTTTTGCGTCATTGGTTTTACCTAGGTACCATGACGAAATACTGCATAGATTATAATAAATGTAGGATATACACATGATATTCAGTCGTTGTAACTAGTTAATTATCTTTAACCTTTACACTAAAGACTGAGACTCAATAAAATTAATTAAATTAATAAGCGAATAAATAATTGGCCGGAAACGTGAATAGATTATGTTATTTCTAACGTATTGAACGTGATGTGGTGTACATCCCTTGTTCATTGTCTTTTCAGTAAGGCGCCTACGCGAGCCATAATCACTTTTAATAATTCTCCTGCGGAGTTTCTCGTTTTTTATAATCTTGCAAGAAAAAATCTATCATACTATAAATTATGTACAATAATAAACTATGAATTTATGAGAGATAGAGCACAAATTATCTCATTCAAATTGTGTGCAGACTTTAGAAGTACCTACCTAGTCTCCACAAAACACCACAGCCAACATTTACTGTCTAGTTTCAGATGTGTTGTACTGTTAAAAGAACAAATAAACATACCTATCCTAATAGGTACTTAAATTTGTATAGAAGTTTATGAATTCGTATTTAGAATGTCCTCGTCATGTATTTCTTTGCAGTTGTCTCTCTATTGATATTCAAATGCAATGCATTTGACTTTGTTTTTCTGTGCTAGTAAAAATCTCATCACCCGTAATAGTTGACTGAAACTTTGTGTATCTCCTTTACAAAAATCATAATAATATTGTTTACTATTTCTATTGCACGAGACTCATAAATGTGCGCGTCAAGTATACACTTCTTTTTGACTTAAGTACGAAAGTTAATGCCTATCGACGACCTTGAGTTATTTTAGTTTTTACTGCTCTATTAACCTAAAAACGTAAAGAGAGGTTTTTATTATTACCACGCTTAGAAAGCAGGTTGTGACCGCATTTATAATTAGTAAACCAAGTAACGCTGTTGCTATAACTAAAAGCGCTTCCTACAACGGCCAAGAGATATGATGAGCACTGCCCAATTAATTTATGAAAGAAGTACCAACCTAATAGCTTATTGATTCCTAGGCTGCCGTCACGCGTGCAAAGGTGGTGACTATGACAAACTTACGAGAGAGGCTTATGTCCAGCGATGGACTTCGTGAGGCATAAAGAAATAGAGAGACGTAAAGATATCTAATAGGTATGCGGTTTTTTAGAAATAAAACTTTTTGTTTGTTTTGACACTTGTTTACAATAAACCTTTGATTATAATATTATAGTTATAAACGCAAATAAGCCAGAGAAAAACTTTCAATTAAAATGTACCACCAAAAATATCAAATACGGAAGTTAATTATCACCGCTTTAAAATATGTTAACCTAATTTCCGGTGGCAATTTTAAATCGAATTCAAAAACAAATGAGAATACAGGTTTCAAACAAAAACCTGAACTTGCTTTTAGTGCGATTACCGTAAATGAGCACGTAAAGCCGTCGGTTTCACCCGCGTTAAGCTACATCTTTGGTGAGCGGTGTGCTCCCGTTGCCAATAGCGTAATGTCGTAACCTATAACCTTCCTCAGGAACTGGGCTATCAAACGCAAAAAGAATTATTCAAATCTGACTAGTAGTTCCAGAGATTAGCGCTCGTTCAAACAAACAAACAAACTTTTCCGCTATAATATTATAGATAATTTAAAAGCACAATGATACAATATAGCAAATATATTAATACAACACCAGTGAATGTTAATAAAATACGGTACCCTGAGTGGTTTTCCTTGAGGTTTCACTGTCGAACCTTGGCCGTGCTATTAGATGATCAATAAGCGCATATAATAGGTAACTATTTAATAAACGTATTACTTAATAGAAATGTCTTACAAAGAAAAGTAAATGCTATTAACTGTCGTACTTCGTCTGTATTTGTAAGCTTTGTAGCAGACGAAGTTTCGTGGCTAGAAAGCAGACGATATTGTTCGTCTATTCCCACTTGGCCCTGTTCTGTGGAGTAGTTCTGTTGGCAGAATTACTGGTATTTTTTCTCATTAGTCCTGTCCACAGAACAAATGGGAATGCAATTACCACCTATTCTGTTGAGTAGTTCTGTTGGTCTTAATTTTTATTTATTCCTTTAGTATAATAATGTCTTTGTTAGAGAAACTTTATATAGCCACATTTGTGTTTGCCTTTTTAATAGACCTTTAAATAATAGTATCGAATCGGTAGATAATACCTTTATAGCTAATTCGGTTCATTTGTGTTGAAACGAGCAAGGGTCTACTAATATAGTAGGTAGGTACTGTAGGTAGAGTAAATATAATATATATACGAGCACATTAAATCAGACTTATATAATTATACTTACACTATAAGATTCTTAACATCGATCGTAAATACCGAACCTGTAAATTACCTCTACATAATAAATTTTAAGGAAGTGGATGGAATGTCCGCAACCGCATTTCACCGGAAATGCCCATGTTAAATAAAAGGTAGTACATACAAAATTAATAAAATTACTTATTATCTATAATAAAAATTGCCATAAACAACCATTTTTTCTCTTAAAAAGCAATTTATTAAACCTCACGTACATAATGGTTCAAGAGGATGCGTCACTTTGCATGCTATTAAAAATATAGTCATGTCAAAATTTTAACAATCTAGTGATGAAAAAATAAAACTGCTTATTCTTCTCATAGGCCTACCCTTGTCAGTGAATTATAATGTTTATAACTATCACGTATCTAAATATAAATGAAATATATAAGTATGACTTTCGAAGGAAATATAAGGAGTTTCAGATTTTATTTCAATGATGTATTGAACTTTCGATTCCACTGTGATAGAATGGCGCAGGGTTGATTAAAATGCCTAAATTTTTTGTTTGTTCTTCTCATGAATTTATCCGCGCAACTAATCTATATTTGCTAGTAACTTTACGTTGCAATTCATTACTTTATTCAACTTAGAATATCTAGTTATGTTATTTGTTTTAAATTACAATGATTACTAAATCACTAGCATTTTCCAGAGAGTTTTTCCAAAATTTTTCATGACATATTGGATAAGCCACCCTAGCTTATTCTATCCGCTATGAAAAATTAGCAGTATTTTGACCTTCACTATCCCGTCTATATGAGACCATTTAAATTCATTTAAGTAAAATATTAACACGCATAAAATCGGTGTCAAAACGCACGTCAGTTTTCAATAATGGAAATTTACTTTATTAAACTTAAATGTATATAACCTCTTTATTTCTCATGGATTACGTAAAAGGTAACAGAAGAAATATCTGATTATGGGTAGCAGCGTCTTTAATCGATGTAGTTTTAGAAGTCAGTTTACCAGATCTGAGATTCAAATCTCAATATGCATATTCATTCCCTACTATTGTACAACCAAGTAGGTAATCTAACAGTTTGTTATCATTCGGAAATGTCGAAACCGGCAATGGCTTTCGTAAGGTATCCGTTTGCAGCAAGGACACATTCACACATTAAGTACATTAATATGCTCTTTATAAATAGAAAAGATTATCATAATGATAGCAGGAAACCATGAAGATTTCTCAATATATTAATGCAAGAACTAAGTAAAAATGTTTATAATTTGTACTTAAATCTTATTTCATACTCCCTTAGAGCGGTATTACATTATCATAGAAATATGATTTCGTATCTGTCAAACTCTATGATCATAGTTCGACGACCCTCAAACTATGATCATAGTTAATCACATGTAGTTAATATACCATCATAATAATATGTTCTTCATTAAAAATGACTTACACATCTTTGATCATATTTCTATGATAGTCTAATAGCGGCCTTAGAAAGACCCATACGTTCTCCAGTGTCCATCTTTGCACTGATTAATAAAAAGGTTCATTTTGTATTTGATTATCTATAATCATCATTTAGCTATAGACAGATGTCCAGACATGGGCCTAAGTAGTCTATAACCATCGATGGTACTGGCAGATATCTATTTTGTATTCATATCTAGAAAATCTTAGTAAATAGGTACCTATAAATACTTAAATATTTATTATTCTTGAGATCCTATGCATTTGCATAGAGTAGAGCTGGTATGTCTGAGATATTCTAGTAGGTACCTACCTACATTTGACATTATTAAGTATGACATCATAACGAGCAAATTTGAGCAATTATTGACTATTAATCTAACCATTGAATATTGACGTTGACTAGTAAAGTGAATTTTAAGTTTAGCTAACTCTTAATCAATATAATATATACTGATCTAAATAACATTCAACTAAAATCTAAAATGATGGAATATATAATTTGTGTAGGGTCATTCAGAATCATTCCCTAATAAAATCTTTAAACATTTTTTTATAAATTCTTTACACTAATAAACACGCACACGCACTCATGCTAACACACAAACACGCATAATATAGCTACGAAAGCATGTCTGCACACAATGATAGTCTACACCTTCATATATATATTATTTATTATGTACTCTATTGATCATGAAATGTCAATATTACCTTATAAACCTATATTTACTAGTATAATGGTAGCAAATACATGTACCTATATGATTATCCCATTACAAGGCAAATGCCTCTTCTCAAACAAAGAAGTCATAAACATTCATCTTCTCACTTGCTCAAGGTAGTAGCAATTTCAGACAAGATATAAGTGTTTCTCGCTTAGAGCATTAAACCAACCGGAGAGGCCACTGACAGGCGTACCCCTCTGCCAAAGGTACCAGCCCACCGGTCATACCCGTTATATAAAACTAGTTGACGCGCGTTCCGCATCATAAGTCACCTATCAGTGCATGCGTAATAGCGTCTCAATAGAAATGCCGAATTGCAGTGTATTTTGGTGTAAAAAGCGTTCAGCGACATCAAGTCTACAAAAGGATAATATTACATTCCACCTGTAAGTATTATTTTGTTCTAATATTATTAAATAAGGCATTAAATTAGCAATTTAACCAAATAAAATGCTAATCAACAAGTGTTGCCAGGCTTATCATCAATACTCCAATCTGGGGTAATATTTTAAGTTGCATTAACATATAGCATTGCACTAGCATGCGCGCTACTGCACGGACGTGTTTACTGTTTACGCACGAATTTTATTAAATTCACGTAGCGCGCGGCTGTAGCCGCTGCCCATTACCGCTAACATGAATTCGCAGCAACTCATAGTCAACAAGCTGTTGGCATTCGTGCAGCATGCCATTGATACAATGGACGAAGTAAGCATTTTGCAGATCTGCAGGACCAACTTCAAAGAAGAAGAAGTAAGCAGTGCCAAGAGATTGCTCTACCAGACGCTGGGCAAGCTTGACCAGATGCCGTCACGTCGAAGAGATGGCACTGAGAAGAGCGTGCAAGATATCATCACCTTGCTGAAGGTGACAGATCCCGACGACGTACCTGCATTCGTGGCGAAGGAACTGCATAAGTTACCTCCCGTCACATTCGATCATGTCGACGTCAGCGTCACCAGGCTGCTAAGGGATATCACCAACCTGAAAGCGAGCATGGCCGAGCTACAACACAAGTGGGAAGTGTCGGAAAATACCATTTGTGAATTACGTAGTGAAGTGGCGTTATTACGTAGCGCTATTCCGACAAATAAGTCACCCGACACCTTAAAGGTGAATATTCAACGCGGGGCACACAATGCGTCCATCAGCAGTTTTGAGTCACCTAGTGCAATTGCATCACCGGCCGCTAATATCGCATGCGATGCAATGCGCGTCGCCGTCCCTGCCTCGACAAGTGTCGATGCAGCGAATCGTGTAGGTACGAATACTTCGACCCCTACACGTGCCTACGCAGATATTGCTGCTACCAGCAAGCCTACGCCACAACCAAGACGCCGAGGAGTCATACTCTTACAGAAGAATCAGAAAAAATCGGATCCAGAGAAGGACACGGACAAGGACGGCTTCATTAAGGTCGAAAAGAAGAAAAAGAAGCATACTTGTAAAAATCAGTGCGGAACCGCGCTGACAGGATCAAATATGCTTCTGCGTCCTGCAACACCATCAACGCGGTTGTACGTGTCCCGATTACATCACTCCACGAAGGTTGAGGAGGTCTTGGAGTACATCAGAATAAAAACCAACTTTATTCTGAGAGTCGAGAAGTTGGAAGCACGTCATACTACGAATTTTAATTCGTTTGTGGTGCGCGTGCCGACTAGCCATATCGAAACATTCCTTAAAGAAGAGTTTTGGCCGAAAGGTGTTGTGTATCGTCGTTTCCGTGGAACTTTATACAACACAGCACAGCGTAACACGACGCCGATACAAAAATAGTGTATTATTTTATATTTTATATGTATTTTAGGTTAAGGTATTTATTGTATGGGCCTTGATGCCTGAAATAAATGAATTATTATTATTATTATTATTATTATATTATTATTATTATAAAAACTAACCTTTCCTTTTTGTATATCTCGCCTTGTTGACATATCTAATAAGTTTCATTTTGGATGTACATTATTGTGTCACCGTTCCCATATTTATTTATTTTTAATTAAAACCAATGTTTTTTTTACCAAGTAATGCACAAAATAATATTAAATGAACAAGTAAAATGAGATTATAAATCCAAATATATAAGATTAGTGCACTTTATTCCGAAAGATAATTGCTCATTTCTTACAAAAATAAGCGTATTTATTTTTAAGAAACTGGTCACACTTTAACATAATTAGAGATGAGACAGTTTAATCACAAATATCGATATTGGTTTTCCAGTATTAAATTATTTTTTTTTGTTTGTTTTAGATTTTCAAAAGAAGCAGCGCCTCGAGTCGCTTGGGTCCAATATTGTAGGAACCATATAAGTGGGTTCCTAAGCGTACAAGTATCTGACTAACAGCTTAAAAGACAAAGCCTTCTGTGCTGCCAGCACTGCTACCTCCTCCCTACCCCCCAAGCGGCGGAGAGCTCAGTTCTTAGCAAGTAAACTCGCTGTGCGCTACCTCCTCTTATTGCATTACCTAGGATTAGTTAAACTAGATTTATAAGGTTAATTTAAATTGCACAGTTTTTCAGTATTTTATTATACCTACTTAAATAAAGACTTTCTGAAATATGTTCTGTTGTTTTTTTGTTATCTGAACAGATAAAATATCTCTCTAATAAAAATCTACTCATACATTCTCATGTCAGTGTCTTGTTATTATGTAATCAGAACAAAATCCTCCAATTACAAGCTCTGCTTAGTTGGAACGAAATTTAATAGCAACAGACAATTAATTCAAAGTATTATTTGGTTTGAATATACATACATACTTAGGAATAATACACGTAAAATTGACACGTAATAATTAATTACAATCTTTAATCCACACTAGAACAAATTTCAACAGGTGGTGGTTATTGAACATACATCCTTGTGCGCAGTAGTAAAATAAAAAAAAAAGAGTGGGTACCCATGTACGCACGTAAGAAGTTATACTTCTTTGGCATAACAATCCAAAAATACCAAATAATAATACAACGCATACATACATAAATATTTGAATTGATATAAACGCCAATATATTTTTTATTTATTCACACAGATTATTTGTACTGATACGACACACAAAGATCCGCAACTAACTTCAGTATGTAAAAGGTTCGCAACTAACTTCAGGGTGTTGCATTTTTCTGTCGGTGTGCGCGCGCATCGTAAAAATTCACTTTCATCATTTTTCCCAATCGCGCAAAAAAAAGTATAACTTCAAAAAAACCGGCTAAATGCCAGTAGGACTCGCGCGCCGAGGGTTCCGTACTATCAGGGATCGGAAGTATTGAATAAACATTAGTAAACATAGTAGGAGAGCCCGACCGCATAACCAGATTTGTTTGTCAAACAATGTTTAACAAATAAATTTAGCCCGACCGTATGACGGGCTTTTTTGATAATAATTACAAAAAAGTGTGCTAGTTAGAAACACTGTTTTATTCTTCCTGTAATATTGACATAAACATGAATTAACAGAATTACTTCTAGTTAATTCATGTTTATGAACTATTTACTTTACTTTCATCTATTTCAAAGTGCTTAAATAAAAAAAAAACCTTAGAATTATAATAGATTATTATTACCTAAAACTGTTCTATATAATATAAGATAATGCTCATTTTAATAAGCAAACATAATAATCATGAAAATAATTAAATCTTTCGCGTACTTATATGAAATCCTAAACATCGATACTAAATATCGACAGAGTCAAGCTCTAACTGTTTTATGCTAAGGAAGCGTAAACTGATAGATGTCCCTGTGTGTGAATGGTGATTGTGTGTGTTTAGTTTAAGCTAGTGTGTAATAATTTTATTGTGTGCGTGTATAATGACGCGATTTAAAAATGCATTAGTAGTTAACATTGTAATTAGTGTGCGTTGCTCGCGTTACCCCGTCCCCCGCCGAAAGTGGCAGACTTTTGCGCAAGGGAAATAGAGCGCGTGTCCACTCCTGTTGGTTTAATGCTCTAAGGTTTCTCGTAATGTTTTTCTTCACTTTAAATAGTAATAATGTCCAAGATAAATTCAGACATTCCTTACATATGTATTCGAAAAGTAATAAGTATTAATACTTGCCTCTTAAACATACAATTTCATGCTTATGAAGGTGCTCTAACCATGAGGTCATTACAACATAGTAATAGGTAACACATATTTATACTATTTATACGTAAAATGCTTAAAACAAAACATTGCCATGATTAGCTAATGTAGTAATTATAGCGTTATCGTAATCACCTATTAATTGAAATCAACATAATAAAAAAAACTTGTTTGAATGTAATTTAGACTAGTGTTGAATCGTTAAGCAACCCTTTACAAGGACATGTACTTTTTGTACTAACAAACAAGATCTACTTACTTAACAGAAAAAAAAACATTTTATTATGGCCTGTATTAATTTATATATGGCCTGTTATAGACATGAGAAACACTGTAGATTTAGAGTGGTATAATATGGTAGCAACAGCGCGATAGGTAAAGGCTTTTTGTAGGTAGTGCACGAACAGTGTTTCTATCACACTAGCATAGTGACTACTGTTTTATTAGATGGGTATCGATAATATGCATCACTCGGTGCAATTACGCACAATACTTAGGCTCATAATATGGTAGCAACAGCGCGATAGGCAAAGGCTTTTTGTAGGTACTGCACGAACAGTGTTTCTATCACACTAGCATAGTGACTACTTTTTTATTAGATGGGTATCGATAATATGCATCACTCGGTGCAATTACGCACAATACTTAGGCTCATAATATGGTAGCAACAGCGCGATAGGCAAAGGCTTCTTGTAGGTACTGCACGAACAGTGTTTCTATCACACTAGCATAGTGACTACGTTTTTATTAGATGGGTATCGATAATATGCATCACTCGGTGCAATTACGCACAATACTTAGGCTCAAATGCCTGAAGCAATATGTAAACTACTAGTTGTCTATCAAGACGTTTACATGTAGCTATTTTTCATACAATCCAGCACAGTACAAAAACTTAAATGCAATATAATATAACATTATCATGCCTTTTTCTCCGAAGGGATAGACAGAGGCATGTATGTTCCGCTAACTATAATAAGTTAAAAATTTAGACTGTTTATCTAAAAATGTCTTGTTAGAGAAACTCAACATGACTTTTGGAAATTAAACCCAAGACCTCTTGACCGGATTGTCACGCAAAGATCAAATATAATTTGAAACTTAAATTTGTGAAACTATAATCAAATCTATACCTACTATTATATTAGGCGGAAGAGTTTTTTTTGTTTGTTTGTTTGAACGCGCTAATCTCTGGAACTACGGTTACGGTAGTAGAGTAGAGAAAAAAAAAAAAAAAAAAAAACTACCAGTCGGATTTGAATATATTTTTTTGCGTATGTTAGCCCAGTTCTTGAGGCAAGTTATAGGCTATGTAACATCACGTTACTGGCAACGGGAACAAAGCAGTAAGCAAGGTCGCGGAAGCTAGTGAAGTAATATAATAAGTAAGTAAGTAAATATTAGTTTATAATTCATTTATTCTTATATTTACGATAATTGCTATGTTTGACGATGATGGCTTGGGATAACAGCCGTGTGCTATTTATATAACTTTGAAATAATAATTAAAATAAACAGCACATTAAAGGATACAAATCTCAGTTAATTGCCGTCTAAGCAACACTTCAATGTTATTCAATTATTGTTTTAGTGCTTAGGTATAGAAGGGAACATTTTCAATAGAAGGAACAAATTAGCGTAGCGGAAAAGAGTCGTAATAATGACAATTCCGATTTGTCTATTACAATCTTTGCGTCAATCAGAATAAGATCAGTATTTTCCATAAGGGCGACTTGACAAGTTTCAGGTAATCTTCGCTGGTCAGCGAACAGGCCCCTCATTGACTGACATTTCTTCTGACGATCTTGGCGTTTATAAATGTCACATGTGATATACATAAATAAATAAGTTTGAAATATGACTCATCATTTTAAAGGAAAGACGTTCACAGCTGCACACAGACCTCGCCCAGGTAAAGCTACTTTGGTCAGTCGTGAGCCGCCTTCATTTCCACAAAAATGAATAGAGATTTCTATTTTTGAACGACTGCCAATGTCAAAAAAGCGTATTTACGTATATTATATTCGACTGGCCTGTTGGTCTAGGGGTTAGTGACCCTGACTGCTAACCCGGAGGTCGTGGGTTCGATTCCCACCCAGGATAAATCTTTGTGTGATGAGCATGATTGTTTGTTCTGTGTCTGGGTGTAATTTATCTATAATATGTATGTATTTACAAAATAAAAATGTATTTAAGTAGTATATCAGTTGTTTAGTACCCATAACACAAGCAAATATAATTGCAAAAAAATATATATTTTTTTTTTTTACGTGGGAAATGCATTACGCATACCCCCGCCCGGGGTATGCGTAATGCATGCAAGGCGGGGGTATGCGGGTTATGTCGGACTCTCCGACCGCACTCAAAGCGCGGCCAGCATACCGACTAAAACCCACGGTGTTCCTCCAGACGGCCAGAGTGTCGGGGTCACGGGTCGCTTGTGCATTCATCCGCGACCCCGACAGGCCATGGCCAGCTCACCGCGAGCGGGCCCCGTCCGATTTGGGGGCCTAGCCCCCCCTCCTCGAGAAGCGCGTGCGGAACACGCGCACTGCCGTCTCGGGCCCGTGCTGTTCGGGCGGCGACTGCCCGATCGCCGCCCGCAGGCCAACTCGGCCGCAGAGGATAGGGAGAACGGCGCATCGCAATACCGACACTCCTCTTCCCCTGCGGCCCCACCGCGTCCGCAATCTGGCGGTTGCGGCCCCGCCGAGGCCGCGGAAGGTAGGGAGACCGGCGCACCGTTATACCGGCACTCCTCTACCGCCGCGGCCCCGCCCCTCCTCAGCCGCAGTGTCGCCGAAGCAACACTGCAGCCCGACCCAGTTGCGGTGCCGCCCAAACAGCACCGCAACTCACCAGAGCCGCTCCATCGTGGGCTTACCGGCAAAGCCCAGAGGAGCGGCGCCTCCTTGGGGTTCCTCTTGGTTCATCGTGGTCCATGGTAACCACGGCTACTAAGCCCCCCCGCCGCGACAAGGCGAGAACCCCGTTGGGGGGAAGCTTTACAGCCTGGCTTAATGGATTTTAACATATTATTTTGAGGTGTCATTAGATTCGTATTAATTGCGGGTTTTACCTAAGGTATATAATATTGCAATGTAGCATCGTCGGCACGAAATAAAATATGTTTCTTTTTTTCAGTTTGTTTTAGGCAGACGGGCTTTTTGTTTTCAAAACTATATTTTGTTTCTTGTTTTAGTATTCAAATGTATAATTTCTTTCACATTGTCTATCCTACGTCTACTTGAGTAATAGGGTACGTCCGTTATTAGGTGCTTGTAAATGAACTTCGTAATGTTTTAGCTCATTATGTGATATAGGTTGTAAGAAGTGTATCACAATCTGCTATGAGTCATAAAATATTTGTTGATTTGAGTCTGACTTAGATTACAAACAAGAATAGTTGGGGTCCTTACAGTATCAGTTTTAGACTACTGTAGCCAACTGAAATTGCTACTAATTTGTTTTTTAGCTATTTCGACCTCAATTTTTTTTATTAAGTACAATAACCTAATAAAAAAGTAAGATCAAAATAGTTTCCTTAGACTTCCTGAATTCGTCTCTGTAACATAATCTGTTCTCAGCTGGGGTGTCCTATTTATAAACTATATTTTCGAGATTTTGTATTAAGTATTTGTTGCTTACCTATTAATATATTACACGAGTGTAAAATGTAGGCAAAATCCGTTGCGTGATTTAGAATAAGTTACTTCTAATTACATTATATATATAATAAACGTATATAAATAGATTCTAAGAGAGCATGTCATGTCCTCGTTAAATGACCGGTTCGTATACCGTTGCCAGAGTTACGCACTACAAGTTACCTCTAATATATTTCACAAATACATAGGTAAGTATTCAATTTATTTAATAAACATAGCGGTTATTACACATTACCTATTGTGTGATGACCAAACATGACATGTCATGTACGATGTCATGTCAAAAACAATGGAATGACTGGATTTTTCCTCGAAGTCTAGTGAGTCAATTAATCAGCCACAATTTTAGAGTTCCTTAACCAAATAAATATAGAACCCTCGTGTGATCTCTGCCATAGTGGTCATCTATATACGAGATATGATATGCTGTTGATTAAAATGTTGTGCTTGTATAATGTCTACGGTGCTCTTAGAAGAAGAAGACACATGTTATCATTAAATACGCTGAGTTATATTGAGTTATATTTGATAAATTTTCTAAGACATTTTAAATAAATGGTATTCTATTTCTGATTCTAATGAAAAAGTTACATGTACTTAC
Organism: Parascotia fuliginaria; assembly: GCA_963082885.1. Taxonomy (NCBI): domain Eukaryota; kingdom Metazoa; phylum Arthropoda; class Insecta; order Lepidoptera; family Erebidae; genus Parascotia; species Parascotia fuliginaria. The sequence continues at coordinate 7,062,033 of OY720174.1, read as the reverse complement.
AATTTCATTGCTTTAATATAAAATTCGAATTAAAAATATATTTATTTATCAAAGTATTTTGCATAAAATAGTACCTACTGATATCAGTGAATAGCGCCTTCAAACTATCGATCGTATATACTTCACTATCGTAATCAGTCAACTGAATGTTAGCGGTGTACCACATAAGAAGGTGGTAGGAAAACCATACAATTCATCCAACACACACAAGATGTGTGGTGTCCCGTGACTGTTGCAACTGTAACAAATTCGCTTAACAAGCGTGACGATCACTAAAAGGTCCTTCGATGATAAAGGGCAATACGCTCGCCTCACGGAACCCAAAATAAATGGTGAAACGATGAAACATACATAGGTGTTCTCCTCCAACTTCTGAGTATGTAACAGGGGTAAATCGGAATGATACTATGTTATGTTTCAGCCAGATAGACTAAAAGCTATGTCTACTGGAAGAGAGCGGCTCATCACCGATCAAAGTAACCATACTTGATGAAGCCTTTATCCAATAGCAAACGTCTTTTGGCTGATAATTAAAAGCAGTCATCCACGCAATAAAAATATTGAAACGAATTTAAATGAATTAAAAAATAATAATAATAATGACGTGTTTAATAAGCACTTGGTGATCTTTAAATTTATACAGCTATCTTAATAAATAAATATTGAACTTTAAAATCTAGGTAAATTCAACACAAGTTTACAGATGTATGGAACATACGACTCGCATTTATTTCAGAAAAGCAACCCGGCTTCGTGAGGGTATTTATAATTTTTTACGACTTCAACAAAAATAAATGAAAATCATAATGAAGAAAGGCTATTAACGGTGGTGAAATGTATGTATATACTAACTAGTTAGAGACATTCAGTGCAAAAAGAGATAAGATTGTTTACGCAATTCCGCTCTTATTACCTGAACCTAGCTCGCTCATTTACCAAGCTAAATATAGTTGTTATTATTCACAAAATAGATGGTCTACAACGATATTAAACAGTTTCATAAATTATGGAAGTAACGGACCTCTTTATAAAGTATAATAAACACCTTCTAGTTTTTAATTTGTGTTTATATATAATACTAGCTGTTGCCCGCGACTTCGTTCGCGTGAAAATTCAGATGGGTGCCTCTATGAGAATATTGCGTGCCTGATTTTATGGCAATCGTACATTGTATCAGTATTATCCGTCTCTATGGCGAATCCAGTTTAAACCCGCTACCGCTAAAACTGACAAACCACTTTCACACAAACTTGCGACTCTTATTTGCCCATTTAATGGTGGTTTCTGAATATTAAAAAAAGAGTATTTTCTAGTAATTTGGTAATCCTACTATAAAATCTATAGAAGTTTCATACAAACTTTGCCACCCCTTTATACCCCCTTAGGGGATGGATTTCGCAAAATTCCATCTAAGTGAGCACCTATATTCTAATAGGAATGACAATGCAAAGTTTGAGATTCCTAGCACTTGTTGTTTCTGAGATTTCGTGATAAGTGAGTGAGTGGCCTTTTGGGCTTCGCTCGCGTTTTTCCAATAGACATTTTTGTATTGTTTAAATACTGTTTTTCATACTATTTTTTATCTCCCCCTCACTTCCCCTCACTTCCCCGTTACTTCTCCGTCACTTTCCTCTCACTTCCCCTCACTTTCCCCTCACTTCTCCCTCACTTCTCCCTGGCTTTCCCCTTACATCCCTCTGACTTCTCCCTGACTTTCCCTTCACTTCTCCCGCATTTCCCCCACACTTTCTCTTCACTTCCCCATCACTTTCCTCTCACTTCCCCATCACTTCCCTCTCACTTTCCCCTCCCTTCCTCCTTCTCCTCAGTTCCTCCTTTTCCTCCCTCCTTTCCCTCCCTCCCCCTCCCTTTAAATTTCGAGTCGCTAGCTTCAGAAGCTAAAGATCTTTGTATAGAATATTTCATCCCTAATTTCACCCCTGTTAAAATAAAATTATAAGAATATTTTTTGTTTGAATGGAAGTATTCCAAAATAAAATTTCAAAACTGTAAGTTAAAAAATGAAGAAAATTCATATAATCGATTTCATCCCTTTTCACACACTTAGGAATTAAATTTTAAAAAACCCTTTTTTAGTACAACCTCTAGACATTTAGACAAACACACCCTCCAAATTTCAAGTCGCTACGACCAGAAGTTTAGGCTGTGCGTTGTTTGTTAGTCAGTCAGTCAGTCAGGACAAAGCCTTATATAATATGTATGGGTGTATGGATGTATGGATTAGACGTATAGCCATCGGGGATCAAAGCATACAGGCTGCTAGGAATGCTAACACGTGATGAGCCACATAAAGCTGACCGTGCGAAAAACAGCTAATACTTAGATCCACACCCACAACTTTTAGTTGTGTCTGACCTTGGGCTTTATTAATTGTCATCGCGAAACATAGGCTCACTGGAAACTGGACTCATTTAAAACTAAACGGAAGATTGTTTAGAATGAGCGCAATCCGAAAAAATAAAAACGCTATTAGCTATTCCGTAACCTGTTAAAGTCTCTGTTTCTATCAGATTTCGTAGTAAATTAACAAATGTTCGACGTGATTCTTTAAATTGGCATAACTTTTTTATTTATGAACCGATTGACATGAAACAAACACTAAATGTTAAGTGAAGCTTACCACAATGTATTAGTGAAAACCACATCTAAATCGGATAAGCCGTTTCTGAGATTAGCGTGAACAAACGCACAGACAAACAGACAAACAGACTAACAGACAAACAGACAAACAGACAAAAATTGTAACAATCATTGTTTTGGGTTCTATTTGCGTTGATAAAGGCCCCAATAATTTTTTTTTTCATATATCTTCCATGTACAGACAGCGATCGGTTACATTTTTATTATATGTATAGATTTACTTACGAAGGCTTACAAGTGAATAAGTATATAATTAAGAATCATACTCTTTCGTGCACGCAAATGTTCAGAAAAAGTTTATAGTTTTTCTTCATGTTCATAATATTAATATGGTGGAGGACAAACTATAGACCTCATGAGCGGCCAAGGTGGCGAACTGGAGGATGTTTATGTCCAGCTGTGTCGTTGATATGATGGTGTTCAATCATTTTTTTTTTATTAGTCTACGGTCAATGTGATTTTACTCTGCCTAATAGAAAGCAGTCAGTGGAATCCACAAACAGTGTCCACCATTCCTAAAACTATCGTCTTAAACTGCTGGTATGGTGGCCTCCATTATGGCGCCTGGGTATGGGGTAAGTGAAGGGAATGAGGGAGGGAAAAAGAAAAAGCGGAAAATGGGCCTCCGGCGTCTCTCTCATCGAACGAAACGCAATAGTACGGATACTATTACTCTTACGTCGATCTTTTATGAGACGATAGTAATTCTCCGGTCGATCCAGCCCATTCATGCTGGAACCAGTGAGGATCTACTACCGTAGATTTTCAAACATAAAACTTAAATATTTATGTGTTTCATAATTCGCGTAGGTACGACAAAAAAGCCGGTTGGTCAATGCACCTAATGACAAATGATAGTGGCTTGGCGTCGTAATTTCCGCAAGTCGTTCACGCGTAACCGATCAGCGTCGATCATGTTAAAGAATTTGTGTTTTTGCTATAACTAAACAGCGAAGTTTTAGATAGGTCGTTCTGTATAAGAATAAAAACTAAAACTAATATGCTGAACTAATTGTATGCCCGCCTATATACCTACAGTAAAATATTTTCAATTTTTTGTGATCGCTGTAAAGAATCTAGTGTCGCAATCTAGTTTGGTTGTAAGATGTAGCTGCTGCTGCTTTTTGGAATAGTTTCTTGACACGTTCCTTGATTTATATACATAGTCTCACAGATGATTATCATTGACTTATTCAGACAGACTCTAGTCTGTCTGCAACTAAGGACTAAAACTGCGTTACGGGCGTTCGCGCGGTTCTATACAAAAATGTTCCAACGCGAAAATGCATTTTCAGTCCTAATAAAAGAGCGATTCACAAATTAGCAAAAGGCATATACGCATCGTTTAAAAGTTTTATTATAAGAAAACCCCTTTTCCAATTAATGGTAGGTACTTCACCGATCAATCCACCCCATTCATTCTGAAACCGGTGATAGATCTATATACGTAGCATAAAAAAAGAAGTGTTAAATGTAGGTGGTAGTAAGTTATAAAAAGTGTTAAAATAGGTAGGTACATAAAAGTATTGGGAAAAGATTTTATGAATATGCAGAGTAAATTTTATAATAAATTAAATAAATTGTATATCTAGAAGATATCGATTAAGATTCTTTACACTACTTAAACCCAGTTTCTGAAAGGATGATCAACGAAAAATTAACTAATTACCTGTTACATCTCATGTAAAGTACCAATTGGGTAATTTAGATCAAATTAAACTAATTACCCATGCTTTTAGCATACTTTTAGGTACTTCACATAAGATTTAACAGATGATTAGTAAATCTTTTGTTGATGAGCTTTTTAGAAACTGGGTGTATGTTTTGTTTTTACAAACGTTATATAATACTTTAGTACTATTAGTAGGATATGGCGACGTTGAACGTGGAGTTTTCCAACCTAGTTCCAATGTGTATGGTACAGACTCCACGTGCCCACGACTCGACTCGTAGGGGGCCATACAAATTGGCCATGTCCGCTCTCTCTAATCAAATTGGGTTCTTGCTATAAGCCCCCGTACACGTAATACTCAAAGGTCACAATTGAAAAGTACGAATGGAATATAAATAGCTGTGAATTGCACGTAGTTATAACGTATACATACTCGTAGTATCTATTCGATTGTAAAACTAATTCCTTTTACGTTTGTGAAATTGTGTTTTTCGATTACGTAACCCAGTTTAATTTTAGATATTAAAGTAATTAATCAACACTTGTTTGTTATAGATTGTCGTACTTAACCTTTGACTTAGGCTTAAATAAATTGTAGTACCTACTCAAGTGGTAGTGTATTAAGTGTATCTCAGTTTATTTAAATTTATCATTATGCTTTGAAGTATAATTTTCTCCATCGGCCACGGCTCGTCGACTGCAAAAGAGTATTTCTTTTGAACTTTAATTTGAGTAAACGTAATCATGAAATCAATAAGTTTTTTATTTGACAAACTTTAAAACAAGGCAAGCAATGCAAAGACTTTAAATACATCCACTCATGAAATTAACTAATAAGGTGACATTGGTGTCAAACGCGCGAAACAGATGGCCAATAAGACGCAACGAGTTTACGCACGAATGCGAATTGGAGCCAGTTCGACCAGTGCACATAGCCAAGAACCGCACACTACTGCCATATAACAAAGTTTGCTACTATACAAAGAAGCAGTATGTGGGCTACGAGCTATACAAGCAACTTAGCAACATATTTCCATTTAAGAATTTTTACTACGTTCTTATGCCTTTAAATTGTAAATAAACCCTTTAATTCAAACAAATATTCAAAATGTGTTAAAAACATATTAATAATACCGTCCCATTGCAGTTCAAAGGCTTTTTTTCATACAGAGAAGGCACTGATCACCAAGCGTGCTCAAGGCGAATTGGCAATATCAGCCTTTTGTTTTATAAGTCCATCGGATTTTCCTTTCGATGTTTTTCGTCATCGTAGGTCTTTAAGGTCCAAAGTTAATGACAGATATTTACGTGAACTAAAGAAGAAAGTGTTGTTCATGCTTGGTCTTAACTATTAAGAGGTAGACAACTTATACGTTCGCATTGTCGTGCACCATTAGTAGAAATGAAGTTTCATTATACCTCGCCCGTGAACTTAATTACTGTTGTCCCAGTTATACTCGTATTCTATGTGGTAAATAATACTTTAAAAAGATTGTAACATATACACAAATAGTATTTGCAATACTTTTTGCATAATAAAGTTAAATGGGATGAGTACCTAGGGACAAGGACTAAATGGATACCAAACAATGAAGAGAGGTAAAAGTGACTCAAATTGGGAGTGTTCTGTAAGGCACTATAATTTCTTACCACCTAGGCACCTACCTATTTGTACCTGTTTACTGTTTAAACCAATGCATTTTTTTCTCTTATAAGTGTTAAAAAAAAGCTAGTTCGAACACTTGTAGTTTAGCTTTCTAATATTAGTTTATACTAGCGGTACCTTACCCCCCAGTGCGAGCGCCCCGTAATGTTGACGCGTCCAATTTAACAAGTCCCTGCACAAACTACTTTAGATTCTCAAAACAATTTCGAGGCTCACAAGTATAATGTTGTGGGTGAGAATCAAACTCAAGTTCTTCTTCCCATTCTTCCTCATTCTCTTTTCCCTGCAAGGTCGACAACGAGATAAGATAAACCATTTTATTGTTTATCACTGAACTTGAAATAAAAAAACTATTAAACGACTAAAGCCACTAAATAGGTACACTCCACATTCGCTAAACAAATATTTGCCCCTTGTGTGAGTGAAAAAAGGTTTCAAAAACTAGTCAGTTTAAAGCCAATCCACTATTTAAAGTCGAGTCGTGCAATAAAGTAACCTTGTAAAGGTACTCTGCCTATACAAAACATGTTACCTTATAATAAAATTGTCAAATTCCACACAGAGTTCTTGAGATTCACACAATCGTGCAAACCTTTCTGGTATGACAGTTGCGTGCATCGCATGTTCTTGAACTAACATGAGCCAGATGTGATGATAGATATAGGTACTCGTATTTATGTAGTTAATATTTGTTGATAGTTTAATTGCTTACATATATGGCGATTAATATTTTTGATTTATCTAATTATAAGTAGTTAGAGGCAGATGCTCCCTCTGTCAAAAATATTGATAGGTGCTCAACGTCGTGGAATAGACAACGTCAATAATTGAATTGGAGGTGAGACAACCCATGAACGGCCATAGACACGACTGTGATCTCTAAAAATTGTAGAACCAATGCTAATAAAACACAGCGAAGGGGTTGCCCTCCAAGTAGGGAGAAGGAGATAGAGAGGAAAAACGTAGAGAACTTAGAGGCGCAACTGGGCCTCCGCAGCCTCGCTTTGTTGGGCGCTTTCACTCACGGGATAGAACGCATTAGTATTGAAACTAATATTTTACGCTGATATTCTATGCACTGATAGAATAGCCTCACCAAATCTATCTATACTATTATATAAAGCAGAAGAGTTTGTTTGTTTGAACTACCAGTCGGATTTCAATTATTTTTTTTTGCGTTTGATAGCCCAGTTCTTGAAAAAGGTTATAGGCTATAAAACAGTACGCTACGAGCGACGGGAGCAGAGAAGTAATACAAGATGTAACTTAGCAGGAGTGAAATCGCGCCGCGGAAAGCTCGTGTAATAATACACCTCACTTCGCTACATGTTTATTTACCGCTTACATGGCACGTGTTTACTCATAAAAACATCAGTGACGTAACATACACTCTAGTAACCTCGTTAACTGTGTATTTGTTAATCTTATATCTTTCCTCAGTTTCTACATCAACGCTACACTGAGAAAGTGACGTTGTTTATATGTATAGAATGGCTATTGACGAAATTATTACATTTTATTTGGAATATACAACATACAATAACATACAAGTTGAATTTTAGCTTGGCTTGTTCAATGAAAATTACTTCTATCCTCACACAGTGTTTAAAAAAAAATATAATTATAAAATAGAAAAAACACAAAGAATTTTAATGTGAAACGAGATGACACTTACAAACATTATTAATATTACCTTTAAATTTCTTTACTACAGATAAGATTACACAGATAACAAAATAGCTACTAAACTTAAAAAAAAAAACAGGATTTTAAATTTAAAATATTCACCGTAAAAGCCTGGTATGCTATAAATATTGTCAATCATTGAATGTCGTGCGAGTGCATTCCGAACAAGCACACCGACCACGCAGTGGTGCGTGACACAGTCATTTCTCTACTCTAGTTCTAATGATTTGCCGTATTACCCGTACGATATATTAAGTATAGTGTGTTAGGTTATCTCTGAATACCATAAAATTATTTTTAGAAAAAAAAATGAAAACCGACTTCAAACAACACCTACATGTTCAATCCTTAACTAAAAAGTAGAAAATAATATTTTAATTACTTCTTAGCAAAGAATATTAAAGGGGACTCAACGCAATCCTTGATACCTATAATACTTTACTATTTATAGTTTTTAATTAGTTATTTTGGAGTCGGTGCCAGCCAAGAAGGATCTTTAATTCTGCCGTTGCAACAAACTTTTAAAATGCACGGGGCGGTAGTGGCACGCGTGGGGGGGGAGGGGTTATGCCTGAGTGCACTACCCGAACGCGGTCATACTCGTGAAGGCAGACGTCATTGATAGTTGTGTTCAGATAAAGATAAAAAATTTGAGGCGCACTTATCTGATTCCGTTCGATTTCTTGTATTAAATCTATATTTTTCATTCATATAGTAATAGGTTAATCAAGAAGGTTTTTTTTGCTAGTAGGTAGGTTATTTTTATGAAGGTCATTATGATCCTTCTTGGCTGGCACCGACTCCAAATAACTAATTAAAAAAAAAACATACGACCCGAATTGATAACCTCCTCCTTTTTGAAGTCGGTTAAAAAGTAAAACCTTCTTTTGAACTACAGAACGGATTTCGATATTCACTATCGTTTAGTTAGAGCATTTCTTAGTAAAGAAGCCGAGAACTTTAGCGATTTGTAATCTGTACTCATATATAAAGCGAACTAGTTTGTTTGTTTGAACGCGGTAATCTCTTGAACTTCCAGGCGGTTTTGAATAATTATTTTAGCGTTTGATAGCCCAGTTCTTAAGGAAGGTTATGGGCTATGTAAAATCACGCTACAGGTGAAAGGAGCAGAGCGGTAACTTAATGCGGGTGAAACCGCGCTACAAGAAGCTAGTCATGTCATAAAAAGTATCAAAGCACCCATATGCGAAGCAGAGACGGATCTAGCAATGTCTAATAAAATGTGTAGCACTTACCAATTTAAATAAAAGTAGTTACATTAAATACATGAAAAACCTGTTGTAAGTGTTGATGGTGAAACGTCTGCGTCTGTATAAACTTATTTCGGTGATAAAAGCCCCTAAGTTCCAACATTTCAAGTAATGTATGTGGCAGTTAAAGAAGACATCGATTTGAATATTTAAATTACCAATGCTAGAGAATATGTTTTGCTTTGATTACACTTATAGATAAATTGTAAATATATATATTACGCATAAGTTTGAGATGTCGAAACCGGGCGAGTATCAATATGATTTTTTCGGTGTCATATGTATGAATGATCAACACTAATAATAAAAAAAATCAACCAAGTCGTTAGCGACAGTGAAAAGATAAGAAAATGTGGTAGATTATCATTATGTAGTACTTTCCAAGTATCATATACATTACTGACGCTGAAGGAAAGCATCTTAAGGAAGTAGTCAAATATAGTACAAAAACTTCAAGAGTCGAAGAACCCTCACGTGTAAAGAAAAATAAAATAAAATAAATTAGAAGATGAAACACAAGATACAAAATTCATTTGCCAGTTGACACACATTGTCTCTAGCTCATCTCCGCTCGTGACCAAGTACGGATTGTAGACTAATGAGGATTTACGTCACTGTTATGAAGGCGTACCAAGAAAGATGTTGATATTACAACAAAATGAACAAGTTTCTTAGCAATTTGCACACACCAGGATTTTCCTTGATTACTTTCACTGTGTGTATGTGTGCGTTAAAGTTGCAACAGATACGCTTTAAGTTGATCTGGGTAGAGAAAATCTAGATAAATAATATTATATTTTAATTTAGAATCTGTACAGTAATATATTTTAATCTAGAGATACTGAGAAATTTTCAGTATTAGCCCGGAGTCTGGAATTGGGCTCGGTATATGGCAACAGGTTCGCCCTGTAACATGGGACCCAAATTATATTAATGACACGTGGGTGGTTACACATCTCTGCCTACCCCTTTCAGGGATAAAAGGCGTGAAGCTATGTATGTATGTAATCTGTACAATAGAGAGTAGTAACAAATAGAACATGACGGTGTTGAGAATTAAAATTTCTTCGTGTCTGAACTTGGTAGTGGCTGTTATAATATATGTGAATAGCTGTAGACATTTCTAGTGAATGAAAACTTTACAGACAAATAACAACACTGGCCTACATAATTCCATTCTATCGATGAATCTAAGTTTCATCGTGATGACCTGGTAAAGCTGCTGACAACCGATGACTCAAGACCTGATTAGTTGAAAAATACTTGAAGGAGGCCTATTACCTAGTCGACGTCATATAGTGGTGATGATGATGACATATTTGACATATCCTCCACTATTAATTAACTCATAGTCTTCTGCTACTTTTCAACCCCTCCATATTGGTACTTCAATCTATCCTTAGTTCCAACGAAAAATTAACTAATCACCTGTTAAATCTCATATGAAGTACCAATTGGGTTGCTAAAAAGATTAATTTAATTTAATTTGATCTAATTAGTTACTAATTAGATCAAATTAAACTAATTATCCAAGCTTTTAGCGTGCTTTTAGGTTCTTCAAATGAGATTTAACAGGTGATTAGTTAACTTTTCGTTGATCAGCCTTTTAGAAACTGGGGTCAATCTATTTCAACACACAAATTGATTTAATAAAAATATAATAGATATATTATTATTAAATCAATTTGTGTGATCTAGCAGAATCAACAAGGTCTATTCAATATAAATCTACATTTCTATTAAGCAATAAAGGTTAGTGATAGGCCAAATTGTTCTAGATACTGCGATGTGTTTCGCAGTATTAGTGTCCGACCTGTCCGTCATATTGCATTGGACGTGGAGAACAGGCTATGCAACTTGTCATTATAGTGAATGTACATATTGTTACGTGCGTAGTATATCATATTTACGGATGATAATATATGTTCTTCCTCGTAGCTATTACTGTAGTGTAAACATATAATTTTGGTAACGAAAGATAGTTACTTTTACTTGCTGTAAAAGTAAGAAAGATAGTGGTGTGTTACAGAATATTTAATAGGCTTGATACAAATCTAAAATAACTAAGTATAAACTTTATTTTATTGTCACGTTTGACGGTAAATATAAAGTTAGATAAATTCAAATAACTATGCAAAGTGAGCCTTTAATGATCTGATAATATTAGCACATTAATGGCAATGGCCTCTTATTTTTTTGCGCAGATCGTTACCGATTTGGTGTCATAATTTAGGCTGAGACAAAGGTTTTTGATTCCGGAATCAGTAAAAACGAAAAATATTATTTAGTAAAAGTAAAAAAAAATAAATAATTAAGTATTGTCACAGCTACAAAACGACAAGTCAATAAACTGGTTTAATTAATAGGCAACATTGGGCAAGTTATAGATTTTAAGCTTAAAACACCTACTGAATAAAAAATAAGTGAAAATCTAAAATATCTACGTTGTGTATAAATAATTAAACGACAAGAAATCAATAGGCAAATATAGAATAGTAAATTATTAACTGAATAGTGTCATATTTATTAAGATTTGATTTTATCTTAAACCGACAGTACCAGTATCAGATTGCATGTAGCGCTTTTACTTACTTTTACTGTAGATACTTGTTTTAAGTTTGAACGCACTAAGCAACAAGCCTAGTGTTAGAGGGATTTTGCAACTACCAAGTATCTATTTGGGGGCTTTAAGTGTGACGTAGAATCTTCACAAACAAATATTTAAGAATTATAATAAATAAAGACTTCTTCGTAAGAATGGATTCATAACCTCTTGCACAGAAAACGCACGCACACACGCTGCACCAGCACAGAAGCAGTTCTTTTATTGTTATTCCTTCATAGTTATTACTGATGCTTAAACTATTTTATGTCGTTTAGATGCTTGAACCTTGTTTTAATATTAAGTGACACAACTCATACCATAAAAGTCTTACCTATTTTACTGTCTTATACAAACAACATTCATAACATCATAACAAACAAAATATATTCTACTTAAACAAAAAAACCCGCCTACCTAATACAAACTAAAAAGGAAGAAATCCATTTTATTTTTCGTCCTGACTACATTATCCTATGACACTCCCACAATTAATACAAATCTAAACACCTCATATTTATGTTAAAATCCATTAAGCCCTTTAGGCTGTAGAGATTGCCAAATAAATAGACATACATACCCACATACATACGCTCAAATAACATTACCCTCCTTGACTTCGGCAGTCGGGTAAAAATCATGAAACATTCGATAAATTCCAATTTTAAAATGAAAATCGTCAACCTACAAGAAAACTGTTTTGTTGCTACTTTTGCAAAACAGTTGCAACTACTCTTCTAAATATATTTCTCTTGTAAACATTGATGACTGGAGTATGGTAAATAATCATAATTATCATATTATATTCAATAAATGAACGAATATAATAAATAAAGGTAATAAATCGAATATTCTAACTACAGCGTACACGGTACACCTGATTGTTCAGTCAGTGACTAGCACGATTGCTTTAACCTTTTGATATCGATATCCCCTTGGGTCGCGGAGATCAAATGGGTGACAACAATTCATGCAAATATATATGTTTTTTTATCCATTTATCACGTTCGTGCTGTAGTATGTTGGGTAATTTCTGGCAGCCTTTTTGAGTAATGGTTTGGAGGATATCATTTGGGTAACAGATGGAATAGAAGCTTGTAAAGTATACACGATAGCTAAGATTAAATTTCGCCACTGCTTGGCTATATAAAGTATAGACTTGAAATAAGCACAAACTAAAACAAACCTGCTAGTGCTACATATTCCGAACTTCAGTCACATACGAAAATAACAGAACAATATGAAACGATCTATCAATGAGATGTTTTGGCACGCAACATTAATATGTATGTCAGCAAGACATACAAGTACTATGAGAGACAGGTAGCCAGTTTTCACTTTTGGAGTGGAGATTCTCGCAGAGACACGCGATACTGGCATTAGGGTATCCCATTTCTGTGGCCCTGTTATTAAATAACTCGCTGGTTCACTAGTACTACTATATACGGTCTCGGATTTAACCCGCGGCAAATTCTCGTAATTAGTCCGGAGAACATAAAGCGCACTAGCAGATCCTTTCAGTTTCATCTATCATATGTGGAAGCATCGTTAAAGAATAGATGAAGTTTGAACTGAACTGATTGAAAATAAATAATACTTAATTGGGTGTGATATGGTATCGTCTATACCAAACTGAAACTTATGTATTTGTTTACATCATAAAGGACATTTACGTCAAAATAACAACAACAAAAGCCAATTAACCTACAGCCAGTTCGCTGACCAATAGAGTCATAAGAATTAACAAGAACAAGTAATACTCAGGTAATACACCAAAATCTACACTTACATTAAGTTACAAATTAATATTTGTATAAAAAAAGAATATTAATGAGATATAAATATAATAAATAAAATACGTATTTTACACAATAAAGATAAAGGCAACATAAAAAACTGTGGTTTTAAATATTTTTGCCAATTCATTGTGAAACTGTATTGTGTACTAAAGCTAATTTATTACAAATTAGCGACCCGACCCGACATTGCACGTTACTGATATATTTTTACGACAATTACAAATCCTTAAAATTCTCGATTTTCTTTTCTATAATAATAATTACGCATGTATTAATCATTTGCGTGGTTAAGAAGTTAGCGGGCAATAAATAGATGAAAACGATATTGCTTTATATTACAGATGTGCACAACAAGGCCCTATGTCCCAAATACCTATCTAAAACATTAACCTTACTATTAAGCGTAAAAGCAAGTTACTAAAACGTAAATTACAAAGTAGTAGTATGAGCAATAGTTACTTAAACGTAATTTCGTTGGTGGCTTGACACCAAAACGTTTTATGTAATCGATGTCAAACATTTCACGTCGGCATGAACTTGACCCGCACGAAGGCATTTTTGAAGTCCACGATGTCAACTTACTTACTATTATTTAATCTTTACGCATTGTTACGTTTGTTCTCGCGATTTAAAACCAACAAACTTATTAATCTGACATGATTGTCAAATAATTTAACGTATAGTCAGTTTTCGAATGTATATTATTTTGGAGTAAGAAAAATAGGTACTTACCTATAATATTTTTAAGCTTTTTCGTCACCAGGACCCACTTGGTAGTCCTCCCTCTCTCATGTGTTTAGTTGTAGTGGAAACTGGTCCCTCGATTTTAGTTGACCTATTTTGAATTGCCCAACTCGTTCCGATTCGTTCACAAACTTCGTGATAAATATGTAGACATAAATAAAAGTATATTCAAACAAGATTTAAATAATACCCTAGAACACATAATGTGTTCAGTATCTGTAAAACGTATTTTAAAAAGTTTTACGGCTTGGACAGATTTATTTGTTCTATAAAAATATACAACATGTTACCATCTAAAATGAAATTGTGTGCGAGGTTATATTGGTTTTACCCACGGAGGTATGTCGGTACTTAGCAACTTTTTGTGCAAACAATCCTGCAGTTGATGCGATATTTTGAGTTTGGTCATTTGTTAGATGATGCTGATTGCCACTCTACAGCGATTTTAGTAGCATATAACTAATGAATACGATTCGTAAATCGCATTCTCTTTTTGTTCTCTGTTTTATGATTCCTTTCACCAATTTGTTTCTAACGTTTGGTATACAATTATATATTATACACATATTTGTCGGCAATTCGGCAAATAGTGAACATCTTAAATGTCCATTACAAAAGCATAACTTTTTAACCTTTATATGACTTTTTTGCCCCACATTCAAATTGTTTTGTGAACGTATTACTGTGTAATCTTTAATCTACATCCTGTGTCTATGACAAATAGATAAAGTATTAACAAATTACAAAAAAGTTAAATGATCTTGTCTACGAACAGTCTTGCAAAAACAAATCTGTTTTTGTTTTTTCGTAGAATGCTACCTATATAAGGCGATCAGCATAAAATACAATTAATTACAGGAAAAGCATAATATTTTTTAGGTAATACCTATCATTCTATCGAAGACTGACAACAGTCAATATCACAAGCCGCAATATCTAAGTATGGTCGATTCTAGCAGACAAGCAAGCGCCTTACCTGGTAGGTACAGTGGTAACAGTAACTTTAAGAATTCGACAACCCCATCCTTACAAAAGTCGACATCTATGCTAGAACTCTAATTAACTTAACCCCCACTTAAAACGCTGTATTACGTAGTGTCTTGCAATAAACAGACTGTGATTAGCTTTTGGAGAGCTACTACAGAACACTCTGCAATCTAATAATCTCTCACTAATGCAAGGGCCTATTCTCATACAGTGCTATGATATATAGATAATGATACTAAACATTACTCTTGCTTAACACCGATTGTCAATTCCTTCTTCTTCCTCTTTGCCTCTTCCCACTTTAGGTGGGGTCGGCTCTCCCAATATTTTTGCGCCAAGTCAATCTATCTTGGGTTGTCGGATCGGGTAGATTTTCCCTCTTAACGAGTCGGGCCATGCTGTTCCACCATGTCACGTCCTCTTCCTTTTTTGGTTTCTGGGAGGATCAGTGCTTTTTTGACTACATGGTCATCCGTTCGTCGCATCACATGACCGTACCACCGTAGACGGCTTTCAGTTAACTTGTCGGGTATTGGAGCAACCTTGAAACTACCGCGGATGTATTCGTTTCTAACTTTGTCTTTTCGCGTAACTCCTCCCGACCACCTTAACATTTTCATTTCGGTCGTATGCAATTTTTGTACATGCGTCTCTTTTACCGCCCAGCATTCTGCTCCGTACATCATTGCTGGTCTTACTGCCATTTTGTATATTTTGCCTTTGATGCGGATAGGCATTCGTGCGTCGCAAATAACGCCAGTTAAAGAACGCCACTTTTGCCAGGCAACGTTAACTCGATGGGTCACATCTGCTGTCACTTCTCCTGTATGGGTGATGACTGAACCGAGGTATTTGAAATTATTAACCTTCGGTACCGGTGTTTTATCAGGGTAATATATTGTTGGTGTCCCGCTTTGGTTGTTTGTATTACCGATTGTCAATTCCAAAAAAAAAAAACATAGGCAGCCAAAAAATGTTTCGCTCTCCGTTATATACCTAGTAACTGAACCGTAAATGCTATTACTTAACTAAAAAATATATAATAATTCATAATTTTAAAACAAATTAATACCTCAAGGCTAAACTTTCATAGTTATTTGTAATTCGAAATAGGAACAAACATTTCTCCATAGTAAAGAACGTAAGTGTGGTCGGTTCAACCGTGAATCATATTGCACCCTCAATGTAAAACAGATGTGAAATGGGTAGTGTTGTCTTCCAATTTTTAACTTTGTGGCAGTAGCCAGAAGATATATATTTCCAAATAGACGTACTTGGTCATATGTCTCTCTTCGATTGCATGATATACCCACAGCCCACTGGCCTGTCGTTCGCATTCGCGCGCTTTTCGTAATCATATTACATAAAGATGGCGCGGTTATCGTTCATGACAAAATGGCCGGTGACATAACATCGCCAAATATATTATTGCAACTTACCGAATTATTATTGTACACACAATAAATTGTGGCAAAGAACTTTACTTGAAACAAAATTTATTAAGCCATACATTATCCGAAGTAGTTTATTACCTATAGCATGATCACAATACCACCAGGTATATTCACTTTACCAGTGAATACACCACACTGGTATTCTTGCCCCTCGATCTTGCCCCTAATTGACCTAGTGTATCAAACTCATCTCCAGCCCCCTCATATTCAAAATATGCTAACTCGCCCCGACTGTCATTCGCTTGAAAGTACGGTCAGAAAGTTAGTAGTGACATTTCGTTAATACAAATAATAATCAAAAATAGATTTAGAATAAAAAATAAATGCTCTTTTGTTTCACAGTTAAGTTACGATATTTACGACTAATTCAGTGGTTTTGGTAATGAACTTACATTTGATAATACAAAAGTAACAAATTAAGACAAAAAGAATGTTTAACAACATGATGCAAATTAAATATTACTATTTTGACAAACAGACAGTGTTAGGTCAATCTGTAACACAGAGAGATTTCTGCTATTTCATGACGTCATGAGAGGCGAGGCGCCAAATCTGTTTCACACTTAACATTCGCTTCGCAAAACAAAGTCAAACTTAAATACAATAAGATGAACATCTACCTTTTTCAATATTCTACCAATTTACATAATACTTATTATGTAATTTTCTTTAGTCTTGATTATTTTATTATAGCAGTATTGTTAACATCCTGATTATGTATTCTCAGACAAATTATATTTGCATTTGCAGTCAAGTTGATTAATAAAATAAAAAACACAGCAATAATTAGCTGCCAGATGCAATTATTATTTCTTTTTTTATTGCCTGCAGAGGCAGACGAGCTAAGATTACCTAATGGTAAGTGGTAACTGTCGCTCATGGACTTCTGCAATGCCAGGAGTTCCGCGAAACCACTGCCTGCCGTCATATTAATGCTCTCTTTAAACCTCATTTGAAGAAGGCTGCGAAATAGGTATAAATGAATTTAAATTTATCAGTGTATCTATATAATACCTAAGTTGCTGTTTTATTCTGTTTTTACGCTTTTACTAAATCACGCAACGGATTTTTATAGATACAGTTTCCAATATCTATCATTCATACATTTTTCTGGAATCTTTATATGTATAATAGTAGTAGATAAAAGCTGTGAATGTAATTAAGCTGGATTTGTAATTGTCTCTAAAAAAAATATTGGTAATTATCCACGTGCAAAGCCGGTGTGGGTCGCTACTCATTACTTATTACTCGATATTTTGAACAGGTTTATTAACAAGTTTGCTTGCTCTTTCTAATAATAACACTGGCACTGTTTCTTTAAACATTAATGAAATTATCTTTAATTTTTTATTACTTTAAGATAATTTCATAAAAATGCCTAAGATGCCTAAGCTTAAGACCAGTATCAATTAAATAAGAAATTAATAATTAAAATAAAAAAATGTACGACATGGTTCCATGGTTTTAATAATGAGTAAATAATTATAAATTAACTTTAAAAAACTTATATATTTGCTTCATCTTGGTTATAACTCTATCTATATATGTAATAAATAGACGGATATTACAGCTAGTATCCTACTGGAACTATGACGCGGACCTACACAGGATAATGTCATCAGCGAATTAATTCAGATGTGAGTCATAACAGGAGTAACAGTTGCCCGGATGAATTATCCGAAGAATTCTGAAGAACTATTTATAACTTTTAAATTGGGTATATAGTCTAAATAATGTGTCTATCCCGATACGTCACGATTATGGTGACAAATCGGGACTAGTTGTATAAACAAACATATTGGTGACGAATCGGAATCGTGACCAGTCGTGACTCGAGACGGACCCAAAAAAATGTCGTGTCGCTAGTGGTTAAGGCACCATTCACGAGGCTGTAGGTTTGAAACTGGATAATACCAATAGGTATCTTAAGTTTCATATTGTACTTTCTAAATTTACCTTGAACATTAACTGACTTACTGTGATGGAAAACATCTTGATGAAATATGGAACTGGGCTAGAAAAATTCTAAAATTGCCAATCTGACTTAAGTAAGCCAGTATTAGCTCATGTCTGCCATAAACAATTACGCATCATTCTACATCACAAAAACAATTTTCCCATTCTGGATCAAGTCATGTTGGTATTTACCATAGTTCCAAAACTACTGCAATAGAATACAAGCCTTCTTTTAAAGTTAACTTCACCAACATAAATTTAACGAGCCAAAATCCTTAACAGCAAAACAAATATTTGTGGATCACACAAACAATGATCGCGATACTCGGTGAAACCATCTCCACCGCTAGTAAAACTCGCAATCAAATTTGACTCATATACATCAATCACATGAATATTGACTAACTTCAAATACCGCATCTCGGCATTCAATTGCGATACTGTGTTAATCGATTACTGAGATATGATGTAGTAGAGGATTACTGCGCGAACCAACTTATTATGTAACAATTACGTACTCATGTTTGTATAAGTATTTGAAATAGCTTTATGCTTTATAGAGGTGTGTAACATTCACATTTTACCAACTATCTTGGATTGTATGGAACAGGGAACGAGACCTTTGCCAAATACCGGGCACATCAAATTACAAGGACGGGTAATAGGAACTTACCCGTCCCTGTAATTTGAACCAAAGACCTCTGTGTAGCTACGTACACAGTATCACTAAACCACAGGGGCAGTCCATCTTTCTGCATTAGCCTCCAATTTCTTCTGGTTATTTCCAAACGATCTATAATCATTTGTTGCGAGTAAATGTGCTTATCATATGTGTGCTAAACTAACAGATATATTTCGCTCAATCCTCAAGCGTCTATATTTAGATTCATAATAATATCCCATAATATCATCCACCTATAAACATCTCAAATTAGGGAAAAAGTTACTCCAGGACGTCGCTATATTCGCACACGTGGCCAATCACTATCACTGCTAGATAGGTTACCTACATCATAAAAACGGAATATAATATATGTTATAGGCATAAAAGGATAATAATGGGCTTCACAACTAAGATTCACGCCAGTTTTTCATGTACTTAACTCTATTGTCGTCGGTGAATTTGAAGTAGACAAGTTAACTGACACTTATATCTAGTTAATTAAAACATATATTACATACCATTCACACGACTATTAGATAGATTCTCATAATACAATGATAGCTTACGATATTATAATGTTACACTAGGCAAATTTAAACACCCCCCCAACGGGGTTCTCGCCTTGTCGCGGCGGGGGGGCTTAGTAGCCGTGGTTACCAAGGACCACGGTGAACCAAGAGGAACCCCAAGGAGGCGCCGCTCCTCTGGGCTTTGCCAGTAAGCCCACGATGGAGCGGCTCTGGTGGGTTGCGGTGCTGTTGGGCGGCACCGCAACTGGGTCGGGCTGCAGTGTTGCTTCGGCGACACTGCGGCTGAGGAGTGGCGGGGCCGCGGCGGGAGAGGAGTGCCGGTATAACGGTGCGCCGCTCTCCCTACCTTCCGCGGCCTCGGCGGGGCCGCAACCGCCAGATTGCGGACGCGGTGGGGCCGCAGGGGAAGAGGAGTGTCGGTATTGCGATGCGCCGTTCTCCCTATCCTCTGCGGCCGAGTTGGCCTGCGGGCGGCGCTCGGGCAGTCGCCGCCCGAACAGCACGGGCCCGAGACGGCAGTGCGCGTGTTCCGCACGCGCCTCTCGAAGGAGGGGGGGCTAGGCCCCTAAATCGGACGGGGCCCGCTCGCGGTGAGCGGGCCATGGCCCGTCGGGGTCGCGGATGAATGCGCAAGCGACTCCCGTGACCCCGACACTCTGGCCGTCTGGAGGAACACCGTGGGTTTTAGTCGGTATGCTGGCCGCGCTTTGAGTGCGGTCGGAGAGTCCGACATAACCCCCGCCTTGCCCGGGCGGGTGCGTATGCGTAATGCATTTCCCACGTATAAAAAAAAAAAAAAAAAAAAATTTAAACACAACTAACAAATCACGGGCCACTATTAATAATTGCTTAATAGAAAACCTACTGACTACTTTGGATCCTAATTCAAGACCTATTTGGAGTTTTAGATCAATAAACATGACATATTATAAAAATTAATTTAAAAACCTATTTGTTTTAATTCATTTTGAAACACATTAAAAAAAAAACAAATTCAAAACTAATTCAAAAATGAATTACTGCATGTCAATATGCAGTCATTTCTCAATACAATTGCATTTAATTATTTCCATATAATTATGAGAAATTTCTTCGTCGGGAATAACTGGCAACCGCTAGCGCAATCAATTGACGGTCAAATCATCACAAAAGGCTGATCATTATCAGAGCTGACACTGTGACTACTCTGTGAGATGATTATAATAGAATTTCAGGATTAAAAACCCTGGCATTTTCAGTACTAAACGTTTTTAATAGGTACATTTCATTATCAAAGAGCTGATTTGATACTTTTGTAGATTCATGCAACATAAAGGTCACTTACAAAATTGAACACCAAATAGTTCTGGTTACCACACTGTCGTCAAACATGACACTTCTGGTATGATTCTTGGTATGTGTCTCAGGAGGTCCTACAACCGATTATTGTAATAGTAACAGAACGTAGGATGATGTAATGTAACAATGAGCGGTCTCAGCCGGAAGCAAGTCATAAGCGAATAACTAAATAATCGAGACATCGATGATGTTACCAAGATTCCAACTCACAACAGACATCAGAATCTCTCAAAGCTTACACAAAATTGTGATGATTTTTTAGTAATAACAATAGACGTTGTTTACTATACGAATTCAAGGTATGACGCTTTATAAACATTAAATGGATATTATAAAAGAGGAACAATAGAGCATGCATGAAGTATTCGTACATAATAGCATACCTAACTTCTAAATACTATTACAGACAAATGGAGATGAGTAGGATAATAGCAGAAAAATAAATTAATAAATATGTATAAAAACAAAGACAGGAAAGAGACGAAGAGCATGACGATGAACAAAAGTGAAACCAACCTCCCAATGATGCATGAAATAGTGAAGAAAACTCACGCAGGACTTGACGGAGAAAATTAATGTGATAAAGACGTTTCTCTTTTTACAAAAGAAATATGTTGTAATGATTATCTTGTGAACAAGAATACCTACCTACAATATAACCACGCAAAACGTTTACCTATTACTTAAAAAGCTGTCTTTCCACTCTGACCAACTAAACTGACCAACTGAAACAGATCAACTATTTTTCTTTCTCAACGACACAACTTTGTAGTTGGTCTGATAGGAATATTTTTTTAATTTAAATTTATCCCCATCCACACAACTTAAAACGGATCAACTATTTGTTTTTCATATCGGTACAACTTTTTTGTTGGTCCGATAGGAATATTTTATTAATTCAAATATGTTCCCATCTAAACAACTTAGTATCAAACCTAAAGAAATGTACCGGGAAAGTGTATCTTAGGGGCATAAATCCATATCTACTCAATAGCCTATTGGTTTATGGACAGAAACGAAGTATGCTTGATTGAATAAAACGACTGTGTTAGTTGTCTATTTTTATTTTTATTCAATGATAGATACACTTAACTATTTTTTTATCTCAATTTTTCTAGGGCGTGTCCTATTGAGATCTCATCAGATAAAAACATGGTCTGTCTCATGGCATCATCGCGAATGATATAATTATATTAGTTTAAAATAAAATTTCATTATAAAGGTTTAATACCAAAGTTGTGTGGATGGTGACAAATTTGCATTAACAAAATATTCCCATCAGACCAACTAAAAAGTTGTATCGTTGAGAAAGAAAATAGTTGGTCCGTTTCAATTGGTTGGTTCAGTTGGTCCCATTGGAATAATACCTCTCTAAATAAAATAAATGATCAACTAGTTGATAAGATTGGAATAAAACCCTTTTTTGGGTTCCATTCTGCACAACCAGTTGGTCCGTTCAGTTGGTCGGAGTGGAAGGACAGGCAAAAAGATACTAAGCAGCCACAAAGTAAACCACATTAAATAATCAGATATTTAATTTAAGTATTCAGTTATTTGATTTTATTCCTTGGACCATACCGAATAATTAATAAGTAATAAAAAAGAGTGACCTGCTCTTCTGTTATTTACTTATTTATTTTTTACATTAAACAGAACGGTGTTAACCAATTACACTATTTAATGATACATAATTATAAATTATAAATACTTACAAAAAAACTATAACTACTTTTTGACTTACACTTTCATCTCACAGTACTTCATTCATTCATGTTGTCTGCTTTAGCCAATTCCTTTTTTGGCTCTACCATAATCAGCGAATTGGTTAAAGGCTATTTTTTGTTGATCTTAATGTTCATTGAATTAACAGAAGTAAAAATAAAAGTTCGTAGAGTTTAAGACTCAAGATAAATAATGCCTTTTTGACAAATCCACTTCATGACGATATTCGCGAGCCCTCCATAATCAGAGTGTGACGAATAAGTTCCAATGACTGCATATTTATATTTGCATATCTAATTCAATAGGCAAAGTGTTCGTCTCTATGAAATTTAATAACAACGGGACATTGACATACTCTGGTTTCATTCTAGACTTCTAAACCTATATAAACGTATTTACTTACTGGTTAAATATTATAGAAACAATTAAGTAAAATGTCAACATATTTAATACAGAAGCATGATTCTAAATTATTGATTTTGAACTTTACATTTGAAGTTAACCAAAGCGAGTAAAGATACAATAACTAGTATCACAATTATTAACGCGTAAGAAAATGAAACACGTTGTAGGTACTTACTTGCGATCAAGGCGTACCTACGACATACGTTAATTGTACATTTTTGTAAAATACGCCGCCATGTAAAACAGTTTCTCAATTTCAAGTGTTCTTTAATAAAATAAAACTAACAGTATTTTAGCGCAAAAGACAAATATCGACTAGATAATCATAGTTTTAATATAGGTCTCTAACTCCTTGTTAACTATAGGCAGTTGTTGAAGTTTACTCAGTCTGTGTTGGAGACAGGCACAAGTTTATGGCCACGCCAACTCTACTCGGAATAAAGATAATAGAATAATAGATCACTATACCATTTTTAAAGCGTTGTATACAACTGTTGCTGAACAAAAAATGTTGCACGAAGTTGTAGTAAAAGATTTATTTGCAATTGACAACTTTATTGTTAGATTTATCAATTGTTATTGATGTTCAACGGTGAAACCAATAAATTAAATGTTTGTCACTTCTATCTTCCTGGCAGTATCGTGAGTATTACTGATGGTGTAGGTGATTCTACACCAACAATAATTCTCGGGTAATGTCCATAACTACGGTTATTTGTAAAATTTGGCTTCATTCTTATAATTTGAGATGGTCAATCTCGCTTACACTTACATACTTACACAACAGCAGATAATTAAAAGTGGGTTATTTATCAAAAAAACAGAAAACTGTTATTGAATGTGACGTAGTAGTCACTTCATAGATTAAAACTCACATTTAATCACACTTTTCTGTATTTAAAAGGCAATCATTTAATTTCTTTAAAATATAAAATATTTGTTTGGAAAATAAAAAGTTAAACGAATAAAACGACGACATAAACTGCAACAAGAGGACATAAAACCGGACATGTATGCATACAAGTTCATTGTAAATCTATGAATAATAAATAACCTATTTTTATTACTATGTACGTAGCTTGTAGATTAGTTTCTGTGTCTGCAAGTTTCATTAAAAAGACGCATTTTCTTTTAACATTTTAAAATATAAACGATGTTGTACACCTACCTTAACAAGCCGGAGTATGAGGGACCTAGCACCAAACATCACATAATATTCAAAGATTACTATGAGTAGTACATTAATTTTTCAACCAAGGTTGGCGATCCTTGTCTCCAGCCATTCCACTAAGTGATAAGGTCATGCTATAATTCGCAATAACTGTTTAATGCATTAGAGAACGTTTGATGGAAGGAAGCATTACTTTGGTGCCTTTGGTGCATACGTACCGCGCTGTTACCTTGCAATTATGAACCATTATTTCGTTTTATATTAGTATTGTGCTTGCAGTAAGGTCGGTATTACATTATCATATAAATATGATTTCATACCTGTCAAATTCTAGGCCGCTTCTAATGTTCTAGGCCGCTATTAGACTATCATAGAAATATGATCAAAGATGTGTAAGTCATTTTTAAATGAAGAACATATGACGGTACAATAACTACATGTGATTATCTATGATCATAGAATTTGACAGATATGAAATCATATTTATATGATAATTTAATATCGGCCTAAGATTTACAATAGATATGAATAGTAAAACTAGTTAACATACAAAAAGGTGGTCATAAAATAAGAGTCGACCATTCGAGTCTCTTTCCAGATCCAACAAATTTATGCATCAGATGCGTTTATTTATAAAACCGAAATCTAATGCTGTTTACAGCTTTATCCGAAACTATACAGTTTTCGGCGGCGCGGTTTCACCCGCGTCTTTGCTTACTACTCTGCTCCCGTCGCCAGTAGCTTAATGTTATATAGTCAACAACCTTCCTCGAGAACTGGGCTATCAAACGCAAAAAGAATTATTCAAATCCAACTGGAAGTTCCAGAGATTAGCGCATTCAAACAAACAAACAAACAAACGCCTCTGCTTTATGTAATAGTATAGACAAGATCTTGTGTTATGATAGTATCTGTTACAAGAATTTTCTGTCGAAACAATGCAGCTTTACGAACAGTTAAAACTAAGGCATGCAGCAATACTATTAAAGACAAGATTATTAAAAATTCAAATTTTTAAAAATAGTATTTATTAAGCAAAGTCACTGTTTTTGTTCTGTCTGTTTTGCTGCTAACTTCTTCTAAACCACACTGAATTTTCATACGGTTTTTACTATGGTTAAAAATTTTTTTTCCGGAAGGATTATAGGTATAATAAATCTATACATATAATAAAAATGTAACCGATCGCAGTCTGTACATGGAAGATATATGAGAAAAAATACTATTGGGACCTATATCAACGCAGATAGAACCCAAAACAATGATTTTTAAAATTTTTGTCTGTTTGTCTGTTTGTCTATTTGTCTGTTTGTCTGTTTGTCTGTGCGTTTGTGCACGCTAATCTCAGAAACGGCTTATCTGATTTAAGTACAGTTTTCACTAATATATTGTGGTAAGCTTCACTTAACATTTAGTGTTTGTTTCATGTCAATCGGTTCATAAATAAAAAAGTTATGCCAATTTAAAGAATCACATCGAACATTCGTTAATTTACTACGAAATCTTATAGAAGCAGATATTTTAACAGGTTGCGGAATAGCTGATAGTGTTTTTATTCCTCGGATTCCTGTCATTTTAAACAGTCTTTCATTTAGTTTTAAACGAGTCCAGTTTCCAGTGAGCCTATGTTTTGCGATGACTAATTAAAGTAATTAATTAATTAAGTAAATAAAGTAAAGGTAAGACACTAAAAGTTGTGGGTGTGGATCTAAGTATTAGCTGTTTTTCGGTCAGCTTTATGTGGCTCTATCACGTGTTAGCATTACTAGCAGCCTGTATGCTTTGATCCCTGATGGCTATACGTCTAATCTATACATCCATACATATTATAAAAGGCTTTGTCCTGCTGACTGACTGACTGACAGACAACGTAAAGCCTAAACCGCTGGTCGTAGCGACTTGAAATTTGGAGGGTGTGTTTGTCTTAATGTCTAGAAGTGTACAAAGAAAGGGTTATTTAAAATTCAACCCTTAAGTGTATGAAAAGGGATGAAATCGATTGTATGAAACGTCTTCATTTTTTAAGTTACAGCTTTGAAATTTTGTTTTGGAATACTTTTATTTAAATAAAAAATACGCTCATAATTTTTTTTTTACTGGGGTGGATTTATAGGAGTGAAATAAGGGATGAAATATTGTATGGAAAGATCTTTGCTTTTGAAGTTGGCGACTTGAAATTTGGAGGGAGGGGGAAGGGAGGGGGAGGAAGAGGAAAGGAAGGGAGAAGTGAGAAATGAGGGGAAAGTGCGGGGGTAGTTAGGGAGAAGTCATATAGAATATATACATTATATTGTAGAAAAAGGCAAATATTTAAAATAAAAATATTTTTAGATTACATACCTACGTCGTAAATAATATATTAGTACCCACGTGCAAAGTTAGAACATGACGAACCTAAGCTATGACAAATTTCAATGTAAAACATGAATCAATTTCTTTCGCGTTTACTAATTAAACAACTGCGTTTATAGTTAAGAAATTAGGGATAATCGATTAAAGTAATTACTGCGTTAATTTGAATATTATCGGCAGCATTACGATACGGCTATGTAAACACGTGTAGTGTTTTTTGTGCGTACACGTGAGCTTTTTTGGGCTCATCTAACATAATTATAATAATAACAGAAAGCTATACTTTTACTTTTATTGCGAAAGTTATTTAATGTGTACCTATGTTCTTACATATATGGATCATAGATAATTTTAGTATAGGTGTGTTTCTCACAAACGAGAAACAAGGCGCTGTTTCCAACCATATTGGAGACCACTACCTAAGAGAAGAGCTAGGTTATTATAGCTTTATCGTTTCAGCCCCGAAAAACGATACTTAAATATAGATAATAATATGTGCGAGTCTGGGTTTATTCTGTATCAGTTAATTGCATGTTTGTAAAGTCCTACACATCACAGGCTTGATGCTTTCGTGTATGATTTATCTTTTGTAAAGTAAAAAAAATTACCATTAAAGTATTCGAGTTAGGCTAGAAATAATAAAGTCTTAAGCAATACACATAAGTATCACTCATTTTACACTATGAATATGAAACTGACTGTGCACGCCAAGAATATTATAAACCTATGTAAACTAGATTGAACAGCAACATTACATACTTCTTAACTTAAGTTTGGAAGGTTGTTTAAAATACTACTAAAGACGTTTTGCAATCTGAACGATCGACAATATTAATAATATAAGTTAAATTTGGATCTCGCAGGTAGTAACTTGATGCTCAACCTTAAAATGTCTTTTGAAAAATATATTTTTTGTTTAGCAGGTAAATATACTACGAAGATTAGGTAGAATAATTGTTTTTTTCACCACAGTGTAAATCCTTGTTTTGGTTCACAGCTGTTTTGTATAATCGATAACTTATTTTATAAAAATAGTTTAGAATAAGAGGGTTTACGCGTCATGAGTGGCAACATGGCGATTTAGTATCATATTTCTTGGTTTTCAATTTTTATCATTTAATCGGAGCTATATTTAAAAAATATGATCTGTACAAATGCTAGAATTAGGTAAAAGCTGTTTAAAAAGTAAGTAACTGTGCTTACAGTTATTTTACTATGAAAATAACGCAACTTAACTTTCAAATGTATTATTTGCATATAAATAGAACTGTAAACGCAACGATTTCTTACTCTTTAAAAAGCTTTCACCTAATTCTGGCATTTGTACAGATCATATTTTTAAAATATAGCTCCGATTAAATGATAAAATTGAAAACCACGAAATATGACAATAGATTGCGACGTTGCTACTCATGACGCGTAAACGCTCTTAAACGTGATTAAAAATGAATAACACTGCATTGAGTCATAAACTCATAATTCACCATTAACTGTGACAGCTTCTAATTAGGCTAAATATTATTAATAACAATTAACAAAAAGTCGAATGGGTCCAATGGATAAGACACCCGCTTCGTAAACACGAGGTAGTGGGTTCGAATCCTTTCTAAGTTTATCTTAGACATTTCTGACTGACGGTAAAGGAAAACATCGTGAGGAAACCTGGACTTAAAAGTCTGAAATTGCTTTGAGCTAGCGTGGTTATTAATGCCTTCTCTATATGAGAAGAGGCCTTTGCCCTGCAGTGGGACAGTAAACAGGCTGGTATTATATTATTAATAACTAATTAAATTAACTATAAGTCGATTAAATACTAGTTCGCCTTGTTCAGTATATTACGCTTGTACATCGTGGATCAGTGGTTATTTAGATCAATATGGGTCGAATTCTAAGCAACCGAGACTAGAACGTAATCAATTACGCAACGATTTTTTCAACAAGACAATTTATTCATAATACTGGTTCAATCAATTTAATTTTACTTAAAATTCAATTCAGATTATGTAGATTTCAACGGAATTCAACTTTGTTCGGAGGTCCAATAATGCTTTTTATTCAGTTAGATAATATAAATGACGTTTCTTTTTACGCTGGTATAACATTCTCATACAACACAGGCTGCTACTTATACGCCGCCCGTATGACAACACTCAGGAAAACACACAATAATAGCTAAGTATCCAGTTTCCATTAGACTGGCTCTTGATCACGTTCCGGATTTTTGAAGCATATCTTAATTAAGAAAAACTTTTATTCATTGTGACACAACACAGTTTACATAAAATCGTAATAGACATAAAATAAAAAATGTCAATGTTTTAACTCGGAGAACTCTCAGAAACCTTTACGATATAAGATAATTTTCGATAAGTACAATGCAGGATTGTCTTTTGTAAATGATCAATATAATGGACATAATGGCTCAGGTATCGTCGTACTGCATTTCGAGGGAATACGTAGAATTCCATCGGCGCCACAATAAGACAAAAAATTTTGTGACAAAGTTCATAGACTCCTCACCCGTTTCATAAAGGATTAGGGCCCTCACAGCGGGAAGCGGTAAGTGGAGGTGCTCCTTATCTGAGACTGTTTCAACAGCGCAGTCGACAGCGTAGTGGGGTGCTCGCGCGACCAGCACTTCGTGCTCTACCGCGACTAACGCAAGCCGCGCCCGCGCAACGACCGCTACTTTCAAACGAGTCATATTCGATTTTTCAAATTTAAACATGTATTCCAATGTAGTGAGGTGAATCAATCAAAACTGTTCAGTGTTTATGGTGTATTGATACGAGTGTTTTGGAACAAATTTTTTGTTAAGGATTTTATTTTCGTGACGGAGCAACCCTCCAAAAATTCAAGGTAATCTTGGCTGTTTTGTTATTTGACCGTTCATGTATTGCGGCAACAACGATGTCGAGGCGACTTATTGCAAAGTGCAGTTTCGTTTTGCTGTTACCTATTTACAACATACGTCGGTCGTCGAACGTCCGGTCGTAGACAGACTTTCTCGCGGGTAGTTTTGCGCATGTTATACATGATATCAACGCTCAATATTTACGTACTCCGATGAGCTATTTAGATAATTATAACTGAATTATTGTTTCCTTTACCTTCTACTGCAGCATTTTATAGAAATAAAAATAATGGAGCTGTAACTTCTTATCGAACAATTTATTTGTGTTGGTAATTCAATATGTAATGCTTGATGTATTATTTATGGTTCAGTTATTGTAAATTTGTTACGCATATTCCTTTCATAAATGTACACACTAATAAAACGAAATTATGATATATATATATATATATAATGGTAGGTAACTCTATCCAGACAGAACTGGTAGTCGATTAAATGTACAAAATACCACCTGCAATAGCTTGTATATAAATTGTATCATACAGTACGTTACGGTCAATTTAATACATATATTATACGTGAAATAATTTATTTTCTACGTGTCCAGTTCGAATGTAGGTAATATTTATAATCCGATTTTCTACAATGGTATTTCTAAGCAATTTCTCTAATCGAAAATGCGTTAAGTATGGTAGCTACACTAGCTACACTGTCACATTGTATTATTAGTAATAAAATTAATGTTGTCAAATATTTACGCTATAAAACATTATTTACATGCATTAATAAAAGTTCTACAAAATGTTAATACAAGTGGAATAACTGGTTTGCAGATTTAACAGGGTTAGCATTATAAGAATAATATAGTATATGAGTCTATTTTTTATTTTGTAACACATACAATTATTATTTTAACATTGTAATTAAGTTTATACTTATAAAAAATTGTTTTAAAATCACGATTGCGTGGTGACACATGTCTTCGTTGTATGAGAAGAAGCTTTTACCCTACAGGTAGAATAAATTGTCACACATTGTTATTGTTATAATAAAGGTCCAAGAGCAGTTTATAGTCAGTATAAAAAAGTGTGTATAGACAATGTGAGTGAATTATACACGCTGTATAATAGGAACTAACGAGTATTAATATAGGCCACAATCGGAATAGTGCTGGGCTTATAATTTCAATTACGAAAGCTTACAGCGTGATAAAAATGAATTTATTTAACAATAAATCAACGTAAACATAATTTACAAAATTATTTACATTTACAATATATATTTGCATAAAAGTAAGTCCTTGTTCAATTAACAACTCGAGGCTTAATCACTGAAGCATACGTTATTGTACTTAATATTATTATCATTTATTAATTTATGAATGTAAGTAACCAGAAGAAATAAGCCTATAATGAATTTGCTGACCACAGTCATGAAAAGAACTAGAATAAAACTACGATTGACTATAACTAATTAATGCCATATAAAGTGTAGTATGTAGAGCATTCCATAGGTTACATAATTAAATAAATTGGTCAAAATAAAAAAATAAATTGAACTTGTGATTTTTAAGCTACAAAAATTACAACCTTTTGTTGCTCTCCGAATGTCAGACTTGTAGCTTTACCACCCTTGTTACTAATGCAGTACTTCATCAGCTCGAAGATTTCCACTGTTGGACATAACATTTTGCCAAAAAAGGTGTTCTTAATCAAGGTTAAAAACACCAGGCTTGGTACGCGGACTGGTATATAGTAATATTCGATAGTCAGTAAACGCCGCTACCCTTTACCTAATCTTACGACACTCGCGGAAAAGGATAATACTTTCATTTTTGAGCCTTTTCATTATCTGGACTGAAGATCACACGGAGATATAAAAATAGCTGTATAGTTCTAGTCTTGATTTCTGCTGAATGTTAATTACTACCCTTTTTATTGAAAATAATTTATAGACACTTCTCGTACCTACTTCAATTTACTTTTCCTATGGACAATGCTATGAAAGCTATGTTATCAATAGGGAATACATTAGGTATCTATTGTTAGTTTGTTCAGATTGTTAGCTTATCTAGGTATGTAAAGCCAATAAATTTTAATAATTCATGCTATACGGTTTATACGCCGTTATAGTTTTAAGAAAACAAACTTTTAGGTCATTAAAACCATTAACGAAGATTAAGTTGTTCCTTAATTAGCCTTTATCGTAATGACCGAAAGCTTAATTATGTTTGGTTAATATTAAGAGAAAGTTACCTATGTAGAAAATAAATATTGCGATATTAGAATAGTAGTATGTAGTAGGTATTCAGTTTTTAGTGAAAACATGATTTTACTAGGATTAAAATAACCTACCTTCTTTGTACTAAAATAAAAATGTATGTTAGCATAGAGTTTCAATGTTTGTTCAATCACCTTTTTGTAGCACAACGTACTTACTTAATGTTAATGGCTTTAATGTAATTCTAGCATTACGTTATTAGTTATCATTTACGCGAGTAATATATAATAATAATTATAATATATAGTACTCCATAGCGTGTTATTTCATTGAAAATATTATTACATGACTTCTCATTAATTCAAAAACAAGCGTATTTTATGAAAAACATATTGTAGATCCTGTATTAAAAATAAGTTGCTACAAAAACTATGTTTCGATTTCAAATTATTTAACAATACAATTAACTTTTGATCTAAGTATAAGTAATATCTACAAAACATTGTTTTATATACAACCAGTACAGTAATTTCATTGTTTATCAGCTGAGGTATAACCATAGCTAAAACATTTGAACTCGTATGAAGTATTTTTTTTTTGGTAAATAATCTAGTAATTAGGTATACTATACTGCTTTTACAATGTTCTTTTTAAGTTTGTTTATTCTTTTTAAAAACAAATTCTATATTGTCATCAAGAGAACTTAACAAGGATGCCAATCTCTTAAATAGATAACGAGTCCATAAATCTTACCTATATACGATTTTGTAGTAAAATGTAATAAAATATTTAGAAAAAAAAATACTATTAACACTAAGCAAAACAAAAACTTGGAACTTGGATCAAAATAGATATAGGAAGCCTCCTATATCTATTTTATAGGAGCCCCTAATAAGCTTTTAATCACATAAAATGCTAATGTGATTGTTCAAAATTAAATTTGTGATTAAATTTGTAATAAACTAATCCCTAATCTAATCTAATCTAGTTTACAAATATTGTAAAAATGTCTTAATATATTTAAATTAAACTTTACAATTTTACTTTACATCGAACGACACATAAGCTACAATTTATAAAGTTATTTTGATTTTTTTTCATTCACGCAAGCGAATCTGGTAAACAGCTAGTACAGTTGTACCTAATAGAAAAATCGTTTAATAGAATAATACTAAACAAAGGCATATGAAATAACAACATATTATACAGCATAATTATGAACAATTAAGCAATACCGATGACAGACTAAATATCTCATCATTAGATCACAGGGAAAGTAGGTAACAGCGCTTTATGGGCGTGTGAACAAATCGTAGAAGAAATACAATCTAGTTGAGATCTTTCTTGTTGCGTATTATCTTTTCTCATTGTTATTTTTGTAGTAAATGTTTAATTCTAGTCTTTGTTTAATTCTTGATCTATTCAGTAATTCATAACTTTAACGAGGTAGATATGCACACAGACCTTTGTAGTTTCATTTATTTTATCACTTGTGTTGCCGGCGAGGAAATACTGTATATTAAGGGAAAACCTGTAACCTTGACAATCTTACGACGCATTTTCAAAAATAAAATTGTATACCCTAAGGCTGATGATGATTAAGAATAAAGAACCTTACAAGAAGTAGCTTCTGATTGAAATCGTTCAAATCACTAAATATATATTTCAAGTCCTTTATTATCTTTTTATATACGTCCTGTCGGTACGTTTTAGTTATACAGACTCCGAAATACATAAAAATAAATGAATACGTAACTTATTTTTAGATAAGTTATTATATTATTTAATTAAGCGTATGAGAGATTTAGTAAATTGTATTTGTGTATAACAAATAACATGGTCTATTAACGTACTATTTCAGAGCAATGTACCGTTAAACATAAAACTACCAGAATATAACATTAAATTATTTACGTATTATATAATATTGATTTAGTGCCACTATATCGTTCCTTTCGAGGAAAAGAGTCAAAACATGATTAAAATAAGACTTATATTATAAAAACGTAGAGGAACGCGTTAAGTTACATTTTTGATTACTTCTCCGCTCCCGTCGCTTCTAACGTGATGTTATATTACCTATAGCCTATAACCTTCCCTTCCTCAAGAACTAAACGCAAAAATTATTATTCGATTCCAACTGGTAGTGTTAGAGATCAGCGCGTTCATTCATAATCCACTGGTATCGAAACAGTTTACAATAAAATGCCATTTATCTTGCGTACCAATAGGTGAAACGAATCAATACTTCGTATAAAAACAGCTGTAAATCAAAAACAACTTTAAACTCAGGGAATCCATACCGTGGCGAAAACAAAGATGCACCTTAGTAGACGTACTTACCTGCTGCACAAAAGCATTTTTTGTAAAACATTTTAAGGTTTGGCTCTACCTGCGACCAGGTTGACTTTATGTTATTTAATTTATCAGCTAAAAGGGACAAAATCTTAAAGGGCTTTGGCACAGAGTATACATACTCGTACCACTTTAAATAAGCGAAGTAACTCCTCTGGGAAACTATACCCTTACAAAGCACTATAGTAACAGATTACAATATGACATTTGTAAGTTAATAATACCTATTTTTTGGTTAAGGTTGTTATTAGTAATATTAATATCTGAACAACGTTAATAGCTTACCATCTGTCAGAGTAGAGTCACTTTGTTAGGCTAAAAAGAGAAGTTGTGTTTCGATAACTTATTTTCAAACGACTAATATGTAAACTCACAGTCTAGTGAGTAAGGCCAATCTCTTAAGTCTATATTTTATCTGTATCTAGCTTCCCGTAGCGCAGTTGAACCGCCAGTAGCGTGATGTTACATAGCCCTTAACTTTACTCAAGAATAGAATATCAAACGCCAAATAAAATATTCTAATCCGATTAGCGCGTTTAAACAAACAAACAAACAAACTATTCCGCTTAAATATCTATAATATATCAAGCGATTAAATTTTTATTGGAAAATTTACTAAATAAAATATTTTTTAACAAAAAGAAACCCAACTTCAAACACGAAGAAAACTAAAAAGTAAAAAATAAATTTACATAGCACAAAATAATTCATATTTTGATTTAGATAGTAAGAAATAATTAAATAAGAATTTTATAATTTTGAAGTTGGTGCCAAGTAAAACAATAACTAGGTACTTATAGGTATTATCAATCTTAATTTGCTATTGTAGTAAGGTTCATATAGTATTTAAAACAATAACTAGGTACCTATAGGTATTTTAATCTTAATTTGCTATTGTAGTAAGTTTCTTATAGTATTTCGTTAATGAGTATTTACTTGGCACCAACTTCAAAATTATAAAATACTTATTTAATTATTTCTGATTATCTAAATCAAAATATGAATTACTTTGTGTTATGTAAATTTATTTTTTACTTTTTAGTTTTCTTCGTGTTTGAAGTCGGTTTTCTTTTTGTTAAAAAATATTTTATTTTACAATTTTTAGTGATGGGTAGACCTAAATCTTACTTTAGGTATAATTTTTGTACACACTAAACATTTTGGCATATTGAATCGTCTGAAGTAAGCCCGACATGACTGCTGTTGGGGAATTCCCTCGACTGTCTATGGTCATCTGTAATGGCACTTATAACCCATATGGGAGCAAAGTTCTCATCATTAGAAATGAATTAAGTCCAAACACCAAATAATTGCTGTAAATCGTTGATGAGTTCCCTCGACTCTCTTTGTGCTCCATCATCAGATAGACTCCAAACCTTCACTAAATAGTAGTGCCTTAAAATACTTAATGAAAAACATAACAAATGCACTAGTCGTCAGTACGATTTTCGAAAGTGCCCCTCGATTTCTCTAGGATACCATCATCAGATCCTGGTTTCCTTATCATGGTACCACCCTTGGGGTATCTACATTCCAACAAAAAAAGAATCATCAAAATCGATTCATAAACGACGGAGTTATTCGCGAACACACATATAAAAAAAAATATATATATACGGTCGAATTGAGAAACTCCTTTTTTTGAAGTCGTTTAATAAAATTAGTCAAACGATAAAGAAATTATATTGGGGACACTTGGTTTTACATCTAAACATTAAATTGTATAGTTAAGTTTAAAATAAACTTGGTATTGGTATACTCGATGTCTACGTGCTTTCAAGGAGAAACATAGATACCCACAGCCATAATTTTATATTATGAAAATCTCCTTAAACGTAAACGTCACTTAATATAATATGTAATTTATTTAGTAAATAAGTATATTAATCGTTGTAGGAATAAGTGTATAGTAAGTTTATAGCTATATGTTTATACAACCTATAATGAATGCTCACGTGCACACGTGCTCAGAAGGAAACATTTAGCCTACAATGCTACGCTACCAGTAGTTTCTAAATTAACGTAACAATTACCTTCTAAAATAATAACAGAGTAAATAATATTTTCATGGCATGAACTAACACATTTTATATTTATCATAAACTAGGATTCCGCGAAGCGGTTTTACGGTCGCCAGCAGCGCGATGTTACATAGCATATAATCTTCCTCGAGAACTATCACACGCAAAAAAAAAATTCAAATCCGACTGGTAGTTCTAGAGATTAGCACATTCAAACAAACAAACAAACACTCTTTGGCTTATATAATAGTATAGATTATCATGTTTGTTACAGATTTCATCGTCTTGTCGAATTTATTACGAAAATTATAATTTTGACTGACTGCAGTATTGTGTAGGTACAAATTGCCACGCAGAGGTCTTAGGTTTAATCTACATATAGCTGGGTAAAAGCTGGGTAGATGTTGAGTTTCTCTATCAAAAAATTCTCAGTATTAGCCCGGTGCCTGCAATGGTAATGGGACCTAACATAAGTAACATGTGAGTGTTAGGTATACCTATTATATTAAACTTGTAAACAAATGTACCTATGTATTGAAAACAACGGTGTATTGTAAACAAAATTTTAATAAGATTTTAAATCGAATTTCGTAGGTGCGAAATTTAGCACTAGGTACAATTAAATATTCTTAACAAAATGTTTGATTTGTCAATATACTCATTTTATTATCCATTGTACATATTACAAAGAAATACATTAACACTGAATTCTCATTGGTTGCAAATAAACTTATAATAAAAGTAAAAAAAAAATTTAAAGGCGATGGTGATACTGATAAGCGATAACTTT
This sequence comes from Parascotia fuliginaria, assembly GCA_963082885.1. Lineage (NCBI taxonomy): Eukaryota > Metazoa > Arthropoda > Insecta > Lepidoptera > Erebidae > Parascotia > Parascotia fuliginaria. Next base: position 7,025,113 of record OY720174.1, on the reverse strand, counting down.
TACTTTAACTCTTACTATTAAGTACTTAGATGTTTTTAAAGAACTTACATAAAAATTTTAATCGTAATCAGACATCCGGAATCGTATGACTGTAAAAAACAACGAATGCCAATGTTTTACAACAAATCGCGTGCCTTACTTATCTACCCTAAAAAAATTGCCGTAGTATACAATTTTCCAGAAATTTCCTCCACATAAGTAGGCTCTATGGTTAACAAAGCCTACTTTTTCATCGCTTTAGTGGGTCGTTTAGTAAAAAAGCGACGAATGTACTGAACAACTGCTCGCACGCGATACTCCCATGTAAATTATTGCGTAAACAAACATAGTTTACACTAAACTTTATCTCGATATAAATCATGTTTTAAGTGAAAAATGACACAACGTGAAATCATTGACATTGAGCTTGAAATAGAGACCTTATTCTCATGCGTATAAATAAGATAGTAGTAGCTGGGTGGTATTTTGCAAAATATGTAGTTACAATACACATTGCATCCACTGTGAAATTTTGTTACTAAATAATGCAACTATTTACTAGAATGTCTCGTTGGCTTAATGACGTAACAAACGCGATTTTAATTACGAGGTCTCGCTCTGAATTCCTGTTCGTAGACATACATTAGGTTTGTATGTGTATTTTATTGAATTTTAATAAAAATCTGATTTGTTCGAATCTTAAAGAAGTACTTATTAGTATTTAATGTCGGAACACAAGTCTAACTATGAAGCACAGTATATAAATAAATAAATTACATAAATAATACTACAATACAATTTAGGAGTAAATGTTGGCGTTTGGGCAATGGGCTTTCATAGCAAAATTTGTGCACCTTTAATGAAAACATGCCTCGACGTGTACGGAAAAGAACAGCCAAATAATATTTGGCAAATTTATATTCCTATAGCCACAGAACAACCCAACAGCTAATGTAGACTATTTTATAACAATTATATAAATTAAATTAAATAAATAAAAAATAACCACACAACGCCAAAGTAAGCATATTTGATAATACCTTGTGATAGGTAATGGGTGATGAATGCTGATAAACATACTTACATATATACTTTTTTTGTATATACATATATATTATACATAGAAACAATCAGACCAATGCAAATAGCACACAAATATTTGCATTGACCAGGAATCGAATCCGCGACCTCTGCGTGGCAGTCCATACACAGCACCACCAAACCTAATTAAAGCTATAAAGTTAATTGAAATACTTAAGTATAGTTAAATAATTGTATATTTTACACAAAAATAATGCATCATAGGAATAATTTACAGAGAAAAATAATAAAAATAACGACAAAAACGTTGAAAATTAACATAAATCAAAGAAATGTGTACAGAATTGCAAATGTAAGTTACACCGTGCAAAATGACTGTCATTCAGCATTGTTCCGTGGAATGACACTCGACAGCAACCAGCTTTCCATACAGCTTGCAGTGGTTTAATGTCAGTCTAAAGAACGCATACATATAATGCATAACATAGTGTAAAGAAAATGTCTTTAATAAGCTTTATAAATTAAAAAAATTAAAAAAATGTGAGAGAAATCCAGGTTCAATTGCGACGTCCTTAAAAACCACACCGTCTCAGAAGCTACTTTTACACAAACACATTTGTCTTAAAGCAATCATAAGAAGACAACTTAAGTATAATCCTTCTGTAGACCTTGTTCAAAACACATTTACGTAGTACAGGTACATATAAGGCAGCTAATGTGCTATACAATTAATGTAACAATACGACATCGGTGCCCCAGTCACGTCCTTTTACATAAATTGTGATAGGTAGTTAAAAACACGCACACTACCACTGACTGATTTGTTTCGAAAACTTCGACTTCACGTATCAAGGCTAAAGTTGTGAATTCGAGAGATATCGGCTTGTTCAGTTCAGTAAATTGATTGTGAGTCAGAGATCCGCTGGCTGAATTATGAATAATTATAAAAACTACTAAACACTGATCTAATCACCACAGATTGTCTTATTATTTTTAATAATCCGTCCTATCTGATGGTGACTGATAACCGCAATGTCACGGCCTTAGCTAAGCATGATGCGTAACGTAAAGTTAGTGTTCTCTTTAAGCATGGTTTGAAGAATGCTCGAAAGATCCACAATTCATCATATTATTTAGGCAGTCAGAATGAAAAGCTTGCTAAATAGCAAAGTATTAACTTAAGGATCGTATATGCTTAGCACAGTAAGTTAATCTAAGTAATAACAGTCAAACCATTACTTCAAAAGGCAGCATAAAAATCATTTGTCATCATATATAGGACAGGCACCCAGCGTCTGATAAAATTGCCGGCACTTCGATCACAAATTTGTCTGTCAAGTGTTGCGGTCCAAAAAGCCCGTAAATTAAACAATTTAGTAAGAACTTTGTCCAGTAGCGAGCCTTATTAGGCCAAGTTGATGATGATGATTTTGGTAATGTAGTTACTGGCAAAATAAAAGCTTTAAAAAAGATGTTTATCCAGTTTGAAGCATCGTATCGCTCAGTATCATACTAACAATGTGCAGTATTATATAATGTCTTATATAATACCATTGTTTAATGGATCTCAGATACTATTCGTGTTCGCATCAAGTTCTACATACTTTTTCTCTTTTACATAAAACAATGAAAGTTGATTTTTATTTTTACAATGTTTTGTGCAAAAGCATTTCATCATACGTACTGAAATGTTTTGGATTTTGTTTAACCTATTGCCTATTCCTTTAGCCATTTACGATACGCGAAAGTAGTCTATGTGTTCTCGAGTCTCGATTGGCAAGAGCCTTTTTCCATTTTTAATATAAAAACAAATACATGAGACCAAGGCACGACAGCTAAGAACTAACAATTCGTTTAACTGTGATTGAATTCCATTAAATATTTGTATGACTTCTTCGCCTCAAACGATTCTCTTCTTTCATTATCTCTATTCAGACAAAAGTTGCGCATCGCTAAATAAAACGCTCCACTCTTAAACTGATCCGTTTGAAAATCTTTATCGAACAGTCAACACGTGCATCACGTAAACGTGACAAAGTACGACTAACAAATTTAAACTATTAAAAACAATTTATTGACAAATAAATCATATTACATTGATATAATTTATATCATATTAATCGGTTAGCAACAAAAATGGATCTTCCATTTTAAATAATATTAAGTAGCAAATCGCAAATTACATATTACGTAACTAAGCCCTTATAACTCATTTGTCACTAAAGGCTGCTGATTTAACTAATGATTATTAATGAGACGTGTACATGGACAACTCGTAAGGTTATGAAAATGATGTCAATATATAGAAAAATATTGTAACAATTAAAAGTCACATATAGCCAGTCATTAATAGAAGGTTTTATTGCCCTCCACACAAAAGTTGTGTCAATAAATTTATAGGTGTTAAGATGTTATAAATATTTATATTACAATGCATAACAAATGTTTAATGGAAACTACGAATTCGTAGAGCTATGGCGTTTTATCCTATTCAATATTGTTCTTTTCGTTATATAAGGTATTTACTCGTAGCTTACAATTGCTAGAAATAAAATTGTAACTTTTTTTCTGAAAAACACAATCAATAAATTATTCTTACATGCAAAATATATACAAAAAAAAGGTTGTTTAGATAATAATTATGTTATTTGTTATAACAGTGTAATCTAATAAAATAAATTAAATAGATTAAAATAGGATTACAGCGCAAATACTTGCATAACATCATTAAAGGACGCTCAAGTTTTCTCTGAACCATGTGTTAACAAGTTTACAAAAGGTCAAGACCTTATGTAACACAAAACAAAGACGCATAACATTTCTTAACAAGGATATCATCTAGAAATTTTATTAGCAAACAGATCACTTCTAAAGATTAATGAATAACTTATCAGAGTAATATTTATTAAAAAATTTCGATAAAACGCAAAAAAAAAAGCTAATAATAATGCTAAATGATACGAAATATCGACGTACATTTATTAATTTGATAACTGTATGTTTTGCATTTATTTGTATTTAAACTATTTGAATAATGTGATATTATTTGCAATGAACCTTGTTTTAAAAATTACACGTTGAAAACATTTAACACACATTATTAACATTATAATAATAATTATTTAAATGACAATTGAAATCGAAATTCAGAAGCCGATTGTAAAAAACAATTCAAAATAATATTTGCAGCTCATTTTTTACACTCATTGTTGATCCGCATTTATTTACCAAAAGCGGCAAGGGTATAAACTTTTAATTTATACCCAAGGCGAAGGTAAACCACACTGATGCGACATACAGCCTATGAAGTTTAGTGATCGTCGTTATTATTGATATTTCATCTATACGGAAGCATATATAGGAAGTAATTATCTCACTATAAGTTTTCACATAAACTCCAGTAGTTAATATGAAGTTGGTAAACTCTGAAGGATAACGCCTTTCAATAATGACGTCAAAGTTCACGTAGAAATTCGATGCGCACATGCCCTGACATTTTAATCGCACTTTCGTCACAATGTGCATAATGGATAGGCGTGGTTAATTTCTTCTTCACTGTAGTTCACTATAATTATTATGACAATGTAAACCATAATTAAAGTCATATCAAATGTCATCGGGTTAATAAAAATAATTAATAATTTTTAAGGTCTCCATTTTTTTTTACGAAAGATGGATGTTATTTATTTACATCCCCATTTTCAACACGAATCAATAAGAAGATTAATTTACACTTGACGCTGAAAAATAACTGACATTATTCAACTGCTCAGTTGCCGTAAATATAAAAAAGAAGAAGAAGCTATTTTTGACCCAGCACATTGTTTAATGCAACTACCGTATCATTAATCCAGTGTGTGTGGAAAATATTTGTATACCAGCGTTGCTGCCGAAGTTAATTTTCTCATACATATTTTAATATTTTACTTTGTCATCGGTGAGGAACGTTGCAAACTTTTGATAATACAAGACCAAAACAATATAAATATTAACAATTAGCATGTTATTTTGAAACTAAAATATTTATAACGATCATAAACAACAGTTGCTGTTTATATAAACCTTTTCAAGTAACGATCGGGCCCGGGATATTGCTGTAATCACGTCTGACAGGTTTATTTGCGTACGTGGTGAAATGTTTGCGATAGCGGCTAGCAATCAAGCCTGTATCGTATAACATGCTAAAGTATTAATTAAAATAACTTTTACTTATCTTTAGCAACTCTTTGCTAATATAAATAGCTTACTTAGTGCATAAAACAACTGAGCTACATCTACCGAGTACACTAAGCTGTCAGCAAAATTATTTTTCTAGAGCACGAGTTTTTTTCGCTCGAATGAGAGTAGGCCAACAGAAGTAAAAAGAAGCAAGAATTGACGATTCCAATGTACAAGAATATAGGTACAAACTAGCGGTATATGCTTCACAGCAAGATTAGTCAACTGAATAGTATGACATCTGTTTCCGTTGTTCCTACGGGATGCGTCTGTAGCAAAGTATCACGTCGTCATTTAACGCAGAGATAACGGCTGACGATGTATCAAGCGTTTCTGAGGACCTTTAACAGCAGTTACCACCTCTTAGGTCCACTTCAGCCTCGTTTGTTACAAGTTATAAAATAAGTTAATTGTACTGCGACATTTTTAATAAATAATTAAATGCTGCATGTTCACATATTTTTGTCCAAAAGAATTACTTTTAAGTAACTTCCCCGTTTTTTTGAGGACTTTATATAAATAATAACAGATGATGTATAGTAATAACTCGCAGTAATTTTACGCTCGGTTAATATTAGAGATCGCTCTCTCGATTAACATGCGACGCAGATATCCAAACAATGACAGATCTAATTTAGATAGCCGATTATATACAACAATATATTTTTTATAGGTTTTATAATAATTTTTGCACTGTACCTATTACAGTGCAAAAATTGTTATTGATATTAAATGTGACTTATAGGATCAAATTATTTATAACAACGAAAAATGTTCAAGAAAAATTTATCCTATTCCAAAAAAAATAAAAAATTTCATCACCTTTCAGTACAATGCAGATCACAAAATTTCTGACGTTTTTATTAAAACTATAATATTTTTTTGCCAAATTTAAAACACCTTCGTCGTGCTCTATCTACCATGAGATAAAACAATTTTCTCACCACGTTGACAGTGTAGTTTAAGAAAATTTTGTTCTTAAAGTAAACACAAGAGGCGCTGTTGGTTTTTACTCTTTATGCTCTACTTTACTTTTCACACATAGGTACTTTACACTGTAATTATTATGTTTTTTTTTTAAGTTTGCAAATATAGCTTAGCTACATTGTTTTTCTAAATGTGACTATAGTGAAATACTTAATTGCGACCTAACAAATGTCTACTAGTTATAAAGATGCATATATACGTTAATTAAGTAAAACTTGCCGTAGATATTTTTAAACTAAAATAAATAAATGGAAGAATGCAAAAACTGCATAAAATACGGCTTATTAGAACGCATTTAAGTTTTAGTATGTTTAGCCTGACAGACTTTCATACAATTTACTTGAATGCAACGGCTACCTTCGCTGCGTTGGTTGCACGAAGCAGTGTGTTTTGCGCCTAAAATAGAGAGTGTGTTAGTGGAACGCTGACGTAAGACGACGATAACCCTGTAATACAATCCGTATTGTAGAAAGGGGTATAATGCCAACTTTGAAAGAGCATAACTACTTATCTGGTAATAAATAATGTAATTCTAAACTTAAAAAGATTTCAGAAAATTTATGATAATAATAATTAGTGTTTTACGACAAAATACAATTTTAATTACTAAAAAATGAATTTGTATTAGGTATATGCTCATTTTTCTTAAAGAAACCAGGATAAGGATACATACAAAGGCAAATGCTTATCTAGATATTTCAGATCTGTTCACCAAATGTAGTAAGATTGAAGGAAGATTTGACTACTTAATTACCGTCAAGCAAATACTCTTTGATCATTAAATCAATTATGATTCAGTGTTTCCGAAATTAGTTTTCCATGTTCGACCAAAAAATTGCTTTTTGTGTAGTTCGAGTACAGTTTCAGTACAGATTGCCTTTATTTTAAAAATAAAACCCTAAATAGTGAAATCTCACTTAATTTGATGTATCTCTGTCACTATAATAGGCATTTCAACGATAGAAAGATTTTTATTCTCACTTAAAGTTAACTGACATTTAAGTATTTAAGCCAGAGTTTCTGACTTTTATCTTAAACGAAAGCTTTTACGTGTCACAAACAATTATCTTGCTAATGTACTTAATAATTAAGATAAAGACGACTGTCTGTGCCGTAATGGTAAATACGGTTGTAACATTTTAATCTCCTGTTTTAGTGTAATGTTTGTTGATAAAAGAGGATAATAAAAATGGTACTTTCACATCATCAGCCGTACATCATATGACGTACCTATACTACTAAACATAGCAACACTTACTCCAAAGTGTAAACCCACTATTATATAGTCCAGTTCCCTAGTCTTTTATATATAATATCGCGTTCCGTGGTGAGGTATCGCAAGAACTAACTAAGAGAATAGCAGCATCATCCATTTAAATACTACCTACCAATACTCTAAGCAGTATTGCCGGCAAAACCTACCTCTGGCAAAATCTCTCTTCTCTATCGCATTAAGTCAGCCTGTATTAATAATTGCAAGTTATGGTTTTAATAATAATTAAATGTCTAGCCATTGACTCTTCAAGTTGAAGAAGAATTTCCTAAACTGTATAATTTCAAGATGATACTAAAATAGCGCACAATATATAAATTAATATATTTGGGTTATGTATTGTTGTGTTGTGTATACAACACGTGTTCATTATGCTGTAAACGAGACCCATAATGCCCTTTTAAGGGGGTTAAGGAGGCAACTGGACCCGTTCTAAAAGTGGAACCGCGGGGTCAGTTACCTAATTGAATATTCTTATTGATATTCTTTGGAAGACTGGCACCACTTAAAATATGATGAAAAAATGTATCAGCAGCAAAAGCATTCGAAATTAAACTCAAAGATTGCTATTAAAATCATTATTTTTCTATAACAGAAAGTATAGTTAATAATTAACAGAAATCATAAAATCAAACAACAAAATGACAACGCTTTTCAAGAATCACAAAGAAAATGGATCACAATAATATTTAAAAGTGTCTTAACATAATATTTTTGGTGATAATTAGGATGTAGATCATCTTAATAATGAGAAACTACTATAGACTTATGTAATTAGGTTTTATATTCAAAAGCTAAAATATAATAAAATTTCACAGTCATAAGAATATTAAAGGCTATAAAATTTGGTATTTAAAATAACAGTCTGAAAAGTATTAAAAGCTAAAATATAATAAACTTTTGTATTTTAAATCAGTCTTAAAAGTATTAAAAGCTAAAATATAATAAAATTTTGCATTTAAAATCACAGTCTTAAGAGTACTAAAAGCTATTAAATTTGGTATTTAAAATCACAGTTTTAAGAGTATTATATATAAGCTACAAAATAATAAGTTCTAAATATTGTACCTATCAAAAATATATAATTTGTATAACATTGTAAAAAAAAAACAATCTGTCTTAAGATTAATTTTGCACCAATTTTTTTTTGGCGACGGTACATTTTTCACGTCACATGCTTGGTGGTCCCAGTCGACACATTCAAAAATGTTATTGGGTGACTAGGACCGCGGTCCTAGTTCCTTATAGTCCCAGTCGCCCTATTTACCCTTTTAAGGACCCGTTTACGATTTTGATTCGCCTTAAGTAAAAGTTAATTGTAGCGATAATAAGGTTTACATAGTTACGATTATTGTTGATTTATTTAAAAGATGTTTAACTCAAGGTGTTTCTGGTACTCAAGATTCCGCCTCAGAGTAGTTAAAACCGGTTATAAAATAATATACGTAATTTGATACTATGCCTTGTATATCCGGATGGTGTTTATTTATTGTAAGGGATCCGTATGTTAATAAAACCGACTATTTATAGCCAGGAATATGGCACATAACTCAGGGTGGACTACTTTTGTAGACTAAAAAAAACCAATTCTAGAATTTTCTGTACGTTGCGTTGCAGCGAGCGTGCATTCTCTTGTCTACTTTTTTGATGTATGCCAATTCAACGGTAGTTGTGGTGACGGCTTCATATTCATGCTATCGACATGGTTAACAGTTTGATACCATGCAAATACGAAAATGTGGACTATATAATGTAGATATAAATATCAATTGGCAAATAAAAAAGGCATTTAAAATCTAAAAAACAACCGATATTTACGTTACAAAATTGTACTTTGTTTAATTTTAGATAAATAAACCTTATCACACTATTCCGTGAATAAAACATGGGATTCTAAAGCTCAATATTATCACACTGATTATTCACATCAATTATGTGAAGTAGGTACTTTAATATAATTTAAATCGTATAAATGTTTATCATATACAAAGGTCTCTAAAATATAACATTCCATTTTAGATTTTCCAGTTTATATGTTAATGACCGTAGTAATTGGCAAAATATCAGTTCATTATTCATAGTAAAATGTGTCGGTCAATCGTGATTTAGTAGTATGCTAAACGGAATACAAGTTTATTTATTCTTTTGATTGAACATCTATAGCATCTTTACACATATCCCACCACGTAGTAAAAACCTCTAGGTACTTACCTATAGTGTTAATTACGCGAGAAATAAAGTGCCTATAGAAAGAAATAAAGTATTTAAGCTGAGATGCAGAAAGCATTATCTCCCTTCTGCAATAGATATGCCTATAAAATGCAGAATACAATTATACAAGTGTAAAAAAGGTAGGCATAACATACATCCCAATTGCACGAAATGCATTCTTAGCTCTTGCTTTTTTAATCGCTATAATGCGCCTTTGTTGAGAAGTTTTCAATTACGAAAAGATGTCCACTGCTTTACATAGGCCTCAAAAAGCCTTCAAAGATCTTGATAACTTTGACTTGAACTTGAGGAACGTAAATAAACTTTTACTTCAAGTTATGCGCAAAATACAATTCTTGGTTCGTCATACCAAAACTCTCTTATAAACCGTTAGGGTTTTTCTAAAAAAATACATGTGGAACACACGTTTTTCATGTGTCAATCACAGCGGATTCGCGCTAAGCCGTGTAAAGTAGGACAGTGTGTTGTACCTTATACTAATGTACGGTTTAAAACTTTTTATACAACTTAAACTAGTTATATATAATATATTCATAAAAACCAAATACATATTTAAAATATTGGATTTATAAAATTGTGCTATTGTGTGTCTACAAAGAGGAACAGAAAACTCAGATAATGCCGCAAATACATATTTTACTTAAGTTTTAATGATAAAAAACACTCTAATTAGGGATTTTCATGTTTTTTTGCTGTAGGTATTATTTATACACTTAGTGAAATAGACTGCATGAATAGTGTAAGATGATTTGAGGTCCTGGCTCTATACTAAACATAGCACAAGCTCGTGTTCACCAAGTTTATCACGATACGGTTTTCATCATTTAGAAAAAAATATCTTCCGGAAGATTAATATTTATAATACATGCATATTTTAAAAGGAAAAGTCGAGAATTTCTAACATTCCTAATCACGTTGAACTGTGCAAAGACGGATTGCTAGTAACATAGATTTTAAATGATATACTAAAGTATTTAAATTACCGCAAGACTTAATTACACAATATTTACTTTGCTTTTAATAAGACCTTGATTGATGATGATGTTTTTTTACATACTAAAGACGATAAATAACCAACGACTACCACAAAAAACATGCAGAATCTATTGCATAGATTGATGACCCGCTGACCAAAATTTACGGCCCACTTTAGAAACATACGCTTTTAAAATTCTATTTGAATGGCACCTTCGACTTAGTATTCACCTGAGCCTTTGCATTATGTAAGTGGTTACGAATGCAAAATTTATTGAACTTAAGTTATTGCGCCTAATAATGATAAGTAGATATTTGATATAAGGTCATCGACTAGACGGGTATTTAGTTTTCGATTGTCGAAAATGAATTATTACATTTATTACTTACTGATAGTAGTTTCATTCTATTATATAGACTGCCTAAGTAAACTGGGTCAGTGGAAAAATGATAAGTTTTCTGTATTACCCGAAAATTTTACCTAATAAATAGCAACAGACTTATCCTTCTTACATACTGACGAAATGTGGATGTTTTTCCTATGCCTACCCTTTCGAGAAATTAAATGCATGAAGCAATTCTGCTACGCGGCAGGTTGGAGATGAGGGAAATGGAAGATACGATCGTCCCTAGTCTTAGTATTGCTTATTTATTACACACGTTCATTTTACAAAAATCCGTCACATATTTTATTGAATGTATATAAAAGTAGCCTGCAACTATGAGTTCAGAATGTTGTTTACATTGACAGTATAGTTACGACCATGCTTTTCTTAGTAAACTGATCAACGGTAACATGTTTCTTTATGTTAGCCTTTTGATTGAGTACATTCGAATGTATATCATAGTAACAGACTATACAATACCTACATTCGAACGTTCTCAAGGTGCATTTGCTTCACCGTTTTAGTCAAAATGTTTGCTTGAGAAATGTGCAACGCCTCTATTATTTACTCTGAAAACTAAATTTTCTCATACGAGTAAATATTTTGAACTGTCACCGGTGAAACAAAACTGATAGTCAACCAGTAGGAGTCAGTTCATAGGTTCTGTCATATATACTATAGGTACACTGTCTCTTAGCTCGAAGTTATTTTCTAGACTTCCAATAATACGCCTGAAGAAGTCAAAGAGAGAAGTTTGTCTTCGCAATAAAATGAAATTTATTATTCAATTAATGTCGCTATCCTAATGGTAGGTTAGCTAGGTAAACCTAGTATTCCTAGTCCTTTCATCGCCTTTTACGACACCCGCGGGAAGAGTTGAGGAGGTTACATATTGTAGAACCGACATCAATCGCACGACCTTGAGTATACATTTGTTAATTTATTTATTTATTCGTACAATGCTCGAATCTGTAATAGATAACGCAATTACAATTAGTTTTTTATTGCATATTAGATGGTCAATGGAACGTAACAATATTGCAATATAAGACACTTTATGAGTAATTGCTACTTGAATGCAATTGATACATTACTTACTTCGAGTTTTCACATTTATTAAATTTATTTAATGATTACACCCAGTTTCTGAAAGCCTGATCAACGAAAAATTTACTATTCACCTGTTAAATCTCATGTGAAGTACCTAAAAGCATGCTAAAAGCATGGTAATTAATTTAATTTGATCGAAAATAGTTACTAATTAGATCAAATTAAACTAATTATTCATGGTTTTAGCAACCGAATTGGTACTACACAAGAGGTAATCACAACAGGTAATTAGTTCATTTTTCGTTGATCAGTATTTCAGAAATTGGGTGTTAGTTTTTAAAGTGACTATACTGGCGATTGGCCCCAGCTACGCATGTGGGTACATTTTTGCGACATTTCTCTATTTTAAATGCAGGTATGATAATAATCTCTATTCGAAAGAAATTCTCTGAACTAACTATAAAAAAATAAAACCTTTTAAAAATTCGTTGCGTCGTTTAGAAGCTAGCGCAGAAACAGAAAAGACAAAACTTTGCTTTCTACTCGTTATATTTAGAGAATAGTTTTTATACTATATTATATTATTTCCTTTTTGCGTTTGATATTTTTTTATATTGCTATAATTTAATCGTTTGTTTTAAATCTTACATTGCCTATTCCACATTAATTAAGTAGGTACTTAATAAAAAAAAACAACTAATCACCTATAGCTAAAGTACCAAATATAACCTTTTTATGTTAAGCCTACCTGTTACTGGTTCCTTCCATGTTTAGCTATTTGCCTTCGAATTAGAAACAAGTTTTATATTTTCGCAATAACCACTAGCTCTAATCAGTAAATGTCTACAAATTAACATTACCAAATTAACAAGTACGAACATCTGACCATTGCATCATTTGACATCGGTGTAGCGATCTTACATCGTGCCTTGCATGCACTTACGCCTACACGCTTAAGGACTCGACGGCTGTTCTGACAATGCGGTTAATATGGCCGCGTTCTTAGGCAGCATAGTATAAATTTAAATTTAAACTTTGTTTACTGTCAAAACACTAAGAATTTTTTTGCCATCTGTCGATACAGAACCTTAAGTTCACTGGTGTCAACTATTTTCGCTTATTTTCAGATAAAGAAAGCCATACACATTTAAGACATAAAATTATACACATAGATACTTAATATAATAGGTACAATTAAATATAAATATCTCGAGTCAAAGATGAGGGGTGGCGACGATTGACACACTCACCCAGGTGTTCTAAGGATATGCAGCTCAGTGAATCTATCAATCACCGCACCATCCATCCTTTCTGCCAACATGTTTAGTATACTGTTGATGCTACCCCACAGCCTGTGCACTAGGGAGGCTACTTTCTTATGCATAAGTGCAAAGAAATCAACTGTGTGTGCCTGAGAGAATATACCTGACGCACTACAGTAGCGGGGCAGCTCCAACAGCACTCTAAACGTGTTGTTGTTTTGTACACGTAGGGCGTTATAAGGTTTCTGGGAAAAGTTAGACCACAGGCTGCTGGTGCAAAAAGTTTGGCAGAAAGCCTTAAAAACAGTGTGACCTTATCAGGTATAGTACATTTAGCAAACCTGCGACCCAACATGTTTCCCCTGACCGCCAACGCCCTACGCTCCCTCTCAATATCACATTCGTCTCTGAGCTCCTCGGTGACAATGTGTTCCAGGTACTTAAATTGACTAACTCTACTCAAAGGCGAACCACCAAGTATTACGGGGGTATTATTGTTATTATTAACGGAATAATGACTTTTGTTCTTACCGCTAAACACTAGCAGCTCACTCTTGACAGAGTTATACCAGAGACCATGTTCAATAGCATATTTCTCACAAATAACAATTAAACGTGTAGACCACTGATTGAAGGGCTAAACAACACCATGTCATCAGCGTAGCTAATGCTGTTGACGCATACGTCATCAATGCGACAACCTACATGAGTGCTGCTGAGCTCCTCAATCAGGGCATTAATGTATAAATTAAATAGTCTAGGTGAGGTTAGACTACCCTGCCTCACTCCACAATGTAGTTTATACGGGTCAGAGAGAACATCACTCTATATAATGTAATTGACTTGTTTGTCATACCAGTATGCTAAAAGGTTTATTACTTCTGTAGTGACGCCTTGTTCCTGAAGTTTTCCCCATAGTTTCTCATAACATACCAAGTCGATTGCCTTAGAGAGGTCCAGGAAACGAGCATAGACTGGTGTTTTGCAATCAGTGTAATATTTGACAGAATAATAATAATAAGAACTTTAAATTCTCTAGGTATACAAAGTATTTTGCAACATAGCATTTTTAAAGCTAACGGTGATATTATACCTCACTATCTCAACTATTCGTCAACTATCGTATGGGTGTGACAGTAAAAATCATCCAATGCTATGCATAGCAGCTTACCGAGTTTTGACTTTCCATTGGTGAAGGCAAAAGCCTCAGTCGCGCATCGTCTTTCGGCTGAAAAGATGATCGTAATGATTATTCGCAAATTTGTAAGCCAGGCAATACACAAATTAATCATGCAAAAAAAATATAAACAATATTTCTTAGATGACGTACATAACACAAGCTTAAACGGATATTAGTAAAATCTAACAGCAATGCTATTTGTATAAAGTTTAAAGGCTTATTTCTGATGAAATTTAAATAGATTTACAATATGTTTCAGTCACAATAGGTGAGATCTTTGAATTACAATAGGTAAAACCATGAAACGGGCTGCAGTGTTATTTAAATACAATGGCAAATCGTCTCTTTTACAAGCAGAAAATGCCTTTTTTATTGTCTACATTGAAAGTGTAGTCATCTGCCCAATGTATGTGCTTATGGACTTCTGTCATGCCATGGACTACACTGACATTAATGTTCTCTCTAAACTTCGTTTGAAGTAAGAGGTCGGGCTAATTTGAGTGGACCTAGTCAAGTTACCTCCAAAATAGCTGTATATATATGTGTACTAACAATGTTGTGGTATTCAATAGAGTACCAAGTAAACGATTAGTGACAAAGTCAGTGTTGGTTACATCATGTGGTTGCATGGGCCGTGTCCGCAACGTTGCAGAACGGCTCACGAATTGCAACACGCTTATTAACCCTTTCCAAACGATCTTCCTGGATAACACAACGTGCTTACGCTCGTTGTTTAAATATTAAAAACGCACGTAGACACTAAAACTTATTATACTAAGATCATAAAGAAAGAATGCGAATTTTGTGAGATTGTATACAAAGGATAATTTTACACTTTAAAATTTATCCTTTAACATTTAAATTTTACATGAGTACTAATCACAAGCAGGTAGCAGAGCTTTTCTCTTTTGTAGCAATTATAACCTGTGCACGGCACAAACCTTTCTCTATATAGGTAACGACAAGGAAACAACGTTGTAAAAGATAATAATATATTTTATTTTTAGGTCATCCTTTTTTGTCAAAGGTTGATCACTAATGACAGCGACCTAAATCAGCGAACAACAAAAGAAGGTTTATGTAACACAAGTAACGATGCAGCGCTAATTTTTCATACAAATAAGGGACACTACTCAACATTTGCCACAATAAAATAACTCTACCATTGTCTTCTCTTGACAAACATCGTTGAGAAATACACCATTTTGTTTAAAAATGGACTTTGTATATTTGTTGTCTCATACAAACAGCAAGTGCGAGGAAAGCCAGGTCAACGCCTCGAGAACCTTATTACAGGCTGCGGACTCAATTAGTCACTGCCGATAGCGGCGAAACTGCTAGTAATTATAAGCGAAACCAGGATGTAGATAAATTATTATACTTCAATATAATTAATACCCTTGTAAGTACATATAATACCTTGTATATAGAAAAATTGTAAATGCTTTATAGAATCACACCGCTTCACGTTTTGGGGTCAGGCAGAGAATTATTTAAATCATTACTTCCATTCTTTAGAACAAGTATTGTTACTTGGGGCGCTTCACAAACATTTAATTAACGAATGCAAAATAACTAAGTATATAAAACATAAACGCACTCACATATATAAGCATCTTAATTTTTTTTTATTTGGTTAGGGATTTTTGTACAAAGTACATGTACATATCAATTCCGTAGTACATTTTAACATAAATTTATCTAATAGAAGCATTTTATGGTAAATAAGCAGAATCAATCAATCAGTGTCAATCAAGGTAATAAACCTCTTCGAATATTATAATAGTTATTCTATTATAATATTCGAAGAGGTTTATTACCTTGACAACAAACGAAATAAATATTCCTACGTTTTTACTTTAACTACAGTTCAATAGATTAGCATTTTAGTTCTTCGACTGTATTTTTGTACTAAAATCTACACGTGGTACACGTTCTTTTGAAGTTTTAACCACATGATGACCAATGCTTAACGATTGTTGTACCCTTCTTGGCATATTATTATCCTCAGTCTCCTTATTTCACACGACAGACTGAAAGAATTGGAAAAATTCTTGCTAAGCAACCACACCGTCATTAATTATGGATATATCCTTGCTTAAATATATAATAATTACTATTTTAAAGGGTAATATGTGTATGTATGTCTGTCGTGATGACTCAACTAACCCGACCTCTTATGCAAGAAATTCAGGGGTCAGGCCGGGCAAGTTACACAAAACTGGCAATACATTATTACGTTAACCTGACATTTTCAAAGCCATAGGTATTATTAACTACTTTCTTGTCAAGTTTACCTTGGACATATTATTATTATACATATTATGTTTATATTGATTATTCATTTACGTCAAAAGATAATTCCTCTGAAATCCTGAGATGTGCTTTTAAAGTTTCGATATTTTTTTGCGATTTGATTTGCTATAGATTACTTGGTAGCCATAGAGACGGTATGCTTATATATTAATAATGCTTTTAATATTATATGTAAGTATAAACCTCATACATCATAAGATACAGAAAATATACAATTAAAAATGAAAGAGAAAGCACTGCCATTCCATTTTGAGCATTAAGCAAATATTTCCAAAATAACGAATTGCTAAACATAAATTATTACGTCTCATGCCATTTCTTTTTAGTGTCTGAAAGAATTGTGAAACATGTTACAAAAAAGGTTTATCATGTTCTTTCACACGTTTACAGTGATTCAAAGAAAATAAAAGTAAAATAAAAGGTAGGTAATAAGCGGAAACGTTGGGTGGATCAAATGTGGTGTAACATGAGTAATCGTAATGTTCTTGCAACCGACACACATAACCACAGCCGTAAGCTTGCAACTGCTCATCGTGAATTGAAACACTTTATGTCATAGTACCTATCATAACTGAGAAGTACTTACTCACATAGGTACAGATAATGTTCGCTAACATCGCAACATCCTCAGTTCAAAACCGGTGTAAAATGAGAATGCGCCCTAAGCCAGTAATGTCCAAAGCTAACCTAGGAAGGATGATGAATTTGAAAAATTAACATTATGATAATAATAATAATAATAATAATATTCTACCACATGCACACAGCGCCATTTAGCCCCAAATTAAGCAATTATATTTGCTTGTGTTATGGGTACTAAACAACTGATATACTACTTATATACTTTTTTTTTTGTAAATACATATATATTATAGATAAATTACGCCCAGACACAGAACAAACAATCATGCTCATCACACAAAGGTTTGTCCTGGGTGGGAATCGAACCCACGACCTCCGGCTTAGCAGTCGGGTTCACTAACCACTAGACCAACAGGCCAGTCAAATTATGGATCGGGCCTCCCGTTGCACTGCATACTGTAAGACTAGTTTTTAACAATAATAATATGTACTATAAATGGTGTACAATAAAGTATATAATTATAAATTAATAACATGTATGTATTTACAAAAAAAAAGTATTTAAGTATGTTTATCCGCATTCTAGAACCCATAACACAAGCTATAATATATACTTACTTTGGGTCTAGATGGCGTTGTGTGGTTGTTATGTTATTATTTTATTTATTTTATTAATAAATTATCTTTATCTTTTGTCTTATTAAAAAGTATGCGAAAACTCTACTCTTCTTTCTGGACATACGGCAGCGGCCGTAGGTACAGCAAGAAGAGCTGCTTCAAGTTACAAGATACATGTAATGAGCAAATTTAGTCTTCTTGGTTGTGTCGTGTTCAAGTACAATAATATGTCTATTAAAAATGCACATATGACTTAAATTATTATTAAAATTAAAGTTAATAGTTTTATTTTTATACGACTTTGGTGGCAAACAAGCATAAGGCTTGCCTGATGGCATGTGGTAACCGTAACCTATAGAGATGGCTTTGTTTTCCAAGCATTTCAGAAGTATTAATACTTAGAAAACACAACCAAGCCGTTGCCGACCACGGAGAAGGCGATGAGGAAGGAAAAGGGAAAAGGAAGTTTACCGATGGGGTATTTTGGGGGGCGGCGCTAATACTTACCGAGTTTTTATTTATTTGTTATTTTTGTTTACGAACTTTATTATTGACGGAAAGCCATCTTGTGTCGTTTGCTAGATTGGATAGTAGCTGCTTTGTTATATGCATATAGAATAACATCCAACATAATATGTGTATTATAATAAGTTATGTTATCTTTTCAGGTACGTTTGGCGTAGAAAACTATGAGTAAACAAAGCGAGTGAATGGTGTTTTCTTCAATTGTAAGATTTTTTTATACTTCATATTATTACACCGGTATTATTAATATTAGTATTATAGCACAGTAGGAGTGCATGTGACGACTGTGCAAGAAATTGTGTATTTAACTCCAACATGGGATAGAACTTAGCGTGATTCATAAATATTTGTTCCAAGCCTAAATGTAATTTGCGTCTGTTGTCTGTATACTTATGTAGTAAAGACAGTCCCCCGCGACAAGGAGCTATCTCGCTGCAGGAGTTGTCTTCTATACATAGTTTAAAACACTTGATCTTGTATAAAGGCGACTTTATTACATGAATATTATAGTAAAGAAAAACCGAAAATTTTCGAAGATTTCGAAGATTTGTCATTCTTTCGTAAAAAGAAACATATCATGCAAAACAGGAGCGGTTGACTAGATTTAAAATAAAATAAATACAATTATAATAAAACTCTTTAGAAAATTTTAAAAGATGATTATAAAAGAAAGTTTCGTATAACATACTGAATAGGTAGATATCTCAGGTTATAACCAGTAGTGTTTAAATGCAACACTGCCTTTATGAAAGTCTGAAATTAACGCTCATTATACTTATATTACACCCAAGACCGATTTCTCTTCAACGTTTTTATTTTGTAATATTTTTAATTTATCATACGTTGCACAGGAGTGCTGTTGTTCTTAGTCGAGCAAATAGTTTTATGGACATAATGCACAAACGATATGTTTCCCTAGTCAGCAGACGGAGAGCTAGACCTATCAGTATAATAATAAGTAACTATTTTTCAAAATATTCCTTATCGTCGCTATTATTATCCTACTGCAAGGAAAGACCTCATATTTTAAAGAATACATAACTAAGCATCGATTGCCGCGCTCACTCAATGCATTTTCTTAGATTCATATGGTATTTTACGGCAAGCGTCTATCCGATATACTCTTACCTCTGTAGTGTAAAATATCTACATAATATTTTAATTTTGTTTAAGTGGTCGTACGAATATTCAATATTCCAATTATTAAGTAAGTATATGAATGCATTTGCATATATTTTTTATGAATGAAAACCGAGACAGACCCTTGAGTTACCATATAAAACTTGTATAATAATCGCCAACGATCATTAAGGATAACTGATATAAAACTAAGAGGAAAACCGAAAAATACCAACGCCCATATTTAGAAAAGGACACATGAAAATAAGGGCTGCGTAGCATGACAATTGTCGGTAATTATTGTTACGGAAGTGTATACGGTATAGTATGAGGAAAGCCCATAGGTGCGGAACCTCGACCGTCGTACCACGTAAGCACCATTTGCCTCGAATTAGCGAGCCAGCCTTGAAGCAACCTCGTTTGACTCTCGATACAAATGTTAGAAATTTAAGATTAGTTTATTTTTATGTTAAAACCATCCAAAAAGAATGCATAGGTATAAACTATTGTATGCATTGTTCAAAGAATCAAGAATAATTAATTCATAACAACTTTACAGTACCTACTGAAGAGTTGTTCATGCCGAGGTTTTGCAGGTGACAGTTGCTGTTGTTTATCTACTAAAGCCTCCACTCTGTCTGAGGGTAAGCAGGAGTGGTGGTCGCTATTTCAAATGCCAATTTCTCAAACGGCTGGCCTATATGTGGAATCTACGAAATGCTTTTTCACGCTTAAAAGACTAAGAATCAATATGCGAATACATACGATACATATGATTTAAAACCCCTTACAATTTAAAATCGATTAATCAAACCAATCATATTTTCATGGTCCATTTAAAGTGGTAGAGCCATTCACACAACAAGTTTCGCAACACTCGCGCTATCTAAGTTTATTATTGAACATTGACATGCAGTATGGGCTCTGAGTATAAAATTAATGTAGCATTAGATGCTTCCATATTTCATAAGACTTATGTAATGTTACAACTTGCTACACCCACTGTAGACTCTTCAGATAAATAAACGATTTAAAAACGACGTATAAATCAAAGTCGCCGTGTTCTTTTATCTCTCTATTAACTTCTTCTAGGCGTAATAGTATTTTATAACATTTTCACTTTCTTTCTGAGAATTACTAAATAATACTTGCATATTACCTGTAGTAGAGAAGAGCCAAAAAATTTGAAGATTTGTAATCATGTCGTAAATTAAAAAAATAGTACCTAGGGCCGCTAGTTTATAATAATAATACTGGTAAAGGAGCTTAATTGATTTGGTAGATTCGTAAAAACTGCAATATTTCAATAGTTTTGTTAAAGTAAGTTATTGCAGCGCAATTATAGTTATTAAAGATCAGATATTATAAAATGGTCAATAATTGTGCACTTCGATATCGACAGTTGACTCTAGTAAGCGTTACTTTTACAAGTTACTCTTAACTATCTGATTGCCGCATACCGTACTATCGTAACCATTATGTAGAAATTCTATCCTATTATTAATATCATGAATGCAAAAGATTGTGTGTGTATGTATGTACGTGTGTGTGTGTGTGTGTGTGTGTGTGTGTGTGTGTGTGTGTGTGTTTGTTACCACCCAGCGCCTAAACGGCTGAACTGTTTTCGATGAAAATTTTTATGTAGATAGATTTGGTGCCGTAGTCGGACATAGACTATTTTATTTTATCCTAAAAATCGGTCTGGTTCCCGAGGAATACAAAATCATATTTTACGCGCAGGCCAAGCCGTGGAGCCCAGCTAGTTATAGTATAACTCACACACTATTGTGCTTGCTATCTTCTTACTGTTCTGTCGGGAAGCAAGCTGGCTGACGGTAAATTGGTGAACAGTTTATTTTGGTTATCACAAAGTAGCAATGTCATTATAGAGACATCATCATAGAGAGTTAGAATTTAGTTGACATAAAGTATAAATTTATAATCATACGGGAATTAACGCGATCATGCATTAGGTATTTACATACCTTATTTTGCTTGACGTTTCGACCAGGTTACACCGGCCGTGGTCACAAGCAGACTGGTGAGGCGATGTCACGACTCCGTATGTGAAGTAGATTCTAGATCTACCCTCACATTTTTGTCTTTCCACGTACTATCACAAAACACACTGACAGTGTCCCTATTCTGTATGCCGTCCGTATTCCGAGCGTTAACCGACTGCGCAAAGCGAGGTTGCGTAATTTGAATCACTGGATTCCACGTAGCCGAGAGCTTGAAGCCGTCTTCCCTATTGAAATTTATGTGTTTCTTAATTTCAATAGCTTCTCGTACAACCCGAGAGTAATAGGTACAATCAGTGGAGAGGACTTGCGTACGATGAAATTCAATCCAGTGATTGTTTATCACAAAACACACTGTCAGTGTGTTTTGTGATAGTACGTGGAAAGACAAAAATGTGAGGGTAGATCTAGAATCTACTTCACATACGGAGTCGTGACATCGCCTCACCAGTCTGCTTGTGACCACGGCCGGTGTAACCTGGTCGAAACGTCAAGCAAAATAAGGTATGTAAATACCTAATGCATGATCGCGTTAATTCCCGTATGATTATAAATTTATATCATGCAACGCGAAAGTTTAAAAGTGACATAAAGTAGTTATAATCCTTGCTTACGCCTTCGTAGAAAATTTTACGGCGGATTGATATGTGATAGATTCATCATTAGCATATATAGTTTTCATTTTTCTTTTTTCATTTTTTCATATCAGCCAAAAGACATCCACTCTTGGACCTAGACCTTCCTAAACTCTCACCACTTTGGCAGGTCATGAGCCGCCGTCCATTGGTTGCCGTGTAATAGACTGTTATAATTTTATTACGTATCGAACAGTCATTGACTTAAATTATCCAATTAA
Organism: Parascotia fuliginaria; assembly: GCA_963082885.1. Taxonomy (NCBI): domain Eukaryota; kingdom Metazoa; phylum Arthropoda; class Insecta; order Lepidoptera; family Erebidae; genus Parascotia; species Parascotia fuliginaria. Next base: position 7,002,493 of record OY720174.1, on the reverse strand, counting down.
ACTTGTTTTGCTAGACTTGCTTACCTGCCATGTTGTTATAAAAATGACAGATACTGCTGACATCATTAATAAATAACCATTCATTCAATAGTTGATTAAAATTGTTACGTTTCTAAACGCATAACAATAATTTTATAATCGCCACATATATAGTGCGTGCTTTTCAACAATTAAATCATAACAATATTAGATTTTCATCGTTTACGCCTTTGGCCTTCCACTATATCTTCTGTTTTAATGTATATTGCAATACTTAACAACCATAATACAAGTTAAATACCCTTGTACATGCAATGTCTGTTATTAAAAAGGCTCAACTGCGTAAAAGGAAAACGAAAAGTAATGACAGTAGTGGTTTTTATGGTGGATAGCGGCAAACGAGCATTCAACCCACTTCTAGTTAAGTCATCTACGAACGACGGTTTTTTATGAATCTCACGCTTGAAATAAAGCTGTGTTGTCACGTGTAAATAGAAGAAAACACTGTTATTACGTTGTCAATACAATATAATACTTTGCTTAGAATTACTGCGAGCCACGCTTCTTAGATTAATTTTGTTGAAGGAAGAACTTCGCCAGGCTGTTAAGCTAAATTTAAGCAAGTCTTCTAAGGAATATACTTATGATTTACGTTTATGATAGGTACGTTACATTTGCATAGGGTTGATAAAAGTCTACTCTTTAAACCCTGTGACGTTAGCATTCACGGCTCATATAAATTATCAAAGTTATAGACGGAATGTCGACCTCCCTAACAATTACAAATAATACGTATATAATAATCATACACAAAGGAAAAATGATGTTAATTAACTAAGTAATTATGCTTTACAAGTGTTAAGAATTTGCAGTGAACGTACCGCGTTTGCTCAATGTTCAATTTAGTCGAAGAACGAACTGCGTTTCTCAATGTTCAATTTAGTCGAAATATACAATCACGTAATAGTTTATAGCATAATGTGCGTAAATAATATTATGTAAAATATAAATCTCTATAGTATATAACAAAGTTATTGTATTTTTCTGTCTGTTTCTCCGCTAAACCTAAACCACGAAACGGATTTTTATTTTGACACGGGTATCACACCGTCTCGAGGATTTATAACGAAAGGTTCATATAAATATCATTTACTTATATAGATACTTTCATATTTTTATTTATAAAAAAAATACAATTATTATGAAATGATTAGTAAGTACAAATAGCTTAACATACCGTAAATTTTAACTTTAATATTTGGTTTATCTTGTCTTGTGGCAAGTACGAACATAATAATAAATAATATCTACTCCGCACGCTACAATCACGTTTACCTCTATGTTATCGTTTTATTTATACACACACATGATTTCAATTTCAATCAATTAAAAGCAATCACAGCTCATTTAACTTTATAACATGTACGTAGCACATGCTTCAGTTGTAAAATGTTACGACAGTTGGTATGCGCAATAAGGTTTGCAAACACTGCGCAAATGCTGCATTATCATTATAGTTTCGTGTTTTGATGTAAAATTATTAACTTTAAAAGCTTTGCATTTACATCTATTTGCAACTAATAAAAGGTGTTCAGTGCCGTTTAGTATATTTGACTATGAACTATGCCATGTTATTTTACTAGCGTTTTAACGACAAAAACTACTTTGACTAACCCACAGTTTCTGATAGGTAAAGTAATCTCATGTAAAGTACCTTTTAGGTACTTTACATACAGATTTAACAGGTAATTAGTTAATTTTTCGTTGATCAGCCTTTCAGAAACTGGGGGTTACTCGTAGTTATTGTAGAAGAAATAAGTGTCAATTGAATTTTGTTTAATAATACGTTTGTGAGTTAATGCATAAATCTGCATTCTCTTCTAGACAGAAATTTAACAAAATAAATGTTGGTATAAGTAAATTTTAACTCTAAACATAATATTATTATATAAACATAATATAATATTAAATAAATCAACTCTATAGTTCTATTTTAACATAAAAGAAAACCAACTTTAACAACTTTAACTTTAACAAAAATTCTTTGTTGACATTTTTAGACTAGTTAACCAATTTGATACATTTTAACAATAAGTGTAATTGTTATACTCATCTTATATACTTCCTTTTGCTTTGTAAGTAGGCAATATTTACTACCTGTCAGTATGTGATAAAATATGATAAAATTTAATAGATTTTGCCTCACTAGGTTTTACCGTGTTCAAATTTAATAGGACGTAGAGATGAGTTCAACATAGGTCATTGTTCCGGCTTTTATGCCAAAAGGCTTAGCTAGGTTAGCTAGCAACGGGCATTACCCGTGCTCCATCTGACAAGTTAACACATTATATACCGACTGTACCCATTCGTAACCTCACGCAAATAACGTTTTGTAAAATTAGCCATCGGGGAAATTGTTTTACACTATTTTTTATTTATGCTCGTATATGACTCAGTTAATAAACAGCAGTACTTATTTTGATCGTGGATTGCGATAGTCTTGATAGAAACGAATGCAAATTTCGAAACAACAAGCAAGCAACTATCTAATATATTTTTAATTGTACCTTTATCAACTATTATAATCGTTGTTTACGAAACGAGACAAGTTGTATTGAAATCTCGTTCATTGTCAAACGTATACTAGGTGGAATAAATGTGGAAAATTTCAACCTCCTGATGTGTTGCGCCTTGCTAAATAAAATAATTGCCGAAATCATCACCACTGCCATAATTGTAGATAGCGTTTTCCTTCCATATAAAATGTTCACAGAAAATGAGTTATAATTGTCATTAAAATTCAGCACGAGCACGTTACGGGTTACGACTTACGATTAGGACACAGCGTTGCACGTGCAGGTTTGTGTAGGCAACTTTGCGTGTGTATAATTAGTAACGCGTAAAGTACCGACACCCCTACACATTATTTTATTGCTAAAAACTAGGTAGAGACGAACCTATGACATTAATATTACATAACTGTATGCCTTATTATACTTGATAATTTGATACTGGCTAATAAAGGCAATTTTAGCTATTAAGTTTGAAGTGATGATGCTATGCAGCTATGGTCAACAGACGACAGTCGATGGCTGCAGATCCAGAGGACAATCTCCTCTGCGTTAGACCGACCAAATCAAGACTTTAACCCAAAAACCTATCAATGAATGCGCAAGATAAGCTTTCACCAGAGACAGATGGAGCACGGTAGTCAGACGCTACCGAGAAATACGCGTGGCCACGACTACTCTGTCAAGAGTAAACGACTGAAAAGGAGAACGGACTCTCTTAAACAGCATTTATAGAAAAAAACACACATAACTGACTATCGATACGGTGAAGAAAAAGATCGTGAGGAGGCCTAGACGATTTAAGAAGATGTCCTTGCTCTGCAAAGGCTTATCCTATATGTATATCATCTAAAAGTTGGGGTTGGCTATGCCAGACCAGATTACTTTTAGATACATTTAGAATCATGAACGTTTGGAATCATGCTATACCCATTCGTTTTACTAATTTTTATTAGACTTTAATCTCTTAATTGGCTAATACATTCAGTTGAAGTAGTAACTGTGTTATCTATGGAACTATAATAAGTAATTAACAATAGGAGTAAATACGAAATAAGTACCGTAAGATATCCAATATAAATATTTATGACTACCGTTGTATGTAATGCTAAAGGTTACGTTTGTTTGGCCGCAATACTGATATCTTCTGTAAATAATAGGTTTGTAATAATGACAGTTGTTAACACTATCGTTAACTAGTTTATGTCATATATAAATATTTGTTCCGTACTTCACACCTACCTACTAACCTATTTACAACTCAATACTTGTAATTGACTATTTATCTATAATTTACTAGCTTTGCGCGGCGCGGTTTCACCCGTGCTAAGTTACATCTTTGCCGAGTGATAGTTCCAGAGATTAGCGCGTTCAAACAAACAAACAAATCCTTCCACTTTATATAGTAGTATAGATTTTAGTAAGTATTTATTTTGTTAATCGTCATTAATCTAACGTCAACTGTTTGAAATAGGCCTTACCCAAACCATGTTTGGCTTGCGAATGGGAAAGCGCAGTAAGCTGATACATAGTACGCAGATAAAGTAACTGCCCAGTGCCCATTACCTGGTTGTCTCTTAGTCGTATCTTACGATTCTCAGGCAGGGATGAGTTTATTTATTATCCTAAAATAGGGACTAGGTGTACAAGTACCTATTAGTAATTAATAAATATAAAGGTATAGTAAAGGGTTTGTAATTGGAAGAAAGGAGTGGCGAATTACGCCATAAATATTTACTAACATCATAATTTATTGTAATGCCTATTAATGTTAAATATTTACATTATATACTATAAGCTTATACATAATAACAAAAAAACACATAATATGTCCTAGCATTAACCATCCTGACTCGAGAATAAACGGCTTCCAAGGCTTTCTATTTACATAAACACATGTCTAAATTATCATACACAGCTGCTACAATGTCGTAAACCACTTTGTTTATTTCAGTTTATTACATTTAAAAACTATTTAGCAATTCGCAAGCTTATAATTACGAAACTGTCCAATTTAACTTAGGTGTCACTACAATATGGCTATTACAGGCGACCTGTGTCAAGGCAAAAACGTTTTGTCTATATCTCTTAGTGCCGGTAATTAATCAAGTACTTGTCTATAAAAAATGGTGATAAGATTTGAAATCATAAATCCATTTGTGACAGGTCATGGCTTGACACCCAAAATAATGTCGTAAAGGTCGAAGATGGATCTATTACATTTTAATGTCAAGCCTTTAACTGTCTATGCTTGCTTGCTTGCACTTACAGCAAAATAATGACATAACACAACTCAAAAAAAAATAGTTATTCAATTTTAAAAAATAGTTATTCAATAAAAATATACAATGGTATGTACGTTTACGACCACATTCGTAGACGTGATCTCATTCTGCCATATAAATTGGAAATTGTGAAAAGTTTAAGTAAAAAAGAAGTAGCATAGTGGTTTCTATTCAAAGACATTTTAATCAAATTTGTGCAATTAAAATACTTAAGTTACGAGGGGATACTGAACTTCTTAAAGAAATCACTACTTTTTTAAATTCTTGCTTAAAATGTTTGTCTATTGAATTGTCTTGCTCGTCGTTAGTTCTGAGTTATCTTTTTAAAATACCTAATAACAGTTTGACAACTATACACTAAAAATATTAACAAAAAAATTGAGGTCGTCTCGAATATGCGCTGTTCTTTCATCTAGTTAAATTTAGCTGACTTTCAACTATCGATTCATTTCATCGATAAGAGTTAGTTATATTCAACCATGACGTCTCTGCAACCTCGATATAGTAGAATTACTATATATTATTAAAGGAGGATGCAAAGCAGTATTCTAATCGTCTACTCCGCTTGACCCTGTGACTAGATTTTCCTCTAGTTAGATAAAATAGTAACATACAAGTTTTTTTATTTCCTCAATCGCATGATGTTACGAGATCTACTATTGAAGGATAATCAGTAGTGTTGACGGCCAGTCAACTGTTAAGTGACGTAAAATGCCGTTGACCGTACACTTTCTTAGATCGACGTCACTCAGCTAAATGTACTAGAACATAGCTACTTTATACCAGCAACAAGGAAACTTGGTTAAAATTCTTAGCGTTTTAAATAACACTTAAAATACGCGATATGATAAAAATCAAAAACCAGTTAATTTCAAGTTACACTTATACGTCATTAAATTAATATTAAAATGACAGATATGACACTTAAGAACCCACTTAGAATTAACCACTGAACTACTTGAAATTGTAAGACATTTCAGTGCTTGGGGATGATTGATTTAACTTAGAATTAACCACTGAACTACTTGAAATTGTAAGACATGCTTGGGGTGCTTGGGGATGATTGATTTAAAACCTTATTTACCCAACAGGTTAAGTTGATGAAATGATTATAAAATGATGAAATGATTGAATACGCGATATGATAAAAATCAAAAACCAGTTAATTTCAAGTTACACTTATACGTCATTAAATTAATATTAAAATGACAGATATGACACTTAAGAACCCACTTAGAATTAACCACTGAACTACTTGAAATTGTAAGACATTTCAGTGCTTGGGGATGATTGATTTAACTTAGAATTAACCACTGAACTACTTGAAATTGTAAGACATGCTTGGGGTGCTTGGGGATGATTGATTTAAAACCTTATTTACCCAACAGGTTAAGTTGATGAAATGATTATATGTGTGTTTGCTAAAACTATTTGACTTTAGTACCTAGGTATATAAGAGTAAATGTTTTTTTTTTATGAGAACTTTAATGAGATCTAAGTTTATATATAGATTAAATTAATACACTCAATATATCAATATTTGACTGTAGAACTTTATGTGCAAGGTTTCTGAGCTGTTCAACGTTTAAATTATACCCGGTAAAAGTCATAATTAACTATATTGCAGGCATTGTGAATATGCTGCCTGAAACAGAGCTATTTATTGATATGATTTAGGCAACCATACGTAATCAATGAGATTAATCAACTGATATGCTAAATTTATTCTCACTCTTTAGTTAGCATACTCTTCATTGTTTAAGTAAGAACAACCTTATTATATAAACTATTAATTACAAAAAAAGGTTGTTATGCACTCTCTACTATTCCCAAAACTGTTTAATACACTTTTACTAAAACGCATTAAGATATGACTGCGACTGCATTAGTTAATTATCCAGAGTATGAATCACTCTGTACTTACGTACTATGGTAAGTTATTTAAAAACTATGTACTTTTTACCTACTTAACTTGAACATTCTTGGATTGTAAAACAATCAACAAAATATGTCCGTAGTTTTAAACACAGAATTTAAAGTAGGAATAAAGAAAATTATGAATATGACAAAGTATCTCAAAATTCGTACTATGATAGATTCAAAAACAGGTAAATAACTTTTACGAAATAAATTCAAAACATGTATCAAAAATGGTTAAATGCCAGCAGTACTCGTAACAAAATAATTCGTTTTGGTTTGTTAATAACAGCTGAAATACAAGTTCACAAATTTAAATTTACAAATGAATAGCATTTTTATTGATTCTTTACATTCAAAAATACTTTTGGTATAAAAATATCATTATCAATATGAAAAGGATAAATAAATAACAAGTCATAATAATACTAAACATATCAAAACAAATAATTATTATAAGTAAGCAAGTTATTGTCTCATTGCTTTATTTATGTTTTAGTAGGTAATGTGATAATATTTAATGTACTGGACCAGATATAAAACAAAATACCTTTATGAGGAGTGCTTCGTGGACAATACTTACTAACTATAGGTACATATAACAGGGTGGTAATACCGTAATACCGCTCCGTATATCGCCGCGGTATATTGCCGAGATTAGGTTAGGGCGTGTTTTATACATTATTTTGTTAAAATAACAAAGAAATCATTGGAAAGAAGCATTCGAGACTAGGCAAATATTACTAGCGTAGAACAGCATTTTCATTTTGCGCGAAAGCTACTGCAATTGTCTAAACTGATAACTAAAATACTCTATTACAGAGTTAATTATAGAAGTACGCATACTCCAGTATAGGTATAAATGCAGAGATACAAAGATTCTTGTTGCTCTAGCTTTACTAAATATTTCAAATCACAACGAAATTCTTATAATCTATGGCAGTATGCTTAGAATAGCTGTCTAAAGCCATTATTGTTTAAAGAAATTGATTGAGATTGAAGCGGAATATTTCACAATGATGAAAAGTTTGAGCAGAAATTACCTACATATTTTTAGTCACAGAGAATAGTGAAACATTTCCTGAACATCTATTGAAAACAATTCATTTGCTTATTGTTTTATAGTCCATAATCGTTAAATAGTCAATACGTCGGTACTTACATGACATGCAATAGGTTCCTACACGTCTTTATTTTTGAAAAGGAAGGCAAACATGAATAATAACATATATGTTTTGCCAACTATTTTGCCTTTTATGTAACAGAGGACGGTAAATGGTACTTGTACCGTTGTACTAACAAGCCAGTCCTATAGCTCATATATAGGTAGGTTAACTATTCTACATAACTTGGGCAAGTTATGTAGAATAGTTAACCTTAATGCCTCGTCAATGCAGCTACTTTTTTAAACAAATTGACCTAGTTACTGTCAGTATTTTTGAACGGTTAAATTAAGTGTAGATAAGTGAAAGGAAACCGTTCAGCTGGTCAAGGAGGTCTACCTAGAAGTTCTACATACATTTAATGAATTAACTGAACTGAAGTTGACAGTTAATTTCTTATATCTTTAAAGAAGTTATACTAAACTTATAAATGTAACGTACCAGTTCGTAATTGTTCTATTGCAGCGTGAACACATGACGAGACGACATGAACATTTATCACCACTCTTGCTCAAGATAATCTGGTAATTTCAACTTTAATATAATTTGTAATACCTATATAATTTTATTATTAGATTTATTAAATAGTTGTATGTCAAAATGAAAGGTCACTCACTCATTCACTTACTGACTGAACCAAAATTTTAAATACTATTGACCTAGTTAAAATTTGGTAGTTAGAAGGTAGGAGATATGTAAGGACGCTAAGAATAAATTTTGCGACTAGCCGTCTACCATGATGTCGAAGCCTGCCGCTGTTTGGTATATTAAAAGTCGAGATTTTCTCACAAAAATTTAGTTTAAATTAAACTGAGAAAGTACAGTCTTTTTATAAAATTAAACAAATACACGAATCCAACAAATTAATATCAACTTTGATTTTTAAATTATGATGCGATAGTGGTCTAAAAATTTTAAATTAAAAAATGAAGTTACTTTAAGTATAGAGTGATAACTCGATTTTTCTAGAAAGTTCTCGCAATACAGTAAAGAATAAGCTTGGAACTAAACCTAGCAAATAATTACCATGCATAATTATTGCAAGTGTGCAACGTAAACACGTAACCAATGTAAGGTCACAGTACTGTGCCTATTACAACTTACAATTACTCGTATTAGAAGAAACGTGACCTACATACAATTGTATGAAGAAACCAGGACTATGACATAATGTAGCGCATAGAAGCTCCCTAGATTTGAAATGCTCTGGTTAAGGTATTTAAAACAGCTCCAATTATAAGACATATTTGAAATAATTTCACTATTAAGTTACGAGTTTGTAGCCGACTGCAGACAGCAGCAGCAAACGAAGAGTCGCAGCGGTTTCTATTTATTTATATGAAATACCATCCGCTGCTAGCCGTCTGTCCGTGCAACGAGTAGTCGGGCGACGTATCGTCAGCGGCGGAAGATATTTCATATAAATACACAGAAACCCCTGCGACACGTCGTTTGCTGCTGCTGTCTGCAATCAGCTACGAACTCGTATCTTTAATGTTGAATCACTAAATAATAAGTACCTACCTATGGCATTTTTCAAACTTTGGTGGAAAAGAGTTCAACGAAACCAAGTTTTTATGTTGATAGTTACTTGCTGAAGTACGATTCGAGCGGCGGCGCTGTATTTGGTTTCAGAATACATCTAGTTTTAACTTTTGGATCAGAAGTTAACATTGCACATCTCTGATGGAAAAGTTCAGTTGTGCAGAGAGCGCAGAGGTGTCAGATTATTGCTGCTAACAAGAAATACTTACCTTAATTCCGTCACATTGGCTTTGGATAAATACGCCTAAAGTCAAATACTATAAAGACGTTTTTCTTAATGACGTTCCACGCATTTTGTGTCGTTCTTTTGAGTCAGATACATAATCATTAAATAAGCTTACTCATTGTGAACGTTAAAAATCTTGAACAAGCTAGTTTGACACCAAACCCAATTTGTCGCATAATAAACCGTATTTGTAAAAACTGTGTCTATTGGAATGATTACGAGTCGATGTTGCAATGCCTGAAGAAAGTCAGCGACCGTCAGATTAGCCTGATGGCCTCCGCGGTACTGATTATGCACGGTTTTTGCACTGGCCGTTTTACTAATATATATTTTATAAAAGTCTCTTTTTGTTAGTATTAAAAAAACTAAGTCTAACCTCCAGTTTCTGTAAGGCTGATCGACGAAAAATAAACTAATTACTTGTTAAATCTAATGTGAAGTACCTAAAAGCATGCTAAAAGCATTATCAACTAATTAGATCAAATTAAACTAATTATTCAACCCAATTGGTATTTCACATAAGATTTAACAAGTGACACAAGCTATATAAATATGCTTACTTTGGGTCTAGATGGCGTTGTTGTAGTTGTTGTGATATTATTATTATTATTATTAGGTAATTTTTCGAGAATCAGCCTTTCTGAAACTGGAGATTAATCTAGAAATTATAAAATTTTGCGTTTGTTTATTGAAGCTAGAAACGGAGATAGTGTGGTGTCCTTCCTAAAGTATGGGACAATCATAATGTATTTCTCGTGGGTGAAATAAGAGGCGAATAAAGTAATTCCCCTTAATGACCAGGCGCGTTATCTAATTAATACTTAATAAATATCATCGTATATGGTGGTCAGCACTCTGCCTACCGAGAGTGGTGACTATGACAAATACCTCTCTTTAGGAGAAGCTTATGCTGCAGTAAATATCTTCAGTCTGATGAAAATAGTTGAAGGAAGGAGGAGGAAAGTGGCTTGAGTTATATTTACACCATAGTATTATAAGTTAAATCTCAATATTCAGTTCAGTAACCTTTAAAACAAAGAAACCGCAAATTAATCTTAAAGGTCCAAAATCAAAAAGTATGAATAGCAATTTTTTTGTACTAATTTCAAATCCAATATAATACTGGTTTTAATATTATTAAAATTTATAGCCAAACAAAAATTTAATTTTATGAATAACATTTAATTTATCCTTCAGACAATGTATTATATTAATACCTAACCTACAAAAAATAGCCTCACAAATAGCAAAACAGTTTTAAACTTTTATTTTTTTACGCTCCTTTTATAGCCCCATACGCCTGCACTTATGACCTTTAAATTACTGACCAAAACTACATAGTTAATTACGTTAATTTTAGTAGTTAGTAAATAAAACATATTTCATGTTTAGTAATGAACAGAGCAATAATGAACCAATATTCAATAAACAGGGATTTAAGACTTTTAGTGCTTATTTTAGCATGCCGATCAATTATAAAAAATATAACTTAAATGGCGAACAAACATAGTTACGATCTACTTGATACTATGTGGCTACCATAACCCGACTAGGCTGTGTTCTAAGAATATTGCTAAGAAAACACAAACCCTTGTCGACCGTTAGATGGAAGGAAAAGATACGGCACCAAACGAGACCTACAATGCACTCAAACTGAAAAACACTACTTGACGTCAATATTATTATGTCTAAGGCCCGGTTGCCACCAAAGCGGGCGAGAGTAAAGTAAGCTACGCAGGCCCGTCTCCCCATTGGTGGAAATAACACATCTCCACTCCTCTCTGCTTTAGTAGAAAACGGGCCCAACGTCCGTTCTTTCTCAAAACAAATTGAAATATTTTAGTCATAAAATACGTGAGAAAAAGATACAGTTTTATAAGTGTATTAATTATTTAACTTAATAAAAGTATACTATCTTAAGTACTGGTATTAGTTTATAAATCATGTATAAAAATATAAATATAAAACAATAATGATACCAATCATATAAAACTAGATTTAATTCGTTCAGTGTTTCTTTCTATTAGGACGAACAGATGTTTAAAATTATATATATCTGGCGGTTAAAATAATTGCCTAAATTTCAGGCTAGTTCCTCTTATGATGCGACTTTAGTAGGCAAGCCTTTTTCTGAAAACTATGACGTTAACAAGTATATTTTTTCAAGTAACAAGTACGAGTACCTATCAGACAAGAATTGTATGTACCGGATCCGTACTTCACTTAATGTCTCCGCCTGGCTGAAGCATTAGCATCATACGAGCGCCATATCATTAGCTGTTAAATATAACAATACTTACTATTAATTCTGTACAACTTTGTGAACTTAGAATATTTTTTTTTCATTATTTTCACCTTGTAACGATCCTTGTAGTTGTACTCAATGTATAAATTCAAATAGTGACTAGTTTATGAATGTAATAACACGATACTAATACAACGGATATTATTAAATGTTGGGTTAATATGAAGAATCCGTTATTTTAAAATACCGTAATACATCCATAATAATTAATGACTTAAGAAGTGATGAATCGATATAAAAATATTATTGCAAACGTACGGGATTTTGCACGTAGAGACTATAAAATTATGACATTAAACCGCTATACACTATTAACTTTTAAAAAGGTACTATGATGTATCGTTGTCCAACTGACTGAGAAAAATAGTACATATTATAAGAGAAGTAGGGCACATAACTTCTCGAAATTTCTCGCACAGGTACTGTACTGATGTCTCCGTGGCCCTTAAATTCTATAAAGCGAAGATACTGTCGTAAGTACTTGTTCTATAAGGCCTTGTCCGATACGACAGTATCCACTTATATGTAGAGCAAGCGCTTATAAGCATAGCACCATGCGTACTTGCTTCGGCAGTACATATAATTAAAAAAAAATAGCTCCATGCTGGCAGTTAAAATTGTTGTCTCGCACAACAAACGTTTTACTTATAAAAGAAAATATCTACGTGACACAAACAGTGTAAATATTTTAACGCTTCTCCCGCCCTTGCCTCGGCTAGTGTCTACTGTATTCAATGTGTGGCCTTCAACTATGCACACGTACCTATATATTATTGGATACGGTATTACGGTTCGTACGATATTAGTATTATTGTATCCTTATTGGACTTTAAAGTTTGTTGAAACACTCAAGAAAAAGGAGAAAAAAGAATCACGGTTTTCAAGAGCATGTATCTATGATTCAATATACTGACAGTGCTACTCGTACAGTCGATTTTGTGGTCAACTGAGCCCACAGGCCGTTTAGCCCGCGGGCTCAGTTGACCACTTTGGGTTTTTAAGGATGACTTAGCCCACTAGCCGGTTAACTCAGCCCGCGGGCTCAGTTGATCACTTGCTGCGGTTGAGGGTCTACTCAGCCTGTGGGCTTAGTCGACTACTTTCTACCATTTCGTGGTCAACCCAGCCCACGCTTTCCTACGCTGACACAATATCTATTTAAAATTACTATGTATAACTATCATTAATTGCTTCCTTAGTTTTCTTTATAATAAAAATTTAAAGACGTGAGTGGTTTTTGTATAAATAAATTTTATTGTCCATCTTCTTTTAAATAAAATTATTCCTTTCCCTAAAACTGAATAACTAAATGACTATATACCAAACTATATAGTGATGCAATGCCATATTGCGATCAATCTAATCTGTATAAAAAAAATACACAATCCTATTTTATTTTTGTTTCCAAAGTCAGTTAGAATTTCATTAATTTTATCATTTATCCCAATTACTTCATTATTAACCCCCGACGCAAAAAAGACGATATGTTATAAGTTTGACGTGTCTGTGTGTGTCTGTCTGTAACTTCCTAACGGATGAACCGATTATGATATTTTTTAATTTGAAAGATGTTTGATGAAAATCAGTTCAAGATAGCCGCCGCCACATAATGGCGAATTACATATTTTTTGACAACTTCCTCAATATGGGTATCAAATTAAAAGGCTTGAATAGAAGAATACTATACATTCTAATAAATTTCAAAATTAGGATGGCCGCCACCACATTTGTTATTGTAATTATTTAGGCAAGAGTTCAATGACAATTCAAAAGTTATGACAAATACCTAAAATTATTTAATTATTTAAGAATGTTATGCAATCTCGTTGCGAAGAATTTAATGATAGATAGTAATTTTAAATATATATTATTATTGTGGCAACGTAGGGGGATGTGAGCTGGGTTGACCACGAAAGGATAGAAAACAGTCGACTGATCCCGCAGGTTGAGTAGACCCTCAGTCACAGCAAGTGGTCAACTAAGTCCGCGGGCTGAGTTAACCGTCTAGTGGGCTAAGTCATCCATTAAAAACCAAGAGTGGTCAACTGAGCCCGCGGGCTAAACGGGCTGTGGGCTCAGTTGACCATAATATCGTACAGTCAGAGACGTGAGCAAGGAATGTTATCTAGATAGCACAAGCACTATCTCTAGATTTCAGCTTGCAGTATCGTACAACTGCCAACCAGTACGTATGTATTCAATGCACGTATTATGCCGCAGTGATTTATGTGTCACCTCGAGGACCAAATAAACCACACATAGTGCGTGACGTGTTGCAACTTAATTCTACAAGCAATAAAATATTCTGCAATTTATAAATACGAGAAATAAAATATTTTTTGTGATATTACAACAACCGAAAAAAGATACACCTCAAATATTTGAAGCTTATAATACAATATTTTATCAACTGTTGCATTATGTGGTAATAGGTAAAATCGTAAATTTTCTGACAGTAGGTACCTACATTTAGTTTTCTACGGCAAATCTTCGTCACCTTTGCTACCACGTGTCTTTTCGAATCTGTATTAAAAAAATACTTTTAATCTAACACACAACAAAACTGAAATTGAAACGCGACCTTGCCATAGAAAATCTGAGGCTATGTATCAATAGTTTATTTGAAACAAGATAAATGTCGTGGTCAATCGGCCATTCGTACATATACCGATTCCAATCATTATATCAATTTTTACAGATAAGTAAATGTCTTAAACGTTGAATGAACTTATCTCAAATATATTTCATGTTAGGGCATAATTACTGCATACAAGTGCCTAATTTACATGAATTTAATTTTTAAACATTCATAAATTATATTAATTAAGAATGAAGTGTCAATTATGTCGTGAAAATAGCAACTCATATGTATACAAGTAATATATATTTCAAACATTTGAAAAGTGAATCATTGAAGACTCAGCGTATATACAAAAATACCGTGAAAGGCATAGTATAATAGCTGCCCACTTTTCACGGTTAGTTTATGGAAAGCGACCGTTTTCTAACACATCAAGACTGAGACGTTGACATTTTGAATTGGCGATCGCGATAATACGTCTGTGCCGGTTGTTGAACATATGATACTACGAACTCTGACTCTAGGATAAATTTAAAGTTACTAGTATTCAGTAGTAGGGAACTCATAGAATGAGTAATTGAGTTTTGGATGTCATTTATAAAACACTTAAAGTAAAAAGTTACACTGAAAATAAATTTTACCAGGAAATTGCCAAGCGCCTTGTCGAGGCTTCACGTGACCAGAGGGTTGGCTTATTCTTTGGCCAAAGAATCAGCATTCCAGTTTTCAGCCAGTCATAAGGGCACGTTGCCGGATGACAGCGATGCGGAGGAGTACTTCAACGCGATGTAATCCTTGTTTTAGTTTTTATTCTTTGTTATGTTTTTTTAGTTTTTAATATTGTCACCTAACACTGAAAACCAACCTCAATTACTTAAAAAGGACACACGGCTGGTAATCTCTTTCATAAAACGCTACAAATTGCCAAATGTATATTATTTACCTAACACAGTTCTGCAATCCTTTAAGGGAGAACACACAGCTCAAGCAGATTAGATACCACTCATATGGCAACTGGCAAATACGTTCGCGGTACCGGAGACCGGAAAAAACAGTATTTTATGGAACAGTGACGTATTTTGCAACTATGACAAACTTGACCGTTATGCACTAACTCACATCCCATTTACCACACGTAGGTATGTATATTATCTTACGTACATTTCGACAAGTCAGGCCACATATTGATCGGGGAAAATGAGTCATTATTCTAATGCCGGATACAATAACTTGTATGATTTGTATGGAGACTGGATAAAATCGCAATAACGTAACGATAAAATCGATAAGAAATTTAGTTCGTTTCGATTAATGGATCTCGTAAATAGCAGTTACCAGTAGTTAGCAGGCCATCCCAGTTTAGCAACGGCAGTTTAGCAACGGTCGTCAGTCCGCCTTGTGAGGAATCTGCCCACGCTGCGGCTACGTTCGCTGTAGTTCGTGGTCGCAACTTCAATTTTTTTTCCCACAACGGATATAATTTGTGCTAGTCCTGCCCATTGCCATTTCAGTAAGGCGGCTAAATAGTTGTATGCCATACAAAATAAAGAACATTTCCCACTTGGCAGATTGTATAAAATGTAAACTTTCAGTAGATATTTCAACGTGTTGCGGCTTAGTCCGTTCATAGTGACACTTAAGCCTAATGTGGGGCTGCGGTTAGAACATCGGTGTACATAATGCTTCTCAATTATGGACCTATCTTTACTTTATAGTTTACAGCATAACGATGGTTTAATAGGGTTTATACAGTTGCAAACTAGTATTCCTCGCTTAGGTCTTTATAAAATTCTACTAAATTATATTTTTAAGTGAGTTAGTGGGATTTCTTTACAAATTAGGTTTTGGCAAGTACATAATGTTGATAAGATCATGTACCTTTTATTAAAGGGCTGGATTTTAACTTATCATCGTTAGCCAGATGTTAACTGACAGTTTTCCTAAACACTTTCAAGTCCTCTCATGCCTCGGCAAACGTGTTAGACCGTCGCTCCAAGATGGTAAACGAATGGCCTATCATATCTAAATCGTATGCCGACTGTTATTTGAATCGTAGATTTATTAATTGAGATAACGTCTATTTCTCACATTGGGTGACAGCGTTAAATATTTAGTTTTCAAAGAAAATACCTGATGCGCTGTTTATTTTCTTAAAAAAATATTTTACACCACCACCACTTACGCTTCAACTACTAATAACAGTTCTTGCAATAGACTAATATTCTATCATAGATAGTCGGTTTAACTGAAAACCCAATTTAATACCCACATCTACATCCATACATTTCGAAACAAATATTTATCACCCTACCAAATTGAAAACTCCAAATATTGTGATTAAAATAATCATGTAGTGATAAAAATAAATAATAAAGTATTATGAGCAAATATGGTATGTTTTTGAATCTTATTTACAAACACAACTTATACTTTTTAACATAAGTATTATTTATAAAAACAACTTACTTTTCAACGCATAAGTCGCACCAGCACAACACTAGTTAAACATTGTTTTGACTAACTAAACATTAACATGTTTTAAATATGTAGGTATTATTTCAAGCATCTAAATTAGAGGCAACCTATAGCAGGTTTACGTAAACTACACAGAAAAACGTATTCCGATAATAAGGCGCGGACACGCGGTTATAATATTATTTACATGTTTGTTATTGTACGACGCATATTTTATCATTTTCATACAAATGTACCATTAGAAAAGGAGCGTTAAATATATCTATTCCATCTTCAATCAAATACCCTCTCGGTCCTCTTTCTTTTCCCTTTTCTTTCCTCATCCCCTTTTCCGTGGTCAGGAACAGTTTGGTTATGTTTTCTAAGCATTACTACTTTCGTAATGCTTGCAAAACACAGCCATCTCTATAGGTTACGGTTACTTACTATCAGGTATGTTTGCCATCGGTCGTATAAAAAAAATCCGTTAAGATATTTTGTAAATAATTTTCATGCGTGTCGATAAACAAATTTATTTTGCATAAAATGTAAGCGCGTAACATTTTAAGATTGTATGTCGTAAGTTAAAGTACCTATAGGTAGTTTAAATACAAAATCTAATCAATCAGCATTACCAGAAATTAAAGACAGGATCCACAGATACAGATCTGTATTAGTAACGAGACGTTGCTATCACTATGCCAGTGCCAGGCGTCAATTCAGTGTAATTTACGGCTTGACCAAGTGTACCGAATCTACAATAGCGAATACGTGCCCGTTGTTTATCAATAAGCAATTTATTGGAGGAAATGTAATTCGTTATGTAAAACCAATTTACAATAGTATGTTAACTCATCTATGAACCGTAGTTAGGTAATTTTAAACTATTAGCTAAGTACTTGCATATTACGACATAATGTGTATTAAAAATTGGTAATCAATCATATCGCAATATTAATGGACTTTGTAGCTTTTATTGTAAACTTGAGTGCAGATTGTGAGACCAAATTATTAAATTGCACATTGATCGATGTAGCGTAAACGCGTTATAAGTTGAATGCTTATTATCGAGCACTAAAATATTTCTGTTCTTACTACAACAGTCCGGTTTGTAAATAGGTAATCGTAGTTACCATCATCTTACTTGAAGGTCGCAATGTAAAGGTTTTATTTTAGTAAATATATGTTTCTGCTGATGAAAGCTGTGGTTTCCAATGTATTTTACTTTTGACCACAATATGTTCAATATTTGCCTTTAAGTATTTATGGCAACGGGCTGACAGCAACAGGTGATGTGATTTGTGTCGCAAATCGACCAATTGCGAGTACACACACACTAATTGATGTAGTGGGAAAATGTTATCGTATTATCAATCGAATTGATATAAAACAAGTCTTGATTTTGATATAGTAATTTAGGATTACACTGGTTATTAACACAAGAGATGTAGCAGCAGCAGCAGCAGCAGCCGACAGTGTATTATTCTTAATTCTATTAAAAATCCCGAAAACCACAATGACATTTTTGTCAGTTTACTTTGTTTTGACAATTACACACAGTTTAATCAAAAACAAAAGTTAAAATAAGATTCCATCTAACAATATCCCTTTCTTTTTTCCAGATGGGTTGCCGAATCACGATAGTGGACGACGTCCTCAACAGATCTTTCTACAAACTCGGCATAGTAGTCGGCAGACAGCCGGGATACTTCATCATCATACCGGTACTGCTGTCCTTACTCATGATCACGGGCTACCAAAGAATAAACTATGAAATGGATCCAGAATATTTGTTCTCTCCCGTCAGTGGTCAAGGAAAATTGGAAAGAAGAATCGTAGAAGAACACTTCAAAGTAAATTATTCACATCGATTTAATGTTGGAAGGATTACAAGAGCAGGTTAGTTGCACAAATATTGTCTGTAAGCTATTTTATTAACCATCTCTACACAATTGGCTGTGTGTTCTCTTGTTTAGAAAATGGATCCACACCACTAACAACGAAATACGGAATTTCATCCAGCGGTGTTAACTCCATATTTAACATCACCTCACACCGTTTGCCAAGCATAGCCACTATGTAAAACTTATTACTCTGGAAGAGGTCTATGTTCAGCACTGGATGGTCTTGAGGTTGGTTATGGCAACAGATCAGACTAAATGATGGCACAGATGTTTTTTAATAAATCTTCCAATTACAGTTATGTTTAACCTGGTAGTATGTAATCACGATACGGGTAAACGACGTTTTTAAGTTGAAATTATAAAATTATAACTTGGAATTAACACTTATTATCATTAGGGACAAGCCTGGCAAACACAGCATACAAATTGGCCAGGTAAGTAGGTACCATTTTTTGGTAAACATAAACCACGATAGTATATTATATTTCTTCACAATCTAGTGAAACCTATTTCTGATTACAAAGGATAATATTTTGAGTCAATGAGACAGAGTGCTCAAAAAGTTTGGTAAATAATAAGTTATTTTATCCGGTAACTGTTAAACAAATCTCATCATCACAATGATGTTTATGCGCAAGCTAGGTACGTCAAAATTAGTCAAACTTGTTATCTTTAGTCGTTACGACTATCTTTAGTCATTAACATAAATATTAAGTAAACAATGTCCATTTAACATTTCACATTCAAAGAACCAGTAGTAGTTCCTTTTTAGTTATTTGTTCTAAAAATGTCATTACTGTTTTCAGGGCGTTTCGGTAGAGTAATAATAGTGTCGAAAGATAACAACACTAACATGCTGCGGGCTGAAATATGGAAGGAGTTGAGACAGCTAGACGAACTAGTGCAGAACATGACGGTCACCCTGCCTTCAGGAGAAACCTTTTCTTATAAGGAAGAATGCGCACGCTGGGAGGGGCAATGCTACACCAACGATATTCTCAATTTGGACAAAATTATAGACGAGGTGAGATGCAATTTTTCGGTTACAGCAAATTATGTCTTACTGTAAAATATATTAAGCTATCAAATGCGCTGCAAAGCCAATACTGGCATAATAAATACCTTCGACTTCGACTAACCATTATCACATTCTGCGCATGCACAGCTAGCCAGTGCTTAAGATATGATGCTGCCGCCATTTGGCCAAAATATCTGTTGTTGAAGTATCTGACTGTCGCAGATAAGTCATGTCGAATATATGTTCTAGTTCTGAATATGAGTCCCGTCAAAGTTAAGGGTTGTTGCAGTTCGATCATTTACTGTAGTGTTTGACGTAGTTCAGTCGTACACTCTATTTACTTCAATCTGCTTTCGTTTTCTAAGGACTTTCTCTTTGAAAACATTTCTTAAAAGCAACTGCGAATAACTAAATATAAAACAAACTAATTATTATTTATTTTAAATTTCTAACAGCTACGTCATGTCGTATGTCTTGCGGAACAAAAATGTTGAAAGTATTCGGAGCGTGCGAGGAACGTACCGCGGCAAATCGTAGCTCATGGCACAGTTAAAATATCTTGCTTTTGTTTACTCTACAGTGGTTGGACGACAACGATATTTCTATTGCTTTTATAGGCGGCCTGAGAATTTTTTTTAAAACTTGTAGCATCAGAATGACAATGAAAATATTACACACTTTCTTTTCACAGTTAAATTTATTTATTTGCGTACATGTTACATATTTGCGATCATCACACCAAAGTGAATACCAGTGGCAATTTTACTTTTAAATTTTAATTCTGTTACTACCTATTTAGCAAATTGATGAGCATTTAATGCAATATTAAAAGTTTTGTGGCTAAGGCTTTAACCAATTAGACCTTCTTATTTGAGCGATGCCACAAAATCTATAAGTACCTAGCTGAAGTTTCCTTCTCATAACTTCACTCACTGGTCAAGTACCTATAGTTGCCGGCAAACTTCTTGAACACTCGAGATTTCAGTTTGCGCATGTGCATTTTCGAGCCAATTAGTCGACATTCGAAAAATTAATCAGCCAATCATAACGGACGGCACGTAAGTTTCATTTGGTGATCTACCAATAGCGTGATCAATAGGATCCTATTCGAATAGCGCCCTGGTATGTCTGCCAAAAAGACCCAAAAATGAGATCTGCGCATTCAAGATTATATTTCAAGAAGTTTGAGGGCAACTATACAGTACCTAATATTCGAATGACCTTTGTTTTCATATAGGTATCTTGTCACATCCTCAGTGATACAGAAACGTAAGATAAAAATTAAATACGTGTTTTCCTTTGGCAAACAATACCAACGAGGTAGGTATTCCATTAAGCACACCCGCAAAGTGGGCTCCAAATAAAGATATAGCCTTAGTACAGGTGTACTTAGTGAAATACTTTAGGTATCTATGCTTCGTCTGGGTGTGCTTCATGGAATAACTCACAATACACTGTTTACGGAATTTTTATTTTTGTGACAATTAGCCTAAAGTAAATTGCTTATTTCTTTTGTCCACCTCATGGTGTAGAGGGTGTGCTATATAGATAAAAATGTAAAAAAAGTGCCAAAATATATCTATATATATAAAAATGAATCCCTATTTCCCTTGGTCATGGCATCACGCGTGAACGGCTAGATCAATTTTATTAATGTTATTGTCAGGAGAAGGTTCTTATGAAAGAAAAACTAAGAAAATTGCGCAGTGATTTAGAAATATAAGAATAATTAACCACCATATTAAATTTAAACCGCTAAACCGATTTCGATAAAAATTGGTATGTAGATAGATTTGGTTTCGGGAAATAGGCTACTTTTTATCCCGAAAATCACTCTGATTCCCGAGTTACATTAACACATAGGTAGCAATATTCGCGCGGGCAAAGCCGCAGGGCGCAGCTAGTTATTAATAAATCCATCTACTTAGGTAGGTACGAGAAAATTCAGGAAGGAAACATTCCATTATTTAGAAAGGTATTTGACCTTTCATATTGTAATGAATTTCTCAGAAAATTAGCAACGCGTAAATTGACCTATTCAAACAGAGGTTTCATTTGCTTACTGTCAACATTCCCCAATGCCAAACCATGTCAATGACATAACTTTAGTCAGGATATGTGCGTCAATGCGTCAACATTACAAGGATTATTGACAACTGCTTTACATTCATAAAGGCGTTATTAAACGGTTCAACCAAATTAAATCAATGTAAATGTAAATCATGGAAATGTCATTCAATGTTCATTTAGGGTAATACGTTTGTACGATGTCGTCGCTATATCCATAAACGCGCGAACAATATGTTAAATATTGTCAGCATTGCATTGAAAGCGTTTAGTGCAATGAAGCTTTCAATGAGATTTCGCAATCGCAATGAAATTAAAAGCGATATTGATCCGAAATTGATCAGTGTACTATTGGCTTAACTGAATTTTTCTAATTGTCTGAGTCAAAGCGAGGGAATCTGCTCAATGGATCACCACAAGCGGATATGAAAAGCTATACAATAGACAGTTACTACTGATAGCACTAGATATACCTACAACTATGCCTATTAGTTCTGAACCGCAACCGCAGACCACAAATTTCAGTGTTCACAATTAAAGTTTATTTTAAATTTTAGGTTACATTATTATAGCGTAGGTAGGTAACTATACATTATTTATTTTTAATGCCAATGGTGTCATCTGCCAAAATACGTCTACAGTTGGACATAGGCATTTACTCGGCAATTCTATACCTTATCCGATTCTTCCGAATTCCGAACCGATTTGACTGCACCGTTGGTCTAGTGGTTAGTGTAACTTACTGCGTCGCTCGGTGTCGTGGGTTCGATTCTCGCGGAGGACAAATATTTGTGTGATGAACATTTGTATTTGTCTTCAGTCTGGGTGATTCCTATGTATTCTAAGAACGTATTTATAAAAAAAAATGTATATGTATTATATTTCAGTTATCTAGTACCCATAACACAAGCTCTGCTTAGCTTTTGAATAGATGACGGTGTGTGATAGTGTCCACATATTATTATTATTCTGAGCAGTCCGTAGCCAAATTTTAGGTCATGGTTATATTTATTTTTTGTATTTCCGGAAGAAATCCTTTAATTAAATGATAGTGAAAATGTCAATCAAAATGGTTTAAAAGTTAACGGAGAAACAGACAAGAAAAACAGCGAGTTTACAGACACTATTTAGTGATAATACCTAAACATTATTTGATTTAACTAAAGTGCAGCCACCTATGTAAAGTTCCAGTTACATCACACCATCTTAATCGTAGGTCTTATAGAGAACAATGACAAATAAAATCATACGCAATTTGGTTACGGTATACCTACTTAACTTTCAGTTACTGCAATAATAGACAAAAACACGCTTAGAACTACCTTCACTTTAAAACGAAAATTGCATTGTTATTATTACAATAGGTCGTCGTTATAAAATAAATAAATGGACTTTACTTTGAAGTGACAATGTGTCATACATCATTTATATTCTAAGCATCCTTAGCCACAAGATTGTTTACCCACAAGGATTCGCTACACGCAATGAGAATGCGCAGAAAAATCGCTCTAAAGATCTCGTACAATACATGTTCGACCTTAGCAATAGAGAACTTTATCTTTATACTCGTAGTATATATTATCTAAGACCTTTACATTGATTATAAACTTCTAACTGTAGCTAATGCGTTAGGTATTTAAGGTTACTTTTTACAGATTTCGATCAGTTCTGAATTCGATTTTGGGTTTGTTTTTTTTTTCGTTTGCACCTTTTATGCTTATTAACTTAACAGTTAGGATTATGGCTAAAATTAAATCTTCCAGTAAGAATGCATGCCATCAATAATTTGATAAAATCACAAACTTTTTTCGCATCCTACCTATATTGTATTCTGTAAAGATTCTTTAAAATTCTTTGCAGATTTCAGACATTTCCCTTTTTTAGAGTCTTCTAATTAGTTCTAACAGGTATTCAATACACTAGAAGGATCCCAAGCAAAGCGTCCAATCCTTTTACATACATTGAGTACCTATTTATATTTTTAATAATTTAAATGTTACAGGTAGAACGTAAGGAGCTGAACCTAACATTTCCTATAATGTTTAACCCAGTGACGTGGGAGGCGCACGCATTCCCTGTGTTCTTCGGCGGCGCCAAGGTGGTGGACGATATTATAGTGTCAGTACCAGCCGTGCAGCTCGTCTGGTTTGTCAGAACTGACAACAAGGCTCAGATAGACAGGTACGTTCATTGATTTTTTGTCAAGACATCCTGACTGTCTTCATTAATAAGACTAAGTTAAGGTTTCCGTCCGTGAGTGAGAAGACCTTCACCACAGTCACCTTTTCAGTCTCTACATTCCTTTATCTTTTTGCTTTCTCCTCTCCCTTTACAATCGGCAACAATAACTGACATGTCTATAGACTAAGATAACCACATACTATCAGGTGAAGTATACTATCTTCCTTTTATAATAATAATAACACCAGCCTGTTTACTGTCCCACTGCAGGGGCCTCTTCTCATATAGAGAAGGCCAGTGGCGGGGCAAGACCTAAATTTGATGTGGGCAAGACAGATTTCGCGAGGCCCTCTTCTGTGGTGACCTGAAGACGGATTTTATAAAATAATAAAAAAAACAACAATTAACACTGCCAAGTTTTTATTCATAAAAATACAAATTAGATTAATATTAATGAAAAATTACATATCGTAAATATATAGGTGGAGATGACAATACCAATAAATTAAATAACGGCTTGCAGTCATAAAAACAAACAATAATGAATAACACAATTGTCAATTACGTTTTCGGCGGCGGCAAGGATTACTCGCGATCTACTAGTTACGTACGCAACGTAAGCAAATGTTGCCAGACTAAAAAAACACAAAGAAAAGATAAAAATTAATTTATTTATAAAAGATAAAAATTAATTTATATCTTTTTTATTTTATTCTCGCTTTGAAGCAATGCATAAAAATTTTTGGGGCGCGAGGCCCCTTGTACCGCGAGGCCGTAGGCGGTGGCCCACGTCGCGCACGCCTTACGCCGCCACTGAAGGCATGAGCATTAATCACCACACTTGCTCAAGGCGGATTGGCATTTCAGACTTTAAGTCCAGGTTTCCTCAAGATGTTTTCCTTCACCGTGAGTCAGAAATGTCCAAGATAAACTTAGAAATTAGGTACATAATATGATTTGAAAAATTACATTGGTAGGTACTTGCCAGGATTCGAACCCAATACCTCGTGTTTACGAAGCGGTTGCCTTATCCACTGAGCTATTTCGACTCTTCTTGTATAAAAAATGCAATTCAATAATACCTACCCACGCAGATCATAATTAGTTTACTATTATATTACGGACTTAATTGAGGATATCCTTACAAATAACGCTGGGCACTCAACAAGAGTCGTGCATGCGATATAAGGAAGATATGATTAAAATAGTGATTATGTTTTGAAAGGAAATAATGAGCGTTTCTATAGTTCATTTGTACTTATTACGTTCTTCACTTACCGCTGTATTGCTTTTTTTAAACACCACTTTGACTAACAAGCGGTCCTTTAACTTAGTTAATAGAGTTCGATCTTGACACGGTTAAAGAAGTCGTTTCGAATACCTACTGCGTAATACTGGACAAGAATACGAAATGAAAGGCAGAGATACTTTTAACAATTTGTGGGTCAATATTTCATAAGTTTAATGATTACCTGACAGGTTTTGAAGAAATGCAGTAAGTATATGAATTTAATGACATTTACACTGTTTCTAGAGTAGGTAAATAAACTACCCATTCGTTGTGATCAGTTCATTACTAAATACTTCTGCTATTTAGGTACCTACTGTTTTTCCATTTTATAATCGAACTACCTAGCTTTCCGCAGCTCTGTTTCACCTGCTTCTTTGGTTACTGCTCTGCTCCCGTCGGCAGTAGCGTGATGTTACGAAGCCTATAACCTTCCTCAAGAACTGGACTATCATACGCAAAAGGAATTATTCAAATCTGAGATTAGCGCGATCAAACAAACAATCTCTTCCGCTTTATAATAGTATAGATAGATACCACTTAATTCCATTAATTAAAAGGGTCGCCATTTTCTTCATTGAAGTACAATGAAGAAAATGGCGACCCTTTTAATTAGCGTCTAGCGTCAACTTAATTACGTAGAAGATAAAACTTATGTCACAATAAATACACCTGTGCTAAGCTTACTTCACTAGTGTAGAAATACGCTCATTTAATACATACATAATTATGTATGACATTGTTGAATTCGTGTGCAGTAGGTATTCTGTAAATAGGTGACCCAGAATAGACTTTGATGAAGGCAGCCTGCCATCAAAATTGTCAAGGGCTCATCTAAATGAAAGGTGTTTTTATGACACGCTGAACGGCATAACATGCTCACATAAAAAGTCTAAACGAGTTTCACTATAAAACTGCGATAGCGTCCCATTATCTAAAAGATTTATTGACCTCCGTGACTATGTCTGACTGTAGCTAAGAAGGTTAGCTTTAAACTTAATCGCCATAAGCCAAACTTTATCATACATTGTAGACATCGTGCATAGTAAAAATATAATTTTCTGTGGTCTTTACAGAGGAGCTGCATGGGAGGACGCATTTCTGGACACCCTTGGCATAGCAGAAGAAACGGGACGTTTCAAACACATTTCTGTCTCACGATTTGCCTCACGAACTCTCGACCACGAATTGGAAAAGAACACAAGGACTGTCATACCGTTTTTCAGTTCAACCTTTATTCTCATGGGCATATTCTCTATAGTAACCTGTATGATGAGCGATTGGGTTCGCTCGAAGCCTTGGCTCGGTTTGCTCGGGAACATTTCAGCTGTAATGGCCACAGCAGCAGCATTCGGATGCGCTATATATTTAGGAATTTCCTTCATAGGTATTAATTTAGCCGCACCCTTCTTGATGATTGGTAAGTTCACTATAATGAATTCTTAACCGTATGGGTATACTAATGGGTACCTACTAGTGGGTTTTAAATAATGCAATATTTTTTTTTATTTTTTTAGGTATTGGGATTGACGACACGTTTGTGATGTTAGCAGCTTGGCGACGTGCCTCACCAAAGCTACCAGTGCCGGAGCGAATGGCGATTATGTTGTCCGAAGCCGCAGTTTCTATTACAATAACCTCTGTCACTGATATGCTCTCATTTTTCATCGGAATTTTCTCCCCGTTCCCGTCTGTGCAAATATTCTGCATGTATTCCGGTAAGTGCATACTTATAAAGCTTGATATTTATCGTCGTAACTGCGTTAGAAAAAGGGTTATGTTATTTATAACGGTGTTTGTTTCACAGGCCTAGCTGTCTGTTTCACCTTCGTATGGCATTTGACCTTCTTCGCCGGTTGCGTAGCTCTATCAGGATATCGGGAGAAGCAGAATCGTCATACCATCACCTTTTTAAAGGTTTTGCCAGAATCAAGAGCAAGAAAAGGTAAAACATATTTTAAACACAATATTATACGACAAAGAAATAATAGTGTTTTCTCATAACCTCTAATGAAGGACCAAATATATTATTCGGTCGATCCTTATTCGTAGGTTGCACGCAATCTTTACCAATTTTTAGGGGTGAGATGGTGTTTGAGATTCTTTTTCCATAATACTGACTTTATTTTTTTAATTTTCAGAAGAAAAATCATGGCTTTATCGAGCGTTTTGCAGCGGTGGTATCGACTCAGCTGATCCCGATAATCCAATTGACAACAAAGAACATTGCATCATGGCTTTTTTCCGCACTACGATGGCAGATTTACTCAATAACGGTGTAGTTAAAGCTGTGGTCATCGTTGTATTCTTAGCATACTTAGCTGGAGCGGGATACGGAGTAACTAATCTCAAAGAAGGGTTAGAAAGAAGGAAACTATCCAAAGTGGATTCCTACTCTGTTGAGTTCTTCGATCGTGAAGATCTGTATTACAGAGAATTTCCCTACAGAATTCAGGTAAATAATGACTTTTATTAAAACGAAAATCATCTTTCTATTTACATATTTCTTTAATTTAATTTCCTTAACCGTTTCAGGTTGTTATAAGTGGCGAGTACAATTATTCGGACCCCAGTGTTCAAGACCAAGTTGAAGCTCTAACGCAGAAACTGGAAAATACGTCGTACATTTCGAACTCACTGTATACAGAATCGTGGCTTCGAACCTTCGTTGACTATGTATCGAGAAATAATGACTACTTGAACGTGACTATTGAAGATGAAGACGAATTCATACAAAATCTTAAAGAAGTGAGTACTGAACCACAAATAAATAAAATATTTCAAATCCTTATGATTGTCACACAATAGACTAAATAAGTACCTCGGCAAAATACATAAATTCTTTGAAATTTTTGACCTGATATCGAAACAGACTCGGACCTTATTACATGAGACCTACTATAGCTGCTGACGATACGAAGTGTGGATACAAATTATCTACTATGTCTTTCGAGCTTATTCAACAAAGTTACTTTTTTTTACTTTTCAGCTATGGCTTTTCCCTGCAAATCCGTTTTCCCTGGATGTTAAATTCAATAAAGAAGGCAACAGAATTATAGCATCCCGATTTCTCATTCAAGCTGTGAACATCAGTGGAACAAACCATGAAAAAGAGATGGTTAAAGTCTTAAGAAATATAGTTGCGGAGTCATCTTTGAATGCTTCAGTTTTTCATCCATATTTTGTATTTTTCGATCAGGTGAGGTCACGAATATTTTTTACTATATTTTCTTACCTTACAACTTTCTTTCCAAATAATAAATAACACAAACAATTCTGTTGTTCCAGTTCGAACTCGTGAGACCAACTTCTATTCAGAACCTATGCTACGGAGCTCTAATGATGATGATCACGTCTTTCGTATTTATTCCCAACATATTGTGTTCTCTGTGGGTTGCCTTTAGTATAATATCTATAGAAATCGGCGTAGTCGGATACATGGCACTCTGGGACATCAATCTTGATTCTATATCCATGATAAACTTGATTATGTGCATAGGCTTCTCAGTCGACTTTACCGCACACATCTGTTATGCTTACATGGCTTCGAAAGCTAAAACTCCTAACGAGAAGGTCAGTGAATGTCTCTACGCTCTTGGGCTTCCTATAATACAGGGATCATTTAGTACTATCCTAGGTGTTATCGCCTTGCTTCTAGCTGATAGTTATATTTTCTCGGTATTTTTCAAAATGGTCTTCATGGTCATATTCTTCGGAGCCATGCACGGTCTTTTCTTACTACCAGTTCTACTGTCACTATTCGGACCTGGCTCGTGCTCAACACAACCGAATGACATCAAACTGGCAAAATTAGATAAAAGTTATCCCAACCCCTACTGTTTACCGCATCCTCAATTAGTCATAAAAGACCAAACCTTCAACGGCAAAAATCAACATCCCAACGGTATTTATAAAATTTACGGAGAAGACAAAGATCTGGGTTTAGGCACTTCGGGCGAAGATACGAGCGAAAGCAGTTCAAACCAGTCGCAACGTCGACAGATCGTCGACGACGAGAGCGCCAGGAAGAAATATGACGACGGATGGAAAAGATCCAGTTATTCTCAAAGCGCGAGCCAGTTCAAACCGTCCGGCGAATTAGACCTATATGGTCACGACACAGAACGTAATTGGCAACGACAGCGGTTCGACGATAATCTCACGAGATATGATCATAACAACTACCGGAAACCTTCGGCGGTGCCGCGGGCCCGCGACGACGAGTGGGCGCCGGCGCCGCGCAAGACGAGCGACGAGGGCCCGGCGCGGCGCGAGGGCACGTACCGCGTCATGCGCGCGCACTCGCACCACAACATCCACCGGTCGCGTGCGCCCCGCCGCTCCACCTCGCATCAAAACCTCGAACACTTAGATTACGTCGCAGAGATGCGTTTTCCCTGACAGTGAACCTCTCTAAGTAATATTAGAAATAAATCGAGTGCTCAATTCATGGACCAAAGTATTATACTACCTTTTTAAGAAAGCGAGATCAGGTAGACTATCTCCAGGTTAAGTGATGGAACAATAAGTTATATAATGGATGTTTCTAAGTGAAATTTGTGTGATGTTTTCGCTCTATTTGTAGAAGTGAGGCGAAACTGTATATTGTCAATTTTTAGTTTATATTATGAAGCTTTGCCTAAAAGCCTTATGCCAAAATCAAATAGCCTGTAGTTATGTTGACTCTTTATATAAATGAACATTGTTCTCTTATGTATATAAAAAGTTCATTAGTACACCAAAGTACGATCGGTTCGATAACACTGTGTGTATGTAGTAAGTTATTGATCGCCGAAGCAGAAATGTATAATTATTATTATAATAGAATAGTGATCTAATAGAATAAGAATTTCAGATTTTGGTACAAGGCAAAATATAAAAGAGAGGGTATGATTTTAATAAAAAAATATTTAGTTAGATATGCAAAGCCGCCGAAATATTATACCAACATTTTTTAGTCATTATTTATCGAATTGTAATTGTGATGAAACAGTCAAATTTCAAGACCAATACTACACATATTGTGGAGTTAATGATAAGAGCAAGTGAAACAAAATATTTTACAAAATAATTTATTAAAACATAACTAGTTCCTACATCTTAATCAAAATACAATTTCAGTCAGTACCACTTGCTTCTACTGTCATACCATAATTTGGCGAACTTAAGTTCTAAAATTGTTTACATAACTATAATAGCGTGATAAAAAATTTGGGATGGGTGATATTAAGTGGCGTGTAAATATGTGTAATATCATTTAAAACATATAAGTTTCTATGAGTATAAAAATCAAGCTTTAACTATTATTGTGTGCGTTATGCTGCGATCACACTGGGTCTGAACTGCGAGAATAAGACCAAACATTAGTAATTAGACAAGTAAGTTATCTAAAGAGATTGATATATTCTTGCAGTCTTGTCTTCGTGTAAACGCATATATAAGTTCGCGCACAATTAAGGGAAGCGGACCTAATTGTATCGCACCACCTACATCAGTATCAAAATAATGTAATGTAGGTATAGTTTATTTTATATGTATGAATTATTTGCGACATCGACAGTTAGATCTAACCCCCAAATACTAAAACGCAATCATTTTGAAATAGCTTGTTGTGCGCGATACTTTACTGTAAATATTAGTTGTGTTATATTTCGATGCCATGTTCCATCCCCGTGTCACTATCCATGCGTGCTACTACAACTTATATTCTACTATACATCTAACAAATACTTTGTCTCTAAAGGCAGTTGTGTCATTGCATTTGTGGATAACTTCAAGTGACTCTAGTGTTTGTTGCATGTGTTTAAGATTAAAATGTTTGTGATCGCTAGCGGTTGCTGATTGACTGAATAATGTAAATATTACCTGTTTTACATTTAATAAATATAGTTTTATTATCATTGTTTATTATTTCTTCTATAGTTTATAAAATATAAGACCTGATATACGGACGCTTAGTTACCCATTCATTTATTTTCTTATAAAAAGAAATATGTGGACATGCATCTCTCGTCACCAAACTTGGCAAATACGACGACTATAATATGGATTCGGTCACCTAGGGCCACATTCCTTAAACGGCCTTTTCCCTTTGATGGCCTATTCTCCTAACGGCCACTTTGCTAAAAGGGCCACGATCACATTTCCCCTAACGGCTCAATCCCCAAATGACCACGTTCCTAGTGACGACTTCTTTGTACGGTCACTTCCTCAAATGGCCACATTTCTCTTTACGGGTAAATCCCTGAAGGGCCAACTTCCTTGTCATGATGTCAATTAATATCCAATCGATAGGCCGTTCGTAGAATCCAAAATAATAAGTTTAACGTTTAGGCAGTGTTTTTGTTTTTTTTTGTTATGTTGTTATTTTTGTAATACATATTAATTATAACGTCATAGTTTTATTAATTATTTTCCTATGTTGAAAACCTAAACACCGCCCCGATTTTTAAACCATGATATAATTATGTTCACTCAAACACTTAGTAAGATTAAGATGAATAGATCAATAATAAATAAAATAGTAAAACAAATAACATTAATTACACGTAACATACAGTTAAAATACTTGAAACCTAATTTGTGATTAAACCCATTTAACTTTTTTCTATTTTGAGTAATTTCGGGAAAGGTGGTCACAAGGGTAGAGACATCTTATAGAAATGCCTTTATACCCCAGTAGAGGTGACTTGGTAGGGTGTTAACCCGGCTTACCCGTACAGTAGGTATAGCCTTGAATTAAGGTACAGTCGAAGTTACATATCATTATACTTTTGGGCCTTGTGTCAAAGACGTTAAGGTCCCAAAGTGTAAATATATTTTGACCTCGACTGCACTATGGTGGTCATTCAAGGAAATTGCCAAACTAGGAATACACAGTGTGGTCATTAGAGGAGGTGGCCCAATTAGGAATTCACATAGAGGTCATTCGAGGAATGTCCTTACCAGGAAAAGCACCTAATAGGAAATGGCCGAACAAGGAATTTAGTTGGTGGTCGTCGGAAAAAGTGTCCTGTGAATCCTGTGTGAATCCTATAATATCATACACCTGCCTTTTAGAAAAGGTCGATGAAATAAATATCTTCAAGCTGATGGTGCGATATGCAATAAAGTTAAATAAATATGCTTATTTTTAATATTTCTTTTTCATTTTCTTTATAAACTTATACGTACTTACGTATGATATTTGCAATAGGACTTACTTATTATTTCGTTCGAAAATATGAAGTATAGATAAATAAACGTCCGAATAATATGATCTATAAACATGCGCTACAATCTCAACAAACACACTAAACATCTAAAATCACGTAGTAAAACATAAAGAGCACTGCACAGTAACTTCTAATAATCATCACAATAATATAGTCCAATAACAAAACGATATGGTAGATCTCGACGATCAAAGGCACACTTTACATCTTTGTAATGTAACAAATCATACAGATTTATCGTAAACATTCTTCAATATTTGACTACATAACAGGATCAAATCTTTCGATTCAAACCTTTCACTAACAAAATCACGAATTACCGATAATTCCTTACTTCTATCATTTGCCGAAGTGCTAGTAAGTAATTTATTGAGAACAGACTTAGTATCTGACGGTGTAATCCTCTTCATTAACAAGTCTGTTACAATACTAAGAGGTAATTTTTCGCTTAATTGTTGAATAGACGTCTCTTTTAGGTGTGTACTCAGATGTTCCACAAAGTCCTCCTTCTGAAATATTAATAAATAGTCTTAGATGAACATATTTTCATTCAAGATTCTAGATGTGCGTAACTCTCCAAGAGGATTTTTTGCCTCTTGAAGCGACAGCGCATATTCGAATATTACAATCGCAAGAGGTTCTAAAAAAGAGACCAGGGTAAAAATGTAAAATTACATTGATTAAGAAACACAAAATCAATAATCAATACGCAAAAATATTCTATCAACAATAGACTTTTTTTAAACTTACCTCAGATAAGCACGTTTTTATAATATCAGACGTTGATTTACTGCCCGATTCATCAGTCTGTATGCTAGTATGTGTAGTAGGTACTACATCTGTCTGTACTGAAACAAATCTTGTGGCAACTTCTACTGTTTGTACTTCTATATCTATAGATACATTTGTATCTGTTTGTACTTCTCTGTTAATCCTATTTACCTCCGATTCTGTCATAGGCTCGTCAAATTCAGCCACGTCTAATGTCACTATCATATCAGATTTAGCTTGTTCAGCCCTTTTTGCAGCGTAGTCTACTAAAACCTTCTTCGCTACCTTTACTTTAGGCGCCTTAATACATAGCCTGTTAACTTCAAGTTCGGTCATCTTTGCCAAATCTCCAACAGTTTCTATTTTTCCTTCCAATTCCTTTATTAGTAAGGACTTCATTGCTGGCGATGATAGCTCACCAGCTATATTCTCTACAGAATCCTTGCAGTTCAATAATTCTGGACAAATCGGATCTGTATCATTTAATTCACTAACTCTAATAATCTCGACAACGGGTGTTTCGTCTAAAGAAAACTGTTGAGTGTCATCAGAAATAGGAACAATATCATTATCACAGAAACTTTCAACAGTTTTCGTGAGTACAGTATCTAACTTGAAGACATTGTCTAATCTTATTGGTGATTTAACAGGAACAGTTTCGTAACGTAATCGTCTTTCCATGCGTTTTTGTGCTGAATTTTGTGGTGATCGTAAAACACCAGGTTCTATATATCGTTGTACTGATATTGTCGTCGATACTGGCGGGTCATGAAAGCTAACTCTCTTTCTCTGAAATTAAGTATTTATTAACAACTTAACTTTTAAAGTTTATTAAGTCTAGGTTAGTCGTAAATAAATATACTCACTTTACTCGCTGGAGATACTAAAGCATCGTCAG
Source organism: Parascotia fuliginaria (assembly GCA_963082885.1). Lineage (NCBI taxonomy): Eukaryota > Metazoa > Arthropoda > Insecta > Lepidoptera > Erebidae > Parascotia > Parascotia fuliginaria. Next base: position 6,968,127 of record OY720174.1, on the reverse strand, counting down.
TGATCTCTACAAGTTTCCGCTTTAGTATAGGGCCCGAGGGACTGCTATCAACTGTAGGTAGCGACCTTCTGAATTTTAGGAAATGATCACTATCATCATTTTCGCTGGCACTATTGCTACTTTCTGTATTATTATCATTCGCTGTATTATACAAAATTCTTAAATTTCTCCTAGCAGACGTACTTGTCGAATTACTTTTTTTTGTTTCTTCTGATTCATTTCTTTCGGGATTAACAATGGCTTGAACTTTGTCTGGTACGCATAGCCCTAACATCTGTGCTGCTCGGCCACCAGAACGTACTTGAGGTCTATTTTTCTTAAGAGATAACGATGAACTGGGACTGGTATTTGTCACGCTAATTTCCACTCTAGGTGGAGATTGGTCTCTTTTGTCAGGTGATACTTTGTCTTCCGTAAATACTTCTGGTGAGCCACTTTTATCGAACGGCTCTCCGTTGCTATGTACAGGAGATGACAATGTTATGACAACGTAATCACCGCTAGTTTCAGGTGATGGTGATTTCTTATGTCTTTCTGGACTCATAGTTTTAATTGGCGATATTTCGATCGTATTATTCAAAAAATCTTTTTGTCTCTGCTCTTCATCTTTGAAAGGTGATGATGCACCGGTAGATTTTTCATTCTCTGCATATGCTGAATCAGATAATGTCAGTGTAGTATTATTTACAGTATTATTCACATCCGACTTTGCAATGATAGATTGATCGTTACGCACATCATATTGTACTCTTTCTATATTACATAGCTCAGAGACTTTTGTAGGCATTTTAGATGTATCAGGAATATTTTCTTGCGTCTCATCAATGTCCATAAACTGTTCAGGGTCTGTTGGTTGAGTGTCTGCTTCGGCGATTTCTTGAGTTTCCGGTCCCGCAATTGTATCATCACTAGCTATCGTCACTGCCGGTACCTCGTCGTTGATTAAAATAACATCTTCAGATATATCTTCGTCCAAAGGTTCCGTATCCATATTTTCAGTCAGATCATCTTGGGTCTTTTCGTCAAAGACAGTTTTGTTTAAAGGTAGTACAGTGTCGTCTTTACTCTCATTATTGGATGGTGATTTATGAACATCTAAAATGACATGATCTAAAATACTTTGAGAAATATTTATATCGCCAACCTTCCCCGGTGATACCATTTTTTCAACACAAACAACGGGCACTCTGACGGAGGGTTTTTTCATTGATTTTACTGATATAGTGGTAATAGTGGAATCTTGGGAACTCTCTATAACGTCGTCCGAATAAGGTAATTCTTGCGAAAATGATGTGTCCTCTTTCTGTTCAGAATCTCTTTCTTGACTTTCGTCTACTGTAGTCGACGATGTATTCTCACTTCCTTTATTTTTATCTTTATTTTTCCTATCACTTTTCAAAATATTCATGACTTCAGATTTGGACTTGTTTAATTTAGCAGCTAAGCTCTTCCTCCGTCCTGTAGTCGCAGATTCCAATGCTTTTCTTGTTAATCGTTTCGTAGAATGTATCTTCAAATATGGGTGACCCTCAACCGTATCAATAGCTAGTTCTTTCTCAATTCTGGATTTTTTAACAGTGCTCTTTTTAGCAGTCAACTTGTGTTCATCGCCTTTTGGAGATTGTTTGGGGGTAGTTTGCTTGGAATTGGATACTTCTTTACTATCTTTAGATGAATCTGGCGCTAACTCTTCCTCGTTCGATATTTTATGGTTAGATACTTCTGTCAATATTTTGGAACCCTGAGGCGTCAACAATTCCGTAACTTCTATAGATACTTTAGGAACCAACGCCAAAGAATCTTTAGATGACTTGAGCGTTGAGACGTCTTCGATATTTTTAGATGATTTAGGCGTCGATGTTTCTTTGGTATCGTTAGACGTTTTGGGCATCGACGTCTCTTTGATATCTTTAGATGTTTTAGGCGTCGAGAACTCCTTGATATCCTTGGACGTTTTGGGCGTCGAGAACTCTTTGATATCCTTACACGTTTTGGGCGTCGAGATCTCTTTGATATCCTTAGATGTTTTGGGCGTTGAGATCTCTTTGATATCCTTAGATGTTTTGGGCGTCGAGATCTCTTTGATATCCTTAGATGTTTTGAGCGTCGAGATCTCTTTGATATCCTTAGATGTTTTGGGCGTCGAGATCTCTTTGATATCCTTAGATGTTTTGGGCGTCGAGATCTCTTTGATATCCTTAGATGTTTTGGGCGTCGAGAACTCTTTGATATCCTTAGATGTTTTGGGCGTCGAGATCTCTTTGACATCTTTTGACGCTTTGGGCGTCAAGATCTCTTTAGTAACTTTAGATGATTTGGGCGTCAAAATCTCTTTAGTATCGTTCGATGATTTAGGTATAGACACTTCTTTAATATGTCTAGATGTTCTTGGAGTTTTTATGTCTTTCACAAGTTTAGAGGATTTAGGAGTTGATGCTTCTTTAACAGTTTTAGAAGAACTAGGAGTAGACATTCCTTTGAGACATTTAGAAACACCTAGAGTTGTCACTTCTTTCACAGTCTTAGGTGTCTTGGGGCTCGATACTTCTTTCACATCTTTAGATATACTAGAAGTCGAATCTTCTCTGATAGATTTAGATGTTTTACGGTTTACTACTACCATAACATCTTTAGAAGTAAAAGGTGTTGCTACCTCTTTATCAGGCCTGGGTGTTTTGGAAGTTGTTAAATTGTTAGAAGTGTGGTTGAGACTGGATGACAATTCGGCAACATCTTCAAATATTTTGGCAGTAGAAAGAATTGCTTCGTTCACATTTTCCGTGGTCTCCTCAATATTTTTAGCATCTTTACTTTCATTTTCTCCTGCACAATATGAAAATTGTTTGGAAGCTGATGGGGTTGAACATTCTTTGGCTTGTTTAAGTTTTGTAACTTGTTGAGTGCACTTTTCTTCATTTGTGTCACTTTCAACCATAATAATGTCTGATTCTATATTCTGTTTTTCTTCATTTTTCATAGCATTTTCATCATTTATTCTGTTACCATTGTCATTTTCAGTTGTCAGCATAATTTTGTTAGTGTCATCAATATCCATATTGTTTTCCACTTTCGCATTATCAGTTGCCAGCATATTTTTGTTAGTATCATCAGTATCTTGTGGAATACTGGATGAAGATAATACATTATTTTCTCCAGTTGTGATATCTTTTCCTCCACTAGTATTGTCATTAGATGTAGGTACTTCACCATTCTCTTGTTGTGCCTTGTCAGAATTCACATCATGTAATGAATGTCTATTTCTTTTAGAAGTCAATAACAACTCTAAATCCTCAAACTTTTTAGGTTTTCTTTTAACTCGTGAAGGTCTGTCAGCGGATAATAAGGGAGGTGCAGAATTAACAACATTAACTGAATTAGTAGTTTTAGTATGTGTGGGCGTATTTACAGTTTTATTGTGATCGTCAGATAATTCTTTATTTTCTTTTTGCAACCCTGAATTCTCTATCAAATTTCTTACATTGCGAAATACGCGATCTTTCAAAGCCATCCGCGGCGATTTGGTATTTTTTGTAGAAGGAGTGGTAACATCTACTTTAGAAATATTATTATCTTTAGGCAATGGACCTGTTACATCACTTTCTAATTTGTCTCTCTCTGAAAAAAAGTTTTCTAATATTTTCGGCACTACATTAGTACTGGGTATATTTTTAAGAATTTCTGTAGCTGTTTCATTAGCATTAATCTTAATTGATTTGCTTTCTGATTTACTACTGGAAGTAGTATCTTGCGAGTCTGTCTTCCAAGAAACGAGTTTGAACTCGTCTTGTGATTGTGACAAATCTTGGTACAAAGCAGGAATGTCTTCTCGTTTTCTTTGGAACTTTTCCTTCTGATTTTCGGTTAACTTTCTTGGATTAAATTTCCAGTTAGACTTAACAACAACATATTCTTCACCATTTTCTACTACGGTATTTACAATATTAGGTTCCTTTTTCTTAGTGCGTTTCTGTACTTCTTTAGTTTGCGGTGTAGTAAATTGGTTATTCTTAGGAATTGTCTCAGTAGCTTCAGTCCTAAATTTTCCATTTTCAATATCATCAATAAGTGATTTAACATTATTATAATTTTGATGTGATATCTTGATTGATAACAAAATTGTTTTCATGATAGAAAGAATAATGGTTTGTGTTGTGGAGTGACCAGCCAGCAATGGGGAACATTTTAATAAATGATATGTCATAGCTGGTACCAGTTTTGAATATGATGGAACAGCGAGTAATTTGTCTACTGGCTTTAATAAATGTCCTATTAACATCATAATATGTTGGGTAACCTGCAAAACATTTTAAGCTTGAAAAATAAATATTTACCATTCATACAATTCTATTCACATTTATATCAACAAACAAAATGTGTTCAAATATTCAATACTTACATTTGATTGCTTTGCACATTCTTTGCTCAATACAAAAAGTACATTTTTTACACAAATTAAAATCAGAGCAGTAATATTTTCGTTGATATTTCTTGTCACTGTTGTCATTATGGCAACAATTTTATCAACCAAAATTGGGAAAATCTCTTCAAAGTTACTATAATTGTCAATACTTTTGATAAGACTCTGTAGGTAATTTATTTCTTTTTCGCAATTCATGTCTGAAAGTTTTTCAACAATTTGTATAATCATGTCCAGATCAAAAAATATATATCATATATCTTTTAAGCAACATCATATTACTAAAGAATCATCAAACACCTGTCATAGTAACAAGCTGTACCCAAGTTGCCACATTGAAAAATTGTATGTACAATAAGTAAACTATTCTAACTAGGCTTTCTATCAGAACAGCTGTAACTTATTGTTAACTATAACATAACTGTCACATTTTTGTATGGACAATATGTATAATAATAAAAAAATCATTAACATTAAACAGGAGCAAATATATTGACGTAAGACTAATAAATGTGATAATTTTGTTATTTCATGTTATTTCTGTCTCACTGGTTTTACAATGAACAATAGATTGAAGCTACAGTCATCAAGATTACAGGGAGAGGGTCTTGGGCCGAGTCTTAAGCTTGTTTACAGCTGACAGGATCACTTCTGAATGCCTTTTCTAATCATCTGTTGCTTTAAAATAATATTTATAGTGTTCTAGAAAGAGTAAAGCACTAAATTATGTAGGATATCTACTCCTCCTCCCTTCCCATACAATACAAACAACATACTTAATAGTCAGTGCAAAAATGAAACTCGCATTGTCAGGCCAGTCAAAGAATGTTCAGTAACTTTCACATAGCTATTTGTATTAAATCATAGATAGTATGCCACAGTGATATGACTCGTCTATACAGGCGACTTATGTGATGAATTGCCAAAGTTTGCAGTATGCATGAAATCACTTTAATAACCACAAGGGCCATAATTGCATACACGCCATAGACAATGCTATACCCTTTCTAGACTCTTAATATAATATTCTAAAGTTACTCACAAGTGTTTTCATTAAAGCTGTATTTTAACACACCAAGTATAACACACAGTTTGAAGTAAACACTCGAAATATCGCCTTCTGGTAAAGATGGCAGAATTTCCAAGATTTCTTTATCAATTTCAGTCTTGTTCAATTTTGGATAGGTTGAAATGTATGTTGTGTACCAAGTAATAGCTGGGATTTTGATCTGTAAATAAATCAATTGTTATTTAATTTAAAATGTTACATTTGTTAATGTTAATGTACACATTTTAAGTAAATATATATGTAGTAATAAGTTACACTTACGATATGCAATCAATATCTACTACTATGTAAGATAACATAGAATAGAATGCTGCTAATTATACCTACGCCAATTATAATATTTTTTTTACATTATGTATAATAATATCTATAAAATGTAAATGGATGTTATTGTGTATATTTCAGGCCAAGCATATTACAACCAAAATAACATCAGACAATGAAAAATTTCAATACTTAGACATTATTTCACATAGATTGATTGTTGTTTAGCATTTTAATTAATTATGCAAAACCACTTGTATACTACACAAGCGACTAAGTTATAGTTATAGACTGGGACTACTGATAAATCTTTGTTAACTAAAATTTATACTGTAGCACAATCAAATACTTACATTCGTAAATTGAGGTATGTGTTTCAAGGGCCACAGCAATACTTTATGCAGAACCAATAAGCACTTATCATACTTTGATTCACACATAGACTCTGCCATAGCAATCCAGAATATTAACGCAGAATCAGTTGGTGGGAGAACTTCTAAAACGCAATTGGTTATGTGCCTTGGAGTACATATACGGTCATCAAACATCAATGCTGTAAATGGCTTCAATTTTGTTACCAAGTCCTGTGTGGATTCACTAAAATTTACAAAGTTAATATTAAGTATATTATTATTCTCTTAATGCCTTGTTTCAATAATTAAAAACCTTCATGTTATGAGGCGAGCAAATGACCAAATTATACGGGCTCTTTGAAAACTGTGTAAACTAGGTAGAAATAATTTTTTTTTTTTTTAAAGAATAATAACTTACTTCTCATAATATTTATCTAATGTTGGTGTTTTTACTAAGATCATGACAGCTCTGATAATCGGATCAGTCGGTTCATGGTCAGACTTAAACAACTGTTTTATTTGTGTATCTTCAGCAAATAATGACACGACAATACAATCAAATATAATGCTAAGAAACTCACTGGACTTACAACTCTGTAAAAAAAAATTATAGTAGTTAGTTATTTAAACAATTAGATTGTTTTTCAGATATAGAAAGCTACAATATCAGCAATCTATACTATTATATAAAGCGGAAGAGTTTGTTTGTTTGTTTGAATGTGCTAATCTTTGGAATTACCAGTCGCACTTGAATAATTCTTCTTCCGTATGATAGCCCAGTTCTTGAGGAAGGTAACCTCATGCTACTGGGGGTAGGAGCAGAGCAGTAAGCAAACACGCGGGTCAAACCACGCCGCGGAAAGCTGGTTACATATACATTTATTGGCTATATTTGAATGTGGGCAAAGCAATTTCAGATAATGATGTTTTCCTTTACTGTATATCAGTAATGTCCAAGGTAAATTTCAAAAGTACACATTGTTATTTATGTGGCCTAAATACCAAAACTATGAGCTTAAAAGTGTGCTCAGGCTATCAGTACTTCTTATTCTTCTACAATAAAACTTATTATTAATAATATGGAGACATATTTACCTTCAACAAATCGCTTGCAATAGATAATACTTCAGAAAACAGATCTTTTCTTATATTATTCTCTGGTAATTCACCAATTGTCATAAGAAAGGATTTCCACAAACATGTCAATTGTTGCTCTGTCAATCCACTACTACTGGTCGTCCTCATGATTACTGAAGTTATAGAGTAAATCCAGATATTCCAACTATCTACTAAATGCTTGGTGGTAATCAGCTTACTTCTTAATTTTGGCAATGAAGTACAACCATCACAATTGACATGGCCAATCATACCAACAATCGCTTGACTGCAAAGTTTTTTCACATCATTTGATAACAGTCCAGGCACTAATGATGCTGATCTGTCAGCAATGTGCCTTCCAAAGCAAAAGTGTAGGAACGAAATCAACACTGTGTCAAGGAACTTATCCATCTTATTCTGAAATTTACAGATTAAATGCCACCAACAATTGAATTTCGCTAATGCAACTTCCTCAGTTTTTGCATTATTTGACTTGAGCGGAATGATCAACAGTCTTATCCTTTTAGCTATATTATTTTCATTTGTTTCCATGGAAAAGCTATCAATTAATACATTCCAGCATTTAAACGCTTCACATCTCCTATCCGTTTCCATTTTAAATGCTGCCTCTACAACGGGCAGCAAGGAGTTTATAGGAGTGCCAATATTTCTAAGAGGCAAGGTCACTTGGTGCTTGAGTAATCTGACTAAAACTATCCACAGTCTGTACCAAGCCCTAAACTCCACTTGTAAATGAGATTTCATCATGGCTGGATATCTAGAAAAAAAAATCTTTTGTTTCTAATGACTTCACTTAGGAAATACCGCAAATTTTATGCTATTATACATTTTACTTTATAACAAAGCAGTCAATAGAACATTATAAGTAAAGTATATCAGACTGATTTTAACTGTTTTCAATTACACTTAATAGTTTTGTCATGATTTTGAGCTAGGGTAGGCTGTATCATGATAGAATAAGTATAATCACTTTAACTATAAAAACTACTTACTGTTTTGTGTTACAAATACTCTCTAATATGGTATGCCAATGTGGATTATCATCATAATCAATATGAATGAGCTCATTGGTCAACATTTCTATTATTTCCAAAGCCATGTCTGAGTCATCATCTTGTACGGTCAAATGTACCAAAATCATAGGCACAATCTTTGAGAACCATACTGATATTCCTTTTTCAATAAAGACTCTTTTCTGCTCTGCTGGCAGTATTTTTAATAGCTTATGTAGAAAAATCAGTGCCTAGAAAAAAAATTAAGCAGTTTTCATTTGATTCAGATTATATTTTTATTAAGGTGAAAACTAATAATAAAATTCTAGACTACAAATCAAATTACAGGAGAAAGTGAAAGCTTCTTATCCTGTACTTGTGGTAGAAGGTAAATTATAATTTGTATGCAACATTGAAACACACTGGCTTCCAAATGATGCTTAATTGTTTTTACTATTTTCGTGCAATATTTGACTCATTGTCAGGACATTGACAATATTTATTTGAGTGAAGTACCAAATGAGTTTATCTATACACAATTTATTTTATACAATGTATTTTGATGATGCAGTAAATAAACACAATAAATTACTTTAAATTTATGGTGGATCAGCATTGGTAACACAACAGTATTTAGGCGTTGCAGGTCAGAGTTACACATCCATTGTCATGCTAATTGAATAGCACTAAAGGAGAAAAAAGAAAGCTTTATTTACATACCTGTGCCCTTGTTGATTTTGGTATTCTTACATGACAGTATAAGTTAAATATCTCTATCAACTCTTCATACTGTTCAGTTATAGCTATCAATGTCTCTTCAGGATATGACAACAGGGTCTGATAGGACAGAACCACCAAGGATTCCACCTTATTATATAAAGCTATAGTTTTTATCATGTTCATTATTGCCATTGCTGATGGTACTAAATCTGGAGCAGGTTGATATTTACCCAACTAAAAAAGGTTTCAGGGCTTGTTAGAACCTTATTGTTTATGTCATTAGTGATCTAATAAAAAAAATTATACCTTCACTTTAGACAATATTGCCGAGATAACGTTGATAACGGTGGTTGTGTACTTCAAGGATGTGGAGTCATGAACGCATACAACCAGTAACCTCTGCAGTGTCTCTGCATCAACTAAGTCACTTTCCACAGCATTCTGCATAACTCTATAGCTATGGCTTCTGTATACATGGTCGTCTAAACTGTAGTTTTCCAGCTCTTTAAGAGCTTTTGTGCACACATCGGTGTTATCTACAGTGTCCTCCGGCATTTCTACAATAGGGGGCGAACGGAATAGATATTAACAAAAAAAGCGTTATACCTGTTTTTAAACGCCGATACAACATGTAAATGCTCCTGAATTAGCAAAACTAGACCTACAGCTGCTAAGTTACTACAATGCAAATCTCAAACAAGCAACAAAAACGATAGCTGCCTCAGCAAACGCGTAGGTACGTAAGATAAAACCACGCCAAGTTTGTTATTTGTTATCTTGTATCTACACAAAATACTACAGATTGTTAAAAATCTAAAATTTCAATTTAATTGCTTAAGTACGTACTTATTTCACTGTTTTTTTAGGTAAACTAGAAAATGGGAACACATTCAAAATCGAATTAAAAACCTACAACACATTTTGACATGTAACGCATTTCTGGCGCGAAGCGAAGTGCGATAGAGATGAGACGTATTTACGCTGCCAGATTTTAAAACCAGGGTTTCGTTTCGAAGTACGACGCCCTGGTACGAGCAGACAATACTTGCAAATATGAACGTACCTATATGCTATATGGCGAACGCGCGATAGCATAGCGTAGAAAAACGATTCATATTTCAATGTGGATAAAAAAGACACTCGTATTTTGTGAATAATAAATACTTTGATCTTCGAAGTATTTTTTTATTTATATGAATTTGCTCCTTACGTTACTGGGAATACAGGTTGAATTCCTATGCAAGTATTTTAGGTAAGGCGCTCGCATCCAGCGTGGTAGGTGGGACGGGAGCGGGTTGCCATACTCGAACCCGACCTTTAGCGGGTGGGACGACAAATACTTTCAAGTATTTTAAAACCTGGTTTTCGACCCTCGTACTTTTACTTAGAAACCCTGGTATTAAATTTTGCAAGTGTATCTCATCTCTAAAGTCCGACATTGCGACTAGAGATGAGACGTATTTCTAGAACAGATCCGCCCACTAGGTATTTTACAAGACTTGACCGTAACCTGTTCTAGTTTTTTAAATACTTGATCCAATTAGTAATTATGAAAATTACACGATTTTCAACCCTATTTCAATACGTTATAGGTAATATTCGCATGTACACTTAGTCGAGTATCATGCAAGGACTAGATATTACATACTTCACATTGCCTTGATACCTTTAAATTGTTGTGGATTAGATAAATCATATTCACCAAGTAATTGAATATAAGGTTGAGACTAGGACTAATAGGAGCAGGTATTTGGATCTAGTATTCGGATGGACTAGGAATAGACGTACCTAGTACCGGATTTAACTAGTACAACCCATCTCTAATTACGACATCCATTTATGTCATAACTACGTACGTACTTTATTACAAATAAACAGGACTGACTCGCAGCTCAAAAACGAGCCAAGCGAGAGATGGTATTAAAGAAGCCGTGTTTCACATTTTAATAGCGCATTTACAATCTCGCACGAGCTGCCTACTTATGCTGCGAGCTGCGAGCACTGCGAGCCACAGAGATAATAATATACTAGAGTATTATCTTATCTGTGGCTTGGGTTATATGATATTGTATGTAATGTTGATTTTATTGTATTTTGCATGAATAAATTAAAAAAATATATTGGTATCTGCCTGCCTTCCTTCTTTATAAAAACTAAATATAAGTGAGTGTGCGAAATTTCCTACTCCTTCTGTCTGCGCATTTTTTGTAAAAAGGGTTACCTACCTATAACTACCTATACCTACTTACAAAGTTTTGCTTCACGTACCTAATATGTGCCAGAAACAGAAACGAAGTGAAGCAAAACTTTTAGTTTTAACAGAGGTGTCAAAAATTAGATTCATATTAATTGTAGCGTGCGTGGCAGCGTCGCCGTCGGTAGGTTACGAAAAAAAATGGGGTTCTTTCTTTTTAGTTTGTTTTAGGCATGGGCATTTTGTTTTTTAATAATATATTTTGTTTGTTGATTGCGTTACTGCTAAAGAAGCTTAATTTTTTTTCGGTTCCTTGCAGTCAGTTATGGTTCAATCCTAATTCGCTTTTTTTTCCTTTCTAAAAGAGCCCCAAATTCTTAGGACGAACGGACGGACATAGACATGGCAAAACTATTACGGTTCCTTGTTGACCACGGAATCCTAATAAAAATGAGCTTAAAAGTAAAGTAGGTACCTATGCCAGAAAGTGAGACAGTGGTTAGACATAACCATAAAACATCCAACCGGATATATTTCTGTGATCCAAACTAATAATGAAAATGCGAAAGTAACGCTGTCTGTCTGTCTATCTGTCTGTTACGCTTTCACGCCTAAACTACTGAACCGATTTTAATGAAATTTGGTATACAGATAGATTGGACCTTGGGGAACAACAAAGGCTCTTTAAAAATGGCATAAAGGGGTTGAAATAGGGGATGAAAGATTGCATGAAAATCGTTAATGTATAAACAGAGATATACTTAACCGACATTCACGCGGGCGGTACTGCATGCAACAGCTAATAATTATATACCTATTAATAATTATTCTAGCGAGACAACACATTGATTTCAACGTATCTAGGCACCCAAGTAAGTACTCTGAACTGAACATTCTTAGTAAGTTCTTAGAATAGCTACCTATTTATTGATCTTTTTTTACTTAGAGATTTGCAGGTAGGCATTAAAATGTAGGTACTAAGGTAAGTTTTCAAAAAGATAATCATGTCCATTAGGTCTAAAGCTGTGGGTTGCGATAACATCAGTCGCAGTATGATTATACCTATCCTTGACCACCTTCTTCCAGCCATTTCCCACATCATAAATTTCTCTCTCCAGGTAGGCAGTTTCCCATCTTTATGGCGTAAGGCCTATGTCATCCCTTTACCAAAAATCTCTAATCCCACTCTTGCTAATCATTTCCGTCCCATATCCTTACCCCCATTCCTTTCCAAAGTACTTGAGGCCTGTGTTCATACACAATTGTCTAGATTCGTGCATGAACATGAGTTACTTAGCCCATTACAATCTGAATTTAGGCCTGGTCGCAGTACTACCTCCGCACTCCTTAAGGTGACTGGTGATGTCAGAACGGCTATGGAGGATGCTAAGGTCACTATCTTGACTTTAGTTGACTTTGCCAATGCCTTCAACACCGTCAATCATGATATCCTGCTAGCCATCCTCTCCTACTTTATGATCTCTACCGAGGTATTGGAATGGTTCTCGTCTTATCTTCAGGGACGTCAGCAGTCAGTGCGCCTGGATGATTTCTAGTCCGGTTGGTGTTATCTTGATTCTGGTATTCCTCAAGGCGGCATTCTCTCTCCTATATTGTTTTCAATTTTCATTAATCTTATAACCCAATATCTTCAGTGCTCGTATCATCTGTATGCCGATGACTTGCAACTTTATTCACACGAAAGACTGCTTACATACGGCAATTAATAAAGTGAATAATGATCTGGGCTTTATCAAGAGCTGGTCAGATAGATTCTGTTTGATGGTAAGTCCCAGTAAGTGCCAGGTCATTATGCTAGGTAGTCAAAATATGCTACGTAAAGTGGATACTATGACGCTTCCAACAATAGCTTTTGGTGGTTGTCATAAAGAGCTGAGTGCTATTGTCAAAGACCTTGGCCTGTACATTGACTCTGCTCTAAGCTGGCAGGCTCAAGTAACATGCGTTAGTCAAAGGGTCACTGCTACCCTACGCGCTCTTTATCGCCTGAAGAACTTCCTGCCATCCAAGATTAAGGTGACACTTGTGCAAACTTTAGTTTTTCCTCTAATTGACTATGGTGGTGTATGCTATTTAGACCTGAATGCAGATCTTTTCAACAAATATGACCGTCCTTTCAATAACTGCATTCGATTCATTTTCAATCTTCGTAAGTATGACCACGTGTCTACATATCGCTCGCAACTAAATTAGGTTACCTATTCATCAACGCCGTAGCATGCGTACTCTCACTACTTTCTATTCTTTTCTAACTTCTCCCACTCCTGGACTCCATTCAGTATTTATGCAGTAACCATCATAAAAACCTTCGTTCTTCTAATAATTTACTTCTTCAATGTCCATCTCACTGTTCTAATTTCGTAGACTCTTCCATTCCTGTCCAAACTATCCGTCTGTGGAATGCGCTCCCTTTTGAAATCAGGATGTCCACTAACCGTTTTGCATTTAAGGTGAAGGTGCGCGAACTTATTTTAAATAATAAAGCAGACTAATCACAATGATTTAGATCAAATATATAATATGTATATGTGTATATTTATATTTTATATTTATGTAGGTATATTTTTGAACGTAAGGCTATGTATGTGTATGTATGATTGTATGTATGTTTATTTAGTATTGTAACTCCTTGTGATAATCTCTTCACACTGCCTTCAGATACACCTGTTTTGTTGTTCTCTGCATCACCCGTAATGGTTGACTGGTAGAGAATGCCTCAGGCATAATTTTAATAAATAAAAATATAAAAAATAGGTTTTCTGTAATCTTTGGTACAAGGTCATTGGGCTACTTGACATGTCCTTGAACAAAACAAAAGACATGCGCCCGCTGAGTAATTATGTAAGTATACTATATAGAATGTGGGTGTAGTAGGTACCTAGCACTAGCAATGACTGAGCTTGCATGAAGTGCCGAGATGGTAGCTCTTTATATAATTGTTAAGGTATTGTTTGTCGTCTACCCACTGGTCTCTAATCACATGAATGACTAACAATAATAAACATTAGCATAATCATCATTGCCTTTTGCGTTAATACTTATACAATATTGAATACTTTTAATTGTTATTTACCCACTTAGTGAATACGGAAAACTTAGAATTTTAGCATTAAATTGCGAGTGTATCAATAGTACTTAGATACTTACTAACTTTAGCATTATTAAGCTATAAAAACAATGTTAAAAACTGCTTTCAAAGATTGCGTGTGAACTTCAGTTCGTTTACATTTCTAATATCTATTGCATCTTCGCCGACGCTCGATGCGGTGCGGTGGCTCGCACACGTCTCGCCATTTCAAGACAAGCACGAACCGCGTGCGCTCGCGCAATCTGCGCATACCTACATATGTGCCTCGTGTGCCTCATCTAAAATCATAACTCTCCCGACGATTGCATCGTTCGTTTGTCGAATGTCCATTCAATCCGTGCCGAGCATAACAAACAGTGTTTCCAAGCAAAGCATAATATTATAAAGTACACACAACGCCGTATTTGGACGGAACGCGCGAACGTGTGATGATAGTTATGTATCCAACTTACCGGTGCTTCAGTGCGCAAAATATCTTAGACTTGTGGTGACGCGGACACCTTAAACAGTGCTAGTGGTCAATTTGTAAATAATGCCTGGACACGCTGGTAGTCCATATTGGGCCGCAGTAGACTTCGACAGCGAGGGAGAGGAGGCTCAGACGCCACCGAGTAATCACAGGATGTATCTAGATCCTTGGGACAGCGAGGCTTATGGAATGATGCAAACGGAGACAGCAGAATCGAGTCAAAGCGATAATTTTAATTCATTTGCAGGCGAGCCAGTCAGTGCTAGTTTTTATTATGTTCCTACTAAAAACTATGATTCTGGTGAGGAACCGCCGATACCACCGCCAAGGTGGAAGAAAACATCGCATGAGGAAGTCTTAGCACCTGAGTACACGGTGTATAGTCGTAGAGTATCCAGGAACGGTGTACCTGATGTGTCACCTGAAACTATATACAGCGAGAGACCAATAAGTAAGTTGCCAACCTGTTTATAACTTGTAGCATTTGATTTTTATGCAGTTGCTGGTCGTTTTTTAAAACTGCTCAATGAATAGTCATTAAAATTACAATTTACAATGATAAAACGAAAAACAACGATAACGGCGATTTAATTGTCTTGGTCATCAATATAATTTAACGGGGATAATTATAATTTGGCAGGTATTGCGGCAAAAGAGTAATATCTACCTAGGCTGTCAGAGGTAGGTAGGAGAAAACTTAACTACATTATTTGTAGTGACTTGAAAAACTTTTATCAATGATCTTAGAGATTGAACGACGGCGAATCTGTTACCTTGTAAATATAAAAAAGTCTTAAAGTAGAGTGTAGACGTATAGTTACTTCGGTACGGTACCTATTACTACTAACAATGTCTTATTTTTAAATTAAAAGTAGGTACTTACAAGTCAACTTCTGATGATGGATTTCATCATTCATCAGTTTGAGTATGTAATAAGTTATTATCAAAACTTATTTATATAATTTTTTATCCCTTTAACTTTATTAACTAGCTGTCTTCGTAGGTACACAACTTGCATACCACCTAGGTACCTTAGTGTAGTAACATTGCCATTGCCCTAAACCACTGTCGCTGTTACAGTATTGTTGATGAAGTAATTAATTGTAATTCATAACTTGAAGGTGTACGAATGATGTGTCATACTTACTAGTGACCTCAGTAGTAGACAATAGATTTTTTCACTAGGTACCTATATTTGACTTCCTGTGGAGGTCAACGAAGCGACATATTCACCAACTCGATTATGAGAATCTCGTCCACGTGGCCGAGTCGGAAAGATTAAATAATATTAATTATTCTTTTATTGTGTATCTCGGTCGAACAACGTGGTCGAGTCGCTAAAGTTATTTAATTGTATCTTGAATTCGTCAACTCAACCGACGCGACGATCAAAGTATAAGTCACTATAGTACAGTGAAGTACAAAAGTGGTTCGTTCTTAAACAATTTCTGTTCCAGTATGGGTAAAACAAAAAAAGACTTTTCAATTAAAATAAGTATATTTCAAAAATCAACATAAATGTATAATAAAAATAAGTTTGGCCTATTATGAATCAAAAATTAGTAGGTATCACAACATGTACAATACAAACAAAAACGAGTAATTTTTCTTCTTCTTTCTATTAAATTTTATTTTGTTTTCTGTGTGCGTCTGTACTGCTAATCTATTCTCCTGCTATTGTAGGATTTTGCTATTCCGGGATTTTGCATATCTGTCCTTTTGCTGCAGAGGGAAATAAAAGTCCAGTTGTACCGCTCTCCTCCAAACCAAAGTTTGTCCTACATTTCGAACCAGCATGTCTGATAAATGAAATTTTGTAAATACATAATTATTATATCTTATCTGGTGATAGCAGCAAAATTTCATTTGAATTAGATAATTATGTCATTCAGAAATGAGTAACAAACTACGTTTGACAGCGAAAATCCAGCGGTACTCCGGGTGGTATTGCTTTTCAAGTATTTACCTACTTTCTTTTTTCAGTAGTAGACTACACTAGACATGTCTAAATAATTAATAAAACAATTTAAATGATAATATTATATCATGACTCGCAATTGTCTCTTTCGCATGCGTCAATATATAATTACATAGGTAGAAAAAATATATTATTAACAAACAAAAAGCCCGTCTGCCTAAAAAACTCTAAAAGAAACAATCTCATTTTTTTCCATTTTTCGTGTGGACGCTACAATAAATACGAATCTAATGACATGACACCTCAGTATATTAACATCCATCAAGCGATTTAGGCTGAAGAGCGTGCCAAAGAAATAAACATACATACTCACATACATATAAACATACATACATACGCTTAAAAAACATTATCCTCCTTGACTTTGGCAGCCGAGCAAAAAGGAAAACGACTTTGATGAAATTGGCGGTTTTTGATCAAATCTATAATCTATTGACTGGCCTGTTGGTCTAGTGGTTAGTGACCCTGACTGCTAAGCCCGGAGGTCGTGGGTTCGATTCCCACCCAGGACAAACCTTTGTGTGATGAGCATGATTGTTTGTTCTGTGTCTGGGTGTAATTTATCTATAATATGTATGTATTTACAAAAAAAAATGTATATAAGTAGTATATCAGCTGTTTAGTACCCATAACACAAGCAAATATAATTGCTTAATTTGGGGCTAGATGGCGGTGTGTGAATGTGGTAGAATATTTAAAAAAAAAAAATATTATTAAAAAAAAATATTATTGCGATTTCTTTCCGCATGAAATTTATTGTATGGTCTTCATAATTTACAGCATTGTATAATAATATGCATATTTAATTGAAATTGATCTGCGATATTTAGGTACTGATTTGTAAAAGAATCTAAAGAACCGAAAAAACGTTTTTTAATATTTTTAGAACCGGTTATTTTTGTAGCCTCTAGAACCGGAAATTGTGGTTCTTTCGGTTCCGGGAAAACCCGGTTCCGATGCCTTAGCTTAAATTGATGTTTAACATTTTAATCCTGTTTACGGTGACGTAGACGCCGATCACACGCACACTACAAGATGTCGCCGGGTCGATTACCATATGGGACAATTAAGTTTGTGTACCTACGTCGCGTCGTAATCCATATCTAAATGATTGCTCCGACGCTAGGTCGGCCGATCACATCGCCATATATTTTAGTTAGTTATCATAAAGATAATAGGTAAGGTACCTATAATATCTTTATTATGAGAGGTCCTTACCTAGAGACCTACATACCTAGTCTTTAATTTTATACAAATAATTTTTCTTGTCCCTTATTTCAGAAAATCGTCGAAGGTCTATGTTTATAGAAGAACCAATGTATGTGCCGCACCCAATGTTGTACGAGCCACTATATGGAGGTATGCCGCCTGGATACATGCCCCCGCCTCCTCCGCCTAGATCTAGAATGTCACTCACTCATCCCCCGGACTATGTGATGGCTGGCCTCGGATATATCAACCCGCGAAGACACTCCAGGTAATTTTATATTTTTTGTAATAAAAATGTTTTTTTTACACAACGCTATCTTGACCCAAAGTACCTAAGCATACCTATGTTATAGCTTGTGATATTGAGTCCAGAATGCGGATAAACATTCTTAAATATACCTACCGTTTTTATGTAAATAAATACCTACGTATTATATTATGAAACGTAACACCCAGACCAATGCAATAGTCAATAGTCATGTTTATGCACACAAATATTTGCACTGGCGGAAATCGAACCTGTGCATGTGGAATGCGTGAAAGTCCGTAGCGGAGATACACATAGGTACCACCGAGCCTCGTTGAGACCGGAAACCCCGAGCTCGTCGCGATTAGTTCTAATTCATTCTGTTACTGAGTAAGTATCCAAAACAAAAGCCGCTGCACGCGTCCGCCCGCCCTTGCGAATTCGCAGCGCTCACGCTACCACGCTACGCACTCGCCTCGCTTTGAACTCGCTCGCAAATCGCCTGTGAGACCAGCCGCCGTAGATCCATTTACTTTCCCAGGCTGTCTGTTTACTGCCACAAACTCGTAGAGTTTTTATATGATTCAACTGACGTGAAAATTAAACGCATTCCAAGGTAGGTAGGTACCTATTTGTTTGATAACTATTCTAATAATAACTAAAATAAAAAATAATAAAATAATAACACCTCAGTATGCACTTGTAGAGGGGTGAAGTACCAAGCATGATAATAATTAATGTACCTAATTCATGAATTTGAAAGTGTTCTAAAAAGAACAAAACCATGGGTAGGTACATGTACCATGCCTATTCAATGAAAACATATCTATCCGAACCTTTAACAACAGAGTTTTATAGCTTTACATTAAACCGTAGGAATAGATACCTGGGCAATTAATAGTTATGCATGTATAATCTATTAAGTATGTAATGTAGGTATCCTGTTATTGACCTAATTAGGTATACTGCTATTTTAAAACGCGATGCATAAATTAAGCATGCTATTAGAAGATACCAGCTGAAATTATAACTGGGTAATTACTAGTAGGTATTTGCTTATTACACATACTTAAGTAAGTAGGTAAGGTATCTGTGGAAATCTAAATATCAATCGTAGTTAAGCTGTCTTTGTCTAAAACTTAAAATGTGTATAACTAGTTCGTTTTAAATTTAAAACATTGTTCGACATAAATATGATATAATTTTTTTTAATATTTTATTTAAAATTCAAATTTTGTGTAGACACTATGCGTTTTGGTCACGACACGCGACAAACTTGTCAGCGAATACGATAAAACACGAGACGTTTTCACGCTAATGAGATATTTAATCACATCTTGAACGGCATCTGCGGCAGATTTCTACACATGTAGATACCTACCACGTAATTAAGTTGTTGTATAATCATAGCAAAACTGCACACTTTCCTGGCAGAGAAACTAGCAAATAGCACCAAGCCTCTAGAACTCTACTTAACAAATATGAAGATAAAGTGCCTACTTACATTATTACATAGGTGGTATAAAAGTATATGATCAACATTAATAAGCCATTTCAAAGGCAATTTAAAGGGCAATTAGGTAGGCCTGTGCATACAAGTGAACTCAACCTACACAGACACAGCATAAATTTACTAATTATGATGGTGCTTTTGTTTCCTTCGGTCTCGTGTCTCCCTTCCCTTGTCTTCTAATAGAGAGTTAAAAAGTACGCACGTGCATAACTTGGTTAAATTATAACTAAGTTATGCACGTGCGTAATATTTAGTTTCAAACTATGAAGGTATCTCTATTTAACATAGTTAAGTACTTTCAAGCACGCGCACTTTTGAATTACCTACTATTTATCATCACTAATTACCTTAAAGATCACTACTTTTTAATGTTTATTATGATTGAAAGTGACGCGTCTTAATTTCACAAGTGTCACTCAATAGTGCATTGATCTTTCACAAGAATCTATGATGACGTCGTTCCTGTGCCGTGAATGTTTATTCATAAATAATGGTGAGGTGAGTTCGCCCGCCACTTGCCATTTCAAACTGCAATGTTTGAATGGGAGGTTCTCGTTCCCAGCGCGAGTGCGTGACTTTATCTTCCACGGAAAGTTCAACGACAAAAACACCCATCGTTAGAGTACCTACACTCTGTGTGAGGCGAGTAATTTTGTATAATAATAATAAGCATTGTGCATCCGTCGTGTGAACGTGCACCAGTTTTTTGTTTCATACAAATGAAAGTTGCACTTGTGAGAATGGAGCTCGGCTACGTTTGTGTATTTATTTATGTAGGGAAAATCGTTCCTAACATTGACCTCCGTGCTCTTTATACATATTTACGTAATGAATTACACATGGCAGGCAATGCATCTGTATGCATAAACATTACATTACACATGTCCATTTAATATTACTTATTTTTCGTCTATTTCTAACTGTTTGTTCTGTTGAGTAGTTCTGTTAGTGTTTATTTTTATTTATTCCTTTAGTAAGTATAAGTATCTTTGTTAATTCTAAGAGAAACTGCTTTATTTCTTGAAAAAACAAATTAACATCGGCCATAAAATAAAAGAAAATCGGAAAAACAACTAGAACTACTAGTCGGATTTGAAAATTATTTTTGCGTATGATAGCCCAGTTCTCAGTGATAGCTTCCCGCGGCGCGGTTTTATACGCGTCTTTGCTTACTGCTCTGCTCCCGTCGCCAGTAGCGTGATATTACATTTCGTCGAGAACTGGGTTATCATACGCAAAAAGAATTTTTCAAATCCGACTGGTAGTTTCAGACAGTGCGTTCATCAAACAAACAAACTCTTCCTCTTAATATACTAGTATAGATTTATATTTTGTAGATAACTTGAATTCATGGAGATAGATAGAGCTGTTGGCTCGTTTGCTACTATCGGCAATAAAAAGAAAAAAAATGCCGTCGCTTACGGCCCAATGTAATGGCTTATTATTTGTTCACGAAATTGCGATGGCCACGTCACGTCGCTGTCGTCTTAGCAGTGCGACCACGGCCTAATAGTTTTGCATCATTGCAATAATTCATGTAAGTAGGTACATACCTACCAATTGATTAAACTATGTATATTGTAGCATACCACACATACGAGTATAGCATCAGAATTACAATTATTTAACTGGGTGCCTAAGTTTATATGTAAGGAAGGTAGTCCATTTAATATACTTTACCTTTTCGACAACGGACTTAAAAACAATTATTCTGGTAACAAACCACTTTCTAGTCACGGATTACGTGAATACAGCTTTGTGAGGTAAATTTAACGAATAGCTAGAAAGTCAGTCATGCCACTAGTGCTGGATGTACCCATTCTTCATAATCGTCATAACGTAAAATAGTGCAAAGTGCTGAGGAAATAGCTTGATTATCTAACTCGCACCACGATCGCGTATTGACATGGGTGGAGGTAGAATAGGTGACAACACACGATGATTCTAAATGTTTAGCGTTAAATCTCCATGTTGTTTAGAAATCTTAACAGTAGTTGACAATAGAAAGCAAAAACAGCAATAAGCGGTTAAATATTGTGGAGATAATTATGGATTGTTATTATTATCAATTACAGAGAAAATTGAGTCTGAGAGATAAAAAAAAAGATTGCGGTTTTTATAAGCTCTGCTACTTTATTCTATTACTTACGTGCTTGTTTAAGATTAATGTGAGAATTTATTTCGATTGTTTGTTAATAGGATGATAGATGCGTACGAGCAGTTCGCATACGAGAGCTTATCACCAGACTATGAAGACTGGGCCCGGCCATTCCCGAAGACCGCGCCTGATAACTTTCACTTGTCTAGATACGGACATCTTCAGATCGACTACTCCTGCAGTTGGAACTCACTGGACAGACTAATTCGTAGTCAACATCGAAGCTAGATGCCAACAGGTTTTGAGACCTGTGCGCAGACAAAAATGTAGGTACTTATATCAAACAACGGATACAAAACCAACCTATGTAATATTTCAACCATTTCACATTAAGATAGGAAGACTGCTTAAATATTAATTTGTGAAAAGGCATAATTATCAACTCTGATATAGTGAAACTTATTTGTAATTTATGGATTCAATTAAGAAAATATTGCTTAATTATTAAGCAAAGACTCTACGTCAAACATTTATTGATAGAAAGAAAACTTACTTAATAATGTAATACTAGCAAGTAACTGAAAGTCTTGTTCAAATAGGTACACTTTAAATAATGCCGAACGCATACCTGCACAACGATGTACCTACTTATTCCAATACTATAATTAAGTACACATTTTCGTTCGTAATCGCATAAAACTCCTTGCACATATTTTATATTATGTACATTCGTACTAATTTATACTGAACGTAAACATATATTTAGTTTTAATACTTAGAGATAAATAAGAACATATAGTACTATAACAAACAACATAAGTTGATGAATGATGTTCACTCTTACACAATTTCTTTATTACAGAAATTTATCTTCCGTGATTTTCGCTCTGTTAATAATCAAGATCAATTTTTATAGCTGTAGATACTTAAAGTAATATAGACGTGAACGGCTGCTTACATAAGTAGTTATATGAGGCTTAAAGTTTAAGGAAGGTGCTAAATGATTATTGTTTTACCAATGTTGTAATTATGTGAAATTTGTGCTAGCCAAAGAATAAACTACATAATGTTTATGTAAAAGAATTATAAATACTTTTTATTAACTAGAGACTTCATAAGGCTGAAACCTATACGATGTATCAATTTACCTGTGTACTTTTAAAATTTTATTGTACGGTCTACGCTTATAATATAAATTTATACCAAAATATTTTTTGTTTATCTAGTCAATTTAGTTTCACTACCAACACAATGTCTCTAAGGCAAATTGTTGTTATTATGCAGCGATTTAAATCTCTGTTATTATGTGCTTATGGCAGGCATGAATATAATCAAGCTAAACGCTAACTTTCTTGTCACTGAGAGTGAGTCGTTTAATGACGTCAATGTCTTATCCTATGGTGTGGTTAACTTTCGACATAATTTTCATTAGATCTAGTTCAAAGATGTTTAGACGATTCATCTGTCTGCACTTTCACTACTTATAGATAAAACTTAAAGTCTATGAGGTTGGTAGGCACCCACCATGGAAATTTCCGTTTCAGTTATCTATGGTTGGTGTAGATATTTTTCTTGTCTTTAATTATAATATAAAGTAGTAGGTAGTATCTATAAGTACACATTCGACTTAGAGGCAGTACATTTCAATTAAGAAAAATAGCAATACGGACAAGCAATAAATATTACTTACCTATATCATTTTTATTTTTTTTCTTTAATCTTGCAACGCAACGTTTGGACCACAAACAGATGGCACAGTAATTTATTATTTCATGTGCCTTGTAATTATACAGCATGATTTTTAACCAAATTATGTTGTTAAAGCAATTTACGCTTCAAGTGAAGTAGGTATGTAGGTACCAACAAGAATAAAACGACGCTATGTAGGTCATCTCATGATGTAACTTATGAATATGTAGGTGTAGATATGTAGTTATTTTCATAATCGCATTTTTAATTGCTGTAAGTTTATAATGGCTTCACTGATCAAGTATGGTTTAATAATTATTCATTATTTACCTTTAATACGTACCTACCGGTATAAGTAAGTTTTTGTTTATTTTAATTTATATATTATTAGCCTACTAAAGTGACTCCACCCCGCCTGATGGTAAGCAGTCAGTGGAATCCAGAAGTAGTGGTCACTTTACCTAAAGCCATCGTCTTAAATTGCTGGTATGGTGATCTCCACTATGGCTATGATCTACATTATGAGTGTGTTACTAAGGAAAGGCCACTGCTTAATTATTATAGCTATTGTAAACAGACGCCTTTAGAAAGAGCACCTCGTTACATTGTTGTTGATTGCGGTTTTCGTTCTAATTAATTATTGTGCCGAGAATTTTGGTAAGTAATCAAAATATTTAATTGTAAGATGAAATTAATTCATATTATATAATAATAATGAGATACGCTTCCAAACTGCATATTTGAAAGGTGTTGATTGCTATGACTTTTCAATCGGGTTATTCACCAACTCGACACGAGAGACTGGACACGCCAAGATTTGTATGTGTCCACATAGTGATCTATTACATAATTACCTAGTTACTTATGTAGATCTGTTATAAAATTCTAAAATACACTATTTAGTAATCATTTTATTATTTACTAGGTACCTCATCTGTGGTAATGAAGACGGGTATTAGCGAGCAAAGCTTTTTTGAACTTATTGACTACGGGACGCGTAAATGTCTTTTGTTCGCAGCTCGTAAAACTTTAGGTTCCTATGCCCACCTATTTCCATCGTGATGGTTGTAACCACTATCAACTTACTGAAAAGAAATCTAAAACCATCAAAATCCACTATCACTATATACTATTTATTAAATTTAATTTCTTTAAAGTTATAGCTTGCTTCTTACAATTTTTTGCTGAGTGATCTCCAGTCTAGAAATAATATGGAAACAAGATAAACCAGGTAATGGTTATCAACCTTATCTGCGTACTAAAATGTCATCGTACTGAGGTCAGCAAGCTGCCAGCTTAGTGACTATCGCAAACTCCTACTTTGGATTAGCAGTAGAATACTTACATACTGACGAGGTAAACAGTGAAATAGTGAGTTTATATTGCAATAAACATTTTAATAGGTAACTAGGTAGGTACATTAACGTTGTATTACATTAGTTATATATTTATTTATTTTAATTACATTTACAGCTGGTTATTAAAATAACAAACAAAAAACGGATCGTGCAATCTAGAGATAAAATAAATTACGACATGAATAAATAAAAGTTAGAAGTCTTGAAAATCTTTCTCGTTATACAATTTTCTTTTCTTAGTTATGTGGAACAGACCTTTTTTTTCAGCACTCTTTGTTTTTGGAGTTTTATCTACTTTGTCGTAGTAAATGACTTGAAGAGAACTCGTTGGCTTCGGTCCTTTACATTGTGAAGGTGTGGGCATCTTTGGAGTTTCTTGAATAGGGTTGACATCTAACATGCAGTCTGTATAGTCCTTATTCACGGCATAAGGTCGTTCAACTTGACTTTCATGATGCAAAGGGTAACTGTTCTGCAAGTATTGCTTGAACTGACTCTGTTTAAGTTTTTCTTCTAACTCTTCCAGACGCTGTTAGTCAATGTAAGAGTGAGTTAAACTAATATAGGTAAGTATTATCTTTTAGTTACATAATTGCCACTTAATGACCAAGTTACGGATAGGTGTTAGATACAATGCGAGTTTGTCTAAACTGTGCTATGTTGTTTTTACGTAATTGTTAGAAGTAAAAGTTACCAACTTACCTTCCGATTGCAATTGGTATACAACAAAAATATAAAAATAGAGTAGATAATTAATGTATTACTACTGCTTACGTGAATTAAGATGTAAGTGGCATTAAGTTTAAGAAATCTAAATTACTTACTATTATTTTGTAATAGATACTGACCTTATGACAGAAACTGTAAGTAGGTGGGTAGTTTGCATGCATGTAGGTAAGTAGGTTTAATTAGGTACTATTAATTATAATAGAGGTACTTATGACGTATTTTTGATCATTAAGTAATTAGTATTAAGTGCTTATTTAAGTATAATTTTACATTTTTGTGCTTTTCTAATTAGCTTACATACTTACACACCGTACAATACATAATGTCACGCCGTTACCCCAAAGGGGCAGGCAGAGTTATATTGACTCCACCTCATATAGTTAGTAATTAGTTACACACAGCAATCAGCATTAGTTACGTTGGCAGACTGCCCAGGAGTTACTTCGCAGACCTGATAACCTAACTACTTTGCCATGTACACCTTATACTAAGAGACGAGTATGTAGCTATATTTCAGGCACAATTCTTAGGTCTCTATTGATGTATTTTACTAATATTTATCTATAATTCCCTTGTAGCATAAGCCTAAATCTAGGCCTTGTAGGTAGGTAGGTAAGTATAACCAACACCCGCAGTCTAAAAAGATTGGGACAGAAAAGGTTTTGGTATCAATACAACCTTCTTTGTGATATTAATTTAGTAGCTACAATAATTTCTCTACCTATACCTATTGTGCCATCTGTCACCCTAGGGGGACAAACCAGATGGACAGATGCCCATCTGTCCGTCCGTGTTACCTAGTGATTGTTGATGAAAATAATAAGATAAGCATCAAACCCGTCTGTATGCATCAATGTTGAGATCAGTGCGCGCTGTTTCTCGCGCCAACTTTTCCTGCAACTGAGCGACTTGAGCAGCCTCGCGTTGTACCTTCTCTTCGTACTCCAATACTACTACGCTTATCTATGGTAAGTTGAATATTCAGGTAAGCATAAAACAATATAGGTACAGTCAAATTAAGAACAGTTCCAAAATTATAAGGCATCACTATTAGGTAGGTACTTACCTGCCAATAGTTTTTGCTTTAAAGAGCGTTTCGCTTCCACTCTGTTTAAATAAGTGTATGGACCATAGTTTACTCCCTAATTTAAGCACCCTATTATGAACTAAGTATCTCTTTGAAAAAAATATTCGGCAGTATTTGTCTATGTCCGGTTTCATATCACGTTACAGCCATATACCTATAGGTACTAATTCAGTACTTAGCAATAGGTACAGATAAGAGGAGCGAAGCAGATATTCATGCTGACACAATTTTACGAATATAAAATACAAAGCGAATATCGCACGCTTCATATTATAGTAACCTAACTCAAAAAACGTTTCGTTTCGTTACAGGAACTTCACTTGTGTGTAAAATTCTATAGATAATATAGAATTTCACAAACTATTGTTAGCACAGCATAAGTTTTTTTAAGGTAGGATATGTCTAAAGAAATTAGTAAAAATGAAATTTAGTCTGAATACTATTTATTTTGTAGATAACTCAAAAAAAGGTGCCAAAAATGTTTCTCTTGTTTTAGGTCTGTTGAATACAAAATTTTGATAATAGACTTACTTATTACGTAAGAACCATCTTCGTACTTCAAGGAATATTATAAAAAAATAATTAGCGAAATCGGTTCAGCTGCTCTCGAGATTTGCGCTTAGCAACACATTCAGCGATTCATTTTTTTAATATAGATAGATAATCAATAATCATATACAAAGCGATTTTCAATTTTAAAATCAAAATCGCTTGACCTCTTCCATTCCGTAGACACAATAGAAATGGTAAAAGCTGTATTTTTAACCGACTTAAAAAAAGGAGAGGCTTTCTCTTCGACTGTACCTATATATTTTTAATAACAATATTATCCAAACAGAGTCAAACTACTAAGCCAATAAAAAATCAAACCAAAAAGCATTTACCAATACCAACCTTGTCTCTATTCTCGGATTCCACCTCTCTCATCTTCGCGCGCAGTTCTTCAATAACGCACGCAAATTGGGCTACTTGTGCGTCACATTCTTGTTGCATCTGTTGAACTATTTAAGCACACATATTATAGGTGTATGTTAACTTAACGTGGTAGGTATAACAAAACCTAAGCCCAAAGTATATACCTACTTATAGCTAGCTTTAAATAAGTTTCTTGCAGAAAAGAAATGAAATTATATTAATTTTATATATTATATAAAATGTACTCTGTGGCCCCTGTCTCCAGTGGAATTAAAAATCTACCTAAGTAGGTACACTAATGAGTGAAGTTAGTGCTCTGAGTGCCTACCTATATTAGAGTGTCGGGAGAATTTACTTTACGGTAGATCGAGAACTTTGAAGAGTCTAAGAAAGAAGGACTGTTTCTATGTTATAAAAAAATTTAAACAGGTAGGTAAGTAGGTATCTCTAACTACCCACATGTGATACGATACACAATACTTCAATGACGTTATTTTGAGGGTTCAAAACCGAGGGCAAGTTCCTACCTATTGACTTACGGCAAAGGAAAAACGTGAGGAAATTTGAATATAAAAGAATCCTTTGCCCTGCAGTGTGATAGTAGCAGGCTAATGTACTTAGATACAAACTTTCTATTTTATTATTCGCTTTTAACTCTTCAATTTGGTTTTCATAAGCTGTTCGCAGTTTCATAATAATTTCATTTTGTTTCAATTTTGCGGTCTCCTTATCCTGCACAAAATAGACAAATTATCTATACGACTGCGCGCTGCGCTGTGTAACCTAACTAGGAACCTAAATTTCAACTGAATAATTCAATACCTATAGCAATAGAACTTAAATACTAAGTAAGTAAGTACCTACTCTATGGACTATTTAGGTAAGTAGGTACCTACATTGAAACCAACTTACCTTTTCCATTTCAATAAGATTACTTTCCTTTGAAGAGATCACTTCCTTTAACTTTTTAACATCTCTTTTGAGATATACCAACTGAGAAACAGTCTCTTGTAGGTTTCCAATCATTTCGCGAGACATTACTAAATGGTATCGATGAGATTTTTCTAACTCTCGAACTTCTCTCAATTCTAGCTCTAATCTAGAATTGGTTTCTCGTAAACTCTTACATTGTTCACTTTCATTAGAGAAATCCTGCCAAAAATATATTAAATAGCCAATAAAATAAAAAAAGCAATAAGCTAGGGTTGGTAAAGCATAATAATTAATGAACACTCACTATTTTGCACCTAGTTAAACTGTTTAAAATATTTTGTAATCGGCTATCAAGAGCAACAGTTTCATTATTTTGTTTCGCATCCATCTAGTAATTAAAAAATGATAATTGTGTACTCAAACTACAATTTCGTAAACAACCAATTAATTATTCCACATTATACTAATGTAGATAGGTAATCTGCAACTTTATTTTGTTTTAATTAAGCCCGCCATTAATTATTTCAAATGTTAATAATTATGTTGCCACATCATGGTTGTAATTTAAAATAAAAAACATTTTTTTAATTAACTTTCAAAACATTCATAAGTGTAATTGGGGACATTGGTTATTATTATCATAATCCTCAAAAAGTATTTTATTTTAAATTAGGAAAATCCTATTCCTACCCTATACCTTCAAATTTAAAAATAAAGAGTGGAATGGTTAATGAATAATGTGCGACTACGTCAAAGGACTACGTATTAAATGACGCGAGGGTAACTATTATTATTATCTGTACAAAAAAAACTACTTAAGTTTAATAATTTATTAGGAACCACTCAAATATCTTGATAAGTCTCAGTGTTAGACCGTACCCAATCTTATATTTTTGTACTGAAGTTGATAACGCAGGCTAAGATAAATACTATACTTAGCATTTTTTTAACGTGTTCATATTCGTTTAAATGATATAACGTCTTATTTTTAAGAATGAAAAGTTGTATTTATAGAATTACAAACTGTGCCCTGTAGCTTAACCCGCGCGGAAAATTGTATGTGTTTAATTATTGTAACTCGGGAAATAGACAGATTTTTGGGATAAAAGTTAGTATCCTATGTCTGTCTCCGGCACCGAATCTATATATATACATACCAATTTTCATCAAAATCAGTGCAGCCGTTTAGGCGCTGAGTGGTAACAAAAACACACATACATACACACACACTTTAGAATTTAACTTCACAACCACTCAAACCTACCATCACTTCCTTTGAGCGCGACTTATTAGGGGCGGTCCATTAATAACGTGATGTTCTTTTTCGGCATTTTTTAACTTGACCTACCCCTTGGTGATACATGGTGAGGTTTAAGACTACTCCCCCTCCTTCCCCCCATATCACGTGTATTTTTTTTGAACCTTTAAATATTTGTTCTTTTTCAATATAATTTTATAAAAAACAGGTAAGTTTATAGAAAATTAAAGACTGCAATAATAACGTTTAGAGGTAGACAGCAAGGTTGCAGGTTGTTTTTGATTGATATAATAATAATGAAAGAAATGCGAAAAACTTTTTTGTACTTTACTTTGTTCGTGGCTTGACAACGGCGAATCAAGCCACACTACAAGCCGCTTTCGATTTTGAACGCGTTTGACCAAAAAATAAATACACGTAACGCCACTTTTCGGTTGAAAATCGCGCGTTTGTCGAAAAAATAAATACACGTGATATATTACTACACCCCCCTCCCTCCTTTTGATATTTCGTGATTTTTTATGGATATCTCTCTCCTCCTTTCGAGCCTTACGTGATTAATGGACAGCCCCATACGCTTACTTTGGGTCCAGAGGGCGTTGTTTTTATCATCCGTTCTTGTTGTTTTTATCGTCCGTTCTTAACCTAGCAACATTGGTAAATGAATCATTTTTCAAACTGCAATGTCAATTGCTTGTCAATGTCAACTTGCTCTCTGTGTCAATGTCATTTGTCAATTGTCAATAACATGTGTCATTTTTAAATTGAAAAAATGTGCTAGGTTAAATTTATACTTTGAGATTTCTAAGTGAGAAGATAAATAAATTGCTCTCTTTAGGTTAAATAATTATACTAGTGTACTTCGTAATCAAACTTCACATCGAATTAAATTTTTGAGTTATTACTACAGCATCACTCACAGTACTTATTTAAAATGGCAGCGGCTTATGGAATACACTTGGGCAACAACTCTGCATGCTTAGCATCATTTTCTAATGGCGCTGCTTCAATAATTGCCAATGATGCCGGAGATCGTGTAACTCCAGCTATTGTTGCGCTTAATGGCACCGAATGGGAGATAGGTTTGCCTGCAAAATCAGGACAGCCATCATCGAAATCGATTATCAAACACAACAAGCGGCTCATGAACTGTGACTTTAGTGCTGAAGATTTGACTTATGTAGAAACGTCGTCATCATGTCGTATCCAAAACGAGGATAAAGTGGTTTACGAATTTGAAACAAGCGAAACTACACTGTATTCGAATCCTGACAACATTTCTACTAAAATGTATGCCAAGCTCTTCACTATAGCTAGCCATGCTATGAACAATGAAGGTGATTTGAAGGTAGTTCTTGCTGCACCCCTACATTGGCTTAATGCAAGTAGGGAAAGATTAGTAAAGTGTGCTGAATTAGCTGGGTTTGATGTACTTCAAGTTATAAGTGAACCTGCCGCTGCACTACTTGCTTATAACATAGAAGAAACAAGTGAAGATGTTAATGTATTAGTGTACAGGCTAGGTGGCTCATCATGTGACGCTTCAGTGGTCAGAGTTTCTGGTGGTTTCATGACTGTTGAACAAAATGTCTACCGGTCCGACTTGGGAGGCCAATGCCTAACGAAAGATTTGGCTGATTATATTGCACAAGAGTTCAGACAAAAATGGAAATTAGACCCTCAAGAAAGTCGTAGGGCTATGGCGAAACTTTTAGTACATGCTGATAATTGCAAACATGTTCTTTCTACACTAAACTCAGCACATGTGTTTATTGAATCATTATTGGATGGTGTTGATTGGAGTCAAAATGTTTCGAGGGCCAGGTTTGAGAATGTGATCTCGCCAAAGATATCCGCATATATGGAGCCAGCACAAAAAGTAATTGAGAGTTTTAATGGCCCAATACATAAAATTGTTATAAGTGGTGGAAGTATGAAAATACCAAAACTTCAGGCAGCTATAGCCAATTTATTGCCAGAAGCTGAGGTTTTGTCTGGCATCAGTCCAGATGAAGTTATTGCTGTTGGATGTTCACGAGAAGCAGGATTACTCTTGGATATACCAGAATTTTCTCTTAAAGATTTAAATACTGAAGTTGAGTTTTTAGGCAAAGCCATTTACTTGAAATATTTGGACCAGACAGTACAGCTTTTCAAAGAAGGAACTGCACCATATGCTCAGAATGTACAAAGTATTGACGTGGGAGATGTAAAAAGTATAAGTTTTACTTTACATGAAAATCCTGATGGTGAACAGTTTGCAACTGAAACATTTAATGTAGAAAGTTTAACTAAACCATTTACTCTCAAAGCTACGCTGCAAGAATCTAACATCTTGTTGCAAGTTGAATAATGTATTTATTTAAAAAATAAATGAAATCTTATATTATAATAATCTTTTTTTGTCTATTACTGCTATTCCTATCTGATTACTTTGTATGGCAACTATGGCATTTTACCATAATAATTATGTTTCAGAGATATCTTGATCTTGATCTTGAGATCTTATCAGAGATATCAGTAAGGTCAAGGTACCTCTGGAGCTTAAGGGATTCAAAATCGAAAGTTATCACTGGGACAATACCGATATAATGATACTGAAAAATACCCCATATAATGTTTCCATATCTGAATCATGCATGATTGAAATCCTGCTAATATAAATGCGCAAGTTTGTGTGTGGGTGTGTGTGTATGTAATTTTTCATCTAAATCGGTTGAACTATTCAGGAGCCGAGTGGTACCACCACTCGGCTCCTGAATAGTTCAACCGATTTCGATGAAAAATTGATATAGTTCATGATGAATTCAATAACGTAAATGTTGTGAAAATTATATATAATGCGTTGGTCAGAACTAAGTTAGAAACTAGTGCTGCCGTGTGGAATCCCATGAAAAAACATTTTCTTACTGGAAAAGGTACAGAAAGCTTTTCTAAGATTTCTCTATGAGCGTGTTAACGGATATTACCCCTTTCTTCCTACTAAGTTTCTGCTTGGATGTCTTAATTATAACTCGCTAGAAACGAGAAGAGCGTGTAACCAAATGGTTACTGCGTGCCAAATTTTCCGTGGCAAATTAAACTCTTATGATCTGCTCAGCGAGCTGTCTCGGCTCTTTACCCCTAACAACTACTGTCGCGGTAGAAAACATAAACTGTTTGCTGTGCCTAATTGCCGTACTGTTGCCAGAGCCAAATCTTCTATTCCACGAACACTTACTGCTCTTAACAATCTCCTAGATTCAGACCCAACTAACGATTTGTTTGTAGATGAATGGGCGCAGATATTGTTCGCATGTTTGAAATTTTGTGAGAGAGATGTATAATAGGTTCTTAGTTTTGTCTTTATACTTGTTTTTATTTGTATCACATTAATATTCTATGGTTACAATGTTCTTGTGTGCGCTAGGCTTACTGTTTATGTGAGTGTATATTAGTTTAGTTAGTGTTATTGACATATTGTCGTTCTGCTAAACTTAAAAAAATAAATATATAGATTCGGTGCCAGGGACGGACTTAAGATACCTACCTACTTTTTATTCCGAAAATCGGTTTGCTTCCCGAGTTAATTAAGCACTTAATTACCATTTTTCGCAAAGGCGAAGCAGCAGCTAGTGTATACCTATACGATACCTATATAAAGTTAGTGATGGTCAACTCGAGTTAAAACCCGGGTCAGCCCGGGCTGATCATCCAACTCGTTAGCGCGAGTTGATATTCTAGTTCAACGAGTTGACTCGGTAGTTATGTAATGACGTTGTGGATGCCCAACATCGACGACCACGCGACGAGCGAGCGCCGAGCGCCGCCCGTAATTTATACGTAACGTAGCGAGTTTGTTGAGTTTCGTCCGGAAACTCTGGCCAGCCAGGACGTGCGTGTGGTGTTTATTCGCGGACAGGCAAGGTAAAGTCAACTCGGGTTAACCCGAGTTAGCATTCCTCTTAACTCGAGTAACCCGGGTCAAAAAATTTCCGTCCCATCACTAGTATAGTTACTGTTAAATTCAATTAGTTTTTTAAATTACCTATTTGAAATTTTTGTCGGTCTTAGTCAGCTACGCAAGTATTTAGTAGTTTTACTGCGTAATAAAAATATTCTTCAGTTTAAATAATAATAATAATAATAGTTGTTACCATAAATGGCTTAATAGCAAAGAGCCTCGACTAAAGAGGCACGCATTAGGTGGGTGGGTCAAGAGCCAGATCCAGAAGGCAGTGCTGCTCGACACGGCACGCATTGTGAGGAGGTTTCTATCTCTGGGGCCCTAACCGCCGGTAGCTTGGTCCCTGTACCCGATGCCGGTGAGTTTACAATTTTTATATTTTTAATGTTTTTTTATGTTTTTAGTTTTTTATATAGGTACATAAATTTAAAAATGTAATTTTTGAGAAATTGTTTGAATAAAGGAGAATAATAGTAATATTTCAACAACTACACACAACGCCATATAGACACAAAGTAAGCTTATTATATGCTTGTATTGTATTAAGGGTTCTAGAATACGGATATGAAAAAAGAACAATAATAAATTACATGTATCTTTAGAGTAGGAACGG
The DNA here is from genome assembly GCA_963082885.1 of Parascotia fuliginaria. Classification (NCBI taxonomy): domain Eukaryota; kingdom Metazoa; phylum Arthropoda; class Insecta; order Lepidoptera; family Erebidae; genus Parascotia; species Parascotia fuliginaria. Next base: position 6,933,848 of record OY720174.1, on the reverse strand, counting down.
AACGTTACTGTCATTGTCATATTGACTTTGAAACTTGTAAAGTCGAAAACTCAAAGAAAAGTAGTCAAAATAAAATGCACCACTTTACAATAAATTTATAAATTTTATATTTTTAAGATAGCTCAAGTTTGAAATTATTTACAAAAGTTATTCAGTGTCGGTCTGAAATTATGCAAGTGTTAATTCGAATATTTCTGTTGACTTTCATTTATAACATTGTTACTCAAGATACAGCTTGTCCAAACCCTAATGATATTCGGCATCATTTAGGAGCACGTACAGCGTATAGATTTAAAAGTAATAAAAATGATACGCGGGTTACATATCCAGGTAAATAAATAAGTACATAAAACTCTTTTAAAACGGGACTCCATATGACATGTTACTTATGATTCAAATTTATGAAACAAGCAGAGATTTAAATCGTTTAAATTAAAAACGAGATGTAAACGATGTAACGTTTTAAATCTCTGGCAACAAGCACTTCTATGCTCATTCGAACTCATTATCTATTTATTTTTTAATAGGTAATTATAGGCCATGTATTTACTTAGTTCATTTCATCTGTGCATATAATAAAATTGGAGTGTCTGTTTGTAATATTGAAATAACCGTTTTTTACTACATGTATATGAATATACGGTACATACACCAAAATAACATTTTTTACAATTTTTGTCTGTCTATCTGTCTGTTTGTTCCGGCTAATCTCTGAAATGGCTGGACCGATTTTATCATAAAATTATGACTTAATCATTATCTTCTAAGTATTACTACCTACTTATTGGATTTTGATGAGTAAAAGGTTATAGTAAAACAAGCTATTTTTCAATGTGTTTTATATGTTTCTAGGTTGTAAAGACCTTAAAATCTGGATGATAATTCGCCATGGCACTAGACTGCCAAAAACTAGAGACATATATGCTACTCAGAACCTCACAGTGCAAAGGGATGAAATTTTAATGCAACACAGGAAAGCAAAAGGTTATAACTTTGTCTGTATCTTACACTTTTTTGTTATAGATTAAAATTTACTATGTATAATTTTTCCACTGTGGTCCTATTAGTAGGGCAACTTGGTGGGAAAAGTGGAAGAATTCGGTTTAGGACTGTTGGTTCAATTGGAAAGTTCCAATGATGGGTCCAATAGGTTTTTCAAGATTTCATGGTTCCATTGGTGGGTCCAACAGGATTTACAAATTGCGATGGTTCCATTTAGATGGTGGAGTCAATAATCGATATTTTAACAGGTCCATATCCGGTCTCGTGGTTCCATTGTCAAAACTTACAACTTTTACTTAAGGTGTCAAAATTAAACTTATATTGACTTGACTGCCTCCGTGGCGCAGCGGTAGTGTGACTGTTACGCAGGATGTCTCTGGTTCGATTCCCGGGTCGGGAAAAGTGTTATTGGGTTTTTCTGTAAGGAAATTCTCAGTAGCAGTACGGAGACTGGGAATGTGCCCGGTTCACGGCAAAAGGCTCACCACCTATTACGTGGGACTTAAACATAGCTGGCCAAACGTGGGTGTATTATACACCTCTGCCTACCCCTTCGGGGAAAACAGGCGTGACGCTATGTTATGTTATGTTAAACTTATATTCTAAACGGGCAGTATGGAGAAACAAATGAAAAAAAATTGAAATTGAAAAAGAAATTAGTAATTAAGTATTAAAATGCATATAAAAATAAATGTTTATCGCACTTGCTCTAAGAAATGTCCAACTGTTATTTGTTTGTGGACCAATTTCATCTGAGCATTTAAAATAAATGCATCCCTGTCTTTTTGTAGAATGCTCCTGTTACTTTGCGCATGGTCACTTGTAGCATTACTAATTTTCATTTTATTAATGGACACATCCTTTTCTAGAACTGAAAGCAACTTAGCAATCGTCACATAATTTTTATTTATCGCACGGTTCATTCGAGCATGCATTCATTTCCACCTATTTCAAACAATGGAGACACACAAGGAGTACCGTCAAAATCCTGTTGGACCCACATGGAGACATGAGTACCATCAAAATCCTGTTGGACCCACATGGAGACATGAGTACCATCAAAATCCTGTTGGACCCACTCACCCTACGTAGTGGAGACAAACAGATTCGAAAATCCTGTTGGACCCATTAATGGAACTTTCCAATGGAACCAACAGACTAGAATCAAGAATTCTTATTAAACAATTTTTTATTCAACTTTTTAATTGTAGTTTTATAAATATAGTTATTACTATGTATTTCTGTAAATTTGTGAATACTTTCCAGGTCAATTAACTAAAAAGCAATTAAAGCAATTAGAAGACTGGACCCTCAATTTAGATATAGATAAACAAAAATTTTTGACAATGGAAGGTCAGGATGAGATGGTACTGCTTGCTGAGAGAATGCAGAAGAGATTTCCTAACGCTATTAGAGAAAAATATAATAATAAATCATTTTTGGTAAGTCTATAATTTCCTGCAAAATATTCATACAGCAAATCATCATCAGTTAAGTAGTGTTACGAAGTTTCCATGTGGAATACTTTTCGATATTAGAGATTATTTACTTTATTTTAATTAGGTACCTACTATTTTCAAATTTTAGATATACAGTAAAAGCTTCTTATTCGCCTTTCTTTCATGCGTGTTTTCACTATTCGCCAAATTTATTCGACTCCTATATTCGCAGCTAAAGATTTCTTTATTTGTGGATCTAATCTGCACATCCTTTTTTATTAATATAATAAAAAGGATTCCAATAGGTATTCTACCTAATATCCTTTGTAGATGCGTCGTCAAATGGACTAATATAAAAGTTAAATAGACCTTATTACAACTATGCCTAAAGTATGTTGTTAAATGATATCGCCACTGTATTGGTTCGGCCTTTGACACAGGCCACCTTCGCCGCGGTCGGTGTGTGTAAGATTGTAAACAAACGGAATGAAAACTTTATGTGGTTTATACATATGTATTATATTAATAAGGTTGTATTACTCAATACACAAAGTTTATTCATACTAATATTATAAATGCGAAAGTAACTCTGTCTGTGTCTATCTGTTACGCTTTCACGCTGAAACCAGTGGACCGATTTTTAATGAAAATTGGTATAGAGATAGATTAGAACAACATAGGCTATCTTTTTCGAAAAAATGGCATATAGGGGATGAAAGTTTGTATGAATAATCGTCAATGTATAAACCGAGATTTAGGGGCGGAGCTGCGGGCAACAGCTAGTTTTTATATATTTGTTTTTTATTTTGTCACCTAGGAACGTATCCTGTATCCCATATAAATTACCATTCCATATTTATGGTTTCTGTAATTATATTCGCAATGTAATTATATTATTGTATTCGAACGTAGGTATATCTCGCGTATAAAGAGCTTTTACTGTAATGATGTTTAAGAATATGAAGTTTTGTGAGCTGGTTGGCTTGATCTTCGTTATTTCTTGCTGGGTATAGTAGATACATAACAGTCAGAGTAGACAACATAACATATCATTTGACTGCCTCTGTGGTTTGGTAGTACTGTGTATGTACTGCCACGCAGAGGTCGCGGGTTCGATTCCCGCTCAGTGCAAATATTTGTGTGCATGAACATGTCTATTTGCATTGGTCTGGGTGTTTCTATGTATAATATGTATGTATTTACAAAAGAAAAGTATTTAAGTATGTATATCCGCATTCTAGAACCCATAATACAAGCATATAATATGCTTACTTTGGGTCTAGATGGCGTTGTGTGTAGTTGTTGAAATATTATTATTATTATTATTATTATTATATCATTTCAGAAAATAATATAAATATTAAACTGATTAAAGATAGATTCCTAGCTTTATGTTTATATACCTGTGAAAGAAATACTATCATGAATCGTGTCTTGTCTGATCTATGATTGATATTACTGTTTCAGTTCCGCCACACAGCCACACAACGGACTCATAAGAGTGCCAGATCTTTCACACATGGTTTATTCGAAACAAAAGATGCACAAACTGTTGTTTTCGCGCCAGTGACAACAGTAGACAAAGTTTTAAGAGTAAATAATTATTTTTGTTTGGTAGTTTATTGGCATAGATTACCCCCAAATAGATACCGCATTAATATTTATTTGTTCTGGGTCAAGCTTACAAAAATGAGGGTAGGAATGGGGTGTGCGGAATGCAAAAGCTGCATTGTGATTGGCTATTTTATGGTCAAGCATTCAAATGCACAGAAATGCACCAATCATAGTGTCCGTAGTGAATTCTTATGCTAGCAATGACGGTATGAGTAGTGCGTGTCTGTCGCACTGTATGCGGAATCTATTAAAGGGTTATATGTATTTATTTATGAAACATTTATATCTTAGACTATTAGCTTTCTCTACACTGAGTTGCAATTTTTCAGTTTTACAAACACTGTGACAGGTGGCAAAAGCAAGTAAAGGAAAATCCAGAGACTTATAAGGAACAACAGTTGTATGGTATTAGTCAGGAAATGAACGAGACATTGAAGTCTGTGTCTAAAAGACTTGGTCTTAATACAGTACTCACACTGGGTTTGTAAAAAAATATGTGCTCTGCTGTTAATAGCATGCTTTGCTTTGCTACATTGTCACACTACATTTCGTACTTCATATACTATAATATTGTGCTTTCATCGTTCATTTTCATACCTCATCAATGGAAAAAAGCTATAAAAGATAGGATTATGGTTTAATCATTTTCATCTTACATTAACATATTTTTTAGTATATTTTGATCTTTTGACTGTTTTCTACTGAGGTTGCGATATGTCTTATAACTATTTTTATTTTCGACCGTTAGATCTATGATTTATTTTGTGTATGATTACCTAGAAAAGTCTACAAGAGTAGTAGAGTTTTGGACTGATATAAAAGATTCACGAGTTTTTTTGTGCTTAAAACGTACCTACAGAAGGTATTAGGTATATGAATATTATTTAATAACACTAATCAACGCGATACAATAGCATAGGTTACAGGAAATGCGACCTTATTTAAACTACGTTTCGTATGATTTTTGAAAGAAAAAAGTATACTAGTTTATTATAGGTAGAAAACTAAATATTTGTGTAATTTTCAGAGACAGCAAATGTTATGTATAAAACTTGCGGATATGAGACAGCGTGGCACAAACATTATATATCACCATGGTGCTATGCTTTTGATGAAAAGACTATTCAGGTCTGTTTCACTGAATATCTTTACAAATTCTCTGCCATTAGAAGACTGGTTTAGACATTTTATATTTGTGTACATTTTTTTTTAGGAATAGTTCAAAGTCATTCCTATGAATTGTCTTCTTGATTATTATTTCTTCATGTTGTGTATGCATTTCAGGTTTTTGAATATTATCATGATTTGAAATCGTACTGGTTAGATGGTTATGGATTTGAACTGACATATCGACAAGCTTGCCTCATAATCAAGCATATGTTAGATACTTTCAGGTAATTTTTTAAGCTGATTATTGTGTTATTTACGGATTACGTACGTTACGTCACTTTTTATTAGTGACTATAAATCAATCGTCGAGTTTTTGTGGCCTGTTATGTACCTTTTTTTATTTTAGGGTGGTAAAGCACGTATGATCATAATTTTATTTTAGTATCTACTGGTTTCTGTATTAGGTATTAAAAAAAAAGTGTTATTTTCTTATCTTTTCGGTTCTTTTATTTGTATATACTAGCGTCTAATACTGTCTATTCTATCTTTTCTAATTTATTATAACGTTTATTTTTATGTTGAAGTAAGAAATTAGGTGAAGCAACATTGCGGGAAAGAATCATGAGAATTTCGTCGTGGGTAAGAGATATTATATCGTTCGGAAAAAAATACCAAGCGATTAGACGGTACATTCTTATTTTAAGCGTTAGACAGTTATATTCACAATTATAAATCAGTTTGTAGTTTGAATTTAAGGTAACAGTTCAATTTCTAGTTTTCGTAATCATAATTATCTAATTAATATTGTATAAAGCGGCAGAGTTTGTTTGTTTATTTGAACGCGCTAATCTCTGGAACTACCAGTCGGATCTTTTTGCGTATAATAGCCCAGTTCTCGAGGTAGGATCACGTAACATCACGCTGCTGGCGACGGAAGCAGTAAGCAAAGACGCTGGTGAAACCGCGCCGCTGAAAGCTAGTTTTTATATAAAAAGCGTTATTTATCTTTAGTACTTTACCCATATTCATGATTAAAAACTTTTCCCATAAAAACTAAAAAAAATACTAGATTAATTTACGTCAGTTTTCATTTTAGTATTTAGTTTGTAGCATTGTGTTCTTTAGTGTGTATTTATAATTAATGTCATATTAAAATATTAGACATCACGTTAATATGCATGCACCTACTTGTTTACATCGTACCATAATAATAGTAGAAACTGCCTCCATAAATAAGGATGTTTTTTATTAGCGTTGAGTAATGATAAAGTTATTAACGATGTTCAGTTATTCAAATCAGTCGCCTATTAGTCGATATAGTACGCAATTAATTATTTTTAAAGTTCCGGTAATTGAAGTTATTTTGTCTGTATTGTGTATATTTTTTTAACAGCTAGGGCCTTTAACCTGCTAAGTCTGAACTGTATTCACAGACCCGACTATCTGGTTTTTTAATGAAGTGGAGTTACGTTGTTTGTAGTGTTATACCTTTTTGTGGATCGACTGGTATCTTTAAGATTATTATTATTTATTTATTGATGTTGTCGTGGGTACCTAATGATATAGCATAGAACGCGATTTATCTTTCTCAATAAAACGGACCTCACGCATGACCTTGTGCTATTTATATATTATATTTGTTTCAGAAATGATGAGAGCCCTCAAGCAACATTCCTGTTCACTCATTCGGGCACAATTCTAAAGACTTTGACTTACTTAGGACTTTATAAACCAAAGACTCACCTCACGGCTACTAAAGCGGAAGACAGAAATTGGAAGATGTCTGAAATTGATAGTTTTGCTGCTAACTTGGCGTTTGTTTTATTTAAGTAAGTATGGAATAATGGTTTGTTGTGATCATACTTCGCACCTACGGCTAATCGTTGTGCCACAGCCCGTCAGATCCCACATAGGCCTGGTCGTAGTATGCACCCTATTCTTTTTGGCTACAAAGAAATAAATAATTTGTTTTAGACGTAACCTTTAGAAACATTTATTTTACCGCTATTATACTGGTGTTAGGATTCTAACTTATTATATTCATAGCTAATATATTGCCGATTAACAGATTCATTACTCATACCGTGCGTTGTATGCTCTGGAATTAAACATCTACTGTGATAGGTAATTTCCGAGCTGTTTGTTTTCAAACTAGGTTTAAAGAGAACTTCACACGCACAGTAGGCAATAGCTAGGTTTATTAACCTAGGTTACCATATGGAGCAGGTGAACTGTTAACTTATTGGCAATAAAAACAAAAGAAAACATGTGAATAATTTGATCGTAACGAAACCGACAACATTTTATTACCGAATGGCTTGTATCATTCGCTAGTAAATTGCCGTTGTAAAATAACAATACTTTCGAAATAGGTTAGTATTGCTTTTAGTATCTTATATAAACGTTATGCTTATGTAAGTAACGAAGTTAATAAAAACGTGTGTCTGATGCAATTTTGACTATTGCTTTGGAAAAAATTGCAGATAAAAATTCCTATTGTTTAAAATCTTTTACTTTAAACGTTGCATCTACTTTATAGCAAAACTAGATTCCGGAGGCGCGGTTTCACCCGCGTCTTTGCTTACTGCTCTGCACCCGCCGCCAGTAGCGTGATATTACATAGCAAAAAGAATTTTTCAAATCCGATTGGTAGTTCCAGAGATTAGCGCGTTCAAACAATCAACAAACAAACAAACAAACTTTTCAGCTTGGTAATGGTACCAAAATATAGCGAATATTGCTCAAACTTTGAATACCTATTCATTGCTAGTTAGGTTAGGTATTTTTCAAAAATTCTTGATGCTAGCATATTACATACAAGCTTGCTCTATTTACGATTTTATTAAGTCACCTGTTTTCGTGCGCACCTGTATTGTTTGCGAAAAGTTTCGCGTGTAGTCATATTTTTAACTCCCGACGCAAAAACGACCTGAGGCCCTAGACAAGTGTCAAACATTTCTATTCTATTCATAGAAGAGATAAAAAAATGTATGAGATTGACATAAGCGTTGGCGTTAGCTTATGTCACTCCAATACATTTTTAAATCTATTCTATTCATAGAATAGATTAAAAAATGTATGTCTATTCTATTCTATGAATAGAATAGACATTTTTGACGTTTGTCTAGGGCCTCGGGTGTTATAAGTTTGACGTGTCTCCCTTTTTCTGTGCGTGTGCGTGCGCGAGTGCATGTGTGTGTGTGTGCGGTGTGCGCGTGCGTGTGCGTGTGCGTGTGCGTGTGCGTGTGCGTGTGCGTGTGCGTGTGCGTGTGCGTGTGCGTGTGCGTGTGCGTGTGCGTGTGCGTGTGCGTGTGCGTGTGCGTGTGCGTGTGCGTGTGCGTGTGCGTGTGTGTGTGTGTGTGTGTGTGTGTGTGTGTGTGTGTGTGTGTGTGTGTGGGTCGCAACAGACGGATCACATATTTTTCACAACTTTCTATTATGGGTATCTAATGAAAGGGCTTGACTAGTAGAATAATGTACAATATGTCGGGGGTTTTCAAATTTTCAAATTAAATTATAATTATTAATTTCTTTTATTCAGGTGTAAAAGCGGTGATCTTGTACTGACTCTACACCAAGAAAGGATCATAAGGCTGCCTATGTGTTCTGAAGACTTATGCCCTTTGAAAACGTTGCAGAAATACTTTCATCACTCTGTACAACACTGCAACTTCGAAGATATGTGCAATTTAGACGTAAATGATGTCGAAATAAATGACAATACCACCTCTAAGAATATGACGAAATTGAAAAATATTAGAGAGCTATAAAAGGATACATTCTAAAAAGAAAAGAATCAACAATATTGTCAATAAAATCCTAAACTAATAACCGACGGGGTAACGTTTAAATTTGTTTGGTCCAAAATTATTTTGTCATTAGAAATTTATTATTCTGTATTTACCAAAGTAAGCTGAAATTGCCAAATGGCTTTGCTACACGCACGTTTAATTGGCTGTTTATGAGGCTGCGTAAAGTATGATAATGATACGCAATTTTTAAATAGAATAATATTTAAAAATATATGATTTCAATGTATGATCGATTTCGAATTAGTTGTAAATCAACATTTGTTTTTAAACAGTATTATGTTCTGTTCGGTTGATTTAATTAAATTCAAGCATTGACTGCTTATTTTTCCTAAAATATATTTGCTATGTAGTGCCATTTTGATAATAATATTTTTGTACTTATCTACGAAATATTTTAGAAATTTGATTTTATTTTTTAGATTTATTATTGTAACCGTATATTATTTGTAATCATATTATACTAGATATTAATAATTATAACCATATTACCTAATTGACTAATGGAAATTAATATCGTGCCTTTTAGTTTTGTTTATTTATTTGTTAGTTTAATTATTAATTAACAAGCAATATTGCGTTGCTATATGCTATTTTAGACTACCCAAATATAATTATAATCGTATACATATACACAAACTAATATTGTGTTACAAATTGACAATACCACCCACTCATTATCATGGTATTGCAGAAATGGTATTTATATGTTATAGTCTATTGTAAAGGTTGTGAAAAAAAAAAATTGGTCTTGATATTAGTCGCTTTCCTTACTCGTGTGTATACTTTTACTCGTGTGTATAATATTCAGTTTACAGTAAGTTCCTATAACTTTTTAAATTAAAGAAAGACAATTTTTCTTTACAAAGATACTACATTATCAGGAACGACAATCTTGCAGGTGAATTAGTAAGTTAGTAATTTTGCTAGACATTCCTTAGACTAAGCTTTGCTATTGCAGGCTTGTGACGCACGGCTTTAATAAAAGTTTTATTAAGTATACTGAACGAAGCAAGTGCTTTATTATAGACATTTAGCATATTTTTATAATCAATATAGATAAATTGTACTTAGAATAGTTATATATGGAGATCTGTACAACTAAACATTTATAGCTAGTTTAGAACTGAGACATTTTTGTGCAGTATTCACTACTTTTAAAACTACTGATTGATGAAGAGGTTTCCATAAATTATGTATAACTACTAAGCCTATTGTTATTTACGTGTCGTTATTTGTAAATTTGATTGTAAATTAAATGCTTTAAAAGTATTTATTTTGTTTATTTACTATACCTATCTGTACGTGATATCGACATTAAATGTATTATTCTATTGAGAAACTATATCTACTTACAGTAATAGAACTTTTATACCTGATTGGACTAAACAATCTACATAATATAAGTACCTACCAAACTGTCTGACTTAGGTATACCTACTATCTTCTGTAATGGTATACCTACTATTTTGTCATTACTTAGTGCAATTATTCCAAATGCACGCATGGGCGTAGTTAATTATTGCTCGACACTGGGAATATTGGGGGGAGGGGGATAATTGGTGCTTGCGATGCGAATTAATCACTTTATATAATTAACAGATCATAGCACATTGAATTTGTAGAATTAGGCAGGTACCTATAGGAATGCGTCCGTCGCTGTAGAGCCGCATAGCCGTAGGACGTTCTGTATAAGTGATTCGGGTCAACTGTGCGCACTTTTAGAAATAAATGCTCTTCACGCATAAAATATAAAAGTTAAGATCGTAAACGTATATATTTCTAATAAAAAGTTATTTATTTACATTATTATTTACAAAAAATAAAATCTTATGTTTAAGCCAGATTTATTTTTATAAACACAAAGAAGGATTCTTAAAAAATAATTATGAATTAAATATTTTAAACTTACACGATTTGTAGGTAAGTACACGTCATAACCTTATTGCTTAACAATAATAATTATGAAAGTTATATAACAACTCAAAATCCAAACTGATTCATGTGCTCCAGAAATCTGTTACACCGTAGGTACCTGATAGGTGTAAATTCAGGTTTTTTCTTATGTAATTCGTAGACATATTGATCAAAGTCTGAAAAGAAGTCAAAAATTTAAACCTAACTTTCAATAAAGGTACGAGACCTGGTTCAAATAACATGCGCACACTCATCCGCGCACACTTTCCCTAGAACACTAAATTGCTACCTAATGAATGCCCATGAAATCATTTAAAGCAAATATAACTTTAAAATATTTTATAGATGTCTGGTAAATACGTATGTTGATTGAATGTAAAATTTAATTATCACCGTGAGATCGATAACACGGTGCTACATTGTTGCCAATGCAAATAAGTACCTACAGTTTTTTACGAAAAACAAGTTACTGTTTACCTCACATCTCTATGATGTAAATAGTTGGCCACTCAGGCACCTCTGTTCGACCCAAATGAAGTACCTTTCTCGAGTGCCCCGTTTCTAAGAAAAACCTCTGCGTTTACTTATCCACTGCCCTCGGTTACCTACCCCTAATATCTCTACCTATGTGTGTAAGTAAAAGAGAAATCGGATTAAATAAAAAGATAGTCTATGAAATATCTTTTAAGTCATTTCATTTTTGTCCGTATCATGACTGCTGAACCAATTAATCACTTGATTGCAGCCCGGTGTCGTCACCCCACGAAGTCAAAAAGTTATTTTTTATTAAGGTCACAAAATTAATTGCTGTTCACCTTTTGTAAGACAACCTGACTAATTGTTGTAGCTGGATATATAAGTTAAAAATGGAAACCTCAACGTAACACTCGGGTTTTAAAAATAATAAAATGATACAGATTTATAGTGGGTAGCGACATCTCTTGGTGATCTGTTTCAAATCGTTCCTCGTAGCCTCACTATGTCTATTGTCTACGACCCACTGATGGAACCACAGCCACTAACGCAAAATAAAGCAGTGTAAACCCAAATTTCATAAAATATAAAGCGCAATACCTACATGCATTTCTAACGACGATGTGATTACATGTGTAGGTACAAATGCAATTAATTCATGGGGAGATATTTAGGTCACGCACTCTACAAGTTATGATAGCATTAATCATTACGGTTCGTAATGATTAATGATTTCTTTATCGTTGTATCAAAGTATTTTTTTTACGGTACCGAGCTGAAAATGTATACCCATAAACTAAATTTACCTAATATAACCTATTTTTCTCTTTCACGCATAATAAGCTCTAAGCATCATTTTATTTTCTATGTACCTACTATGTACCTAGTTATGTGTATTACTGTGAAAGTGCCAACTTTTCACAGTGAAATCTAAAGGTATCGAATCAAACGGTTCAGCACTTCATACTTTTGTCGCTCAATTAAAGCCTGGAACTCTTTGCCAGCGCATGTGTTCCCATATAACTTTGATCCTGGGTCTTTTAAGCGGGGCGTGAAAAAGCATCTCACTAAGCCGCCATAGTGGAGGCCACCATACCAGTAGTTTGGCTTTTGGAATGGTGTCCGCCACTTCTGGATTCCACTGACTGCTTACCATCAGGCAGAATGGAGTCACTTTGGTAGGCTAATTTAAAAAAAACTATTTAATTTAACAACATAGTGTAGGTAGGTACGTGCACCTACCTGCCGGGATTGATGTGTGTAGGTTTACCTTCATATTCGGCTTTATCATTGTAGGTAGGTACGTTTACGATCGCACATACCCGTCATACAATGTTAGCAAAAGGCTTTACCTATCTACATTGTTTCTATACGTCATGTAAAGCTCTTCAAAGATTTACTTCCTCGTAAATAAACCTATTTCGTTACAAATTGCCTGCATAAAATGCATGAAATTTATACGAGAGCATTAGAAGCATCAGAAGTTGATGGCTAAGTCTTCACATTAATGCCGGCTATTATAACAGAATAATGCAAACAATATAGTACATTCTCTGGGGTATAAACACCATTAAAAAGTAAAAATGTTGTTGCTTTTAACGTCGGTGGCAGCATGTGACGTAAGTAAGAGAGTGGCGTAAGCCCACGTCAATGATAGGTACCTACCTAAAGGTGATTCACAGTTAAATAGACGTTTAGGTAAACAAAAATATAATCTTTCATTAGTCCTCTTGATGGCACCTAACTGGCGACTGTCGTTCATGATGAACATCGGAAAGGCTAGCGGCATAGTGAGCAGTGCACTTGGCGCAAAATTTGATCATAGTTTTTTGGTATTAAGCTGTTCAGTTCTGTATCAGTGGATCAGTTGAGTGGTAGATATTGTGTACCAACAGACTGCCACGCTTAGGTTTCGGATTCCCGGGTTGAGTAAAGTTTAGCCTAGTCTGGAAGGTCTCACGGGTCCTAAATTCTGACTGGCAAAATTAAAGGACAACAGGCTTCTCCTTTGTTTCATGTTGCATGAGACCCAAAGCTGATGAAACGTGGGTGTTTATCTATACTATTATTTAAAGCGTAAGAGTTTGTTTGTTTGAATGCGCTAATCGCTAGAACTACCAATGGGATTTGAAAAAATATTTTTGCGTATGATAGCCCAGTTCTAGAGGAAGGTAATGTTAAGGTATGGTAAGTAAATGCTATGTAACATCACGCTACCGGCGACGGGAGCTGAGCAATAAGCAAAGATGCGAGTAAAGTGTGGGAGCTAGAAGCTTATACACCCCGACCTACTCTTTCGGATAATAATACTTACGTTGTTTCAATTTCGATTCGAGCTATATTGGTTCTGTTAACTACTAAAAGACAAATTACGTGTAATTTAGTTAATAATTGTATCTAAAGTGTCTAGGAGCGTTCCATCGGCAAGTTCTATCGAACAAAATTTTAATACTTAATACTTATCACGGTAAGCAGCGGCTTCGTAGAGCCCCTGACATTGCAGAAGACCGGCGACAGTTGCCACTTACCATTAGGAGGGCTTGGTTGTTTGGTTGGTTCGTCTGCTACTGTAGGAAATAAAAAAAGGAAGAATCTATATTATGTGTAACGTCCATAGGTACAAACATTATAACAAGTTTAACACATATTAGGTACCTATATTAAAAACATTACGAATATAACGGTTTCTACTATTGCGTTTTACGATTTCCGTTTAAAATTCATTCTAATATACATATTACTGTTTTATGAATAAGTCTTTATGAATAATAATTTTGTATGTATGAAAGATATATCTTTCATACATAGGTACATATTACCCGCTACCACTAAAACTGACGAAATTTCACACAAACTTCCGACTCCTATTTGCACATTTAGTAAGGGGAGTTTCTAAATAATAAAAATTGGTTGTTACACACGTCTTTTCTTACTGCTCTGCTCCCGTCGCCGTAACCTATAACCTTCTTCAAGAACTGGGCTATCATACGCAACAAAAATTATTCAAATCCGAGTGATCGTTACAAAAATTAGCGCGTTACAACAAACAAACAAATAAACAATCGAACAAGCAAACTCTTCCGCTTTTTATACCTACCTAATTATTTAGTAATAAAAATTCCAAAACAAAATGACAGCTTGTTCATTGACGGAGTACCTAGAGTCATAAGAAGAAACTCAAGCCACTTATTTTAATTAAAATTATTCATTAGTTAAAATTTTAAGTACCAAGCATGCAAAGTAACGCCTTCGTCCGTTACTTTAATGCATGCAAAGTAAAGTTGTAACTATAGATAAAGATAAAACTGTAGTCAGTAACAAAGTCATAAGTCTACCATTTCAATTGACTGCCACAAAATTGAATAGAAATAATTAATGACCCCCTTAAATGAATTACTTAGGTGCTTATATAAAATAGCAATAAATATTCACAAACAAATTTCTACAAACGGTTTTCACTGAGTTCATTTAATTATCTACAGTTTTGATTTAGATACTCTACACTTAGCTTAATGATAAATAAAAACGTTTTAAAAGTTTTAATGTTTCTGGCTATATCGTATCGTATTAATGAATTTTATTTGCTTAAACCTATATACTATTATTTATCTTGTGCTTATACTAAAACTAACGTATTATGTATGATAATCAGTTTAAGTATCAACTGGCATCAACATACTTAAAATAAATTAGTTAATGTTGTAGGTAATATTTGTTGACTTATCTGTTTTGCGGATATTTTTGCAAAAAACAAAATCCCAAGCTGCAAAGTTTCGTATACTTAACCTGAAAGAATTTTATTTGGGATATTGCACAATATAGACGAGAGTCGACTTACAAGAATTTGGGTGTATAATGTTGTAGGTGACGAATGCTCATCAAATTTAAATATAGTCTTAAGTATCAAAGTCAAAGTCAAAGTCAAAGCATTTATTTCATTTTGATCATAAAGTATGATGCTTATGAAAAGTCAACATAACATGAAGTCAGCCAATTGACCTACAGCCAGTTCGCTGACGAGGTAGAGCTGTGAGAAGAACTGGCAAGAAACTCACGCCACTCTTTTCAATCGCCAGATAATTACAGTTATTTGTATGAGTTACAATTAAAACATTCAACGCAACCAAAGAACCATACAAAGTAATTATTACAAATTAACCAATTAATATAATCACTAAAAATTAAAGAAAGAAAAGAGAGGATTTCAATTATTTAGTTTCATCTAGTATGGTAATTTGACTACGTATTTTAGTTATACCGGTAATTACCTCCTGGTCACATTGCACGACAAATACTGGATTGAATATTAAATGTTAAATGTATGCCATGCCAAGATTGATCTATTAAGAGTAAAGATCTGCTGTCTGTTATGTCGAAAATGGCCTTTTCGAGATAAAACTTTACGCATCGGATTTACTCAAGATCGTGAACTTTTAACAGTTAGGTACTTACTCAAATAGTGTTAGCAAATCTGTCAGATCCTTAATCGGAATTTGAATAAGTTATGAAAACGACGCGGACACTTTATAGGCAGCAGTTTTCATAAACTGAAAGCATAAGCATTGCAAGATCACCAAACTTGCTAATGTAGTATTGGTAACATCAGACTCATCAGTATATTATGATTACCTATGCACTTAGTTACTTATATTTTTATAAATGTAAATTTACTCCACTTCAGTATGATAATCATAATAACCTTTCCAAAATTGCTTACTTTGTTAACAAGTATTTTCATGTTTGATGTTTCAAGACTGATTGTTTGTGTTAAAATAATGTTACGTGTCAGGATGGGGTTCGATGCAAAATGCCAGTTACGCGATGATGACTTTATTCAAGACTCGCACAATACTCTAACAGTACCAAAATAAAGCAACAAACACTTATACTGCACTATCACGCTTCGTATATCGCTCTTCGTAAACTTCCGTATCGCTTAGATGTTCGCTCGAGATCGCTGTATTCACAACTGAACGAAGTGCCGACGTTCGAATCCTTTTTATAGTCCTTCAATAGATTTCTAGAACCTTCCAGTTATTACTACAAAGATGCCGACAATTCTCGAAAACAGAACAATGAGTGTAGGTACTTAGCTGCGACGCGTAGGTATGCCTACCGCCGATGATCTATTGTTATACGTGTAGGTAGGTACATGCGAACGTTCTAGTGTAGGTATTCATCGTATAAGTGTAGGTAGGTACCTGCGAATGTTCTAGAGAGTAGATATTCGTCGTACACGAGTAGGTAGGTACTTGCGAACGTTCTAGAATAGGTAAACGTCGTAACATTGCCCCCCTCTTAATCATGCTCGTCCCGAGCAGCGTTAGAACCATGATAGGGTGCTAGTCGATCGATGTGGACAATCTTCGGCTTCTTTCTATCGCCCTGTCTTATGCGATAGGTCACGTCATTGATCCTTGTGATCACTTTATAGGGACCCTCCCAGCGGGCCTGTAGCTTCGGTGACTTGCCGATTTTCCTGAGAGGATTATGTAACCACACGAGCGTACCTTCCTCGAAGCCATGATTACTTGCTTTCCTGTCATAGCGAGTTTTCATCTTCTCATTAGCCTTGAGGTTGTTATCTCGCACTAGATCATGTGTCTTATCCAGCTGTGCCTGCAAGTTTGCGACGTATTCTACTGTCGGCTTTGGCGTATCAGGAGGTGTTCCGGTAATCAAGTCTACTGGTAGGCGTATCTCTCTTCCGAAGTTGACTTTGGCCGGCGTAAATCCTGTAGTGTCATGAACCGCGGACCGATATGATAACAGGAAGAGTGGAATGTAACGGTCCCAGTCTCGTTGATGGTCTTCGACAACCTTGGCCAGATGGTTTTCCAATGTCTGGTTGAACCGTTCTACCATGCCGTCAGACTGCGGGTGCGCTGGTGTTGTCCGTGTTTTATGTATGCCGAGTAAATTACACATCTCTTGAAATAGGGCTGACTCGAAATTTCTTCCCTGGTCACTATGCAGTTCCAACGGCACACCAAATCGACACACTACTTCCTGGATCAACTTTTTAGCCACGGTCTGAGCCTCTTGGTTTGGTGTCGCAAACACTTCAGGCCATTTGGTGAAGTAATCTTGGACTACTTACTATATAGCGGTTGCCGTCTTCTGTCACGGGAAATGGTCCAGCTACGTCAATGGCAATCCTCTCCCATGGGGCCCCGACACTGTACAGCTGTAGCTTGCCTCTTGATCTAGTACGAGGTCCTTTTACCGAAGCACACGTAGAGCACTTTCTGCACCACTCCTCGATGTCTTCCCGACAGCGTACCCAGTAGAAGCGTTCTCTCACCTTCACCAAAGTCTTCTTCACACCAAGATGCCCACCTGATGCACCATCATGCATTAAGCGCAGAACAGGTTCAACTTTGTTCCTCGGGATCACCATTTGTAGAACGTGGTCCTGCCCGTTAGGTGATTCCCACTTTCTATATAGCACGTCTTGTTCCAAAGTCAGACTGTCCCACTGAGCCCAGTAGGCCTTCGTGATTGGGCTTGCGGCTGATACGTCCTGCCATTTTGGTTTCCGACCCTGAGCCTTCCAGTCCATTATTAGTTTCAGGTCTCTGTCCTCTTTCTGTGCCTTACTGACTTCGTCTTTGTCCCAGGATTCATCGGTCCCCTGAGTCCTGACAATTTTCACCTCCTTGGACTCATGCTTCAAACAGTGTTTACAATCCTGGGAGCATGGACGTCGCGATAAGGCATCAGCGTTGGAGTGAATCCTTCCACTGCGGTGTTCTATTACAAAGTTGTACTCTTGTAGTTGTTCAATCCATCTCGCGACTTGGCCTTCAGGATTCTTAAACTGGAGTAACCACTTCAGTGCCGCATGGTCTGTTCGTAGAGTGAATTCTCTTCCCAGCAAGTATTTATTAAAATGTTGTAAGGTCTTCACAACTGCTAGTAATTCACGCCGAGTTACACAGTAGTTTCTCTCAGGCTTTGATAGAGACTTGCTGAAGTAGGCGATGACCACTTGCTGTCCATTTTGCTCCTGAGATAACACACCTCCGATTCCAGTATTGCTGGCGTCTGTGTCCACAATAAATCTGCCTTCTCTATTAGGGTAGCACAGGACTGGAGCTGAACACAGCAACTCTTTGAGTCGTGTAAACGCACGTTGACAATCCGAGTCCCAAACGAAGTTCCTCTTTTCTTCTGTAAGGTGGTGTAATGGCTTAGCTATTTCAGAGAAGTTTTTCACAAAACGCCGGTAGTAAGCACTGAGGCCCAGGAAAGCTCTTACTTCGGTTTTAGTTTTTGGTACAGGCCATTCTTGCACCGCTTTTATTTTCTCTGGATCCGTTTGAACACCTCTATCCGAAATAATGTGGCCTAAGAACGAAACTTCTTTCTTGAAAAAGGCGCACTTCTTCGGATTAAGTTTCAGGTTTGATTCACGAAATCTCTTGAACACTTTCTCAAGATTCTTGCGATGTTCCGTGAAACTGCGTCCCATAACTATGACGTCATCCAAGTACACCAGACAGGCATCTCCCAAAAGACCCACTAGTACGCGTTCCATAAGCCTTTCGAACGTAGCTGGTGCATTACACAATCCAAATGGCATCACCCGGAACTGCCACAGGCCTTTTCCAGTACCGGTGGTAAATGCAGTCTTCTCCTTATCTTCTGGCCGGAGTTCCACTTGCCAGTAGCCACTTTTCAGATCTACCGTAGAGAACCACTTCATGCCTCCAAGCATGTCCAAAGTGTCGTCAATACGGGGCAAAGGATAGCTGTCTTTCTTGGTCACGTTATTCAGCATCCTGTAGTCTACACAAAACCTGGTACTACCATCTTTCTTCTTCACGAGTACCACTGGTGAAGACCATGGGCTGGATGATGGCTCTATGATCTTGGTTCGTGCCATATTCTCAATCAGCTCGGCTACTTCTTGTTCTTTTGCTAGTGGCACTCGTCTAGGTCTTTGTTTGATAGGCTGTGTAGTACCTGTGTCGATCGGATGTTTCACTAACCCCGTTCTTCCAAGGTCGTTTTCTTCTTTGGTGAAAATGTCCTTGTAGTCCAGCAGCAGCTTCTCTGCTTCCCGATATTCGTTGGGTGACAAACTTTTCTTCGTGGTCTCTAATAACGGGTCTATATGGTTTGCCGAAGAGGCAGTCTGGACGTTCTCTTGGATCTTCCTCAGACTGCTCACAGCCTCACATCGTCCCACGATCACGTTCTTCCGTAACTGCATCGCCGAATTGCTAAGGTTGGCAATTTTAACTTTTGCCCCATTTCTAGTCATTACCAAAGTTCTGGCTGTAATTCGACTGGTATGGCGCCCAGGATCTTCCACTATGACGCAACGATCAGCAGTTACACCTTCAGGGAACCTTACGTCGACTAACGTTTCTGACCTTGGTGCCAAGGTTACCGTTTTGGCACTGTAGACCGCTATTGAAGAACAGCCTTCTAGAAAGACCTCTTGGTCTGGGAAGCTTAGAACACCTTTAGCAATATCGACAACGCACTGCTGTATTCGTAGGAAGTCTAAGCCGATAATGCAGTCATCCGTTATGCTCGCCACCAAAACAGATTGATGATAAATCTTCTCTCCCAGTTTGATTCTCACATCTGTAACTCCGAGGACGGTCACTGGCTGGCCAGTCGCTGTTTGCAATTTGCAAGATGGTCATGCGTCTTCCCACTGAATTGTTCGCCGCAGAAGTTCTGGTCGTACGATGGTCTTTGACGCGCCCGTATCTATCGTAAGGCGAACAGCTTTACCATTGATTTCTCCAGCTGTTACCAGGCTATTACCGTCACATGCCTGTGATACTTGCACTGTAGAGGCTTGGCGTAACGGATCTTGACTAGCATCAACCTGAGTAGTAGCTGACACCATTCTACTTCCTCTCTGGTCCGGACAGTTCATTCGGATATGTCCTCGCTTGCCGCATCCGTAGCACATAGGTTCACCGCGTGGTCTAACAGCTGCAACAACTTCCCGTACTTTATGCGACTTGTAGTCGTTTCGCACAGCTTCCACCTCAAGGGCATGTGCTAAGGCCGCTTCTAAAGATGTATGGTGTGCCAACCGAACAGTTGTTCTGACCTCAAACTCTCTTATGCCGTCCACGAAAGCTTGTACAACTATGTGGTCCACAGATGATGTACTGGAGGCATAGGCTCGTCGTACCAGGCGTTCAATTTCGGCAGCCCATTGTTGAAGTCCCTCACTCGCCTTCTGAGTTCGATCCTTCAGCTGAGCTCGATAAACATGCTCCAGGTGCTTATCGCCAAATCGAGCTTCCAATGCCTTCAGGAGTGCGTCTAAGTTTCGTCGGTCAGCAGGTAAGTTCTCTAGGATCAGCAGTGCATCCCCTCTAAGTGCCAAAGTAAGCGCTGTCAGTGCGTGATCATCTTCCCATCCATTTCCTTTGGCAACTACTTCGAACTGGTGTCGAAAGGCCGTCCAGGAAGACGAGCCGTCAAAGGAGGGAAGTTTAAACTTGGGACCTCCGGAAGTGACTGCCGCGGCCACGGGCGTAGTACTTGAATAAAGGACCTTGGTCTTCTGGAGCTCTTTAATCATCTTGTCATGATGGTTCATGGTGGTCTGGACATCTTCGAGAATTTCATCATGTTTGCTGGTGCGTTTTTTTACCACTTCAACGTCTTCTTGAAGAGTACGGATGACGGTGCTGAACCCTTGCAACTTAGAGTCCATCATTTCTCGAAGGTCCTCTCGGATAGCCTGGCGTTGTCTGTCTTCGGCTTGCAGTTGACCTTCCTTAAGGTCTAGAAGAGCTTGGCGTTGACCTTCCTTCAACTCCTCCATGACTTGACGTTGCCGTTCTTCAGCTTGGCGTTGGCGCTCTTCAGCTTGGCGTTGGCCCTCCTGTATAACGGCTAAAAGGGACGACATGTCGAAGCCAGAGCCCATACCCGTTGACGCCGCTGAAGTGCCGGGATCACTAACTACTGCTGCGCTAGACTCTTCAGTATCGGCCATAATCGATGGTTCACGAGTTTCGTCTACCGCCGCCTGTCGTCGAGTGCGTACTCCCTCGTCGCGTGGTGTGATTGGCATTCTCACTTCTGTCACCAATTGTTACGTGTCAGGATGGGGTTCGATGCAAAATGCCAGTTACGCGATGATGACTTTATTCAAGACTCGCACAATACTCTAACAGTACCAAAATAAAGCAACAAACACTTATACTGCACTATCACGCTTCGTATATCGCTCTTCGTAAACTTCCGTATCGCTTAGATGTTCGCTCGAGATCGCTGTATTCACAACTGAACGAAGTGCCGACGTTCGAATCCTTTTTATAGTCCTTCAATAGATTTCTAGAACCTTCCAGTTATTACTACAAAGATGCCGACAATTCTCGAAAACAGAACAATGAGTGTAGGTACTTAGCTGCGACGCGTAGGTATGCCTACCGCCGATGATCTATTGTTATACGTGTAGGTAGGTACATGCGAACGTTCTAGTGTAGGTATTCATCGTATAAGTGTAGGTAGGTACCTGCGAATGTTCTAGAGAGTAGGTATTCGTCGTACACGAGTAGGTAGGTACTTGCGAACGTTCTAGAATAGGTAAACGTCGTAACAATAACATTATTTATGGTAATTCAGGTCATGAACAAATTCAAATCCTTTGTAAATTCCCTTCATAGTTCCCGAACAAAGAAAGCGTCATGATTTTATAACAAAGACTAGCTACGTATCTAATTTGTGACTACGAACTAATAAGTAGATAATATTATTTAGGTATGAGAGAGTGCGAGTTTTGTAAGATTATATGTCTATGTAATGTATGTGTCTTCAGAACTACTGCCCCAATTTGAAAAAATATTTTCTTATTTGTAAGATTATATTGTTGTAGATGGGTACAGGCCTGATATTATGTGTAGATCAACGCTGGTTTCCGGATCGACCGGGGCAGTACTACCCTCTCATAGAAGATCGACGTAAGAATATTAGTTTTAATGCTAATGTGTTGATTAGATAAGTATTTTATAATTTTGAAGTTGGTGCCAAGTAAAACAATAACAGGTACCTAAAGGTATTATCAATCTTAATTTGCTATGGTAGTAGGTAAGGTTCATATAGTAATATTGCTTAGCACCAACTTCAAAATTATAAAATACTTATTTAATCATTTCTGATTAACTAAATTAAAATACGAATTACTTTATGCTAAGTAAACTTATTTTTAACTTTTTAGTTTCCTTCCCGTTCGAAGTCGGTTTTTTTTTGTTTAAAATTATTTTGTTTTACGATTTTCAGTGATGGGTAGGTAGACCTAAATCTTGCTTAGGTATTATTTATGTACGAAATAATTAATTTTGGAATATTGAACCGTATGAAGTAAGCCCGACATGACTGCTGTTAAGGAATTCCCTCGACTGTCTATGGTCACCTGTAATGGCACTTAAAACCCACATGGGTGCAAAGTTCTCATCATTACAAATGAATTAAGTCCAAACACCAAGTTGTAAATCAAAGCTGTAAATCGTTGTCGAGTTCCCACGACTGTCTTTCGGCTCCATCATCAGATCGACTCCAAACCTTCACTAAATAGAAGTGCTTTAAAATACTTAATGACAAAAATAACAAATGCACTAGTCGCCAGTACGATTTTCGAAAGTTCCCCTCGATTTCCCTGGGATGCCATCATCAGATACTGGTTTCCTTATCATGGTATCACACTTGGGATATCTCCTTTCTAACAAAAAATGAAATCATCAAAATCGATTTATAAACGATGAAGTTATCCGCATACACACATAAAAAAAAAAATATATATATATACGGTCGAATTGAGAAACCTCCTCCTTTTTTAAAAATCGGTTAGAAATAACTATCTAATATTTTCCTATTACATTTCCAATAACATCGAAAACATGCATACTTACATCGTAAAACTGAATTAAAAATATCTGTTCTGCGTATTTATATGAATGAATAGGTATGTAAGTGGGCGAAGAGGCGTAGACTTAGCCTATTCTAGCGGTCGGTTTCATTCGCGATTGAAAACAACGACGGTGACGCAAGACCTACGTAGATACCTACCTACTTACTACAATGTAAATAGTTCACGTTCAGTTTAATCTGCAGATATTAGTTCTAGTTTCTCTCATATAGGTACATACTTTAATTGCGATGGAGCGGCGATGGTCGCTCTTACATAACGTTACTACTAACCCTGCAAAAACTTGCTTATGGTCTGCCGACCGATCGCAAATAGCAATAAAAAAAAAAAAAAAAAAAGGTACCCACGGAATGTCATCAAAGGATCACGCCTTATTAAAATTGAATTCTTTATTTGTAACCTGGTTACAAACTAAAAAGAAATCCTAGTTCGTAGCTAGTTACAAAATTTAGTTGCGTACGCGGACGAAGGGCTTTTTACATAATAGAAGTGGACAGAAGTGATTCAGTTAAGTGACAATAGTCTATTGTAAATAGATAAGTGCATAGATTTTGCCTAAATACATACATATTTTTATATCAACCTACAAAAAATATTTATTTCAGAAGCTTGATGGTAAGTTTAGTAGTCTGTGAAGTCCAGTAGCGATGGACGCTATCCCAAAGCCAACGTGGCAAAGCAAGCTGAGTGTGATCTACAAAATGTTTCTTAATTTTGTTTTAAGTTCAACTGTTCTTGTTACTTGTTGGTGGTCTCGTTGTCCGCATTTAGACCTCTTGGTCCTTTGTTGCGTCCGGTTTGGCTGGATTATTTCATCCAGCCCAACTCCGCCCAGAAGCGCAGAAGCTTCCTGGGATCTTCGCAGGCTTCGCGGAGAGACCTCGACTACGTGGGCGACGATTTCGTTGTGCTCTATGCATGCTCTGCACAGAAGACTGTCGGTAATGCCTAAAACATATAGGTGTTTATTAATATAGGTGTTTCGCATCGCCGCGCGTTTAAGTCAACTGGCTGACTCTCAAGTTAAGCAGAGCACTAGTATTGCTTCCCCGGCCAAAGTTATGCCTGTAAAGGCAATTTAACGACCCAGGCGGCTGAGGATGGTTTCGTGACGGTGCAAAAGAAGAAGCGCCGCCAGCGAATTAATAAGAACTGTTGCGGTACAGCACCAGCGGAGACCAACATAAAGCTGCGTGCAGCCGCACCGAACACTCCGGTATATATCTCTCGCCTACACTACACCACAAAGGCAGAGGATATCGAGGAGTACGTACGCCAAAAGATAAATTACAGGCCGAGAGTGCAACTGTTGGAGTCGCGTCGCAACGTCAATTTTAGGGCGTTTGTGGTGCGAGTACCAACGTGTTATCTGCACCTCGTCATGGAAGAAACCTTTTGGCCGCAAGGTGTCGTGTTCCGTCGCTTCCGCGGACAAGTGCCACACGAACGCACAACAACGTAGTGCAATATGTGAAATGTAGTTTATAAGATAATATTATAATTATGTATGCTAGTCTATAAGGTATTTATCTATGAGTCTATGCAACCTGAGATTAAATGATTAATTATTATTTTTATTATTATTAAGAGGGCAGTGGGCTGTGATAGTGCCTAGCATTATGCGCAGGTCATCCCTTCTTAGGTTGATTAAGTGAGTACTTAGCTTTGGCGATGGTTGTGGCAGAGCTTCTTTTGACTGTCTACAGTCGTTAGAATTTGCCCACTGCTTTCGGTGTTGTTCTCGGGCTCATTCTCTTATCCGCGAGCGGAGTATAATCGCAGTGATGGGTAACATTGGTTGGGATCCGATTGGTGGGTTGTTGGACCCTCGCCTTGCAAGCTCATCCCCTGCAGTTCAACTGTTCATTGAATAGTAAAAAACATACAAACAAGCTGAACTATAATAAATATGCAGCAGAAAAGGTTCCAAGGATGACAATGCTCACTGCAATCAAAGCACGTTAAGAACAGCCAAATAATAAAAAAAACACAGAACAATTCATTAGTAGCAAATTCTTCGGACGCTCAAAGCTGTTCCGAATGAAAACTGCATCATTCATTATTTAAAATAAGAGATACGATATTGTAAATTTATGCTTTAGTTAAGTTTCTTGTTGATTTAAATCAATAGCACTAACACTAAGAATATAACCAAAGCACTTGAACAAGAACATTTTTACAATGTTGTGTTTTTTGTGCAATTTCGTTGATTATTTCAGTTACTCTACGAACTTGGGTTGCACTGGACTGAAATGTATCTAGTTACTATAAACTGAATAACTGATGGATGTCGAAATTTGGAGTATGAAATTACTGAATGCAAATCAGTTCAATTTCAATATTAATTAGCCATGTCTACATTTGTATGCACGTTAATCAAGTTTCAAATCATACGCCGACATTTCAGTGCAAGGCAATCAGGTAGATATTTGGAGAACCTGTGTGAGTTTTGGTAATCAAAACGAACGTAGATACGCCAGGTTACAACTATATTAATTCATTTGATCAAATTACTACTAGGACTAATTTTTAACTAATGCTAGTCTAATGTTAATTGATGTTTATTTTTACTTTTTGCACTTATTTTTAAATAAACAATAACTATAATAATATAAGTTTGAAAAATCGGCCATACTTGATCCAATTTGTGGATGGTAATTTTAATTCGTTCGTGTATCATAAAAAATGAAAGCAACGAATGCACTTTGATCCCAATTAGCTAACTAACCTATTAGCTTAAAATAGAGGGGTTATCGACAAATACCGACAACAATTTACGGATCAAATTCGTATAAAATTGCATGGTGATTACCGCGTTTGAACATGCACATGCAATTGGCACGCACTAGACGCAATGCCAGTAATGGCACGGTTTCGGCACAGTTATGGTGCCAGACTGTTGGCATCGTCGCTGGGCAGTATGCCATAGTTCAACGCACTGATACCCTAGTTTAGATCAGCAATTGATTAAAACTTCCGACTACAAATTTATTAGACAACTTTGT
This sequence comes from Parascotia fuliginaria, assembly GCA_963082885.1. Taxonomy (NCBI): domain Eukaryota; kingdom Metazoa; phylum Arthropoda; class Insecta; order Lepidoptera; family Erebidae; genus Parascotia; species Parascotia fuliginaria. The sequence goes on along the minus strand of OY720174.1, from coordinate 6,907,567 downwards.
TATGTATAAACCTATAAAGTTTAGTTAGTAACTATGGGGAGTATAATATATTACTTTAAAGCATACGTAAGTAAATAAGGATAACGGAAAGTAATCTGTTGTCTCATGTGCATAAAGTCGACTTTGCTGCTATTATTATTTTGAAAGGAGAATCGTCCCTAGGTATTGACAAATGAAAATGAGGTCGCCCCCTGACATTTCGAACAAATGCACTACCGGCAACAAACTTTTTTTTATATAGTAGCCTACCAAAGTCCTGATGGTAAGCAGTGAATGAAAAGTGGTGGTCACCATACCAAAAATTATCGTCTTAAACGGCTGGTATGGTGGCCTCCACTATGGCGGCTGGGAATGGGTTGGGGCAGGGAATGAGGGAGGTGAGGAAAGAGGAAAGGTGGGAATTGACCTATTTTTATTTTGATGTTACTTTAGGAAGCTAAAATTGATAAGAATTAAAAGAGGCCTTGACCCTACGGCTTGACAATTGTTAAGCAGTGTGGCCCTAAGTAAAGGCATGACTTATGTTTTGGTCTAGAAACGAATAGGTACCTAATTCATGAATTTAACTTACCTCAATTAAAGCACGAATTGCCAGTCACTCTCTGCCACTCTTCGTACTCTCTTGTAATAGGTCTCGACATACTTTTGGGAATAAATTTGTATTCTAGTAAAATAAATAATATACCTACTACAAAGTACTTGAATTTATTTTGGGCATCTACTATAACAGTGTGACACTTAGGATCAAATTACTCATCTATGTCTAGGACAAGACACTGCCATGATCCAATGTTTAATATAATTTAAGCTTTAGACAGCTTTGTGATCAAGTTTGTTTCGTCTTCTTAAGATTGAAAACTAAGTACCGTAAGGCCGCTATTAGGCTGCTATTGGACTATCATAGAAATATAATCATAGATGTGTGAGTCATTTTTATATGAAGAACATATGACGGTATAATACCTGCATGTGATTCATATTCTCTGTGATCATAGTTAGGGGATTCTTTTTGACAGCTAGCGTACAAGTAGGATCTAATCATAGATGTGTGAGTCATTTTTATATGAAGAACATATGACGGTATAATAACTACATGTGATTCAAATTCTCTATGATCATAGTTAGGGGATTCTTTTTGACAGCTAGCGTACAAGTAGGATCATATTCAACACACTGGGCACAGTCTCTATGTAAATAGACGGTACTAGTGTGTTGATTTCAAGGGAAGGGAAAGGATCCCATAGCAACGGAAAACACGGCTTGATGGTATATGATAGTTCTATGATCAATAAGAATGTAATATGTTAAAACGAAGAATGTCATCATATAACTATGATCATAGAATTTGACAGATATGCAATCATATTTATATGATTTAAATATGATAATATAATACCGACCTTAGACAGAACAAAAGGCAAACGTTCTTGAAAATATTTCAAAATAAAATAAGGTCCTACATGTAGAAAGTTCACTGAAGATATGTTATTTAAAAATGAAATAGGTCTCTTAATAGCACCGTTAGAATTGAGTTTCACGACATGCATCGCCATCCCATAAAATAAAGGCAAAATACAATAATGTAATCGTACTCAAGAAAGTTACGGAGCCTATTCTGCCTTACCGGGTACAATTTCAGATTCTATCGTTAGAAGTTACAATTATTTTTAAAATTATCATCTTGCGTCATCAAAGTAATTATTCAGACAAAAAGGTAAGTAACTTATATTGGTAATAAAACTGGTTAGATTTCATACATTTTAACTCAATGATTACGAGAAGATTATTACTCTTGACGGCCATTATTAAATTTAAGAGTCATTTTTTGCCTTACTTTTATTGCTTTGGTTACAAAAGCCATCAGTCGTCAGTGCAGCGTCATCAAGACTAGCCATAATGTAGGTACTTACTTATTTTGATTAAAATATATGTTTTGTTGTGTTATTACTGACATCATCATTATCACACGAGCCCGTTATTATCCCACTACAGGGAAAGGCCCTCCACATATAGAAAGGCATGAGCATTTATCACCACGCTTGCTCAATGCGGATAGACAATTTCAGACTTTTGAAGTCGTTTTATTTCACTTATCTTTTTTAATGTATATTTTTTAGTCAAGGTATTAGTATATTGATTAAACAATATACTGGAATATAGTAATTTACACTAGTTAGTCTAGTTACCTACATAATCATCTGAAAAAAGAGTGTATCAGTCATCATTTTGATGTAAGTAAGTTTATGTAAGTTGTCCATGGAGTCAATAATTATTTAGTATCGCATTAGAAATCTTGGAAAGTTGGATTAACATAACTAAATCTAACATAAACATCTATCAAACGAGCACATTTTTGTTTAATTTTGAAACTTTGTATTGTTATTCCTATTGAAGAAAACAACAAAGTAAAATATTTGTGATAGAAGGGTTTCCCTTTGAGTAAATTGTTAGCCATTATTGAACTTGAGTACGGCCGCAAGCTCGACCATTACTTACAAAAGAGCGTTTGTGCTGATAGCTTAAAATTACTTTATCGCTGTGAAATTTATTTTATTACCGTTATATGTGAAACTACGTCGTATATTGTGGATATATGTACTTATGCAGTTTTGTTCGTATAGCTTCGGTTGCTAGTGGTAAATCATTAAATTTGTTACAATGTGATAGCTGCAATAACAGACCGAATATAGTAGCACAATACAATAGCATAGCGTAGTTTTATATTTTTTGTTTGTAAAAACACTAAACAAAAAATATTATTAGTGTTTTACCTACCTAATAATGATACTTAGAATATTAATTTTATGTAGATATGTTAACTTGAAATACTGGTAGGTAAGTTCGTCCCCCCCAAACGGGGTTCTCGCCTTGTCGCGGCGGGGGGGGGGGGGGGAGGAGAGGGGAGGGGGGTAGTGACCGTGGTTACCCAGAACCACGGTGAACCAAGAGGAACCCAAGGAGGCGCCGCTCCTCTGGGCTTTGGTGGTAAGCCCACGATGGAGCGGCTCAGGAGGGTTGCGGTGCTGTATAAGCGGCACCGCAACTGGGTCGGGCTGCGGTGTTGCTTCGGCGACACTGCGGCTGAGGAGTGGCGGAGCCGCGGTGGGAGAGGAGTGCTGGTATTACGGTGCGCCGCTCTTCCTACCTTCCGCGGCCTCGGCGGGGCCGCAACTGCCAGATTGCGGACGCTGTGGGCCGCAGGGGAAGAGGAGTGTCGGTATTGCGACGCGCCGTTCTCCCTATCCTCTGCGGCCGAGTTAGGAGGTGGCCTGCGGACGGCGATCGGGCAGTCGCCGCCCGAACAGCACGGGCCCGAGATGGCAGTGCGCGTGTTCCGCACGCGCCTCTCGAGGGAGGGAGTGCTTGGCCTGTACTGTTGAGTATTTCTGTTGGCAGAACGTTTACTTACTAGTATAAAGCACCTTTACAAAAGTAGATTTTATAAATGACCTACATATAAAAAGAGCATCACTCAATGCATTTAAACGAAACTCAAGAAACTAAAAGTAAGTAATGATACGTAAACATAAAATAAAATTTATCAATGGTACCTATTTATTGTGAAAGTAATTGAATATCAAATACTTGAAAAAAGGAAGATTAAAGGAAATAAAAAGAAAAGAAATCTTTAATTGGCATTTCATAATAATTTCCCACTGTTTACTACCAGACACATAATATAAAAAATAACAAATTAAAAAAGGTTGCAACCACCAGGCACAGAATAAAAAAAATATAGGCCGGTGTTGTCAAAGATTGTGTTGTTCAAAGGGTAACATAATATTATGTTTCACATATTATTTTCAGTCATTTTAAGAATTTCAATATTTCAAGCACCTTCGTAAATCTATTGCTTATAACCTTTCTCGAGAACTGAGCTACCATACGCAAAAATATTTTTTTAAATCCAATTGGTAGTTCCAGAGATTAGAGATTAGCATTGCAAACAAACAAACAAACTCTTCTGCTTTAAATAATAGTTTAGAAGATGTAGTAGATTTGTAGGTATTTTGATGTAATGGTGATTGTCCAATAACTATTTTTAGCCGAGGTCACTTTGTTTATTTACAGTTAGTTACTTTATTGTTGAACCGTAAATCTTTTCATAACACCTGCAATATACTTACATATTTTTCTCATCGTAAGTATTAATGTGGTACAGAACTGTAGTAGAATAGTATGAACAATAAAAAAGATTTATTTTCATGTTTCGTATTATAGTACCTACCAGAATTTTAATGTTTCCATTCAGTATGTTGCGGAATGCGAAGAAAAGCTCTGGAATTAATGTGGATTGCGCAGTTGTTAACTCTAGTTGCTTCTTACCTAATATTTTTTGCTGTGATTATTTTTATTTTTCATTCACATTTACGAATTATTTGCATTTACTGTAGATTCGAATAAGTATAGTAGTGTTTTCAATAATTATCTCGTCTACTAGATCGCCGTCCGACGGTATGCAGTGTAAGAGTTAGGGACTACTCACACTTATTCAGCTCTATTCAGCTTATGCCCATAGAAAACAACGATTTTGTATGGAGGCGCGTACACATGCGGAAAGCTGAACGGACGCGTACGCGCTTCATACAAAATCGTTGTTTTCTATGGGCATAAGCTGAATAGAGCTGAATAAGTGTGAGTAGTCCCTTACGGTCCCCGCATCTCCACTACCATTAGCTAGGTATGTAGAATAACATGACATATTTTTTTACTTGTGTGTTTCACAAATAATTGTTGTGAGAAACCAGGGAAGTACCTACTACATTATGTTTATATTTTTTTAGTTAGTAAAATACGCTCCGACATAAAGCTTATAGCCGACAAATATTTTTTTCCCTCATTCATGTTCGCGCTTTGTACTTGTATTACAATAAATATCAGCGACAATCAACTACGTTTTTCAACCAATAAAATTTAATGAAATATTGCACTCCATTTGCATAAGCAAAACAATTTAATAAATAATACCAGCCTATTTACTGTCCCACTGCAGGGCAAAGGCCTCTTCTCATATAGAGAAGGTATGAGCATTAATCACCACGCTTGCTCAAGGCGGATTGGCAATTTCAGACATTCAAGTCCAGGTTTCCTCACGATGTTTTCCTTCACCGTTAGTCAGAAATGTCCAAGATAAACTTAGAAAGTACATATGATTTGTAAAATCACATTGGTACTTGCCCGGATTCGAACCCACTACCTCGTATTTACGAAGTGGGTGCCTTATCCACTGGACCATTTCGACTTCAAAACAATTTATATTTATATAAGTTTGTCCACCATTTGCTAGTTTTATTCACTAGATAACACTTCATTTATATGAAGTGGTTATGCGTTTTCATATCAAATGCGTCATATTATCATGTCATGTGATAATAGGCTAGAGAGTTTAGTTTCATGCCAGTCCATAACTTTGATATTATATAACATGAGCATCGTAAAATAAAATAATAATAAATATACGTAGGTATCTAGCTTCTAAACAGTGTAAATAAATTGAATCCTGAATTTAAAATAATATTAAGAACTGACTCAATCAATTGAATTATCTAGCGATTATCTAATTATCAGACTGATAAAGGATAGATATATAGCTACCTAATGTTTTCCTAGTGTAGGCACATAATTAAAAAGTGCACAAAGTTTTTGAAATGCATAGTTAATAAATATCGAGATTATCGAATTAATAAATTAAAGAAGAGGAACCCTGGTTTGAAAGCCTTATTTTCTTTTGAGTTAATTAGTGGCAGACGCGATATTTAACTCTTCTGCAAAACTTTTCGATTCCTAAACAGAAATGAACAATTATTTTAATGATTTTGTTATAAGTAAGTAGGTAAACTTCTTTCTGTTTTTATTTCGTAATTTATAGCTTTGTTGAGTTGCACTGGCCCTTTTAATTTTGAAATAAATAAAATTATTTAATTTCAATAATTGTTTGAATAAAATATAAGGGATAAACAATTTGCGCCATTAGCACTATGAATTGTCATTTTTTTAAAAATAATATTTGAATTAAATTACATTGTTAACAAATTAAATAATAAAATTAATGCTGTTCGATTAGGTTCTTACTTATATTCATCATCATCATCATCATCATATCAGCCAAAAGACGTCCACTGCTGGACATAGGCCTCCCCCAATTTTCGCCATCGTAGCCGGTCGTTCGCCGCCCTCATCCATCGGTTGCCCGCCACCCTTATAAGGTCGTCGGTCCACCTTGTGAGGGGTCTGCCCACGCTGCGTCTGCAGGTTCGTGGTCGCCACTCTAGAACCTTTCTGCCCCAGCGGCCGTCAGTTCTGCGAGCTATGTATCCTGCCCATTGCCACTTCAGAGAAGCAGCCCTGCGAGCCACGTCAGTCACTTTGGTTCGCCTGCGGGTTTCTTCGTTTCTCAAACGATCGCGCAGGGAGACGCCTAACATAGCTCGCTCCATCGCCCTCTGAGCGACTTTGAGCCTTCGGATAAGACCCATAGTTAGCGACCACGTCTCTGCTCCGTATGTCATCACTGGCAACACACACTGGTCAAAGACCTTGGTCTTAAGACACTGCGGTAGTGCGGACGAGAAGATATGTTGTAGTTTCGCGAACGCTGCCCAGCCGAGCTGGATTCGACGAGTGACCTCATTCTCGAAATCGGACTTACCTAATCGGACTGTTTGTCCCAGGTATATGTACTCGTCAACGAATTCGAACATCGAGCCTCCGACCGTAATAGGAGTGGGTGTAACATGGACATTGGTCATGACTTTAGTCTTGTCCATGTTCATTTTTAGGCCCACTTGTCGAGAGACTCTACTGAGGTCATCGAGCATTGCACTGAGCTCCTCCACGGTCTCAGCCATGACCACGATATCGTCCGCGAATCGAAGGTGAGTGATGTACTCGCCGTTTATGTTGATGCCAAGTCCATTCCAGGTCAGAAGCTTGAACACGTCCTCCAGTGCAGCGGTGAACAGTTTCGGAGATATGACATCTCCCTGTCGCACTACTCGCTGCAGCTGGATAGGCCTTGAGCTCTGATCATTAATTCGTACTGACATGGTGGCGTTTTCATACAAACACTTCAGCACTTCGATATATCGATAGTCAATATGGCACCGTTGGAGAGACTGCAGCACGGCCCAGGTCTCGATCAAATCAAAGACTTTCTCATAGTTCACAAACGCTAAGCATAGGAGCCGGTTATACTCTGTGGACTTATGTATAACCTGCCGCAGCGTATGTATTTGGTCTATGGTACTGAAACCTTTTCGGAAACCGGCTTGTTCGGGAGGCTGGAAGTCGTCGAACCTGTTTGCGAGACGATTAGTGATGACTCTTGAGAACAGCTTGTAGACGTGACGTGACTCAGGAGTGTGATAGGTCTGTAATTCTTCAGAAGGGTTTAATCGCCCTTCTTGAAGAACAGCTCCACCACACCCCTATGCCATGCCTGTGGCGTTTTGCCCTCGAGGAGGACGGCACTAAAGAGCCTCCGAAGGGCCTTCAAGACAGGATTTCCGCCTGCCTTCAGTAGCTCGGCTGTGATTCCATCCTCACCCGGCGCCTTGTTGTTTTTGAGCTGTCTCAGGGCCATACCAAACTCGCACAGGCTGACGTCCGGGATGTCTTCGGTTTAATGTCGAGTTAACCTAGCTCTCGGATCTGATGCTAGGGAGCTAACAGGTGCATGTTGTGTCGTGTATAACTGTCCGTCGAACCTCTCGACCTCCTCTAAAACCTCTGGCGTAGACGAGATGATCCTGCCGTCCCCAGTCTTCACCTTGACAAGTCGGCTCTGCCCGACAGACCGATCTCGTGCGAACACTTTTAAGCCTTTGTTGCGCTCTATAGCCTCTTTAACACGTTGTGTGTTAAATTGGCGAAGGTCGCGAGTCAAAGACTTGGAGATCCGTCTGTTGAGCCGCCTATAGTCACTAACTTCCTCTGGGGACCGCATTACCGTCCTGCGCCTTTCGTCCATAAGTTTGAGGGTCTGGTCGGTGATCTTTCACAGTCCTTAACTGCAGTGGGCTTTAAAGATGTTAGACCCTACCGAACGGACAGTTTCCACGAACCTGTTGCTGTATTCGTCCACGTCTACGCAATCGCCGAGGCTTTCGAAGCGGTTAAGAAGTTTGAGTTGGAAGCTCTCGGAGCTTTGAATTTGAATCGGTGCAGGTCGGAGCGTAGACTTCATCAGTCGAGACCGGTCCAGCTTAGGGTTGATATTTAATGTGCCTCTTACCATCCGGTGATCGCTTCCGGTTTTCACCGCATTGATCACTGAGACATCATTAAATATTTGCCGCCTGGTCGACATGATGAAGTCAATCTCATTTTTTGTGACACCATCAGGACTAATCCAGGTCCATTTGCGGCTATCGCGCTTCTTGAAGAAGGAGTTCATCATATAGAGGCCCTCCTTCTCCATGAAGTCAGCCAGCATTTGGCCCCGGGGATTCCTGGATCCAAATCCAAACTGCCCCACTCTCAACTCGTTACCGCCTCGTTTACCTAGCTTCGCGTTGAAGTCCCCCATGACAACAGTGTATTGGGTCCTAGAGGCATGTATTACTCTGGAAATGTCCTCATACATAGCCTCGACCTCATCGTCGGGGTGTGTCGAAGTGGGAGCATAAACCTGTATGACCTTCAGCGAATACCGTTTGGTGATTTTGAGTATAAGGTATGCTACCCTCGTCGACACACTCTCGATTTTCACCACGTTGTTCACGAGGGACTTGTGGACGATAAACCCGACTCCACCTTGGGACTGTTGGTCGCCCTCCCGAAAATAGAGCAGTTTACCGGACTTAAGAGTTATCGTATTCTCCCCCTGTCTTCGGACTTCTGACAATCCCACTATGTCCCATCGTAGCCTGCTCAATTCTTCCTCCAGTTCAACAATCTTCTCGTCATTCCGCAATGTGCGCACGTTGTATGTTGCCAGGGCCAAAGGTTGTCGGTTTGGGTAGCCTGGCCGCACCCGGGGATTCTTCGCACCCCCTACCCCGCCGTTACCATGGCCGCTACCGTAGCCAGGAATAGCAGGATGAACGGGGACTGGGGGTCATTTCTTTTGTTGTAGCTCCATTTGGGGGGATATTGCCATAATCGCCACGCTTGGCAGGCGGGTTGGCGATCGCAGTGGTAGTAGCTTTATCACAGGACGCTGCTGCCCGTCCTGTGTTGTGCTGATTTTCTACCACCCGTTTTCGTAACGGTTTAACCGCCGTTATTCGGTAAACTGATGTACTGTCATCATTTTGTCCTTAGTCGCCTTGTACGACACCCACGGACAGAGAGGGTTGGGACCATTCTTCCCCGGCCACCACGCGAGGATTACTTATATACGGAATACTTATATTATGTAAGATTATTTCTATTGTTTATTACAAGAGGCATCGGGCATATATTTTCTATAAAAATGGTACATAATTATTTCACTGTTTCCAGCTCCAGGAATACAAAATGTTGTGTTTTCTGGTTAGTATGAAACCCACTAACCTACTTACTTCTGTACAGATTGTTAGATTAAAATGTTTGCATGATATTCCGCATTAATTAGAATACAACTCTCGTATTCAGCATTAAACAGTAACTGTTTGAATGTTTGTGCTTTCTTATTCTTTTAATTACGCGATTCAAATTCTACAATTTAATATTCATTTTTCCCTTGATATGAAACAAGCAATGTCTAAAATATGTTTTGTGTAATGTTTTTGAGCGTATGTATGTATGTATGTATGTATATATGTAGATATGTATGTATGTATGTGGGTATGTATATCTATTTTTTTAGCACGCCCTACAGTCATTCACGTCATTAAATTCGTATTGATTGTGGGAGTGACATAGGATACCTACACATTATTTCAATGTAGTGTAAGCACAAGAATAAAAATAGTTTTCTTAATTTAGGCTAGACTTTAATTTCCTTACACGTTAGATACAAATAACCTTCTGTATATATCTTTCTCTGTAATTCATTCGCATTGCTCTGAACAACGCTCTTTTGCTACACGTCATTGAGTTTAACGAGGACCAGAGAATTTCATTACTGTTACGTCGTACGTTAGTTAACTTTGCTTTTAATTGCATTTAACAAGTATATTCAGATTTTATTTTATTATTTTGCTACTTCATAGAAGCCCAACTATCCCTGAGGGCCTAGACAAGTGAAATAGATGTCTATTCTATTTATAGAATAGATAAAATAATGTATGGGATTGCCATAAGCTAACGCCAACATTGTCGTACTAGGTACTACTACAGTACTAAGCGCTTCAATATTACTGTACCTAATTATTTATAACTGATTATTAGATGGTATTTAGACGGTAGTACATCCACGCTGATTTCAGCATGAATGGTTTGGATCGACTGGGTAAGTACTACCCTCTCATAGAAGATCGACGTTAGAATATTGCATCAGCAATCAGCATGAGTGGGCTGGACCGACCGGGGAATTACTACCCTCTCATATGTGTTTCGCTCAGTGAGTGAAAGCGCCGGCAGCCCAAATACCCCTTCGTTCCTTTTTCGGTTTTCCTAAAATATTACTTTGTCGATTGTAGACTTTAATGTCTCTTTTGTATTTCTTCTTTTTTTTAGTAACAGCTTTTGCACCACGGAACTAGCTCTGTGAGGCGAAAGACTACAAACATAAAATTAATGGACACAAAATACTGGATTAAAATTAAATATTGGATACCTACACAAAGTTCTGTCCTGTGTAAAAACCACTTTTATCACTTATTTATCCACTACCACTGCGTCACTATTACTGACTATTTGTACTTCGAAATACAATAATGTTTACAAATTTAAGTACACATTTTGAATTTGTACTGTAAGGTAAATATTTTTACCTCGACGGTATAACTTTAATAGTGAAAGGGCGTAACCATAGCGTCTGTCATTCGTAGTTATTATTTTCTTTACTCATTAAGAATTCATACATTTTAATAGATGAATATATTGCCAATCTAATTTACCAACTAGAATGATAATGATAATGTTGTTTTTGTTTCAAGATTAAATTCCACAAGTGGTTTTTTCATAAAAAAGGTCCACATATTAGCACGAAAACATAAGAAAAACAACGCAAATATATATAACAAACAAAAATAATATTTTCGCAATCGTAACATTCATTATTATACCTAAAAATAAAAGTACCTAAGCAGCGATCGTCATAATGTCTAAAATGTAAAAAATAAACGATCAATTATCAACCTGTAAATATTCACACCGGGACATTTAAACAACTTTCAAGAAGTGTTATCCATTTCAATATTAATTTTGAATATTATATTGCAAATACCTTTTAATTTCTACACTAATAAAACCAAAGGTGGAACGCTTGGCAGGTGCATGGTGGTTGTAGTAAAGTGATAAGCAGTTATCTATCACTAGGTACTTAACAGTTTTGCCTTAGTCGCTTCTTACACTTCCGGGAAGAGTAAGTTCTATATTTCATATAAATATATTGCCTCAACACATTAATAAATCTGCAATTTATCATTGTTTATTATAAACGCTGTAAATAAAATAATAGAAGGTGTGGTTTCTTGCATGTGTCAGATCACACGTAAAACGACCTACCTATCAGATAAAAAAACTTTGAAATTCCTTATTTTTAGCTAAATTCATTTATAGTGCGGTTAGCTACACTATAAAATTGAGATCTGGAAAGTATCAGACTGTTATTTACACTGAATGATTAATAGCATTATTGTTACGGGGTCGGGTAATCTGTTTAGCGAACTGCGAACTTGCCTCCTATTGGAGTGATAGACTGGATGGTTCAATACTGGTTGAGTTTACACGCTTTTTTATAGCCGAGCAAATAAAGCATGGGATGATTATGCAGTAGCGTTAATCTTGTAAGCCGGCTGCAGTGTATCCGCGGCGTTGTCTTGAACTATACGCGCGCACGCAGTCGACGACGGCCTCGTCTTGTTGTAGCGCTTAACCCTACTATTGAGTAGTTAAAACACCGTGTTTATGAGTGAAAGGTGTGTGTGTACAATCATTTGTTAACTACTATCAATTTTCACAAGTTTTCCATCTGCATACATGCGAAAATAAAAGTTCTGTGAAAAGTTTCAATATATGTTTTGATTGCTAATTTTATCATTGTTTTTACTTTTTAGAAACGACGATATAATGAATCTGAAGTTGAACAACGACGTGAAATGTTCGACTCCGGTGGCGAAGTCACGTGACTCTGTTGTAAAGGTAACGGAAAATTAAAAAAAAAACAATGCAAGTGTACTTGACACAGTTTTAATTATAAACAAGGCAAGCTGCTTTAGTTAAATCAATTGTGGTGATTACACTAGATACACAAACAAGCACTGTATTTTATCATATTGTTGACGTGAGTGATTGGATTTCATTTAATACAAGGAATAGAATAGATATTCATTTGGTACACAACTACAACATACTACATTCAGCTCAACACACTCTTGTAAAAACACAACATTGTGTACTTTCTTCCAGGTAATGATAATGGAGATTTTCCAATGTTTTACCAAAAAGTTTACGACTACGTTTACATGCAAAAAGGTCAAAGTATCTGAACCAGTAGGTGGTTCAAATAAAGTACGTAATATAATAAAAACGTGATCATTTAAATTGCCGTCGTTTCAAACATTAACAACTGTGTTTCCTTTGTACTGTGTATATATTCGCCAGGTTATCGCTGTACCCCGAACCCATTATTCTAATATTATTAGCCCGACGACTGAAGTTTTCACGGAATTGACGGAATGATTATATTATTATTGTTACTTTCTTAATGTAAGTAAACGATGCCTCAGCTACAAACAAAAGTAGTAGTGATAACAGTAATTTTAAATACATTAACCTATATTAACTACATGGAAAAATTCTAGTAAACAGAGATTAAAGAAGAATATATCCAGTAGGTAGTTATTATTAAAAATAAAATAAAATAGTACATATGTAACTAGAACTTTAACAATATGCCTCTTATTTTTATTTGAAAAGGCGAGTACAGGCTTTCAATAGCTTTTTAAACATAATTAAATATAATCTGTATGAATGTAAAAATTATGACAACTGTTAGTTAGTAGCATTATGCATAATGACTGGACTGATTTAGCCCAAATTAAGATTTTATAGAAAGAAAAAGAAAATAAACTTATTTTTCTTTGAGACTTTTATTAAAACCTAACAGTAACTTAAATCATTACTCACGGTTTAATCAATGGACATAAGTAAGTACTTCTTTTTTTTTGTCGTAAAACATCATCTGAAAAATATTTAAGGAGCCAATCCATACTTCCATACTAATATTATAAATGCGAAAGTAACTCTGTCTGTCTGTCTGTTACGTTTTCACGCCTAAATCACTGAACCGATTTTGATGAAATTTGGTAATAAAAATAATATACTACACCTTGGGGAACAACGTATGCTATATTTTGTCGCAAAAAAATGGCTTGAAGTGGATGGAATAGGGGATGAAAATTTGTATAAAAAATCATCAATATATAAATAATATACCATGCGATATAACCGACATTCACGCGGGCGGAGCTGCGGGTAAAAGCTAATATAAATATAATTTGGACATGACAACGCAAGGCGTGTCAACTAAATACGTATTGCGTTTATTGACGTACATGTCTAACAATGCCACCATTGATAATAATAAGATGTAATTATTGTATCAATAACAGTCTAGTCAAACTTCTGACCATGTAGAGTATGCCAGAGAACAAACGTGGGTGTTCGTAAGGTGACTGAAATTTAATTATATCTAAGGGACATCGGCTTGTGATTTCAAACTTGTATTTGTACATTTATTTTAGGATTAGAACTGAACTAATCAAAGTTGTACTATAATCTTATTTGAACTATACAATACGTGGTCATTAGTTCTTATCATGATAGAAACGTATTAGCATTAATAGATTAAAAGATGAAATTTTAGCAGACCGATATCGCATAAATAAGTAAATAGTATAAAATACCGTATCAAAATCCGATGCATGGCTTAGAAGATATTAGTAGTTACAGAATTCTTTCTTTCAATGGACAGAAGAAAGCAACAACTTGATTATACTATTTGACGAAGTCACAGAAATCTAAGTATGTTCGAAGTTTTGTGACGATGCAATGAGACAAAGACTTCAACATCTGTCTTAGATATAGTTATCTATCAAACGGCAGAACAGATTGTAAAGATGTGTACAAAATGCTCGTATGCTATTTGAATAAAACAACAGCTATTGATAAATGATTTCTTCTATCGTCTGGGCAAAAAAAATCACAACCGCATCGGCTACATATTGACGTATAAAACAGTATAGAAACGAGACCTTTGTCCTACAATATGCTAGGCTAAAAGAATACAGTGAAAAATAACTGAGTGAGAGAATTGTTATTAAACAATATCCCGTCAACGCCCGAAAGAGCACGTTAAGCCTGTCCACACTACAGTTAGTAGTAGACGCAGTAGCGCGTTAAAAGCTAGTGAAAGCTCAGCGCCCATTGACAACGCAAGCACATAATTCCTTTGTGATCGATATGGTTCTGTTTGCTTTCATAATTTGTATGTAGATGAGAATGGGTACTCTGTTCGACAGGGTTAACTACGTTGTCGGTGAAAATTTGAAATATATTTCTAAGAAATATATTTTCGGTGAAATGTTATGTGTTACCAAAAATTTATTTTTTTAAAGGCATTTTTCAGGTTATATTTGAATACACCGATGCTGTTCTCTTTTGCAGGATGAGCAGACTTGCAAGCGGTATCAACAAGAGGTACGTCGGTACCGCATGAGACTACATGCCTATCAAATTGTCTTACTATTCGGTGTTAATAACATTTCAATTTTAGTTTAATCGTGTGGTATAAGTTTTGATAGTCGCTTATTTCTTCTTTCTACTTGATTTACTCTTTACAACACATTTGTAATTTCTTGAAGGGCTTCTTTTTTGCACTTAAGCCATTTTGTCGATTATGTGTTTGGATTATCTGCGCCCAGACGCATGTGATTCTGTCGGAGACAGGCTGTATCTACGGAGCGCGTTTCATTTGACTGTTCAGAGAGAGACTTCTCTTAGGAGATGTCTCGCTCAGATGGTAGTACTTTCACCTTACAGAAGAACGCAGTCATAACAACACCACCTACGTATGTTGCGTTTCTGCTGGTGCCAGACAAGGGTAGCTAAGGCACCGCCAAGTATTCTTTTTACACTTCCGAAGTCTATGAGTGTCAGTTACCACTATTTCTCCTTTCGCATCTATTGCTCATATATCATCATTTATCATCATCATCATCCACAGTCCATAGGTACCGACTGTAAGGTGAGGGCCTCCCTTTGTAAATCCCACTTAAGCCGGTCTTGTGCTATGCCAAGTCAGGAGTTACCCGCGACTTGGCGAATGTCTTTGACCCACTGCGCCCTCGGACGACCACGACTTCGTTTGCCGATCCTTGGCGACCATTCAGTCAGAACTTAGTTCCACCTGGCGTTACCACGTCTGGTCAAGTCAAGCCCAGTACCACTTAAGATTCGTAACACAGACACCGACGCGGCGACGTCGTATTCGGTCCTGAAATTTAATGCCAAGCAAAGCTCGCTTCATGGCTCTCTGCGCGACTTGTACCTTGTCTCCTTAATGAGCGTCCATGTCTTAGCATTATAAGTTAAGTTTGGGAGGACACATTGGTTAAAGAGACGGGTTTTCAGGCACTGTGGAACTTTTTTCGACGGTAAAACGTCTTCCAGCTTTCCGAACGCGGCCCAGTCAAGCTGTACCTTTTTGGAGACCTCTTTACTCTGGTGCTTTACTCTCCCAAAATATTCTCTCGACTACTTCTATCTTCTCGTTTCCTGTCATTATTGGTAATGAAAAAATTAAGTCTGAGATTTCATTATTGTATTTTCAGCTGTCACAAGGTAAAACAGATTGTTTCAAAGTTAATTCAGACATAATTAATGGTACCTAAAACTTTACGCTTAATTCACGACATAAAGCGACTGGTTGTTGATTCCACTTTCTACACAATTATGACTAAAATGAAAACAGTAAATATTACGACATCTTTTGTAGTCTTTTTATAAGTGTAAGTATAATTATGATCATTTTACTTCTTTTGTTTTCAGTGTGGCGTTATCCAGACTATAAAATCTAAAATGTACCATCGCATTAGTTTTGTTAGATTTAATATTTGTAATTAAATTTGATATATTAGATAGATTAAAAAAAATTCTTGAAAGTAGAAAAATATTTGTTCAGTTGACAGGCTCGTATCTAATGTACCTTTAGCTAGCCGCTCATAATTATTTGATATGCAAAGCGCAGCTGCATCATTTAGTTCGTGGATGAGTCTATTTTCGAAAACTTCCAGCACATTGAACTCGGCGACTGTCTTAATCACTAGAATGCATCTACAGTGATATAATAAATATAATAGATAGGTACATAAAAGAACTTTATTAAAGAAAAAAAATACTGGCAAGTAGTCAAGAAGTCTCTTTACAATAAGTATAAAAAACATGTTACTTAATAAAGATAAACAGTGTTTATTGCTACATTACATCCCGTATCGTAATACCGGTGATTGAATTAACGAGCTGATCAGAGCTGATGCGGCCGAAGCTTACAGCCTCGAGACTTCCTCAATCTAATAATACACTAATACGATTATCCGTGTCCATGTTGTATTTGCTTTATAAACATACATTTAGATACCTTCGAGGTAAAACATTGGCTTAATTACATGTATTTAAATCTTAATTGATTCGACCTTTTTATGATTTAGACCGATTTGTAATGTTAATTTAGGTCCTGTCTTAACTACTTACTTATTATACTTATCTCGGGTACTAACATCGTCCTTAACTGAACGTATAGACAAATTTTACATAACCTGCTCTTAAAGAATAAATAATAAATTTGTTAACTATTTTTGTATCACGTTGTTTCATGACAAAAAGATTTCATTTTTCTCAGAAACAAAAGAACTGTTGTTATCATATTAGTGTACTTACAAAAAATATTTTCTCAATCTTATTGTGTACTATAACTGTTACTGTATGTACACTGTACCTACTCCTCACAAACACATGAAATACCTGTAGGCGTAAAATCCTTAGCTTTGAATGTGAACGGTTTATCTTGAATAAAGTCATCATGTGTACGGGAACATTTTCATTAAACGCTAACAAAATCATAAATATGAATCCATTAGCAGTTGTGTAACGTAAAATGCTTTATTATTTTTCTAAAGAGATAAACAATGAAAGTTTAAAATCATATTTTTTCGTAATTGTCAGTTCAATAACAAATAAACGGGTTGAATACAAATACCACGTAAATATTCAATTGAGTGGTCTATAAATACAAAGAAGAATCATAAAAAAATTACATCATATTACCGTTTGACTAACCACGACACTTTTGAAACACTCACCCCCAGTTTCTGAAAGGCTGATCAACGAAAATTAACTAATCACCTGTTATATTTCATGTGAAGTACCTAGAAGCATGCTAAAAGTATGGATAATTAGTTTAATTTGATCTAATTAGTTGCTTACTAGATCAAATTAAACTAAATATTCATGCTTTTAGCTACCCAATTGGTACTTCACATGAGATTTAACAGAGGATTTGTTAATTTTTAGTTGATTAGCCTTTTAGAAACTGGGGGTCAGTGTCCACAATACTTAGCGATTTGAAAATAAAGATCATTGTTATTCCAAATGTCGTAAAATATATTATTAAAACAATTATCTCTTGGGACGCTCATTCAATTTAATAGGTCCCCTCACAGTACAATACGTCAGACTCGCTCAGGACATAAATACTATTCTATTAAGTGCATATTATATGCCCGGTGCAGTGATAATATCACTATACGGTAATATACTAGCTACAGCGCCAGCAGTGGTATACTTAGCTAAAGTACCTACATTATTTGCTGGACATAGGTGTAGCAAAAAATGTCTTTTCGCTAAGTGTATTACTCTAGCAGTTCCACTTTGACCGGTCATGAGTCATGAGCTTCGATCAACAAATGATCAATGGTTGTAAACCGCCTGCTACTCACACTTACTTGTTAATTGTTTTATTATTATTTGTTTTCTAGTTGTTATCTCTAAGCTCAGAATAAAATAAGCTGGTTGCGATATGGGCTGCGCTGGTTTAGCGCAGCCCATAATAATAAATTGTCTTAGCGCCATGAATTACTGTCGACAAGTTGCGTGGGATATGCAAATATATTCACGTTTTAATTGCACTTTTCATGTTTGACTTTTATTATTATTACGTACTGTGAAGAGTCAGTGTGAGAGGCCTATGTAATAATACTATCTGTCGTTCATAGACTTCTGTTGTGCCGAAGATAGCTCAAGCCCCGTTGCAAACAAAAATACTGACGCTACGGTAGAGTCATGTGGCTCCTAAATGTTAAAACACGGGAGTATAAAGTTTCTTTCCCTACTTCTAATCTATATATATATACATATAAAAGAAATCCTGATAGAGAGTTCTAACTTCGGAACAGGGGTTAAATAAATATAAAGAAGCAAAGTCCCCAGCACATTAATAAAATATTAATATTGTGGTGTTTGGTTTGAAAGGTGGTGGGCGTTGTAAAAGGCGTCAAAGAATTACCACAATATGGGCATCGTTGCCTACTAAATGTCACCTTTTGATAATAAACACGGCCGCCAAATATAGTAATTAAAGCAAACCAACCTCGATGGGGATGGCCTATGTTTCGCAGTGAACGCCTTCATGCTGATGTGAAACATATTAATAGTAGTTGCTTTTAAACTATCATTAAAGTTACTTTAAATGAAAAGTACTTGACCCATAAAAGAAAATTTGTCAGGTAGGTAGTTTACATGGTTTTTGACAGTGCGGGATAAGTTATCGGTAAAATTTCTTGATACTGTACATTAATTTGTTGTTTCATTGTTGTACAGGAGGAACGTCGTCGCACTGGCCGCTACATTGCCATACTGGTGGGTATATCGCTGCTCATTCTGGCGCTCTACCACGCCTGGGTGCGAAGAATACCAGTCGTCGCCAGTCTAGTGGTGCCTGCTTTGATAATGTTCGTGTACGTTGCTTGGGTGCTATATACTGCGTCGAGAGATAAGCATAAGGTGAATAGTTTTGCTTTTATATATTCTAACCATATTTTCTATTTCTTAATAGGGCGGGAATTGATAGATAGGATAACACTTGTCACAGTCATCTTAGCAATAGGTGATTGTTCACGTTTCTGGAAAATCGTTACGAGTAATTTTAGAATATGCATGTAAACCTGAGAGTTCTATATCATTACAAATTGAATTGATAACCTGTAACATTATAACGCAAACAAAACATGGGTTATTCCAATACTTAAACTCATTTATAAAACATTGCACTTATAAGTGTCAATAAATCATACTTGTGAAATATTTTTCATTGTAAAAATACATTGAGTAGGATTTCACTATAAATGTTTAGTTTGCGTCACTGGTGACGTAGAAAATGATGCGATACACTCAAGGGGACTCCTAGATATATAAACCATGACGTGTTTACGAGAGGAAATATGGACGGCTTGCGGGTCACTTCTCTACAACATTATTCAACTTGTTTGCGCACTACAGATATGACATCCAAATTAATATCTAAATATTATAAAGACGCTGTTTTCATCTGTCTATTTCACCGCTAATTTCTTCTAAATCACGCAATTTGGATAAGGTTTTTATTATCGTTTACATCAATTCTTCCGAAAGAATATAAAATATTACAGTAGAAAAACTATAGTGTGAAGTTGCGTGTGTCGCTAATTCTTTAAAAGTAAAACGTACCAAAGCAGTTAAAATTTATCCTCTAGTGAATATGTGGATATTCTTATATTTTTTATTTCAAAAGTCCTTAATGATCACTGCTCTCTGGCAGTTAGTTCATGATGTAGCGAAAAGAGTAATGACTTTTATTATGCACTTTGTTTACGTAATGATAGAACTTTATACCCGCGGTAGTTACAAATCATATAAAAATATTAAGATAGGTTTAAAGTAATACAAAAAACATACAAAGTCAAAAAATAGAAAGTCAAAAGATGTTTATTTCATTTAGGTTAATTAAATTACCACATACGAACGTTAAAAATTACAATATGTCAGCCAATTAACCTACAGCCAGTTTGCTAACGTAAGGGTAGGGCCATGAGAAGAACTGGCAAGAAACTCAGGCCACTCTTTTTAATCGCCAGGTTATTACAATTTTTGTAAGTTACAATTTCAAGTAGCATGCAAAGTGACGCAGGCAATACACTCTCTATAGGTAAGTAAGTAATTACAGTTACAAGTACAGTATGTTGTGAAGAAAAAAAATATTAAAAATTAAACACAATTTATTAGGTTCAAGCTTTTAATTATCCTTAACATTTTTTATAATTATAGAGTTTTATACAATAACCAGGACAGACAGCTCCATTATATGATCTTCAATGAATGGAGAGTATAAATAGAAGAGTAAATGACCGTTTTCTCGTCGACCGCTATTGACAACAAAAAATCTGTTTAAAGAATATACAATTAAACCTTCGTCACGTTGTAGTAATAACTAAAAAAACAACATCAAAGTAGTAGTAGTGCGAGGTACGTTCAGCAGTAAACGTTGTCTGAATTACCGGACTGTTCATTTGCATAAGGTAAACATCTGCGTTAACGTTTAGCGTTTTAACGATTGATGATGCTTTGACAGTCTGTTTACAAATTGAGGTGTATATGGATTAAAACGTGAATCAGCAGGCAAAGAAAAAAATGACGCGATTCACTCGCCATATCATAAACGTAACAAGTACTAATGGAACGGATACGTAGTCTGTGAGTAAGTTTAAACAAAAATTGTTTTACGCTTTTTCTTGCAAAGATATAAATTGCTAGAGAAGTCGTAAATATTAAGATCGAGAAGATTGCTTTAACGAATGTTTATGTTAAATTATTTCTTTTATAAATAAGCATGTTAGCAATGACATACGTACATAATAGTGAAACCTACGTCTATCTTGTCTTCTCTGTGAGCCGCGGGCGTTTAATTTCAGACGCAATGTTAGGATCTCACATCCTAATATTGTAAAAGATTATGAAAATAAAGTTACAATGCAGTAGTGTTAGCATACTAAATGTTACCTAGCAAATTGGTAAGATATAAAGAGTGGTTTTCAACCAAATGTGTAAATAATGCGACATATTATTTTACCCTAATAATGTAGTTGTATTTTCCTTCGTTTTTAATAAAAAAGCTTTTGAATGCCAGAGTCACAAATTCAATCCTTTTTGTATTCAAATTTCTCAATATCCATGGCACATTTCAATTCTTTACATGTAATTAAATACTTTAATTTTTTTTAATTTATTTTCTAAAAGCGAAAGGTCATTTACTCACTCATCACAAAATCTTAGAAACTACAAGTGCTAGGAGTCTCATATTTTGCATGCGAAATGGAATTTCATCTACGGGGGGCTAAAAAGGAATGGAAAAGTTTATATGAAACTTATATTATTTTGATAGTAGGATTTCCAAATTACAAAAAAATACCTATTATTTATTTGAAGTTTTTGAAATTTAGTTAATTATTTTTTTAATCAAGCACTACAAAGGCGTGAAATAGGAAGTGTAAATTTGTGTGGGTTATCTTTTACCTTTAAAGCTATCGACTCCAAACTCACATAATTATACTCTGTTCTAAAATTAGGTACCATTTTTATATTTAGGAACTATCCATAATAAGTGCAAATAAAAATTCGTAAGTTTGTTTGTAATTTCGTCGGTTTTAGTGGTAGCGGGTGAATAGATTTAAAGTCAAAGTCAAAGTCAAAGTATTTATTTCATTTTGATCACAGAATGATACTTATGAAAAGTCAAATTACATGAAGTCAGCTAATTAACCTACAGCCAGTTCGCTGACGAGGTAGAGCTGTGAGAAGAACTGGCAAGAAACTCACGCCACTCTTTTCAATCGCCAGATAATTACAATTTTTTGTATGAGTTAACAATTTTAACACATCAACGCAACCAAAGAACCATACAAAGTAATTATTACAAAATAACTAATTATTTAATAACATTTTTGAAAAAAGAAAAGAAACGAAAATAGAGGATTACAATTATTTAGTTTCATCTAGTATGGTAATTTGACTACGTATTTTAATTAAAATTAAAAAATAGTAAATGCATTTCTCAGTCATATTGAACTACAACGTAATATTGAATTAAGTATTAAATGTATGCCATGCCAAGATTGACCAGTCATCCCAGGTAGCACCCGTTCACGAGCATGACGCACAGACCAGCCATCATCACCTTCGCCATATTAGAGGGAAGGTGATGACCCGGCCAATACGACACCACAAGCCATGACATTTGAGTGAGCATGACAATGCAAGGCATGGGTGGTAAAAAGAACCATAATAAAATGTTATGTCTTAAGAGTTCATAATGATCATGATATGCATTCACTTCACATCAAACTTTTACTGCAATAGTCAATATTTTTTTTTTTTAATTTTTCTATAATTATATAATGTTAATCAAAGTCAATATAACTACAATAATAATAATTAATCAATATAACATTAATCTTGCATTAAACGAGCAACTATATCCATGCTCTTTTATCATTTAAATAATCATTAATATTATAATAACTCTTTTGAATAAGACGGTTTTTAACAGTTTGTTTGAATTTCTCTAAGGGTAGATTCGAAACGTCAATGGGTAGTTTATTATAAAAGCGTACACCAAGACCCGCAAATGTGTTGTTTACTTTATGTAGGCGATGGTATGTACCAACTAACTTATGTTTACCTCGAGTATTCACAGAATGCATGTCACAGTTTCTTGAATACAAGTGAATATTTTTCTTGATAAACATAATGTTAGCAAAGATATATTGAGACGCCACTGTCAAAATACCTATCTCTTTAAACTTATCTCTTAATGAAACTCTAGGGCCCAAATTGTAAATAGATCGCACCGCTCGTTTTTGAAGTATAAAAATTGACTCAATATCCGCAGCCCTGCCCCACAGCAGTATACCGTATGACATCACGCTATGGAAATAGCTAAAATAAACAAGTCTGGCTGTTTCAATGTCGGTAAACTGTCTTACTTTTCGTATTGCAAAGGCTGCTGAACTAAGTTTACCAGCAAGACACGATATTTGGGTACCCCACTGAAGCTTGTTATCTAAAGTTAAACCCAAAAAAACTGTAGATTGAACAAAGCTTAAAGTTTCATTATTTAAACTTATGCTTATAGATAGACTTTTAGTATTGGGCATAGTAAACTTAACGCATTTTGTTTTTTTGGAATTAAGCAATAGGTTATTCGCACTAAACCAGTCCAGAACCTTCACTAGTGAATTATTCACGTTGTCAATATTCGGATTCTTACGATCAACTTTAAATAAAAGTGACGTATCATCAGCAAATAGTACAATATCGCAAAAATTCTGAACATGGAATGGCAAATCATTAATATAAACCAGAAAAAGAAAAGGGCCTAAAATGGAACCTTGTGGCACGCCAATAGCTACAGGTAATCCGGTAGACCTACTTCCGTTTATATCAACATATTGTACTCTATCGCTTAAATAAGAGGCAACTAGATTGAGTGCAGCATCCCTGATACCATAATGACTGAGTTTTCGTAGAAGCGTATTGTGTTCGACGCAGTCAAAGGCTTTTGAGAGGTCGCAGAAGACACCAATAGCATCCATCGAATTTTCCCAGGCACTATGAATATGCCTAATTAATGTAACACCTGCATCTATTGTAGAACGACCTTTCGTAAAGCCATATTGCTCATTGTGTAATAAGTTATTTGAGATAAAGTGATTTAAATGGGATTCGCTATACTATTACTGATACAATGTAAGATTGCCTTAAGATCAGGCAGGTAATATTATCATGCAGGCACACATCTGAATTTTTAATAACTAAATGTTACCCGCGAACGAAGTCGCGGGTAACATTTAGTTATATAAAAACTCACAAACATAATGATTTAATTGTTTATTTCACGTAATGTTGCAATATCTTTGGTCACTTTTATTTGTCAATGTGTAGCGTTCAAAAAGCCAACCCAAGAGCCATCGTCTGAATCTGTTGGTATGGTGGCCTCCACCATGGTGGCTTAGTGAGACGCTCTGATCTTGGTATACCTATGTCTTTATCACTATACGGTTTAAGATAATTTTGAATGCCTTGCAAAATATATACTTCGTTAATTGCTTTAAATATTTTGAATAAAGGTTGTTTGTGGGAAATTCTCTCACTGTACATAAATACGAAGTGAACATAAAACGTTTGTGAGTAATTTAAGTATGGCGCACTGCTGATGTAATTTGTGCATCTGGCTAAAATATTTGGGTTAAAACAAAGGTATCTTGTTATAAATATCTACATCGTGACGTGTTCGAGACCCGATCAAAATGAATAATGATGTTAAATTTCCGAAGTTCACAAATATAATATTTTGATACATCAGTCAATGTTTAATAAGCTAACACTTTGACAGCGATAGTTAAAGTTTAGCAGACTCCGCCACATTGATTGGTTGAAAGATCTAAAGTTTATTTTCCTCCAAAATATGTTGTTTATGAACTTAGATTATAATAACTCAACAAGGTTACGTCAACAAAGTCAAGAACGCCGTTTTACACCGCTTTATAAAATTAAGTACCAATAAATTTGTAATGGAACGTTATTTTACAATACTTAATAAATAAGATGTGGAGTACAAAATATATTTATAATAAATTTGGTACTTTCAATAACAAACAATGTAGGTACTAAAGTCTTATTTAATGTACATTTATGAATTATGTATTTGGTGTAATTATTATATGGTTAATCTGGTGGCTTGCAATAATTTTTGATGACTCATACACATTCAAGAAAATTAATGCGCTACTTTAACATGTGCTTCTTTATCGTAAATTATGAGTCATTAAAATTATTTTTAACTTAATTTGTTTTATTTTCGAGATGTGTAAACTCCATCAAAACATTTTACGATTGCAACAAATTGCACATATGATTACTAAAGCCAGGAGGATTAACAACTATGCCAGTGAAATATCCGTGACCTGATTTATTTTGTAAATAAACTTATGGGCTCGTTAGTATTTCAGTGAGCGTGTGGCGTAAAAGATCACCTACATTATAGCTGAGTAACAATTTCTCCACATAAACCTGGAGGCTAAACGAACGGCTTTTATTATACGTGAGTGGAACTTAAAGTATGTCGGCCGTAAGTCACGGATCAAATATTGGCACTTGTCCAGATGGTATAGTGACCGCTGCTAATCGTTTCCTCAGTCATTTGTGAGCGGCCACACAGTCTGGCTTTAATTTTAAGTATCGTTAAAAGTTCAAACTACGCAGGTAGGCAATGTTATTAAAGACATCGTTACCGCAAGTATTTTAATAAAATTATTGGTGTTGTTGCTAAAATGTATTTTTTAATCCGTTACTAGCGATCTGCCCTGGTTTCGCTTGTATACAAATTATCTTAAATACCAAATTACACAATGCCGATCTGACAACGAGCGTTTTTAAAATGCCGAGACAATATATAAACGGCGGCTTTATTCAATTTGCCTGCAACATATATTTAATAGAATTTAGTTTTGTTATGTACCTACTATTTTAATAATTAATCAATTTATAATAATAAATAATAGTACATTATATTCATCATTATTATTACTACCTCAGCCGCAAAAAGCCCATGATTAAATATAGCGTCTCCCGTCATCCCTACAAAACAGTTAAGTTCTAAATAATATGTTTATGTCGCGTTATCTTCAGTTGGCTATTCAAATACTTAGTTCTAATTTATTTGAATAATATCATCTGAGTTCTAAAGATAACACTTATAAAATATAAAATGTAATCAATTTTATAGCTATCTAGTTTTGACAGCATTTTCATAATTTTTATTTAATGGTTGCAATATAAATCATATTTTAAAGGCACCTGTCGTTTACAGTTATTACAATTTAAGATTGCTTTGATTTTTTTAAAAATCTATTTGTATTAATGGCGGGAAATCGAAAAGACGTCCTGTTGTAAATAACCATTTTATTTGACGTTGACGTAAATTAATCTTGTTCCGTACATTCACGGTTTTATTTTAGCGATAAAATATTTTATTTCGTAGAATTTTTTTTATTTTTCATGTATATTATAGTTGAATAACGAGTGAAATTATTATTTTGATAATTAAATGGAATAAAACTAAAACGTATGTTCAGTTTTCTTACCCTTAGCGTTAATGGCTAAATTATTCAGGGGATAGTTCTACTTAACCGTTTTGCCGCTGTGACTTGAAACATTTCATTATACGTAGCGCATTCAAGATCTATTCTATCTATCTATCGGTTATACACAAATATAAAAGGTATCCGTTGAATACGTTCCATTTCCTCACCTGAAAAATAAATCTCAAAGCAAATATTGCTGTTTTTCTTTCAAACTTTTCTGATTTAAAGCTGATTTATACGAGGAAAGTTTCTCGAAACAAGTATCATGCTATCTCTGTTTGTCACGTTGAGTAAGACAAAGCCAACATAATACTTTGGCTCGTGAATATCCCCTCGTACAAACATGTCACGATGATCCCTTTTCAAGAAATGCATTATTTTGGTGATATATTATCCAAATTCCTAAAGAACTCTTACTCTCTCCAAATGTAGTTCGGTAATTTATCTGCGGGTATTTAAACAACTTGACGTAACATTTTGATTTATAAGAGAAGCTAAGAGAAAATCTGCGCTGTAAAATATTTTCTTACCTACTTAGTTCTAAGTTTATTTGTAAGTCGAATTATTACCATTTATTGTCTAAACGAATGCGTGTCCCTAAACTACTGCGTACGTACGTGCTCACTTATGTGCCGACTTATCCGCCTATAAGTATTGTACAAGTTCGACATCTTATAAACTTTCCTTTGTTTACTTGCATAATTATCAATAGACTCTGTTGAGACGCAATCACTAGAACAAGCGAAACAATATAACTCCAAACGTAAATATAGTATGTAATAAATTCTCATTACAATCTATACGGCCGGTAGTATACTTAGCTTTAAATCAGTAATAAATAATGCTTGTTATATAGTTTATACTAGTTTATGTAAATTATTTATTTATTTGTAGTTTAATTTTCGAACGCCAATTTTACTTGTTTCTGAAAATATTGTGGGTACATAGGAATCAGTTTCGTTTTATTCACGATCGTGTTTGCTATTTCAGTTTCATCTATTCGACGTGGAGGCGGGAGGCAGCACCTCACCGGAGCCCGAGGGCGATGTCGTGCACATATCGGAACTGACACAAAACAACGTTGAAATATCCGTCGTGTCAACAAAGGAAGCAGCCAATTTAAACTCCCCAGAGGTACACAGCTGGACTGAAATATCTTCAGCATTACTCAAAGACAAGAACGTAAGGACTGAGAACAACTTGACTATGCCAATCATACTAGTTAATGACAAACCTCCCGAAGAATTAGATCAAAAATGGATGAATATTGAGGTATCTAACAGTGAAAAATTAAAGTGTTTTTATACTAGAAGAAAATTCAAACGTAGGTTTTGTAGAAGCCGACGAAATGCGGCGTTTAAAAGATCATATTCCATTGCATGAGATGAAATATTTACTTTAACTGTGATTTGTATGAACTGACTGTCTACCTGATATTATGATTCATAAAATAGAAGTATATAAAACGATTTGAAATAGAACAAATATATCAAATTAGGGAAAACGATATACCTAATCTTATTACAGTACTTTAATTGAAAGGCAATGTATTTATTTACTTACTTATATTTAATTAAACAGTGTGTGTACACATTCCCATTATTTATTGTTGATAGTGAAACATGTGAAATAGAATAAAAGTTTTTTGTTTCTCTGAATTTTTTTAATATAGCAATGTGTTTTTCTATGGTGACGGATTTAAAGTAGCGGCTTGTTAGCAGTGCTATTACGCTTGTGTTTTCGATCCTGTAAGAACCTTTTTGACATGCCTACTGTTCTTCAACCGACGAGTACGTTTTAACAAGACATTTGATCGTGAGTGGGAAATTGTTACTCTGAAATCACTTTGAATTGGAAGCTCGTTATTGAAAGGTATAAAAATGGGTGTATTCCCTATAATATATTATGTATATCTTTCCAAAGGTAACTGTAGGTACAATGTTTAGAATTATAATCCACTTCATTGGCAATGAAACACAGGAAAAAAGTATCATCTATGAGATACAGTTGACCATATAATTTTTAAGATTCGGGTCTTCTGACCGAATCAACAAGCGGCTTTCTACGACGATACTTCAGGTAAAAGTATTTTTTTATACTACTTTAGTGGATCTGGGTTTGGCTAAGTAGATTTTTTTGCAAAAAATATCATTATATTTTATTAAAACTCTAATTACTTACAACAATATTTAAGTCGTTAACTGCCATAAGGTGAAGAAGAAGGGGATGAGGCAACACCAAAAAATTAATGGGGACCGTAGGAGTAGGTATTTTGGCGCTCTCACTCACCAAAGGAAAATTGTGTAAAGAGTTAGAATTAAAATATATGCAAATGCAATCAATAAAACTAAGGCAATTTTAAGACTACCATAAAAACAACATGATATAGTAATGCGCAGTATTTTTTTTTTTTTTTTTAAATTTTAATGTGTAAGTAGTTAAATACTATTACACCAATCAATTAACTTTAGGATTTCTTTTTACATTACGTAATATTAGTTAACTGAGACTATTTATAAATGCCGAAAATTGAATTTATATAGTATGAAACTAATTGGAGTAACTGGCGCGTTTGTTAATAAATACCGTTGATGGCGTAGGTGTGAGTGTGAGAAATTGCGGCAACCCCCGGCTTGTGAGTCACACATCTAATATAATCATTATTATGTACGATGTACTTATTGCTTTATTAAAATTTGCTTTAAAGAAAGGATTCGATATCAATAGGCAGATTGTTCCTGTTGAAATATCACTTTGGTAACTTTTAGTACCTGTCTAGTTTAATATTCTGTTATAGTAAGCTATTTAAGCAACGGGGATGGTGGGGAAAATGTAGGTATATCATCATATATATTGAAATTGTAATTAATTTATTTATAGTTTTCAAAAGGATTTCTAGTCGATCAATTATTTCAACATAGAAAAAGAAAATATAATAACTTATCTAAAAAAATGATTTTTGTTACAAGCTCTCGATCTTATTGCCGGAACTTTATATAGTATGTGTTTCAATATTTACTGATAGCTTGTATGTAATATTAAAATATGAAAAATGCCTATTGCCTATTACTTATACTTTTATAAATTGTAACTCTACGCAGAAGCGAACTTGAGTCTTATATAAATACACGAGTACACAGCTGTTCGGTACAGACCCTACTGATAGGACAGATCGTATTTTTCCGCTTTTCGCTACCAGGGAAAGACTTTCACAATTATCTTTAAATCCTACTAATTAATTTTTAAACCAGTTATGAATGTAATAATGTTGTGTAGCCTCCATATTGAACTCTGCCCTTTCAAGAGGTATTAAGCCCCCGACGCTGAGTCGCTGATACATTTTTTACATTACAAATTTATCGACCAAGTATTATACCGCATTTCTAAATGGGGTTGTGAGAATTTGGTCGAGTTCAATGCCAAGAAAACACAGGTGTGCGCGTTCTCTGCAAAAAAATCTCCGTTCCTTCCCCTTCCCTCTCTTCAGAACACAGCGTTACCACTACAGGATAGCCTAAATATCCTGGGTATGGACATCAGCCGAGATCTCAACCCCAAGAACTACATCGAGTGCGTCATTAAAACCGCCTCCTGTAAACTCGGTGTCCTGAACAGGGTGAGGCGGTACTTCACGCCCGAGCAGCTCTGTCTTCTTTATAAGACACAGGTTCGTTCCTGCGTGGAGTACTGCTCTCATCTTTGGGATGGCTCCGCACAGTACTTACTGGATGCACTCGATAGGTTGCAGCGGCGAGCAGTCCGTATCATCGGAAGCCCGGAGGCTACTAAGACCCTTGAGCCTTTACAGCTGCGAAGAGACATCGCCTCAATGGCCGTCTTCTATCGCCTTTACCATGGAGAGTGTTCTGAAGAGCTCTTTGAATTAATCCCACCCTCTCCCTTTTTATCCAGAACAACACGTGCGGGACTAAAGTGCCACCCTTTCACAGTGGAATCTAAAGGGTCTCGAACCAAACGGTTCAGCACTTCATACTTTTGTCGCTCAATTAAAGCCTGGAACTCTTTGCCAGCGCATGTGTTCCCATCTAATTTTGATCCTGGGTCTTTTAAGCGGGGCGTGAAAAAGCATCTCACTAAGCCGCCATAGTGGAGGCCACCATACCAGTAGTTTGGCTTTTGGAATGGTGTCCGCCACTTCTGGATTCCACTTACTGCTTACCATCAGGCAGAGTGGAGTCACTTTGGTAGGCTAATATAAAAAAAAAAAAAAAAAAAAAAAAAAAAATTACAGTTGTTAATCAACCTCCGATCAGTGATTATTTTTTTCTAAAACGTATATTTACAAACATTATGTGAACAAATCTAATAATTTAAAACCACCAAATAATCTGGTATCTATTTATCATAAAGTAAAATTGAATATTAAAGTGAATTTATGCATTTAAAATTACAGAAATTCAATTAAATGATCCTGAATCCAAATTACTTGCGCCGCAATCGTGTGGGAGCTTAAATCCTAGGATTAACGCCTTATAAGGTTTAATGTATACACAAAATTCGTATGAGAATTCGGATTGAAACCTAAAAACTGTAGAGCTATTTGTCTGAATGTCATTGGCAAAATTGGTCAACGTGTCAAATTAAAAAGAAGTTGTAGCTGAGTGAATATCTATGGAATAATTCCTAATTTTACGCTCTTATTGCAGACGTAAAACAAAACAATACCTCAACACTACTACAACAAATATCCCTAACATTGTATTGTAAAGCACTTAATCCTATAGTTTATAGCTCTATTAAGAGCAAAAGTCACGTAAGTGCTAAGAAGTGTACCTAATTCAAGAGAACAGTGGTTATAAGTACTCCCAAAGCGCTTAATTATGTCGTTTCTTGACTGCCTTTGTTAGATTACAATCAGTTCGGAGTAAGTACAGCGTAGTACGAGCAGAGAGGAGGGGACTGTGGTCGTTTGAGCACGCCAATTAAACCCTGTGAGTACACAGAGCACAGCCGTCACCCTACAGAGATGCTTTGAACCCGTTAACCGACGCAGTAAATAGACAAGCGCCGTATTGGATGGTATAATGGCAGGTAATAGCGCCGCTGTTTGTTGGCTACTCCAAGTATTTTATAGCCTACTGCCGTCAAACGTTACGACAGATATTTGGTCCAATCGTAAACAAGTGCATCATAAATCAATTGAGTTTGTTACCTTCGAACTTTCACGGATTTTATGTCATCTTTATACTTACAGCTCTTTTGATAATGGAGGAACAATCAACAAACAAAAGGCGGACACATTAACAAAATCATAAATTCTTGTGGCTTTCTAATTAAATCAGGTCTCCTTAACTTAGCTAAACTAAAGACTTTATTTTTTAGTAGAAAGTTCTGAAAATACTAGTATTATGATAAATTTTTCTATATTATTCATACTTCCATACTAATATTATAAATGCGAAAGTAACTCTGTCTGTCTGTCTGTCTGTTACGCTTTCATGTCTAAACCGCTGAACCGATTTTGATAAAATTTGGTATGGGGTTGAAATAGGGCATGAAAGTTTGTATAAAAAATCCTCAATGTAAACAGAGATATATAACCGACATTCACGCGGGCGGAGCTGCGGGCAACCGCTAGTTCTACTATAATTCTCTCTGTGAATGTTGAGCTGTTGTGGTTAATTTGTCTGGTTTGTATGTAAACAGACAGGTTTACAAACACACAAATAGGTATAATGCAATATTTAAAGGTAAATATAAAATCTAATTATTTTTACTTAATCCATAAAACCACGACGTCTTTTTTACCAATTCATAACTTTAGATTTTATTTCCAATCTGTTAAGACTGAATATTTACATAGAGAGACTGTTTTTTGACCACGACAACTTAAATTACCTACTGATATGCGATGGTCTGGCTTTGTTAGTTTAATTACACACATGTGAAATCAATCGGGGACAGACTGTAGGTATCTCAAAAAAGAACGTTGCCCATCTATTTGTCGCTCAAATTTAGCTAATTTGGAAATCTATTGACTAGTGTGATTAGTTCTTAGGTACTAGCTTGCAGCTCCAAAAAATAACATCAAGAACACGCATTCTGATTTCGGCATTATTAGGGAAAAAAGTCACAAGAAAAATCAATGTCACAAATCATCGAAATTGGAGATCTATTTATATATTCGTGGCGAAAATATAAAAATACCGTTGATATTTTGCTTATTTGAATTCCGAACATACGTCGACGAGATTTTGTGTCTTGATCGTGATCATTCATACAGAACAAACGGCAGTTGGTTGCATACCTAATAAGGATTCTATTTTTCACATCAAAATAGATTTATTTAAACGATGATGCTGAAGAAAATTATCACTTGTACAAAGTTATTAAGAAGATAATGTTGTTTTGTAATTTTTGTAGATATTAGTGATGTTTGCTTTTTTTGGGGAAACAAAAGTGCCATCTTGATACCCTGAAAATGCTTTCAAAGTGATGCCGTCATCATTTTTGTAAAGAGGCTTCACAGATGAACAAAGGCCTACTAAAGTAGCAGCTCGTTACTTTATCACTAAAAGGTAAGGTCTTAATTATAATACAGAGAACACATGAACATTCCGCTAGTTCAAAGCGGTTTGATAATTTCAGTCATGTTTTACTCCGAAATGAATAATAAATTGCAATTTATTGAAGGTCAGTATAAAGGTCTATTCGTAGAAGTAATATTAGTATACATTCTGTACAACATTCGCATCCAGTTAAACTTCCTAACGTGATGGTCGAATGGCCATTACTGATTTGAAGAACAATTTGTAATTTCCAATATTAATTTAACTTATCAATATTGTTAGCCATAAAAGGTCTCGTTAGCAAATTACACTTATAGTAAACGTTGGATGTTTACACCCACAGAGTGAAACTGAGAGTTAATTAAAAACCTCTGCTTGCCGTAACAGGCTTGTGAATAAGCTTCACACCTTTAGGGTTAGTTAAGTGGATGATATTACTAGCCGCTCTGGCTGAGGTTTTTGGTTAGCCGCGTCTTTTAACACGGATATAAAATGTAATACTAAGTTTAACATGCTACATTATTATACTTTGTGGTATTGTGAAAGCAGCTAAATCTATACTTATAATAAATCTCTAGCGAGATAAAATCTGTACATTAAATATATTTAAAAAAATACTATTTGGGGGTAATATTTATTCGATACTGATGCCAAAAATATAATTTAGAAAATTTTTGTCTGTCTGTCTGTCTGTCTGTCTGTCTGTCCGTCTGTATGTGCAGGCATGAATCAAAAACCACTGAACGGATTTTTATCAAACTCGCTACATTTATAGGTCATACTCCTGGCCAGGTTATAGGCTACCTTTTGTCCCGAAAAAAGACCGGGTATCCCGGATATCCTTAAAAATGTCACAAAATTATTTATTAATATGTGTTATACGGTGAATATCTGCAAGTGACTATACAATATACATAGCGGACAAAAACACCTATAGAATAAAAAAAGAATTTTTAAAATCCGTCCATAAATACCAGAAATTTTTGAAAATAAACGACGCGCGTAGCGACCGCGCCGGTGCAGTTCGATGGCGGTTTGCACTTATGTATCGAAGCTAGCTTCGTGTAACATTTAATGTATGTTTAATTAAAATTGATTCATAAACAAAAAAGTAAGGTCAATTTAATCTATATTCAGAAAGTAATAAATGCGATTTAGTGAATGCGGTGAAATTTTTATTAATTTAGTTTGTAAAACTACTATTAGATTTTTATAATGATGCGTTTATATGAATTTAAGCACAACATTTTAAAATAGGTAATGTATAGTTTTCGAGACATAAATATGTCCAATTTAAGTTGAACTCTCATCAATATGGTAGACCATATTAATTAGGGACCATATTACTGATAATAAGTACATCTGGATGTACGTACACCTTGAAGGTGAACAAAGGCTGTACTACAACCCTGACACCATGACGGAATGTTCAGAAAATCTAAGACAAACTAGGTACTTACTCTGTATTCTTTCAACTTTGTGAATCAGATGCATTTGTAAAACAGTTTTAATTATCTCATTATTAAACAATAGGGTAGTTATAATCGTAAAACACGTGGATCAGCTGTGAATGGTGAACCAGTTAGATGTTTTTAAATAACTTAATGAAATAATTTTCACGTTTCATCGAAATCACTGAAAATGTTGGTACAATGCGCTTACTTTTCTAAACTGTTCATGTTGCTTATTTCCTTAAGGATAGATGATATCTACCTTACATACGGGCATTTACTAGAAGATAATCAACATAGGAATGATGACGCTTTGTTTGAAACATGTTTAACTGAAAATTCATATCGACTCCGTCATTTGAAATCAGTTTTGCTGGTGTATTGTGCTATTTCAAATTCATTTCAGTGGTGGCATAACAAATCAGAAGATTAGCAACTTAGGTAAGTACCTAAGTTGCTAATCTTCAGTCAAATCAGTTCATATTGGGTACAGATACTTTGGGAGAAAAAAGAAAATAAAGAGGACCGAGGAGGTAATTATGCCTTCGAAGCACTGATTTTCGGACAAAACTAACACTTTACGTCGAAATAATGTACATCTCCAGTCAATCCGTCCCGTATAAAAAGATCTACTTCCGTGCAATGTTTGCTGGCTATGCAATATACAGAACGATTTATTCAAGTAATATACTATGCAGATAAACCGAGATTAGACGATGGAAATAAATTATGATTCAGGGTAATTGGTCGAAATTTTACTTAGTTGTGTCTCGAGACCATTCATCTATATTTAAAAAATGCTTTGTCCTGTATAACTGACAGATGGATCAACGCACAGCCTAAACCGCTGATCGTAGAGAATTTAAACTTGGAGGGTGTTTTCATTGTATGACGTAGGCATCCGAGAAAGGATTTTCCGAAATTCAACCTCTAAGGTGGTGAAAAAGGGAAGCAAAGTTTGTATGGGACAATGAGATTCCTTGGTGCAATCTATTTCAAATTTTGCATATACATTCTTTAATAGAATTAATAGATGTGTTTCGTATTTTATCAAAATTCATCAAAGTTATTTTGGGGATGATTTACTTTGAAGTTGATAATAATACTCCTTAGTGCTTTTGATTAAAAAAATATTTTGACACCTGATACACGGCATGTTTGAAAACTCAATCAGCTTACGTCAAATTATGTTGCTGTAGTTATTGTTGGACAGCATTTTTTTTAGCGGGATATTGTAAATTGAGTTTTGATAGCACAATCATTGCATCGAATAAGTGAAATGCATCACTCATATGATGCATTACAGTACCCACTTTTGTTTTGCCACGTCGAGGTAGAAATGAAGTATCCATTACTTTATTTCAACAATTCATTGCGATCATAAGACCAAACAACCGCTTTAAAAATGGTTTCTGCCGCAAGTTTTATTCTTACCGTTACCTATAATATCATCTGCTATATTTTCATTTGTAGTTTAGCCAGTTTTTAGTCGACGTGTTTGCGAAAAGAAATCGAGACGGAGACGGATCGAGTTCGTTATATTAGGAACAATCAGGCGCAGCTTAGAGCGAACAGTTTTGAATAGACTTGCAAGGTCCGATAGGGACACAGGACGTTGATGCTGATCAGCTGAATCAAAAGGTGGTGCTGCGTATTTTGTTACCTGCCTATTTTAGGTGGTGCTGCCTATGGGAGGAGGGGGGGGGCACGCTATATGATAAGTAACAGTAGTATAATATGATATATATCAACCAACTACACACAACGCCATCTAGACCCAAAGTAACCATATATCATAGTTTGTGTTATGGATTCTAGAAATGCGGATATACATACTTAAATACTTATCTACAGTGTTTGTTAGGAAGGTACCTACGGCGCGCTTATTAGGTATGTTGCTGCGCAATATAAGTAAATCCACCAAAATTATGCAATGGAACCAGATTGCAAGTGAAAACAAATGTAGATAATCGAGGCAACTATACTGACCGGTTGTTCTCCAGGAGAATCTGTGCATATTCATAGGATCGAATACCCCTTCGAATTCAAGAGAGTGCAGTTTCCTATCAAAGTCTGCTTCGCAATGACCATAAACAAATCTCAAGGTCAAACTCATAAGGTAAGGGCAAAAACTTGAGAGAAAGCTGCTTCTTCCACCGCCCGTTAAATATGGCATGCTCAGAGTAAGCGCACAGAGTAGTCTGGTAATTGTAGCACCCGACGGAAAAACAAAATACCCAAATTGGGTAAGGGCCCGTGGTCTTACCAATTTGTTCTACAGGTAATTTGTTTGGTGGCACTAGGGTATACCACTATGTACCCGTGGTCCTACTGTGCTAAGGGTGGATTAATATAGCGATATTTAACCTTTAAATCTCAACACTATAGTAAAGAATGTTACGTAATATGTATTCAAACGTTGAAACATAATAATTTATATGTTTTAATAAAAAATAATATCGTAGTAAAACAATTAAAAAACCTATTAGAATCATTTTCGACTTCTACGCGGACGAAGTCGCGGGCAAAAGCTAGTTCCTAATAAAGGTAAAAAAGTTGTAGCTGATTTAAGTTTATAACGTACGTTTAAACTGTATACTTTACGAAATATTTTTATTGAAAAGCAGAAAAAAGCGCTTACGTCGCAAACCTAAAAAAAAAAATTATGTACGAGAGAAATGTTTTGGCATGACATTTATATTTAAGCTAACATAGCCTAAGGTCTCTCTCAGAGGGAACTAGCCTTATAGCCTTATTCTAAAGGGTTATTATACTATTAATGATTATTTAAATGATAAAGCAGCATGGATATAGTTGCTCGTTTAATGCAAGATTAATGTTATATTGATTATTATTGTTGTAGCTATATTGACTATTATTATCATTAAGTATATTGATATTTTTATTATTGTACTTATATTGATTATTATTATAGTAATTATATTGACTATTATTGTAATTATGTTGACTATTGTAGTAAAAGTTTAATGTGAAGTGGATGCATATCATGATCATTACGAGTTCGTAAGGCATAATACATTTTATTAGGGTTCTTTTACCACCCATGCCCTGCATTGTCATGCTCACTAAAATGTCATTGCTTGTAGTGTCGTATTGGCCGGGTCATCACCTTCCCTCTAATATGGCGAGGGTGATGATGGCTGGCCCGTGCGTCATGCTCGTGAACGGGTGCTACTTGGGATGACTGGTCAATCTTGGCATGGCTTACATTTAATATTCAATCCAGTATTACCTTGTCGTTCAATGTGACCAGGGGGTGCATTTACCAGTTTAATTAAAATACGTAGTCAAATTACCATACTAGTTGAAACTAAATAATTGAATTCCTTGTTTTCTTTCTTTAATCTTAGTATTATATTAATTAGTTAATTTGTAATAATTACTTTGTATGGTCTTTGGTTGCGTTGAGTGTTTAAATTGTAACTCATTCAAATAACTGTAATTATCTGGCGATTGAAAAGAGTGGCGTGAGTTTCTTGCCAGTTCTTCTCACAGCTCTACCTCGTCAGCGAACTGGCTGTAGGTCAATTGGCTGACAAAATGTAATGTTGACTTTTCATAAGCATCATACTTTATGATCTAAATGAAATAAATGCTTTGACTTTGACTTTGACTTTGAACAGTTTGCCATAGTCTTCATGCTCGCCAGGCAGGTTAGTGGGTGACCGAAGCAAGATTGATAATTTAGTCATTTGGAAATACTATTATCGCTTCTTATAACACTAACGTAAATAGTAGGAGTAATATTTTAACAGTACTTAATATTATTTTGTATCTTTTAAGCAAATATACATTCAATATAGTAATATCCCTGAATATTAACTTTATAAACAGTACGCTGAAAAATATGAACGTGATAGTCCCTCCATAATTCACTTGGCAAATTTGAAAGCATTTTAAAAGTTGCGAACCATTTTTAGCCTTCATTTTTAATTATTCTACAAAAGAGCATGCTTAATGACTATCTTTTTGTTGCTAATGGTTTAAATTGAATGTATAATAAAATTTAAATACAGTAATGTAACGCACCCAGTTGAATCGAAACAAGGTATTAATAATAAAGTATTTTATATAAGGTACATACTCGTATTGGAAACTTTGATCATGTGTATGTTTTATATTTTGTAAATATGGTGTGACACAAAAAATATTCTGTGCTACCTTATAATTTCCATAATAATCAATTAAAAAGAAGTGTTAACAAAAACAAGACTAATTCCAAGTATTTCCTTCTGAAACAAAATCGTATCTTTAAAAAAATCTTGAGATTTTTTGCACTAGGTATACAATATGATACAAGTCGCCAGAACTTTGTACCACTAAAAGCGCGCCTCGTATTGTTTTCAAAATCACAACGAAATCAAAAGTCTTATAAATAAAGGATATTATTATTATTATTATTATTATTAAGTATCCGACTTTTCTTTTGAATTTAATATTACCACAAAAACCACACAACGCCATCTAGCTAGACCCAAAGTAAGCATATATTAATAGCTTGCGATATGGGGCTCTAGAATGCGGATAAACAGACTTATATACTTTGTTTTTTGTAAATACATACATTTTTTTTTTTTTTTTTTTTTTTTTATAGTATAGCCTACCAAAGTGACTCCACCCCGCCTGATGGTAAGCAGACAGTGGAATCCAGAAGTGGCGGCCACTATACCAAAAGCTATCGTTTTAAACTGCTGGTATGGTGGCCTCCACTATGGCGGCTGGGAATGGGGTTAGGGGAAAGGAAATGAGGGACGTGAGGAAAGAGGAAAGGGGGGAAATTGGGCCTCCGGCGCTCTCACTCACCGAACGAAACGCAGTAGTACGGATACTACTACTCTTAAGTCGATCTTCTATGAGAGGGTAGTACTTCCCCGGACGATCCGGCCCATTCATGCTGAAATCAGCGTGGATCTACTACCGCTACAACTACTACATTACACATATTATGCAATACACACAAATATTTGCACTGAGCGGGAGTTGAACCCGCGACCTCTGCATGGCAGTCTATACACAGTACCACCGAACCACAGAGGTTTTGATCACTTCTATTTACATATATTATCCCATGTACAATAGGTACATACGTATAAACGAACATGTGAATTACTCCAAGCGTTGCAGGTAACCTTCAACTGAATATTCATCAATTGAGTAACGCGTAAGCCTTAATTAACCTCCGCAGATTAATAAATCCACATTCATCAGTCTTATAGCTTAAATTCATTAAAATATTAGTAGTTACTTTCTAAGTTTATATTGAATATTACCGACGGTAAAGAAAAATATCGTGAGGACACCTAGACTTTCTAAAGTCTGAAATTGCCACTCCGCCTTAAGCAAGCATGCAAGCATTAATTAAGTTATTAGGTATTACATAATGCAATTTAATTCAGAGTTACATTGTAATTATTGGTTTCACCGTAACCTCAGTAATAACTTCATTTTGTACTACAATGGTTATTGCCTTATAATATGTTCTTAAACAAATATTATTTAGAGTAACATATACATATATCATACTTTACATATTAACTTTCTTACACAACTTGGTGATACTTTAGTGGTAAATTATCAAAGCCTTGGGATGTATCATTAGGTGTACCTACTGTATGATTGTTTGCTATCTAAATTGTAAGTATGACTGTGTTCTTTAAGCTTAGCAAAACTGAAATCAGCAAAGATCTACAACTGTGTAAAACATTTTATAATATAATATTTAATGCAGTTAAACGGCACAATACATCATTAATGAATACCGTAGCAAAGGATCAAAGCTCTACGAGTCATCTGTCACTGTCATCTTGCTACGAAACGCTACGCCGTAGCTTCAAGACGTCAAATGATTAAGCGTTGGGCGCATTAATAAAAAGATTCATAATATAAATGCTTCAAAAGGAAAATTAAACTTTTTGTTCGTCGTTTTTTATTGGATTTAGGAAGTAACCAAGTTTATGGACGACGACTTGTTATCGTAACTTATGACTTTATTGTCTAAAGCTCTGTTTCACCTTTGTAGATGAAGTGCGCCATAACCTATTCGAAACTTAACTGACAGATAGTACTCAAAAATCAGTTTGACAAGTGCTTGATACCCTTAACTGACAAATAAACTCTTTAAAAATATGAGACAGATTTAAGTAGAAGATGTTTTATTTGTTAGATAATATCAGACACTTCAGCAGCTAATGGTGAAACAGGCTCTTAATATTGCAGTAACAGCACCAGGATAACCCAACCATGCCATTGC
Source organism: Parascotia fuliginaria (assembly GCA_963082885.1). Taxonomy (NCBI): domain Eukaryota; kingdom Metazoa; phylum Arthropoda; class Insecta; order Lepidoptera; family Erebidae; genus Parascotia; species Parascotia fuliginaria. The sequence goes on along the minus strand of OY720174.1, from coordinate 6,866,994 downwards.
CGATTGTAAGATATAGGGCTGAGGAAAGGGAAGGATAAGTAAGAAGATCGAGTTAGTAATAATTAGGTCTTAACGTAGTGTGGTTCTCTGTCGTTTGCCCGTGTTACTATTAATAAAACCACTGGTAGTACCACGGGCAACAAACGAATATTACCTGTGAGATTATGGTTTATATTCATTATGGTTGATTTTAATAGGATATCTTGTGCTTTATTATTTATAAGAGTCGTAAAATTTCATTACTAATGAATTATTAAAATTTTGTCTAAAATTAATTTGAAAGTACTTATGTACATGTATAACTTTCACAAATTAACATATACTAGCTCGGTTTCAAATCTCCAGTCTCAACCATCAACAGCACGTATACATAACCATTAAACCATCACATAACTTAATTAAATCATGCTAAATAATTAATAACAAGCTGTCAAGTAGCCTGAATTCATTTATTACAATTTGCCAAGATTGCGTCGAGTAATTATACCGTAACGAACACTTACTTTGCAGTTTTATCAAGGCGAATAATTTTGCTGCAAACTTCGGTCGCTTTTGTGCAAATATTACTTGTCCGTCCGTAAAGAGCGCATCAGATATCTGAGTGACATGTTTATTATGTCTCCCGCGGCACCCTTCAGCTCTGCACCACTCATTACAAGCGCCCTCTAACGCAATATTTCGGGGAACAGTCTTCTGCATATATACATAATATCTATATTGAAGGAAACGTGAATTAACTCACAATTTCTTTAAAAACTTAATCAAGTTTATAGAATGTTGAGTGGAACTTTGATTAAAAAGGTCATATATATAAAATAAGTATGTTGCTCGTATTATTAATGGCATTACGTTAAATAAATGGTAAACATATTAGATGGTTGGTAAGAGAGCACTGTAAACCCAATAACTGTCCTTTTCTCACCTTATCTCCTTCCCTTACGTGGTCGGCAATGGCTTGGTTGTATTTTCATAGCGTAGTTTTTGCAATATTTAGAAAACACTATAGGTCATGGTTATTTTATATAAAAATATACATAGGTATAATTTATGGAATCATGTATTCATAAATAACCCCAAAAGGTTTATCCACTCGATTACCCACAGAAAATCGCCAGTGAGCAGTATAATGATACTTGTACATAATTTGAGAAGCTCGGGACTTAAATTTGAGGCGCTTTGATGAGCAAAGAACCGTGATCATACTTCTGGTTGAACTCAAACGTGAACTAAATCACAATTACGTACTTACTAACAACTTCAATCTTCGATCTTTTCATGTTTCCGTTGAATATAAACGTTATACTCTGTTTCATACTCAGCGAAGTTTATTATCATAATGAAAATACATATCGGCTAACTGAAAATGAACTCATCAACCACGCAAAACGTGTATAAAAATATTGCCGCGGGCAGATCATGTTCCAAGTTAAATTATACAATGTAAGAGTCATTTATAATTTAGTGGCAAAAGGTAACAAACTTAAAATATGTATAATTTGATAGTCTGGATGAATTTTGTGTAACATTACCTGCAGTGTTTTTTTTTTGTTTAGTCGACATATATAGTTGCTTAAACGTATACGTTGATAGTAAATCAACTACATTTGAAAACTAAATAGTGTATATTTTATTTTTTTAATTTCACTTCGTACTACGAAGACGTCTATTCATACGTCTGTCATGTCACCATTTCAAATTCAAAACTTCTAAAAACATACTTTCATTTTAATTCACTTGTAAATAAGAGTGAATGACACTCGAATACATTTGTAAAAGCATTAAACGGCTTTTTTGCGTTTAACTCTGAATGTAATAAAATTCATTTTAAAATTATGTATTTTTCATTTATTACATTTCATCTATACTATTATATAAATCTGACGAGTTTGTTTGTTTGAAAGAGCTAATCACTGGACCTACCTTCTTCTTCGTCGTGACACTCTTGACAGAGCGGTCGTGGTCATCAGGTTGTGACTTCTTTAGAGGCAGATGTTATTCGCCTCACGATCATCCGCCATTTCTCTCTTGTGGCGGCCATTCTGTTGCACTCGTTCAAGGAGCCACCCACAGCGGACTTCACCTGGTCGGTCCATCTCATAGGTGACCTCCCTCGCCCTTTGGTGCCCTCTACTTTGCCCTGAACGACAAGACGTTCGATGTAGTCGTTAGCGCGTCGAGAAACATGTCCAAAGAACTTCAAAATGCGACCCTGCGCAACTGCTGAAAGGCGTTGCCTAATGCCGAGCTCTTCGAGTATAGAGATGTTGGTGCGGAAATCGGTCCACGACACTCCCAGCATCCGTCTCCAGCACCACATCTCCAGAGCATCTACTTTCTTCTTCTCAACTTGTCGCAATGTCCATGTTTCCGCGGCGTATAAAAATATGGGAAAAACCAGGGATTGTACTAGACGGATCTTAGTTGCTTTTGTAACGTTTCGATTCTTCCATACTCTCTTCAACTTGTCCATTGCAGTTCTCGTTATTGCCATTCGTCGCTTTATCTCTTCAGTGCATCCACCATTATTCGAGACTAAAGCTCCAAGGTATATATAGGATTGAACGATTTCACAGCTCGCTATTTTTGTAACTTCGGGCGAATTATTGTTGGCTCTGTCGACAATCATCATCTTGGTTTTATTTCGGTTGATCTTTAATCCAAATTCTAGGCTTACTCGCTCCATTTTCAGTATTAACTCATATGACGAGAGCTGGACCTACCAGTTGGATTTAAATAATTATTTTTGCATATGATAGTCCAGTTCTTGAGGAAGGTTATATGCTATTTAACATTACGCTACTGGTGACGGGAGCAGAGCAGTAAGGAAAGACGCGGGTAAAAAACCGCGTCGTGAGAAGCTATTTAAAATTATACAGAAAGGCCCTGCAAATTGTTGTATGCAAATATAATACAACTATATTGTAATATCTATATTGTTAATAGCTTTTCAATACCTAGTGAAAATTCCTCGAGATATCTCATTTCATATTGAAGTAACCTGAGGCCAAAGGCCAAATCACAGAACAAGTACTAAAGCATAGAAGGAGTGTTAATCACCCTCATATAGTTGTCCTATTTTTCCAAATAAGCCAGATACATTGAAAAGAAAGAGATAAATAATTTTGCTAAGGACGGCTGGTGTACACTGTAGAAACGTCAATTTGGTTACCTTTGGATGCCGAATTAAAAAGCGAACTAATGTCAAATGTTCCAACTTTAGACAATTTTGTCGGATTATACCGCCGCTCGTAATTTTCATTGTTGTTTATCTGTTTTGTGAAATAATATATGTTATTTAATAATTACATAATGCTATTGTGAAGTAAAATTAAGCCCATTGGATATGCAATGTCCTGCGTTATTGTAGGTTGTAAATTACATTCTTTTCGCAAAGAAAATCAAGTTTAAATCGTCAACTTCCATCGGTGAGTAGATAACAAACCAATAATATATACTAAAAACCTATACGTAAGTGCAAAATAACTAAGTGATTTATACTTTACTATACTGCAATCATATTATAATCGTCTGTTTGCCATTCGATTCAGTAATTTTTAAGTATTTTACATTTTTACTAATTTGTGTAGTCATGTTCAATAGTGTTGTTGTGCTGCATATTTTATTGACGACAAAAATATTACTATATTTTGTAGCTAACGATTTTGTGGTAACTACCTTTCATAGTGTTTCATACATTGTGTTCTTTTGCAGGTTTCCGAAAGATCAGACCGGAAGATCCATGAAGCAAATTAAGAGAGAATTATGTTATATATTATGTTGTTACACGTTTAACGTTCCAGCGGTGAGGACGAATCTACTCAAATTTGCTCCATTGTTACGCGCCATACGACTTATTAATATTATTTCTATAGAAATTGATATTTTCAATGTACCCTGTCAAAATTCAAAGATGTTGCACAAAAATGTATAGTATTGGATAAATAGGTATGTTTATTAGTAATTAGTTATATTGTTTTAAATTTTAGGTTTTTTTATGATATCGTATTGGATTTTTTATCTGTAATGATATTGTAAATACTTTTTCAATAAATAAATAATAAATAAATAAATAAATGTTCTAGATGACTACAGAAATTTATTGATAAAATTGATGGGGAAAAATTTCTAAAAGTACCAATTCATAACATAACAAAAAATATTTCTGCTTATGCACAAATAATCAGGACATTCTTAAACAAAACTGTAATTTTAAGGGGCAGTAATAATGTGTTTCAATATTATTGGAAATATAATCGTACATTTGTGACATGAATCTTACAGCTGTGTTTTATTTTTACCTTGGGGTATCTGTTTTGATGCTATACTAAGAAAAAAACAGGGCCGATACTGGTATTTTGGTGATCCACACACTGCCCCGCACTACGCTGCGGGAGCGTGGCGACGCAGCGACGGTGCCACGCGTGCAGATGCGATACTGGTCTGCATCATCAATCACGCACGTTACTGCAGAACTCGGTGTCCATACCGTCTGGCCCCGAACCCACGCGCGTGAGTACGTGTTTCTCTGCATGTAAGCGTGTCATCAGTAACACAGCGCTTAAATGCGTTTTCAGTGTTGCACCACGCGTGATTTCTATACAAAGAGAGATACTTACAAACAATACAAGAACACGTACGCTCGCACTACGATCCGTGATGCGAGGCAGTGTGTGGATCGATCATGTATATTTCAATTTTCAATTTATTTAATTTATTCATATACAGTTTACATTGTGTTTGAACTTACAGCATGAAACATGAATAAAAACTTTAAAATTATTTCACATTGAAAGTGCTCCTGGCGCCGCTGCCGGCCTATGCCATTCCGGTGAGGTGTAAAACGGCCGTTTGTTTCTTGTAGTTCGTTTACGAGAGCTTTTAGGGAACCAGACCTCATTTTATTAGCATGTCGGTTAATTTACCATAGCCCATAGACAAATTTCATCTATCGATATCGATAAACTGTCAGAAGGTATCGTAGCACTATTAAACTTCTATTTGTCTCTGAGTGTGTACACTTTATTCTCCTAATAGTACTTCTATGCTTTAGTACTTGTTCTGTGGGCCAAATGTATTGGAGTGACATAAGCTAACGCCAACGCTTATGTCAATCTCATACATTTTATTATCTATTCTATGAATAGAATAGAAATCTTTGACACTTGTCTAGGGCATCTGGCTAGATTCCTGTTCTCCCCTATGGAATACAATAACGATAGCCATTCTTCTAAGGGTCCTTTTGCTGAGTAATTACTTAAAAAAGCTGGTAAACAGTTGCAAGTACAGCATTTTCCGTGTTTCTTTATGATGTTGGCGACGAGCATAGTAGCCAGTAGTTAATCACAGTTACTACTTTGGTAGGCTAGTCGAATACCACTTATCGTCAAATAATTATTTGTATTATCACAGTCAACGAAAAAGTGCTTTTTAATAAAATATAGCCCGTTGATATGAAATAGATAACAACTGTAACGTGAGTCAAATGACGTAAAGTTTTTAATTATTTTAGTGAAACATTTAATATTACCTTCATCCAACAGTATTATATAAATAATGTAATGTTCACGTCTAACAAATTTGCCAAAAAAGTTCAGTATTATCTAGAGCCACATCGTAATAGACAAAAACGAACGAGTGTGCATTAATGTTTCCACAACGATAAACGTTATTAATTGTAACGCCGGCGGTTATTCGTAAATGTCTAGTAATTTTATGTCATACCGCGAAAAGCTTACGTAAAATATTTGCTGGACCTTTGTGATTTCCATACATTAATACAGCTGTACCGCTCTACGACTTGTTCAACGGTGATGAATAGTTACATCCTCGGTTTGCATGTTGTTAAATGTTACCTCTTTTTGTAAGATACGTGCAAGGTATAATAGTCCTTATGTCGTGTGCATATAATGTAATAAAGCGTGTATGAATGTGTCGCGCTGTAACAATAGGTGTTGACGTGTTTACATTAGCACCCGCAGCGCGCTACCACACCGCTTACGTGTGGATTCACGCGCGCGAGTTTTGTTTGCACCTTCGTCAACATCACACTATACATATTTTACACTGAAGTTAGCTTGGCAAGATACATCATTTGAGAATAATCTTTCAAATATAATTTTAATTTCAAAGACTGTAAAATGGTATTTTTCCGCAATCAGCATTAAACATTTTCCCGGTAATAAATCTTCGTTATTTTTTTTAACACTAATTAATGAAGCAATTTGTGATAATCTTGCAGAGAGATGGTAGTCATTAATTTTTTGAAGACGATATTTTGCTTTGAGAAATTTTCGGCTAGAGTACTATAAGTATGTTAGTAATTAGAATGCGTTTAATAAGTTCGTAAATTCGTATCAGCGATATAAGATGCTTATTGCGTCTTTAAGTGTACGACGAAGTACAAAATAGACATTCGTCAAATTACACCACTCTGGTCGACAGCAACGAATTCATTTTGAAGAGTCCATGTGCGATTCAAATCGCGGTCCGTGTAAATCTATTCGTGGTCGTGGTGTAAATCTACGAAGGACCCAGTGTATGAACCGTAGAGGTAGGTATTCGTTTTTTCTGTTACTGGTCTACTGACTGAGAAATAAACAGTACATATATTAATATATATGTGGTAGTGTATTGGTGGAATATAATTATGAAAAGTTGGTGTTTCATACGTGCTTACATTACTCACGAAAATAGAAAAACATTCGATTTACTTAGGCATTCGAAATCAAAACAAAGCACAGAGCAAAAGTTTTAAAAAAGTGATGCAATACAGGGACTAAGCAGTGTTCTCCTATATTTATATGCCTGACGAGAACTGTCGGGCTTTGGGAAATCTACAGGTGCATAAATCTTTACTGATGAGCAGTGTTTTTTCCAAGTAAATTTATTGATTATATTTTATACCGATTCTTTCGGATAAAAGCATTGAATTTCTTACAAGTGTTTGTGTAGTTTTTTTTTTTTTTTTTATTGCCTACAGTGACAGACGAGCCAACAGCCCACCTGATGGTAAGTGGTAACTGTCGCTCATAGACTTCTGCAATGAGAGGGGCTCTGCGAAGCCGCTGCCTACTGTGATATTAAACTCTCTTTAAACCTCGTTTGAAGAAGGACATGTCATAGTAGTAGTAGTATTAGTTGATTACTTTTTGTGTTATTTACTCGTGACGACAGTATACAAAGTTTCAACGAGTGGGCAGAACTGAAGCGTTCTCTGTTGAACCGATTTTAAATTGAGTACTTACATTTGCAACCACGTATACATTTTTAACCGACTTCAAAAAGGAGGTTATCAAGTCAGGTCGTATGTTTTTTTTTTGTATGTTTGTTACCTCATATCTTGGTCATTTATAAACCGATTTGAAAAATTCTTTTTTTATTTGAAAGGGTATACTCTGAAATGGGGTCCCATGTTTTTTTTATAAAGAATGATTTAGTGGTTTGGCTTCAATTTTATATTTTGTAACAAAACGTATGCAAGAAGTGAAGGCGTGTAACGCAACACGTCGATGTCTTTTGCGACGAATTTTCTGACATTGACATGTCCATGCTACAAGTGCGAAGTGATTTTCAAAATTCATTTTTTGTTAGAAACGAAGTGGCCCTGGATGAGTGACCATTTGTGTCATTTCATTTTCAGCGTCTTCATTCTTTAGAAGCAGTAGACTATGGTTATCACTATAATTTGGTAGTCGTTAAGCCAAGTTGGAGGTCTTATGGTCGTGAGAAATTACAACAGCAACGGGCGGCCTTAATCCTGCCTTTACAGCACCACTGTTTATTTTTTGTATATCTGTTATGCGATTGCTCGGTTAGTTAAATTATGATTTTTGATGTTTCTTTATTGTTGGTAGATCATCACTTTTTTGTTTTGATTTGTGGTTTCTGGGATTCAGGGTTTATCGATCGAGATGTCGACAAGGACTTTATATCTCTATTTACAATCTTAGCTCTCGTCTCTACTTTCTTTCAAACGGCGCGGCGCTGTCTCATTTGCGCAGCATATTTAGTAGGTCTACCCATATTGAATATATTTATACACAATTAATTCCCACTAAAAGTTACAAAAAAATGAAAACCGACCGACCTTCTTTTTCTAAAAATATTTTTATCTCTGAATAGAAACACCTTGACGTTTGTAAGTTATATTTGAATAATGATGATGATTTTTGAAGTAAACTTTGATGAAGAATAAAGAAAATTTAATATTTATAGATACAATGTACCTATATATATAATTAATTACATATATATATATATATATATATATGTAATTAATTATAAATGCTTGCTAAGTCGTGGCGGGTTGCTAGTATTTTTTATAAAAGCCAAACCATTGTGTCCATCTTATAATTATAGAGAAAAACTCATCGGTTTTTCTACATACAGCACACACTGCTATCATTAATATCGACTTGGCTACGGATCGTTGAATTCACATACTAAACGTTTTCCGCAAAGCTTGGAAGGGACTGCCACAAAAAAAGATAAACGACTGTAAGAGATACGTTTACACGACAATAGATTTTTTTCAAAATGCTCACTTCAGTGCTGAAAGATCGTAAAACAGGACACGACAATACAGTAATTTTTAATCCTAAGTTAATTGCCATAAGGTTATAATTTGCGTTGCTGAACTTGAAATTTTTACTGATTGCGCAATATTCCTTATATCATAAAGAGGGAGTAAACATTATTCAAAATTGCATTTGCAGTCCTACTTTCTTCTAGCTATTACATACCTAATAAATAATTTAATTTCATGCAAGTTGCATAATTATGAATATCAAAATAACCCATGAAATGAAACGCAATTTAGCTAATCCTCAATTTAGTGACACGCGTAGAGCATTATATAAACTTGCAAGAAACTCAGCTTGCTTGTTTGCAGGCAAATAGTAACAATATGATACCTAGTAGGAAATAAAATTTTAAATTTCAAATGTTGGTTATACCTCATACAGGCGCCTTTTTATTTTGTATTCTTATGAAAACATCGCATTATTTTCTTCTTAAAAAAAACACAATTAGGTACTATTAAGTACTTGTAACATTGTATACAGATTTCAATTTTCAATTTACAATATTTATTAGAATAAATCTCGATTTTACTTTACTGCTAGAGGGCACAGTTTAGTTGAACCGTACAAAATAATAATTTGAATTCGCTCAACTTATCTATTACTTGTCAGAACAGCACCCAATCGATACGAGGTTGATAATCGTACCTTGTGAGAGAAATATATCTCCGACTGTCGTTCACTTTCTCGGTTGACATAGGGAAAATGTTTTAATATATTATAATAAAATGTTTAGGTACTTTATCTAAGGATTCGGGCCATTCCGAAGCTCGAACGTCTCAGAGGATTTAATCAATTTGCTGGCAACTGGAGGGCGATCAAAGTATTTATTAGCCTCGTCTTAGCAAATGCATTTCGGGTATTTTCCTTCGTGAAGATTTCACAGCCTAAGTCACTTATATGGCATTTACGTTACGTTAATAGTGTTTTCAATTAAATCTACTAAACGCAGCTGAATGCAAATTCTTTTGCCTAAAACAACAATTGTAAGTTAAATTCGAGAAATAGTATTTGTAGCGGGCACAATGAAATTCTGAAATACGCTCGTATGGGTTAAGATTATCGATACAAGTTAGTATTTAATTTTTGAAACCTAATTATGTTCATTCATTAATTACATTGTGTGTATGTATATACAGCCCTATCAAACACGATTACAGAAGCTATTACAGCACATTCTATAAAAGTAACGATTCCAAATCGCAAACGTACCCTAAAACCCTGGATAACTCCAGGTTTGCTAAGGTGTATTAGGCATAGAGATAAGTTACATAAACAGCAGAAAAAAGATCCAAATAATGCCATACTCCAGGTTACTTACACAAGATACCGAAATTTTTGCAGTAATTTATTACATAAGGTAAAAGTGGAATATGAGAGAAATGAATTCAACAAAAACAAAAGAAACCCAAAAGGTACTTGGAAAACCATAAATAAAATTACTAATCTAAAGCAATCATCGTCCTCACCTAGTGCCCTACTATGTCAGTCCCAGGACCCGTACGTCACAGTTGATGCCGTAAACAATTATTTTGCGAATATTGGCGCTACACTAGCTAACGCTATTATATCAAGATATAAGTCTCCAGAGGAGGCAAACACACCCTCTTTAAGCCCTAATGATTCTCACTCTATCCGAGATTTTATGGCATTATTCGACACGGATTTCGGGGAGATTGATACAATTATCTCCACGTTAAAAACTGACACAGCTACCGGAATAGACAATATCCCCAGTAAAATTTTTAAAAGTGCCAAAAATAGTCTCACACCACCACTTACATACGTATTTAACCTTTGCCTAGCAACGGGTACATTTCCAGACGTTTTGAAGATTGCTCTTGTGCATCCTGTCTATAAAAACGGTGACAGAAAAACTGTAGATAATTACAGACCGATATCGGTTTTAACAGTGCTGTCCAAAATACTGGAGAAACTACTAAACTGTAGACTTATAAAATATCTCCATAAAAATAATATTATTGCCCCAAACCAATTTGGCTTTATCAAGGGTAGGTCCACGGAGGATGCAACTCTACTGCTAACTGAAACGGTTGCACAAAACCTTGACAATTCATCAAAGGTTGTAGGTGTATTCCTGGACCTATCCAAAGCATTCGACACTATTTCAATTCCTCTCCTCTTAATTAAAATGGAATCCATTGGTATACGAGGTGTTGCATTAGACATGTTTCGCTGTTATCTTACCAACCGGACCCAGTGTGTTAAAATAGGAAGCTATACAAGTGACCAAATATCTCTAACCTTTGGCTTGCCGCAAGGCAGTGTGTTATCGCCTACACTTTTCCTGATATATGTTAATAGCCTGTGTACTAAACCGCTCTTAAACTGTACTATTGTGTCTTATGCGGATGACACGGCATTAATTGTGCATGGCGATTCTTGGGAGGAGACCCAACGACACACTGAAAACGCGCTCCGCGAGGTAATGACCTGGCTTCAAAATAACCTTCTCACTATTAACCTAAAGAAAACTAGTTATATAACGTTTTCTCATCAAATAAACACCCAACCACCACCTCACTTTTGTATTAAGGCACATACCTGTTTTCATAATAATAACTGTAACTGCCCCAAATTGCAACAAAATGATACAGTAAAATATCTCGGTCTTATCATAGACAAAAATTTAAGCTGGTCTGCACACATAAATTCATTAACAGCACGAATGAGAAAGCTCATTCCAATATTTAGGAAACTAAGACGCTCAGCTGACCTAGATACCCTGCTATGTGTTTATTACGCACTAGCCCAGAGTATACTACAGTACTGTATTATAACATGGGGTGGGGCCGGAACATCAATTTTACTTCCGCTCGAGCGAGCTCAAAGAGGTATACTGAAGGTTATTCTTGGCAAGCCAAGAAGATATAGTACTGATCTCCTCTATCGCGAGTGCCCAGTGCTCTCAGTAAGACAACTCTTCATCAAGTGCCTAATTATCCGTAGACACAAATCCACTACTTTCAAACCAATCTCAAAACGAAACAAAAGCAAAATTCACTCTATACCTCGCCATAAAACAGCACTTGCTCGGCGACAATATTATGTCCTTGGTAACGTCCTATACAATGCCGCGAACTCTCAAAACAATATTTATCCATTACCAATAGGCAATCTTAAAACAGTTCTTATGCACTGGCTTAAAAATTTAAATTACACTGCAACGGAAGATTTAGTAAACAACAAATGAATATACTACTACCTCACACAGTTAACACCCACAGACATACACACGCAGACACACACACACAGACACACACACACACACACACACACACACACACACACACACACACACACACACACACGCACGCACGCACGCACGCACGCACACACGCACACACAATTCAATCGTTAAAATTATGTAATTCCTTTCATAATAAATATGACTAGCTTAATTTAAGTTAAGTTTTCATATAATTGTTCCAAATTTAATTTTGCACCTAACTTATTAATTCGCTTTATTTTATTATCATTTAAAAATGTATTTAAAATTTAATTGATTTCCTAAATTATTGTTTCAATTTCTTTTGTAACTCTAATTAAATTCATAAGATGAAACCAATAATTTTCCAGAGTGGAAGACGCTGACGACTGTAACACAATTTATATTAGCGCAGTCGTCAACGACAACCTCTTATATCATGCAACGCAACAACTGTTTGGTTAAATTAAATTAAATTATTATTTATTAAGTGAAATAAGAGAAAATTGTAAAATTGATAAATGAATAAATAAATATTATATTATTATTATTATTATTATGTTGTGTTAAAGTGTGTCTTTAGATATAAATAATTAAAAACTTTAATATAATTTGTAGTCACTAAAGGTAAGTAAAACACTGCATATTATTGTTGAGTACTTATGTGAGTTACCTACCTAAGAACATGACTGTTATATGTATAATACTATTATTTTGTTACGCTTGAAATCTTTCAGATAAATATATATTTTAACTTTGAAGCCAGTCACCGTGGATCACCATAAAATATATTTTCTATCGTGTAGTGCCTTGTCTGCTAAAATAACATTCTTTGTATCAAAATAAAACTTTCTTTAAATAAGACTAGTCTCACAGTAAACTATACAAACATACAATTAACTGACATAAAGCGGTGTCCTTTGCAAAACTTAATACAAATATTTGGGTATACCCCAGCCGTGTTTGCGTGGGTATAAAATGTGCAATCGTACTTATATAGATTATCTTTATCTCGCCATCCTAACCCGTCCTATGCAAACTTACGCCATTTCGTACCTGCTATAACTATAATAGCATTTTACTATCAAGTGTGAGGTCAATTACCTTACATTTTTTATCTTTTTATATTGATATATCGGGCTTTCAACTGTAATGTACTGTATTATTGTAAAATTTCGACTTTATTCACTATATTTTTAACCGACTTCAAAAAGGAGGTTTTTTTGTATGATTGGTATCACAGAACTCGGTCATCGTGTCTAAAAATAACTCATTATAAATTGTAAATAGTACAGTATTATATAAGAATCAATATTTTCGTTGATACTCCTTTAATGTACTTCTTTGTTTTGAAGTGATTAAATTTTATTTTCTGCTTTTAGTTTAAGATTGAACGTACATATTGGTATAGTTTTGAAGTCAGTTTTTGTTTTATTTCTAAAATTATTATTATACCTTATATATGACCAGTAATTCCAAATATAGACATAAATCATAAAGATATTAGCTCGGTTTTGAGCCTTCAATTTTACCTCGTGCATAAGAGTTCTGGGCTCGGCCTTTCCACGGGATCTAATATTATTTTGATATTTACATGAATAGTTGCATTATTAGCCTTAGTGGGTATAAAAGTCTTCCAATTAATGCTGTAAAAGCTTGTTCCTCTGGTCAGTGGCGTGCACTCCCTAGAGGCATAAAAGCACTGCCTACCCTAATAAATTCGTCATAATTTTACATAACTTGTAATATGCATAATGTATTATATTAAAAGAGATATCTAGATTATCATTATTTTATACTCAGCCATATGTATATTTTCACGCGTAATGATTTACTCTTTCAATTTAATCAACACAATATTACTTTACATAAGATACAACAGCGCCACGGTCGGGCGCGCGGAATAATCAGAAAACAGCAATGCCTAAAAAAACACACATTGCAAGCTTCTAATGCTTTATATGTACATGCACGCACACAGACGCACGCGGCTGATTTTCTTCGCGACTAAAGCACTGCTTAATTTAAGGACATTCGAATGAGAGTTGAACGACACGCTAATAGAAAGCGTCAATTTTGAATGAAATTGAATTAACCAATGACGACGCATTTCATGATTTCTCATTGGTTGATTTGTAGTTTGAGTAATAACCTATTATATTAAATATGCATCCATGGATGACATTTTTTTTAAGAGTTTTGGTAAACGATCTAATTTTGTTGCGTAATATATTAATGATTAAATACCAAGTGATTTTTGATGTTAATGATAGGTTACAGAAAAGACAAACTAAAATTTAATATTAAGTAAGTATTTTAGCAATTAAACATATATATTGCTTAACCGGTTTTACCTATATTTACAAAGTAGGCAATCGGTAGGTGGTCTCCTGTGTTTTCCGTGATAGCTATTTCATAAGTTACAAAACGTTCGTATTACCTTACCAATCTAAATAACAATAAATTTTAAATTCGCAAAAAAGCATCATCATAATATGTATGTATGGACTACCACACAGAGGTCGTGGATTCGATTCCCGCTCGGTGCAAATACTTGTGTGCATGAACATGTCTTTTTACATTGGTCTGGGTGTTTCTATGTATAATTATATGTATTTACAAAAAAAAAAGTATTTAAGGATGTATATGTCCGCATTCTAGAACCCACAATACAACCATAAATGCTTACTTTAGGTCTAGATGGCGTTGTGTGTAGATGTTGAAATATTAAATTATATTATTATAACTCAATTGGAGGTGGTCACTCAAAATTATCATAACCATTAATCAACACATTTCGGCAAACTATGTTATGCCTACCCCATCGAAAATGTCTGTGCACGCCACTGCCTCTGGTCATTATGATCGTGAAGCTATCATAATAAATGACAGTAATAAACTTAGCTGTCGAGCCTAATGTAGTTTTTATTTGTTGCTTTCCGCTAAGTAGATTATTAATCTTTGTTACAAACGTGTCTAGAAACTTCCACGGCCACCCAATGTGTGTAGGTTTTGTAATAACTTTGAGCAAAGACGTAGACATACGTCCAAAGCACGCACCAGATTTTGATACGATTTTCATTACCATTCTGATAATTTTATGCATAAGGTTTATACATTATACATGCATATATTACTATACTAATATAACTAAGATGAAATTCAAAACAATATAATTTAGTCATCTTAGATAATTATTTTATATTACTTAATTATTGTATCAAAGTAAGAATACGCGGGGGTCATTAAAGTAACAATCTGGCTATAACCCGATATTATGATTCGTACATAATGCAACAAAGGCCATTCGTCTCTGGATATCGTACACTTGCATTTTCGAACAAGGTTTTAATTTTTTATTTTTAAATGAAAAGGTTTTGATTAACTAGTTACTTTGAATACTATGATGCCTGGTTACCTTACTGTATTTTATACTTTATCTACAACCAACTTTTTTTCATGACGTCTTCCTAAGTATACATCTGCCTTAAACATTACCTGTCTTGAGAAACCGTGGTGAGTAACAATATTTGTGACTATTTTGTGCAATAGGGCCATAATTGTTTGATGTGATGATCTTTATTTTAGATTAAATTAAACTGAATAATAAAAGAAATGAAATGTGAAATTTAAACATCTTCAATAATTAAAATCATATCAAATTAATAATATCTAATTGAAATAATAATAATATGTAATTGTAAAAAGTTTTTATTCTGTAAGATGGTAAAAGCTTATTATCCCAATTACCCGCTCCTGAATCACAATGACTGCTTACCACCAGGCATAGTGAAATCACTTTTAGTTAAGCTAATTATATAAAAGTATCAAATTTTTACTGTAGTACTGACGAAAGTTAAACAAAATCCTCACAACATTAACTTGTTAATGTCGAAAACACGAATTCCGAAGATTATTATGTGTGCTTACTGCTTAGTGTATATTTCACGATCTAGGAAGCAAGTATCGATTTTCTAAAGTCCTTATTAAAGAACAAAGCTTTCGATTAACACGCCGCATTAGTTAATTACTCGCCAACTTAACCTGCGAAGCATTCTTAAGTTCTCTCTGTAAGAACAATACGAACAACCTTTTAGTTCGAGAGAACGTACCACCACTTGACGTATCCACTTCACTCACTAAAGAAAATGTTATAGGAAAAGTAATTTAATAATGATTTACCTGTATTATCTTAGTTTTAAAGCAGTATTAGTATTTTTGAGTTATCAAAGGAAGTATACCACTTCTTTTTAAAAACTATGTAGGTATATAAACCGCCTCGGCCGTTCATGACAACCAAAGCTCCTGGGTTCGATGCCAGACCGAGTAGAGTGGTATTGAAAGTTTGTATATTTTTGAAATTTTAAATTATCCCGGAGTATGCAATTGTTCTGTCCTGTTACATGTATAGTGTGCTAAGTGTGCACACGCGGTGACGAAATGTGGGAGTTACATATCTTAGCCTACCCCTTTAGGAAGAAAAGGCAAGATAAATGCTTTCATTAAACACTTTTACCGACAACAAAAATATGAGCAATGCTGTTCAAATTTTTTTAGGTTTTAAAATTTTCTTTTTGCTTATACCCAAAAGTTCTGGTAAACCAAAACGTCTTCATAAATTAATGTCTACCATCTATCTGCAAGATAATCATTTTCATTAATTAGTGTTAAAAAACTTACGAAGATTTATTACCAGAAAAATTACATCACATTTTAAAGTCTTTGAAATAAAAAGCATACTGTAGATTTATTTATAAATGTCGTATCTTGCCACCCTTCCTTCATTGTAAAAGATACAATAGTGTGATGTTGACGAAGGTGCAAACAAAACTCGCGAGTGAAACCACACGTTAGCGGTGAGGCAACGCGCTGCGTTTGCTAATGTACACACGTCAACACATAATGTTACAACGCGACCCATTTATACACGCCTAATTACATCATATGCACACGATATAAGGACTATTATACCTCGCACGTATCTTACAAATAGAGATAACGTTTATCAACATGCAAACCGAGGATGTGACTATTCATCACTGTTGAACAAGTCGTAGAGCAGTACAGCTGTATTAATGTATGGAACTCACAAAGGTCCAGCAAATATTTGTATGTAAGCTTTTCGCGGTATGACATAAAATTACTAGACATTTAAGTTGACGGATGACGTTACAATTAATATCTTTCAACGTTGTGAAAATATTAATGCACTTTCGTTCGTTTTGTCTAATATGATCCAGCTCTAGATAATACAGCACTTTTTAGAATTTGTTCGGTTGAACGAAATATTAAACGTTGTCTCAAAAATGCTTCATTAAAATTAATTAAAATACTTCGTCATTAGGCTCACGTTACGGTTGCTTATTTAATATTTATCCACATTTTTTTTTAATTTTTCATAGTTTATGATGATAAAAACCATAGGAGAAATAAAATACTCCAAGAGGTTTTTTGTTTATAATATAATAGTGTAAAATATAAACAAAGGATTTATTGCTTTAAAATTAATGTATTCGAGTGTCATTCTACATAATGAATTAACATGAAAGTATGTTTTTAGAAGCTTTAAATCTAAAATGATGATAACACAGGCGTATGAAAAAATGTATTCGCAGTACGAAGTGAAATTAAAAAGGAATTTTAAAAACTACATGTCACATAATTATATTTTAGTTTAGTTTGTTCACTATTAACGTATACTTTTAATCAGATAGCAAAGTTTGATGAAAATTCATCCAGGCTATCTAAATAAACATATTTTAACGTTGTTATCTTTTGCCACTAAATTATAAATGACTCTTACATCATATAATTTAAGTTTGGAACATGATCTGCTCGCGGCAATATTGGTTCAACACGTTCTGCGTGGTTGATGAGTTCATTTTCAGTCAGCCAATATGTACCTTCATTATAATAATAAACTTGGCTGAGTATGAAACAGAGTATAACGTTTATATTCAAAGGAACTCAATATGAAAAGATCGATGATTGAAGTTCGTAGTAGGTATACGTAATTGTGTTTTAGTTCACGTTTGGGTTCAACCAGAAGTACTTACGTCACGACTCTTTGCTCATCAAAGAACCCTAAATTAAAGTCCCAAGCTTCTTGAATGTGTACAAGTATGATTATACCGTTCAGTGGTAATTTTCTGTGCGTAATCAAATATATTAGAGCTGAACCTTTTGGAACCATTCATTAATTCACGTAACCACACAAGTTGACTAAGTGAATAATAAATAAATGTATATCGGTACACCCGTCTCGACACCGCCGTTCCACAAGTCTTATGTTACGATCTAAACTTTTTGGCTTCCCATTTGTTTTGTACGACAACAGTCTAAATTAGGTTTTATTTCACGCATTGTCAAGCGACTATAATTAAGTATACCAATACGATTGTAATCTTTATAATTCAAAATTTCCACTCAACATTTCTAAAGGTGGTCAAGTTCCTTACAAAGAAATTAGGATTCGGTTCATGTTTCCCTCAATATAGATATAGGCATGTATAAGTAGTGACCCAAATATTCAGATGAGAATGTTCCTCACTGTTGCGTTATAGAGAGCGCTCGTAATGAGTGGTGCAGCTGAAGGGGGCCGCGGGAGACTTAATGAACATGTCAGTCAGAAATCTGATGCGCCCTATATATATTATAAGCGACGGACAAGCAATACTCGCACTAAAGCTAACGAAGTTTGCTATAATATTATACGCTTTGATGTTTTATATTATCTATACAAATATATGAAGCGGAAGAGCTTTTTTGTTTGTTTGAACGCTCTAATCTTTGGAACTATCAGTCGGATTTGAAAAATTCTTTGCGTATGGTAGCCCAGTTCTTGAAAAAGGTTATAAACTATGTAACATCACGCTGCTGGCGACGGGAGCAGAGCAGTAAACAAAGACGAGTGAGAAACGGTGCCGTTTAATAATGTATTTAATAATGTATTCCTTATTCAACAAGTTATTTGTTAGCTATGCATAAGTTTTATGCAGCTGTTGTCTGTATGTTGTAGCTTTACTATATTAATAATACAATTTAAAAAAAACAATCAATACAATTACGTACACATTAATTAAAACAGGGAAAATATATCAGTTCATGATATACAGGCACACATTACAGTAAGTAATACAGGTCCGTAAAGAATCACACTAACTCCACGCTTAAGTGAATGTCATTTGACTTAAGCTACGACAAGCTACGGCGTAGCGTTTCGTAGCAAGACGACAGTGACAGACGGCTCGTAGAGATTTTGATCCTTTGCAATGATATTCACTAATGATGTATTTTAGCCGTTAGCTACAAATAATTGAAGTGGAAATTATTATTTACCTGACTGCTGACGTAAAGAAGGGTGTAATTTTATGTAGATTACTACGATTCCCTTTTTTCTCTTCATAGCGTATTCTTGTATACATAAATAATTTGTTAGTATTTTAATCCTATTATTCACTTCAACAGTTTACTAAAATAAATACAACAAGATAACCATTAAGCTCTTTTGTAGAACAATAGTTGAAAAAAAGAAGAAAACATGGTTGACAATTTTAAAAGTGCTTTGAAATATTTGAAGTAAACAACACGCTTATTTTTTTACTAAGTTACAAAAAGTAAACAAGAATAACAATCAGACACTTTGTGTTTGTGTGTTTATAAAATCTCTATTGTTACGAAACATAAAAAACACTTCTCATTTTATTCCGTGGCGGGAGTTAGTTTAAACCGTTCTTTGGAGTTGTAGTTAACATAGAAATATTTATAAATACAAAACGACAGCGATCATGCATTAGGTATTTACATACCTTATTTTGCTTGACATTTCGACCAGGTTACACCGGCCGTGGTCACAAGTATGTTTATAAATTTATATCATGCAACGCGAAAGTTTAAAAGTAAATACAAAACGACAGTTTTGTAATACAAAGTGTTTATTTCCTTAAGTATGATATTCTAAAAAGTAAAATAGAAATATAAATGTTCTAGCCAAGAACGTTATTTTAGTATTTTTGTATTACTTTTTACTACTGTACCATTTATTTATTTATGTTATGTTTTGATGTAATATAACAACCTACGTATAAAGTATTTTTATGGAAAGCTTAACGTATTGTAATAGTACAGTGAAAACCACTGATCGACTTAAAATTGAAGCGAGATTCGGCGTGCAATATCATCAACATTTAACCAACTATAACCAGAGAAACAAGCTTTTTGATTAACACTGTGAGACACACTTCTATACCAATATTAACCATGTTAATTTACCATCGAAAGTTTTAACAAACGGATAACCGATATTACAACATATTATTAACTGTTTTGTGATGTAGAAGTTAATTCAGCACTGTTGTAATAAGACAGATAATTTATATATTAAAGAAAACAACTGAGGCCCTACACAAGTGTCAAAGATTTCTATTCTATTCATAGAATAGATTAAAAAATGTATGGGATTGACATAAGCGTTGGCGTTAGCATGGCCTCTGAGTACATAAATAATTACTATAAGCACTATCCATCGGTGCGCCGTATCTAAGCTTGCCACAGTAGTTGTAATAGATAATAGCTATAAAGTCTTCTGTGAACAATTTGAAAACCACACCACTATAACCACTAAAGCCGTTATCGTGAGTATTATCTGGCCACGCATTGAATAATTATTTACAACATACATAATAATACATATGTTTTGTGACTACAAAGATAAGATAATATCTTTACATTTAGATTTGGATATTTATCGCAAGCCAAGTGATTAATTATAAAGCCACAAGTAGTAATTTGTTAATGTATCCGCCTCTTGTTTGTTGATTGTTCCATTATTAAAAGAGCTGTAAGTATAAAGGTGACATAAAATCCGTGAAAGTTCAACAGTAACAAACCCAATTGATTTATGATGCACTTGTTTACGATTGGTTCAAATATCTGTCGTAACGTTTGACGCAGTAGGCTATAAAATACTTGGAGTAGCCATCAAACGGCGGCGCTATTACCTGCCATTATGCTGTACAATACGGCGCTTGTCTATTTACTGCGTCGGTTAACGGGTTCAAAGCATCTCTGTGGGGTGACGGCTGTGCTCTGTGTACTCACAGGATTTAATTGGCGCGCTCAAACGACCACAGTCCGCCCCTTCTCTCTACTCGTGCTACGCTGTACTCACTCTCAATTGATTGTAATCTAACAAAGGCAGTCAATGAAACGACTCAATTAAGCGCTGACAAGCTTGCGGAGTACTTATAACCGCTGTTCGTTTGAATTAGATACACTTCTTAGCACTTATGTGACTTTTATTCTTAATGGATCTATAAACAACAGGATAGGTGCCTAATAATAAAATGATATGATTATTGTAATTTCTGTATTAATGTTGATGTATTGTTTGTTTTCCTGTCTGCAATAAGACCGTAAAATTAGAGATTATTATATAAATGTTAGTTTGTGAAAGACTTTATAACTTCTATTTATATTATAATTTTCTGAACATCGATTAACTTTGTCAATAAGAGTGGTTTAAAACTTAATTTATTTTAGTTTAATTAATATTGTAAGTACGTACCTACTGGCAGAAAGTGATATTTAAAAAGTAAATTTAAGACTTATCAATAAATATTTACTACGTAAATATATTTATAAAGTATAGTAACGCGTACTAATTGTCTCTGTGTAGCAAACAGCTATAAACAGAACGTATTTATATACGTGCTTAAATATTTTCTGCACAAAACACGTGCTTATAATATCCGGTAAAACCTTTTTACTAAATACAAATATATCCTATCAAATTTCCAGTCACGATTGCAATACAGATAATGTTTACATACAAAAAGTAGACGTTACGATTTTTCATAAATCGAGATCTTTGGGGAAAAGAAAGCTTAAAATTGTTGGTTTTCCCTATTGCTGACAGCAATATATATACATACATAAATTGTTGATATATTTTATAGCAGAGAGCATTTGGAGAACAGTTGACACGACGGTTGGCATTATGCCCAAAGCTCAGACATGCATTTCGATATTCATTTATTTTGGTTTTGAAAGTTGTATTCATCCAGCTTTATGCCAAGCTAGATCAGCGTTCAGTAGAATAATTGTACTGGAGAAGTGTCTACCCTCTTAAATCGACGAATAGTATTAGTAATATTCGTACTTTTGCTTCTTAAAGATAGTACCAGCGACAATCCAATTACCTCTTCGACTAGGTACTTGATTTTTATTTAAAAACGCATCTGTTTTTCTAATGTAGTAGCTTAAAAAATCAGATTAACTAATATGTACATTATATTAAAGTATATGATCAAAACAGTCATATTTATCAAAATCTAAACATTTTTCTATCGTACCTACAGCGCTGGTCATGCGTACGTAAGGACAGCATTACCGTAATTATATTCGATAAGACATGGAAAACCTTTTTGTTCAGATTGCCTAGCAATTCGATCCTACGTAAGCGATAATAATATATTACCCGCTGAGCAATTGCACTAGTGATAAGCTCGAATGTAAGTCCTTAGGTCTTTACTCATTTTAAGATAATGGTTTCGGCATTATATCTGTGTGTAATATTAATTTAATATGACTGCTAGATTCGATTACATGGTCGGGTGAACTTATAATAGGTTTTCTTTTAGTATCAGAAGGTTTGGAGTCTAGGATAGTGCCGTGTATGGCAAAAGACTCGCCTCCTATGAGATGTAACCCAATTAAGCTGGCAAAACATGAGTTTATAAATACCCCAGCTGCATTCAAGAAAGGCCATAACTATGATATATTATATTATTAGTTAGTTAACTTGTTGTTACTCATATGCTATAGGTACTTGATTGACAAGTTGTATAAGAACTTTTACGGTTTAATAAATAACGTGATAAACGAAGACTATATTTAGTACATTGTATATAAAATATAGTAGGTCTTACGAGACATTAAAATTGCCTATTTCAAAAACATAATATCGCAATTAAAATAAAGGCCGCTTTTTCTCAACGAAACGAGAAATCATAAAAATTTCATATTAATACCTTTTTTGCTACTCTATTTCGAGATTACAGCTCAAAAATTCTTGTTTAGGAAAGTAATTAGGTAAATTATCTGCTTACTCATCGTAATAATTCAAATGTAACAGTTATATCCGTTTCTTGATAAATATTTACGAAGGAAATATTTTACAAATTGCTTCATACACTTCATAATACTTGATTTTGTATTGTATTATCAAGTTAGTCCAAATTACTGCATCAGTTTTTATCCTGGTGTTCTCGTGAGGGTGACGAGGAATGAGACAGAGAGACGTGATATACCGTGTGCTTGCCATAACGTATCTTTGCCATAACTGTAGGGGTTAACTTGAAATTGATATGTCGGCAATCTTAATTGTCTCGAAATGGAGTGAAAAGCTTAAAATTGAATAGTTACACTTACGTGTAGGTATTTAAAACGGATCTAATGAAAAATATTTTTTTGGACATTTCATATTAATAAAGTTCTGTTTAATTTAATTTATTTACTTATTGATTGTTATTATGTTGTAATGTAACCAAAACGCAAGTATACAGTAAAACGTCAAAATAATATTTAATTAATGAAAAAATAATTTTGAAGAAAAGAAGATATAGCTAAACAAAGGTAAGTTGTTAAAATGAATGTAAGAAAATTAAAGGCAATACAAATTTCGTGCCGAAAGTTAATTTAGGCAAGAATATGAATAAATTCTTAATTTTAATATACTTATAGGCTTAGTACCATCTATCAGCAATGGAAATTTTGATTATTTACAATACCAATTTATGTACATAATGTAATATTATTATTATGTCACTGCAAATTTTACAATATTACAAGTCATGCCTACACTCAAACAGCGAGCAATGAATGCTCTCCCCGGGGCATTACATCTAACTTCCAATAGTATATAAATTGGGTGTTAGAGCCAGATATTCTACCCTTAGGCCAATAATCCTTATTTATTTCACTCGCTAATTTATATATTGTAATTTAAACTCGTATTTATTTACGTCTGTTTATTTGTTAACTCAAATTGGTTATATTTCAAGTTTGAGTACCTAGTGTCACAATGATTAATGGTTATGATTAATTACTTTTGTTATTTCGCTGAAACAATAAATATTACATGGCAATCCGCAGGCTTATATTTTTAAGCATTGCGTCATCAAAAACTTAAAATTTAATTTTTCATCTACGAAGAGTTATGACGGCGGTGACCGAACGCAACGCAGTGATATGGACACTGGACACTTTATGATTATGTTCTATGAGAGACTATTACTTGTCCAGTCAATGCGGCTTATTCATTAGCTGAAACCATGCACTACCTTAAAATAAGTAATTGAATTTCTTCCTTCAAATAAAAATAACAAGCGTATTATTGCAATTTCTGCTCTACAAAATCTAAATTTTATTTGTGTTATTATAAATAGGAACAACAAAGTATAAAACGAAGAGAGGATTACTTATAACATTGACATTAAGAACTGGAGGTTCTTCAAAACAATTATTTAAGTATTTGACTTATAGAGATTAAGTCTAGGTGGAGTAGAAAATGCTTCTATTAAGTGATTTAGGTATGTCTTAATAGCTAGTATAATTATGCGTCTTCTTCGTTCGCATATCTAAGACTAGCATTCCGCGGCGCGGTTTTACCCGCGTCTTTGCTTACTGCTCTGCTCCCGTCGTCAGTAGCGTGATGTTACATAGCCTATAACCTTCCTCAAGAACTGGGCTATCATACTTAAAACGAATTATCAAATCCGACTGGTAGTTCCAGAGATTAGCGAGATCAAACAAACAAACAAACTCTTTCGTTGCTTTATATAATAATAGATTAATTTTACCCGTATTAAATAAATTCTTACAAACGGCTTGTGTGTGTATTACTTTACATATGCTTTAAATAAAATGTAGGATGCGATCATTATAATATGATACTGCTACTAGTATCAAAGTAATTTGCATAATCAAGGGTTGGATCAATATCGAAAGATCCATTGTTTAGAAGCGACCGTTCATTATTAAAACTTAGCACTGGTACCTAGTCTCTCGTGCATAGAAATTTCACTAATTATCACTTACACCTATCTAGCAATTAACCAGTCTTTGTTATAAGAGCCTTTACACGATTAACTATCACATAGTAACACCATTATAGCATACAATAAAGAACTATTGTTTGGGGATTACCAGTTAACCAACGCGCATTCAATATATAATTATAATAATAATAATATTCTACTACATTCACACAGCGCCATCTAGCCCCAAATTAAGCAATTATATTTGCTTGTGTTATGGGTACTAAACAACCGATATACTACTTATATACATTTTTTTTGTAAATACTTACATATTTTAGAAAAATTACACCCAGACACAGAACAAACAATCATTCTTATCACACAAATATTTGTCCTGGATGGGAATCGTACCCACGACCTCCGGCTTAGCAGTGGGGGTCACTAACCACTAGGTCAACAGGCCAGTCAAGACAAGTCAGTCAAATAATTGTATATCTGTATACAGTAAAATTAAAAGTTAGCTCTAAACATGTTGCCTAGCTTTTTTTGTATTGCCTACAGTGGCAGACGAGCCACAGTCCATCTGATGGTAAGTGGTAGCTAACACTCATGGACTTCTGCAATGCCAGGGGCTTTGCGAAGCCGCTGCCTACCGTGATATTAAGGCTCTTTTTAAATCTCGTTTGAAGAAGGACATATCATAGCGCTCAAGAAACACCGCTTTGTAAGTGCAAACTGTTTTCACTAAACTATAATAATATGTTGATATAAACTCAGTACTAAGAGTGAGGCGTGGTAAGGCCTTATTGCAGACTGGTTGGGCAACTCTATTTACACGAGTTGTCACCGGTACAGCACTGATGGACTTCTCACCGGGTATCGACTTGTGACATTACTTATGTGCATATCGACGATATTTAAATTTATATTATATGCGGATTTGATTCCACATTTCACATGTAATATTTAAGAGCTTGTTTGTTTTCATATTTGTAAAGCCATGCCAAAATATATCCTAACCTGTTGCTGGCGAAAAATATTATCTTTATCTATTTTACCGCTAACTTCTTCGAAATTACGCAATGGGTTTAGATATATATTTTACAACGACTTTTTTTTGTAAGATACATACGTATGTGACATGACATGCATAATAAAGTAGAAAAGGCTGGGAATTTCAAAAATGAGTAATTATGTCCGAATATAAACCGCGCGAAGCCGGCGTAGATTGTTAGTAACCTATATAACTACGTATATACAAATGTATAAAAACATTGCTTAACCCACAATAAAGTCTAGGGCTTCAGGTAAATCCGCATTGCGCTTGATCTTACCTATAACTTATTCTTAGAAAATGAAGTATAGAACTCAAGTGATCGTAAGAGCACTTCTTATCCTTATCTCAGGGCAAAAGGTACTGTTCTACTAAAGAGAATTGAAGAATAATGCTTTGCAGGATAAGTTAACGAGTTAATTTACTAATTTTGTGCATCTTGTATTCTATATTAGAGATTCTAGCAAGTACGATCAAAAAATATTACTTATCTAGGTCACTGTGACACAATTTAAAGTATTCGTCTACAATAATAAAATTTTAAGTGTCGTAGATTTTCGATTCTAAAATATTAAAATAATACGATTTCATCAGCTACACTAAATTCCAGTAGATGTTATGGCCAGCGTATTGACAGTCCGCCTTTATGCATGTTTTGTGTATAAAAAGCATAAATAAATATATTAGGTCCCATTTGAAGCTTAAATAATAAATATACTTATTATACTTAATATACTTGTGTTTGGCCGCATCGATGCATGTTGGAATGTTAGCAATAATGTTTGTGATATCGAAGCAGGCGGCAAAGACGTTGCTTAATGCTTTAATCAGTCAGAAAATTTGCGCTCTACATGCAGTCTTTTGGAAATTTCATTTAATGCTCATTTATCAAAGAAGCAACATAAATAAAAAAGTTAACAAAAACCCACCTGCCTAAAAGACTGAAAAGAATGAAACCCATTTTTGTCGTGCCGACGCTACATTGCAATATTACGAGTATATAACCTATGTCTTTTCCACAATTAATACGAATCTAATGACACCTCATATTTTGTTAAAACCGATTAAGCCATTTAGGTGTAGAGCATGCCAAAGAAAGAGACATACATACACAAACAAATGCTCGAAAAATATTACCCTCCTTGACTTCGTCAGTCGGGTAAAAAGCGAAAGCAACCATCACCAAATTTACTGACTTTATCATTTTCAGTAACATAAAGGCATGCAAACTGCCTTCATCAAATTCGCCTGGTGTTAATGACGCTTCATTCTGTAGTTTATTAAGTTTTAAATTGTTCAATATTGATGCTATAAAATGGCTTCAGTTTTTTTTTTGAACTGACCTAGTTTATGTTGCGTTGCTAGCTTAGTATTAGTAGTAAAAGTGCACTCTAGGCCGTATTACGCCTCAGCCTGCCGCTGCCTCTAAGTGAAATAGAAAACAAAACATTATACTTACAGCTAAAATCTCTACATTATATGCATTTTTTCCTTGGGAACTCTGAAAATCACTACACACCAATAAAAACACAAAGTAGTGTTGCTATGATAACGGTTTTTTGTAGTGTAGGTCCTCCTCAGCCAGACTGCCTCAAGCTAAGCACGATATCATCAGAAAATATTACTGTACCCTACAATATTTGACTATACAATACTCTAAATAGTTTCAAAAATAATACTCTTGTGTGTTACTGAGGTTTTTGTAATACGATAGTGCACAGTGTCAATAGGATAAAATGTCGTGCAAGACAACTAAATGTATTGTCTTTTCGGTTTTCCTTGACGAGTAAAATAAAATAAAGAATACAAAGGTTTTATTGGGTTAACAATACGTAATGTTTTTAGTATTGTGCAAGTGAAGTACCTAAAGCAACTATAAAATAGTCCTAGAATGAAGCAGTTAGCGGTACTAACGTGCAAATAGGATATGTTTGTATGAATTAAATAGAGTGAGTGATACAAACGCATAATTTCTGTTGCAATAAACCTGCTAATACAATTTAGTTGGAAAATTACTTTTAGGCATGATAGAAGAAATAGATGCTTATATTTCTAAGTATTTTTGACTGACCTTTTGATGAGTCACAGTGTTCTATAATTATTTTGACGACACTTCATACGAGTATAATTTTGCAGACACTTTTGCGGTTTTGCAAATAAAAAACTTTTTCAATTATTGCGTTTAAAAATAAGATTGGTAGAATATACAACCACGGCGTTATTTCTGGTGGCTATTTTGAGAGGTGAATAATGATTATGACAGGTAACAAGAAGCCACGTAACAAATAAATACTATATTAAAAATAAGACGTACATTTTATACTTTTTAATTCCAATGTAGCTACACAATATAGATTTATTGGTATTTGTTGCTTCTCAATTCATATCAGGTTTTCCAAATTTAATAATAACTTGTTTCCATACAAGCGTAGGTAGATTTGTTTAGAGGATTTTATTGTGCCCGCCACGAATACTAAACATGCCTGGGATTTATCTCACAATTGTTGTTTCAAGGAAAAGAATTTGCATTCAATTGCGTTTAAAAGTTTTAATTAAAATGTAAATACCATATAAGTAACTTAACCTGCGAAATTTTCACAAAGGAAAGTACCCGAAATGCATTTGCTAAGACGAGGCTAGTAAATCTTTTGATGCCCCTCCATTTGCCAGCAAATTGATTAAATCCTC
Source organism: Parascotia fuliginaria (assembly GCA_963082885.1). Lineage (NCBI taxonomy): Eukaryota > Metazoa > Arthropoda > Insecta > Lepidoptera > Erebidae > Parascotia > Parascotia fuliginaria. Next base: position 6,838,404 of record OY720174.1, on the reverse strand, counting down.
TGAGACATTCGAGCTTTGGAATGGCCCGAATCCTTAGGTAAAGTACCTATACATTTTATTATATAATAAAACATTTTCTTATGTCAACCAAGAAAATCAACGACAGTCGGAGATATATTTCTCTCACAAGGTAGGTACGATTATCAACCTCGCGGTATTTTTTTTGTGCCTTGATCAATCTCGTATCAACGTTCAAGTGCTGTTCTGACAAGCAAAGAAAATTATTTGTTTTTTTTTATTGAATATATTCACTGAAATTAAATTAATAGTTTAAACGATCTAACTAGGCTTTGCTCTTACTGCAAATTACTAAATGATGAGTGAGAATACCAAAATAAAATGTTTTCTTTTTATTAATAAGATACAAGTAGCTCCAAGACTAAAGAGATCAGAGGCCCTAGACAAACGGCATAGATATCTATATCGATTTAAAAATGTATGGGATTGACATAAGCTCACGCTAACATTGTCGTAAGCTTATGTCAATCCCATACATTTATTATCTATTCTATGAATAGAATAGAAATCTATGCCACTTGTCTAAGGCCTCAGATCGGAATGACTAACGTTGTAGGGGATCAGACCTGAATTCAAAAATAAGAATAACCAGAGGGGGTCAGATCTGGGGAATCCGACCAAAATAACTCATCTTTTTCAACATGCTTGTCGTTCATCTTGTTTTGTATAGATAAACACCTTTACTTTTTACTATTTTTTTAGAAAACATGCAGTTTGTAGACTGAACTTAGTCCAAAAATAAAAATAACCTTTAATACGTAAAAAATCTGTGGTGCTCGATTGCGTGGTCTGCGGTCGGCTCTTCGCGTCACCGTGGTGAGGGAGGGAGTTAATGTTTATGGTAAGGGTACTGGTAATGCGCGGCCTGTTAATATTTAACCAAGGGGTTTTGTATAATGCCACCATAAAGTTTTAAAAGAGGTGTTGGGGTATGAAAAATCCTTAAATTTTGACGCAAACGAAGCTATGAACGGAAAGTTGGTATATGCTATTAGTGATATAGGTATATATAGACCTGTTCTTGTCAGATAGACACAGGTGTATAATACCTACCTACATTTATCTAGCTTTATTAGGTGCTATGCAACAAGACATGAGCTTATTGATATTCACCGGACAAAATTCCAATCTACCAGTCGCAAACCTAATACTTACTGAGAATTTTACAAAACAGCTATGAAATATAAGGAAGGAGGAAAAACAAAGGTTAGCCACAACTGGCGCCGGTTTCAGTGAAGCGCAACGAGCATTCCGTCGCGTGTCGTTTATCCTGTATATGATAAAATATTGGTCTCTAGAGATCCCTAACAAAAGACGAGATTTTCACCTTTGGGTTGGAAATTTATTTTGGAAATATATCGACTGCTCCACTACTATTGACATGAAGCAGTAGGTAGTAGTATCCGTACTATTTTTTTAACCAATTACATCATTGGTGTCTTTTTATTTCCATTTCCTCCGTCACTGAAGTGACTGAAGGCAACGCTTTGGTTATGTTATATCATCTCAAGTATCTTAATTCAAGTAGTTAATCATTCTTTGAGAAAAAAGAGTTTAGCATTTACCATCAAGTGAGCTTTATGCTCATTTGCCACTTAAGTTATATAAAATATTAGTGTAATATTACGAAAATGATTTACGTGTAGGCGTTGTTATTAGGAGTAGAGATGTAAGTAGCAGTGGGTGTCAGAGTACTTACCTTCTCAGCCCACACGATAAAACTTTGTAGATATATTCTCGATTACTCAACCAACAACACAAAAAGTAATTTCCTACACAATCACTTAATGTAGTCCACGAAAAACGACCTATTAATATGTCGTTTTTATTATAATCAATAAACTTGACAAATAGGTACGTCGTTCATCAGTAAAAATTTAAGCGCCTAGAGGTTTCTTAAAGCCTGTGATTTTTCGTCAGGTATAAAAAAACAGACGAATGTTTATAGTTTTCCAGTCTTTTTGCTCGACTGCCGAAGTCAAGGAGGGTAATGTTTTGCGAGTGTATGTATGTACTATGGGTGGAAGGCTCAAAGTCGCTTAGAGGGCAATGGAGTGGGCTATGTTTTTTTTAGTTTCCTACCATATTAATTTATTGCAAACCATAGCGCCCTTCTGCAATTTGATACAGATTAAACACTTTCTCCGACACAACACACTCCTTTTCCTATTGCAAAATCAATTGAACATACCTAAAGTTTTTACATTTTCATTTGTTACTAGATTTAAACAATATAAATAAGAGTGGGCTATGTTAGGCGTCTTCTTACGCGGTCGTTTAAGAAACGAGGAAATCTGCAGGCTAACCAAAATAACCGTTGTGACTCGCAGAGTTGCTTCTCTTCAGCAATAAGCAGGGCATATAGCTCGCAGAACTGACGGCCGTTGGGGCAGAAAGGTTCTAGAGTGGCGTCCACGAACCGGAAGACGCAGCGTGGACAGATCCCTCACAAGGTGGACCGACGACCTTATAAGGGTGGCGGGCAACCGATGGATGAGGGCGGCTCACGACCGCCCACGGTGGCGAAAATTGGAGATGGCCTATGTCCAGCAGTGGACGTCTTTCGACTGATATGATGATGGTTTATAGGTATTATTACGAGTTCAGTTAGTACTTTTTAACCGACTTCAAAAAGGAGGAGGTTATCAATTCGGGTCGTATGTTTTTTTTTTTTTTTTTTTTTTTTTTGTATGTTTGTTACCTCATATCTCGGTCATTTATGAACCGATTTGAAAATTTTTTTTTTTATTTGAGAGGGTATACTCTGAAATTGGTCCCATTTTTTTATTATAAGAAATGGTTCAGTGGTTGTATGTTTGTTACAACTTAACTCCGTCATTTATAAGCCAATTTGGAAAATTCTTCTTTTATTTGAAAGGGTATACTCCGAAATGGGGTCCCATGTTTTTTTTATAAAGAATGATTTAGTAGTTTGGCTTCAATTTAATATTTTGTAACAAAACGTTTGCAAGAAGTGAAGACGTGTAAAGCAACACGTCGATGTCTTTTGCGACGAATTATCTGACATTGACATGTCCATGCTACAAGTGCGAAGTGATTTTCAAAATTCATTTTTTGTTAGAAACGAAGTGGCCCTGGATGAGTGACCATAATATGCATTTTTTGTATATCTGAGCGATTGCTCGGTCAGTTAAATTATGATTTTTGATGATTCTTTATTGTTGGTAGATCATCACTTTTTTGTTTTGATTTGTGGTTTCTGGGATTCAGGGTTTAGCGATCGAGAAAGTGTTGACAAGGACCTTATATCTCTATTTACAATCTTACCTCTCGTCTCTACTTTCTTTCAAACGGCGCGGCGCTGTCTTATTTGCGCAGCACGTTTAGTAGATCTACCCATATTGAATATATTTATACACAATTAATTCCCACTAAAAGTTTAAAAATAAAATTATTTTTAGAAAAAAAATGTAAACCGACTTCAAACAACACCTACATGTTCAATCCTTAACTAAAAAGTAGAAAATAATATTTTAATTACTTCATAGCAAAGAACATTAAAGGGGAATCAACGCAATCCTTGATACCTATAATACTTTACTATTTATAGTTTTTAATCAGTTATTTTGGAGTCGGTGCCAGCCAAGAAGGATCATAATGACCTTCATAAAAATAACCTACCTACTAGCAAAAAAAAATCTTCTTGATTAATCTATTAATATATGAATGAAAAATATAGATTTAATACAAGAAATCGAACGGAATCTGATAAGTGCGCTTCAAATTTTTTATGTATATCTGAACACAACTATCAATGACGTCTGCGTTCACAAGTATGACCGCGTTCGGGTAGTGCACTCAGGCAATCCCCACGCGTGCAATTACCGCCCCGTGCATTACAAAAGTTGGTTGCAAAGACAGAATTAAAGATTCTTCTTGGCTGGCACCGACTCCAAAATAACTGATTAAAAACTATAAATAGTAAAGTATTATAGGTATCAAGGATTGCGTTGATTCCCCTTTAATGTTCTTTGCTATGAAGTAATTAAAATATTATTTTCTACTTTTTAGTTAAGGATTGAACATGTAGGTGTTGTTTGAAGTCGGTTTACATTTTTTTTCTAAAAATAATTTTATATAAGTCTTAGTGTACTTGAAGTTTATTAAATAAAACTGGCGGGCTCAAAAAAAGTGTGTAAATAATGAAAAAAAAAATTAAACTCAATGTTATCTATTCTACATACTACTATAGTAATTCAAGATTAAAATTCAATATAATATGTAAATAACAAAGATTAGATACTTTCAAAAACTCGACTCTATCTCCAAAGGGTAGTTTGGGGTTAAGCGATTAATATTTAAACCTTTTAAACGAATGTTGAGTTCCCAATGTTACTGGTGAAAGTAATCCACTCTTTGTATTATACTTTATTGTTCCACTTTGTTAGAGCTTTACGAATAATGCAGATAAATTACTTGCTTATTAAACTTTCCTTGATACTTGTTTTAGAAGCAGAAGTTGCACTACTGAACTTTTTATTTTCTACTTGAATAAAGAAACTAAATCCAATTTAAACTTTATTTGATGACGCAGTGCGCAAGAATTAGCCTATAAATTCTCTGTTTCTCTTCATAGTACTTATTGTTTCAACAAAATAACAAACGTAATTAATCACAACCATTAATCATTGTGACACTAGGTACTCAAAACTTGAAATATAACCAATTTGAGTTAACGAAGAAACAGACGTAAATGAATACAAGTTTAAATTACAGTATCTAAATTAGCGAGTGTAATAAATAAGGATTATTGGCCCAAGGGTAGAATATCTGGCTCTAACACCCATTTATTTACTATTGGAAATTAGTGTCACTCTTGCCCTAGGTAGAGCATTAATTGCTCGCTGTTTGAATGTAGACATGACTTGTAACATTGTAAAATTTACAATAGCATTAATTTATACAAATGTTTTTACCGCAGCCTGTTTCATAATTAAAAGTTTGCAATTTATAATTTAACTTAATAGCTGTAAGTTTTGTGTGTTTCGTTATGAATTTATTCATATTCTTGCAAAAATTAACTCCGACAAGAAGTTCGTTTGATTGTTTTCCCGAAATTTTTACTTTGTTATATTTTCATATTACTACGGCTATTTTTCCTTCGTCATTCTTAACATTCAAAATTTGTATGTCTTTTGTGTTGTTTTCCTCTAAATAATTTAAAGAAGTTTTATCTTATACGTATTCTTATTTTATTACAACTTTGTATTATTTGTTTTTTTTTTTTATATATTAGCCTACCAAAGTGACTCCACCCCGCCTGATGGTAACCAGTCAGTGGAATCCAGAAGTGGTGACCACCATACCAAAAGCCATAGTCTTAAACTGCTGGTATGGTGACCTCCACTATGGCGGCTGGGAATGGGGTTAGGGGAAGGGAATGAGGGAGGTAAGGGAAGGGGAAAGGGGGGAAGTTGGGCCTCCGGCGCTCTCACTCACCGAGCGAAACGCAGTAGTACGGATACTACTACTCTTACGTCGATCTTCTATGAGAGGGTAGTACTTCCCCGGACGATCCGGCCCATTCATGCTGAAACCAGCGTGAATCTACTACCGTAAATTTAATTTACCTTAAGTTTAAATTTGTGAACATAACTTTTCTTAATTTTTACTATAAATCAGACATATGCATTTTAAGCTCCTTTTTTGCTGAGAAATTGATGAGAAATATTCAAATATCTTCTCTCAAAACATGCGGCTATTTTTTTAAAGAACAAGGCATGTTATTTATTTTAAAGACATACTGCTCGGTTTTGAAGTGCTCGGTTGACAGAGTTCTTATTACCTTCATCTTGCAGGAGACCACTAGCAACAGAGCAGCATTACTAAGTTGGCTTTTAAGCAGAGTAGTGATCTTGATACACCATGGCATATATAAACACGCGTTGTCCATTACTGTGTGGAAGACAGATGATAGTCGGTCTAAATAATATAGGCACTAATTGTCAATCGTTACAAGTTAGACATAAAACTGACTCTAATACAGTCAAACTAAAGCTTAAAAGTAAATTTTATTTTCATTTCTATTTTTTATCAACTGCATTGCACTGAATCTTTGACGGCTATTACATTCTCATATACTCACAGAGTTCTTTGTACATATCAATTGTACGTTCAAGCTATATTTTAGTGCAGTTGTTAGGGTAATATATTATTATTGCATATACAGGATCGAAATGCTTAGCAATCCGAGCAGAAAGGTTTTCCATGTCTCATCGCATATAATTACGATAATGCTTTCCTTGCGTATCGAGGGGACTGAAAGGACGCTAGAAAAATCTTTAGAATTCGCAAAATTTATCGAAGGTTTAATGAAGGAATGTTGTAAAAGTCAACGGTGATTGATTGAATTGATAAATTTCGCAAAATTTTCAAGTTCACCGTGATTTATGTATAAGTTATATAATTACTTATGCGAAGTTTAATTAAATGGGTTAAACACAAAGTGGAAGAAAATCGTGTTTATATAAAATTTTTAGATTAGATAATTCTTGAAGAAGGCGAGAAAAGCTTATATCTTATTGTAATAGTCTGTGGTAATACTTGGATTGTAAAAATATTGAGTAGAGAAATATTAAAGTTATACACCAAATACTTTATACTATACTACTGAAATAAAGTTTTTGGCATCAAAATAAATAAATATTGCGAAACCAAAATGCATATCCGAATTGGGCATAATGCCAGCCACAGTATCAAATAACGCACCAAATCGCTCCAACTATAAAAATATATTCACCATTTATCAAGTTGTCAGCAATAGGGTAAGAACAAACGTTATTTCAGACATTCGTATCCTTAAAGATCTCTGTGTTACATGGAAAATAATAATGTTTACTTTCGATACATTATTTGTGCTGTATTGTACCTAAATAGATGCTTAATATTTGTAGGTATTTAATGAACGAAATTAAGATAGCTTACAAACGTGAAGTTTACCGACACTAAGTACAACCGAATATATTTTTAAGGATCACACAAGTTTTGGTACACAACCTCTTGCACAACAGTGTTATGCATTCCCAGGGTTGATACAGGTGTTATTTTTGTTGTATTGGTGTTGATACGTTCACACAACCACACAGAGCTCTACCTACAGTCATTTAATTTATCAATATTTATTGGTACCTCATAAACAATAAACCTTCAAAATAGTATCAATATATCAAACACAGTAAACATATTGTCATTTTCGTAAATATTTTTACTGTAACGGAAATCACGCTAGGGCTAGATAAAAATACTAAGAAACAATAAATTAAGTTGACAGCGTCCTATATGATAGCTAAAGATAGCTCTCAGCTCACAAGAGGTGAAAATCAACTGCCTTCTTAAATAAGATCAGCGCATATGTATGAAAAAAATTACAGGATAAACGCCTTTAAGAACCCTTATTTAAGATTAATTTTCCCTAAACATGTCTGAGGTAAACATGTTCATAATATCTGGTAGAGCAAAATAAGTGTTTCTACCTTACTTTGCCATAAGACGGCTCTGTAGTTTTCTTATAGGTACTGAAAATCATAAAGACTTCAGTTTTACTTCTCTCTTGACATTTTACTAGCCATAATATTGTTAGCAATGATTTTACAACTTAGTGGTTGACGTAGCCTATGATTTTGTTCCCTTAGCATTGCAGATACAATAAGTAAGACAACACAACCGAGCTAAGAAAGTTGTAAAATTTAGTTACGACTTTATTTCCTAGAGAATGCGACATTGCCGTTTATCGGCTCCGCAAATTTGACGTTAGTTAAGTACCTTGTGACTTTATTATTTATATTAGCCTACCAGAGTGATTCCACCCTGCCAGCTAAACTATCAGTGGAATGAAAAGTTGGTAGACCTCCACTATATTGACTATATGATACGTAAAATTATATTCAGCGAAACGTGATTTTGTTACATCAATTCCTTTGAAGAAGAGTTTTGTGTTTACTGTTCCAATGTTTCCATTTCGTATTTTAAAAACTGTCTTTCCCTTTACAAGTGCTACTGGCTGGTTCTGAGGCACACCAATTAATATAGACTCTTCAAACGTAAGTAATGAGAGGACGCTAGAATATTAAATTGAGTTTGTAGCATATAAATTAAAATAACAACTTCCTATAGGATGCTTTCCATAATTTATTTATTTATTTATTTATCAACTTTATACATACAATATGTAATGGCGGACTTAATGCCTGAGGCATTCTCTACCAGTCTACCATAGGGTGATGCAGAGATATTTCGAAGCAGGTGCACAAATAAATAAATTTAGAGTTGAGTAAGAAGTACATTATATAAATATATACTACACATAACTACATAATAATATATATACCTACATATATAAATATATAATAATACACACAATTTATATACATATTAATAAAAATTAACAAAAAAAAATATATTTATAGAGGAGATGTGACAATACCAGAGCTGTGACGAAACTGCCATTTTAGTTGCTCAGAAACAAGTTCCGAACTTTTATTTTAAATGCATGACGGTTTGTGGACGTCCTGATTTCAAGAGGGAGGGCGTTCCAAAGAAGAATGGATTGAACAGGGAAAGAGGAGTGAATAAAGTTAGACGTGTGTGAAGGACATAAAAGGAGGAGATTATTGGCAGAACGAAGGTTTCGTTCATGAACAGAGTTAAGATACTGAAAGTAAGGCGTTAAGTAGGGCGGAGGAGTAGGCGAAGTCAGGATGGAATAGAGGGTAGTGAGAGCACGCAATCTACGGCGTTGGACAATAGGTAGCCATTTTAGTTGAGAACGATAAGTAGATACATGATCATACTTACGAAGATTAAAAACGAATCGAATGCAGTTATTAAGAAGACGGTCTAATTTGTTGAGAAGATCTGCATTCAGGTCGAAATAACACACATCACCATAGTCGACTTGCGGAAAGATCAAAGACTGCACAAGCATTACCTTAGTTTTATATGGAAGGAAATTTTTGAGTCGGTATAGAGCGCGCAGGGTACCGGTGACTTTTTGACTTACTTGCGATACTTGAGCTTTCCAACTCAGGGTAGAATCAATGTACAAGCCAAGGTTCTTTACGGTTGAGCACAGGGTAATGACTGAACCATCAAAAACAATGGGTGGAAGATTCACTGTGTTCAACCTACTCGTGAGCCGTTGGCTACCCAGTATGATAGCTTGGCACTTATTCGGGTTAACCGCGAGACCAAACCTTGCAGACCAGCTTTTTATGTAGTCAAGGTCACGGTTGATCATGTCAATTGCTGATTTTTTGAATTAATTGTTTTTATTTGAAAACTTTATAAACGTACAAGGACAAAAATTATACTTACTCGCATTCGGAATAAAATAATGTATTATGGATCTTGGAATGCCGTCGTGCACTTGCACTCCAATGGGAGTATAATGACACCACGATTAGTCGAAAGCGAATTCTAAAAGAGCCTAGGCGAATATTAAAGAAGTACTACACTACATACTACTTTTCGGTTACCACCATACTCGATCCTACTGAAAACCGTTAGTCAAAGATTTTTCTTAAATCAGTCCGCCGATCATAGGACGCTGTGACGAAATCCTGTGTTGGATGATTTATTTATTTTTTAAAACTTAGTACACGTAAGTATGTAAGGCAGACTTAATGGCAAGGGCATTTTCCTGTTGTTTTCATATTATTATGTAATGGTTTAATCCTCAAATTCCGCTTCGCTCTTTCGCCCCTTAGTGAGGGATAACGTCGTTGATAGTGCTGTACATTCAGTAGAAAATCCAAAAATCCAGATGCTTCGGCGATCCGTGAGGAATAATCTTTATTATGTCTGTGCTTGTAAAGCACTCTCTAGATATTCATACACGCCACTACAATACAACTCAATCAAGGCTATACGCAATTAGTTCACACACTATGAATATCCACTGAAGTAAGTCAATTGATAAATTACTATTAATGAACATAGTTGATAATAGGGATCAAAGCCAGGAACGTTGTCAGTGTGTTTCCATAATGAACCTAAGTTTAATCTAGGTTCACTGAAGTCTCTGACCTCAATTACTTATTTTTTTCATTAATTTTAACGGTAGTCCACGCTGGTTTCAGCATGAATGGGCCGAATCGACCAGGGAAGTACTACCCTTTCATAGGAGATCGACGTAAGAATATAGTTTTCATGCTAATGTGTTTCGCTTGGCGAGTGAGAGTGTCGGCAGCCCAAAACCCCCTCGGTCCTCTTCCGTTTCTCTTTTCCTTCCTCATCCCCTTCTCCGTGTTCAGCAACGGCTTGATTGTGTTTTCTAAGCATTATTACTTCTGCGATGCTTGGAAAACACAGGCATGTCTATAAGTTACTTGTCGCCACTTGCCATCAGATGGACCGTATGCTTGTATGCTACCAAAGTTGTACAAATAAAAAGTAATTGCGACGGTGGCAGGCGAGTAAACAGCCCACGTGATGGAAAGTAGTAACTGTGAACGACGAAGGGATTGTGGGAGGTAAGGAAAAACGAAATAGTGAAAATTAAGCTCTCAAAACATGCTCTAAAATCTCTATTTTATCTTATTAATAAAATATCGGCTCTTAGAACAATTAAGTTATAATACGGTTCTTGATTTATTTGAAAAGATTGTATCGCTTCATAGATGCACCTGCTTTGTGATATTTAGACTGTTTCTGTGTTTTCATTATCTGTATTACGTCATGTATTAGCAACGCTCTCAATGAACTTTACAACCATGTAAAGACTTACAACTTAAATAGACGGTAGGTATTCTCTTGTTCTTTTTCAAGAGAAGGATAGAGGCAGGCAAAAGAAAGGACAGTTGTTTGCACTCAGACGTTAGCTGTATACCGAGAGCAAAGTAACATGACGACAATCTGATATCAAGTATTTCTCTAGGGTAAGAGTAAAGCGTATTGAAACATAAAGTTTTTAACATTGAAAATGTAATTATGCATTTTTCATTTCAAATCCTATTTAAGGCTTTACTGAGGCTTTTAAGTGATTTTAGAGATGATACTATTACTCTTTATGCGCAGTAATGTTAAAATACAAGTTTTTTTGTAAACTATAATAGTGGCAATCGAATATTAACTAAAGTTTTGAATACTCTTTTCAATATTTCTAATGATAAAAAAACAAGATGACGCATTTGTCTCTGAACACACGTTACTTACGTTAAGTGTCAAAATTACAGAGCACTCCCTGATGATAAGTAGTTAATGCAGTCCAAAAGTGGTGGTCACTATCCCAATAGGTAAGTTGTTAGCATGGCGGGTCAAACAATGGCACATTGAGTCGAGGTTTTTACTCTTCAATGACCCAGAATCAAAATTTGGTGAAAATAAACATAAAAATATTATACTTTAAATTTAACTTATGTCTTGGTTTGTGTTTGCCTAGAGCAGAGCTCTTAAATTTAAGAATAAGAAGGAGAGCTTAGTAATTGCTAATGAACGACGTGAAAAGGATGAAAGATATTCTTTCTGAGGTCGAAAAGGTGACAAACTTTTAGCATTTTATTAACCTTTTTATACAGACTATCGTAAAAATGTTTTACGGTTTAGTTTTATTGCGGATTATTTTAGAATTGCTTCGTAAAATATCTAGACTGAACGTTTTTGTCTAATAGATAAAAAATATGTCTTATACCAACGGAGTCCTCTAATAACATTAATTGATTCAAACAATCACACATGTTCTCAGCATTTCAACTAAAAGACCTTCCCTACTGGACATGAGCTTCTTAGCTTTGACCGGACCTGAACCGTTTTGCCGTTTAAGGAGTACTTTTCTGCTTATCCTGGCTATCACCATTTTAGTAAGGTACTATTTAGTTTAGCTAAATATGCCGCCTAAATTATATGTCAAATAAACAACAATTATTTGAGGCTTAAGGTCTACTCTCACAAGAATTTTACTACGTACAATATTCTTCGCATCGTATAGTCGTAGATATTTGCATTTTACTATTATTTTTGCCAAACCCAGCATAGGGGATTCTTATCGTAACAATTTGTCTTTTAAACGATGTCGTTTGTCCATATCTTGATTAGATAATGTTATTTCAGGTAACAAGCTACTTCAAGCATTATTAGTCTTTGTGAATAAAGATACTGTTTCCGCATTTTCTGTTATAAAACACTTTATTATTCTTTAATAACGGTTCTCGAGACAACGCTGGAAGCACTTTGCTATATTTAGCTGCGTAAAGTACATTATGCTTGTATAGCTATATTTATCAACACTAACTATTAAGTTAGAATAAAATAGAAGCTAGAAAAGATAAAAAAGAAAATCTAAGAAGGCTTGAAGATAGTTTATGTCACAAAATGAATTCCTAACAAGAATTTGAACAAACAAAATTAATTCTATTATTCTAAGCTTCTGTTCTAAATCAAGCCGCTCGTTAATTTGGAAAAAGGTGGTCGAAATATAGGTAAGTTTATTTGAGAAATGAGGAACTCGCAAAAGTGAGAAACGCTGGAAGCATGTCGGCCTATGCGAAAAGATGGAGTGATTCTATATTTTAAGAACTATGTATAACAACAATGATTTTATAACCACCTGATTATAGAAGTTCTTGCTATAGTAACGTCTAAATCCTCTATCTGTCGTCATAAATTCAGTATCTGGTAACCACCAGAAACTGAATTTTTGAGGCCATTAATAATAATAATAATAATAATAAGTGCAATCTACCGCTGCCATCTCCACCCAAGGAGCTCAGAATGAAACTAATACTCCGCGGACTCTGCCACAAATGCAGAATGTTGTAGACACACAATGTAATGAGGAGGTTTGGGACGCTTTGAAATGTGCGATTGACAATTATCGATTCGCACCTCAAGAATTTAGACCACGGCTGCCTCGGTTACCGATGCATAGAAAGAACCTAATGCTAGTAAGTACCCTTGACTCACTTCTACCGGACTACTTCAATCAAAGTCAAAGTCTGAGTGATACGCATTCAATTCTGTATTGTGCGGCTGTCGCAGTGTATCGATTGGTAGGTGTCAACTTTCCAGCTGCTGACACCCCTATGCCACGCAGGACTTCTGCGCCAGTCTGGCAGTACAGGGTTGAACAGCGTATTGCTAGAGCAAGGGTGCTTATTGGCAAGCTAATCTGCTTTAGGAATGGAAATACACGTCCGAGAGTGATGCGCTTTGTGAACCAAGCATTCTCGGGGACGGGAGTTAGTCCCCACGACTATTTATCTCAGGTCACAGAGCGCATCGACTTCCTAAAGCAGAAGGTATATGCATGGGCTAACCGAATTGGCAGATATAGAAAACGAGTGGATCGATTTAAGATCAACCGCATATTTCAAAAGGACCACAGGTGGGTTATATATATATATATATGATATAGGAGCTGGGAGCAATCAAATTCTGAGACCCATGATGGTAAGCTGCCGGATGCTACTGCAACGAGAGAGTTTTGGAGTAGCATCTGGTCGGTACCAGTCAGCCACTCTGAAGGTGACTGGATACGAGATGTCAAGCGAGCATGTGAGCAAATTGCAGAAATGGATAGCGTAGTCATCACAGCTGAAGACGTAGCTGATGCAGTCCGTCCTATGGCTAACTGGAAGTCACCGGGAATGGACGGACTGCACAACTTCTGGCTGAGATGGCTACGTAGCTCACATGTTCGATTGGCATCTCAATTTCAGTCTGCACTGGAAAGTGGATTGCTACCACAGTTCCTAACGACAGGTTATACTCACCTGCTCTATAAGACAGGTAGCACTATGGAACCCGGTAATTATAGACCGATTACATGTTTACCATCGGTCTATAAACTTCTTACGTCCATTCTGCGAACCAAAATTACTAAACATATTGAGTTTAATTCGGTTATGTCAATTTCTCAGAATGGATGTAGGAAAGGGGCCCGTGGTACTAAGGAGCTTATCGACACGACTATTAGCCAGCAGGTTCGCCGCAACCGGAAGGATTTGGCGACATGCTGGATAGATTATAAGAAGGCATTCGATTCCGTGCCATTCATGGCTCCTGAGGGTGCTGGAATTATATAAAATAAACCCTACAATATTGTAGGGTTGCGCACCTTCTTGGAGACATGCATGCGGCAATGGAGAACGGTCCTTACCTATCCAGAGGGTCGACAAACCCCAGGTGTTAACGAACCGCTATGGACTAGGCGGGGTATCTTCCAGGGTGACAGTCTGAGTCCCTTATGGTTTTGCCTAGCACTAAACCCTCTTAGCTCAATACTGGAGAGTTCAGGGTTAGGTTATAGGCTGCGTAGAGGTGGTCAGATAATATCCCACCTGCTTTACATGGATGATCTTAAATTAATTGCGCCAACTGAACCCCAGCTGAAAGAGTTACTGAAGGTAACTGAAAACTTTAGTAATTCTATCAACATGGCTTTCGGAGTGGACAAGTGTGCAGTCATGTATGTAAAGCGAGGCAGGGTAGTCGAATCTGATGGAATCCAGCTATCTGATTCTACTCATCTTCTAATCGCTGACGCCTATAAATACTTGGGTATGTCGCAGTCGCTGGGCATTAGAGAGACACATATGAAACAATCATTACAGGAGCGCTTTTTCAGCCGCCTTAAAAGAGTATTAAAAAGTCACTTATCAGGCGGCAACAAGGTGCGCGCCTGTAATGGTTGGGTCATGCCTCTTCTTATGTACTCCTTCGGCATACTATAAGTGGACACAGACTGAATTGGATGCCCTGGATAGGCGAGTCCGCACATTATTAACAGCATTCCGTATGCACCATCCACGTTCATCCGTCATGAGGTTGTATATCCCGCAAAAATGTGGGGGCCGCGGATTTCTAAATGCCAAAACCTTCCACAATCGCGAGATATGCAACCTCAGAGACTATTTTCTTAGGATGGGCGAGGGTGTGCATCGTGATATGGTTGCAGTGGATAGTGGACTTACCCCGCTTGCCCTGGCTAAGGAGAACTGGCGTAGGCCTATAGTACTCAGTATAGACGACCGTAGAATGGTATGGCAGAGCAAGGAGCTTCACGGACGGTTCTATCGGGCCTTACATGGGCCTGATATAGACCGTGCTGCTTCCGTTGCCTGGCTACGCTTCGGTGATCTTTTTGGAGAAACCGAAGGGTTTGTTTGTGCAATTGCTGATGAAGTTATCATGACGAACAACTACCGGAAATATATCTTGAGAGATGGCACTACTGACATATGTCGGGCATGTCATCGCCCTGGTGAATCCCTCAGGCATATTGTTTCCGGCTGTTCGCGTCTTGCTAACGGAGAGTACTTGTACAGACATAACCAAGTAGCCAGGATCATCCACCAGCAAATTGCTCTGCGATACAATCTTCTAGATGTCGAGGTACCGTACTACAGATACAACCCAGAGCCGGTTCTCGAAAATGGTCGCGCGACATTGTATTGGGATCGCTCCATCATCACAGACAGGACTATTATAGCTAACAAGCCTGATATCGTGGTGGTGGATCGATCCGAACGCCTTGCAATGATAGTTGATATTACCGTCCCTCATGACGAGAATCTCATGAAGGCTGAGAAAGATAAGCAAATAAAATATCTTGATTTAGCCCATGAGATTGTTGACATGTGGGATGTGGATTCTGCTGTCATTGTGCCGATAGTCGTTACCGTAAATGGTTTAATAGCAAAGAGCCTCGACCAACACCTAAAGAGGCTCGCATTAGGTGGATGGGTCAAGGGCCAGATCCAGAAGGCAGTGCTGCTCGACACGGCACGTATTGTTAGGAGGTTCCTCTCTCTGGAGCCCTAACCGCCGGTAGCTTGGACTTTGTCTCGTTGCCGGTGGTAATCTATTTTTTATATTATTAAATGTGTATTTTTGGTTTTTATAAGTATATATTTGAAAATGTAATAAATATGAAAAAATTTGAATAAAGGAAATAATAATAACTTATGTTCAGTGTACTTTTTACTAGTGAATTTAAAAATTAATAAATAGCGGTGGAATATAAGATTGGATTAAAGTAGCAAAGCTTTATCGGATTTTTATGTCAATATATTTTGCAGTAGCGGTCCAGATAAAATTTACAGATTTTGTGTCTCACAAGACTATCGACGAAAAAACATTTCCAATGTCAAAAGGATTATAAAAGGTTACGAGTAGGTATGCTTCATGAATAGAGACTTGATATATTTATGTTTTATGAGTCCAGGACTCAAGAGATGTAATTTTTACTTTGTATTACAATGTTTGCTTATCTACGGCTAAGTTTATATACCTAGAATGTACATAGGTTTATTATCCCACTTCGTATGTTCTATCTTAACTAACCATTTGTATTTTAGAAGTGGAGATTAGAATTAGAAGAAGGTACAGAAGGTACAATAATTTTATTTAATTTTGAAATCTTGATGTTGGAAGATCGACAACTCGATAGGAACAATAACGGATATGTCGACACCGACTTTTAGCTTCGAAAAATAATGCAATAATTAATCAATCCTTTGCTTTACTTTTGCCGTAGTGTCTTTAAAGAAAAAATACTAATAAAAATATAATGTTTGGTGTGTTTAACATAACGCCAAAGTATTAAATAGTTCTGCATTCAATCACACACTGAAATAGTACTGGGTTTTAATCTGGCAATAGTGGCCAGACTTTATTAATCATATCATTATCATTACGAGTCATATAAATGCGCAAAAACTGAAATCTGTGACGGCACATTCAACAAATGAATTTAATTGATACAAATGCGTCATTTAAGACTAACAATTGAAGATTGGTGACAGTACTTATGTGTATGGAGAAGGCACATTAATTTCGGAAATTACGGTCAAGCTATTCAAACAATTAACCAAACAATTTTAGGAATGAGTTATTTTTTTGTCGTAAATAACTGTTTGTTATAACTTATAAGTGAGAGACCACTGGAGGCCCAGTTACCTCTTCGGTCTTATATCTTTTGTTCCATACCCTTCTCCCGCCACAGATGGCGACGGCTTGCTTGTTTTCTTATAATTGTTCCAGCAATGCTTGGAGTTACTAATCTTGGCCATGGTCATAAACCACAAAATCATTTACTATACGGTGAGGCCTTTAGAGCTGTTCGGACTTGCTTGTTTGTCAATTAATTCGTATCTGTAAAAAAATCTAGAAATATGACTTCGTTGGCCAGACATTAGAATTAAAATTCAAATCGAAGGACTGAAACCACTAACAAGAATATAAATTATTGTCGAAAACTGATCGAATATTTATTGAAAAACGCAATCCTGCACAAAAAATAATTAACTAATATTTTTCTTGTCAAAGTCTATTTTTTATTGACCAATGTTGATTTTTTTTATATCTTGTCTCTCGATGCAGTTTACAGCTTATGCTAGTCACGGGCGTAATGATGGTTTGTCACAATCGTTGTAATCATGTTGTAAATAACATTAAAGTACTCGCGTACGAAGGAGGATTGCTAGCTTTGTTTATAAAATAGTAACTAAAAGCACTTAATGAAGATAATAAGAGCGTTATACTACGTTACGAGCGTTAGGATGATAAAACGCAGTTATAGTTTGTATGAAATTCACACTAGGTTTAATCGAGTTAATAAAGTGTCAGGAGAAATGTTTTGAAACAAAACTCCTCGTATTTACTTAAGCGGGTTAAGGTTTAAGGGTTAAGTAGATACTTCTAACTAAACCTTGTATTTATGTATGCAAATCTAATATACGGTTTCTTGGAGAATTTGTCTTTGAGGATTTAGATGATTATTTCATTTGAAAATACACTTCTGACTATGTTGATAGCGAGTGCCAAGTGGATATAATTTCATAAAATTTTGACATTTATACAGTTTTGCGTATCGTTGTAAGTACCAACTTGAATTTTGTGTATGCCTATTTTAAAAAAATTAAAAGAATATTATTTGTTTATGACTGGACGATTATATTAATATTATTTTTGATTGACGCAGCATGAGTAAGCTTCCCTATAAGGTAGACTGACGACTTGCTGTAATGGCAAACTGGTAAGCACCGGGTGATGGTTTAGAATCAATCAAAATAGAACCATCAAGATGAATGAACAGACAGCCGAATCTAAAATGTTGATGATTGACTAAACAATTCGTGTTGAGTACACTCAACACCAATTGTTTAGTGTTAGTTTAGAAATGCAAAACCGACCAAACATACATGTTTGGTCAGTTTTGCATTTCATTCATAATTAATTCGGTAAGAATTTTTTGTACAAATACCTACCTAAAAGTAAACGAATACTAAACACCTTGACATTATTGACTGTGCTAAAATGCATCTACGTCATTTTTACCTAGGTTTTTAAATTAAAAATATACCATTGATGTTCTTTCTATAAAAATTTAAGCATTGTCATCGAAAAAAGCCTATATATATATCGATAGCGGAAAGCAAAAACGTAGTCATCCACAGAAACGAAAATGTTCACCAGAACCATAAAAATTTTTGACTTTTGAAAAAAAATCATAACTGGCATGTTCTTTTAACTTAGACTCACGATTTTTGGATATTAGACTTGTTGTTTTTTTCTAAATATAGTTCTTAGTCTGAAATCTCATATTAACAATTATTTCCAAAATTTTGTTTACTACATTTTGAATTATTTTTAAGAAATGTTAAAACACTGTAATTGCACTCGAGTATAAACCTGGGTCAAAAGCATTTTTCTAAGAAAAGCGAAAACGTGGTCAGTAGCATATATTTTCTGTGGTTAAACGGTTTTAGGTCTGAATGAACAAGTCCTTATGGTCTTTGATGAGTGCTCGTATACTTATATATACGGTAGTAGATCCACGCTGATTTCAGTATGAATAGGCCGGATCGACCGTTGAAGAACTACCCTCTCATAGAAGATCGACGTGAGAGTAGTAATATCCGTACTACTGCGTTTTGATCGGTGAGTGAGTGCGCCGGAGGCCCAATTTCCTCTCTTTCCTCACCTCCCTCATTCCCTTCCCCTACCGCATTCCCAGCCGCCATAGTGGAGGCCACTGCAGTTTAAGCTATTGGTATGGTGGCCACCTCTTCTGGATGCCACTGACTGCTTACCATCAGGCAGGGTGAAGTCACTTTGGTAGGCTATAAAAAAAAAACTTTTTGTGACTTTGGCCGTTGGATTATAAGACAAGGTCTTATTAAACCGACGTATCACATAATTTCGAATCCGCATTTTGTTGTCATAGTCTCAGTTATTCATCACTACGGTAGCGTTTCCCATAACGGCCTTATCGGTACTGCAGTACCGCAAAAACGTAGTAGTGCACACTAGAGCCAGCACTCCTTCAACATGCATCTTTTTTGACGGAAAACGAATTGTTGTAATCGACATAGTTTATGTTATTACTGGATTTTTCTGTAACTTGCAGCCTTTTTGAATGCAGGCATTTAAGTTAAAACGTATTTTTTCAAAATGTTAATTTTAAACTTATATAACGTAGAATTACGTGACATGGACCATTTGAAGCAGTTTTTTTTCTGATTGCAGTGCAATAAAACAATATTTAATTTTATGTGGTTGTTTTCCGCCGACGATATGTATACAGAGTGTATACGACGGTTTGATATTAAATGAAAAGACAGCTGTTACTAGTCCGTTTAATGATTTCAAATTAATCACAAAAATGATTTGACGAAAAACAAAAATTTTAATTTTTCTAACAATATAAATAATATTTTAGTAGTAACAAAGCCCTGTGTCTAGACTATTGAAGATATTTAGTTGATTTTTTTGGTCTCGCTTTATAATGACACATACTATACGTAATTGCATTTAATATCATACCGTCTTAAACACTCTGTATACGGTAATATTTTTTTCAAGGTTTTTTTTTTCGGCGGTAGGTGTAAAAAAAGTTAACGCGTTTTTCAGAATTGAAAATTTGATTTAATTATAATAACTAATTTCTAGTTTTTATAGCTTCACTTAGTTCAATACATTAAAAATATAGTGTACTTCAACATTAGTTACATGAAATATATTGCCTAAGTGTCAATAAACACTACCTGCCAGCACATAACACACAGTCAACACTATAACACTATGTCTCAAGCAACTGACATTGTTTTGGCACAAAGAAGTCTGGAGGAGTCTGTCAATAAGCGTATGGCGGAGCTAGAGACACAACTGCAGAGCGGAGGAGCTGCCAAAGATACAGTGGCCAAAGTAGCAGAAGAGTTCCGAGCTTTCCGGGAACTGGTGGTTAAGATGCTTCAGTTGCTGCGTCAACAGATCAGCGAGTGCTGTCGGTCAGCTGACATCTTGGAGTCTAGACACCGAAAAAACATCTTGTTATCTTGGGTGTTCCGGAAGGTGAAAAGGAGAACTGTGTCTCTACCACCCTAGACATAGTGCACAAGAACTTTAAGTTGAATGACATCACTGCTGAAGATATAACTGTTTGTCATAGGTTAGGTACATCTAATAAGGAGCATCATCGACCTATTTTGGTGCGATTCTCTAGGTTAGATCACAAATCAGCTGTCTGGAGGGCGAAGTCAGCACTGAAAGGCTCTTAAATTTCTGTCAGAGAATTCCTGACCAAAGTGCGGCAAACAGCATTTAGCAGGGCTCGCCAGCACTTCGGGATGAGAGCTTGCTGGACACAAGATGGTGTTGTCGTTGTTCAAGCACCTGATGGGAGTCGTCACAAAGTGATCTCGTCTGAGGAACTTAACCCTTTGCTGATGAAGTACCCAAAGGCACCCCGTGCAGTCCCTGCTGCTGGTAAAAGTGGTCCTGTGAGTGACAGTGCCTCTGGTTCGATGTCGAACAATAAGAATAAACATTAATGGTATAACATTCCCCTATACATTCATATTCGACCGATTTCTTAAGTAGTCTATGTTTACGCCACTGTAGATCTTTATTATTTTGTTTACTTTTTGTTTTCACCTTTGTTGTTTTGTTTTCTATAACTCTAAATCTTTCTACCTTCATAATTTTTAGTTTAATTAATTTACTAACACAGATTTGTGTCTTCTTCTTCTTCTTCTTCCCCTTTTTTTTTTGGCAACAGAGCCGACGATTTGTGTCAGCTATTTCTGCCAGCGTCAAGTGTAGAATAATATTCTTGTTGATGATAATAATGGTATATTACAATGATAAAATATAAAAAAATATGGATGAAATTAAATGACATCCATCTTCCGTGAAAACAAAAGATGGAACCCACAGATTTGTCTTATAGTATTTCAATAAAATTGACACTTGACAACTAGCAATTGTAATTCGGGTCGCGTTCGGAAACTACTGACTGGTATTCACAAAACATACCTGTATCAAATTTATTAGAGGTCAGTGTCGTAAACGGACTACGGACTCCGTTTAGCTATTAACATTTTTTTTCGTGTTTAATGTACGTTTATCTTTTAACTTTTTGTTTGTGTAATGTACCATTTTGTCTATTTTCTTCCCGTTATATTCTTTCTTTCACTTAATTTTGTTGCCTTTCGTGTGTTTCAGCTGGCAGGTGGTGCAGAGTGTGACGCTCTAGTAGGGCACGTATACGAATTTTATATTATTACTACATATTATTATATTGTTTTATACTTTTCCTTAGTTAAATTACTTTTATATATTTAGTTTATGTTATCGGATTATGATGATTCTTTTCACTCTATTAATTCCACCAACTCTTCGTGTGACAATAGTTTCTCATCATGTACTAATGCTCTCAGTGACATTGTTCTTCTGACTTTTGATAATTCTATTACTCATTTGTTAAACGTCTGTCACATAAATGCGCAAAGCTTACCGAGTCACTATAGTGAACTGTTCGATACTTTCAGTGATTCCAACGTTCATGCCATCCTGATCTCAGAATCTTGGTTAAAGCCTAATCTTCCTTCCACCACTTATCCTCTTCCTGGATTCATTCTTTTTCGGAATGATAGGATTGACAGAAGAGGAGGCGGGGTGGCAATTTACCTTCGAAGCTCTCTTTCTTACAAAATTCTATTTTCTTCTTCTCCTAGTAGCTCTTCTTCCGCTGAATTTTTATTCCTTGAAGTTTTTGTCAAGGGAGTTAAAACTGTCTTAGGGGTGGTCTATTGTCCGCCAGCTATTGACTATTTCTCCAGTCTCGAATCGATTCTGGAATCTTTAGGGTCGGAATATCCACATCACATCATCATGGGCGATTTTAATACCGATCTTCTCACCTACAATTCTTCTCGTTCCCGTAAACTCCTCCAAATAAATGAGTCTACCAGTCTCCATGTTCTACCTTTACAAGCTACTCACCATAACATTAGAGGGCTTGACACATGGTTAGACTTAATCCTTATCTCCAATCCTTCTCTAGTCCATTCCCATGGCCAAAGTCCTGCTCCTGGTTTTTCTCTCCACGATCTTATTTATCTTTCGTATCGCCTAAAACCACCTAAAACCCATCCTAGAATTCTGCATACGCGTTGTTTTGGGCGAGTGAACAACGAAGCTTTGCGTAGGGATGCCTCCGAGACTAATTGGGATTAAGTTTGGGATTAACTTTATTGGCGGCCTCCACTGTGGACGATAAGGTCCGCATTTTCAATAACGTCATCATTAACATCTTTGACAAACACGCTCCCATTAGGCGAGTTAAATTAAAACGTCCTCCTGCCCCATGGATGTCCAGAGGTATTCAGATGGCGATGCGACGCAGGGATCGCGCTTTTCGTAAGTTCAGAATAGAGCGTTCAGACGATAACTGGTCTCTCTTCAAAACTGCAAGGAATCGGTGTAATCAGATGATTCGTAATGCTAAACGGCAATATCTCCTCTTCTTCCGCCAATATCTGGAAGTTCCTTGGAACTTTAGGTATTGGCAAACATCAACGTATGGAGTCGCAGTTTACACTTGGTTTGGATGATATTAACCAACATTTCTTCACTACTATTCAGCTAAATCACCACACCAGGTGTCAAACTGTAAGCTTCATGGCTGGTTTATCCCGTCCTAACATCGACCCTTTTAAATTTTCTTCAGTCGCACCAGGTGAGATCAAAAACATAATCCTATCTATCAAGTCAAATGCGATCGGCTACGATGGCATCAGCCGTCGTATGATATTGATGATACTTGACTATCTCATTCCACCATTGTCCCATATTACCAACTTCTCCCTAAGCTCTAATACGTTCCCATCCTTGTGGCTTAAAGCCTTTGTTTTTCCCTTGCCCAAAATATCCAACCCTTCTCTTCCTCAACATTTTAGACCAATCTCTATCCTCCCTTACGTTTCTAAAGTCCTCGAGGCCTGTGTTCACAAGCAATTATCTCGGTTTGTGTTTCACAATAATATTCTTAGTCCTCTACCGTCTGGTTTTCGTCCTGGACACAGTACCACCTCAGCCCTCCTAAAAGTGACTGGCGACATCAGAGCGGGTATGAAGAACGGCAAAGTCACCGTGTTGGCTTTGATAGACTTTTCTAACGCCTTCTGTACCGTCAGCCACGATATCCTTCTGTCTATCCTTGCCTATAATATGATCTCATCTGATGCACTGGATTGGTTCTCAACATATCTTAGGGGACACCAGCAGTCTGTCCGCCGAGATGAGTTATCATCTAACTGGTGTGACCTTAACTCTGGTGTTCCTCAAGGCGGTATACTTTCTCCGTTACAATTTTCAATTTTTATTAACCTTCTTACTCCCAATCTTCAATGTGCGTATCATCGTTATGCCGATGACTTGCAGTTGTATTCACAAGCAAGCCAGTGGACATATCGCAAGCCATCACCAACTTAAATAGTGATCTTGAGACTATTAAAAGTTGGTCCAAAAGATTTGGCTTGTTTGTTAACCCAAACAAATGCCAAGCCATTATAGTAGGCAGTCACCGCATGATAGACAGATTGGACACTCATAATTTGCCTCCACTCACCTATGACAATCTGTACATACCTTACTGTTCAGTCGTTAAGGACCTTGGCTTGCTTATAGACACCTCCTTTGATTGGCGGGCTCAGGTTACCTGTGTCAGTCAGAGAGTCACTGGAACACTTCGGGCCTTTTATCGTCTGAAGAATTTCCTGTCTTCTAAGACAAAGACGATGCTTGTGCAGAATTTAATCCTTCCTGTAATTGACTATGGTGATGTGTGCTATTTTGACCTGAATGCAGATCTACTCAACAAATATGATCGTCTTCTTAATAACTGCATTCGATTAATTTTTAACCTTCGCAAGTATGATCACGTGTCTACTAATCGTTCTGAATTAAAATGGTTACCAATTCGTCAACGCCGTAGCATGCGTGCTCTAACCACTCTCTATTCTCACTCACTTCTTGTTTATCATATATTTAAAACATATTGTTTTCTTTATTGTTCTACTTTATCATTATTTACTGTGCACATACGTACTTAGAAATAAATATACACAAACACAAATATCTACCACACACTATCTACACTTACAAATACAAGTAATAGTTACACTTTACCCTACACACTACACTACTAATAAAAACACGATATCATACACATTAACGTTATATAACAGTTTTTATATTGTGATCGCTCAGATCTTTTATGGTGACAACCTTATTATTATTAAAATTCAACGAACTAAACGATATTCAAAACGATATTGATAATCTCAACGTAGCTGAATCTGTACTTTGTAATGCGGAAGATTGTCCAAACCTTGCCTATTCTACTAATGAAAAATGCCTGAAAATATTCCATCAAAATATTAGAAGCGTAAAATGTAACATAGCCCCTCTTTTACCTCTTTTAGTTAGAACTGGTGTGAATTGGGACTGTATAATTTTGACTGAATGCTGGCTACCGTCCACCAAAATTATACCTATTATTGACGGATATAACCATTTTGCCACATCAAAAAACACTACACAAAATGAGGGAGTTATTGCTTACTTTAAAGAGAACTTGGTAATCATGATTGAAGAAGTAGAAATAGCTGATGCTAATTGTTTAATTTTAAAACCGAATAACAATACGATTATTCTTGCTATTTATCGGCCTCCAGGATTTGCTAATTTAAATAATTTCTTTCAATCATTAAACAAGGAATTAGAAAAATTTGCTAACATACAAAATATTGTAGTTCTAGGCGATATTAACATCGACATTTGCAATTATAGTATTGATACCAACCAATCCACTTATCTGGATTTGTTAGCTTATCATGGTATTCTACCCGCCTACACCTTTCCAACACATGGTAAAACATGCCTAGATCATATATTACTCAGGACAAAGTTGGCAGCACGTTGCCTCGTGATTCAAACAACACTTACAGATCACTATAGCATTGCACTTTATCTAGCTACAGTACGAAATGTTAAACCTAGTAAAATCATAAGTCGCATTAATCATGCTAGGCTAACCATAGCGTTAAAAGAACTAGATTTTAGTTCTCTATATTCAATAGATGATGCCAACAAAGCGACTGACTTCTTCCTCAGTACACTTCGTTCTGTAATACTAAGCAATACCAAAATAGTCAGAATTGCCGCAAGGAAACGAATCTTGAAGCCTTGGATAACTCCAGGCATTCTAAAATGTATTAGAAATAGAGATAATCTTTATAAAAAAATAAAAAAGGAGCCTTTAAATACAATAGTTATAGCTACTTATAAACGATATCGAAATTTTTGTTCAACTATTATTAAAAAATTAAAGAGAGACTACGAAAAACATAAATTAAATAGTGCTATTAATAATAACAAAAGACTATGGAAAGCAATTAAAGAAATAACTTATACTGTAAAATATAAAGAGACGCCGTCTGAACTCATCTGCTCTAATAACCCTTTGCAATCCATAAATAACGTTAATATGTTTTTTGCTAACATTGGGCGAACCCTAGCTGAGAAAATTAATTATATCAGCAATGATTCAACTGGTGCTTTAACACCTTGCTTAGATTCTTTTGTGTTACTACCTACAGATCATAATGAAGTCAGCACAATTATTTTGAACTTGAAAAGTGACTGTGCTGTGGGATTGGACATGATATCTGCAGACATCTTAAAAATAAATAAGGCTACTTTAACTCCACTAATAACTTACCTATGTAATTTATCTCTTTCGACTGGAGTTTTCCCTGATGCCTTTAAGAAAGCCAAAATTTATCCGGTTCACAAGAGTGGTGACAGGGACTGTGTCAATAATTATAGACCGATATCAATTCTTCCTACGGTTTCTAAGATCTTGGAAAAGATAATAAATAAAAGATTAATAAATTATTTAGAAAGTAAAAAGTTATTGGCACAAACTCAGTTCGGCTTCAGATCTAAAAAATCAACTGCGGATGCTGTTCATGTGTTGACTGACTTTGTTGTGTTAAATATAGATAAAAAGAAGAAAACCTTGGCAATATTTTTAGACTTGGCCAAAGCATTTGACACAGTCTCTGTCCCAATCTTGTTGAATAAGCTTGAAAACGTGGGCATCAGGGGTAACCAGTTGAAAATATTTAAAAATTATTTAAAAAATAGAGTTCAGTCCGTAAAAATCGATGAGTGGATCAGCGATGAGGTTGATATTAAATACGGAGTGCCCCAAGGAAGTATTTTGGGTCCTTCTTTGTTTCTGGTGTATATCAACGATTTATGTAAACTAGAACTCCCTCAGGGCCAAATTGTTACTTTCGCCGATGACACTGCGTTGCTCTTTAGTGGTGATACCTGGGACGAAGTATTCTTGCAAGCACAGACTGGTTTCATTATTGTGACTCAATGGTTAAGTAAAAATTCTTTGACTTTAAATGTAGACAAGACCAAATACATCGCCTTTACCTTAAGAGAATCAGTTAATCCAGCACTAAACATAATATCACATTCATGTAGTAACTTTAATGATCGAAATTGTTCATGTACTAGACTGCAAAGCACAATCTCTATTAAGTATCTCGGTGTGGTGATTGACAATAGGTTGAATTTCCATTCTCACATTGATACGCTCGTCGCAAGAACTCGTAAACTTATTGCTGTGTTTAAAAACTTGCGCCAAGTTGCGGACAAAAATTTGATCAGAACGGTATATTTTGCTCTTTGTCAGTCACAACTGTCGTACTGTATAACATCTTGGGGTGGCTCACCAAAAACGTATTTTTTGAAACTTGAAAGAGACCAACGAGCTCTTCTCAAAGTTAGTTTGTTTCTTCCATTTTACCATCCTACTACAGATCTCTATCAACAATGGGATGTTTTAACTGTTCGCCAACTTTTTATCTTTCATACTATCATGAAACAACATTCACTATTGCAATACGAACAAAATAAAAATAAAAGAAGAAAACACATAGTTTGTACAAAACCTACACTAAATACTAGCTTTTCCCAGCGTTTCTTTAGTTACCAAAGTTGTAATTTATATAATAAAATTAATAAAATATTATCCATTTACTCAATACCCAAATCAAAATGTAAGACAATGACTAGAAATTGGTTGCAAAAACTTGACTATGTTAATACGGAAGGTTTGTTAAATAAATAAATTATACTATGTTAGTTCTACTAAGTACACTCGTATACACACACACACGCACACACACACACACGCACACACACAAACACACACACACACACACGCACGCACGTACGCACGCACGCACGCACGCACGCACACACACACACACACACAAACACACACACAAACACACACACACAAACACACACACACACACACACACACACACACACACACACAATTATCATACTTTATACATGCATTGAATAAAACTTTTTCTCCACATATTTGTGAAAATTTCAATGTTTCTATTGTTTACTAAATAATTATAGAAATAAAACGTCAAATTGTATTCCTTAAAAAGTGGGTGAGGTCCTGGTGATCTGTAATACAGGTACTAACCTACATCAGACACCAGCTCCTCACAAAACATATTTGTAACATACACCAATCACAAACTATTACAAAATGTATGAAAAATTGTACCCAAACTTGTAACTGATTGTATTGTGAGGAGAAATAAAGATTATTATTATTATTATTATTATTATTCCATTCTCAACTCACCCTCAGCTCCTTCATACTTAACTCCTTACTTTCAATTCTTGTGCTCCACTCATGACAGGAACTTACGCTCTTTCAATAACCTTCTCCTTGCATGTCATTCTCATAAATCTGGATTTGTCGACTCTTCCTTTATTATCCAGGCAGTGCGTCTTTGGAACGACCTTTCTGTTGAGGTCAGAATGGCTACTAATCGTTTTCATTTTAAGCTGAAAGTTTGTGCTCTCCTCTTTGAAAAATTGTTGGAGTTATCACGTTAATGTCTCTTTACTCATCATATTTATAGTGTATTTATGTATTATGTATAAATATTGAACGAGTGAGAGAGCCCCGAAACCTGGGCTTAGTGATGGATGAGGATCTTAGGTACGAAAAATATATTACTAACTGTGTTAAAAACTGTTTTTATCGCCTAAAGATATTATATAGAATGCGTCAATATTTAAGTGAAGATTTGCGTATACAGTTAGTCGAAAGTCTAGTGCTGTCTAGATTAAACTATACGGATACGGTTATAGGTCCCCGATTATTAGCACGCACTGGACGTTTAATACAAAGGGTGCAAAATGCCTGTGCACGATTTTGTTTCGACATACCATCAAGGAGTCACATACCACCGTACCTTCACAAACACAACATCTTAAAGATGAAATATCGTCGTAAGATTCACCTGGCTTGTCTTCTCTTTGGTATCGTAAAGCTTAAGTATCCGCCATATTTGCACTCTAAACTTGCTTGTTTGAAAATCCAGCGGCAGCGCGAGGGTAGACAGTGTTCACAACAATTGACTATACCGCAACACAAGACAGCCGCATTTCGGGGCAGCTTCCGATATTGTGCATCCAAATGTTGGAATAATATCCACCCATTCGAAACCTGCAAAATATAAATACTTTTCGATCTAAACTAAAAACCTTTATTCTTTATCGGCAATTACAAAATAGTAATATAAATGTGGACATGTCATTTTTATAACCTAATAATTATAACCTAAATCTTAATCAATCCAATTTTATATAATTCTATTCCATTATAATAATTTATGTTATCATAATCATTAGTATCCTATTCAATCAAATCATAATAATTAATATTTTCTTGTGTGTGAATGTAATGGTGGTAAATTATACAATAGTACTCTGTGGTGTGGTGTGTCTGTCGTGTCATGTTGTCTAACAGGTCACAGATTAAGTAGAGAACAAGGTGTTACGAAGCGAAGCGACTCTTGTAAGTCTCTTTTCAAAATACCCTGCGCTTGCCAGAATACAAAAATAAAGAAAATAGCAGTAAATTATAATAGAAGAATATAAATATATTAGTATGTCAATAAATAAGTATTTAATAATATCATTGTATTTATCGTATTTATCTTATTGTCCATGCCCCAGCTATTATTATTATTATTTTTTATTTACTTTTCTGTATATATAAGTATATATCCGTTTCCTCTGTCCGTGTGTCACTGCGGGGGTGCCAACTGAAAACCAGCGCTGGGTGTTATTATGCCCAGCAAATGCTGAGTTGGCGACCCGTTTGATGTAAGCACGCCGACAGCATACCTAGTACTTACAATTTAATCTATGTTATGTGCCTAGATTTTGGTTGTTTGTTACTTTTTTTTTTATTACTATTATTATTATTGTGTATTGTGCAAATTTATGTGTTGTCTGTGGCTTACGTCAAATAAATGTATTTTCTTTCTTCTTTCTTTCTTTCTATTTATGTATATATGTATTTATGTATGTATGTATTTATATATATATTTATTTATTTATACTTATTTGTATTATAATATTCACTGTTTATTTTTTTTATGGTTAAACTTTAAACTTTATTTTTATACTTTTAATTTAGATATAACAATCATAACAATTTTAGATTTGTATCATTCTTTTTCAATAACTGCACCTACTTTGTTTATCTCTGCATCACCTAAGGTTGACTGGTAGAGAATGCTTATAGCATTAAGTCCGCCTCTGTACCTATGTGCATGAAGTTTAATAAATAAATAAATATTGCGCACACAGTTCAAATTGAAGTTCAAGCAAAATTGGCACGTATTGTTGCCAAATATGCCTCGTATTGTACAATGGAAATAATATTACACATGTTGCAGTGTTATTGAGTTGCTTTTTCTACTTAACTGTGCAGCTGTGATCGGAGATAGGAGTGCAAATGTTATTTTGCCTGTATATCTTTTCGTAAATTATTGTAATCAACATAATATATGTTTTATAGTAGTGAGGCTCTTATCGTTGAATACTAAAGAACAATAAAAGTAATCGGGCGAGAGTTTTCTTTGAAATTGCTTTCTGTTTTTATATCATGAAAATACTGGTTTCACAAAGATTTGTATTATATAATTTATTTATTTTTCGCTGAAGAACATATTTTGTACATTTGATGAAGAGAGGAGATTTTATGTAAGTATACTGGGCGTAAAAGGGTGGTAGGCAACCGATGTAAGAGGGGCGGCGAACGATCGGCCTAGTTGGCGAAAATTGGGAGAGGCCTATGTCCAGCAGTGGACGTTTTTCGGCTGATATGATGATGATGATACTCGGGGTACATTTTACTATTTGCACAGCTTAACGAACAATTTAGTTACCCTAGGTACCATTGTAGGGAAAGGCCTCTTCTCATTCAAAGTAGACATTAAGCATTGATTGCCACGTTTGTTCAGATGGATTGGCGATTTCAGACTTCCTTAGAAGTCCAGGTTTCCTCACGATGTTTTCCTTCACCGTCAGTCAGTAATGTCCAGATAAATATAGAAAGTACAATAATAAAGTCAAGATAAGGCAAAGGCTAAAAAAAACTAGAAAGAAGAAAGAAAGAAAGAAAAACAGTTTATTTTTCACATGTAGGTGACACACACAAGAATATGTAAAAATAAACATTCAGCCACAGACAAAAAAACGAAAACATAAAACTGACAAAAAAAAAAAAAACAGAGTTCCATGGCACTGGACTTCACACAAGCTCGCAACTACATTCAACTACATTGTTGAATGTAATTATTTTATTCTTACATTAACATAAGTATCCTCGACCTATCGCCAGTGAACAAACAAATTGCAAAATTGCACACGCGTATTGAATTTTGATGTGAAAAATCATTCTGACTTTTTGATTTTTTTTAAAAAGGCTACAGGGCGAACCCTTACCCCGATTGTGTTTGTTTTAGGCTTAAATTGTAGCTGACTAAATAGTCCAGATATTTTTTTCTTAAATTTTTGATAAAATTATTCCAATTTATCGAGCGCCAAAATCAAAAATTCGACAAATAAAATAAAATAAAATTGTTTTTACACTATTTCGGCCATAACTTTTTTCGTTTTAATCTTTCTTGAATAATTCTTTTTGCACCTTACAGCTCTCTTGAATACACGTCTTTTCAGCATTTTTGTATGTTATATCTTCACAACTCTCCGAGATATAAGGGGCTCGCAGTCAATACACTCGTAACAGCATCAAACTGTAATAAATTACGAGGTTTAGTGCGATCGATTGTGTACCTATTGTAAAATTAAATGAAACTGCAGCTGTCGCTGACAGCGCTGTATCCGCAGGATCGTTTATCTGTTTGTGGTTGCTGAATATATTCATTTAGGTATTTATTAGATGGGTTTGTCGCAGTGGAATTTTGACATAGATACGAACTTAATATATATCACAATTATTGCTGGAGATATAGATTACGAATATCTGATGCCAGTCGCTCCGTAGAAACGGGTATTTGATTACAATTATAAAATAAAACCAAAATTTCTTTATTTACGTAATATATTCTTAATTTTTATTGGTTGGAGTCTCCTTTTAAGTATTTAAATGCCTGTGCCAGGAGGCCCCGCGCTTTCGGTGAAGAAAGCCTCCCAAATCAGACGGGATTCGCTCACGAGGTGAGCGAGCTCATGGCCTGTCGAGGTTGCCGATGAATGCGCGAGCGTCTCCCATGACCACTGGCCGTCTGAGGAACACCGTG
The DNA here is from genome assembly GCA_963082885.1 of Parascotia fuliginaria. Taxonomy (NCBI): domain Eukaryota; kingdom Metazoa; phylum Arthropoda; class Insecta; order Lepidoptera; family Erebidae; genus Parascotia; species Parascotia fuliginaria. Next base: position 6,806,413 of record OY720174.1, on the reverse strand, counting down.
CTTTTTAGTCGGTATGCCGGCCGTGGTCGGAGAGTCCGCCTTGCCCGGGAGGGTGCGTATACGTAACACATTTCCCACGAAAAAAAAAAGAGGTCCGACGCTTACATATCTTAAATTAAGTATACATGTATATATAAATATTTCTAAATAATGTGGTCTACAATTTAAAATATGTAACAACTCCGTATCTCCCTGTAAGTGTCTTAAGCAGCGATACCTGTGACCTGCGTACTAAATATCATCTCACCGCAGTTACCAAACCGCAAAGATATGGAAAATTTCTTCTTTTGATATGAAGTTGATAAAAGGTGAAATATGTGGGTGATATATGGATGATATCATCATTAAGTAATATATACGCTTTTTGTACGCGTATCCACATACTTATTTTATTTTTCTTATTTCTCCGTAACCCACATATTTATTCCTTTCAATCAAATTAAAAACCGGGTAATAAATAAGCTCTTTCACGTGTCCTTATTTGTATTCATCACATAACATTTTAATTACCATTGCAATGCAATTACTTCACAATCAAACTCAGTGACGACAAAGGCAATTTTACTTGAGCCGAATTGAGCATTTAACGTGCACTGGTGAAACGTTATGACATCACTTCTGGCCCCGACTCCACTTGTGCGTATAATTCAACCGACCGTGAGATTCCGTGCTTCTTTGTATTCGCGGCATGGTAATTTATGGGTTTTGTGAGCTAAAAATATTTGAGAACGTTACGGCTTAAATCTTTTTTTGGAATTTGAGGTTGATTTATATAAATGTAATAACTACTGGTATGAATAAGGTGAAATTAAAAATAAATAAAATTATTGTGGTAAAATAAATAGAATTAAATTATTATGATAAAATTTAATTTTTGCATTGATGGTCAATAATAAATCTAATGTTCATAATTTCCAAAAGACTCACTGCAGAACATAGTTTTTTCCCATTTTCACTTTGACCGGTAATGGGCCACGCAATCTCTTTAACAAAATCTATTTTATTCAACTTACTAATCAAATTTGATTTGTTTTTTTTTAACTTAATAATAGTAAATATGTAATATCTTATTAATATGCTCTGTGATACACATATATTTGATATTACCTACCTATTTTTGTAGTATATTTAAAAATTGTTATGACATCAGTTGGATCCATGTCGCACTTAGCGTTCGAAGAAGACTTCGAGTTTTCAATTACGTGTTGGAACACAAATTGTTAGGACAAACTTTGCAAATAAAGTAGTCTGATTCACTCGCTACAAGTTGTAGACTACCGCTGATTATTGCATTCGTTCGTTTAGTGTTCAGCGACGCAAGGAATTATTTAATTTATTTTTATTTGAAAATTAGAATCAACGGAGACAAGCAGGGCTTTATGAAGTTACAATACACAAGCATAAAATTAAATATGTACAACTATCTATCACAACAATACGATTATAAATACGATCATAAACGAAACAAGGGAAATATCCCTTGTTTCGTTTATGATCGTATTTATAATTAATTGCTGTGCAACAAAGAGCTATCCATTATATTTTAATATATTTTATTACAATCATCACATTTGAGGCCGTGTTAATTGTGTTCTCACATAATCTTGGGGTACCTACTTGTGTCTCATTGTTTGTTAGTAAGTCACAATAAAAATGTTTGGTACGAAATTAAATCTAATAAACAAAGTTTAACTTATACTTTCAGAAACACGAAGAGCAACTTCTTAGAACTCGGCATAAACCCAACAGTAAAAGGGTTCAATATTTTAAGAGTAAAATGAACTTAGTTATTTTCGCATCATTTTGGGTAACATCATAGAAATTAGGCTTACATTAGTTTCACCAAGATGAACCCTTATAACTTTATTGGGAAGACGATAAAGGTGCATTGAAACGAAAGTAAATCCTGCAGTGTAGGTTCTTAAAATCCTTGCGGCGATTCTATACGGTCCGCTTTACTTGGACTTCCAGAAACCTAAGCTCCTGCTTAACCGTACATACTGTGAAGTGAATTGATAGATAACTTAATTTACTAATAAAGTCATAAAAGTTAAAAGCTTTAAATGAAGTACCTTCTTCAAACTTTGTCCATAGGTATATCTCCACTTTTCAAAACTTTATCTCTTCCACTTTTCAAAACTTTATCTCTTTTATATGTATACTGAAAAGACGTGATGTGAATTGATAGATAACTTAATTTACTAATAAAATCATAAAAGTTAAAAGCTTTAAATGAAGTACCTTCTTCAAATTTTGTCCATAGGTATATCTCCACTTTTCAAAACTTTATCTCTTTTATATGTATACTGAAAATACGTGATGTGAATTGATAGATAACTTAATTTACTAATAAAGTCATAAAAGTTAAAAGCTTTAAATGAAGTACCTTCTTCAAATTTTGTCCATAGGTATATCTCCACTTTTCAAAACTTTATCTCTTTTATATGTATACTGAAAAGACGTGATGTGAATTGATAGATAACTTAATTTAGGTACTAATAAAGTCATAAAAGTTAAAAGCTTTAAATGAAGTACCTTCTTCAAATTTTGTCCATAGGTATATCTCCACTTTTCAAAACTTTATCTCTTTTATATGTATACTGAAAAGACGTGATGTGAATTGATAGATAACTTAATTTAGGTACTAATAAAGTCATAAAAGTTAAAAGCTTTAAATGAAGTACCTTCTTCAAATTTTGTCCATAGGTATATCTCCACTTTTCAAAACTTTATCTCTTTTATATGTATACTGAAAAGACGTGATGTGAATTGATAGATAACTTAATTTACTAATAAAGTCATAAAAGTTAAAAGCTTTAAATGAAGTACCTTCTTCAAATTTTGTCCATAGGTATATCTCCACTTTTCAAAACTTTATCTCTTTTATATGTATACTGAAAAGACGTGATGTGAATTGATAGATAACTTAATTTACTAATAAAGTCATAAAAGTTAAAAGCTTTAAATGAAGTACCTTCTTCAAACTTTGTCCATAGGTATATCTCCACTTTACAAAACTTTATCTCTTTTATATGTATACTGAAAAGACGATTTAAATGTTTCGGGTCTTTTATAAACCATTGTACATAAACAGATTAAACTTTCAAATAAAATTCTACTGAAATAGACTATGTATTTGGGTTATATAAATCTAAGTAAAACTTTAATTCTCTAATTAGGTAGTAATTACATGTCTCACATTTTTTAGGATGAGACCCATCGCTGGTTTTATCCTCATTTCTATTCATGACCACGACCGGTCATTCCACGATTGCGCGTATGTAAAAATAACGAACAATATAATCGTCACTTTTTGTTTTCAGGCCTGTTTCCTTTCCACGTAGTATAACGATGCTATATACGTATAGCTGTACATCGGGCTTATACATACAATAGGCATAAATCTTTGAAGACATTTATCCTTTTCGGGTGTGATTTAACGACGCGATGGTATGCGGTTTCGGAACGTTTTTCACCCCGCCTCTAGCTCAAGTCTCGCTCAAAATCGACTCATCCCCTTGTTTTGTTTACAGTTCGAAAACTTATTCTGATTAACTTGAACTTGGAACGTGATGAAGTCGAAAACTTCGTGATAATGAGGCTATCAGTTATGTGTGTCTTTATGCCTAGTAATATATTCACTGTATAATTTTTGGATATAATGAATAACGTTATTTATTTCTTTGGAAACAAAAAGGGACATCCTAATGTTCAATAGCACGCACATACTCGTAGAACTAAGAAAGCAAGTAATTACTCTCTTTTTTTAAATAAAACGTTACAATGGTTAAACGTTACGTCTCGAGAAAAAGTCGGAATTCTTTAGCTAAAAAAGCGGCTTTTTAATATCTAGATTTTAATAGCTCGTTATATATTACAGAGTTATTTCTAACTTCGATGGATATAAAAGTTTATTAATTACAAAAGCTGTAATGAGTTTCGAACATTAAAAAATTAACGTCGATTTTCAATGGAGAGAATAAATGCAGCAATTACGCCTACAGTCGACCACATCTTTTTGGTTATGTTGATGTTCATTCAGCATCGATTTCATTAGATTTGATTGTTCACAAATTCCCTATTGTCCTTTTAAGGGCTCTCACCGAATTATTTTTGTCATTATTTGATATCCTATCTTTTGTTGTCTTATTTCTACTATCTTCATACTAATTTGGCGCAGTCGACCGAATTCACAACAAATACAACAACATGTTATAAACTTTCTGTTCTCCTTAACAATGGCAAAAATATACAATGGTAAAGTTCGCTAAAGCTTTACAAGCCAACAAAGTTAAGTACAAGTTGAAATATGTTCAAAAACTCGTTTGAGATCGACCTCGGTACATTTTTGCGTAGCGTTTGTGTCCCGGAAAAATGTTTCCCAGCTTACACGAACAAGCCAACTATTTACTTTTAACATACATATGTAAATATTGTAAATATGAAAACATTTCATGTTAGTCTAACATTTTACAGCTACACATGTCTTAATATGAGAATACTATACTAATCTTGATTTCTTTGTATGAATATTATACATACATACTTCTATAATCATCACATACGTTATTATCGACCCTCTTCATTTAGACAAGTCCATGTTTCCGCACGATGTTTTTCTTCACTGTAAGTAAGTAAGTAAGTAGTAAGCAAGTCAATAATATCTTAGGTAAACTTAGGAAGTACCTACATAATTATGAATATGACAAATCACATTGGTACTTTGCGGGTTCCGAATCCACAAACTTGTGCATACGGAGCAGGAGCCTTAATCATTATAATGTATATAAGTGTACAAGTATAGCACAAACGATTCAAAGTTTTACAAAAAAGCCGCAACCATATCTAAGATATATGATAATGGTATGTAATATACATAAGACTTATACTCAAGTGCGTAAGTTTGCCTTTACAAAAAAAGAAAGGAATATATAAGAATATTGGCACTGTTTTTCCCCTCGTAGTATGAAAAAAAAATTCTTGGACGGCTGCTCATCTCAGATAACACACTAACCTATATGTATATATGCTGAATACTTCACTTATATTTTAAAACGTGAAGAGAGAACTGTATCCCTTTAAAAGCATATTGCGCACAAAGATTAGTGTGGGCTTTGACACAGTTAAAGTTCACATTAAGGAGTAGGCGTATAGAAAGGTTTTTATACGACTACGGTGACCAACAAGCATACGGCCTGTCTGATGGTAAGCAGTTACCGTACCCTATATAAAGTAGGTGAAATAAATTTTTTAAATATTTATATATTTTTTTCTTAGTCCTAAGGAAAGTGTTGTATTAGTAAAAGTAGATATTGATCATCTTGCCTGCAAAAACAGCGATTACCTTTTGATAAGTGACTTCTTAAGCCGCCAGCTATAGGTACCTTAAAACTTATTGAATAGTTGTGTAATTAACTAAGTTAGTTTATGAGTACATAACATTGTTTAATAGATATAGATCCTATTAACAAAGTTCGCTACTTTAGCCTGTAAGGTGAGAAGTTAGTACAACTTTTGTACTGCATACTCGATCAGAGGTCTACGCAGTGGCGTCTTATTTAGGTAAAGTTCTGTTAATACTGTTAAGGGATTAAATTTGTCAGGCGATTATTAGCTACGTTTATTCGTAATATATTGACATGAAGAAGTAGAGATAGGAAAAAAATAGGGCCGAGGGGGTAATTGAATTTTCGGTGCTTTAGAGTTCCTTTTTTTATGCAACTTAAGTGGCGAATAAGCAGCTCAACTGATACCACATACCCTAGTGACTACCAAAGCATATGATCATGACAGTGTTCTCACAGCCTTGTATACAAAGTAAGCTATAACACAATATATACAGACAAGCCGTGGCGACAATAAGGTGGAAGAAAATGGACAGAAAATTAAAACCCATATTATTCTAATATTTTTTGTTGTTCATTCTATGGGAGAAAATCTCTTGAGTCCGAACAACCAGTGCTTCTTATTATCAACAAAGCATTTTATTCTTAGCGGTCTGAATCAGATCTACTTTAAGAATCAAATTGACGGCGTAATATAATACCAACAGGTATTTCATAATATTTTACTCTACGAAGAAAGTCTGAAATATTTTAAAGTCAGTAGTAATTTATAATATAATAATAAAACTAATTGATTTCAAATCATAAAATTGTGTTTCACATAAACTAATATGAGACTACAAACTCATTGAATTAGACCGAGTGACTTAACCAACGAACCAACCAACTAAGATTCAACTAGTGTGAATCAAGTTAGATTGGTAGCCGTTCAGACGTCTGATGAAGCTCCTACTTCCATTAATTGGTATAGTCAGTGTAACTTTATTATCTTTAAATAGTATAAAATCCTTTCTATTTCTCTACTAATTTCTTCTAGACCACACAAATTTTGATACACTTTTCACAATTGTTTAGAGCATTTTTTTGGGAGGTTTATGAGTATAATACATTATAAATCATATAAAATTATTAAAGTACCATGCAAAGGAGGAGCTCTAGTCGACTTATAAAAAAAAATTCATATTTATCCCCGAGTTCGGTCACGAAAGGTTATTTACTCACTTGTTGAGCGTTATTCTTCTTGCCGAGCCGCTGCCGGGAACGTTTCCCTCCCTCAATTTACCGCACAAGCCTAATTTGCAATTTCAGCCGCCGCCACCTCTGCCCCCACAATACCGTATACTATAGACTCGCTAAATGAAATTGCGGGATAAGTTGTATTTGGTATATTAATTGTTTCATTACACTAACTATAATTTGCAAAAGTTTTGTCATTATAGATTTACACACGTTATTTTTTGTGCACTTAACCACTACTAAACTAGTTTGTTTGAAACTATATTTATTCTTTGTTTAATAAAATGCTGATGAAAATATGTTAAAAATAGTAGTGACAGGTAGTAACTTACGTAATTTAATTATTATTAAAGAATATTATTTAAGGACAGCATTTTTCTAACGACTTAAAACAATTTTATATTAATTCTTATAACGTAGCTCATTACATGAATTCTTTTCTTGCAAACGCGATCCTTTAACGTAGCCTGAGGGCTCTGTTTTTATTTAAAAACAGTGTCACTATTCTGTTATTTTTTGCATTCCCGAGTAGGTTTATTTTTTGACAATGACAACACACAAAGTTAAGAACTATGTTGCGCCGACCCTGTTTACATAGAAAAAGGCAGATTCTGTTATATTGCTGTGAATGTAAAATAGTTTTTAGTACTCTTAGGGAAAGTAAGCGAATTTATGTCATACGCTTCAAGTTCAGAGCTTTCATTTCTTTCTATGACTCTAACTGCGACAGGAGAAGACATCGAAAACACAGGCAGCTAGCAATATTCTAAACTAAGCTCCATAAGTAGCGATTGCTAATTACCTCTATGCCGCTGCCTCGTCTGCCAATATGAACCAGAAAAATACACGAGGAATATAATTTATTATCTTTTCAAGCGTAACTGTATTGAAATGACGTCATGTTAACGTTAGACTGTCCCCGTACCTAACTCGGCCCTTTGGAAACGTGACCTTTTCGCTATTATATTTATCTATGCGAGCAAAAAATTCAGCGTTGTCGAGTTGTGAAGTCCTCATTAGGTTCAAATAGCCGTAGAATATTTGATGAAATGTTTTAGTTATTGTTTAGTATTTAAAGAACATACACCTGAAGAAACCATTCTGAAGAATTAATGTTTAATTAAATATATTTGCCTTTTATCATCATTATTATTGCCACCAAAAGCCTGTAGGTAGTACTCTGTACCGGTCGAAATCGAGATTTTTGAGAGAGAACTATTTAAGCAGTGCTAATGATCTGTACGCGTTTGAAGATTAAATAATTGGAAATAAGGATTTTCTTAAATATATAATGAACAGAGCACTATTTTGTACTATTACCAACACGATACAGGTCATGGTAGATAAACATTTACTCTATGGTGCTCATGGTGATAGTATAAAATAATTTGAGACATGAATAACTCCCCTTGCATTTATTTTGAGAACTAATTTTTCTCGCATTTTTCGGCTGTCACCGGTAAGACCACTACTACTAACTACAAATGAGACGGGACATAATATTTTCTTAGTACCTACAATAATAAAATAGAGTAAAGTATTGGATATGACTAGTAGTCATAAACATTTATTAGTATAATAACAAAGAACATCGTAGGTCTAACAATTTTATTGTTTCATTTTTGGGTCAATACGTATATGAATTATATATTCAAAGAAAGATTTGTTGGCTTCTTGTAAAGGTATTTCTTCAATTACACTAAAATAAATCGTTATATATTTCCAAAACTTAAAGAACCCTAAAAGAAAATATAAAATTGTTATAAGCATGAAAACGGTAGCCTCTTAGTGAAATTTTATTTTTCATATTTCTTTTTCGACACAGGGGTTTTAATTTTGTGAACTCAACGACACGTAAATTTGTACGTAAAAATGAAACATAAATCTTAGAGAATTACTTTGATATTGATAATTGCGTAGGTGTAATAACTGGAATGTTGTCGTAAACAAAACATGTTTTCGTAAGTAAAACATGCTGTGTTGTTGAAGATAAGTTGTATTCTAATAATAAACATTGTCCTACGGCGATCCCCTTTTTATATCTACGTATCTTCATAATGATTGCGTAAGTTCAACACGTAGCCGAGCTCATAGAAAATTTACGTCGTATCTATTATGTTACACGTACGGAACATACACATACCGAACGGTCTGGGCATCTGCTATAAAAATTCCATCTACTGATGACAATAAGGATTTACCTCGTGTTTCATATAATTGAATATGACTTTGTTGTTCGGTGGTATTGTGTATAGACTACCACGCAGAGGTCTCGGGTTAGATGCTTGGATCGTGTAAAGTGAATATTAGGTTTTTCTGTCAAGTAATGATCAATATTAAGCCGGGTCCTAGAGTGTATCCGGTAAATATCAACAGGCTTGCCTTCTGTTACATGGGAATCAATATAACTAGCTACCTCTGCCTACCGTTTCAGAGAAAAAAAAAGCTATATGTCTGTCTATAATATATGTCTTTAATATTGAGCAATATCTTTCATTTATCTACAATTTGTCAAAAGATAATACTGGCTCAAGTTTAAAACGTTTTGTGAAGAACGTAAACACAAGAAGTACTTTTTCACTTAGTGAAAGGCGGGAGGCCAGTTCGGGACGCAGCAACAGGCTACCTATACGTCTATAGGCGCTGTTACTTCATTCTACAGGTACTTTATTTCGAACATTTGTTCTGTTCCGGCGTATGTTACGAAAACAGTCAATAGTTGAGTGATTTAGGTATTATCCAATTGTGTGCTCTACTACATAATTAATGATATTAGGTTTTTCTGTCGACAAATTCTCGGTGATAGTTCGGTGCTGGTATTGTGAATAGCAAGCAAGCTCTGCCCATGTTACATAAGACTCAACAAAAAGGCTGTTATTAACCCCTTTGCTTACCTCTTACCCCAAAAATGTGATGAAAATAAATCAATTCAATCAATTTATTAAAAAATATAAATTACATACAATATAAGAAGATTCCATTTGGTCCTAACTAAGCAAATAAATTAATATAATAATAAATATATCAATACATTTATGACTTGTAAATAGAACTGCATGATGACGTTACGCGACACAACATTTTGTTTACTGCATATTGATTGGCTGATTGCTATCGTTACCTACACGCCGATCGATATTAACACCAAAAATAATTATAACAAAGGTGAAACGCGTGATTGATGCTTCAAATATAATGTTACCGTTCTAATTACAGTAAATGTAATGTATTTAAATGTGCTTATGCTTTTACATATTAATTCTCAAAGAAACGAAGGCAAAAGTAAAACGGTTTTATAGAAAGTTACCTAACCTGCGTCTTTTAATATTACTATGGAGTGTCTAGGTAAGCCTTATAAACATTAGACTAAAAAAAAACATTGTTGAATATAAAAAACAAAACCTATTTTGACCCTCTTAGCCAAGAGAGCTCTCTTATGATATCGTTTTGAAGTGAAGGGGCATCAACCAGGTTATGAATAATTTTATAAAACAGGATCTACAGAATCACAATAGAATTTAGAATTTCATTACAAGTGATTAGTGATACATAGATAGATTGGGGATGCGTGTATGAGGCAGTGTAGTGGCTAGCCGACGGCACTAGCGGGTTAGCGGCCGGGCACTCCACTCGTTCGCCGACTTCCATCGTTCGCGCACGTCGCGGCCCACACCCCTTGCGTCTCGGCATACGCATAAATATTGTGAACTCGAAGTATTACCTAGTATGTGCTAAGTGAAATTGTCTATTACGAATATGAAGGGACGACACCAATTTCGCCGCAGATTCAGTCTGCAACCATCGTTTATGAAAGAGGATCACGAGGAAGAGAGGAGACCCCACAGGTGAGTTTTGTCCCATATTGATGCAATATTTAAAAATTTTAATAATTATGTTTAACCTTTTTTTAACAATAATAATTTAATGAAACTCGTAGCAACGTCTACGAAATTATCGCGTAGCACTCGTAGGATGTTTTGTTTGGGTTGTGTAAACTAAGAAGATTGTAATCTGTTTTCTTTACATTAAATTTCAAGTATCATCTTTATGTACGGCTAAACGTTTTGATAAAAAATATCAAGTTTATTTAATATTCAACAGTATAATAGATGTTATGAAAGCTTTCGGACGAAACATTTTGCCTTATATAATCTAATGGGAATGTTTGCGAACACTTTGTATTTCTGATAAAATATTAAAAAGAGTACATGTTGTGTTTGGTCGAGACATTAATATCTTTTTTATCGTTTGGCGTTCATATGATGCGTTGTGTTTACACGACAAGAGTAATGATGAAAAAAGCTCGTTATCTAAGAAAAGCGAAGGCAATTTTCTGCAATTTACCTCCGTCCCGGTTACACCTCGACTGATGAATTTTGCGATATTATCACTTTAAGATAATGGTTTTTTACCTATATTTTGAATAAAGAAGAGATCGAAAGCGCTTAAACGAATAATAATGTGTCTTCAAACCAAAACCATATATACATTATTTGGTAACTACTTCAAAATTTTAAACGATTTAAATTTTTTGATTGGGATGGCTTTGCAGTAGGTTAAGGTTTCAATAACGGGTAAGCTTTATTATGACTTAGCAGAGTCATATATATTTAGGTGTATCTTGAACATTACTGGCATACGGTGAAGGAAAACACCGTGAGGTAACTTTGAGTATAGCTTGTACTAAAACACAAAAGATCGTAAAGGTTAAAGTGCTGGCGTTAAGAACAGTCCAAATACATACCTACAATTTCTTTTCTAAATAAAGACATTCACTCAAAAACACATTTCACTATGTAACTGATTTCTCTGCACACGTGCACACACACACACACAAACGCACACACACACAAAAGGGCAAAAATTTTTATTACTTTTATAATGTTAATTTTACTCTGTTTTGTGTCTAGTCTCCTACAAAGTGTGATTTATAGTCATGTCATAACCTACAGATAAAATCATTATATTTTGTTTATATCCCCTAACCATGGGGTGAGAGCCTGGTGTTCTGTACTACAGGTTTACACCTACAACATACACCAGCTTCTCACATACACCAATCACAAAGTGTTACAAAAATTTATGAAAAATTCTACCCAAAAGTTGTTACTGATTGTATTGTGAGGAGAAATAAAGATTATTATTATTATTATTATTATTACATTCTTCCGACTGGATGACAACTTTTTCAAGATAGTGATGAACCATGTTAAGGATCGATCTTTGTGGAAACTTTTGGAGAAGACCGATCATTATCATCATACCAACCTTATTACTATCCCACTGCATGGAAAGGCCTCTTCTCATACAGAGAAGAATAACGTGAGCATTAATCGCCACGCTTTCAGAATTCAGACTCTTTTATTAGTCCAGGTTTCCTCACGAAGTTTCCTTTCCTTCCCACCGTAAATCTAAATGGCTTAGATAAACTTAGCAAGCATTATGAATTAAAAAAGTCACATTGGTACTTGCCCGAATTCGAACTCTTATCCTAATGCATACGAAGCGGGGGTGTTAACCACTAGGCCATCACGATATACGAGGCCATCATGACAGTCATAGAAGATCACCTATGTCTAGTAGTAAAATATACTTGCTTAAGCTGATAGAATAATCGTTTATTTCAGACCTTAAAGTCCATTTTGTTAGTAAAATTTAATCTAGTGTTAGTATACAAATGTATACACACACAAAAACATATTTTACACACACAAATACAATGACAGCATACATAATCAACAATCATTGTTACGCAATCCCATGTGAGATTGCACAACAATGATTGATAAACGTACAACCCAAGCGACTTGCGATCATGCCGAGGATGCAGTTGCTACTGCCACGTACTTCGCGCACCAGAGGCCCTAGACAAGTGTCAAAGATTTCTATTCTATTCATAGAATAGATAAAAAAATCAATGAGATTGACATAAGCACTGGCGTTAGCTTATGTCAATCCAATACATTTTTTTATTTATTCTATGAATAGAATAGAAATCTTTGCCACTTGTCTAGGGCCTCAGGGATACACATCGCTTACACACAGGACATAGAAACAGTCTAGATGGTCTTCTGCAAACATCCCTGAAGCACTGCAGAACCGTAACAGCCAGTTAATATTCTTATACAAATATTTAAAAGTTGCTTGATTCTTTTACTGGCTTTATGACTCTAAGGCTGGTCTATTTTTGTTTATAAATGCTTTGTTATGGAAAAGTATCTGTTAGTATCCCTTATATACATATAGTTATCAAAACTATACAGTCAAATTTGTCAGTTCAATAATGTGATTTGTGGCGTATTGCTTGCGCTACTAAGATTATGCCGTACTATACTGTAGTACAAAAGACTATATCTTGGATGTTACTGGCATAATAATAAAGGAAAATAAATATGGTATATAAGCCTGAATATATACAGCAATAAAGCAATATATATACAAAAATATATTTGAAAGAAAACTTATAAATTGTCAAAGTTCTTAAGTATTGAAAACTACCTTGTCTATAAGATGGAAAAATATAATTGGGTATAATACGACACTTTGTCGTTTCAGCGAACATTTATATTTGGAGCGTTTATTGAAATTGTGTCATAGTTTCATCAGCTCAACGCTGTTAATTTTATGCTAATATACTGGTAATATAAGAATAAATACATAATGAGCGATGAGCTGTTAATTGACGAGAGATTCTAATTTATTAATATGATGGCGTACTGCGGTATATAAATTTTGCAGTCTGTATCATGTATGCTTCTATTGTGCAGTTATTGTGCTTATATATGTACTTCCATCTGAACAAAAGTAGTAGTAGGTGTTGTGTTAGAATCATAAACCGGAAAAAACGGTATTATGCTAATTTTGATTATGTCAACAAATAAAATATTATCCTATTAGAACATGAAAGTATTTTTGTAATCCTAAAATGCAATGTTTGAAAGTCTTTGTCTAGCAGTATTTAGGCTGAAATTAAGGTGATGAGTTCTTTGCCTCGTTTACAAACATTGACAATAAAAACGAAAATAAACCGAAACCTTTTTGTTATCTTATCACAGCTAAACCGTAAATCGATACGGATAAAATTTTACATAGAGATATAGATTAACTTTGGGGAAGGACATAATATAACACTATCTACCTACCTGTAAAATTGATCTCTCGAAAAGGTAACCAAAAGGTTATTAAACCCATGTTTTACCAGACAGGTTCTATGTAATTTGGGTTATTGCCGTGTAGCGAATTAAATGCCAGACTCTGAAGTAATACTGAAGATATCTTGAGGATTTACGGAAATGAGCATACCACAAAATTTCTATTGCTTAATGCAATTGCTTGAGATTATACAAGATCAACAATAGGGCTCTGCAAAAAGTAAAAATCTGGTAAAAGAACACTGAGTACTTTTGACAAGTATATGTGAGCTCGTGACTGTTATTCGTATGAGATCAGAAATAGAGTTAAGCATAAAAACAGAAATGAACTTGTGAGTGTTTTTTATTTTTGTATAGAAAACAAGACCTGTCTTGCAGGATACTTTACAAAAACACTAGTTTATGAAAATATGTAAATTGTAAACGACCACGTTTTAATTTAAATGATAAAGAAATGACAAAGGAGAATGGCTAAAGAAATTAAACACAATTATCTCAGTGTCATACGGAAATTGCTTACGTTCAAATAAGGTGTTTATTTGTTTGCCGTCTTGACGTGGGTGGTAATGGCAAAATTATCGCATATAAAAAAGCAAATACCATTTTTGAATTTAATATGGTAATAATTTATTATCCCGTTATCGCACTGCAGAATAAATGCCTCTTCTCGTACAGAGAAGACAATGAGCATTGACGTCTAGGCTCAACCTGAATTATCGTTTTCTGATATTTTTTTAAGTTCCAGTTTTATTTACCAAAATATCGAGAATAAATAGTGTCCAAAGTAAACAGGGATCAGATCTGGGGGATCAGACCGGAATAACTCATTATTATGAATTGAAAATGACACTTTGGTATTTTTGATTGAAACAGCAAACTTGTAATATGAATGGAGTGCCTTAACTACTAGGCCATTACGACTTACTTATATTAAATATTATGTGGTTGTTTATTTCAATACTACGTATCTGCCTGCCTACCTCTCAGATACCACTCTAATGTTATTTGTCGAGAAAATGTAACGTAAAAGCAGGCATGTTTGTACTCCATAATATAATGCTATGAGCAATTTATGTTTTATGTCAGTAATAGGTACAGTTCAGTTAGTTTATTGGCATGTTGGCGGTAAAGTCAATGGCCTGCATGACATCAGAACTACGGTCATGCTGTTTGAAAAAGTTATGGCACAGTTTTAGCCCCTAGGCAACTCGTCATGCTACGGTTTATCGTATTAAACAATTATCAAATCGTTGTACTTTTAATTTTGTATGTAGTTATTTATGAGTAATATGTAAAATGGGCTGTGGGTTAAATTATAAGTCAACGTCAAGCGGTCTCGGGCTAAAATATCTTGATATTGACATCCCGTAAACCAAAATTTCTTCAAAATTTCTTGTTATTATATTAAAATACCAGCTCGTTATTATGTCACTACAGGGTAAAGACCTCTTGTCATACAGTTGTTGCCGTTGTTAATAATTGACTTTAAAGAAGGATACCTACGTAGGTAATATCTATACAAATGTATGGATAGATTATTTATCTCGATAGATTCATAAAAATTAATCGTTTTTATATGATTGTAGTGTTAATATATGCATAAAAAATTTTAATGTAATGTACCAGTTTAACATTTGTTTTCATAATTTCTTTGTTTAGACTTAATCCTCAACTCCAAAACAGTAAAATCTTATCATAATATTGGCAATACAATGAAAGAACAAAAGTTACGCCATCATTCTAACCCGTTCGGCCTGTGGGTGTTGTACAAGGCTATTAAGAATAATAATGTTGGAATACCTACATCAATCCTTTGAATGGTGCCCGGTATGTCAATAGGCTCGCCCCCGATTTCAAGCAACTTAATATTGCTTGCGAAACGTGGGTGTACCACCTCTGCCTGCGGCTCCAGAAAATACGCCGTGATCCTACGCATGTTACGTATCTTGGAAATTAACAAATGTTTGCTGTTCTAAAGAAAAATGCAAATTTTAATTTCTTTTGCTGTGTGTACAGTTTAGAATCGAACATTGAATATTCTTTATTGCACACTGTGGTATACAATATAAAATATTCTATTCTATTTTAATTACAAAACAAATAACAGTATAGCACACCATTAGGCAGTGAAAATAAGCGATCTATTTTTAATTGCCAGACATACTTTAGATGGAGTGAGTATTGTCTTTAGCACTGGTAATATTTCATAGTAAGATCACACCATTACCTTTTTACTTTTGTTGGATTAGATTGTCGAAACAGTCTTTTAATTAAACTGTTTCTAAGAGGACTCTCACAGAGGCAACCTTAGGTAAATATCAATAAAAATTGGTGTATCTGTATTTGTCTTTTGTTGTATTATATAATTCTTCAAGCTTTGAAACAGTTAAAACCACAGTATACAAGCATATCTATCAACTACAGTCATTCATTTAGGAAATCATATATAAAGAACAACTAAAATATTTCCTAGAATTTTGAACCATAGAGTATATATATATATTTTTTTAGGAATTAGTAATTAACATATTTCAAATTAAAAATTGTGTACTTTAACGTTGATAAAGATCTGTGAAGTAGGGTTAGGGAACTAGGATGTGATGACATTATAAGAGATGAATGATGAGTTATTGCCACTTGGCTACGTAAATCTAATAATCCTTAACAAATGAAAATTGCTTGTTCATCGCATAATTTACTTTTATTGCTGTTGTGCTATTATAAGTTAACGTGTATTTATCTTAGCAATGACAGAACATGTTGTAGTTATAAGGCTACGAGTATATTGCAGTAAGTACAACGCTTTACTTAGGGTCATGGACTACTAACAAGAATATTAACACTACCTAGAGAGGATATTATCAATCTGTACAGGAGATACATGAAAGAACTGGTGGAAGAGCCAGAATCAAAATATCGTTTATACTTTTGCGAGCTTGATATATCTAAGATTTAGGCATAAAAATTACATCAATTAATAACATACTAAAGTATAATTTGTATACTAAGCAGAAAGTAGTACCTATTATAATAGGTGAGATTTAGGTCATAATCAAGGGGTCTGTTGCTTGAATATCACGGTCAAAAGCGGAGGTGCCAAATGTAAGCTTCATAGTCAAATTAGTTTTCAAGATGCCTTGTTTAGTCAGCACGACCTTTTGCATTTATCTATCTACCTACATAATATATATTGAAGGTATATCAAACAAGGCATCACACTAATATTATAAACGTGAAAGGTTGTAGGTATTTATGGATGGTTGTAACTCTTTCACGCAAAAACTTCTGAGGCTCTAGACAAGTGGCATAGATTACATAAGCTAACGTCAACATTGTCGTTAACTTATGTCAATCCCATACATTTTATAATCTATTCTATGAATGGAATAGAAAGCTATGCCATTTCTTTAGGCCCTCTGAAGGGATTTTAATAAAACTTGGCAATACGCTTATACATCAGAATAAGATAAACTATAAAATATTTTGTACATATTGTATATTTACTATTTATGCAAGCGGCGCTGCAGGAGACAGCTAGTTAACAACATTGCATTTATATTAACTTTAGCAAGACAATTTTATCGCTTCTAAATTGCTAACAATATTTCTTTCAATTTGTCCAGACGTCCACGTCGCTTGAAAATAACCTTGTTCTGGCGGATATATTTTTTACTATGGATCTGTAAGCTCCGACGTAAAGTAATTTATATGTAGTTTGTTTTGTTCAACCTCTCGCTGCGACCCCAACTACGTTTGTAAACACAATACATGTTACGTCAGCGATTTTCCAGTATTTGTTATGAAAAGAGCGCTGTTAATGTTTCGCCCTCCCTTTTTGTGTCATGTCATAGTTTTGATAGTTCATTCACACAAAATTAACACATTTTCATACCAGTCACGCACAAGTTATTAGATTTTCTATTTTTATTGTGAATATTGAGTTCAAGTCTCACAAAGAAGGTAATGCTTTGCTTCCTAGGCAATGTTTTGATAGGTAATGTTGTTGGTTTTCTAGTAGTAGCAGTAGTTTCTACGTGGCGTGTTATAGTAATAATAATCATGTTTTCATAGGGCGATCTAAAGTCAGCAGGTAATCTTTTGTAATGAAGCTCCCAGATTTATTGTTGTGAAGTTATGAAATATATAATAAAGTATCTCAAAACAAGAAATGCTTTTTAGCCTATAAAACACAATCCTAATAATAAGATAAAACAAATAAATTTATACAGTATATAATTATTTTACTCGATATTTTGATATCATGTTATTACTTTTCCTAACCAAAATATAAAACGAAAGGAATAGGTTCTTTAGAAACAAACTAATGAGGGCGTAGACCTTTTTAAATATTTTATAGTACTCGGTTTTATAAACTAGGAGAATCAAAGTTTACATTATACATCAAAAGTATTTTTTATTATGATAAGAAATGTAATTGTTTTAACTTTGATTTTACTTTTTCTCTTTGATTAAAAACATTTCAGTCTAGAGATATTGAATTTTCGATTAAATTACACTAAAACGAAATAATATTTAATACACCTCTACTAGTAGGTATGAATATTGGCTAATAAAGTTTGACCGGTTTTTTTAATTTTAATTAGGTGTAAAGATTACAAAGTCCTTTGTTGTTGGAAATGCTTAAGACGAAGATTGGTTAATTTTATCTTTATAATAACAACAACATCTTTATAATAAAACTAGCTTCTGCCCGCGACTTCGCTCGCATGAATATCGTTTTTCCAATAGACATTTTTATATTATTTAAATACTGTTTTGCATACTATTTCTAATCTCATCATTATCACCATTCGTACAAACCCTCTTTCACCTACCTAAAGATATCCCCCGTAAAACAATATACAATACACAAAGTCAAATTTTCACCACAATAACTTTCTTCTTTCCGTCATTTCCTCTCCCCCTTTTTCCTCTTCCCTCCCGTCTCCCTCCCACCACCCTCACTTTCCTCACACTTCCCCTCACTTTCCCTCACTTCCCACTCACTCACCCCTCACTTACCACTCACTGCCTCCTCACATCCCCCTGAGTTCCCTTTTTCTTACCTTTTTTTTACACAAAGCCATCTAGACCCAAAGTAAGCATATTATATGCTTGTATTGTGGGTTCTAGAATACGGATAAACATACTTAAATACTTTTATTTTTGTAAATACATACATATTATACATAGAAACACCCAGACCAATGCAAATAGACATGTTCATGCTACAAATATTTGCACTGAGCGGGAATCGAACCCGCGACCTCTGCGTGGCAGTCCATACACAGTACCACCGAAATACAGAGGCAGTCGATTTCCCCCTGACTTACCCCCGCACTTTCCCGACACTTCTGCCTTTCTTTCCTTTTTCTCCCCCTCCCTTCTCCCTTCCACCAAATTTCAAGTCGCCAACTTCAAAAGCAAAGATCTTTCCATACAATATTTCATCTTTTATTTCACCCCTATAAATTCAACCCAGTTAAAAAATAAATATGAGGGTATTTTTTATTTAAATATAAGTATTCCAAAGCAAAATATCAAAGCTGTAAGTTAAAAAATTAAGACGTTTCATACAATTGTTTTCATCCCTTTTCATACACTTAAGGGTTGAATTTTTAAAAACCCTTTCTTAGTACACTTCTAGACATTAAGACAAACACATCCTCCAAATTTCAAGTCACTATGACCAGCGGTTTAGGCTGTACGTTGTCTGTCAGTCAGTCAGCCAGGACAAAGCCTTTTATAATATGTATAGATGTATGGGTTAGACGTATAGCCATCAGGGATCAAAGCATACAGGCTGCTAGGAATGCTAACACGTGATAGAGCCACATAAAGCTGACCGTGCGAAAAACAGCTAATACTTAGATTCACACCCACAACTTTTAGTGTCTTACCTTGGGCTTTATTAATTAGTCATCGCAAAACATAGGCTCACTGCAAACTGGACTCGTTTAAAACTAAACGAAAGATTGTTTAGAATCCGACGAATAAAAACACTATCAGCTATTCTGCAACCTGTTAAAATTTCTGCTTATATAAGATTTCGTAGTAAATTAACGAATGTTCGATGTGATTCTTTAAATTGGCATAACTTTTTTATTTATGAACCGATTGACATAAAATAAACACTAAATGTTAAGTGAAGCTTACCTCAATATATAAGTGAAAACCATATTTAAATCGGATAAGCCGTTTCTGAGATTAGCGTGAACAAACGCACAGACAAACAGACAAACAGACAAACAGACAAAAATTGTAACAATCATTGTTTTGGGTTCTATTTGCGTTGATATAGGTCCTAATAGTACTTTTTCTCATATATCTTCCATGTACAGACAGCGATCGGTTACATTTTTATTATATGTATAGATAATTATACTGTTGCTTAGAAAAACGCACAACAAATGAAATAATAATAAATTTAAGAGGAGGATATCTCATAACAATCTCCGCATTTTGTCTTTCCTGTAGAACTCGCTATCAAGCTGTCTACCATTTTTCTTTGCGGGAAAATTACTGTATTTATTACTCTCTTATTTTCTTCATAGACCAAACATATGAGTAAACGTTAGTATAAGTCGGTTATGCGGTCGCTAGGGGTGAATAGACCCTACCCACAAATATTTTTCCCTTATCATTGGTGCTCTGCGAAGCGTCTAGCGAATTATTCAGTTAAGAAAAACAGCTGGGGGCCGACTTTATCAATACTGTAACCACATATAAACAACATCATTATTATACCTATAGTTTATAGAAGCCTGTTTTATTGATTATGACTTTTAATATATACACCAGTGTGTTGAGTTAAAATCGACATTTAATGTAACACACGCTTTGTGCAATATTGTTTTCTCATCTTCCAAAATGTTTACGACTTTGTTGTTTTATGTCGCCTTTAATGTGATGAATGTAAAGATGATAATTGTGCAGACTTTAATTTTTCCCCTGATTGATTATGCTGATGCATGTTATTTTGACCTGAATGCAGATCTCCTCAATAAATACGACCGGCTTCTTAATAACTGCATTCGATTCATTTTTAATCTTCGTAAATATGATCATATTTCTTCTTATCGTGCTGAGCTAAAATGGTTACCCATACGGCAACGCCGAAATTCGCGTGCTCTTACAACTCTATTTTCGTTTCTACATTCTTCCTCAATTCCTAGCTATTTATCTCCCTATTTTCAACCTTTATGTTCAACTCATGACAGAAATCTTCGATCCTCTAATAATCTTCTTCTAGCATGTCCTTCTCATACCACTGACTTCGTTCACTCTTCCTTTTTCATTCAATCAGTATTACTTTGGAACGCGCTTCCTCTCGAAGTCAGGATGGTTACAGATCGCTACAAGTTCAAGTTGAAAGTTCGGGAACTTCTATTCGACGGATTGGCAGAGTCATCACATCATTAATTTTCATGTTATAATAAGGTTATTTATATGTATATATTTATTTATTTATTTATATATATTTATAGTATAGTTATATATTATAGTATGTATTAAGTATATATATTATGTATGGTATAATATATGAATACAAATTTATTTATGTATGTTTATTTTATACTCTTTGTAATTGTTTGGTTAAACGTGCACCTACCACAATCATCTCTGCATCACTTAAAGGTTGGCTGGTAGACAATGCCATTTGGCATTAAGCCCTCCTATGTACACGTAGTGCATAAAGTTTAAATAAATAAATAAATAAATAATGTAACATAAATTTTTAGCATGTTATACGTTTTTCTGAAATAGTATTTGCAATGAATAGAGACATTGCCAACAACAATTAATTGCAGAAAATAGTTGTGGCTATGCTATGATGTTCAAATGTTTTTCGCATCAAATAGTAATTTCTGGTGAACGGATTCTGAAAACATTAAATATACTTTTTGCTTTTTTTGTTCTACTTTATTTTATTAACCTCCGATACAAAAACGACGGGGTATTATAAGTTCGACGTGTCTGTGTGTGTGTCTGTGGCATTGTAGCTTCCGAATGGATGAACTGATTTTGATTTTGTTTTTTGTTTGAAAGGTGAATTAGTCGGGAGTGTTCTTAGCTTGTTTGATGAAAATCGGTCCTAGATGGCCGGCTCCACAAAGTGACGGATTTCATACTTTTTTACAACATCCTTAATATGAGTATCAATTGAAAGGGCTTGATTAGTAGAATAATGTATACTATGTCAGGGATTTCTTAAATTTTCAATTTAATTATTATTTATTTTTGATTATAGTATGTAGTTATTGCGATCTGCTATGTAACTATTGTTCTTGAGATAGATTATTACATCTAAATGACAAAGGTTATTATGTCTCAATGTCATTACCGACTCGACACGCCTTTGACATAGTAAAATATTGTGTGGTAGTAATATGAGAGGTTTTTAAAACGATCATAAGTAAACGATAATGTCGTCGGTGGTTACAAAGTTTTGATAGTCGGTCCTTTTTTCAGTGTCAACCATTCTTCACAAGTTGGCGTCATCATTTATTATAACTTTTCATATTTTAATCGTCTCTATCCTTTTACTTTTATTCTGCGGTGCCACAATTTTTGGCAAATACATTTAATATATTTTAGATCATATGATGTAATGTAAGCTCGTAATTTGGCATTCTTAGGTACCATGCAGTAAAGTGATATTCAGAATGCAGGTAATAATGCAGCTCGTTATCATAAGACGACACCCGTGGGCAGAATTGGGCAAATCTATACTATTATATAAAGCGTATGAATTTGTTTCTTTAACTACCAGTCGGATTTGAATATTTTTTTTGTGTATGATAGCCCAGTCCTTGAGCAAGGTTATAGGCTATGTAACATCACCCGAGGTCACAATTAGGGAGAAACATGCGTTGGTAAATGGTCTAGCTTTTATTTGCATAGACCCTTTGAATTATATGCATATTTAATGCATTAATTCCGCCCACACTGTCTCAGTCTGACTAGGAAGATACCCTGTACAGAAACAACTAATTAATCACCAGAAGGTACTAGGTACTGTTGTGTATTCTTGCCTGTGAGCAAACTTAGAACTACTTACAAATGGAACGTATGTTTGTTACTAACAAAACAATCGATGCCCTTTGAAAGCTTTAAAGGTATGCGCGGTTGTGAACTAAGTAGTCAAAGATTATTTCCTATATAAAATAATATAGAGCCCTGCAGTCAGGATAGACTATAATAATAACAATACCAGCCTGTTTTAATGTCCCACTGCAGGGCAAAGGCTTCTTCTCATATAGAGAAGGTATGAGCATTAATCACCACGCTTGCTGAAGGCGAATCGGCAATTTCAGACTTTGAAGTCCAGGTTTCCTCACGATGTTTTCCTTCACCGTCAGTCAGAAATGTCCAAGATAAACTTAGACAGTACATATAATTTGAAAAACCACATTGGTACTTGCCCGGATTCGAATCCACTACCTCGTGTCTACCACGATCCTTCTTGGCTGGCACCGACTCCAAAATAATTGATTATAAATTGTAAATAGTAAAGTATTATAGGTATCAATGATTGCGTTGATTCCCCTTTAATGTTCTTAGCTATGAAGTAATTAAAATATTTGTTATTTTCTACTTTTTAGTTAAGGATTGAACACATAAGTACTGTTTTGAAGTCGGTTTCCTTTTTTTTTTCTATAAAATAATTTTATTGGGTAAATCAACAGTTTCCTTATTAAACTCGGTATTTGTTATAAAAGTTAGGAACCACCTCAACGCCCTCAAACTAAATATATACAAATAGCCCCATCTTTTAATATAATTCTAATGTATTCGGGCTACCGAATGATGACGGAAAACCATCACAAAAAATGTGGCTGTAAAATAATGCAATAGAGGCCAGACAGAAATCTCTAAAATGATGAAAATTGGTTAAAACGATTTTATGGAATTTTTTTGTTTGTTATATTCATAGAGTAATGAAACCAATTTTTAATTCAGCTTTATTGAAAAAGTAATATTTTAAGAAGTGAACTGGGGTTACTAAGTTTATATGGGAAATATTTGATTTACGGTCAGATGTACTTCAGATCAAGTTTGATCTTAAAGAATTAGTAAATATGAATTTCAGCATTTTGTTGAAATATACTTTTGTGGGGTGAAAATAGTAGATTGTTAGCCTAGGGTTGAAAAGAATCAATTCTCGAGGTAGTTAGACGCCCTAGTCACGGTAATAGATAGTATTACCGTGCCCTAGCGCAGCGAGGGCGGCTATAGTCCGAGTAGGAATTGATTCTTTTACCCTTGGCAAACACTACTTTTCATTTAGAAAATGAGGAAAATAAAACTAGTTGTTTATCTAAACTATTTATTAATAATAATAAATTAGTAGTACCTATTTAAAATTAATAGTCAAATTATGACAATTCGTGAAATTAAAAGTTACATTTCTATGACACAATTTGCCTCGTCTGTTATGGAATCAATATTTCGCTTGAACTCATTTTTAATATTCAATTCAAATCTTAGCACAAAAGTCCGTCACAGATACATACATAACGGATTTTAGTTTCCCGCCAATTTGTGTTGACTTTTTAAATTTTAAATATGGAACTCGCCGCGTAATTGTCGCGGTACTCGCGGCTTATTCCGCTCAAAGAAGTTCGCGCTAAATTCACACTTGCTGTTTAGAAAGTCATGCATGACATTTTTTAAATTAGTTTTTTTTTTACATAAAACTCTTCACAGCTGACAGCACTTCTATTTTTAAAGTTCAGTCCGGCCCGAGGGCCGGGATGAATTTGTATGAGTTTTTTCCTCCCTATGAAAGGTAAGCAGCATTTACCACCCAATAATCAAATCAAAACAACACTACTTTCCGAGTATGAGTAATGAAAAATAATTATCCTACCTAATGTATGTAGACATATTTAAAAAAACAGTTTGCAAAATTTAGTGTCGATAAAATAGAGATAGGGGCATCGTACGTTGTAAACGAATGTACTATGTTGTAACTACTATAAAATATGTACATTATATATTATACTACTATATTAGTTATCGACATTGCAATTAAACTATTAGCCACAACTGTAGACATATTGAGAGGCTATTAAATGTAACCGAGTCTTAACAACTTATCAATTAACCCATCTCAACTCTCCAGCGTATCTTCAATCAGTGTTGAATGACTCGTCGATATCGAGTACATATTGAAAAGGCTTTGTGTTCTAAAGAGTATGTGTCGTTAACAATTTACGATTTCAAAATTTAGAGTGTTCTTATTTTAACTATTATAATTAAAAAATAAAAACCTTAGGTAGGTTTTTATTTTTTAATAGGTAGGTAACTACTTTTCTAAGATTTATGTTAAAGGTACTTACTATATATAAAATAAATGCTAAAATATTATCACACTTGCAAATGTTTGTTTTTTCTTTCAAGATAACATGCAAGGTCATCCTTCGCACCACATAGAAAAATAAAACCGTTACATTTCAAAACGTTGTCGGTGGGTCATCATTCCTAGTTACTCGAATTTACCAGCTGTTTCCACAAGGGTCACTTCTAGTTTCAAAGGCAGACGTAACACAAAATTGTAAAAAATATCGTAAAAGAAAAAATGGTGTGCACTTTCGTTGGGAGTTTTGTCTTTTTTAGTCACTGGAATATAAAAGTTAAACGCTTTTGTGAAGAATAGGTATAAAAGTAAACGGTTTATCAATTATCAGGCTCACTCAAGTTGCCTATAAATCACCGCTCTTAACACCGAGTCCTTAATGAAGCCTGTGTTTGTAACGCTCCGTGAGACTCGAAAACTTTTGTTTTATTTTTATGTTGCTTTATAAATTATATCACTGTGTACACTATTTCAGTAGACTAACTTATTTGTAGTTTCTCTACTGATTTATCAATTAGGCAACTTATGTCCCTTTCTCTAACGCATTCAGCTTCAATTTACCTCATATTCACACTAATCGCATTTGGCAAAATTTCGAATTTATAGTATGAACTAGCTTTCCGCGGCGCGGTTTCACCCGCGCATAATATGGATTATTGTATCCCTCGGGAACCAGAACGATTTTTGGGATAAAAAGACTGAGTCCGTCTCCGGCACCGAATCTATCTACATAACAATTTTCATCGAAGTCGGTTCAGCCTTTTAGGCGCTGAGTGGTAACAAACACACACACACACACACACACAAACACAAACACACACACACACACACACACACACACACACACACACAAACACACACACGCACACACACACACACACACACACACACACACACAATGTGATAACACACAATAATGATCTACGCTAAAACTGAAAGGTTTGACGAACATACTATCAAATACACACTGCCACTCACAATAGTGAGCAGGCTAGCAAATAAATTTTCAAATTTATAATCAAACCAACCCAATGAAAAGTATTCATTCGTTCTTTTATTGTATCATTCAGGCACAAATCTCTCGGATAAGTTGTAGAGGACGTGCGAAATGAATGATCTGTGAACCAAATGAATGTCGGGCTTGCGGACGAACGTGACGAGAAAGCTCATTACTTCCAATAGTCAAAGGTAACCTAAATGTAAGGAGGCAATTTTTCAACATCGCTCTGGTAGCTAAATTTTTTATTCTTAAAATATCTTAATCTTTCGCACGTATATTTTCATGACTACGAAGTGGATATAAGTTTGATTTAGAAGGGTTTATCATTATGGTTTTTATCATTGAGTGGGATAAGGAGGATGGTTATAAACGATTTAAAAATTATAAAAACATAGCTAATTAATTAAATTTTATTTGTAGATGATGGGCAAGCAGTATACTCCCCGCACTTGATTGTAATGAAAATTTTGGGTGTTCGACGCTAAGACATAATCATCATTTTAACTAAAATACTTGGATTGCTATACGAAACCTCGTCCAGATAAATTAATCTTATTAGCATTTAGTAAGTATTTAATCTTCACAATTGGCAGTTACACAGAACACTGCTGCCGGACCTTTGTTGAATAACTTTTCTGCTCCTTCACTGCTAATGTAGTTATATTGTTAGTGAGGAGTAGATTGTCATTTCCCGGCAAGGTTAGGCACCTGGTGTAAATTGAAATTGCCTGAATTTCGTTATTGTATATGACATGCAGTAACAAATTAACTGATGTTACGGTTAGATATTTTCGAAGCCAACTTCCGTGCTATGTGAAAAGTGCCTGTCTGTGACATGTGGGACTTTACAAACATACAACTATATGCCTCAAAGTAGTCATAGGATTTAAAAGTCAATATTTATGAAATAATGCAAGCTTTTTTTGTGGCAGACATGCGTTCAATCATAACATTCAGGTCACTCCAGAAACTTTCAGTTATTATAGATTTCGTATATGATCAAAATTATATTCTGAGCTTTTTGTAGATTGCACAGCAAAAAAACGTAGTCACGAATACTACTCACTATTATCGTGAATTTTCATTAGCCCAAATACATAAACCTACTTTCATTCAATTTCATCACCTTTTTACAGGTAAAACAATCTATACCAGCCTATATACCCTAATCTAGTCTTTCGTAAATGACTGTGTTCTAAATTATATGTAAGTTCATCGAATCGCAATAAAACCGTATCGATCGGCTACGGTATCAACCCATTACACGTGCAGTAGGTATTGCCAAATCTATTTGAGCGTTACACGTAGCCGGGTCTTGTGTTACGTTGGAAGTGAACCTTAGTAATACAACTACAACATCGATCCATCACGCAACGGGGCTCGGATCTGATCCCGATTAAACCCACCTGTATCAATCTAGATAACTGTTGATTTGTATCAATAAGTTGACGGATTTATTCAGATATATTTACCAATATTAGACATTTTGCTTGACTATATGTTGTTAATAGGGTCCAAGATTAAGTGAACAAAACTCATATCGCAGTACTCGGTACTACGAACATTACGATTGATGCATTTCTTTGCATTCGAATGCTTGTGCGTACATTCCGCTTCTACCCCTTACCTTCATGAACTCGATTTAGAACCAATAAATGTTATTATGTTACTTAATCTATGACACCGTCCCAATTGCTGGCGTTACTATGTTAGCTTTGTACGATGATTTTTCCCGTCACGCGTCAATAACTATAAAGTAGGTACTGAACCGTTTGGTTTGAGATCCTTTAGATTGTACTGTGGATGGTGGCACTTCAGTCTTGCACGTGTCGCTTTAGTAAGAAAAGGAGTGGGCGAAATCAATTCAAAAAGTACTTTGGAACACTTTGGCAAAAGCAAAAGAAAGCTGCCATTGAGGTGTTGATTGTCTTTACGCTTCGCTTTCAAACAATTGGTTCCAAACTTACTCAAAACATAAATTAACGAAACAATGTTCTAATTTTTTTACTGAAAGGGATTGGAAAAGGCGTACCTATTAATTGAGCCACATTTTTTAGATATATTATTGTAATTAGCAGCTAGTTTATTAACTTATCGGGTTGATTCTCGAATTTCGGGCTGATATTGAGAATTTCCAGATATAAAACGCAATAATTATTGTAACTTTTGGGATTTAGGAGATTTCAGTCGTACTCTGTGTACTTTATATAAGACTAGCTGCGCTTCACGGCTTCGACCGCGTATAAATAATGTTTTGTTGTATCCCTCGAGAACCAGACCGATTTTCGGGATAAAAGTAGCCTATGTCAGCCGTTTAGACGCTGAGTGGTAACAAACACACACACACACACACACACACACACACACACACACACACACATACATACATACACACAAACTTTCGCATTTATAATAATATTAGGATACACATGATATACTTCGGTACCCATAATATTGGTATATCTATGTGAGTATATAGACTGCTCAGTTGTTATTTTGTAGGCTCGCTATCAATCCATTATTGTTATTACATATCGCAGTTAATATTGTATAAGCGTATTAATGTGTGTTTTATGTAGATACATGATTATACCAAAAAAAAAATGTTTTGTTGTGTTACAACAATCATGAAACATCGACCAGAAATTAATCGACATACCATGCTATATACTTTCCATCACCGGTCGCGTTGGTCAAAAAAAATAGGTACAATTACCACATATACCATTTTGTCTCTGTCTGAGATTCGAATTTTAAAATGATAAATGCAGTAGCAGTTTGTGTTGTTCTAAACCACTAGTGCAATAATAACACGTCTGTTACAAGGCCAAAATACAAATAACTTTCCAAATATTTTGAGACCTCATAACTACTTCACAAAATCACAATACACATTTATGTTACACATTTATTTTCTATTGTTTTTTTTATAATCTCGTTTATAACTCATCTACAGACACTGTGAATTTATCTTGCCTAATAAAATAACATGGGAATGGGCTCGCTCTCTATTACGCGGGACCTATCTGGGAAGGCGTGAAAGTGATACATCACTGCCTTGAAGGAAAATGCGTGCTGAATGTATCTATAATTATGTTACTTTTTACTACATTTCTAATACTCCTTAAATTTAGTTAGATTTACATTTAAGTTCTTCTGTCAGTTTAGGTAAAATTAAGCCAAACCTTTTAGATGTCATACAAGGCGACTGAGAACAATTATGTTAAGGCCATCCTTTGGAATTACGCTCAAAATATGGCAACAGGCTCACCCTCTGATACATGGAACTTAATATGGGAGGAGCGGAGGAGTATCTTTGTGTTTCTGCAATAGTTAGAGAACACAGTCTATTCCATAGGTTAATCTAGAAGCTACATAAAATATAATAATTACAAGTATTAAATTTCCAAGCTTCTATCATAGGGTTCACTGATTTTGTCCACGCAAAAGTCTCGGGTTCCATTCCCAGATGAGTTTAAATGATATCCGGTTTCCTCAGCCTACTACCTTTGGAGGAAATACACTGCGATGCGATATGTCAGTTTTTATAAATTTTAAGTAATACATTTTGAATTTTGGATGTGTCCAAGTTTCGAATAGATAAGATACGAAATAACTTGAATGAACCAATCACTACGTTGTAACTTTATTAAGCGAGAACGGCACGTCTCCGAGATTTGGAGATGTCTAATCGCTTTGGGAAATATAATTTGCTTTTCAAAAGTTTTAACTTGTTTAAACGAAGTGTCGGGAGTGTGTTAAAACTTGAGGTGATTTTCACACCTTTTTCATTTAGCTTTGGTTGCACAAAGAACAATCAAGGTACATTGCAATTTTGTTTTTATCTAGTGCCACCTGAAAATAAAGTCTGTCTCTATCGTTGCTACTTTTCTGTGTCAAAATAAAAAGAGAGAGACGTTTTTACGTTTTTTTAATAGCCGTTGATTAACCCTTAAATAAAACAAAATCTAGATATTTTCGAGCACAAGTTGTGAGATAGTTCTGGTTATGATCAACACAATATATAATCGGCTTGAATACTTTCACCACTCTCAGAAGAGACTTGTCGTTGTCGCCGTTGCTGGTTGGTGACCTCAGAAAGATACCTAATAAAGATACACGGTATGTGCTGTTGTCTATTTTCTAGTATTGCCTTATTTGTCTTTATAACACCTATAATAATAGGTAAATGTAGTTCTATATCATTACCACCATACACTTAGAATATACAAAAATAAACCTTTAACTCTATTTTCACAACCGCTCATGCACTTAATAAATAAAAATAGTTCGTTTTGTTTCTAAATTTAACCTTCAAATCTAGGAACCACAGTAATTAGACACTTCCCGAATTGTATCAGATATCAATACAACCAATTTTCATTTAGAAGAGCCTTTGCTTTCCACCCTACATAAAACATTAAAAAAAAAACTATACTTCATGCTTATCAGTCCCTTGGCAGGCGGATTTATTCTCTGTTGCATATTTTTGGCGCCTTTTCAAGTGTTGCTTTGATCGCCATAATTTAGTTACCAAAATACATGTATAGCATAAATATTCTAAATTATCTATATTAAAGTATATCCACTTACTTACTGCACCATCCGTTGCAAAGGTTTTTAAAGGGTGTTTTTATAAGCGTTTAAGCATAAGCATAGGACAAGCATAAGATGTTACACTCTCGTTTGCAATATAACCACTTTAAAAGTGGTTACCCTTTGATGTTACCTTGTGATACCGATGCAGGGTAGGTACCATTGCGACGCAAGACATGTATTTTTATTACTTAAATAACTGTATACATGGCATTGTATAAATATTTTTATTTCTTCTATTAGGGTAAGTACTTGTTCATCGAACCTGGTCCTCGTCCAGGCAAGTAGGTACTAGACCAATAAGAATAAAAAATAAGATGAAAAAACTACCGCAACATTAATTACTTTGTTATTGTTTAAAACGAATGTTTGTAATTTTCTTGACAAAGTATTGACCGCATGAAAATTTCAAAGAACTCTTTGTTATAAGTTGAGAAACTGGCAGAAGTTCAAAAGTGGAATACAATTTATTCAGCCTCTGTATTACTTGTTCTGTGTTCCAGCCAAAAGTTTAAAGTACTTACAACAGTTAAAGAATACTGAGCTTTGATCATTTACTTTAATACAAGTGTATTTCAGAAAGTTATAACAGTTTCATATTTGGTTATTTAAGTCAACACAGTCACATAGGATCATAACTTAATAACAAAATATCGAATAAAGTGTGCGGTGTGTAAGCGTACACAGCCCCCGTTTCCTTTAATGAGAATAAAGAGCAATATAATATGTAATTGTCAAGCGTGGGAGATTTGTGTTGCAATGTTATTTGATAAACAATATAAATAGGACAACAATATAAATTTTAAACTAAAAAATATATTCGCTTTTTTAAGACTGTGTACTGTGTACAACGAGGCGGGGTTTGAGCATAGGTAGGCCGAATTATAATATTGATTTTAATTTTGAAACTTATCATTTCAATTCATGGCAGTCTAATTGTGACAGTTTTCATTCTATGTTTATACATAGGTAGGTATTGGAATAGGATTTCAATTTGGAATTCGAAATTCTACGTGGCTCCCGCTACCTATACGGAGCATGTCTTCCACTTGGAAATGTACGTATTTTTAAGTAAGTTAAAAATAGCGACTCTCTGAATAAACATAAACTAAGAATATAAAGAATCAACTAAATTTTTTTGCCAGCCAGCTAGTAACAAATCGTAGAATATTCTTCCATTCGCTGCAAGTGTTAGATATACATTATGATAAATTACCCGACGTTAATTAACTATTGTCAAAAAATGAAAAGATGATAAAAAAGAAAGAACTATTCGTTTATACTTATGACCGCTATAAATGGCCGCCGCTGTACTACCTATGGTAAGCTAATAAAATTATATTGCTTATTATTATGTAACACTATATTACACAAAGCTGAGAGCTTGAAATCAAGAAATAAATATTTTAAATAATAATATATAGGTACCCTTCAAAATTTTATCTCTGCATCACCCAAAGGTTGACTAGTAGACAATACCTCTGGCTTTAGGGCCGCCTTTCTTTATTCGTTTTTGCGCAAAAACTTTATAAATAAATAAATACTTATCTGTTACCGACCTTGGTGTATGTCCATTTAAATAACTTTTGTTTCATAAACTTCTATAATTAATGATGTCGTTTGTTAGTCATTAATTCAGTACAAAGTCATTAACTGCCTGGGACTTGTTTTATACGCAAATATTAATGTTTGGTTGTTTTACTAATTATGGAAAACAACACACCTTAATTTAAACAGTAACAAAAAATAAAAACAAAGCAACATTACAATTTAAACCTGAATTTAGAAGCTCGCGGGTATTTGTGAATTAACAGCACATGTGTCGGGAATTGTGCCTTTTTGAGCAAAAAGGTCCGTCGTTTTCAACATTAAGGTCCGTCCAACATTTATGTAAAACTGTTTGATTTAAGCCCAAATCATTTAACTACTAACTTATTTAAACTGATTTCATTTATTATATCTCTGTCTCTGTCTTTGTCTGCATTCTAGTGATAAAAGTAATATCGCAAAGATATCATACGGCAATGTACTTGTAGTGTAAATTTTACGGATTGTGAAGGAACCGAAATGATTCATACAGCCTTTGCTTGCTAAGTTCTTGTTCAGGCTCACCTTGTTATAAATCGTCATGTAAAATCCCCGTAGACTATAGTCCAGTAATTGACCGGTAATTGAGTAGAAAAAAAGTAAATTAATGTACAGATGGATGCGAGCGTTGAGTTTGAAAATTAAAAGAATAGATCTTTATTGCAGAAGTACTATTACACTGGCAATTGCATCTTTTTTTTGTTATTGGCGACAGTGGCAGACGAGCAAACAGCCCACGTGATGGTAAGTGGTAACTGTCGCTCATGGACGACTCAAAGTATCTGGCATTGCTCCCGCATTACCAGAGACTCTGCGAAGCCGCTGTCTACTATGAAGGGAGTGGGTAGGTGAAGGGATTGAGGGAAGTAAGGAAAAAGGAAATGGGGGAAATTGGGCCTCCGGCGCTCTCACTCACTGAACGAAACGCAATAGTACGAATACTACTACTCTTACGTCGATCTTCTATGAGAGGGTAGTACTTCCCTGGACGATCCGGCCCATTCAAGCCGACACCAGCGTGAATCTACTAGCGTATAAAACCGTATTGACGTTGTAACGATCGACCGTTACAACGTCGACGAAGGTGACAGGATGACGCCCGATGCAGGCTGCTTTCATTCGACTCTTTTGGAAATCGTTGTAAATCATAATGATAAATATGATGTTTAACGTGATGACTGAACCAAATATGCTATTAGTTTATAACCTTCGATTATAGTATATGCACTGAAAAATCAAAACACTTGTGAATTTATAAAAATACGGTCTACCGATTTAAAAAGAAAATTTACTGATTGAAAGTCAATTCGAATAAAGTTAACAAAGGCTTCTAACTCAAAGTTCAATGTTAATTTCATTATAAAAACAAAATATTCAATCATAGGACATACAGTGAGCTGTAAGTCTGGCTGATACACACACACACTCACACATACATGCACAGAAGCTTTCGCATTTTTAATTTAAGTAGGAATAGGTACCAAGCATTTATCCAACGCTAATAATACACACAGCATATTATTTTTTTTTTATCTCTAAGTTTCGATTTTTATGTAGGTACGAAATAAGGAAAAAAACATAAATTCTAATTTCACAAAATACCTACCACTTTTTATTCTGATTTACGTCAAGATCTGGTGTATAAAATGAATTATTCACTTAATGTTATAAGCTGCCACCCACATACGATTCTTTGCATAGCGGGAATATGTAAACACACAAATCAGATGTATAAACAGACACTCTTCGGAGATATGTGTCGGGTAAATAAATATTTGTACCGTCGTTGAGACTTTGGATTAGAGCCTTGGTTTAGTAATTGTATTAATATTCATCATAGAATTATACCTTCACATAGTAAGGGAGGGTAAGTCAAATATACAAACTATAGAATATAAAACAACAAGAAATTTGATCAAATTAACTCCGTCCTTATTACAAGCTGGTCTAAATGGTTGTCATTTACTTTTCACAAAAAATGCCTGTTTAAAACACCTGACGCCAAAATAATGCAAATAGGTATTTTAATGTCAACTCATTCTGCTATGAAAAATAGACATGGAGTACTCATTCTGCATACAAAACGACATCACGGCATTGATATGCATTGAAATGGAAAACAACGTGGTAAACAAAAAACCTTTGTTTATTTCCAATAATAGTGGTGATAAATACTATTTTTCTCGCAAAATACATACTTCAACTTTCTTATTATTTAGAATTATGATAACAAGCAAACCTCACAGGATTGTTAACAATGATATAATGCTTCTTTAAAATTTAAAACAATTATTTTGTTTTCTTTTGTCTATGTAACCTTCTTGTCAAAATAGTTATCTTATTTTATGTACGTTCTTACAGGCACGCTTACATAGAGGTAATATATAAGGATGTATGAGAATAAAAAGAATTCAAATTTTTAAAAATTAATAGTTGATTAAAAGTTATGAAATTATGATGATAAAGCCGTAATATATATTCAGGTTTTAGGTTTGACAATTCAATGGCTTACTTGACGATATTTTCAAATGTTAGATTCTATACTAATCCGTTTTTGTTACCCCCTCGGTCATCTTCTTTTCCTTCCTCATTTTCTCAATATAAAGTCGAGTTCGATTTCCATTACAAACTGTATACATAAATACCTACATAAGTTACTAGTTTCTCCAACGAATTTGTTGTAATAGGCAGTTTATTACGAAACTTTATTTGTAACAAGCGGCCCGTCCTCTGCTTCGGCCAGGTAGACCTAATTAATTTAATACTGTCGCCAAACTCTTAATTCACGTCACTTACATAACTACCTACCTACTAAATTTTAACTATTACCTGTAGTAGGAAAAATTCTAGTATTACATGAATAATACTGTTTATTATTTATCATTGATACAAAAGTACCTATATAGAAACCTATACTCAAATCCGTTGCGTAGTTTAAAGAAGGAGATTCAGACGTTAACATATCGCTCGAAAGAAGTCCACCGCTGGACATAGGCCTTCCCCAATTTTTGCCGGTTGTAAGCCGCCCATAGAGACATAAAATAGATAGAGTTAATTCATAATCATCATATTTTTATATAATTGAACACCCCTTAGCCTTTCATTAATTTGATTAGGTACATGTTTTAAATTTGGCAGTGAGAATTCTCTATTTAATAATTGTTCACTTAAAAAGAGACGCTCACATTATAAATCAATGTTATTACTCCTGAAAGTACAATTAAGCTATCTGCAGCAGATTGGAACAATTCCAGCAAAAAACCTTTTTTAAATGGTAATTGTTGAAACGTGATTAAATCCGAGGCGTAGTTACCACCCCTGAGAATAATCGACAATGTGCTTCTTATTTTGAATAGAACATAGAAATTGTATTTGCATTTATATTTAATTGTAATTGTATTGGAACGCTGTATTGTGTGTCTAGTCTGTTGCACCAAAGTAGCTGGACATACAGCTTCATCCTATAGAATTTGGAAGGTGGAGAATTCCTCCCGTTGTTATTCTTTGACTTCGTCTATTCACCTTTTATACTTCTACAGTCGAGTTATTCCAATTTAAAGCAAGTAATCATTCGCAAGTAAGTAGGTATACTTTCAATAAATTGTACATTGAAATATGCAATGATTAATCTATTTTTACTATTAGCAAAGAAAAAACCAAGGTGTTAGTTGTAGACAGATCAGGTACACAAATTCGCTCCAATGAACTCAGAAACCTGGAATATATTAATAATTTTGTCAATATCAATAGATCAATAGGAGAATTCAAATGTCCAAAGGAGCAATGAATAAACTAACTAGGATATGGAAAGGCCGCAATATATCTTGTAAAACCAAAGTGAGGATGGTGTATGCATTGGTTTTCTCAAATCCTGGACGATCAGAAAGAAAGAAAGAACAAAAATTGACGCTTTCGAAATGTGGTGTTGGAGGCGTATGTTGCGTATTCCATGGACTGCACGCCGAACCAACGTCTCCATTCTTAAGAAGCTCGGAGTATCGACGAGACTGTCTACCGTCTGTTGCCAACGTATAATTGAATATTTTTAGACACGTCGCTCGTAGAGACCCTGACAGCCTGGAGAAGCTTATGGTAGTTGGACAGGTTGACGGGCAAAAACCACGCGGTCGCTCACCTACCCGTTGGTCCGATTAAGTCAAGACGCTCACTGGCCTGTCCATACCCAAAGCTATAAAGACCGCCGAGGACAGAGACATATGGAGCAGCATAGTGCATCAAGAGATCAACAATATTTCTAACTAGACACGACCTTCATTATTAAAGATTACGACTCAGAAGAAGAAGAAGAATCTATTTCCAATAACTCATTAATATCACGTTTTAATTAAATGTATTATACGAGTAATAACGAATCACGAATGTTTTTTTTTTTTTATAGGATAGCCTACCAAAATGACTCCACCCCGCCTGATGGTAAGCAGTCAGTGGAATCCAGAAGTGGCGGCCACTATACCAAAAGCTATCGTTTTAAACTGCTGGTATGGTGGCCTCCACTATGGCGGCTGGGAATGGGGTTATGGGAAGGAAATGAGGGACGTGGGAAAAGAGGAAAGGGGGGAAATTGGGCCTCTGGCGCTCTCACTCACCGAACGAAACGCAGTAGTACGGATACTACTACTCTTAAGTCGATCTTCTATGAGAGGGTAGTACTTCCCCGGACGATCCGGCCCATTCATGCTAATATCAGCGTGGATCTACTACCGTATAAATGTGAATGCGAATGTGAAAGACTAGGTATACAGAGTGTATACGACGGTATGACATTAAATGCAATTACGTATAATATGTGACATTATAAAGCGAGACAAAAAAAATCTACTAAATATTTTTAATAGTTTAGACACAGGACAAATTTTTTAATTTCTTTGATTCTAAATTAACACTATGTAAGTACGTCAAACGTTCACTGACTTAAGTCATAATCCACGTCGAAGGATAAACGTTGCCGTTCATTACAGTTCAGTGAACTTGTCATAATAAAATGGTGTATTACTTCGTTACTATTAAAATATTATTTATTTTGTTAGAAAATTTCAAATTTTTGTTTTTCGTCAAATTACTTTTGTGATTAATTAGAAATCATTATATAGGCTAGTAACACCTGCCTTTTCATTTAATGTCAAACCGTCGTATACACTCTGTATGTATAATATTGTTATGTGATTTCAAGTGGAGTTCTCAAAAAAACAATATTTAAAAAATATGAATGGTGTTACTAACATTGTTAGTTTCCTTGTCCCGATTTTCTTCCCGACGTCATAACATAGTTTCACCCAAGAAGACGTTTGTTTAGTTAACTTATTCCGCGAGATAGGACTTAGCTTTGTTTTTTTTTCTTGTGAGCCGATTCGTCATGTTAAAGCAAATACGCAAGGCAAAAGCATGTGTCGGCTATCAGATAAAATGCTAATTTTTTTATTAATTCATATAATATGTATTATTCCTAAACGTCTTTTAAAATATCAAATCATAACCTATAGTAATTGTTATTTTATCTATTAAATACTAAAACAAAGACGTGCAAGATTGTCCTTAAATATCAAGTAATAGAATAAACAGTAAAATTCCCGGACGCCATTACTCGTAGTTGTTACAATGGACCAATAAAATAAATACGATGCCGCCTGCTGGTAAGTAAAGCGTTTGGCTCGTAAAGTGCCAATAAGCATGTCTACTACGCTAATGCTTGGGATAACCGACTCTCTGCGAGAAGAAGTTCTTAACTGCTTCGTATAACTAGTGCTTTTGTTTTTATCTTGACCTACCTATTGATGGCTGGGGATCATCGCAAATGTTCTAAACATTAAATACATAGATTCGTCCTAACTCTAATTATCATAATCTAGATTATTATATGTAATTACACATTGTCCCATGAAAGATTAGTCTTATTTAAAACCCGAGTGAGATCTAAGCCTAGGCTTTGGATATTCATATTTTGTCTAAACGCTGTTTTTCCTGTGTGATTTTTTCTTTAATTAAAGCAATATATGTATTATAAGATATATATTGTTATCATACCTTGAAAAGTATTTTTGTGACATTTTAGGAATCACTAAACATGACACAGAAACAAGAGAAAATAACAATATTAACAAAAAAAAAGATCCCTCGTGTATCATTAGTTATTAGTACATAATATTATGTGTAAATTAATACTATACATTAGTAAAATACCAAACGTGTGACAACGAATGATTGCAGCTATACAATACAGGATTTACCTCCCCTGATGAAAATTTTGACTATCGACTGCCGCCTGTGCGAAAAGATAACTGGCACAATAACTAAGTACGTTTTGTTTTATAGCCCAATCAATATAAGAATATTCGGCTACCATCGTAAAAATAGGCTGCCATTATAATTGTCTGTTTTTATGGGAAATCCATAAAACAGTTTTTAACAACACTTCTATATTTTTTAAATGTTATTAAAGTGAATATTGAATTAAAGGCTACTAAGCTAAGCTTCAAGAATTTAGTAAAACGTTTTTAGTAGGTTGGTCGCAAGTGATGCTTCTGGTGTTGCTAACAGGCTATGATGCAAGCGGGCCGTACCTATTCTTGTTAGTCACCCTAGTTTTATAAAAAAAAAGAAGTACGTAGTAGTAACTAGTAAAAATATCTACTATAATTTAACAACATAGCTAAGTACGCCTTTATAGATCGACATTGTTAAGCTTTGTACTACATAGAGGCAATAAACAAGTGTCTGTTGTTCTAGCCAATTATGTTGCTAATGCAGGGCGAAGGTCTTTTCTACAGAGTAGATATGAGCAATTGAGAATGGCACTTGGCAATTGGCATTGGCAATTTTTGACATTTTTTATACACTGTCGCATTCATAAGATTTCACTGGTATTGAACTTTCCAATTAAAATGTTTTTAAGCAGTTAACAGCAAACGGTTGTTGCAATTACGATTTATACTACTACTCTCTTAATCGAGCGATTTGTTTTCTATTTTCGTGAGCCTATTTACCCTCATAAACGTCTCACAAATTGTTTTTACGTTTTCTATTAGTACTGCAAACATATCTAGAGCAAGACAAATTATAAAGTATTAAAAGTGGTAAAAGTGGCAGACAATCGTTGTACGAGTATTTCTTAAAACGGGTCAAAATAGAAAAGCTTGACTTCCAAGTCCATAAAAAGCAATGCTTACACGCCTATGCTACACATCCACAATATGCACAGTGCAACTCAAATAAACTTATGATACAGTTCTTAGGAATTTATTTATTTATTTAAAACAATTAGTTATTGTAACATTGAAGTTCTCTTATGTACCTATAAAATGCACTTAAAATAATACTATAATGCACAACCTTGTATCTCACGAATCAGTATATCTCAAGCAAGCATATTCGTATGACGTCATAGATATTATCAACGACCAAATGTGTCCGAACATGAATGAAGAAACCGTGGATCCGATCCGTTCGGTGCGGGTGAGTGTTCATTGGCATCCATTCTCATAATCCTAAAATTGTGTGAAGTGTGAAGATGATATAATATTAAGAAAAGATTGAATTTCTAAAACATTCATTACAGCTTTTTCACAGAAAGGGTAGGCAGATGTCTGAAACACCCATGTTTCTCCAGCTATGTTTGGTCCCATGAGAATTATTAGATAAAATCTACAGACAGAACAGACAACACAACGTAATGTATTTAACGTAATGTGTTACATGCATTAAGTTGTGTTGTCTGGGCGATGTGCGTCGTGTGTTTTGCAAATAAAGATTTATCTTTCTTTCTTTCTTTCTAATGTCACATTTTCCGACCCGGAAATTAAATCCAAGGCCTCTGTGTATTCGTGCATAATTGTAGTTTATAAAACATGCATATCTGTATAATTTTTATTTATTGTTGTATTTTTACTGTTGTTAGAGATTTTAAACATACAATTAACACAGACATCCAAATTTGACATAGATATTTATAGATCACCAAACGTTAAGTACCGTGAGATATTCAATCTCTTGAACAACAGTCGTATTCACTCTGGTTAAACGAGGCAGGCAAAGGCAGCAAATAATAAAATTTACAAATAATTTTTAATTTTCTCATATTAAAGCTGTCCTTCATGGCTCCAGCGCGCCCATTCGAAAAAAGCAAATTTAAATTTGAAATGACATAAAATCTAATACGCTATCCCACATTCAAATATCTCTTCCTTCCATCCTTCATTTCTCTCTTTTACACGAGTCTCTCTATCTCTCTCTCTCTCTTAGTTCCTTACGTTTCTTTTCTGACAACTTTTTGCCGGTAAAAGGTTTTCTATGGCATTTAAAAGGCTTTGCACGAGAACTAAATATAATATAGGTCTTTTCTGCATAGGTTATAAGGAAATATTACTCCACCGTAATGTTCGTATAAAATATGTATTACTCGTAGAAAGATTACCTTTAGCAAGCGTAGGTACATAAACTATAGTAACATATTGTTATGGCCAATACTGGCAGACGGTATAGCGGGCCATCGCACGTTAAGTAGTATGCAGCCAATCAAGTTAAAAGAAAACCGCAGTAGTTACAACAAGACACAATCGGTTCAGCTGCCAGAACTGGCAAACTGTACTTTCTAGCTGGCTCGCATTAGGTGCAGCGGCCTTCTAAGGACGTATTATATGACACATTTTATTAAAACGTTCATATACATAATAGGTGTGTTTTTGCCACAGTATGTGTCTTCTAGTTACCACGTTCTTTTTCAGGACAGTAAAACTCGAGCTATCTTGTTTGCGTTCTAGTCGTCTAAATCAAAGATATTATATCTTAAACTTGATCGTTACAAACAAGAGCTTTGCTACGGATATGTTTTCGGTATATGAATCTAACTGGATTTTCAAAATCTCCGGAGATTGAATATTTGAATAATGTTTGAAATTCAATTATGAAATGGATAGCGGTGTTATTAATGTTTAGGTTAGTTTATGATTATACTAACGCAACGTTAGATTACTATATTTAAAATAGACAAATACAGAGTGTATACGACGGTTTGACATTAAATGAAAAGGCAGGTGTTACTAGCCCATATAATGATTTCTAATTAATCACAAAAGTAATTTGACGAAAAACAAAAATTTGAAATTTTCTAACAAAATAAATAATATTTTAATAGTAACGAAGTAATTGTGACGGTAGGTTCGGGAAGATGGCGGAATGAGACTAGGCGTGGTATTTCTACGTATATTTGGGCAGAGTAACTGCCTTTTACCCAAAATTCTGTTAACAAATCTATCCTGGTAATACAATTCTTCGGCTTTTATACCATGTTATCCCTACCTTACTTTTTAAATATTTCCGGCAACTTAACAATATAAAACTTCCGGAGTGTAAATTGTACAAACTTAATAAACTTAAATAAATTAACTATTCGATAATACATTAAATATTTAAATTAGAATTATAATGTACTAATAACATTTTTATAAATTATTAAATTTTATACAGCTTATTATTTACCAATTCTACCAACATCTTAAAATATTTCCGGGTATGATTTTTATTATACTTACAGACTAAAATCATTTAATTATACGATAATTCATATAATATTTAGATTAGAATTTTAATGTAGTCATACTATTTTTAATTGATCTAATAACATTATCAAAATAGTAGTTTGACGTTGACTGACGGCAAACAAAACAAACCAAAATCAATTGTAACAACTTAACAATAAACTCGAACAATTACGAAACGTCACTATATATACTACCCTCAATACAACAGAGCTAATACTTAAATGTTTCATCTTAATCAACTAATCATAGTCCAGATGCAATCACGTTGCGCGTACCGCAGCAAGGCATGTAGTTACTTTTCTAACACTCGGCCATTCTGCAACGGCGTCCGTGTCCCACGGCGCTCAGGTCCCATGGCGCTCCTTGTCTCTGTGCCCGCTGCAGCAGTCACCTGAAATGGAGAAAGAAAAACAAGCAGTAACAAGTTTTCAAGATATTTTTCACAGTAAGTAGTACTTTATTTTTATCAATGTCATTAGTAGGTTGTTCTTGTGTAGGTAGTCACAAAGACGGTAAAACCTTATTTTTGCTCGGACAGTCAACCAACATACTGTGAGTAGTTTGTTTAGTGTCACATAGACTTAGATTAAAGTAAAATGATTTTCGATGCGTTTCATACGTGGGTCACATAGACTTTTTAGCTGTTAATGGTTTCACATAGACTCAGAATAAAATAAAATTATGATTTTTGATGCGATTCATACGTGGGTCACATAGACGATGTCACATAGACTTATTAGCTGTTAAAAATAATATAATATGATCACGACTGTATTTTCAGGGTGCGGTAGACATATCCTTTCAGATCTTTTAAAGATGTCTAATGGGGTAGTCAGAGGCTTGTCTAAACACATTATACTAGCTATTACAGGATAATAAAGATAGGATTCATACGTGCGTCACATAGACTGTCTTCTGCAGGTCACATAGACGATGTCACATAGACTTTATTAGCTATTGCATAAAAGATAGGATTCATACGTGGGTCACATAGACTTTATTTCTAAGATTTCAAATATTATTATACTAATTGTTTTGTTTTTCAGATTGCTTTCAAAATGCTGATTCAAACAAGACTCTCGTGCATTGGTTCTTCTACAACGGCAGTTCGAAGATGAAAATCACGTTATTCTACCCGTTAGTTTTACTAATAACCATTGTAATTAGATAAGTTTTAGATTAATAAAATTTTAATTATCTGTGTTTTATTTACAAGCAAACTAATAATATTCTTACATTCAAATATATAAACTAGGTAGGTAGATCTAGCTGATGAAGGTATTTACAGTAGTTTTCATACATTTAAAATTATAATTAAGTTTTTATACAATTTGGTACCTATATACATAGGTAGATGTACATGATTTATTTTTAATCTAGCTTTCGAGCAAATCAATAAGATCATCCCTATCTACTTCTCTATCGCTAGACGAACTATCTGTATCAGAAACTACAGGTTTATAAGGTCTCAAAACTTCACCCCGTACTACCGCGCTGAATTTCCTATAACCTTTCATTCCTTTGACACTACATATTGTATAACGATCTAAGTTTGGTTCCGCTTTGCATACTCTGTAAGGCCCCGTGTAAGGACTCTTTAGTTTTTGCGAAACCTTAGCAGTTGTACTCCTACTAGCTCCCCCTTTCCATAAAACCAACTGACCTACTGAATACTTAGTACATTTTTTACGAGACCGGTCAAATCGCTCTTTCATAACGGCCCGTTCACGACCTTGCCGCTGTGAGCGGCAGCTTAGCGCGGGGCGTCGAGCGGTAAGATCAAAGGTATAAAAATGTTTGAAGCACGCCACGAGACGCCGCTCATAGCGAAAACGCGCGCGGTTTTATCCGAGCGAATCGCACAGCGGCGCGCGGTGCGGGAAGCGGCAGGAATCAAAAGTACTTCTGAATGAGTGCGAC
The DNA here is from genome assembly GCA_963082885.1 of Parascotia fuliginaria. Taxonomy (NCBI): domain Eukaryota; kingdom Metazoa; phylum Arthropoda; class Insecta; order Lepidoptera; family Erebidae; genus Parascotia; species Parascotia fuliginaria. The sequence goes on along the minus strand of OY720174.1, from coordinate 6,762,662 downwards.
GCCACGAACCACGAATCAGAGCGGCGCGAACAGCGGTGTAGGAGTGACGTACTCGGCGGCGTAGCTTAACAGCTTAATTCAAAATATTATAGACGATTTTGTGACGGTAATGGATACCGAGGCATTTATTACCGAAATTTTAAATCGACCGCCTATTTGGATGTCAAAACATCCCCAACATAAATATAAAAATATTATAAAAAGGTTATGGGAAGAAATTAAACAATGTTTTCCGGAATATGATGGTAAGTTTTATTAAAACATAGTAGATACCTACCAAACGAAGCTACTAATATGTTGACAAAACTACTTCGTACGATTACGTTTACTGATTATTGTTTATTGATATATTTTAACTACCTACCTACATTAATACGTAATTTTAAGATAACGTATTAATGTATGTAGGTAGTTGACAAATATTTAAGATTTCTTTTTTATTTTTGTAAGTAGGTACTTACCTACTTGGTAAAACACATCGAAACATATCAGTAGTTACCTACAGACGAAACTAGTGGTATGTTTACGTAATGTAGATAGTGAATAAGTTTAGAATTTAGTGTTACCTATATGCCAATTGGATTATTTACGAAATAATTTCTGTACTGATCGCGAATAGCGGTTGCGCGTAATGAAGCTCGATTATACCTCCTCGATCTTGTTATTGTAATGTTGCCGCTTGATGAATTACTCATATACGTTCTGTAATCTTTATCATTATTCCCTTCTTTTTCCCTTACAATGTTATGTAACAGACATGCGACTTTTATAATCAACTTTGCATGTTTTGTATTCGTCTCAATAGATTTCATAAAAATGCGCCATTTGTTTGTCAAGATACCAAAGGCACACTCAATAGTTACTCTCGCTCTCGATAATCTTTTATTGAAGATTTTTTTCTCTCTGTCTAAATTCCCAGACGGATAAGGACGCATTAAATAGGTCTTCAGTGGATAAGCTTCGTCTCCCACCAACACGTGCGGTAATATTACATTCGAGCTAGGCAGACTCTGAGGTGAAGGTACATTAAATCTATCGTTGGTTAGCAACTTATTCAATATAGAAAAATGAAAAGTGCCACCGTCGCTTTGACGTCCCTTGCCTCCAACTTCGATAGCAGTGAATTTATAGTCGGCGTCTGAAATAGCTTGGAGTACTAATGAAAAATACTTTTTGTAGTTGTAATATTCACTGCCACTGTGCGGGGGTTTCATTATCCGAAAATGCTTACCGTCAATCGACCCTATACAATTGGGAAATTGCCATTTCATAAAAAAATCATCAGATTTTTTTTTTAAGTCCTCTCGCGTTGGTTGCGGAATATGAACTTCACGTAAAGCTACCCATATAGCATTTAGTGTTTGATAAATGATTTTTCCAACTGTACTTCGACCAAGGCGATATGAATGCGACAGTAACTTGAAAGATGTCCCATGTGCAAGGTACCTGAAAAAAACCAATAAATTCTATAGTTTCTCTATTAAGGATAACTTTTATTTCAGTTACACAATTAAAAAAAAAATGGAAAAATCTTAAGGATGCCTATAGAAAAGAATTGAGGAAGATTCCGACTTCACGCTCCGGGGACCCCGGCCCCGAGAACGAAAATTCTATGCCGCAGTGGAAATATTTCAGCTTAATGGCATTTCTAAAAGAAGAACTTATACCCGCAGAAAACGAGTCCAATCTTACTGAAAATGAGTATCAAGATTTAGATGCTTCTCGATCTGAATGTCAATCTACGCTTTCGCCGCCGTCACCTTTAGAAACAATCCGGCCGAGTGACGTATCAATATCACCCCAACCAAGTACTTCGTATTCAGAAATACCTAATTTTTCCCGTAAACGAAAAGTAACTGATATTCGGGCCGAATATTTAGAAATTGAAAAGAAAAAACTGAAAATTTTGGAACAGGAAGTCAAAAGGAATCAAAATACACCAGATGTTGAAAAATTGGAGGATTATCATTATCTTATGAGTATTTTGCCTGAAATGCAAAAACTGACTTCCATTCAGAAAATGACAGTGCGAAATAAAATAAATCAAATTCTGATGGACGAATTGATTTCAAACATGTATGAAGATACCTATACGTCACGCGGTTACTACACACAACCGCCTCCCGCTACTAACATCGGCAATGATAATAGTCATAGTAATATGTAGATAGGAAAATCCTAAAGGCTAATTATTCAATTACTTTTGATAGTTATAAGTGAAGGCTAATTATTATAAATAAATAAATAATACCTAGTGCCTAACTGACCAAACTATGATTACTATGAAGACTGATTATTCTAAATGAACAGATAGATAGGTACTTGAAGTACAAAATAAAACTCAATCTGTGATTATTGTATTATCAAAAATACTTATTATTACAATTACGAGTAGGTACATGTAGGTACACATATAAATAAATAAATAATATTTGCGTGATTACATGATAATTACCTGTATTTGATTTACACTTACCTCAACGTGAGTAACAATTTTTCTGGATTGGTGACTACCCTTTTGGATCTGATGAGCTGTTTTAAATATACTTCTATGTGCTGCAGAATATAATCAAAAGTTTTCACACTCATTCTTGTATACTCATAAAACTTATCAGGATATTTTCTGTAATCTTCGTACAGGTCACGAAATTCGCCGCTTAAATACCGATCTTTATTCAGTTCGTGCACTCCTTCCCTCATACTTATAATATCTTGTTTTAAAAATGTACTGCTTTCTAAACAAAGAAGGGATAATTTTGATAACGCCATGATTTTGAGCACGCTTTGACTATCTAAATACGTCCACCGCGGCCGCTGCAACTAACCGCTACTGAGGGTACGTGGCGTGCACAACGCTCCGCTTGCCGACGCCGCCCCGCACGCCGCGTCGCTCGCCGCTAAGACCGAAGTCGTGACCACACCGTAAGGGTCATATTTTTGTCTATACGCAACTTCGCATTTTGTCTCCTATTTTGCAGCGCCTGTTCTTGTGAAGCGAAATCTCGTGGGTGCCCTGTCGGATAAGCTGATAGACGCGAATTTTCATGCCCAAACATAAGCTTGAATGGAGGAAAGGTAGTGGTAGAATTAGGAGTGTTGTTAATTCCCCATATAACATCTGAAAGTTTCTCATCCCATGTACTCTCACTTTCGGACATAGTGTTTAGTCCATCTATGATTGTACGATTGACGCGCTCGACCTGACCGTTCGATCTAGGACTTGCTATAGCATTCAAAATGTGTTTGAATTGAGTTTCTTCTGCGAATTGTTTGAAATATCGACTGGTGAAAGCAACACCTCTATCGGTAATAATTCTAGTGGGGTGGCCAAATAGTGTGATTATTTCTTTTAGATGCTTAACTGTCTCAATCGAACTGCAGTTCCTGACGGCTCTAGCGAACACAAACTTTGTAAATGAATCTATTACGACCAAGACGTACGTATTGCCTTTTCTAGTTTTTACGAAAGGCCCTAAGTGATCAGCGTGCAGGGTATGCATAGGTACTGGCACTTTTTCTATTGGATACAGCTCCCCTTGTGACCTACCATAGTTAGACTTCCCATAAGCGCACTGCAGACATGATTTGAGGTATTTTCTAATAAACCTCGTCATCCTCGCAAACCAAAACTTCTCTTTTAACGTTTTCTCGCATCTTTCGAAACCCGGGTGTCCTATTTGGTCGTGATACTTTTGCAATAGACCATATTTTGCTAATTTTGGTATGACAAAACGTTCACCGTGCAAGGTTTTCCTATACAAAATATTATCTTTAACAACATAGTTATTAATTACGTCCGGGTTAGTTGTGTGTTCTCTTAACTGTGCAAGTATTTGTTGAATATTATCGTCTTGCAATTGAAGCGTAACAAGCCAGTCGGACTCGTCAATTTGGTAAATGGGTTCTACGATAGGATTCCTACTAAGTGCATCGACATGTTTCATACGCTCTCCTGCCCTATATTCTATTTGTAAGTAGAAATCTTGGATAGTTAACCACCACCGAGCTATACGAGGGATCAGATCTTTTTTAACCAAAGTTGTGCGTAAAGCTGCACAGTCAGTAACTACTTTCACAGGTATGCCAGTCAAATAAATGCGAAAGCGTTTTAATGACTCTACTACTGCTAGGGTCTCAAGTTCGTAGCTATGATAAAACTGTTCCTCCTTAGATGTTACCCTACTGAAATATGCAATCGGTTTCATAGAACCATCTGATTGTTGTTGCAAAAGAATGCCACCTAGTCCTAGCTTGCTAGCGTCAGTATGAAGTTCTGTGACTGCTCTGCTATCATAAATCCCTAATACTGGCCTATCTATTAGTCGGAGCTTTAAGGTTTGAAATGCCTTTTCCTGATCAGGACCCCAATGCCAATCGCAATCCTTTTTCGTTAGTTTTGTTAGGGGAAGGGCAATTTCAGCAAATCCACGAATGAATTTTCTGAAGTAAGAGGTTAATCCTATAAACTGTCGAATTTCATGGACATTCCTCGGTCGTCGGTATTCAGAAACACAGTTGATCTTGGATTGACCAGGACGTATTGTACCTGCAGAAATTTCATGTCCTAGGTAATTGACGCTAGTTTTCAAGAAGGAGCATTTTTTTAAGTTTAATTTTAAATTGGCCTTTTGCAAAAGTTCCAAGACCCTTTCTAGCAACTGTATTCCCTCTTCCGTGCTCACGGTTGGTAGCATGACGTCATCTAGATATGTTGCTACATGATTCCTCACGTCATTAAGAGCAAGACGTATCAGACGAGAGAATACAGCGGGAGCATTAGCTAATCCAAACGGCATTTTAACAAATTCCCATTGGCCCGAGGGCGTTACAAAAGAGCTTTTATGAATAGAATCATCTGCAAGTTTAACTTGATAATAACCTTGGGCTAAATCGAGAGTCGTGAAATAGGTTTTACCTGCCAGTTTAGAAACTTGATCATCAATGTGAGGTAAAGGATACCGGTCTTTTACAGTTTGTGAATTTAGAGCTCTATAGTCTATACATAGTCTATAATCGCCACCCTTTTTTTTAACTAATATGACTGGACTTGCGTATTCAGATATAGATTCGCGCACAATACCGGCTTCTACAAGGTCCTGAACTTTTTCGTTAACAATTTCGTTTTCTTTGTGTGATAATCTGTATGGTTTAAAATGCACAGGTTTATCTGTTGTTGTCTGAATACGCATTTCCATGAGATCTGTGCAACCTAAATCTTTAGTATCCCTAGCAAACATATGGCTATAGTTATTTAGTAATGTTAAAAGTCTATCAAGGTCCTTTTTTTCTAGATCTCCTACATCTATTTCACCTTTGTCTGCTAATTTAGGATAATCTATAATTCGGGTAGACTCTAGAGTCAAGACGTCTTCAACCTTATTCGGGAAAATAGCTACTACCTCAGCGCGCGCTATTAATTTATGAGCTGGGAAAGAAACAGTGACGTCACCTAAATTTATAAGTTTTAGATACCCTTCAATACAGATAACTCCTCCAGGGATAGCATAACATAACTTCCCTAATTGCAAATACACAGAGTTCGTGAGAAAATGTAAATCATCGTTTGATTCTATATCGACAAATACTTCAACTAAGGCAATGCTTTGAGCTGGTATAGAGACATCACACTTGAGATAAACATCGTATTTACAGTTAAAGTCAGAGTTTTCTAATCGTACGCACTTTAAGCTATTATCTACTGTAAAGGCTTCTACAAACTTAGCAGAGTTTGAAGTAGTCACCAAACTTATACCGGGTTGATTTATCATCGGTTGCCCAATAATCAGGTCTATGTCAGATAGGTCATGATCGGTTATTTCAACGTAATTACTCAAACACACGTTATCTATAAATACATCTACACGGCTCCTACCCAGAGATTGTACGTGAGTACCTCCAAACCCTCTCATTACAACGGCAGACGGCAAAACTTCTAGATTTAGCAATTTCGCCTTATTATGGGTTATTATATTTAATTTACTTCCAGTATCAATGTAAGCAACAAGTTTCTCTGCACCGATGTATGCGAGGCGTTTGTAAATACACATTAGAATATCGGTAGACACATACATGACTTGACTAACCTGGGATGTTTGAGGTTGTTGCCGCGCTGGACCAGGAGTAGTTGCGAACCAGCAGCTGGTGGATGTGTGGCCGATGCGCTGGCAGGTGTCGCAGCGTTGCTGGGCTCTGCAGTCTCGCGCCTCGTGTCCGACCCGTCGGCAGGCGTAGCACCGCTTCACCCCCTGCTGCGGTGGCACCGTTGCTGTAGAACTTGCATCGGCACCTCTTCTCCAAGTAGACCTCCGTGTTGATGAAGCGGCTTCCACTCTTCGATAGTTTTCAAGCGATGACAAGTATCCATAGTAAAGTTGTTCGGGAGACTCGCATTGGTACGCTTTTGCGTTTGCACGTAGCTCAAAAGGCAGACCTTTAATGATGCATGAGATTGCATCTTCTCCTTGAATGCTACACTTCTTCAAGGCTGACAACTTATCGTGGTAGTATTTCGTCATTGTTTCAGAGTCTTTCTTCGTTCTTCCCAGCATAACCTCGAGCTTATCCACGAAGTCGATAGATCGTGGAAAAGCGGTTTCTAAAGCGCTTTTCCATCCTTCCCAGTCCATGTCGTAATCGTCCAGGTCGTCGTACCAGTGTCTAGCGGAACCACGTAGACGAAGTTGCATTACGAATTGTTTCTCGGTCGCGTCCCATCCGTAGACATCGCCAAGCTGATCAATTTTGTGTAACCAGCTACTCACGTTACACGTGTTATCTTCAGGTCGGAATTTGGGTATAACTTCTGCGTCGGCATGGGTTATTCTGCGTCGTTTTGTAGGTGTGGGCGTGGCATCTTCACAGGAAAAAAATTTTGAGGTTTCCTGGGCTTCTCCATCGTCGGACGAGGCATCGTGGCAGCGTTTCCTCTTCTTTTTTCCAAGGCCGGCAGCATAAGGGCCAGACATTCTTGAAAATCCCCGCTTCTGAGGTGTGACGGTAGGTTCGGGAAGATGGCGGAATGAGACTAGGCGTGGTATTTCTACGTATATTTGGGCAGAGTAACTGCCTTTTACCCAAAATTCTGTTAACAAATCTATCCTGGTAATACAATTCTTCGGCTTTTATACCATGTTATCCCTACCTTACTTTTTAAATATTTCCGGCAACTTAACAATATAAAACTTCCGGAGTGTAAATTGTACAAACTTAATAAACTTAAATAAATTAACTATTCGATAATACATTAAATATTTAAATTAGAATTATAATGTACTAATAACATTTTTATAAATTATTAAATTTTATACAGCTTATTATTTACCAATTCTACCAACATCTTAAAATATTTCCGGGTATGATTTTTATTATACTTACAGACTAAAATCATTTAATTATACGATAATTCATATAATATTTAGATTAGAATTTTAATGTAGTCATACTATTTTTAATTGATCTAATAACATTATCAAAATAGTAGTTTGACGTTGACTGACGGCAAACAAAACAAACCAAAATCAATTGTAACAACTTAACAATAAACTCGAACAATTACGAAACGTCACTATATATACTACCCTCAATACAACAGAGCTAATACTTAAATGTTTCATCTTAATCAACTAATCATAGTCCAGATGCAATCACGTTGCGCGTACCGCAGCAAGGCATGTAGTTACTTTTCTAACATAATACACCATTTTATTATGACAAGTTCACTGAACTGTAATGAACGGCAACGTTTATCCTTCGACGTGGACTATGACTTAAGTCAGTGACCGTTTGACGTACCTACATAGTGTTAATTTAGAATTAAAGAAATTAAAAAATTTGTCCTGTGTCTAAACTATTGAAGATATTTAGTAGATTTTTTTTTGTCTCGCTTTATAATGTCACATACTATACGTAATTGCATTTAATGTCATACTGTCGTATACACTCTGTATATAGGTATTTAATATGATTTTAAATCGGACGAAGCGATCGAAACAGTAAAATATTTAATTGATTAAAGAATTAAATTAGATAAAAGATTAAAGCCTAATAATTATAATTGCCTATATTATGATAATTATTATGATAATTGCCTAGATTTTGTATGGTGCCTAGATTTTGTTTTTGTCTCACTTTATTTTGTTTTTGTCTCCTCTTTTGTAACTATGTTTTCACTCTTACTACTTTTTTACCCTCTTAATTTATTTTATTTACTTCTTCTTCTCCCTTTATTATGGCAACTGAGCCGACGATTGTGTCAGCTATTTCTGCCAGCGTCAAGTGTAAAATAATATACTAGTTGATGATTTTAATGGTATAATACAATGATAAAAATAGAAAAAATGTGGATGAAATTAAATGACAACCATCTTCTGTTAAAACAAAAGATGGCTTCTATTTTATTTACAAGAAAGTGTGAACTGAACATGAAGTGAATTGACAATGACAGATGACATTTTGTTTTTTTTTATCAGCAGAATGATGCGTTCTGAAACGTTTAACTTGCTGTCACGTTTAGTTACTGCCAAAGAAATACGTTTTGTTATTGTCAAGTTCCTGTTTTAGAGTCTTATTAAAATTTTGTGTTATGTTCTTTTGTCTGTTTAAAATTGTACATGTTTGCTGGCGGGTGGTGCAGAGAAGAACGTACGTGTTCTATAATAATTCGTTTGTGCATACTTATATATATATATATATATATATATATATATATATATTGTAGTTAATTACTTTGCTTTATATATAATATTCATTAGTATTTTTTTTTTAATTAAGCTATGAACTCTGATGATGATTGTTTTCTTTCTGCCACGGATTCTGCCTCTACGTCTGGTGACGATAGTTTCTGTTCAGTGACTGGCACGCTCGGTGATATGCTACAACAATCGTTTAGTGGACAATCTCGCAACTTTTTTAATGTATGTCATATCAATGCGCAGAGTGTGCCCAGTCACTACAGTGAGCTGTCTGCTACCTTCACGGATGCAAACGCTCATGCCATAATGATCTCGGAGAGTTGGCTCAAACCTCATCTTTCTTCAACTTCTTACCCTCTCCCTGGCTACATTCTGATCCGAAATGATAGAGTTGATAGGAGAGGGGGTGGGGTTGCTATTTATCTTCGGTCAAACTTCCCATTTAAAATTTTGGCTACGTCTTCTGCTGACTATACTGCCTCTGTCGAATATTTATTTCTTGAGGTTAGTGTTACAGGTGTCAAGTGTTTACTTGGTGTCGTTTACTGTCCTTCTTCTGTCGATTACTTCTCCAGTCTCGAATCGATTCTGAAATCTTTAGGGTCAGATTACGCACATCACGTCATCATGGGTGATTTCAATACCGATCTCCTATCCCACAACACACCTCGTTCCCGGAAACTCCGTGATATCATTAGGTCTACCAGCTTGCACTTGCTACCATAACAGGCCACTCATCATAATACTGATGGGCATGACACCTGGCTAGACCTAATCCTCACCTCGACTCCATCCCTTGTTGCCGGTCATGGTCAACATCCAGCGCCTGCCTTTTCCCATCATGACCTTTTATTTATGTCCTATGTCCTAAAATCGCCCAAATCCTCGCCTAAAGTTTTGTATAAGCGTTGCTTTAGACGCATGGACTTGGCTAAATTACAAAGTGATGCAGCAGCCATTGATTGGGAAAACCTGGAATCAGCCTCTACCCTTGATGAAAAACTGCATACATTCAATGAAACCATTATTTGTTTATATGATGTTCATGCGCCTGTTATGAAGATAAAGATGAAGAGATTGCCTGCACCTTGGATGACAAGGGGCGTTCAAATGGCGATGAGGCGAAGGGACCGGATGTTTCGTAAATATAAGAAAGACCGTACTGAAGACAATTGGAACCTCTTTAAAGCTGCAAGGAACCGGTGTAATCAGATGATTCGCAATGCAAAACGCCGCCATATTCTCGATAACATTACTACCTCGTCCCCTGCCAGCATTTGGAAGTTTTTTGGAACCTTGGGCATAGGCAGGCAGCGTCACTTGGACCTGGGTGAGACGATTGGTTTGGATGATATCAACTGTCACTTCACTTCTACAACTTTGATTAATCTCCAAACCAAGCGTCACACTCTGGAATACGTTGCTGGTTTGCCTCGCTCTAGCATAGATCCCTTTTATTTTTCTCCAGTTGCTTCGGGAGAGATCAAGAAAATCATCTTATCCATTAAATCAAATGCAATCGGCTGTGATAATATCAGTCACCGCATGATAGTCCTCATCCTTGAACACCTTCTTCCTGCTATCACCCACATTATTAACTTTTCTTTCCTCACAGGTAGTTTTCCATCCTTGTGGCAAAGAGCCTATGTTATTCCCTTACCCAAGATACACAATCCTACACAACCCAATCATTTCCGTCCCATATCCATTCTACTTTTCCTCTCCAAGGTACTGGAGGCCTGTGCCCACAAACAGTTGACAAACTTTGTAAACCAGCATAACCTTTTAAGTCCTTTACAATCTGGTTTCAGGCCAGGCCACAGTACTGTCTCTGCTCTCCTAAAAGTAACCGGCGATGCGAGAGAGGCCATGGAGGACACTAAAGTTACTGTTCTTGTTTTAATTGACTTTACAAATGCCTTCAACACCGTCGGTTACGATATCCTACTGTCCGTCGTTTCCTATTTTATGATCTCAACTGAAGCACTGGAATGGTTCTCAAATTATCTTCAGGGACGCCAGCAGTCTGTTCGCTTTAGTGAATTTACATCGAACTGGCGAAATCTCAGCGCAGGCGTTCCTCAAGGCGGTATTCTCTCTCCTTTATTATTTTCAATATTTATAAATCTTGTAACCCTAAACCTTCAGTGCTCGTATCATCTGTACGCCGATGACTTGCAGCTTTACGCACAAGAGAGTGTTGATAGAGTACATGTGGCTGTTAACAAAATAAACAGTGACCTAGATACCATCAAAGCCTGGTCGGATAGGTTTGGCTTGGTGGTTAATCCTAACAAATGTCAGGCTATCATTGTTGGCAGCCAACGCATGATTAATAAACTTGATTTTTCTGGGATTCCACCAGTAGTATTTGACAGTTCAATAATAGCACTGAGTCCAGCGGTCAAAAACCTTGGCTTGTACATTGACTCGACACTGAACTGGCTAGCTCAAATAACAAATGTTAGCCAACGAGTCACCAATACTCTTCGTGCTCTCTATCGCTTGAAAAATTTTCTTTCAATCAAAATCAAGGTTATGCTTGTACAAACTTTAGTGCTTCCAATAATTGACTATGGTGACGTGTGCTATCTTGACCTGAATGCAGATCTCATCAATAAGCTAGATCGTCTTCTTAATAACTGCATTCGATTCATTCACGTCAGCGTCGATGTTTACGTACTCTTACTACTCTCTTTTCTTTTCTTAAGTCTTCTTATACTCCTTCATACTTAATGAACTATTTTGAGTATTTACATTATGACCCACGATCGCAATCTTCGCTCTTCAAATAATCAAATACTCTTATGCCCTTCACATAATTCTAATTTCGTTGGCTCCTCTTTCCGTGTTCAATCTGTTCTTCTATGGAATGCGCTCCCTCCCGAGATCAGGATGTCCACAAACCGTTTGACATTCAAGATGAAGGTGAAACAGCTCCTTGCAAAAAATTTGGCAGAATCATCACAATAGCTTAGTATTTATTTATGTATGTATATATTGATAGATATTTATTTGTTGTTAGGGTTATGTATTTATATACTTTCTTTATATATTATGTATATCTTATACTTATATGTATCAAGTATTAATATTTTCAGTTTGATTGCTACTTCAAATGCACCTACTTTGTTTTATCTCTGCATCACCCTGTGAGGTTGACTGGTAGAGAATGCCTTTGGCATTAAGTCCGCCTATATACTCTGTATATGAAGTTATAAATAAATAAATAAAGATTAGAGAATACAATTTTTAATTGGTTGGCTTTTTGAGATAGGCATCTATTGTAATGATGAAAGTTTTCTGCCACGGTGAAAACACACCATGAAAGACATGTCAAGCGTTTCTGGGTGACAGGGTCCGGCAGTTACATAAAAGTAAATTAAAAGCCGCGATCGGAGTCCTATATGCACCACACATATACACAGAGGTCTCGAGTTTGAGCATGAGTTGGGTAAAGAGATATTGTGTTTTTTGTCGTGAAATTTACAGTATTAGCCTTGGGTCTGAATTTGTATTAGCAGCAACAAGCTCAATTTCTGTTACATCGGATTTAATATGGTTGGCAAAACGAGCAAGTTATACAACTTTATCTCCCTCTAGATAATAAGGCGAGGTGCTATGAAAATACAAAATCCTATGCGTGGTAGCCAATCTAGACGTCCTTGAGCAGGTCTCTCTCACATGTGAATCGGTGACCAGTTAACAAAATTATAAAGAAAACAGAAATCACAGCATTGATTACAAAAACCCGCAAAATAAACATAGTACTGGTTTTGTTCTTTACGAGAGTTTTAGTATTTTTTTATTTTTCCAACACAACAAAAACCCTATTGTCCTCTTCGGGGTAGGGGTTGTCACAATCGTTATTAAAACCATAATAAATGATTCAGTTTGAGAAATTATGACTTGACTGTTTACAAGTTTGGTGGTGCCTCTTTTATGCGTCGTTTGTTATTGGTTCAACCTTCCTTTATGAAGGTTTTGCTACACTTGATAATATTTTTTTTTCATGACAAGGACCTTCTCAGCGCCGAATACACCAAGTACTAGACAGATCATGCTGTTTAATCAAAAAACGAATTACTTTGTGCTAAGTAAATTTATTTTTTACTTTTCATTTTCCTTCCTGGTTGAAGTCGGTTTTCTTTTTGTTAAAAAATATTTTATTTTAAAATTTTTACTGATGGGTAGACCTAAATCTTACTTAGATATTACTTTTGTACGAACTAAACATTTTGGCATATTAAACCTGCCTGCCATGACGGCTGTTGAGGAAATTCCTCGACTGTCTATGGTCACCTGTAATGGCACACAACCCATATGGGAGCAAAGTTCTCATCATTAGAAATGAATTAAGTCCAAACACCAAGTAATTGCTGTAAATCGTTATCGAGTTCCCTCGACTGTCTTTCGGTTCCATCATCAGATCGACTCTAGTAATCTCTTAAATTACTTAATAAAAAAAAATAACAAATGCATGTATTTTGAAAGTTCGCCTCGATTTCTTTAGGATGCTATCATCAGATCCTGGTTTTCTTCTCATGGTACAACCCTTGGGATATCTCCTTTCCAACAAAAAAAGAATCATCGATATCGGTTCATAACTGATTTCCGAACCGAAACAACGAAGTTATCCGCGATAACTCATAAAAAAACAATTATACGATCGAATTGAGAAACCTCCTCCTTTTTTTAAGTCGGTTAAAAATAGATCAAAATGATTTTATTTATTTTGAGTAAATATAAAGTTTATTAGTGGACCGACAACCTGATAAAGATGGCGGGCAACTGAAAAGAGGCGGCTTACAAGCGGTCAAAGTGTCTATGCTCAGTTTAGTGGTCTTCTTTCGGCTGAAGGCAAAGTGAAAACGTCGTGTTCTGTGACGAAGTCCTGACTTTTTACAAAATAATGTAACAAAAGACCAAGTGAGATTAGATGCCCTATCCTGAGTTTCACGGTAAAAACGACGCCTGGCTACATTAAAGCCGAAACACATAACGGCGTCGCGGAGACTCAACGCCGTTGTGTTTCGGTCTTACTCAGTCCGTGACCACGGTGGGTGTAATTGAACCGTCTTATGGCGTCCTATAATAATTTCTAACACGAGTAGACCAGTTTAACAATAAAGTTATGTGTGAGTTTAAAATAATATCACTTCCCGCTTTCTTCTCAATAAAGTAATTTTTGTTATCAAAATAATATCGGCTTCGTAGAAGTACCTATCAGCCGATTGTTGCCCCTTGAAAAGACCTCTTCGCCAACAAAGAAGGCATAAATATTGGGCACCTCGCTTGCTCCAGGTGGATTATATATTTCTGACGTATACGTTGCTTAGTTTTGTTTTCTGCTCTATGTTTGTCTTCATTACAAGTTATTAATGTTCAAGTTAATGTTGGAAAATACATATGTACTTAAAAGTCGCTGTACTTATTTTTTCGGACCCCCACCCTCAAACCAAATAGCAACTTAATATGATTTAACTTTTCCAACCATATCATACAAGTATAAGACATGATTGGAATCTCTTTAGAGAACAAAAAAGTTTTACAAACTTTTTATTGCGTGTCTGAATCAAGGAACAATGTTTAATTTCTTTCCCTTTGTTCAGAAGATCAGAAAACTAGTTTCAACTCTGAACTTAGAACGTATTTCTCTTAAAGAAGTTTGTTTCCAAAATCGTTACATTTAATTATGTAGGTATAACTATTTCAATGAAAGGTATCGCTGTGAGATTTTGGGATTTGCGTGGCATACCCGAAACCACGGTTCTATCTTTTAAATAACGAATGGCTTAAACTCTCAGTCTTGTTATTATGCATGTATTCCTAGATTTAGTGTGCACTGTACCTGCTATGAATGTACAGGTACAAAAATACAAAAATCTTATTTTAGCATGTACCATGCCTCCCTCTCTCCTGCATACAAATGCGTCTGTGTGTGTTTGAAAATTGAGAAATACCATATTACGAGTATTCATATCTTTATAGCCAATTTACTGTTACCCTTTCGTATATCCTAAAATATAATTTATAACATTAATAATATTATTTAAGCCGGGCCACTATCAAACATTTTTATATTGTTGTGGGATTAAATCGTAATAAATGTTGTAATGAAGATAATAATGATATATTTCTGTGGTGACTTGTTTTAACACGTCGTAATATTAAAACTGCTATGATTTATTTTTTACTTTCAGTCTCAATTAATTGAATTATATTGCCAGAGATAATTTATAATTACGTTTTTTACATTATCCATTAAAATGTTTGCTAACACAGTTAAAATATGCTATCGTAAGCTTGTCCGTTTCGTCTCCGATAGTTGCCAATAGTTGTTGAAGGACAATTTCAAACATAAATGGAGTCAGAACCTTTTGCAGAAGGCTAACCTTTTGTAGAAAAGGTATTATTGAAAATAACTTAATACCGTTAAAAATGCTTGCATTTACTTTTGATTGGGCTACATTATTTGTTCGAGGTC
Source organism: Parascotia fuliginaria (assembly GCA_963082885.1). NCBI lineage: Eukaryota > Metazoa > Arthropoda > Insecta > Lepidoptera > Erebidae > Parascotia > Parascotia fuliginaria. Next base: position 6,747,485 of record OY720174.1, on the reverse strand, counting down.
ATCTTAAGTACCGAAAGATTCACAATCAATTTTATTTTATTAATAACATATAATCTGAGAATTTTAAAAACCCCGACATAGTGTATATCATTCTACTAGTCAAGCCCTTTCACTTGATACCTATATTAAAGCAAATAAAAAAAATTAAATCCGCCATTTTGTAGCGCCGGCCATCTTGGACCAATTTTCATCAAACATAGCTAAGAACACTCCGGAATAATTCACCTTTCAAACAAAAAAAAAACATAATAAGTTCATCCCTTCGGAAACTACGATATCACGGACAGACACACTGACACGTCAAACTTATAACACCCCGTCTTTTTTGCGTCGGGGGCTAAAAATAATGTTCTTAAACTTTTTGTTGGGTCGTATGCATTGGTGGCAGCAGAATGTTAGCTGGCTTTGTTAAATACAGTTAAATAATTGATTAGGTGTAGTAAACCAAACATGGGATGATAATGACTGATAAAGATGACTATCATAATATGGCAAACTACCTTCTTTGAAACAGCATTGTGTGCTATTATAATTAGTAGATCAGCATTATTAAAATTATTATCAAGAAATTCGAGTAACATTTTTCTCTAACACCTCCAGTTGCGCATAATTATACAAAATCTCTAACTTATAATAACCTTGACCTGGCAAGTAAATCCACCATATTTTTTTGCAAGTAATACCTACCTAATACACAGATAGAAACGAAAACCTTTCTTACTTATATAACAATGTAAGTTGTACAGTCCCAAGCTTAAAATCAGCCAAATCACTGTCAGTCGAAGGTTTTAGAAGCGGAGGTGTCGTACAATGGTGCAATCAGCGAGGGCCGGAAACATTCAGTCGATAATAACGAACTCTCTAACTCGCCGCGCTGGCACCACAAAGGATGCTCAACATAGTTCTGACAACTTGTCGAGGATGATTCGAAAAGTGTACGTTTAATTTGTTTTCATTCTCATTTAGAGAATTTCTTTTTGTAGGTTTATACTCGTATGTCCCTTTCTAGACATGCATATTGCATATAGAAACATAGGTAAGCTTTTAAAAAGTCGAGTTTTAATGTACATTGACTGTTGTACCTAAATATATTATTTTGTATTTCAGAACTAAAATATGTGTACCTATGGCTATTTTTAAATATCTTGACCATCATCAAGCGTTCGGCACGTTCGCTAACCATATTTAAATGGTAATAATAATTTGATCTCTAGCAAAATTAAATTAAATTAAGGTAATTATTACTTCGTTCGTATTCGAACACGTTAGTTTCATTATTTCACAAAAATATTTTCAAGACGTTGTTAAATATTTATTTCCGTATTCGAGATTAGTAAGTGCCACCTTATATAACTATAATTCTTAAGTTATCATTATTCAGGTAGATTTACGCTACCAATAGTAAAACAAACTTTAAGTAATTTTGATGATTTTGGTAAATTGGCAACAGAATTTACACAATTTACTTCCAAATCAGAAACTAAAGGACAATAATAATATGAAAAGTGTTACAAATTTCGAAGGCCGTATTCAGTTTTCAAACTATGCTGAAATGAGCTATTGTTATTCACTAGCTCTTGCTTAAAATTTTAATTTTTGTGTTTATCTAAGATTAGCATTCATTAAATCATTAAAAGGTTTTGACTTTACCGCCTTAGCTGTTTTACGTTCCTATAATTATGTAATTGCGTCCAATGAGTTTGAGTGGAGACCTAATTTCTCCCCGTATTATTATGTTCTACACAGAAACCGACACGAAGCTTTATAATAGGCTAGTTACAACAGTCTGGAAAATAACTCTTAACTTTTATTTTTATAATTAGCCCACCAAAGTGACACACATTCGCAGTAAGCAGAGTCCCGTAGATTATTGAGAATTAAAAGAATACTAATTTTTCATACACGACGCACAGGCCTACAAATTGTTGAGTTTATTTTTTTAATATATTTATTAAAACATAGCGTCGGACAGATAGACAGGCATCTAAATAGTATAATGTTGCAGGTTTCTTCTATGAAACCATAGCAGAAAAATAACTGCTACTGTATTAATACGAATATAAGTGACATTTTAAAACATTACCCTCCTTGATCTCAGCAGTCAGGAAAAAAGATCTATATCAAAATTTTACACAATCTAGGTTCAACAGACAAGATTATTTAGAAAATTACGGCATACCATGTAATAAGTTTTCGCAGACTAGCTGAATGACAATAAACCTACACACGATACCCACTTATTATTGATCGACGTCGTCCTGATAAGTCCTATGATACATCAGCTAATTTATATCAATGATAAAAGTGTTTCTATGAAGAGCACATAAAGTAAACTCATTACATTATGAAAGTATTCAGTTAAATATTTGCTTCATTTGTTTCTCAATTAGCTGCGCCATGTGGGCCCAAGTTCCGTTGATAAGGAGCCCGGTGCTCTTGCTATTTATCTACCACCTACATGAATACATTAGCTGTAACGTCGGTGTTTGCGAGCCTATCACGAAGAACCCTTTTATTATCAACTTTATACATAATTTGCATGCTTATCGTCCCGTTTACGAAATACGCCCCATTATATTTACAGCAATTTATTTTCTCATCCAAATCAGGCCCAAATTTAATAGACTATTTCATGTCGGTAATAACATTTACGTGTTAAAAGCGTTCGTACAAACTGCCGATGAAATTACGTTTCCGGCGAATCTCATAACATTTTCATCACATGTAACGATTGTACTAAATAATGTGTTTTTTTTTTCAGGACCGAGCGAACGGAGGACACAGTGTCGAGCAGTGGCAACCTTACCAATAATGCGGTGCGACACAAAATTGTAGTTTTAGGTGCCGCAAAGGTTGGCAAGTCCTCGCTCATAAATCAATTTCTATATAGCTCCTTCTCACCTAAATACAAAAAGACTATAGAAGAGATGCACCACGGAGATTTCAACGTATCGGGCGTAAGATTAACGCTGGATATATTAGATACATCGGGTGCATACGAATTTCCTGCTATGAGAACGTTGTCCATGCAATCGGCTGACGCATTTATTCTTGTCTACGACATCACAGATGCCAATAGCTTTGCAGAAGTGATAACTTTAAGAGATCAAATACACGAAACTAAAGAGAGCACGGCTGTCCCGATTGTGGTGGTTGGCAATAAAGTAGATCTTGCAGAAACTGGAGCAAGACAGGTAAGCTTCTTAATAAAGATAAGCGAATCATAACAGATGAAATATTTTCTCGTATATTTTCTGTAGTCTCCGGATCATATAAGTGTGTTCGACGTAATCTTCATTTTGTCTACATTCAATATTTGTAGTGCCGATATTTTATCTCAGTTATGTTGACATATGTGTACATTAGTCTCTACATATAGTGATTAAGTATGTTTAAGTGATTTGTGTGTTCGGTAACAAAGTGACGAGTGACAGCTAAAGTAGAGATCACCGCGTGTCTCGCATCTTATAACCTCAGAATGTTCAAGCATCAGTTCAAGCGTCAATGATCGACTGTAAACAGGAAATCTTATAACATATTAACGTACGAATTGTGTACATGTACTTTATATTTTTTCCTCTTAGCTCCGGCCTAGAATATGGATTTTCCATCTCACATCTATGTATATGTAGTAAGAAGCGACTAAGAAAATACCACATAGCCAGTAGCGTTACCTGCGTAATTCAAATGTTATATGAGAACAAAGCATAATTGGATACTATTACTTTTCATGGCCTGTTACGAGTTATAAATAACGCAACTCGGAGCAATTTCTGCTTAAACCATGTCATATTATAAATAAAGGGCATAAACTTTAACTCTTGGCACAAATAAGTATCTAAATCTTAAATATCACTTACCTTATGTAAATTAGTACGTCGTTAAGCTGTTACATTACAAACAAATAAATTGTATCTTCAATATATTTTTAAGCGACAACCGTCAGTAAAACGCCGGTTATAAATTGATATTATTGAAATGAAATGACACAAATCGAATGCAATATAGTTTTATTCTTGCCCATTCGCTGTCATTTATTATAAAGTTGAAGCGTGTTGTGAATAAAATTGAATTTCCGAGGTGTCACCTCGCAATATGGAGCAACAGGAGGTCAGAGAGACTTTCTAATTATGTCGGAAACACGCCAGATCTGTGGAAATCGACCGAAAACTTGGAGTTTTCATCATATAATGGAGACCGTTAACTTCAATGCGTTCCTTCGGGTTCATTTAACTTTATGGTATGATATTATGGTGTACTCTACCGTAAACTATATGACCTTTTAATCTCAGTAATATTTTAACAATTACGGCTGACCTAGTTTATGAAAGTCGCTTGTTATGAATGATAGCTCTTAAAGAAAGTTTTATGAAAGCTGTTATTATGCTGTCTTATTGATTAGTTTCAATAGTTATATCTTTGCGATAAGCGATAAAAGATTAATTGTGAATTTAAGTTTAAATTTGTTCGTGTACTTTATTGCTATAGTGTTTATTATGCCAAAGTCTGTATTTTTATAATTTATCCTTACATATTATTCAAGGATTTGTTCTGACTGACTGACAGACAATGCAGAGCCTAAACCGCTGGTCGTAACTTGAAATTTGGCGGTGTGTTTGTCTTTTATATTGTGTAGAGGTGTACTAAGAAAGGGTTTTTAAAATTCAACACCTTAAAGTGTGTTGAAAGAGATGAAAACGCTTGTATGAAACTTCTTCATTTTTTAACTTATAGTTCTGAAATTTTGTTTTGGAATACTTCTAATAAAATAAGAAATTTTCTTATATTTTTGACAGGAGTGGCTTTAGAAGGATGAAATTAGTGTAGAAATATTATATAAAAAGATCTTTGCTTTTGAAGTTAGCAACACAAGTTAGCAATAAATACTTCTTGCTACCTGCAATATAAGTTTCTATTTCGGTCCAGAGTAACAATAAGAAAAGTTTTGTTATTCCGCAGTCTAAACGATACTACCGAAATAAAAATTGAAAACCATATATAATATATTACAATATCGAGGAAATTTACTTTAATTCTCTAGAGGCTATAGGATTATTCAAAGAAGGTATAGTAGGCAAGTCACCAAGGGTATATGATTATCCAAATCATAAGGGCAGGTGACAATACTAGTGGCAAGTTTTACCTGCCTGAACAATAAAAATAATTAAGTAAATAGATATTTTTTTGGCACCTACGTGTATTATTATAATTATTTCATATTATGTATTTTTGACTGTCTACTGCCATTTAAGAGAAGTCGTATAATAGGTATATGAGACATAACTTATAAAGTTATCCGTATAACGTATTTATTTTGGAGTCTGAGTATGTTTGTGTACCTACCTAAAATTGTTTGTTAGTAGAGATTGGTCTCTAGAGCGGCAGTAAACAACGGTGTTTTTAAAAATATTCCGTCTATAAAAAGTCATCTCTATTTTTTTCTTTATTTAATACTATTTTCGGACCGATATAGTTTCTCTCAAATTCTGTGAGAGAGGAGATACTTGGTAATCCAACACATTCACGCTGAAACCAGTAAGATTGTACTACCGTAAAATCCTCTCAGTGGAATCTGTTAGGCCAAGGCCGCACTGCTAAGGCGACCGCCACAGACGGCTATTTTATGAAAACAAACTCTTAATAAACAACGTTCGGTGCCCACACTGCATGAACAAAAAGCGGAATTTATTCGTTCACGAAATCGTCGTCCCGTGCGGCCTCGCCCTTAACACATCAATCCTTCTCAAAAGCGTTCAAATCGTAATGCAAACGGCTCCATAGCCTTTCACGAGTCCACCTTAATTTTCATTATGTATATTTAATTGCTTTACGATTAGTTGCTTCTATTCTACATTTTGTGCTTCCACCATAATGTAAATAGGGTTTAAAGGTTTCATAAAATAACAAGCATATGAAAACAACGCTGCAATGTGTTAAACTCCATTAGCAGAGTCATGGAGCCTAATTGTGTTATAATCGTTGGGAGTGTCACGTTTTATGTACAATGAATGTTCTAGAATGTACTTTACACTATTTAGCTGAAACACTGCCAACTTTGAATCAGTTAAAACAATAACGTCCGACTTTCTAGACAACGACTAGTTGACTCCTAGTTCGCCATGTTTATTCAGTAGCAAGTTGGCCCGTGTTCCGCTTTCCGATAACCAGTATATAAGGGACGGTTAGAGGCATCCGCTTACCCGCCAATATCCGCTCCACTGCGCTTCTTATATTAAAACTACGATATGCATTTATTGAGGTGAAAAATTTGAGCATCTAATTGAGATACATAGAACACATAGAACTTGATAAAACGTTAATATAGATTTTTTTTTTACTTAATGGAGACAACATACCAGAGGCAGACACAAAGGACACATACACTCTCGAATATTTGCACCTCTATTTCTTACTCAAAATTACCTTCTCACAGTGTTCTCTAAAGGGCACAAACCATACGATTCAGTACCTACTTCATGTGTTCAACATGTTACCTTAAAATTTTGATGATGGTTCTTTTTAGCAAAAGTGTGAAAAATATCATATATAGCTAGGCTCCCTTTCATAGAGACTTTTCCTAGACCCCTAACTGCTTACCATCAGACAAAGTGGAGTTATTATCGTATGCAATATAAAAATAATGAAAACAATCATACAATTAGCCTAATGATATTGACACGTGACTAGCTTAGTTTGAGACAAGGGAAACTACCTTTATTGTATATTGTATGTAATTTATATTTATTAATAAATTGATTAAAATTGATTTATTAATAAATTGATTGAATGATAGTGACAACGCGACTATTTTAACAACTAAAACATGCACGGCCAAGTAAACTTCTGCCCTATTTTTAAACATGTGCAGGTATTTTTGCCCGACTGCCGAAGTCAAGGAGGGTAATTATGCTAGGCGACTCTTCAATTATTCAACAGATATTAACCACTCATCTTTAGCGGTACCTGAATTATCATTTATACCTCACTTCTATATGTTGTTCATAGTTTACAAGATGTGCTTCACATATTAGCTGAATACTTTGAACTTAGCTCATAAAACAAAACTTAACTCTATAAATTTGCTCAAAACTCATTTAGGTTAACTAAAAGAAAGACGATTTCATAATAAATATATTTGTATGGTAATAAGCAATGAACTTACTTTTCCAACTTATCACAAGTTTAAGGAAATCGAAAAGCAAGTCGCTTGAGAGACATAAGGAAACTCACCACTACTAATGACTTCCAGTAATTACACACTTACCGTAATCGTACAGAGTAGCTTAAACAAACACAATGCTTTCAATAAAACCAACACAAAATTGTCCAAAATGTTACGAAGCCTGATATATTATTATGTGTACCAATATGTCAAAACCATTACCCATGTTTAAATTATGTTTTTCAATATATTTGCTTGTACACCTTTACAGCAGAAAAGCTTTGCCAAAAAATCATAAGATTTTTTTTCGCCACTTCGCATTTTGCTTCTACTTACTCGATATCAAACTGAAATGTAGGTAAAAGAGCCTCGGGAATTGTTGACGCAGCTCCACGGTGTCTCCAATATTTGCTACCTTGCTGAAATACTTCAAAAAGATTGGACATTAATATTACTGAATATTTTCTTGTTTTATTTTTTTAAAAGAGTTTTTGGTACTCTAGAACGGGCATTGTATTTGTTACTTATGAAAATAAGTTATCACGGGCACAATATCTAAACTTTATGTATACAACAGCCGGCGTGGTGATATATTTTTTTTTGTTTCACAGGTAGAATTCCACACAACAGAATCCGTGGTGACAGTTGACTGGGAGAACGGATTTGTAGAAGCCTCGGCGAAAGACAACGTCAACGTATCGCAGATTTTCAAGGAGCTACTGGTTCAAGCGAAGGTTAAGTATAACTTATCGCCAGCCTTACGACGGCGACGGCGACAGTCTCTACCAACAGGACCCCAAGGACCTCCTGGATCAAGCCCGACACCACCAGGAAACGCGCCACACGTTCCCTCACCAGCTCAACTGGCTCACCTCCAACAAATTCGCGAAAGACACAACAACAAACGCAATTCGTGCATCATCTCTTAAATCCTGGTTCTACTGATACGGAATTCGTCTTACAATTTATAAAGTTAGTTAAGATCGCGGGTAACTTTCGAATTTTCTATACGTACGTCTTAAAGATACAGTGTAACTTTCATTCAAGTGGACTTTGTATTAGGTGTTCTGTCCTCGCTATTGTCTTCTGAACTCCCATTTAGCGCCTGAATAATGTAATCAGTAATCTTATTGTATACAAAATCGAATGTTTCTATATATTCTAAACTGTTGTGCTTAAAATTTTTAGATGAATAAATTTTCTTATTTTCTTTAAAGGCAACGTTATCATAATATGTAATTTGATTTAGCCTTCATAACATTAAATATAGTAAAAAGCTTCCATGGCCCACTGTTCATTAAGCTTCATCCTTTAAGACCAACTTAAAATATAATGAGATATTCATGTTACTTTATATAAATAGACTTTTTTAATGTACGTACATATTATTATTATTCTGAAAAAAAGACGAACAAAAATAACTACAAGAAAATGAGTATTACTGCTTTTGGTTTTAATGTGTAGAATTTAATGTCCTAAATGTAATATTTTTCAATTTGCATTAATGAAAAATAAAGTATTTCAGCGTGATAACTAAACCCCATAACAATTGTCCATTTCCTAACAAGCCATTTCTACTTTTTTTGTATCTTTGTGGATCGCCAATGATTCAGTGTATCTATAGTTAAGGTTTTAGTGTATCTGAGTGACAATGTAGGACAAGTGATAATGTAGACGTGACGGCTAAATGTGACTGGTTTATACTGTAGGATTATAGTAACTCTAACTAATATGTAAGTTTTAGGCGTGTTAATCATATTTCGTCCTAATTAGGCATTTTATTGCATCGATTTAGGAAACGACAAATAAAGAACACTTGATTTTGGTGAATAATTACAACTAAATTGAACCGTGCAAGATCTGTGGCTACTCTGCAATGCGATGCTGCAAAATGAGTCCCATTTCTTGCTATGCAAATCAATGCGATGCCTAACTAGAACGAATCCCGAAACGAGCCTGGACTGAGCGTCCTACGCAATATATCAGAATGAAAGAGGTTTCTATTACAACTGTCTTTTATAATATATAAGCGAGAAATGGAGTATAGATGATTATTTCAGAAAATGATAGACAAGAAAGTTCTATCCATTGCAGCCATCATAGTAAATGATAAGATCTTCTATACTTAATACATTCAATTTGCCAAACCAGTATTAATGAATCTTCTAATTGTAATTAATATCATAATATACTATTCAGAGTGGATCAATGTCTTGACATATAACTTCTATATTATATCTGATGCAATTATATTATCAAAGTAGGTTATACATTTATTGAAATAAAATTAAGTCAACTTTACTGTAGCGTTCTTCAGAATTTAATATCAGGTTTTAGAAAATAATTAGGTACTGTAAGATTTATTATAATACAAATGTTTTTATGTATCGAATAACAGGCTTTTGTCGACATTTTTGTTTTATATTGTAAAATACTTCTATGAAAATATTTTGAACGCACAATTTGGGGATACTTTTTTTTACCTTTTGACTTCACCCATATATAAAGATTTCACACTCTCAATGTAAAAGAGACGTAAGAAGAAATTCATCAATTCGGTAATTATAAACTTTTATTTAGAGGTGATTAAAATAAGGTTATATATCGCATGATGATATTTATAAACATGCGTTCTTTTTTTCAGTGCAAGTGAAATTTTCGAGTTTATTTAGGTCTGCTGCTTTATCTGATTACAATTTTAAATCAACTGAAATGTATGTAGAAACTATTTTTTAAGAAAACTCCTTTCTTTAGAAAGGAGCTACTACCTATTTCTTGTTTGTTGTCGCTTTCGAAAACATTAATATGTACTATCAAAGTTACATTTTGTAGTAATGAATTAACAGTCTAGTCTTTTAAGTTACCATGATAATGAATAAGGGCAAATGTATGCAATTGGCAAAATTAAGGATTAACATTTTGTTTTCTCCTTTTGGGGTTACCTATTATCAACTTAATTTAGTGCGAGTAGTAATTATTTATTCAGGTACTTACCGTTTATTTCGTTTACCGTAATCGTCTAAAGCGGACCGTATTGTGTAGTCCGTTGATCTACCTTATTACTTTAATTTTAAACGCTTACAATGTCTACAATATTATTTAAGGAAACTACAGTTCCTCTTTCAAATTAAAACGTATATTTGTTTAGCTGAATTAGAGAAATATTATATTTGTATTTCAAATTATATGGATGTGCCTTTTTTAAATGAATAGTCTTCTTAGTTAGTAGAAATTTTAGATTTCGTTGTATCCGAGTATAGTAATGTACTTCGCAAACTTAATTCTAAAGTCGCTTTCTTCTATCATTTCCTATAAAATTGTGTCCGTAGATTAATGTTAGTTTATTAGAAGAATAGATAATAATAACCTAATATAATATCTTTATTTGAATAATTGCGGTATTTCAAAAGGATGTGTCTAATATACCTACATTGTTTGTCATTTGACTTGCAGCCGCCATACCGCGCACACATACCTACTAAGGTGAAAAGGGCGATGTATTTCTAAGGTTTTTTATGATTATATTATATAAATTGTATCGGAACTGTTCGTGAAACTAGCACTGAAGGATTTGAGATGTGTAGAATGTGTATAGATGTTAATTTTCAATCAATTTAATAACGTCTTTATCTATGGTGATACGTTTACTTTCATGTTCATAAATTAATGTTTCAAATACAGGTATTTACTTCAATATTTGTACCGATGTAATAAAATGGTCTCTGAATAAAACAACTAACTTTTAAATAATTGTTTCTTTTAACATCTCAATATTTTATACCACTGACAAAACTAATAAGGGCAACTTGTAGGCGATAAATTATTACGATAAATAACTAATTATTATAGAAATCAATGTCTAATTAAAAATATTATAGACTAGCTTCCCGCTGCGCGGTTTCACCCGTGATAAGTTACATCTTTGGTTACTGATTTGCTCCCGTTGCTCGAAGCGTGATGTTACATAGCCTATAATAACTACAACCTTTTTCAAGAACTGGGCTATCAAACGCAAAAAGAATTATCCAAATTCAATTGATAGTTCCAGAGATTAGGCCGTTTAAACAAACAAACTCTTCCGATTTATTAGTATTTAGTGAACTTGTCCTGTAAATTATAATAATACAAATAAAATAAATTGTTTATTTCTTTAACAGCAATTTCATACATTTTCCATTAGTAGAGATTTCCATTTAAGCTATAACATGCTATAATAATAATTATAATTATCAAAAAGCATTTAATTGTAGGAAAATGTATCTGATGCAATGCATGTTTTCCGAACTTGCACGTTTAGCGAATGGCCGGTGTGTCCACGAGATACGCAGCGGGCGACTCGCAGCACTTGTTGCGCAGCGACTTCGATCGATACCTGCCTCCCGCGCCCCATACCTCTCTACATCACCTCCCATCCCGATCCTACACACAGACACTTTTCATTCAACGCTACTCAACGCCTCGGCTCAACCTCACACCCTTTGTCATCAATATATCGTGGGAAGATTCTAAAATATATTTCAATATTTGAAATGATCCATTTCTTGGGCACAATGACAGACAATTTCTTACGTTTACAAATATTTTTGAGTAAAATTGCAGATTTATAGCCATTATAAAATCGCTGGAGGCTTTAACATTTGACTTATTTGTTCGAAATCTTGAATTTGTTTTAAAAGTTCGAGCACAGCTGCGGAGGTGTTATAGATATAAGCTCCTCGTATCAAGTATTAAAATTTTCTCAAAGTTTTATTAATTGTTTTAACTCTATCACGCACGTCTAGCTAAGTTGGTAATAAGCGCTTGTTCGCAATATAACATTTTACTTTTAGTCCGCTAACAATTATGTTTTCACACACATCTATATATTAATCGCCTCATTATGGAATTCGGCACGTCCTGCGGTTCGTGTTCAACATAAACAGTACCTATATGTATTGTATGTATATTGCTAGCCGAACGGTGACGTAGCCACACATACCTCCGTGTCATAATACTAGCCTATCAAATCAAAGGTTCTTAATTTAAAATAAGACAACTTTGTGTACGTGCAACATTGTTGAATAGTTGAATAAAGCGCGCATCTCCGTCGGGACTCGTTTTATAAACTTGCATGCATAATAAACAACGGGCTTTGTGGTGACGACAATGCTGAAGTTGCGAGCTCTGTTTGATTTTTACACCATTTATAATGATCATTTCTCTACGTAGAGAATAACGGTTTTTTTTAATATTTTGGAAAACACAAACTGTATTTATCTGTACGCATGCTCTGCTATTACAAACACTATAATAATAAGTATAAATTAAGTTTAGTATCACTCATGATTTGGATTGTTACCAGTATTTCGACTTTTGTGCTTTTTTGGTTATAATCCCGGTGTGTATGTTTCTGTTACTTTATGTCATTATTGTTTAAGAATTTGAAAGCACATAATATCACTTAGGTTAGGGTTATATCGTCCGGAGGGTTTGGTTTAGTCACAATCGTATTTGTTCAGCATCAAAACCTTTTACCTCATGCAAGGCTGGTACCTTACAAAGACGAGTCGGACAATTATAAAATTTTGTTACCAAAGTAAATACCAGGGACACTGTTCTCATACACATTTAACGCTTTGGAGAAACAAACGCAAGTTATTTCTATTACTCTGCAAGTATCAATAAGTCTAGTAATACAATTTGAGTTTATTAAATACGTAGCTCACAATATACTTATTGTTCACGTGTTAATAATATCACAGTTGCTTCAATAAATAAACCACCAAACTCGAGGGCGCTTTAAATTTACAAAGCGTTCGCAACGCGAAAATAAAATTTTTCTATTGAGTGAGTTACGTAATGGTATGAAAAAGTATTTAAAAAACATTATAATACGTTTCTTTCAATTTTAATGTTATAACGTCGGTAAAGGTGGTGGAATTGTTTACAAACGTTTTAGTAAATAATTTCAAAAGAGCATTATAGATGTACAGTTGCCGAAATAATAAATAATAGGAGTTCTTAAGATGTGTACCCAAAGTTGGGTATCGATAAATAAAGTTCAATATTGGATAAAGATTGTGGTATTTATTTACTCACTTTTTTAATTAAATGGCCCTTGTCAGCGAGTCTTTGCAAAACTTTTCAATTAATTGTCCAATACTGGCTGGTATGACATTAAATCATCATAGATACAACCTACTTTTATTCTTTTATTTTTGAGTTTAAAAAGAGAGCGTATGCGCTAGAGAACAAAATAATGGGTTGTTCCGTATTCAACCTATGACGTCTCATCCCATTTCTTCACTCATCACATTACATAATGTCGCGAGGGATTTTACAAATAATCATTTTATATTGAACGGAAAATACATTCAAATGACAGAAAGTTTTATCCCGTGTAAAAAATCATATCTACTCGGACATCCTCTTGCAAATCCTGAATAGAAGGTTCTATCTAAGATTTTAAAACTATGCGTGCAACAACAACAATGCAAGAGAACAGTAATTGAAAGCAGTCTTACAGCGCCACAGAAGCAGTAATGACATCATTAATTTCCCAAGAGCCGTTATCATTCCTACCTAAATTCAAAACAATATCTGTTCAATATTAAACGTTCGATTAATAAATTGCTACAGTCCAAATATGAAGATATCTTTTAAGATAAATGAAAATATATCAATATCAAAGGCTTGACATCGCGAAACATATTGGAATTATCTCGTATTGAAGTCTAATATAAATTACGTGAAATCGTAAAACTTTATTGGTATGTATTAAAGGATTCTGTTTTGTTATTATATTTGCTGCTTCATTTTATTGCCGTTCGTAACAGGTTAACAAGTGACCAAAGGGGTTCCTCTTTAGATTTCCTATCCGTCACAGTCAGCAATGGCTAGATAGTGTTTTTGTTTAATTTGTTTCTACAATATTTTACATACATTTCCATGTCCATAGCCTATGGTAGGTAACCACTTGGCATAAGATGGATCGTATGCTTGTCTACCAATATTTAGGCAAACAAGCTTACGGCTAAAATAAAAATAAATACCGCTGCTGTGTTGTTGAAAAATCAATACAATAAAGAATTCTTTACTATTTGAATATGCAAAAAATTTTATATTGTATAAGTGTTAGAAATGTTTTACACGTATTTCAAGCACATAAAGGTTTTTTTTTCAAATATATTTGAACCGTAAAAATAATATAAAAGATTTTGTTAAACCGGTCATTAGGTACCCTCTAAGGATTTCTCTCAACAATAACGCCAACTAATTCTTATTATTCTTTCCCTTTCAATTAATCTTAATGCAAAATAGCAATTTTAAAACTTTTAAAGTAAATGATGAAAGTATTCCAGCCGCGTACCTACGCTCGTTTTCAAGATAATTAAGCTTTTTCATTTAGATTTCGTTTCGCAACTGTTTTTTGGCTTATTATTTAGATAAGTATATATTACCAGATGTTTATATTACAGCCTTAATGACGCTGTGACTGGTAGTGGTATAAGGTTTTTCTTTTTAGAAATTTTAAGTAACTGACTTGTTCCATGGGACATACTAATAGGCCCAAACATAACTGGGTTCAACTTAAGGGAGTATTGTTTTGTAGGTCTCTCTCGATGAGGGCTCTACAGGTTCTCCCATCAACATTTTAATTTATTTAATTGCGAGCTTGAACCTCTAGACGAGGCAAAGCAAATGTTTGTACCTACGTGGTCAGTAAACTTACCTCCAATTTTCTGTTTACACTTTAGTGTATTGTTAGTTTTGTATGTGTGTAGTATTGATTTCCTGTCAAAGAGTATAGTAGTCTTAGTACAGTTGACAAAGAGTAGGTAAGTACTCCTTGGTTGTTTATCTTCCCTAGAACATCGAAAGTAAATACCTACCAAACATTTGCATTACTTTCAGTGAGTGAGAAGTGTCATCCTCGGTTCTCTTTCTTTTCCTATTCCTTTCCCATTATTTCTTGTTCAAGATCGATAACTGGTACGTTAGGTCGTTATAAAACAAAGATAAGAAAAATTCAACCACCGAGCGTGATTCGAACCCGCTCCATTGGGATACCGCCTCGGCGCACTACCAACTATGCTATCATAATGAAAAAAATGTATCAATTACTGGTAGGTAGATTTTTATCATTTCACCTGCAATGCCTATCTATATAAAGAACTCTAGATGTCCGCCTTCGCTTAGGTTCGGTATTAAAAGTTTCGGTTTCACAACAAACGCCCACGGAAAATATCATTGCAATAGTGACGTATTGCATCATTCAGATTTACAATTTTTTTTAAAAAGAATGAAAAATATGTTTAACATAATAAAATATAATGTTATCCGTCCTATTTGTAGCTTTATAAAGGTAAAATAATTTTTTAAACTGTTTAAATCTTAAGTTGAATCGGAACAAACTAACATACAAAAAATCAATTCTTTTCTCTTTACAATATTAGTTTAGACATAGCCATATACATAAGGTCCGCTCACTATAATGCAATGAGTATGTTTACCACCGTTATAGTATAAAACCTAAAAATATGCTATTTTCTCATGCACCTAAACCCTCTTAAATTAATCCTATATATATCACAATGAAGCCCTGATTAAGTGTCTCTTAAAACTTTAAATTAATTTATTATAAAGTTTACTAGACTTTGAATGTATTAAAACACATTAGTGATCTGTTGCTCTACGAAGTGATCTACGAACTTTTGCAAGTACGAATATGTATTTAAGCATTTCTTAAAGTTTATCTTAAAGTAGATATCATTTAAAATCATACTGAAAAAGTTCAACAATCTGTGTTCCTTTTTGCTAGGTCTTCTCATGGCTGTACTTGGTCAGCGTCTGGCAGTAGAGAAATTTTTCAGCCAGATGGCATTTTGTGTTTGTTTTGAAGTTTATAAATCACTCATCTACAATCGAGTATTTCGCTTAAAACTATCAAACTAGTGCTAATTATGCACTTAGGACATTTTTAATACTAACATAACACAGTGTACTCAGTAAAATGTCAGTGTCTAATAAAATGACAACAAGCTCGTTGCCAGGAAATGTCTTTAGGCGAATTTCAACCTACTTGCATTTAGATGGACTGCCATGATGAGCTTATGGTGAGTTATAATTCTCTTGGTTCAATAGTACCTAATCTAAATTAATGAATTTGAGTTTGAAATCTTTATGGTAGACTCAGTCCATCTACATTATTAATTATTATCTTATACCAAATTAAGGCAATAGGGATTTTGAAGCTCATCAAAACACAATAATTATTCCTTATTATATTACAATATCAAGGCAACTATTTTATAGAACAAACTTTGTATCACGATGAACTTTACAAACTATCTACGGATATCAAGAACTATTAATAAGTTTGTAATTTAAAACGACGAATGGAAAATAATAAATTTTTTCAATATTTCTTGTTATCATTTCAAGTTATAAATAAACCCTAGATAACCGTTGAATGTATTATATACTGTATCTGATGAATGAAAATAGATATTTACCTCATATCTATATTTATACTTTAAGATCCCACACGTTGCACAACCGTATAAATTCACTACTAATGAAATAATGCAGCATTTATCCGTAAAGGGCATTGCACTTTTCACTATAATTAGAGATAGTTTATATTTGCTATTTTAAATAAATACGATATATTATATTCGTGTTATTCTAATTTGTACGAGTGCATAGAGACAGGTTAATTAGCATTCACAACCTTCAGCAAGTTTCAAGCAACAAACTTCAGCAGTTTAAATAATAATATGCAATAACTCACAACGCTTGGTAGACAAATTTACGA
The DNA here is from genome assembly GCA_963082885.1 of Parascotia fuliginaria. Lineage (NCBI taxonomy): Eukaryota > Metazoa > Arthropoda > Insecta > Lepidoptera > Erebidae > Parascotia > Parascotia fuliginaria. Next base: position 6,730,527 of record OY720174.1, on the reverse strand, counting down.
TCGTAATGATGGCAGTTTTGAGTAATCTTGATGCTACAATTCGTTCATACAAGTGGCATAAATTTCTATTGTATTCATAGAATAAATTTAAAAAAAATATATGCGATTGACATAAGCTAACGACAATGTTGGCGTTAGCTAATGTCAATCCCATACATTTTTTGCCCTCAGGTTTGATGATGATTTTGGTTCTACCTTCTTATAGGTAGGTTTGAAATGACAGCTCATTAGACTACTGATTACTATTGAAGTTCAAGATCGATATGTTGTAAGTCTTTACATACAACATATCGATCTCGACCGACTTCAGTTATTTTTCACTTGAATATTATCATCAAATACTATTAGACCTATCTGTATGTACTTAGAGCCAAAGATAAAAATTCATACATCCAAAATCGATATACACGAACGTCTATAAGTTTATTCGATCCCTCAATAAATTACCTACTTATTTATTTAATATAAGGTCAAAATTGCACGTATTTCAATGTTTGTGTACCTAATAAATTACATGGTCTGAATGTACCACGGAATAAGATACCTACCAAGAGACTGAAAGCGCAAGTAAGTTTAGTGGCCTACTTACTATTACATAGTATATATCTGTATACATAACATGTATTATTATACATAAAGCTAAACATTGTAGTGCACCATTAACTACTCTTTTATTTTTTTTTTTATTGCCTACAGTGGCAGACGAGCCAACAGCCCACCTGATGGTAAGTGGTAACTGTCGCTCATAGACTTCTGCAATGCCAGGAGCTCTGCGAAGCCGCTGCCTACCGTGATATTAATGCTCTCTTTAAACCTCGTTTGAAGAAGGACATGTCATAGCGCTCGGGAAACACCGCAGCTGGTAGTTCGTTCCAGAGCCTGCACGTACGTGGGAGAAATGAACGCTGAAAACGAACCGTGCTAGACGAGATCGCGTCCAGGTAGTATGGATGAACTTTGCTGCGATGTCGAGTGGTGCGATGATAGAAAGGAGACGATGGCACCAAGTCAAACAGTTCCTCAGCTCACTCTATTCTTGCCATTACGTCCATTTAGGTAGCCTGAATGAAAAACAAAAGACAGTATAATCGGTGGTCTTGTTGCTACAAGCCCTCCGATTCTTGAGGGTTTTTGTAGGAAAAAGTTTATGTTTTTAAAAAACTTTTCTTAAAAATAGACTTATTGTTTAATGTGTAATAAAACCAATAAAGCATATTTACTTTCATCTGTTTATTTACTTAACTTAACTTATTACTTAAGTATTTCTTACAATATAATGAAACACACATACACTTTTTTTATACTAATGATTCATTCCATATCGTTGAAATAATGAAGCATAATAATTACCTCGGTATTATGGTAATTAATGTAATCATGACACAATACCAGTCGTAAATATTTCATGACGAAAACCACCTGTAATAAAATTCGTCTACCCAAACATAAATTGGAGACCGCAATTTACGACGGCAAATAACAGTATTTTTATTTCAGTATTGGAATAACTTAAGAAATAAGAAGTCTTCCATTGATTTTATACAAATGCTAACTACAGTATGCCTGCTATAAAAATTAGATCAAATCATCACGCTATTATGCCGACATGAGTAGGCTGATGTATTAACACCCACGTTTCCACAGTTGTATCAGGTTACATGTAAGGGACGAACCTATTGTATTCTTATCAATATTTATCCTTAGTCACCTTGTACTACACCCACAGACTGACAGAGGTAGGTCAATTTTCCCCCGGCCATCACACGAAAAAAGCTTAAATTCATACTAATATTATAAATGCGAAAGTAACTCTGTCTGTCTGTCTGTCTGTCTCTCTATCTGACTGTCTGTCTGTTACGCTTTGACACCTAAACCACTGAATCGATTTTGATAAATTTGGTATAGAGATAGATTAGACCTCGGGGCACAACATAGGCTATTTATCACCGCGAAAAAATGGCTTAAAAGGGTTGAAATAGGGGATGAAAGTTTTTATGAAAAAATGTCGTCAATGTAAACAGAGATATATCCGACATTTCACGCGGGTGAAGGTGCGGACAACAGCTAGTATAGTATAATCGTATGTCTTATAATAAAACCATCTATTACAATATTATTCTATTCATTGTGGTCTAGCGAACAAACCATTACATTAAATACGATAGGATAATCATCTAACATAAGACAGGTAACAGCTATCATTTTGATTGCACTTTTTGCCGTTGTTGCCAAGTTGTATACCCTATAAACCACTATAACCACCTACTGGTAATGTTTAAAAGAGGTTATTGTGTCGTTCGTAAATGTTATTTTGATTATTGTTAACCAGCAACTATACGAGAAAATTTATATAAGATGAAAAATATCTTTATTGGTCCGTAGTCTCAAACTGCCAACATCGCATTTCAGATTACATCTATTTCTTAACGAGTATAATTATGATTACCAATTCAAAAACAACAACGCAGTAAAAGAAAATGATATTTAATACTTATAAGCTAGTAACAATTTTCTCCTAACTTTACTTCGGACTGACTTCAATTTCTCGTAAGCAGTAAGAATATTATTGTAAAAGCAGGTCGTTCTTCAATACAAGCTGGTATTGACGTGAACCTCTTAATTCTCTACATGTAGATATACGATATTAAATCCTAATAGGATCCGTAAGCACTCCTTAGTCCCTTAGTCGATTTGTTGAAGATGTCAGAGGCAGGCAATTGAAGAGCGGAGACATTATTTTAATGACAATAATAATATTATGTATATTTATAGCATAACTTTACAATCAACTAGAATTAAATTTTTGAGTTATATTCTTTCTTAAGAAATAAAATGCGTGTAGGTTATTGGTTTCTTTCTAATTAAGTTATAAAGGAATAAAAAAAAATATGTTTTATAGCTTCGCTTGCGCCTATAATGTGTTTTGTCTCTCAGGAACCAGACTGATTTTCTGGATAAAATATACCGGTTCCGTGATAGCCTGTGTCCGTGTCTGGCACCGAATCTATCTACATAAAAATTTTCATTGAAATCGGTTCAGCCGTTTAGGCGCTCAGTGGTAAATAACACACATACATACATACATACATACACACAAACTTTCGCATTTGTAATATTAATAGGAATATTGGCATTGTATCTTTTTTACTTAATATCTCATCTTACATTAAATTTTCTACCAGGTCAAAGCCTGATTCTTTATCCCTTAGACTCCTTACCTGTTTCAGTACCGGCTTTAGATATGTAAATCGAACATCATCTTGTCAATAATATAATAAGTAGATATAGTTAGCAACAACAAAATACATTCTTATCCAAAATTATCCTTACCCTACAGAATACATACTTCACACAATACATTCTTGTTTCCCTCAAGGAATAGCTCGTGTACATTTGTATCGATGTATTCACGAAATCTCCAAAGTTCACAATCAATCCCCATCCAATTGTTTCACAAAAACTTTTCCGTTTGACTAGAGCGCAATACTGAGATCAAACAACGTTTATTATGTCAATTTATTGTATTCCTTTGCTTCGTGGTGTAAAAACGTAGCACGTGAAGTGTTTGTTTTTACGGTTCATGTGTTATTAGCTCATTTCACAAAAGGTAAGTTGATACACGTGAGGAATCTAAAAGCTATTTGAGTCTGGTCTGTATGTTATAAGATGTTTCCGAAATAGTAACCTCATGTATATTACTCTGCCTGAACCTTTTTAGCCTGAGAGCAGTCAGGTATGTTAGGTTTATCCGACCAGTAAAGTATATTGGCTATTATTGACTCAGAATCTTCACAGATCGAATTATACGAACCTAATGCTACTGCAATTCTTTTACCTATTCAGCGAATCCATGATTTCTTTTAAAAAATTATCTTCTTGTAAGGAAAACAAAGGAATGCTAATATGCAAATTCATTAAACGCATTTTAGCTTAATTGCTTCCTTTCGTCTAAAGTAAAATTGAGTAATCTTAAAAACTGCGCTTCAAGTGTTGTACTCTTGTGCAGATATTTGGATGTACCTAAACTTAGCTAAACAAGTAGGACGCAACGAAATTCCTCTTGTTAGATAAGTTAGTTCATCTGAAATCAGGGCAGTCGTGTGTGAGTGATTTGTTTTCAACTATTGCTAGAGTCACTATTACATTGACAAATAATTATATTTTAGAGTTAAAAACGGAATCGGTTTATGCAGTGGGCTGAAACGGAATTATTATTACAGAAGCTCTCAATTTGCAGGATAAAAACTGAGATAAAAACGAATAACGTGACGTTGCACGTAACATCTGCCTATTGTAGACTTGCTACATTAGTAGAATTAAATAATCTTAAATTAAATATATAGAACCTTCCTTTCTAATGGATGGAGGCGGCTCACTACCGGGTAAGGTGGCGATAATTGAGAAAGATCTGCTCTCTGATCTGATCCGCTCTATTTCCTGCGCAAATGGCTTTCTATAGTCTCTGTTTAACCCATTAATGGGAGACAGGCGTAAAGTTACGTATGTATGTATGTAAGTAGGTATAGTTTAATACATTCAAATTCTGTTGTGCCAATGCTCCTAAGCAAAAACTGCAGCAACGAAGCAAAATTCTTTCGCCTGCCATGAAAGTAGTTAATTTGTGGCAGGTTGACGTAAACTAACTCATGCTTAGTTTCTATAATAACGAATACTTATTGTATACTAGCTGTGCCCGCGACTTCGTCCGCGTGGAATAGTGATTTTAGGCAGCATTTTTTGGATATATCTTTTGGTTTGTTTTGAATTATAAACATCTTCGTTTAGGTGAATAAGAAAAATCTTTACAGTAAATGCTTCTCTATCTACGATATTAGACGTATAGCCATCGCGGATCAAAGCCATACAGGCTGCTAGGATTACTTACACGTGGCAAATCCACATAAAGCTGACCATGCGAAAAACAGTTAATATTTAGATCCACACTCATTAATTGTCATCGCGAAACATAGGCTCACTGGAAACTGAACTCGTTTAAAACTAAACGGGAAATTGTTTGGAATGAAAGGAATCCGAGGAATAAAAACGCTGTAAGTTTTTTTTTTATATTAGCCTGCCAAAGTGCCTCTACTCTGGCTGATGGTAAGCAGTCAGTGGAATTCAGAAGTAGTGGACACCATTCCAAAAGCCAAACTACTGGTATAGTGGCCTCCACTATGGCGGCTTAGTGAGATGCTTCTTCACGCCTCGCTTAAAAGTCCCAGGATGAAAGTTAGGTGAGAACACATGCGCTGGTAAAGAGTTCCAGGCTTTAATTGAGCGACAAAAGTATAAAGTGCTGAACCGTTTGGTTCGAGACCCTGTGTGAAAGGGTAGCACTTCAGTCCCGCCACGTGTCGTTCTGGATAAAAAGGTAGAGGGTAGAATTAATTTAAAGAGCTGTTGAGAAGACTCTCCGTGGTAAAGGCGATAGAAGACGGCCGTTGAGGAAGCGATGGCTCTTCGCAGCTGTAAAGGCTCAAGGGTCTTAGGCCTCCGGGCTTCCATGATACGGACTGCTCGCAAATGGCCGCCGTACCGTCTCGAAAATGGTCGCCACTATCCGGTCACCAACCTGCACGACGAACCACTCCGAGATTATGCGCAACCTGGTGGGGCAGTCTCTTTTTTTTTGGTTAGGTCTAATTGGGCCCTTGTACAATGCCGCGGGCGGCCAGCGGCACCACCGTTTATACGGGTCTCCCTGGCCGGCGGGTTGACCCACACCACCCACACAATGACTCCGCGGATACTCAGCTGGTCCCACACATGCTGCGAGGTCAACGCCATCTAGACCCAAAGTAAGCATATTATATGCTTGTATTATGGGTTCTAGAATACGGATAAACATAATTAAATACTTTTATTTTTGTAAATAGATACATATTATACATATAAACACCCAGACCAATACAAATAGACATGTTCATGCTACAAATATTTGCACTGAGCGGGAATCGAACCCGCGACCTCACAGTCCATACACAGTACCACCGAAATACAGAGGCAATCGATTTCCCCCTGACTTTCCCCTCCCTTTCCCCTGACTTCTCCCTAACTACCCCCGCACTTTCCCCTCACTTCTCACTTCTCCCTTCCTTTCCTCTTCCTCCCCCTCCCTTCCTCCTCCCTCCAAATTTCAAGTCGCCAACTTCAAAGGCAAAGATCTTTCCATACAGTATTTCATCCCTTATTTCACTCCTATAAATCCACCCCAGTAAAAAAAAAATTATGAGCGTATTTTTTATTTAAATAAAAGTATTCCAAAACAAAATTTCAAAGCTGTAACTTAAAAAATTTAAGACGTTTCATACAATAGATTTCATCCCTTTTCATACACTTAAGGGTTGAATTTTTAATAACCCTTTCTTTGGACACTTCTAGACATTAAGACAAACACACCCTCCAAATTTCAAGTCGCTACGACCAGCGGTTTAGGCTTTACGTTGTCTGTCAGTCAGTCAGTCAGTCAGGACAAAGCCTTTTATAATATGTATGGATGTATGGATTAGACGTATATATAGCCATCAGGAATCAAAGCATACAGGCTGCTAGTAATGCTAACATGTGATAGAGCCACATAAAGCTGACCGAAAAACAGCTAATACTTAGATCCACACCCACAACTTTTAGTGTCTTACCTTAATTACTTAATTAATTAATTACTTTAATTAGTCATCGCAAAACATAGGCTCACTGGAAACTGGACTCGTTTAAAACTAAATGAAAGACTGTTTAGAATGACAGGAATCCGAGGAATAAAAACACTATCAGCTATTCCGCAACCTGTTAAAATATCTGCTTCTATAAGATTTCGTAGTAAATTAACGAATGTTCGATGTGATTCTTTAAATTGGCATAACTTTTTTATTTATGAACCGATTGACATGAAACAAACACTAAATGTTAAGTGAAGCTTACCACAATATATTAGTGAAAACCATATTTAAATCGGATAAGCCGTTTCTGAGATTAGCGTGCACAAACGCACAGACAAACAGACAAACAGACAAAAAATTTAAAAATCATTGTTTTAGGTTCTATTTGCGTTGATATAGGTCCCAATAGTATTTTTTCTCATATATCTTCCATGTACAGACAGCGATCGGTTACATTTTTATTATATGTATAGACTAGTGGCACTGTTTCCTACAATAACGCTAATTTTCTTACAAATATTTCATCATTGATTGATGATACAAACACTTACGATTGAACTACATATTTCATTGCTATACTGGGTTGATTGGACGCTGGCGGTTGAGTATAATTGGACCACAGATTGCACATGTAGGTACAAGACTTGAAAAAATATAGAAAAATATAGAAAACGCCCTAGTTTCATATATTCGTCTACGGTGTATCCTGCGGCCCAGTTTTTTGTATTATTTAGAACTTTATAGAGTACCGTTGGACCAATAATAAAATAATAAAAGAAATAGTGCATAATTTGGTAAAAATATTTTTATAAGTAAATCATTAACTTTTGGCCAGTGCATTGTTTCCGTCATCATATTCAAGAAACTGTGCGATTTATTAAGGTATTGTTAAATCTAGACAGGACGCGCATCATAATCTTTAAGATAGATATGTATATATGTGTGTGATGTAAAGCCAGGGGCAACGAACCATATTCTTTACAAGATTATTGTCAACAGTGATGGTGGTAGCGACCCTAGACAAGTGTCAAAGATTTCTATTCTATTCATAGAATTGATTAAAAAATGTATGTGATTGACATAAGCGTCGGCGTTAGCTTATGTCAATCCTATACATTTTTTATACACTTGTCTAGGGCCTCTGGAATTAATAATAATAATAATAATAATTGTTTATTCACAAATATACTATACTGAATACTTTAAAAGTATCTATGTTTTGATATAAATTGTCTCAATTCTGTGCAGTTTTTATATTTTACTCGCGACATTTTGAATAAAAATTCGAGTAAACGAAAACGGCAGTTCCTTTTCTTGTAGAGGAGGATAATTTATAGGAAGTGGTATGCCGCACGCTTCTTGTTACAAATAATATAGACATAGAACTATTAATAAGGCTTATTCATAGAAACCTTCCACAGGAAGGCACACAATGATACGATATAACACGATAAAATAAATTTATGAAAGAAATTTATCTTTGCAGGGTTTGTCCAGTTAGGACAAAGCACTTCAACCCTTTTGGTTTTCTTTCCCTGTATAATAACAAGTAAATTAAATTTTTTGTCTAGTAATCGACTAGGTTTAGGCTGACAATGTCTAGTCTGCGTAAAAATGTTTTTGTACCTGTAAGAAATTTAGTTCTAAGAGTAAATACTAGTGGCGCTATTAATTAACTTATGGTTTGCCTATTTGAAACTATCTGAAACAGCATAGAACTGACAAAACCACTTTGAATTCATGCTCCAATATTTTTTAAGCGGGAAGTTTCTCTGTAGCACTATTTCTCATATATGAGTTTTCAATAATTAAAAGACATTGGGATGTGTGTTGTGAAAATAACGCCACACAAGTTTCCAATGATTGTACTATGTGAATATACTTAAATAGAACTGTGAGCGTTATGGTTACTTACTTTTTAAATAGCTTTCACGTAATCCTAAAAAGTGTTCTAAAATCAATATTATCGTAACTGTATAATACAAATTTTGTGATAATCAATTTTAAATTAATCACATTAGAAGTGTTTTTTTATATAGATAGCTTTATGCACTTACGTCGTTTGCCCTTAGTAGGGCTGTATTCATCACCGGAGTGAGACAATACGCTTTGTTCTCAACGGAGCTGTTTCGCGTGAAGTGCTCGCCACACTTTCAAACTCCTATTACGTCACTTGATACCTGTCTAGTTCCACTGGTACATTCCTAAAGTCTTACCTTTACGAAAATTACAAACGCTTTCATGCGATTAAGTTTTGAAACTGTTTATATATATTGTTTCTGCTGTCTAAATTATATACAAACTAGCTTCCCGCAGCGCGATTTCAGCCGCGTTAAGTTGCATCTTTGGTTCTGCTCTGCTTCCATCGCCAGTAGCGTGATATTACATAGCCAATAACCTTCCTCAAGAACTAGGCTATCAAAATCTAAAAAATATTCTACTCCGTCAGTTCCAGAGATTAGCGCGTTCAAACAAACAAACAAACTCTTCCGCTATATATATTAGGATAGATGTACTCATTGAATTATACTCAACATACGTACGATCAAAACTGCGGCAAAATATCATTAAAATAAACAGCAATATTATGATACTTAGTAGATAGCTTGCTGCTTATCTCCTACAGAGCATGAGCAGGCCGAATACTGCTTCATAACTAAATATACTAAAATAACAAACTATTTCATAGATCATTTCCATAAATATATTTGTTTTAGCCGACTGAAAAGTAAAAGTTTATATACTTAAGATGGCGATGGCGGTGCAAATATATGTACTTATATCAGGTTGCGGGCTAGAAAATGTAAAACTGTAAAAAATAATAGAAGACAAAAATAAATAAGCAATATCTACACTAACAGTAGATATTCGATCACACAAAGGGTACCAAGGATCTCTTATTTCTTTCACTTTGACAAAATACTTGAGCAGCGCACGTATTAACAAGAATTTCTTGATATACTTACTTAGATTACTTATTTCTAAGTCACTGAAATATCACAAAGTTGATTGCAGCAATTCAGCTTAGAAGTAAGCCTTACATTCCCTGAGGTCGGCGTAAAAAGGGATTAAGGCTATCAGACACAGAAGTGTCCACCAGTGTCCGACACCGCTCTGATTTATAAAGCACCTGTCAACCGAAGCGATTATACCGATCTCTAAGGCCCACTTGTTATTACCGGACTACGTTTACGCTTTAAGGATTAAAGTTGATAGTTACGGTACTATTTTACAGTATTTATACAAAGGAAGAAGTAATAGTTTAATTACTTTGTTGATTTAGGAGAGGCTAAAGGCGTTAGTTCGTAATTCGGCGTGTTGGAGTAAAGTTTTATCTGTGTTTTGTTAGTACTACTGAGTTAGATTGACCTGATGCTACTGGATACTTTTCACACTTTGTTTATTAAATTATTACTTTACCCCGCCCGATAGTACCTACACAGTTCTTTAAAGTAGGAGTGGTGTTCATCATCGCATTTGTTATCATGGCAAATGTACCAGCCGCTCGCTATGGTGACCCTGAAAGATGATTCAGTCCCAGCTCTAAAGATCTTAAACCAAAAAAATAGAAACATGCGCCAATAGAGAGTTTTAGGTTTTAATTAACTTAAGCCGTTCAAATATTCAAGTAACAGATGGACTTAAGAGTATTTTGTAGCTAAAATATATATTTACACAATTGAGAGAGATAGAATGTGACTTAGGTAAGTTGTAGTGTGTGAAGTGACGTTGCAGTATTTGGAGTCTATACTTATTAATTTAACATATTAGTTGCTACTATTTAACACTCTAATAATTTTCCAAAACTAGCTTTTTATCTTTATAATAAATAGTGTAACATTACATAATAACGTGATCTAATGTGAATGATAAAGCGCCTTTTCCACTTTTTCATACCAACAGTAATTTGCCGCTAGACAAAGCGTTGGTTTGCAATTATCTGTTAACGCACTTATAGTGCAATATAGGCATAAGACAAAGTATGCTTAACGGAAATGTTCGTCCTAAGCTCATTGGCACAACGTTTAAAATTGATAAACTATAATTCTCATTTTATTTCTTTATCTGCTGAAAATGCGTTATGTTTCGGAGTAGAATCGAGAAGGGCATGACAGGACAGAGCCTGCCACTTGTACTATTACTCACGGTTTGCGTTATGTCAATACTAGATAAGGTTTTCCAACTACGTGTATTTGTAATTACAGCACGTGCCTACTCGAAATTAGGAACCTACTTATATTTATTATTTTCATACATATTATCGTAGTTCTCATCTGCAAATACGAGTATCATGATTAAACTGCCACGCGGCTACCACTACGTTGAGTCATGAGTTCGATTTTCAAACCAAACAAAATAAATATTAACAGTGTAATCTACAAATAATATGAATTTTTAATAAAAAAATTAAATTATTTTGTTAAGTATGTACTCAAATCTCAATACTTAAATTCGTATTTTTTAATTAAATCTGATACTAAGTATCTGATAATAAATTTATAAATTGAATCCCGATCCGGATACTCCGAATTGTACTGAACCGCTCGAGCAACGTTTTTCTACGAAAGTTTTAAATAATATAGCGTTACCGCTAAGATGGATAGTTTAGGTATCTTATATTTACGTCTTGTACGAGAATGTTATTTAAAAGTAGATTGACTGTGATATCTATGTTTACCCTTTTGGCTATTCAAGAGCATTATTTTGCGCCCACTTTTTCTTCTCATGATTTCATATTCTTTTCCTGGGTTCGTTCTTATCTATATACAAAACTGAGCTTACTGGTTTTCCTGTCCCACCACATATGATTCATACATAGTAATTGATTTTCTGTTGTCTCTTATTGGACAGCAAGAGAATCCAGATAGGTCGAACCTAGGTTTTTATTACCACTGACTTATGAAGTTATAAACTTTTCTCGCAATAATTGATATTAAATTTTTAACACAATTTCTCGGGTTTATTAGTCTAGGTACATTTAATCTAGGTCTAAAAACACGCGACTATTGTAACTATGTTTATATATCGTGACTTGACGCCTGCCTGAAAAGCTATGTCCAGCTTTTTAATGCAATGTGAATATCATTTTTATGTAGTCCCTTTATAGAACGACAGCGTCAATGTCAATAGTTGTAAATGAAATAAAATAATTTTGATGAATATAAAAAGATGTCTTGAAAGGGTAAAGTAGGTACTTATCTATCTGGCTATGCCTACATAAGACAAAACAAGTCTTTGTAAATCTAATACATTGCCTAGTAGTAATATTACTTTAAAACGCATATTTGTATCTTTTATGATTAATTCAATAAATACACCTAGATCCTGCTTCAATATTCCTAACATCACAGGCAATAAATTACATACATAAATCATGCAAAGGTACATTTTAATAATATTTTTAATCGCCTCATATATCATGCTCTCAGCTAAAATATTTATTTTGCCTTGTTTGTCGATTTGTCGATATTCGCATATGCGTACCTACTTACTCGGTACCTATCATCACTTTTCATCTATACCTATTTCGATTTTCAAGACTCACTTGTTATGTCTAGTCAATAGCTAATTAACGTGAAGCCAAATTTCTATGACTTCAAAGGGCGATATTGTTCACTGAAAATTTTCGATATTCAATAAATCCGTCTCCATAATATTATAATGTTATGCTGTCCCTAAACACTAAATCACATTGACCCTGTGGATAGAGCTTCCTATTACACTCTTAGAAATGCGTTCGTTCTTATAACAAGGTTACCATACTTAATGTCGGGCACTATATCGAAACGAATTTTAAATATACATCACCACTTAAATTTAAAGATCAAATATAAAATTAATAATGTCCACGTCACCCCAAGATGTGGCAAGTAATTGTAAATTCAAGGATCAGGGTTCCAGATATTAAAATTGGGATAGCGTTGTTCCGGTATACAGAGGGCGAATTTTGCTGCCCGAATTTTGCATATCGCTTTAAACATTTTATGATTTTTTGCTAAAGATTTAACACTAACTTCATTACCTAACGTGTCAAATACAAGCATAAAATTTTTATTAATCATTTATATTTTTGAATTTATCCATTATTAAAATCATCAAATAACCAACATACATAACAAAAATTATGGTAAATAGGTTATGTAGATGATGAAGTTGAAAACAATATTAGAGTACCTACTAGCCGTACTTATATTTCAAACGTCAGATATCTACTATTATGTTTCAACATAGTTATATTAAGTACTATGCTTCGTTCGTTAGGTAGGTAGTAATGCTCCTATGAATGTAAAACTTCAAACACGAGTATTTCTATATTCGCAACGCCTGATACCTTTGTAATTTCAGATCTTCATTTTCAGAGCTATCAAAGTCCAACACTCGCGAACAAACTCGTAGGTGAAAGCTGATCTTTTCGTTGTTGTTTGACACTTTACCAAGTAATTTACAAAGGTGGATATTGATTAATTATCGTGGTTTGGCTTTAACGGCAAACTGAGCAAGTTGTTTGAAGTTTTCGTGAGTTATTACTTTTGACTCTAGATGAGGGTTGGAACAGCTAACAGGATCGATATTTAAGACCGTGGTATCTTTGTTTATCTCTCAGTATGATGACAAACAATCGAGAAAAACAATGATAAGTATACCTATTAATGGTTTGTTATTCGTAGGGCAGTACTATAATTATATTATCACATCCGTAGTTCAAAAATAATAATAAGAACCGATTTGATAATTCTATCTTTGTAGGCTTGACTTTTCGCAGTCAAAGATTGACATTGTCATAAGGTGGTATTTTGTCTTAAGTCTTGTTTTACACTAAAAGTGCAATTCGCTATCTACATGCATTTAACATTACAAGGATCTTCTTTCAGCTTACCTGGCAATCTTTTTATAGATTTTATCAATATAAAATATAGATATAGATATTTGTAATCTATTACTGTCACAGTTTGCCCTCTATATTGCACCATTTGACCCAAACAAAATCGATACGTTTGGGTTCAGCCTGTTTCCTTCTCGAAATGTGGACCGAATTAATATTTTTTGAGGAATTATTATGTCACGCCTATTTGAGGTGGATTTGAATGGCATTTTTTTGGTTTTAAAGCTTTTAAAGCAACAATAAATATATCCGAAAAAGTAAGATAAAAATAGTAGAATAGTAGATACCTACCAAGACTGCAATGTAAGCGATCATACTTAGCTAAAAAGTCAAGCATGAGTTTGCGTCAAGTGACGTATAAACTTGGTAGATAGCTTCACTATGGGAATCGAGTTTTAAATATATTTGCTACTTTTAAGAAAGCTGTAACGAACAGATATGAAACACAAACTTAAGTTTTGTACTTTAAAAGAATGTGGCAAAATGTTCGATAAAGCCAATTTTCGGTTTCAGTAAATTTGTTTTTTAAAAATATAGGTACATACTTTTAAAACAAAATATAATACGAATACAATCAATCGTAATACATACGATTGGCACAATACACATCACTACCATAACAATACTACTAAACAGCAAACAAATACTAATACTCAATATAATCATTTTCAAGCAAGCTAAAACACACATTCATAAGCCTCATAATCCCTTAAGCGTATGAGCAACATACATAAGTAAATAGAACGACATTGTGACGTTATGTCGTCGGGCTCACTTGTTGCTGATAGCTGCAATCGATTATGATTCCTCTCGTGATTGCGGTTACCCTATGTTAAATTCAATTATTTTGGTTTCATTATTGAATAAATATGACATAATTATAAACAGTTATAATAATAAGTAACTTGAATGTCGGGTAGTTTTACATACCCTAAGTGATGTGATGGCTTAATATTAGCTGCCTCATAAGGCAAGTACGTTACGATAAATTGTTTACTTTCCAAATTATCTTAGAAATTACCAATATACGTTGCAAGAAAACATCGTAAGAAAAGTTAAACTACGACAAAAATATAACACAAAATATTTCAAAGGTCAAATAGCTCGCCTGTTAAAAACAGACTACGTACACGTGTAACGAATACTGCATGAAAGAAAAATGCTCTCAAAAATGAAAACTAATGGCAATGCAAGTGAATTAGAGAGCACTGGAAGCCTAATTACTCTCGGTCCTTTTCTTTTTTCCTTTGCCTGCTCCAGTCTCCTCCTGGCCTGCAACAACTTGGTTGAGTTTTCTTACCATTATTACTGCAATGCATAAACATTATCCAATATAATGATTATCTATAGACATCCGTAGTCTATGTAACTTATCATCTGTTTGCCAAATCGGCTAAATGCTTGTTTGACAACTAATAGGTATTTTTTTATATAATATATATTAGCCTACCAAGGTGACTCCACCCCGCCTGATGGTAAGCAGTCAGTGGAATCCAGAAGTGGTGGCCACCATACCAAAAGTCATCGTCTTAAACTGCTAGTATGGTGACCTCCATTATGGCGGCTGGGAATGGGGGAACGGAATAAGGGACGTAAGGAAAGAGGAAAGAGGGGAAATTGGGCCTCCGGCGCTCTCACTCACCGAACGAAATTTAAGTCAAAGTATTAACTCGAGAACATATAAGTTCTTTCGACCTGTATTCGAAGAGTTTTCCCTGTGATCTGACCAACTTTCTTTCTTTAAGTTGCAGATTATTAGTAATCTACATGTTATTGTTCGCCTTTTGTGATATGTTCTGCATATTTAAATGGCCTGATGGTATCAACTATCCCTGTAGTATACTTAAAGCACTTGGATTGATGCACCTAGGTGAATTAAATACACTAATAGTAACCTTTATTCACTTTTTTCACCTAGTAGGTGCATCAAGATTACTAAAAGTTTACTTGATGCACTCTTGGGCGGGCATGGGTGCATTAAGTTAACTTTTTAGTGTACTTTATTCACTTTGTGTACCTAGTAGGTGCATCAAGATCACTAAAAGTTTACTTGATGCTCTCTTAAATGGGCATGGGTGTGAGTTAACTATTTGGTGTACATTATACACCATAAAATAAAATCCTCGCCACAAATGACAATTTCAAACATTTGTCGAAAAAGACTAAAATAAAAAGTTAACGGTTAGACTTTTTAAAATTTTGACAAGTCAATAGATCAAAATCAATTATTGACTGCACAAGTGTTGTTTTAGGTTGCCACCTCTCTCTGACAGTGAGGTACCAATTTTACTAGTTAAAAAATTAATACAATAAAATTTTGACTTTCTTACGGTATTTTCAAGAAAACAACAAGTATTAATCAATCCAATATTTAGTCGACAACATAAAAATCTCTACACTATCGATGAAGTTATTTATTTACAAAATACAGAGATTATACAAAGATTTCTGGCTAATGTGTGTTTATCGTAGACTTGTAAGTACTATTTTGTTAGAAACTGTATTCAAATATGCTCTAAGCTCTGTTGTTGGGAAGTTGAAGGAAAACTTTTAGAATAATCGCACATTTTACGACCTAAATTTTTACCTTTACATTTCGCATCTTCATCTCAGGTTTCACATCAAATATTCTTTGTAACGAGACCATTATCGTCGTTCAAGTTAAGAATTACGCTTTAAGTAGTTTGTGAGAAAGCTTAAAGCTTAAGAATTATTTAACTGTAATATTTTTATCGACGGGGCAGAAATAATAGATTATTTGAGGTCTTAGAATAGA
This sequence comes from Parascotia fuliginaria, assembly GCA_963082885.1. Lineage (NCBI taxonomy): Eukaryota > Metazoa > Arthropoda > Insecta > Lepidoptera > Erebidae > Parascotia > Parascotia fuliginaria. The sequence continues at coordinate 6,714,212 of OY720174.1, read as the reverse complement.
CATTCAAGCGCTTATTCATTTCAACTATTATAAATAGTCATTTCTTGATATTCTTGACATGTTTTATGATTTAGACTATAAAAAGTCACTCAAATACGATTACTAAAGTACTTTGAACCTAAGTCTAAGTACAATACAATCGATTTACTTTTTATATTTCTTTGAATAGCACGCTTCTGGATTATCGCATACCCACACGCGAAGTGACTGTTACTGACAATGGATACCATAGAACAATATTATGAAGACGATGTAATTAGAATGGAAAGGAATTGAGAATAAACATTGTTGGTAGAGCTTGGTGATTAATGACTTGACACTATGGTGCTTTTCTATTAACAAAGGAGGCAGATATGCTGTCAGCGTAAGCAACAAGCAATAGAATGAGTTCTTCTTATACCAAAACGGTACAAAGATAAGTGTAAGTGTTATCATCGCTTTTAATTCATTGAGATCACCTGAAAAATTTCTCAACTTTTCCTTGCGAAACATATTTCTAAAAATCTCATTCTTTTTATTACTCAGTCTGTTATAAAGATTGTAAAATTATTTCGATTTTCAAAGTTTTCATACTTTCTAATTTTACAAACCTTAATATATTTATCTCATGGGAAATTACGTTTTTCTTCTGAATTCATTCTAAAGGTTAACGACCATTACCTGAGACCGTGATATGCCCACAAAGACAACATAATTTCAAAATTCTTTTAACATTCAAACCATGCATACATTTTTATTCTGTCTCGAATTTAACCAAGATAGCGAGAGTATTAGGTTTATGTATACAGAAATATTCGTTATCAACTCGGCATTTGGAAACGTGCCCGATTTATGGTAATGGGTTCTCTACCTATTACATATGACCTGACGTTTGAATAACGAACGACTTTGTATAGCCTACTACTACGAGCAGAAAAACGCTGTTAATTTATATTTCATACCCACGTACGTTTTACTATATGAGACTCAAGTTTTAGTTTGCAGTATCGCGTATAAAATGAGTGCGAGTACTCTTACTTCTATAGAAATTCTTCTAAGTATTTGCAACTCAATCCACGCTAAAATACTATCTTACATTATTTTTCATATTTTACAATTTAAATATTTTTGATTCGTTCTGCATCAGACAAATAGATTTTTATTATATGGTATGGTTATTCGAGGTTGCTATTACCGTAGTTTCCGATCTGCGAGTGCATTTGCACGCTCACTTTAAGAATAAGCCTTTTAATTATATAGTATCACCAGTTACCAAAATAGTCATGTTCAAATGAAATTACACATGAGTTCAGTAGAACATCCATTATGCAAGGTAAGTATAAGCACACATTTTTTCAGAATGATTTATTGCTATCGAAAACTGCGAATGTCGACAGCAGTCGGTTAGCACAGTTCATTAGTCAAAGTGACGTGATGTTATATTTTTCCGCACGTTGACTGACATGCGCTACCTTAATAGGTACTCAGTAGTACCGTAAACAAAGAAATAGATTAATAATACAGAGATAAAATTTGCTTCTTATGTTTATGCAGCTTAAGTGGCTAACAAGCTGTACGAGATGGTAAAGATTGGCTTTACAAAAACAATGCTAGGAAATCAACCGATCCTTCGTATTCCCAGTAGTATTGCCTACGTTTCTGCTGCTAGCAACGGATCAACAAATTTTAATAAATCTAATAAACAGCGTGCATTCGGTACACGAGAAGTTTTGCTTCTTTAGAGTCTATACTACAATTGTAAACTTCCAATACGCAATTGTTACTCTTTACATTGCAATCGAACGGTATCGACGTACGAGTAACATCATTCAGAAGTTGCTTACCATCAGATATGTATTGCCATGTTTGCGGTATGAAAGAAGTTAATTTTAATGCTACTAATGCCCAAATACTCAAAGGTAAGTTAACTTGAAAAATCATTCTGCCACACAGTTTCATATAAAATGGCAAAGATTGCGTGAAGCTTAAGAGCCATTTAATTTTAGCATTTGAGGATGACAAAGAATCCAAATTCAAACATAAAGCGTTTCTTTACGTGGGTTAAAAACCTCTTGATAATGTTATGTGCCAAATATCCTGTATATATTTCGGTATAGAATCTCAGACCTCATCAAAATTTATCCTATCAATCGGCATCAGAAAATACAATAGCTTTTTCAGAGTTCTCATTGATTAGATAACAGATTCAGCAAAGCGGTATTTTAAAAATGTATGAATGTAATCTTTTCTGTTCTCAGTCTAGACTAAAATAATTATGCATACACAAAATAACTTACCTAGAGGTAACTAAAATAGTTACTCGTCCTATTGTTTTCGGTCAGTTAATCTATATACTCGCAACTAAATTATGGTAATTTATAACTAAAGTCAATACGGATGTTTTTGGAGTGACAACCTGTCATCGATTATGGGTGCGTGTGTATTTTGGGTGTGGAAAAGTGAAGTAATATTGCTTTCCTATTTCGCTAAAGTTCTTTATACATTTACTACTAATTTATTTATATACATTACATTTAATACTGTAATAATAGCTTGATATCTGATAAAAATGTTTAGTTATGTTGATTTTTACATTTCTCAATTCTAGGTTTAATCGCTGGATTTAGCTAGAAATGAAAAGTGTAACAAAAAGCACTGGAAATCCGCACTCCGAAAACATTGTAACAAAACGTCTATTAAAACCAGAAAAGTCTGCTAACAGGCGTATCTGACAACGGACAACTACAAAAATTTGTTCTCTAAAAGCATAGAGCCGAAGCCAAAATTTGATTCAGTTTGAAATACTGCTTGTTTTTAGTTTCATATATGTAACTTCAGTTGATTTTTTTACGTACCTAATATACCTTATTGTATATATAAGAAGATAGGCAAGTCCTTACATAAATTTAAGAAATGATAGGAGATAGTTGGTTCATCTAACGACAGACGGAGGTTTACCCTTAATGGGTTAACAAACAATCTGAAATACAAAGATCATATTGAGCAATCAGATACATAAAATATGTTTACAATTTTTCTTCAATATCTGTGTCCTGGATGAGGAGTTACGGGTGAAAGTGGCGATACTTGGTGGTGACTTATGTCCCGCAGTGGACGTCTTTCGGCTGGCATATTAATAATAATCTTTGACATTGATGTCAAACATTATAATAATTAATTATTTGGTACTAAACAATCTAAATCTTAAACATTGTTTAAAACTTTACTTTTTATTCAAAGTTACTATGGCAAATTTATTAAAAAGGAATTTAAAAGTGAAAGAAAATTATGAGAAGTAAATTAAGTGCGTAATGAGGAGAAATTTAAAAGTAAGGATGGATCAAATAAAAGACGGGAAAGGTGAAAGGTAACACGACCTAATAGGGCGTTATTGTACCGATTACTTTTGATAAGGAAGTAGGTACGGCAGGATATAAGTTGCTGTGACCCAACAAGTTATATCCACCTATACCTTAAATAATTGGGTACAGGGCAAAGAGATAAATGGGTGAAAATGATAATATTCACAGATTGTTAAAATTCCAACATAAATGTATTCAATATAGTTGGTACCTACCTTCGTTTCTTAAACGAGTCAGACAAATTGAATAGATAGTTTGTAATTGGAGGAAGGCTAAAATGGCCGCTACATGCTCAATCCGTATCTTTGTTTATAATAATTAAATTAGTGCTATAAAATAAATTTACAGTTCCCTCTTCGCAGTTGCTTCAACAATTTCTTGTTAATGACTATAAATTCAGTAAAAAGAAATTGTTGTGGCAACGGCAAAGTTATAAAATCTGAATGATGGTCCTTACTTGTAGTTTCTTTCATAGATCTACCTTCTCATTCGACGTCATTTATCTTGCTGTAGCTATTTCAAACACTACATTTTAATCAAGCTACAAAATGTGCTCTCAAAGTAAACACCAGAATATTTACTTTGAAAATAAAAAATTTCATGCTAATATTTTACGACAGTCATAAAAACTGTTTTGTTCGGATTTATCTCATTTGTCTCTATAACTCAAACTGACTATCTGCAACTCACTTTGAAAAAGCCTTAAATTGTTTTGTTTTAATAAATAATGTACTAACACAAATTGTGTAGGTACCTACATATTATACAATTTAACATAGTACCATTAACGGATAAAATGGTTGTTGGATACCAGCTGTCACTAGCAGACAGTAAAATAAGCCACAAAATCAAATGACGGAGTTTGTATCCAACAACACAAAGGTAACAACGAAATGAAAAGGTATTTCTGACGCTGGTTTCTGAGACACAGTTTTTACTAGTTTGGAAACCAGAGGCTTCATAGGTCTTTGTGTAACATTACTTTGTGTCAAATAAATGATTATTATTATTATTTCACAACGTAGATGGACAACGTCAGAAGAAACATTGTCGTGACAATGTTAAGCTGTATGCTTAAGTCTAGCTGAAAGATAGACAGTTCACCGGAGTAAACAGACACCTGTACTTGTTCTCGTATTAGTTGATCGATAGAAAAAATGACTGTCGGCGTCGATGTAGTCTCCCATCGTCTTTTGGTTAAAATTGTTTTAAATAGTTTTGGTTAACTAAAATTTTCACACGACTTATGATATAATTAAATATAAATTAGAAATTTTAAGTTAACTAAAATATTCATTTAAATATAAATTTTGTTACCTGGCAATATATTAATTAAAATCTAGTGCAAGAGCCATATTTTTAAAAACATAAAAGTGAACAAAAAAAGCTTTTTGTACTTAATAAAAAGAAGAAAGCATCAAAAACGTTACTTTAATTTTAACAAAGGTATATTTTAAGAAATTCATATTTTACTAAATTTAATTTTCCGAATAATAAAATAATGAATGTTCTTTATTAGAAAGAAAAACGACAGTTTAAATATGATTTGTGTAATGTCTAAGATAAAACATAGCCTAGATAGACAAAATTAGATGGAGCGTATTAGACTTTAGGCCAAATATTCGTACGGTAGGTACCTACCTCTATAAATTCGAGCGGAGTTGCCGGTGCTTTCTTTTATTTGCAAGACATTTATTTTATTATTTGTCTCAATTTCTCTTGTTTTATAATACTCTTGTATAACTTCATGTGCCCTTCTTTCTCTACATCTGATTTATTATTATAATATTAACATTTTCATAGAAATAAAGCTAATATCGGCTTTTTCTCTCTATTTATTTACTGGACTTTTATTGACAATATAACATTATTGTTTCATAACATATCAGTTACATTGAAACAATTATTATTAGTAAATTGTAAAATAAAGTAAGTTTTATAATAATTATTTTCTTTAGACAGCTGTCGAGCTCTCTTCTTAGTCGTGCACTCTTGACAGAGTTGCTCGTGGTTATGGATGGGTCTTCACGAGTGGCGCTCCTTGCTATGCCTCTCTATTCGGCTCTATTTAAGGCATTGTGAGAGCAGTCGGACATGGTGGTGTTTATGAGGGACTTAATTAAGTCAGCCCATCTGATTGGCGAGTGACCACGAGATCTTTTGCCCACTACCTACTCTGTCTTGGAATACAAGTCGAGTCTTCATTTCGGGTTATATGGCCAAAGAACTTGAGTATCGAATTAGGTATACGAGTAGAGCTGTTGAGTTAGGTTAAGCTTTTTGTAAAATGTTAAAGTAAAATTATTTGCGTCAGAAAATTTTGTTCTCTATGTAATCATCCCCTAATGTTTATTGCTGTTATATTATTTTTGTACAGATGTGTTAAACTATCACAGTGGGATACCTATAATGACAAGAAACTTTGAAGCAAAATAGTTTCATAGTTTGATTGCATATTCATAAAGGCTTAAACTGTTACAGATATCGTAGAAGGAACATAGGTAAATTTAGAATTCATAACGTCGAGTTCGTTGAAAAGTTATTTAACTTTGTTAAACGAAAATTGAGTTTGATCGAAGTTTTGTTCGTTTAAAATATTGTTGATTACGAAGGCGAATGTTATTGTTTAAAAATTAAATAACCTATACGCACACAGATCTGTAGTATTAATATATGTAATTTAATTTATTGTGCGTTCTGCGTAGAGTAATTAAAATTGGCTTTATACTAAATATAAAAGTAAAATTGACCAAGAAGGTATCGTTCCTTAATCTAGCACTCTACATATTATCACATGGGATAACAATATCTGTGCTAGAACTAATCCTGCGTCGCCTGTATATTTTTGCTTCCTAACTTTCACAAACCTTTTCCAATGTACAAAACGTTAAAATTTTATCAGATGTAACGCTGATGAGATTCTGGTAACAGAAAATACTGTCATCTATAACAGATAGACATACACAGATAAACACACAGATCACAAATCGTAGCAATAGATTGTTGTATCCGTTACATATAGAATACTAAAAGTAATAATTTTAGAAAACAACATTATTTTATCTAAAGATCATTAAAACGAAACGTTTTCCCAAAAATACAAGCATATTCAACTACAATCCTACTAAAATTATTTAACGTATTTCGAAACAGTATTCTCCGTCGAGACAATAAAATGATCTCTATTGTTAACTGTACGGTTCAAAGACATTTTCGTCTGTGGTCGACGTTTACCAGTTTCAGTACTCCACACATTATTCATTCCGGTAAAATTCCACTTGACACTCAGACAAACGATGTAAAAAGGGTCTTCATTTTTCATTTTTATATTTCGAAATGCATACTACCGCTCGCATCACAATTGCTAACTCGATTAAAAGTTGGATAAAAATAGAACAGTTTTGACTAATGTGATATGTTGGAACAATAGTAACGATGATGCTTAGTAATAGAATTGATAGTTTGGTCCGCGTTGCTACACTCCGCATAGTTTTACGCTAGTCATTGTCTATTGTGAATCTATCTAACTTCTCTTTTTATTAATTACTTTATTTTCTTATTAAACATTTTTATATTCTATTTTTCCTTATCTAAAATTAGCGTTACTTCTTCAAGTGCATTATAATGGGTGATTATAGCCCAGCGCACACCGCTGGGCCACCGATACTTTGTACAGACAACTCGCTCTCGTTCGTAATGGATATGGACTGGGAAATGATTATTATTGATGCGCTTGCAAAAGAAGAAAAATTGTAAAAAAAAAGAAAATTATGGATCAATGAAATCTGGCTGAGCGCGAGGTAGCACGCCGGGGCGCAGAGCAGCGCGGCGGCAACTGGAGTACTCGCGCGCATGCTCTAATAGTAGCTTGATGGCGCTCCGAGCACCGCGTGCAAATTTATTCTTAATATACAATTAATGACCGTATGTCAAGGTAGTTAAGGTTTATATTAAATTGTTGTCTTAAATTGCTATCCGCCGCGCTTCCAGCGGTGTGCGCTGGGCCTAGCTGCTCAACGCCGCGCGTCTTCGCTCTAGGGCTCTTAAGGGCTCTTGGCACCGCTCGGGACGGCTGAATCCGCCCGCGCTTTTCAGGGAAATATGCTCCGCCATACTTTCAGCGGTGTGCGCTGGGCCTATATCATCTGATATAATATGACAAATCAAGTTCTGATCAGACCTACCAGTATCGGTACTACTTACAGGTAGGTACTTTAAAATCAGAGTTTTCTGGTCATATCTTAGCAATTGCTAACGCTACAATAGAAATAAACACTTTTACATGTTAATTACAAAAGCCTTCTCAGTTCTAGATCTAGGTACTATACAAAATTCTCATCTCCGTCATATTAACATACAATGTATTAAATTCATCTCTTAAACAATATACAGGTCTACTTATAAATGCGTAAACGTTAATTCACAATAGACTTGTGTTTGTTTAATGACTTAGTGTGTATGAAACAATAACATAATGTAAAGTACGTTAAAGGACCGAAACAGACTGCGTAATAACAAAAGCTATGTTTATTTCTTTATAATTAATTTCGCTTTACAACTTCATTAATAAATCAACGAAGTTTGCGTCCCCGAACATTCAAGAACGTGACCCACTGAAAGTGAAACAGCTTGGTAAGTAACTATCAATATTTAGGGATATCGCGCTATAACTGGACACTAACGTTATGATATATTTTGGTGTCCGAAAGCATCTCTCAACGGATGAAGAGAAATAGATCGTTCTATCTCATCCCAATACTCAGTCATAACAATATTTTAAGTCAAACTGGAGAGGCCTGTCTTGAGACACATTCATAAGGTTACAGAATTTACTTAAGACCCTGCTGGTGAATAACCGTTTTAGCTGTTTTGTCCGTTTTCCTGACATCAGATTAGACTATCTTAAACTGTAAAAACTGTCTTTCTCAAAAATTGCAGCGATAGGTTATTCAAGTATGCTCTACACTTTTAAGTTAAGCGTGTACTAGTTACCTACCATATAACTTCACATAAAGTGCTGGCTCAATTACTACTGGTGGCAATTAAAAAGCCCTAACAGCGCCGCGCTCACAAGGACTCAGGGTGAAGCTACGCCAAAGTGAAGTAGTTGAAGACCAACCTTTTTCGCTTGTCGTTAGTAAACAGTGTGAAGGTAAGGCTAAGGTGGTACGGGCACATTATGCGCAGACCCGAGTACCATATCGTGAAGAAGTGCCTTTCCATGGCTACAGAGAAGAGGGGGAAAGGTAGACCGCAAACTACCTGGATGACAAATGTCCGGAAGGACATGCAAAAGCTTGGCCTAACAAAAAAAGATGCTTACCAACGAAGTCAATGGCGCCGAAAGATTAGGAAAGCCGACCCCGCGTAACGGGAAAAGGCGAGGGCAAAAAAGAAGTTGATAAACAGTGTGAACAGCATTGAAATCGCTTGTTGTCAACGCGAATTAGACGTGCCTTAGAACATTTGAAGGTTAAGGTCATGAGGTCGCTTACTGCTAACGATTAGCTAATTGCTCTTGATATTATAAAATTTAATGTAGAACGTGTATTACAGTAATACGACAGACATGCAACCAGGCGATTATCTGCTCGACATCATAAAACATGTTGAAAATTTTGCAGTTATAATTTGTTTATAGCTTAAGGCTATGTTTTAAATATTTTTATATTTAAGTTTTCTGAGTCATGTCAATTAACTAATTTACATCATCAAATATACTGAAATTGTAAAAGGCGATTAAGATCCATACCAGAAAATAAGAAGCGTTTATTCGCATAATTTTGTAAATACACAAATCTTTACATTTAAAGATTTGTGAATTTAAATAAGTGACATATTGCGACGCGTTTAAAAAGAATCGGACTAGTGTTTGAATCGTTAGATTGCAATCTTTCATTACAACAATTTTAAAATTCTAAACATAACAAAAATAAGCAAATTAGTGCGTTTTATTAGGACATCTAGGCTACAAAAAAATAGGACATAATTGTCATCTTCAAATACAGTTAAAATAAGATACATGCAAGAAAACATTTTACAAAAAAAAACTTAAGATGAATATTACAAGCATTATGTACGGCACCGTACAAGATGACCTCTACACTCGAAATAAACAGCAATTAAATTAATTTACGAGACACCGTGCTTACAGTCCAGCCTGTGACCCTGATGTACTTAAAAAATAAAACGTCAAAGAACAAAGTAATAAAATTACTAAAAATGTTAAAAAACCTATTAGGTATATAATTTCGTTGCTTTTAATACTTCGTACACATTTTTAAATTTTCTTAATTGAAAAAAACATTGTAAAACATCATTTTTGATTGTGATTCGAATTTTAAAATATTTCTGTATGATGTTTGTTTTATTTTTTGTTTATTTACAGGACCCATGTCTTTACAACGTGTCAGCTCTATTGTAACAAACAATAACAATTAAATTACTTATGAAACTAACAAGTTAAAAAGCTATGCAAGAATAATTTTTTGAGCTGAATACAAATAAAAGTGTAGGTAATACGAGTATGTCTATACTATATACATGTTGGCTCGCAGGTTTGCTAAATGTACTATACCTGTTAAGGTCACACTATTTAAGGCTTTCTGCCAAACCTTTTACATCAGCAGCCTGTGGTCTAACTTTACCCAGAAACCTTATAACGCCCTACGTGTACAATACAACAACACGTTTAGAGTGCTGTAGGGGCTGCCCCGCTACTGTAGTGCGTCAGGTATGTTCTTCTCTCGCGTAAGAAAGTAGCCTCCCTGGTGCACAGGCTGTAGGGTAGCACCAACAGTATACAAAAGATGTTGACAGAAATGATGGATGGTGCGGTGATTGATAGATTTACTAAGCTGCATATCCTTAGAACACCTGGGTGAATCTGTCAATCGTCGCCACCCCTCATCTTTGACTCGCTATAATTATTTATATTTAATTGTACTATATTAAATAATCTATGTGTATAATTTTATGTCATAAATGTGTATGGATTTCTTTATCTGAAAATAAACGATTACTAATAATAATAATATACCGTCGTTTCCCTTTAATCTAACATTAAGAATGAACTACATTTTGTTACTTTATTTTATGCTGTCAGACGCAAGATAAACTATGTACCTACTACTTATAAATCTATTTATCTTAAATATCTATACTAATAAATAAAGCGGTTTGTTTGTTTGTTTTTTGAACGCGCTAATCTCTGGAAGTACCAGTCGGATTTAAAAAATATTTTTGCGTATGTTATCCCAGTTCTCGAGAAACGTTATAAGGTATCATCACGCTACTAGCGTCGTAAGCAGAGCAGTAAGCAAATACGCGAGTAAAACCGCGCCGCGGAAAGTTAGTAACTTTAAAAACTTCGTTTAAGTCGTACCTAACAAGTTTTTCATTAACATTACTTGACTAGCCTTTAAATGAAGAAAATAAAATATTTCATGCGTAATTTCAATTTTGTTAAGACTTCCGTGAAACAAGGTTTTGCCTCATTAGCAAGAGATAAACACACGCGATTTCGTAAAGCAACTTTCTGACACAAATTGGGACTCGTCTCGGAAATTGCCTTTACTCAACGCCTCTAGGTAAGTAAAAATTTTCAATGCTACAAAGAAAGCTTTATACTGATACTAGAGAAGATTACGTCTTGACTTGCAAACGCAATGGTTTTATTTGTATCATATTCAATGATGTTGCTACCATATTGTCCATAAGCAATGTCACACACTGTAGAAGATGTAGATGGTCTCAGGGTGGTAAAAGAGTGGACTGTATTTGGTAACAACTGGTTTACTTCAAATAAGAAAAATACTTTACAATTAAAATAATAAAAGAAATAAAATATGTGAGCGCGCGACATGCGGTTTGCGATACTGTCGTCCGAGAAGTGTTGAAGGCGAGCGCGCGCGGCGCGGCGCGGGCCGCGCGCGTCTGCTGACGTTGATAGCTATGTATAGTTATGTAGCAGCGCGCCGGGGTGCGCTGTGTCGTAGACATACTGCCGGGCCGCACTTTAGTCCACTAGTGGACACAGTCTGTTGAACGCTCGACGGATGGTTCCTGCTTTCGTTTTGACATCGGCCACCCGCGCTATGCCGTCGGCACCTGGATACAATTTCACTATACGACCCAGGCGCCAGTGAAGTGGCGGTAGCGCGTCGTCCTTGATGATGACAAGCATGCCTTCTGTAATTGATCCTGTAGATTTCTTCCACTTCATCCTGGTCTGCAGCTCTGAAATGTATTCTTTGTAAAATCTTTTCCAGTAATGCTGACGTAATTGCTCAATACGTTCATGTCTAAGTAGACGCATTGGGTCGCAATCACTGACCTGTGGGTATGGTAATACAGTTTGAGATCGACCTATGAGAAAGTGAAACGGTGTGAGACATGTAAGATCAGAAGGATCAGCTGAGAGTGGGGTCAATGGTCTGGAATTTAGAATACCTTCGATTTGCACAAGTGTTGTATACATCTCTTCGTAAGTGAGATGTGTTTGATTTAAAATACGATATAAATGATATTTAGTAGATCGCACTCCAGACTCGTGCAAACCACCGAAATGAGGGCTCCAGGGAGGATTGAAATGAAATGTAATGCCTTGCTCTGCGGCTGCAGCACTTATACTCTCATGATTTTGTGAAATAAAGTTACCTATTACTCTCGCAGCACCCACAAAATTAGTACCGTTATCTGAATAAATGTGGGACGGTTTTCCTCTACGAGACATGAAACGGTTTAATGCCAATATGAACGCTTCCTTAGTAAGCTCTGTAACAAGTTCCAAATGAACAGCCTTGACAGAGAAACATACAAAAATGCAAATATATGATTTGATTAGTTTAGCTCCACGTCCCTTCTTGGTGCTTATCATCACTGGTCCCGCATAATCAACACTAACGTGAATAAAAGGGAAGTCTGCCTGCATGCGAGGCTGTGGTAGGTCACCCATAATAGGCGTGACAGTTCTACCTTGGTATCGCCTGCATTTGACGCAAGCTGAAACGATTTTACGTGCGAGGTTGCGCCCTCCCAGGGGCCAGTAAGTCTCCCTTATATTTGAAAGTAGTAACTGTGGACCAGCGTGTAGTAATGACGTATGAGTTTGATTGAATATAAGTTTACAGATATGATTTTTTGATGATAACAATATTGGATATTTCTTATCATAATTGAAGTTTGAGTTAGATAACCTTCCACCTACTCTAATTAGATCATTTGAATCAATGAATGGATGAAGTGATGATAATTTGTGTTTAACTGGTAAGTTACTGTTTTGTTTTAGTTTAATGAATTCGTCTTTAAATGAAGTTTGTTGTGAAACTTTTAATAAAATGTTTTTTGCGTGTATTATTTCTTGTGTATTGAGAAATTTATGTGAATGTATGTTTTGTTTTCTACAATTGTTTATAAATCTTAAAATATATCCAGTTACACGTAAGAGTTTGTTAAAATTGGAAAAATTGAAAATAAATGAGCTCTCACTTTGCGCAGTGAAACATTGTGTTGTGTGTAATGATGACGTCATGGTTTGCCTAGTTTCAGGCAGGTCAGTAAGTTTTACAGAACCAGCTTGTTGTGGCCAGTGGCTTTCATCATTCCTGAGAAACTGCGGTCCTGAAAACCATAAGTCATTTGTAATAAGTTGGTGTGCATGCATACCCCTGCTGATAAGATCAGCTGGGTTTGTTTGTGTAGGTACATATCGCCATTGATTATAACCACTCTGTTGAATTTCAATGACCCGGTGATTCACAAATGATTGAAGTTTGTGTGGTGATGATTTTAACCATGCTAGCACAATCATTGAGTCACTCCAGAAAGTGCAGCGTTGAATACGTTCAGTGTTACGTAATGAGGACATGACTTTCTTACATAGTCTTACAGCTGTGACTGCTGCTAATAATTCGAGGCGCGGGATGGTCAACTGTTTAAGCGGAGCCACTCTGCCTTTAGCTGTAAGCAGTTGTGTGTGTACTGTGTTATCTAATTGTATAGTGCGTATGTATATGCATGCACCGTAGGCGCTTTGTGATGCGTCACAAAACACATGTAGTTGTATTTTTTCGTTTGTATTACGAAATACACGTCTACTTAAAATTAATTTATTTAATTGCGGTAAATATAAAACAAACTGTGTCCATTCTGCTTGAATGTCGTTGGGAACTTGATCGTCCCATGAAATTTGTTTTTGCCAAATTTTTTGCATTATTTGTTTGGCTTTTAAAGTACAAGGGCTGATTATGCCAATTGGGTCAAATATTTGCCCTATTGCTGAGAGAATGGTACGTTTTGTATTTGTAAGTGATGTGTGATTGAGAGTAATTGATATTTTGATTGTGTCTTCTTTACTATCCCAATATATACCTAAAGTTTTCGATGATTCACTGTCACCCAGATGTACTGTGCCTATTTGTGATTGTTGAAACTGTAAGTCACTTAATAATGTTTGATGGTTTGACTGCCATTTTCTGAGATTAAACTTGGCTGTGTGTAGTGTGTGATAAACTTGTCTTGTTATCCTGTACAATAACGTTTCGTCATCGCAACCGGTAACAAGGTCATCATAATAAATATCATGGATAATTATTTCAGACACCTTTTCTCATCTTGACAATTTAAGCCCAGTTGTTTAAGGCAGCGTGTAGCCAGAAATGGAGCTGATGACATACCGTATGTGACTGTGTTTAGCGTGTATGTTTTAATAGGTTCATGTGAATTAAATCGCCAGATAATCTGTTGTAGTGATCGTTGACTTTCGTTTACATTAATTTGTCTGTACATTTTTTCTATGTCTGATGAAATAATGTATTTATGTTGACGAAAACGTAATAAAATTGAAAATAGATCATCCTGTATTACTGGCCCTATCATTTGTATTTCATTCAACGAACGTTTTGTAGTAGTAGGCGACGACGCGTCGAACACTACCCTTAATTTAGTTGTGGTGCTGGAGTCGCGTACGATACCGTGGTGTGGAATGTAGTATGGATGGGGCGTTATAGACTGATTGTGGTTTGTGTTCTCGTGTGTGTTTTCTGTCATGTGTCCCAGGTCGATGTACTCTTGCATGAATTGACAATATTTTTCTTTAAAGTGTGGTTCCCTTTGAAATTTATTTTCTAAACTAAGAAGTCTGCGTTTAGCTTGGAAATATGAATTGCCAAGGCAGTCGGGAGTATCTTTTAGTGGAATCGTAACAACGAATCTTCCATCGCTGCTACGTCTCGTTGTTTTTGTAAAAATTTTTTCACAGGCATCATGCTCTTGTGTGGTGACATCACTCTTAGTCTGAAAATTGTCTATTTCCCAAAAACGCGCGAGTTGATCCGAAACGTCGTTGACAAAAAAACAGTCTGACTTTTGAGGAACTGAAACTGGAATATGCCCTGATACTAACCATCCTAACTGAGTCTCATGTAATATGGGCTGATGTTTTCCTAGCTGTATTTTGCCTAAACTAATGACATCCCAGAATACTTCCGTACCTAGTAATATGTCAATAGGACCGGGAATGTTAAAGTTTGGATCTGCTAATGCAATGTGTGTAGGTAACTTAATGTTATGAATGTTTATGAATGTGTTTGGAATGTTTTCTGATATTTGGTTTATGACCATGCATGTAATATGTGATTTATATTTATTATGCATAGAATGTATGTGAATATTTGTTTTTTGTTTAATTGTGATTGATTGATTACTTAAACCTACTACTGACTGACTTATTGGCTCAGTAACTAGGTTTAATTTTTTGCAGAACGCTTCAGTAACGTAGCAAGAAGTGCTCCCATTGTCAAGGAGGGCGCGAGCTGAATGCTTCACGCCGTCACTGCCTGACACATCAATGAGCGCCGTTGATAACAGTACTGAATGGTTACCCATAGATGTGCTGTTTAGTGTAGTGCTAGATGTAGGTTGATTTGATGCTGACGATTTTGTTTGCTCAATATGGAGTAGTGTATTGTGTTTTTTACTGCAGTACTTACACAAACTTGCCCTACACGACTTGATATCGTGCCCGGCATGTAAACAATTTGAACAAATTTTTAACTGATTAACCTTTTGAATACGGGCTTCTATAGATAATTGTCTAAATTCTTTACAGGCAAAAAGAAAATGATGTGCTTTACAAAGCGGACACGTAGTGTTATTGTTTGTGGGTGTGTTATAATGTATTTTTGACACTTGAGAAGCTTGTTTTTGTTGTTTATTTTTTGTATCCTCGAGTGCCTCTAGAACATCAGATCGATTTTTCAGAAATATGTTAAAATCTGAAAGTGTAGGCAAATTGTTTAATTTATTTTTGTGTTCTTCCCATTTAGTCTGTGTAACACTATTTAATTTTGTATTTATTAAATAAATAATAATAATGTCCCAGTGTTCTGTTGGTTGACCCAACGTGTTGAGCGCCCTAAGGTTTTTATTGACTGTGTCGTGTAATTGTCTCAGTGTACTTGATGACTCACGTTGTATGAAAGGGATGTTGAAAATATTATGAATGTGATTATTAACTAACAAACGTTTGCTGTTGTATCTATCACACAATAAGTCCCATGCTACTGTGTAATTCTGTCCTGAAATTTGTAACGAATTTAAAATTTCACTAGCACTTCCTTGTAATGAAGCACGTAAATATAAAAACTTTTGAATATTGTCAATGCGTTTGTTGTTGTGAATTAATGACTCAAATGTGTCACGATACTCTAACCAGTGCTGATAATCTCCAGAAAAGTGTGGCAAATCGATAGTAGGCAATTTGACAAATGGTTTTTTACTAACAGAACTGTCTTCGTTGTCATCCTTGGAACCTGTTACCGATATGAAGTGCTTTTCATTGCAGCAAAGCAGCTCCTGGCTGATGGCAAGGTACCGGTAGTAATCCGCTTCAAATGTCTCACGTTCTTGTTGCTGGTCAACTGAAAATGACATTAATTGTTCTATTAAAGTTTGGATTACGTCATATGCGTCAAACAACCCCAAAAACGCTTTATGTCTGTTAGTTAATTCTAGAAATTGAATTTTGCTAAGTTCTTGATAGTTTTTTATAGAATCGATGTAATTCTTATAAATTGTTAATTTTCCCTTTAGAGGTGCACGTTTTTTCACTAAATTGTTGAATTCTTCGCCACTGTCACTATGCAGGTTTTTGTTTTCTAGAGACATATTTAACAACTAAAATAAAGATGATTAAATTAAAAAGAAAAAGTTTAAAATAAAATCGGAACTATTACTTAAATTTTTAACGATGTGCTGTGCATGAAAGTTGTAGATAATTGAGAGTTAAAGCGGCAGCCGCAATGCAAGGTTACGTCACCACCGTGCTTCCCGCCGCTGCTCATCAGCTGATGGATGGAACGAACAAGCGTAGGTGCAAGCCAATGCACTACAGCTCAGGTGTGCAAAAAAAAATGAAGAGATAGTGTAACTGGAATTTAAAGAAAGAAGAAAATATGAATATATTGTTGTGAAAAAATTTTCCGTTGGTAACGAAATGATTACGAAAAAGAGGGTGGGTAAAAAATTTTTAAGTAAATGAAATTTTAAATAATACTGGTTTAGCAATATTGCGAGAAAAGATTTAAAAGAGATTTGTATATAATGTATGTACCTAATCTGAGTTTAAGTTTAGATAAGTTGAGGGAAAGGTAAAAGTAAAGTGATCGGAACGAACTCACTGTTGAATCACCAAACCCACAAACAGAATCGCGCCTGATGGTCTGCTATCCTGCTTTGTGTGAATATTGAGATGATGATGGTGTAGCCGTTCCTGATTGCTACGTAAATGCTGATGAGGATGATGTTTGAGTGTATGCCTGGATATTGACTACTCTGATGAACCTTCGCCTGCGCGCTGTATTAGCGCACGCACCACGTTCTTTTGTGTTTGTGTCGTGTTCTTTTGTTCTCAGCTCACCGGCCGTGCGAGCGTTGAATGCAGAGGTTATCCTGTCTTGACACGTATCTAACGGTTTTTCTTAAATGATGGCGTCGAAGGACCACATGTGGTAGATGTAGATGGTCTCAGGGTGGTAAAAGAGTGGACTGTATTTGGTAACAACTGGTTTACTTCAAATAAGAAAAATACGTTACATTAAAATAATAAAAGAAATAAAATATGTGAGCGCGCGACATGCGGCTTGCGATACTGTCGTCCGAGAAGTGTTGAAGGCGAGCGCGCGCGGCGCGGCGCGGGCCGCGCGCGTCTGCTGACGTTGATAGCTATGTATAGTTATGTAGCAGCGCGCCGGGGTGCGCTGTGTCGTAGACACACACCTTACAATCAAGCAGATTGCTGTTTTAATTTTCACACTTGATAAAAAGTTGGATTAAACTGATATTTCATTTGCTTGAAATAAATTCCGGTTTATTTTCTAGTGAAATATAGCATTTAGTATGTAGCCAACAAGCATACGTCCAACGTGGCGGTATAGAGTTACCGTAGATTATGGAAATGCCTGTGTTCTTTAAGTACCTATTACAAAAGCCATGCTAATGCACAACTAAGTCGTTGTCGAGGGAAAAGCAAACCAGGAAGTAATTAGATCTTCGGCGCTAAAATTTTACTTATCGAATAAAACACAATGGTAATAAATATTACTGTTTTAGGTTGACGTTCCATGAGAGTATATGTTTTCTGTTGATCCCGCCCACTCATACCTACTAAAGCGAGCGAGAATACTAAATACAATTATAACCATAGATTATACACTTATACTGAATTATAACAATACAAACACGAGAAAGGATACATACTTCTAACCTTTAAGAGTTTATTAAAACAAATCCTCGACACTTCAAAAATAAACAGACACAGCCACGAAATCAAAATAACTTGTAATAACTTATACGTATCAGTTTCGACAGAAAAGGGCTAAAATAATATTAATATAATATTCGTATACTAAACGAAAACATCTTAATTGTTTAGCTATTGGCACCCATCAAAACAGACAACTCGTCTACCCTTCTACTAAGGAAGAATGACGTAAGTCCACGAAATAAACTATAGTAAAAAAACTTCTAACGCCTCTAGCTTTAGGTCCTTTTTTCCCATGATTTGTTTTTTCAGTTACGGTGTTTTTAAGTAGCAGTGCACAGGTAATGGGTTGACACTAAAACTGCTTAGGAATAATAATTATTTTATCAACCTGTTAGTCTTGTCCAAAGGGGTTTGCCACAGTCACTACGGTTGGCAGGCATATTGATAATCGCAATAGCTGATGATGCTGCTGATCGCTGCTTGCTATGCTCTACAATGTATGCTTGCTATGACTCTTACAATACCTACAGGAAGAGATAGGGTGACACAGGTCGCGTGTTATATTATTTATTTATTTATATTAATTTTATACATGCAATATGTAATGGCGGACTTAAAGCCTTTACTAGTCTACCAAGGGGTGATGCAGAGATATTTCGAAGCAGGTGAACAAATAAATAAATTTAGGATATGAGTCTAAAATTACATTACTTACATATATTAATATACAGTACAGATAACTACATTTACACATATAAATATAATACATTATATATATAATGCACACGGTTTACATTAACATACATTAGCAAGCTAAGTATAACTATGTTGGCAGTATGCAACAATCCTTTGAAATTGAAACGTTGTTTGTAACAAATGTTTAACCTTTGACTGTTTTGCATTATTCGACTTTATAGAGTATAATAAGATTTTAAATTTTATAAAGTGATTTGGTCTTGAAATACAATTCATTTGACATCTAAAAGCAAAGTTCACCAATTGTCTTAAAATCGTCAAAATGTATTACTCATTTATTATTAGTTTCAAAGTTTATGAGACTTTTAGTATCTTTGTATTTAGTTATTTGATTGGGTTTTAGAACTTATTGTTTTACTTTCTTTATTTGATTTAGACTTGGCTTTCGTCGACTCTGGAGTTTTATTATATTTTGTTATAATCTAGTTTTCTCCTTCACATATCATATCACCTTATTGCTGGTACTGTTTCGCCTCCCAAACGCGATGACAAACAAGGCGCTTTTGGTCTAATTGACATAATCAAACTGATGATGTGATAATGATGTGCATATTGTTCATTAGCCACTCGTCTGTATTATTAATTTAATAAACTTCCAACTTTATCTCCTAGTTCCACTTAGTGTTATAGTTTATGACGTTTATTTGGGAAGAAGTCTTATTGTACGATATCACAAGCGCTTAAGCAATTACCTAATTGAAAAAGTTAGTTGCCAAGTTTTCCGTCATAAAATTATTTCGCTACAACATTATCTGCAGCATTATGTTTTAGAACGATTGTATTTATGTCAACATCCAGAATTTTTTTCATGAGATATATGTACTAGCTTTTTTATTGGCCGTAGAACGTTGGCAAATTATTTTGTTGAAGAAGAGTCTGGTCACACCTACGTTTTGCTAAGCTGTGTCATAGAACTGGCCATGACTATCATGGACTAGTCCACAGTCACACGATGGGCAGAACTTCAAACTGATTCTAAGCTATTATTCACGACTGAAAATCCTACATTGTTTTAACTATAGAGATCCCCTCTATGATCTAAACATGTCACACTAAATAGATCCGCAAAATTAATTCATATCAAATTAAAACACAAACCATAATTAATATGTAGATATCAAAATATATATATAACTAGCTGTTGCCCGCGACTTCGTTCGCGTGAAAATTCAGATGTGTGCCTGTATGAGAATATTTCTTACCTAATCTTACGGCAATCGTACATTGTATTAGTAATAAAAATCAGTATAATCCGTCTCTAAGGCGAATCTTATTTAAATCTATACCCGCTACCCCTAAAACAGACGAAATTTTGCGATATTTAACAAAACTTGCCACTCCTATTTTCCCACTTAATAAGAATAGTTCCTAGTTTGGAAATCGTATTATCAAAACTCCCGTTTAAAAACTATAGAAGCTTTATACAAATTTTGTTCCCTTTTATACTCCAGGAAAATGAATTTCGAAAAACCCGTCTTAGAGAGCACCTATTTCCAAAATTTGAAACTCCTAGCACTTGTAGTTTCTAAGATTTCGTGATGAGTGAGTGAGTGAGTGACCTTTGGTTTTTATATATGTATAGCTTCTGCACGCGGCTTCGCTCGCATGAATTTTAAGTTTTTCCAATAGACATTTTTATATTGTTTAAATGCTGTTTTGCATACTATTTCTAATCTCATCATCATCACCATTCGTACAAACCCTCTTTCACCTACCTAAAGATATCACCCGTAAAACAATATACAATACACAAAGGCAAATTTCCACTACAATAACTTTCCCCTTTCCCTCATTTCCTCTCCCCCTTTTTCCCCTTCCCCTCCCTTCCCATTCCGTCTCCCTCCCATCCCTCACTTTTCCCACACTTCCCATAACTTTCACTCACTTTCACTCACTTCCCACTCACTCACCCCTCACCCACCACTCACTGACTCCTCACTTCCCTCACTTTCCCTTACGTCCCCTTCACTTTCCCCTCACTTACCTCTCACTTGCCCTTCACTTGCCCCTCACTTGCCCTTCACTGCCTCCTCACATCCCCCTGAGTTCCCTTTTTCTTTTTTCTTTTTTTCTACACAACGCCATCTAGACCCAAAGTAAGCATATTATATGCTTGTATTATAGGTTCTAGAATACGGATAAACATACTTAAATACTTTTATTTTTGTAAATACATACATATTATACATAGAAACACCCAGACCAATGCAAATAGACATGTTCACGCTACAAATATTTGCACTGAGCGGGAATCGATCCCGCAACCTCTGCGTGGCAGTCCATACACAGTACCACAGTCGATTTCCCCCTGACTTTACCCTCCCTTTGTCCTGACGTCCCCGTCACTACCCCGCACTTCTCCCTTCCTTTCCTCTTCCTCTCCCTCCCTTTCCCCTCCCTCCAAGTTTCAAGTCGCCAACTTCAAAAGCAAAGATCTTTCCATACAATATTTCATCCTTTAATTCACCCCTATAAATCCACCCCAGTTAAAATAAAATGAGAATTTTTTATTTAAATAAAATTATTCCAAAACAAAATTTTAAAGCTGTAAGTTAAAAAATGAAGACGTTTCATACAATTGTTTTCATCCCTTTTCATACACTTAAGGGTTGAATTTTAAAAACAGTTTCTTAGTACACTTCTAGACATTCAGACAAACACACCCTCCAAATTTCAAGTCGCTACGATCAGCGGTTTAGGCTGTACGTTGTATGTCAGTCAGTCAGTCAGGACAAATCCTTTTATAATATGTATGGATGTATGGATTAGACGTATAGCCATCACGGATCAAAGCATACAGGCTGCTAGGAATGCTAACGCGTGATAGAGCCACATAAAGCTGACCGTGCGAAAAACAGCTAATACTTAGATCCACACCCACAACTTTTAGTGTCTTACCTTGGACTTTATTAATTAGTCATCGCAAAAACATAGGCTCACTGGAAACTGGACTCGTTTAAAACTAAACGAAAAATTGTTTAGAATTACAGGAATCCGAGGAATAAAAACACTATCAGCTATTCCGCAACCTGTTAAAATCTCTGCTTCTAAAAGATTTCGTAGTAAATTAACGAATATTCGATGTGATTCTTTAAATTGGCATAACTTTTTTATTGATGAACCGATTGACATGAAACAAACACTAAATGTTAAGTGAAGCTTACCACAATATATTATTGAAAACCATATTTAAATCGGTTAAAATAAAATGAGAATTTTTTATTTAAATAAAATTATTCCAAAACAAAATTTCAAAGCTGTAAGTTAAAAAATGAAGACGTTTCATACAATTGTTTTCATCCCTTTTCATACACTTAAGGGTTGAATTTTTAAAAACAGTTTCTTAGTACTCTTCTAGACATTCAGACAAACACACCCTCCAAATTTCAAGTCGCTACGATCAGCGGTTTAGGCTGTACGTTGTATGTCAGTCAGTCAGTCAGGACAAATCCTTTTATAATATGTATGGATGTATGGATTAGACGTATAGCCATCACGAATCAAACCATACAGGCTGCTAGGAATGCTAACGCGTGATAGAGCCACATAAAGCTGACCGTGCGAAAAACAGCTAATACTTAGATCCACACCCACAACTTTTAGTGTCTTACCTTGGACTTTATTAATTAGTCATCGCAAAAACATAGGCTCACTGGAAACTGGACTCGTTTAAAACTAAACGAAAAATTGTTTAGAATGACAGGAATCCGAGGAATAAAAACACTATCAGCTATTCCGCAACCTGTTAAAATCTCTGCTTCTAAAAGATTTCGTAGTAAATTAACGAATATTCGATGTGATTCTTTAAATTAGCATAACTTTTTTATTGATGAACCGATTGACATGAAACAAACACTAAATGTTAAGTGAAGCTTACCACAATATATTATTGAAAACCATATTTAAATCGGATAAGCCGTTTCTGAGATTAGCGTGAACAAACGCACAGACAAACAGACAAAAATTGTAACAATCATTGTTTTGGGTTCTACTTGTGTTGATAAAGGTCCCAAATTTTTTTTCTCATGTATCTTCCATGTACAGACAGCGATCGGTTACATTTTTATTATATGTATAGATATATTTACACTATTTCTATATAGATTGAATGTACGTAATTCCAACACACTCTTGAAATATTTTTCTGCGATTCAAATATGCAAAATATTTTATACGTTTTGTTTTCGCCTACAACTTGGTTTGGTTCTCATAAAACTTTGTAAATTATTTCTTTGTATATAAAGCGAAATTAAAATGATTGGCTCGCAATATTGTAGGGAATAAAAGCGCATATGAATTACTTCAAAATAAGTTTAACTAGGTAGGACATTAACTTCTTTTATGAATAAGCATAAAGTTGTCCTCTGGTACAAAACTTCCATTCTCCGACCACTGCTATAGAAAAGACAGAGTGGTAGATGCTACGGAAATAAAACGTAAGTTATTCGCTATTGATGGAAAATTGACGTATTAAACTGTGATTAGATGATTCGACTAAAATGCACTACGATTATAAAATCACTAAGAGTGGTACAACACCGTATTTGCTACAGTCCTCACTGAGGATTGATCCCGACGTTTTTGTGCATTTCCAATTCTACGCACGATGAACAAACCGTGATTGCCGCTAAATCAGCGGCAATATTAGCAGAAAATTTGGATCACCGAGGAAAATCACAAAGGAATTTAAAATGTAGGTTAACATTGCTTCATCGAAGATGTAAACTGACGTGTATCGATTTAGACTAATAGAATATTTCTTTGGATGTACAGTGATATTCTTCTGCTAAATGCTAAACATGAAATTTTTAATTCATCTATAAAGCTGAAATTTTACATAATAATAGGAATATTTATTCAATAATGCAATTTTATATGACATTTATCAACTTATCTAAACTTGGATTTTCACCTAACTTTGATTAATACCAACGCGTGTTCCTGTTTCTCATTTACAATTTATGTATTCTATACAAAACTTGAACTAGTCTCAAAAATAGCACAGCTATAAAGAGAGGCTTAATAGATGTATTCTAATGCCTCATCCCGCATCAAGTTCACAGTCGAACGCTCCTAGTTCCGAGCTTATTAAAGCGCTACGACAGTGACCTTTATATGCTTCCTTATATAATGTATCTATATACTTTATATGTAGGTACATTCAATCGAAAAGAGTCGTAAAGAAACGTATATTCGATAAAATATATTGTGTCAATCAGTCTAAAGTAAATTCTTTCTTAATAGCTCGTATCTCTAAACTTGTGTCTTATCCTCTGAGGATTTCAGCTGAATAATTAAGCTATATTTGTCCAATATTTTCATTGTAAAGTAAAATTCTTAATTAAAACCGTCACTTATGAACCTTAGAAAATCTAAAATAAGAACATAATAACAATTACCTACTGAATATTTTATTAATGACTAGCTGTTGCCCGCGACTTCGTTCGCGTGAAAATTCAGATGCGTGCATCTATGAGAATATTGCGTGCCTGATTTTATGGCAATCGTACATTGTATCAGTATTATCCGTCTCTATGGCGAATCCAGTTTAAACCCGCTACCGCTAAAACTGACAAACCACTTTCACACAAACTTGCGACTCTTATTTGCCCATTTAATAAGGGTGGTGTCTGAATATTAAAAAAAGAGTATTTTCTAGTAATTTGGTAATCCTACTATAAAAAACTATAGAAGTTTCATACAAACTTTGCCACCCCTTTATGCCCCCTTAGGGGATGGATTTCGCAAAATTCCGTCTAAGTGAGCACCTATATTATAATAGGAATGACAATGCAAAGTTTGAGATTCCTAGCCATTGTTGTTTCTGAGATTTCGTGATAAGTGAGTGAGTGACCTTTGGGCTTCGCTCGCGTGAATGTCGTTTTTTCCAATAGATATTTTTATATTGTTTAAATACTGTTTTTTATACTATTTTTAATCTCCTATTCATACAAATCCTCTTTCACCTACCTAAAGATATCCCTCGTAAATCAATATACAATACACAAAGGCAAATTTTTACTACAATAACTTTCCCCTTCCCCTTCTTTTCTATTGCACTTTTTCTCCACTCTCCACAGTTTCCTCTTTCCTCTCTTTCCCTCCCCTTTCTCCTCTTCACCTCCTTCAGCATCCCTTGCCCCTCCTCCAGCATCTCTTGGCCTTTCCTCTACTTTCCTCTACCTTGCCTCCTCGCTTTCCCCTCTCTTCCGCCTTCCTTCTCCTTGCTTTTCCTCCTTTCCTCTCCCTTCCTATCGCTTCCTATCCCTTCCACCATTCGTGAACTCCTTACTTGCTGCGTTCCTTCCCCCTCCCTTCCTCTACCGTCTCCTTCACTTCCTCCTCACTATCCTTTCATTTTCAATTCCTCCTTTTCCTCCCTCCCCCTCCCTGTAAATTTCAAGTCGCTAGCTTCAAAAGCTAAAGATCTTTGTGTATGTTTTTATATGTTCACCCCTCTAAATCCACCCCTGTTAAAATAAAATTATAAGGATATTTTTTATTTAAGAAGTATTCCAAAATAAAATTTCAAAACTGTAACTTAAAAAATGAAGAAAATTCATACAATCGATTTCATCCCTTTTCACACACTTAGGAATTAAATTTAAAAAAACTCTTTTTAGTACAACCTCTAGACATTTAGACAAACACACCCTCCAAATTTCAAGTCACTACGACCAGCAGTTTAGGCTGTGCGTTGTCTGTTAGTCAGTCAGTCAGGACAAAGCCTTATACAGAGTGTATACGACGGTATGACATTAAATGCAATTACGTATAGTATGTGACATTATAAAGCGAGACAAAAAAAAATCTACTAAATATCTTCAATAGTTTAGACACAGGACAATTTTTTTAATTTCTTTAATTCTAAATTAACACTATGTAAGTACGTCAAACGGTCACTGACTTAAGTCATAGTCCACATCGAAGGATAAACGTTGCCGTTCATTACAGTTCAGTGAACTTGTCATAATAAAATGGTGTATTACTTCGTTACTATTAAAATATTATTTATTTTGTTAGAAAATTTCAAATTTTTGTTTTTTGTCAAATTACTTTTGTGATTAATTAGAAATCATTATATGGGCTAGTAACACCTGCCTTTTCATTTAATGTCAAACCGTCGTATACACTCTGTATAATATGTATGGGTGTATGGATGTATGGATTAGACGTATAGCTATCGGGGATCAAAGCATACAGGCTGCTAGAAATGCTAACACGTGATAGAGCCACATAAAGCTGACCGTGCGAAAAACAGCTAAAATAATTAATACTATAATAATAAAGCCCAAGGTCAGACACAACTTTTAGTTGTGTCTGACCTTGGGCTTTATTAATTGTCATCGCGAAACATAGGCTCACTGGAAACTGGACTCATTTAAAACTAAACGGTAAAAGATTGTTTAGAATGAGAGGAATCCGAAAAATAAAAACGCTATCAGCTATTCCGTAACCTGTTAAAGTCTCTGTTTCTATCAGATTTCGTAGTAAATTAACAAATGTTCGACGTGATTCTTTAAATTGGCATAACTTTTTTATTTATGAACCGATTGACATGAAACAAACACTAAATGTTAAGTGAAGCTTACCACAATGTATTAGTGAAAACCTCTACTGGCACCGACTCCAAAATAACTGATTATAAACTATAAATAGTAAAGTATTATAGGTATCAAGGATTGCGTTGATTCCTTGCTATGAAGTAATTAAAATATTATTTTCTACTTTTTAGTTAAGGATTGAACATGTAGGTGTTGTTTGAAGTCGGTTTTCATTTTTTTTTTCTAAAAATAATTTTATTTTTAAACTTTTAGTGGGAATTAATTGTGTATAAATATATTCAATATGGGTAGACCTACTAAACGTGCTGCGCAAATGAGACAGCGCCGCGCCGTTTGAAAGAAAGTAGAGACGAGAGGTAAGATTGTAAATAGAGATATAAGGTCCTTGTCAACACTTTCTCGATCGCTAAACCCTGAATCCCAGAAACCACAAATCAAAACAAAAAAGTGATGATCTACCAACAATAAAGAATCATCAAAAATCATAATTTAACTGACCGAGCAATCGCTCAGATATACAAACAATAAACAGTGGTGCTGTAAAGGCAGGTTTAAGGCCGCCCGTTGCTGTTGTAATTTCTCACGACCATAAGACCTCCAACTTGGCTTAACGACTACCAAATTATAGTGATAATCATAGTCTACTGCTTCTAAAGAATGAAGACGCTGAAAATAAAATGACGCAAATGGTCACTCATCCAGGGCCATTTCGTTTCTAACAAAAAATGAATTTTGAAAATCACTTCGCACTTGTAGCATGGACATGTCAATGTCAGATAATTCGTCGCAAAAGACATCGACGTGTTGCTTTACACGTCTTCACTTCTTGCAAACGTTTTGTTACAAAATATTAAATTGAAGCCAAACTACTAAATCATTCTTTATAAAAAAAACATGGGACCCCATTTCGGAGTATACCCTTTCAAATAAAAGAAGAATTTTCCAAATTGGTTTATAAATGACGGAGTTAAGTTGTAACAAACATACAACCACTGAACCATTTCTTATAATAAAAAAATGGGACCAATTTCAGAGTATAGCCTCTCTAAAAAAAAAATTTTTCAAATCGGTTCATAAATGACCGAGATATGAGGTAACAAACATACAAAAAAAAAAAAAAACATACGACCCGAATTGATAACCTCCTCCTTTTTGAAGTCGGTTAATAATCAGAAAATACACTGTATCCTGTGGATCTTGTAGTCTATAGCCGATCGAACTATTAAACACAGCCAAAAAAAATATAAGAAGC
Organism: Parascotia fuliginaria; assembly: GCA_963082885.1. Taxonomy (NCBI): domain Eukaryota; kingdom Metazoa; phylum Arthropoda; class Insecta; order Lepidoptera; family Erebidae; genus Parascotia; species Parascotia fuliginaria. Next base: position 6,686,534 of record OY720174.1, on the reverse strand, counting down.
TGTCGACTCAGCTGGCAATCGAGTAGATAGACGGCAGCTTCAAAATTCTTGACCACCATGTTTCTGATGCTTCTAAAACCTTGCAGAATAATTTGAAGCCTACCTCATTACGGTAATAGATGAACTAGAAGTAGGATGATACATAATGTTACAATACGCAACAAAAAAGGTATGTAATTATCTTGCAAAGGCCTGAGAGCTGTCGGTATATTGAAATAGCAATGAACGCGTCATTTTTGTTTGATTGTCGTACACAAATTAATTACATTCTGTTTACACAAAGCTAATTACATTTCGACGGATGTTTGCTTTAGCTATTTTGCAAATTAATTACAAATTACGTGTTGTGCTCTCGTTCGATGCCCGGGTAAAAAAAAGTATTAAGTTATCGATGGGTTTTAAAAATAGTCGAAATAAATAAGAATTACGTTAAACGACATGTTAAAAACAATACTGAGTATAAAGTTGTGAACAGCTATAATTGAAATACAAAGCGAATTTTCCTTAGTAAATAAATTTTACTATATTTTGTAAATCTGACGGTTCAAAATCAATCGTACTTTATTCGTTTAAGTTCAGGCTTCTTTCCTTTGCTCGTATTTTAACCGACTAAAAAACGGAGAAGATTCTCAATTAGACTCGTATATTTTTTGTTTTTCTATGTATGTTCTCATAACTTATTACAGAGTAAGTAGTCCGATTTTGATAATTAAATTTTTATTGGAAATGGTTTTATCCCGAAGTTGGTCCCATATAAATTTGAAAACAAAATTCTAACCCTAAGGGTAGGGAAAACAGGGAATACTTGGTAATTATTAGTAAAAGTAAGATTATATAACAGTTTTTTAACTTTTACTATATTTTGTAAATCTGACGGTTCAAAATCAATCGTACTTTATTCGTTTAAGTTCAGGCTTCTTTCCTTTGCTCGTATTTCAACCGACTAAAAAACGGAGAAGATTCTCAATTAGACTCGTATATTTTTTGTTTTTCTATGTATGTTCTCGCATAACTTTTTACAGAGTAAGTAGTCCGATTTTGATAATTAAATTTTTATTGGAAATGGTTTTATCCCGAAGTTGGTCCCATATAAATTTGAAAACAAAATTCTAACCCTAAGGGTAGGGAAAACAGGGAATACTTGATAATTATTAGTTAAAGTAAGATTATATAACAGTCTGTTAATGGCTAAAGTAAGGTAGATAGCTATTTTAAAAGTACTTAATCAAATTTAAGTGTGTAGTAACTAGTAGATTATAGCCACAAAAAAAATAAACCGCCTTTAATACCATTTTATAAACCTTAATAACTAAGTTCTTTTAGTAATTTATGTAATTTTGAGTCGGCGCCAAACAACAATGCACGCGCCTCGCATCACGCTTTACCTATTTAATTAATTTGCTTGTGTAGCGCCGACTCAAAATTACCAAGGTTTATATAAGGTACTTCCATTCGTTGAAGAACTTAGTTTTTAAGGTTAATAAAATAAAAGTTTATAAATTTTTGCTTTTCCGTTTTTTCGGCGGCATAATTTTTTTGTTAAAAGTTATTTTTAATAGTCAGTATTAACGACTAGTATGTTCGAAATATAGATAATATCTCAAATTCTCGCAAATCAAACCAGTTCTTGAGGCATTATTTAATATTACAGATGACATCTTCTGTAATATTATTCAACTTTTGTTATAGTAGGTACAGATCTTTACAACATACCTATTACCTACAACTCAGAAAGACACGTTTACCAACTTTAGCCTGTAATCAGTAAGTGATCGGAAATTTTCTCGTCTTTCAATTATTTGTTTGAAAGTCAATATATGTACCTACTTTAGAATCTTCAATGAGCACATCAGAACGCATAGAAAATGTATTTGTAGTGTATCTATAAGATTAAGTAATAATACATTTTATAGAGAAAAGGAGAGGACGAGGGAAACCAAAGAAAATATGCCGAGATTGTGTGAAGGATGAAATAAAAGAAAAGCAAATGTGTGTTTTAATGATAAATGATATGAAAGTATAACATTTAGCATGACTCCCAGTTTTATGTGACCAGAACATGTAAAAAGAATAATTATCGATGTTTATTTTAAAATTACCAATGCAAAATAGCAAAATAATATACAATGAACAAAAAAAAAATAATTTCCATGTGTTGACTGCAAAGTGTTGAATGACGGCCGAAAATATACCATAGTTTTCAACCTACAAAGAACAGACATTAAACCGTAATGACCTAACTTACTCTGACATCTAGATTTCAGAATGCTTTGAAGACATCTCAGTAAATTTATACAAATTGCAACCGACATAGCATTGCAAGGATTCCACTGTCTAAAAGATTTAGGACTTCGTGTCACTAAGAGTACGACTTGAGAAATATTCGGCCATTCTTCATCTACTATCGTGATACCATTAGTGCATAAATTTTGCTTATAAACTTTACTAGACACTAATATAAGACATTAAAGGGTACAATCTTTACATCGTAAAAACTAGTTAATTATACGTGAGTTTCAAAATTTTCAAGTTTGATGTATGATATATTTGATAAAATTTGATTTAGTCATTTTTGAGATTATATTTAATGTTTTTTTCTCAATTTGCTAAATCTACAGCAAACGCAGTTATTTATTATAATCTAAAAGTAAAATAGTTGTTGGACATCTTTATATCCAGGAGTGCATTTCAACAGAGACTCTTTTCCAGCGCATGTTATTGTGTTCCCATCTAGTTAAGATCTTAAAGCGGGGTGTGAAAAAGCATCTCACTAAGCCGGTATAATTGAGGCCACCATACCAGTAGTTTGACTTTTGGAATCGTGTCCACCATTTCTGGATTCCACTGATTGCTTACCATCAGGCAGAGTGGACTCACTTTGGTAGGCTAATACAAAAAAAAAAGACTAAAGGAAGGACATTTGCAAAATCCGAAGAAATACCATTGTTAAATTAATTAATTAATTAATTACCAAAGTTAAATATTGGGTTTACTGTCGGAAAATACTTTATGGTAGATTATGTTTACTTTATACCTCTTACAATTATCTTTTCTCGAAAATACTTTCAGCTCTAGCCATCCACAGACAAAAAATTAAAATTTATTTTGCAAAAATAAAATATTAACTTAACTAAAATAACGATTAGACAATTTTATTATTTTTTTCTGAACTAAATTTTCGACTTATATATTATTATAACAAATTTAACAATTTTTTTGTTAATTGTACTCGATTTAATAAGATACCAGGCTCGAACGATGGTAAGTGAAAGCAAACTGGCGAAACATAAATGTAATACATTACTTACCACAAAAGTTTAATTAGTCTTATTAAATATGTACTAATATAGTGAATTAATAATATACTAATCAACTTTTAGACAGACATTTTGATTCAGAAGTTAATTAAATAGTTTGTAAGTGCAGCAACATAAAATAAAATAAAAATCTTTTGAACTTTAAACATACATTAGTGACGTTTCCTTGAGCCTGAGCTAGGTATTAAAAGTTTATGAAAACTCCCAACAAACGACTAGGAAAGATAAGCAGTAGCACAAGGGATAATTCTTTTAAGAAGTTACTGATGTCTCCATTGTGGCCGTGGGTTGGTTTTATTGAATATTCGGGCGCTCTTCAAAATCTAATTTGCATGAGGAGCGACTACTGAGGTTTCGGGAATGGGAGGGTATTTATTTGAATTGTGTCACCATTTTCTTTATATTTCAAATTCAATGATTTCTGAAGGTCGTTGGTATTGAACGAACGTATTAAGTTATTACGATTACAAAGGGAAGAAAATATACCTACGATGTCATAGAACGTTGTCCAAAGCAAAGCCCGCGGACCGCATGCGGTCCGCAGTGTGTTTTCAATATTTTAAAGAAAGAATCAATTCTTCACCTTTTTCAAATTTTATTGGTACCTAGATATAAACCCTCCGATCTATTAGTTATTTGATTTTGGCTCGGGATCATATCCGGTCTGGACAGCCCTGTCATAGAATGTTCTTAGTAACAATTTTATGAGACGGGTCTTATGGCCAAAAAGCTTAACATGCCTTTTAGAAAAAACGCAATACTTTGTGAAATTAACATACCCTCGCCACCTTAAAGACTGGGCAAATCATTTTAATTTTTAAGGCAAGATCTAGAGTAGATTCTGTAGATTTTGTAATATATTTTTACCTGGCAATCATTTGCATTTTCCTAAAGCTTTCAAAATTTGATTTAAGCGTAAAATATCTAGGTGTTTATGTACTAATAAATGTAACATATTTTCTACCATAATTATTTGTAACCTTTGGAATAAGAAATCTCCAAGTAAGTATAGTTGAAGTTGACGTAAAATCACTAACTTTAAAGATAAACTTATATACTTAGAAATAATCCTAAATAAAATGTAGAATCTAGAGGACAACGAAGGTATAAGTTTACGATACATCAATCGGGACAAAGCCTGAACAAAGGCCACCGATGACAGTAGCTTTTACCCTATAACAAACACAAATATTTGTTCTACAGTGTAAATTTAAGTTAGGGTTAACCCACCCACTGCGTAACGGAATAGCCACATCCAAACTACGATTAATTCATTATGCTTAATTAGCTTTGTGAATTTGGCTTTTGATTAGCAGTAACTTTGAATCATTTGATATTCATTAACCTTGAATTTAGTATAATCAGTTTAATTAACTTAATTGTTTTATTTTTAACTAGCGGATCCGGCGAACTTCGTTCCGCCTAACAGTCGATGAACAATACTTTATTTTTCTAAAATAAAAGAATTTTTCTAAAATAAACGTAGCCTAAGTTACTCCTTATTACATCAGCTACCTGCCAATAAAAGTCCCGTCAAAATCGGTCCAGCCATTTCAGAGATTAGCAGGAATAAACAGACAGACAGACAGACAAAAATTCTAAAAAATGTTATTTTGGTGTTTTTACCGTATAAATATTCATATACATGTAGTAAAAAACGGTTATTTCAATATTACAAACAGACACTCCAATTTTATTATATGTATTGATTTAGGGGCTTAGAACTAAAATGTCACTTAATTTTTAGTTAAACTTTATTAGTTCCGTTAAACACAATTAAAGTTACAAAAATGACCTGGAACTTATGGATTAATTAAAATTGAGTGACAGTGTATTATTTGGATGTTAACAACAATATATTTCTTCAATGATTTCTTATTCTAGGTATTTTTTTTATTACCGATAGTGCAGACGAGCAAACAGCCCACGGATGGTAAGTGGTAACTGTCGCTACTGGCCGACTCAAGGTCCCTAGCATTGCTTCTGCAATGCCAGGGACTCTGCAAAGCCGCTGCGTACCGTGAAGGAAGTGGGGTAGGTGAAACGCTTGAGGGACATGATGAAAAAGGAAAGGAAAGAATTAGGCCTCCGACACTCTCACTCACCGAACGAAAAGTACGGATACTATTACTCTTACGTCGATCTTCTATGAGAGGGTAGTACTTCTCCGGTCGGCCCATTCATGCTGAAACTTGGATCTACTACCGTGGAAAAGTATATATTTCTAGCAGGTACGTACTCCTATTTCTGCTAGTGCTAGTGCTCATTAAGTTTTTCTTGCTATACAGCGCTAAATGAGAGATAGTTACAGTACTGAGCAATGCCATATAATAAAAAGTAACAAACATCCAAAGTCTAGCTTCTTAATAACTAAATTATGAATAGTATGCTGTCGGCATGCTTACATCAAACGGGTGTCCAACTCAGCATTTGCTGGGCTTTTTATCAGCCAGCGCCGCCGCACCGGTTTTCAGTTGGCACCCCTTTAGTGACACACGGACTAAGGAAACGGATACATCTATATTTATACATATAATAAAAATGTAACCGATCGCTGTCTGTACATGGAAGATATATGAGAAAAAATACTATTAGGACCTATATCAACGCAAATAGAACCCAAAACAATGATTGTTACAATTTTTGTCTGTTTGTCTGTGCGTTTGTTCACGCTAATCTCAGAAACGGCTTATCCGATTTAAATATGGTTTTCACTAATATAATGTGGTAAGCTTCACTTAACATGAAGTGTTTGTTTCATGTCAATCGGTTCATAAATAAAAAAGTTATGCCAATTTAAAGAATCACATCGAACATTCGTTAATTTACTACGAAATCTTATAGAAGCAGAGATTTTAACAGGTTGCGGAATAGCTGATAGTGTTTTTATTCTTCGGATTCCTGTCATTGTAAACAATCTTTTGTTTAGTTTTAAACGAGTCCAGTTTGCAGTGAGCCTATGTTTTGCGATGACTAATTAATAAAGCCCAAGGTAAGACACTAAAAGTTGTGGGTGTGGATCTAAGTATTAGCTGTTTTTCGCACGGTCAGCTTTATGTGGCTCTATCACGTGTTAGCATTCCTAGCAGCCTGTATGCTTTGATCCGTGATGGCTATACGTCTAACCCATACATCCATACATATAATAAACGGCTTTGTCCTGACTGACTGACTGACTGACAGACAACGTACAGCCTAAACCGCTGGTCGTAGGTAGCGACTTGAAGTTTGGAGGGTGTGTTTGTCTTAATGTCTAGAAGTATACTAAGAAAGGGTTTTTAAAAATTCAACCCTTAAGTGTATGAAAAAGGATGAAAACGATTGTATGAAACGTCTTCATTTTTTAACTTACAGCTTTGAAATTTTGTTTTGGAATACTTTTATTTAAATAAAAGATACTCATTTTTTTTTCACTGGGGTGGATTTATAGGGGTGAAATAAAGGATGAAATATTGTATGGAAAGATCTTTGCTTTTGAAGTTGGCGACTTGAAATTAAGAGGGAGGGGGAAGGGAGGGGGGGGAAGAGGAAAGGAAGGAAAAAGTGTCGGGAAAGTGCGGGGGTAAGTCAGGGGGAAATCGACTGCCTCTGTATTTCGGTGGTACTGTGTATGGACTGCCACGCAGAGGTCGCGGGTTCGATTCCCGCTCAGTGCAAATATTTGTAGAATAAACATGTCTATTTGCATTGGTCTGGGTCTTTCTATGTATAATATGTATGTATTTACAAAAATAAAAGTATTTAAGTATGTTTATCCGTATTCTAGAACCCATAATACAAGCATATAATATGCTAACTTTGGGTCTAGATGGCGTTGTGTAAAAAAAAAAGAAAAAGGGAACTCAAGGGAATGTGAGGAGGCAGTGAAGGGCAAGTGAGAGGTAAGTGAGGTGGGCGTAAGGGAAAGTGAGGGAAGTGAGAAGTCAGTGAGTGGTAAGTGAGGGGTGAGTGAGTGGGAAGTGAGGGAAAGTAAGGGGAAGTGTGGGGAAAGTGAGAGAAGTGGGAGGGAGACGGGAGGGGAAGGGGAAAAAGGGGGAGAGGAAATGAGGGAGAGGGGAAAGTTATTGTAGTGAAAATTTGCCTTTGTGTATTGTATATTTTTTTACGGGGGATATCTTTAGGTAGGTGAAAGAGGGTTTGTACGAATGGTGATGATGATGATGAGATTAGAAATAGTATGCAAAACAGTATTTAAACAATATAAAAATGTCTATTGGAAAAACGATATTCATGTGAGCGAAGTCGCGGGCAGAAGCTATACATATATAAAAACGAAAGGTCACTCACTCACTCACTCATCACGAAATCTCAGAAACTACAAGTGCTAGGAGTTTCAAATTTTGGAAATAGGTGCTCTCTAAGACGGGATTTTGCGAAATTCATTTCCCTGGAGTAGAAAGGGGAACAAAATTTGTATGAAGCTTCTATAGTTTTTAAACAGGAGTTTTGATAATACGATTTCCAGACTAGGAACTATTCTTATTAAGTGGGAAAATAGGAGTGGCAAGTTTCGTTAAATAAATATAATAATATAATTTCGGTAGCGGGTGAATAGATTTAAATCGGATTCGCCTTAGAGACGGATTATACTGATATTTATTACTAATACAATGTACGATTGCCGTAAGATTAGGTAAGAAATATTCTCATACAGGCACACATCTGAATTTTATACAACAGCTAGTATATAATATATACAGAAAAGTAAATAAAAATAACAAATACCTTTCAGTTGTGTCACATAATTATACGTTACTGTTTAATTGGAATAAATTCTCAATCTGCATTCAATTTATTAAATAATTCATCTTTAATATTAATAAACACGTATATCTATCAACTAAGATTAGTTTAACGTTAAAAACTTCGTACACTTTTTTCTTACCTCAACTAGCTTTTCTACTTTATTAAGTACAATATTCTCTATCTCCGATCATGATTGTAATATCCGGTCTTAACTACTTATAATTTCCTGCTCTATCTCATTTATTTCTTTCTTCAGGTTTTGCTAAACACACAGTAACCGCAGTAACTGAAGCCCAAATTTGATGTTTTCAACTGCAATTATCTGGGTCGCGTTGATATAAAGTATTACTAGTTCATAATTATATCTTATAGCTAATTTTGTGGTGTTTTGTTATTTTCTTCATTGTTTCATTAATTTCAGCTTTGTTTTTTATCAATAAAGCATTATATTATTTAAAGTAGAATACTTTATAAAAACATATTAAATCTGTTTTGGACAAACTAAAACTAAATAGATGATAATCTACACCTGTTGTATAGTCTGTCAGGATACTTGTCTTTTTGTTATTGTTTCATTTGTTTCAAATACACCTCTATCTAGTTTGAACATTTACGATGGATAATACAAAGAACGACATCTCGCGGAAAAATTTAAAAATTCGTAGCTCAATACGACATCAAGCTACGAATGAATGTGGAAAAGCGTAGGTTGTTTTGCATCAGCCGTATTTTCTTTTTCAGGCGGCTTTAAGTTTTCATAAATGTGGGACAGATGGCGTTAGTAGGGTGATTTTTAGATATGATAATAAATTTACAGTAACAATAAAATTATACATACCTACCGAAATTTCAGTTTAAACAACTCTTAGAGTTTAGCTATTATTACATATTTCAATTATTTAAAGCCATTAGGACACATCAAGAGACAATTATTTGGTGAAAAATTATAAAAACCAAATTTGCAAAAAAATATAAAATTCTAGCAATACCTACCCATAATAACTTTTTTGTAAGTAAGTATCTACATACAAAAGCAAAAGTCTTGCAAAAAATTAGTTCCTTCTTCTTGTGTGCAGTCGTAACTTTGATAATTAAGATATATGCATGCAAACGACAAATGTAAGCGGAGCTAGGAGTAACAACAAATAGCTGGTGACTCGAAGAACCTTGGCGCAGTCACGCAGCCTTACTCATTAACCAACGTCCTTGAGCTAATATTTTGCCAAAAATCACACGCGGCACTATACTGCGAAAGTTTGTGCTAAAATTAGTACTAAAATCTATATTCAGACTACGCTGTAGATACCAACAACAATATTACCTTTTTTATGCAACTTTGATGACAAACAAGCATGCGGCGTAAGCCGTAGCCTATAGACACGGCTTTGTTCTCTAAGTATTGCCTATATTGCTTAGAAAATACCTGGTAGCTGTTAGCAACCATTTAGGGGCGAGATGATGAAAGAGGTAAACCGAGGGGGTAATTGGGCATCCAAACTTCTACTAACCCGCAGTTTCTTAAATGCTGATCGACGAAAAATTTATCACCTGTTAAATCGCATGTAAAGTACCAATTAGGTCGTTAAAAGTATGGATAAATAGTTAAATTTGATCTAATTAGTAACTAATTAGATCAAGTTAAACTAATTATTCATGCTTTTAACAGGTGATATTTAACAGGTGATTAGTTAATTTTTCGTTGATTAGCCTTTCAGACACTGGGGGTAAGTCACGTAAGTTTTTTAAGTTGCTATCGTAGTAATTAGCTGTCATTGCAGGTAGCTAGTGAAGATATCAGCTAAGAACGGACTTTTCAACGACGCCGAAGCAAGAAAGTCTGTCTAGACGAAAGCCTGTCTAGGCTATTACCTTATACTTAGTACTCATTAAACTCATAGACATTTTTATTCGCTTTCAACTAAAACTTACAATTATACTCAGTAGGTACCTAAATAATTATTAAATAATGATATTTTCTTTATTTACTAACCTACATACCTTCATTTAAATCTTTTTAATTAACATACTTACGGACTACTTAACCTTACGCATTGCTTGTATAAATACTAATAATTTTATAGGTAAATTAAGTTATAGCAGATATAAATAACCTGCTTAGAATCTGATTGCTACATTGACTACACTTTATTGACTATTATATAAAATTAAATAGATCATAACGAAACCGTACGAACTCGATTATAAATAGTACGTCGTTTAGAAGTCATCGTCACTAGCAAAATGACCGTTGTGTTCTCGAACAAGGGTACTTGTGTTGACTGCGAAATTTTGATTTTCCAAGTTGCTGCTAGAGGCGCTAGTCAAATATGTATTTAAAGAAACGATAACTGGATTTTGTTCATCCTAATAATTTTAAAAACATAGTCGGGTTTGTTCGAACACTTATAACTCGAGAACGGCTAAATCGATTTGCATGGTTTTTGATTTGTTAGATTTGTCTCCGTCCCAAATGGCAAAATAATTATTAAAAGCATTGAAAAATTGAAAAAAAAGAAAATTAAAACGTTTTCCCATACAAAATGTTCGTGGATTTCGTACCCGTCAATATATTGGTTGTCAAATATTTATGCGTGCGTTCAGAAATTTATATCAAGCTTCTTAAATATAAGTAGAACAAATCACAAATGAATTTATTTTACATTCAATGTATTACTTTCATAAAATCATAAATTCAGTTCAGCTATGTAATATAACATTAATTAACTGTTAAGCGGTACGAAGTTGACAGGGTCAGCAAGTTTTGTAGTTTTTCTTTACTCTCTATTTACGGTAGTAGAATCATTACGGTATCAGTTTGAATAAACCGGATTACTATTTGAGAGAGTCTCATTACATATTTACGGAAATAATACTTTTGCATTTTGTTCGGTGAGCGAGATCGCCGGACTTTCAAGCAGGTACCACCTCAGGCCACCTTTTCTTTCTTATTTCGCATTCCCTTTACCATCACGGCCGGCAACACCCTAGTTGTGTTTTTTTAGAATTGTTTTTACAATAATTAGAAAACACATAATATGTGTTGTGTGCATAGGCTAAGACAATCACTTAATATAACCAGGCCCACCTGATGTTAAGTGGTTATCGCAACCTATACATGCTTGGTTGCTAATATATAGTCCATAAAAAAATGTTGTATTTATATTGGTACGGTATGAAAGCCAAACACTTTTGATAACAAAACCTGATTATTCTAGTGACTTCCACAATGTAGAATAGGTAGGTATAGGTACTGACCACAATGGCGATAACATTACTAATAGTGCATCTGAAGAACCTGTTGACAATGATTGATTTCATCTAAAAGCCGTCTATCATAATTTTATTGTTGATTTATGTGACAGTTTAATTATATTTCTATTTAAATGCAAATGTTTTTTATTAGCCTCCCAAATGGCTCCACTCTGCCTGATGGTAGTAGTCTGTGAGATCATGGAGTGATGTCACAATAACAATTGCTATCGTGGCATTTATTGCATCGCTGGCATAGTCGCAAGCAGTATGGTTGTTTGCGCGATGCTTTTACCTTTCATTTAGTATCTATTTTATTTATGACACATAAGTTTGCAAACTTTGGTATTAGCAAATACAGTAGGTAACATTCTTCTTTTGATGGTTTAATTAAATACACACTATCAATAAACCATTCAAATACATGGAGGCGTTGTGGTGCAATGCTACACTGTGGATTTGGATAAGTTCCTCTTCATTGCAGTTTTATATTCATATTTTTCAAATCGTGATGAAGCGAAAGGCCTTTTAATTTGGGTAAGGACTAATTCAACCAACATATTTGTGCTAAAATAATGATGACGATCATTTTATTGTAATAACATACCTTCTTACACTTCTAACTCAACAAATATGATGACTGTTACTTCTAACTCTATTTCAGCAGTCGGTAACAATAGAAACATGAATATTTGTAAAGTTTGTTCGTGTGGTGCGATGACGTCACTTGTCGTGTCTATCGTCAACTGTACCACCCTCTACGTAGGTACTACACAATCTGAAGTGTAGGTACTTATTTGTCCCTGTTCGCGATTTTAAGCGTTTTGTTCAATTCGAAAAGTTACTACCGAACAAAGAACAAAATAAATACCTTACACGACTTACGTATAAAAAGAAAAACGTTCATCACTGCAAAAATACATGTAGATATGAGGATGCTTGCGTTGCAGTTTTGTGACTTCAGTTTAAATATGATTCTGTTGTTCAATGACATGTATTTATATTTATTGTCGACAGTGGTGGACAAAACCACAGAATATCTAATAGTCAGTGGTAATTGTCGCTTATAGGCTTGTGCAATGCCAGGGACTCTACAAATTCGCTGCCTACAGTGAAGGAAGTGGGTAGGTGAAGGTAATGAGAGAGGTGAGGAAAAAGGAAATGGAGGCAATTGGGCCTCTGGTGCTCTCACTACCGAAAGAAATGCAGTAGTATGGAGACTACTACTCTTTCCGCTCGAGCATAGCTCTTTAGGAAAAAGTTTAAAACTTTGTTATATGAACAAATTATCAAAGATTAAAATACGTTTGTAATCGAAGGGTAAAATTTGGTTAAACTAACTGTAAGTATTTGTACTAAAATTATACAAAATCAATAAGTGATAAGGCATGTCAGCGAGATGTCAGTGGAGGCAGTTCAATACAATTTTAAAGTTCAATTTGTTGAATCAATGAAGCTTGCGTCCAGTATGATACATGTAATACACGAAAGGTCTTCTGACCATGAATTATAATTTATATTATTTATTTTATAAGGTCAATGGTAAAGGTATATTATACGAATTGATTTCTGATTGTTTTCATCGAAATTTAAATTAATCTTACTTATTATAAAAGGAATAGAATAAAATAGAATATGTTTTATTGTGCACCACATGTAACTTACATTGGATATAAAATTATGTGACAATAAATAGTGACATCGGGCGGTCTTATCACTAAAAGCGATCTCTTCCAGAATTGCTTTGCAAGAATTTTAATTAAAATAAATAGCCAGATATTCAACGTTATAATAGCTGTGTGTGCATAGCTTTTCTTCAACGCCATAATTACGTTGTCCTGAAACGTATAACATGATACAAGACACAAATTTTGCGCTATGTTATCTTTCTGTAATAGCCACAACCCATCATGTGTATTTTTTTAAGAGCCGTAACACGAATTTTGCTATGTGGATGTTTTACAGTGACCACAACGCGTTATAAGCGGTTTTTAACCCTTCGGAAGAAACTCTGAATTATAGTGAAAAGCGCATGTAAAGCCATGCGTTTTTAGAAGAGCTTAAAGGTTTTCTTTATACTATTTATAATAGTACTTGGTACTATGTTTGCAACTAATAGTCACTTCCGAATTATCGCAAAACAAAATATCTTACAAAAAGCTTCGATGACTCCCAAAGTAGGTAAATATTGTTAGCAAACATTGCATGATCATAAAATTTGTATAGAAACATTATTTATATTCAGTAGAAGACGCACGCTTCACGCACATGGAAGTAGGTCATGATATTACTAAGAGAATACATTCCAAATTCTAACCGACTTTCTTTACTCATTTATTAAAGTTATTTTAGTTTATTTTCTCTTCCCACGTAAGTGGCGACTGATGGGCAAAACTGTCACCTAAATTTAACCATATGCCAACCCGTCTGCCAAGCAAAGTAAAATGGCAATTTTTCCACTTTAAGAGAGGCTTATGTCTAACAGTGGTCATTTTGAAACTAATAATATTATGATTAGGAAGATATTACCTAGTTCCCAATAGGCAACTTCTTTGCTGATGCTTTGAGCTTTTATTTCATTTTAAACTGACTTCAAAAAGGAGGAGGTTCTCAAATCGTCGGAACCAGATTACTCGATGATTTGGATTATTTTTTTGTTTGAAAATGTCTTCCTAAGTGGTCCCATGATCATCAAGTCAGGATCTGATGATCTAATCCTGATGATATGGAGAAAACTCTTTGTATTTTATATGCACACTCAAAGCGATTTGGGTAGTTTTTAAAAAAGTAATTTCTTGGAGTGAACGAAGAAGAGAGAAGAACTTAAGAGATAGGCAACGAAACTATAAAATGGACTAGGATTGCTGAAATGTCATGTCTGCCTATTCTTTACAGAAATTCATAACTTATAATCATAAAATAAAAGTGAAGGGGTATCATATTATGTGATTTCAAACAGGAAGGGCCCTAAAAAGTATAAAAGAAATTTACGTAGCACAAAATCCTTAATTCCTATTTTGATTAAGTTAATTTAATATGATTAAATACGTATTTTATAATTTTGAAGTTGGTGCCAAATAAATACTACAAGAACCTTACTACAATAGCAAATTAAGATTGATAATACCTCCAAGTTATTGTTTTACTTGGCACCGACTAAACTTATACCATTGGTATTAGTTTTGTGGTAGGTATTAGAACGGAATAGGTCCTTGTTTGGTTTTTATTCTTAACTTTATAATGGATGGTTATAAAAATCACTTATTACCTTACTACGGCCACCAATCTGCCAGCCAAGAGTAAAGACTATAATAAACAACTTTCCAATGGGAAAGCATATTATAATCTGTAATAAACGTAAGGCTGATAATGTGATGTCATATACCTACCTCTTATAATGAAGTTGTATCAAAAAAATTTCAGTACCTAGTGTATATAATATTCTACTAACATTCATATAGGTATCCGAGCCGCAACTCGCAAACCCTTCACTAGTAATACTGTCCTTGACAATGCCTCGATATTTGAAGCTCTTTCGCGTGCTTTATCAAATAACATTACAATTTTCTATTATTTGTGTCTATTCCGCTCACATAAATTAACTAAATACGTGAAATTGTATGTGAAACGTAATAGGGTTTAACTAAATGAAGTTTCGTATTAATTAGCGTCGGCTTCCTGGTCTCTAGTCTAGAACATAAAACGCGTTTGGTCACCTAGGTCCAATTCCCTAAATGTCCAGTCTGTCTATTTCGTCCAATTCGCAAAATTCACCGAACGTCCAATTCTCCAGATGTCCAATATGACGTCACGAGCACCCAACTGGTAGACGTTCAGGGTATAGACATTCAGAGAAAAGGCATACAAGTAAATAGACAAAAACAGACATATAAGTAAACAGGCATTCGAAGAGTAGACATACAGGTAAATAGACGTTCGGGGAACAGACATTTGAAGAATTAGACATTTGACGAATTGACTTTTAGATAATAGACTTTTTGAAACTGGACATTTAGGGAATTAGACCTAAGTGACCAAACTCCTTGAAACCACTACATGCCTGTTCATGCGTTTCACAGGAGACCCGACATACTCATACATATTGAACCTACACAAAAGAAGTGAAATAGGTAAGTAGGTAATCGAAATGGATTGCAACAATTTGTATCTAAAAAAATACATATTATAATTACTTCACATACCCTAAAACCCATAGTTTAAATTCAAACATAATAAATAATTAACTGTAGAAGGATGTTACGATCGAAGGCTGATATTGTTGTGTCGCGTTTAACCGGATGGAGCCGGTTGTCGAGACACGAGCGAGGCGCGTTGCCCGGGCGAGAGGATGCCCGTCGCGGACGTCTCGCAACGTACACGTATCTATCTGGCACACACTCTCATGCCGGATTTATTTTCATCACCAACTACCAACACCCAAATAATTAAATTTTTCGAATACCAGACCACGTTGCGCAAGTTCAATTGAAAAATGTCACATCGGCGAAATTGATAACAATGATCTGTTTTAGAAGAATTCTTGCAGACACACAGGAGTCCAAAGCTACGGAGATACTACTAGTGAGTAGGTAGCTGGTTCCAATTCTTATAAGGAAACAGAAGAGATTCTGAGTATGATTGCAATTAAGGGGCAGCAAGTCAATAAGCAACTATACTGTACTTTGTGAACGGTAGTTCATACTTTAGAGAATAGATAGGCTCTTGCTCGTGTGCCACTCGTCTTGTGTAATTTTTTTAAGTTTGTTTAGTAAGTTTGACACTTATCAACAAATTTATAACGATGACGACGAAGAAGATTTCATAATAAGATCTTAATCATGTTAAATTATTTGTAAGATTCAATATCCGTATCAAAGGGCGTTAATACGATGTCGCTAACCTCGGGGAAAACAACGCAATGTTGGGTATTAATAAATTCAACATTGACAAAGACCGCCAAAACACCTGGCTGCCGGCCAAACAAGAAAAAAATCATCTTACGTTCCAAAGCTACATCGTGGGACAATTCCTGTGACGTTTGACGACGACGACCATCACCCGTGTTATCAACGTCGGGAAATGATATTTGTTTAAAATACTCGAACAATTTTGCAGTAACTCAAACTATGTACAGAAACTTGCCGAAATTTTACAAAATGATAAATATTTGTATCTAAAATAATTTTTAACAAAAACAAAACCAACTTCATCAACCAACTTCTGAAGTTGGTGCGTAGTAAAACTATAACTAGGTATAGGTATTATCAATCTTAATTTGCTATTGTAGTAAGGTTCTTATAGTATGTATTTACTTGGCACATATTTCAAAATTATAAAATACTTCTTTAATAATTTCAGATTAACTAAATCAAAATACGAATTACTTTGTGCCAAGTAAATTAAATTTTTACTTTTTAGTTTCCTTCCTGATTGAAGTCGGTTTTCTTTTTGTTAAAAATTATTTAATTTTATAATTTTTCGTGATGGGTAGACCTAAATCTTACTTATGTATTATTTATACACAAAATAAACATTTTGGCATATTGAACCGTATGAATGAGGAATTCTCTCGACTGTCTATGGTCACCTGTCACTTATAAGTAACCCATATGGGTGCAAAGTTCTCATCATTAAATAAATATCAATTTAATTCAATCAATAAAAGAAATTGTAATTGCTGTTAATCGTTGAGGAGTTCCCTTGACTGTCTTTCGACTCCATCATCAGATCGACTCCAAACCTACACTAAATAGTAGTGCCTTAAAATACTTAATGAAAAACATGCACACAAATGCACTAGTCGCCACTACGATTTTCGAAGGTTCATCATCAGATCCTGATTTCCTTATCATGGTACTACTCTTGAAATAACTCCTTTCCACAAAAAAAAGATTCATCAAAATCGGTTCATAAACGACGAAGTTATCCGCGAACACACATAAAAATAAATATGTACGGTCGAATTGGGAAACCTCCTCCTTTTTTTTGAAGTCGGTTAAAAATAGATTCAGCTTTGAATTAAATTCATGTTTATTTGTACCTTTTCGCAGTAGCATTTGTTATTCAAAACAGTCGTAAGGTTGCTTGAAGTTAAATATAGCAAAAGTCCTTCGCGGTAAGCTTTATATACTATTAAAACACGCTCACGAACTATCTTATCAATGAAAGTAAAGAATTCAAGGAATGAATCAAATGTCTATGCAAGTTCGATATTAGGAACGAGGGAGTTCGTATCCTACATGACAGTCTTTCATGAATCTCGGCAGCTTAAAGTGAGGAGTTCATCATAGAGTGTCTACATAAAACAATTAAAATATATTGTGATCTCATCAGCATTATTTTTCCATTTTACCTTAGCGTAGGAATCTACAAAATCTATTATTCTCTTGGGTTTTATTCAACAATCCACGTGCGTTTGTTGCAGTAGATATTAGATTTGAAAAATAGCTATAACAATACAAATAAGTAGTTATGAACGAATACATTTCAGCCGCAACAAAAAACCTAAGCACCTCCGTGAACCGTAAACGGCTCAACTTTACGAGCGTCATTATTGGCAAGCAATATTATTTATTGTTTACAGTGCTTGTTATATAAACGATGTTTATCAACCAACCGTGAAACGCAAATAAATATTATATATGTTGAATTTAATAAGAATGAATTTATATACCATTATGCCACCATACGTGTGATTGTTAGAACTAGAGGAGCATCAATGACTTTCAGTCTATAAGATGTACACATGCAAAAAATAAATAATGTTAAGGAAACACAACCAAGCTGTTTTTGATGGTCAAGAAGAACGAAAAGCAAATTGGCCCACTGCTTCACTTACTCATTAAACGAAACGCAAATGTAAGTTTATTGAGAAGGAATAGGAGTTTTTTTACCTTCGTACTAGCTGAGTTTTCTTTTTTTACAAAACCTTATCTCCCTACTCATATATTCTTGGCCTCTTAAGTGCCTCTAAACTACACCTTCATTGCGACCTTAATGGTATAAAAACACATAATATAAACTGTGTCATACAAGGCCCAGAGGGATTATCTAGTTTAGCTAGGCGATAGAAAATAAATACATACATACCTAATCTCTTTACTGCGTTGCGTACACCTTGGAAAGTGGGTTTAAAGGCTTGTTTATAAATGAAACTGTAGTTTGAAAACTACAGTTGACGTAAACGATGGATGACCGCGGCTCACTACCAGCCAAGATGGCAAAAACTGGAGGAGGCTTATGTCTAGCAGTGGACATTTTTTAGGTGATATAATGATGATAATAATGTTGACTCGCCAAAAATATTCTAAGGAGTCTAGAAAGCGAGTGACAACGATGCAATCCATTACTTAAATTTGCTTTAATAATGTAATGAAGCAAATTTAATCAATGCATTGTCGTCCATTGATTTTTGTATGATAAATAACGTTTGTGCCTAGAAATGCAATAGAGCATTTCTTTTAAAGCTATTTTAAACCAAATCTCATATTATGCACTATTTTCAAGAGTCTGGAAGTTAGCTTTCTGTCAGTCTTTTGGCTGTACGAACATGAACTATTTGTTAGTGAGAAGCAGCAACCAAGACGTTAACGACTACATACTATATTCTAAAAGGATTGATTTATTTTGATAGAAATGTGGTTAGACTCATAGTAAAAGATAATTATATTAAAAAAAATTCTATGAAGTAGGTATTATATTTTTATTTTAATAACATCACTAATGTCAATTTTATTTCGGAAATAACTAAATAAATTAGTCGTAAAATACTCAAAATCCATAGAGAAATAATATAAAATATAACTTTTTACCACGGTCGGTCAGCTTTTATAATTATAGCGGTTATATTGCTCGCCATCCTTATAAACTATTCGTCGATCCAATTTTGAAGGGTCTACCCACGATGTGTCTGTCTTTCGTAGTTTTTAGAACTTACTTGTATAAAATTCTATTCAAAGTGAAATTAAAATTATTCTATAAGCATTTAACTTATGGACCACCTTTACATGCGTACAAAGTGGAAATGTAGTAGGTAATTGGTAACATTTGGTTATCTAACAGCTAACAACTACGAAGTGAACCCCACCAAGTGCAAGACGACATACTCCATATATTAGGTATGTTTTACACAATAAAGTACCTACATTTGTGACTTACAGTACTATATTGATTACGTGATGCGAAAATATTTTAAGCTATTCTGAACTAATCGTATGAATAAATTTCTTTATTGTAAAATGAAAACATAGTCGTGACAATTTATACATAGTCGTGACGAATATGTATAAATTCAAATTATAATGATACCAACATTTGGCATTTGGTAAACCAAACTTTTAAAGACATTGAGCTTCATAAATTTTATTTCACTTAGTTTAGGACTAGAGATATCGATGAAGAGATAAAGAAACATTATTACCTAGCTGCCCGCAGCGTGGTTTACCCCGCGTCTTTGCTTACTGCTTTGCTCCCGTCGCGAGTAGCATGATGTTATATATCTTATAACTTTCCTCGAGAACTGGGCTACCACACGCAAAAAGAATTTTTCAAATCCGACTGGTAGTTCCAGAGATTAGCGCGTTTAAACAAACAAACTCTTTCGCATTATATAATATATAGATGACTGGCAACAGGTGGAAATATCGGAAAAGCTAGTAATATCATATGCCTCTTCCAAGCATTTCTTCTTTGACCGGTTCTGAATCGCTTTCAATTTTTAAACTACCTGCTACCATTTTTTCCAAGTTTTCGGTACACCTTTGTTCGGTTTAAAACGTACGTGTCCTATTATTATATTACGGAAGAACAAACATGGTACAAGATACAAAAACTCTTTTTAATATGCCCCGTCATCTTCTTTTAGATGTTTTTTACCAAAACTATACATTTACGGCTATTTATTAACAGAGCTATACAGCTTTGTTTACTGTTAGCTACTTTGAGACATTATTTTAAATTATCATCGCTCTGAATATTCTTCATCTATACTTTCTTCTTCTTCTTCTCCTTTTTTTTAGAGCCGACGATTGTGTCAGCTATTTCTGCCAGCGTCAAGTTTATAATAATATTCTTGTTGATGATATTAATGGTATAATACAATGATAAAAATAGAAAAAATGTGGATGAAATTAAATGACAACCATCTTCCGTGAAAACAAAAGATGATGCATATATTTTGTATGGAAAATTTTCTGTTATAATAGATTTTTGATATGTCAGGTGCTCAAAATCACTCAAGTTGCATATTTCTGCTTCCACAGATAATGTTATCTAGTACAGTCATCATCATTAGTGGTCATATTAAAAGAACCGGTAAAGTATCCACAAACTATAACACAATACGTGTCAACTGTAATGATCTTTCCAATCATTATACCATTATTGAAGATAAAATACTCATGTGTTTTACCGGTTTTACCCAGAGATTTATATCGTCTCTGGTTTTACCTATGACAATTTGACAGAACATATGTATTATACAACAATAATTATTATTATTTGGCATTAGGTAGATAATTTAATGGTGGATAACTTAAGAACGTACACACTATACAAAAATATTGCAAGAGGAAACGTATATCAGAGAGGAAATTTTGATATTGTACCTATTATCCTAAGATTGGAAATTACTTATCGTTTTCTTGTCTCTTACTTCTTTTTGTCTTTGATGGTGCGAAGTAGCTTTATTCAATCATCAAATTAAAATTGATGCCCAAACGTGTACAGTTGCATAATAAAATATTACCTGGTTAGTTTTTCAACCTAGCACAGCAAGCTAGTGTTAGATAACAGCTGTGGATTCGGGATCATTGCTAAGTTCCGCTAAGCAAAAGTAGTTTCTTTTTCATCTAGTACAGGGACTAAGGTCACAGGAACCCAGGAACATCATTTCAGCGATATTAAAAAAATATAATATAAAACAAACTGATAACGATTCAACTGTCGAGAAAATTACTCTCAATTTGTTTTTACCTAAATTATACAGTGCTAACCTACCTTAAGGATAGTAGTAGTAAAGTAGTATAATAATATATACGTATAATGTACGTTTTTCCTTTAAACCGCAGCGTGAGCAGAGTCTCCGACGATAACTTGATAGTGGCGGAAACTCGAAGGATGTGGGCAGCACACAACTATTTGAAGCAAATATGCTTTCAGGCGAATTGTATCTCATTTAGTCATACATAACAGTATTCATCAAATATTTACGTCATTTTCAATTCTGGAAATTTAATACATTATTTTCTTAAGTAAACTTATTTTATTAATAAACTAACCCTACTCATATCATGCAGTTCAGTATTCAACAAAATAGGATTATCGCGTATAAATAATATCTAATGTTATTGTGCACTGTTGGAGATGGTCCAAATATGTCAGATGAGAGAGTTCTATGTATGTACGCGTTATCCATTCAGACGAATTAACGGACTCTGTTGAGTCCGTCTTGTTAGATAAACTGAAGATTTTGGTAGAATTTACTGATGCTCAGAGCTAATGCTGTTTCACGATCACCGTTTCAGTTCTGTCCAATACAACCTCTTTACGCCTTATAATTTGCTTCGTTTATTTTAACCCCTTGACCCGACCCGACTTTGCACGAGTGTATCTTCTATTATGTTTTTACATCATCATTACAGTTATTTATTTTTTATCACTGTGAATTTAGTACACGTATGTATATTGCATGTATTTAATAAACCTTTCGAAAAATATCTCTGAATAATAGAAAAACCCGCATCATTTATCCGTTGCGCGGTTGAGAAGAAGCGGGAAAGCAACGAAAGAAGACAGCAACTTTGCATTATACTATTTAGAGATAAAAAAGTAGAATAAAAAACACGTCATTTCATTTTATTTAAAGGTATTAAACAAAACATAGTATAACTGATGTGGTTCTATAAAGGTTATGCCTTTCAATCAATTTGTCGTTGGTACGCGGTGGCGTCTCTTTACAATTCACTCTATTTGTGTATCGCGGCTGAAGTTGCGATGAAACTGAATAAATCCCCGCTGGTTGCACGCAAACCACGACCTGGAGCGTTCTGCTGATACCATCCTGAATTGCGAATTTTGTTGCAAAAAAACAAAAAACAAAACAATATACTTACGTACATACTTACATGTATTAGAGTAATATTACAATAATAATGTTATTTGTTATATTTATACTATTACATAAAGCGGAAGAGTTTGTTTTTTGTTGTTTGTTTGTATGAACTTGCTAATCTCTGGAACTACCAGTCGTATTTGAAAAATTATTTTTGCGTATGATAGCCCTGTTCTCCAGGAAGGTTACGAAATTCGATGCTGAACATACGAGTAGGCCATACATAGGTCCAAGCATCTTCACATTGATCCGTAGATACTGAGCTACCCTCTTATATGAAGATTGCCAGCACAGTGTCATAAAGTTGCTAATAGTAACGTTTGTAACCTGAATGGTTGATCTAAGACATGTGTAATTCTACGCAACAAGATTCGAATTTATGAAGTGCAACCAATGCAAATCTATACATATAATAAAATTGGAGTGTCTGTTTGTAATATTGAAATAACCGTTTTTTAATACATGTATATGATATATATATATGTATATATCGTCGTTGCGCCTGCAAAAGTCGCTATGTGATTTTTTAAGTATTTTGGTTTTTGATGCCATTTTGATCCTTATTCAAATATCAATAAGGGTCAAACTGGCATCAAAAACCAAAATACGTAAAAAAACACATATCGACTTTTGCAGGCGCAACGACGATATATTACGGTACATACACCAAAATATTTTTTTTACAATTTTTGTCTGTCTGTCTGTCTGTCTGTTTGTTCCGGCTAATCTCTGAAATGGTTGGACCGATTTTGATAGGACTTTTATTGGCAGGTAGCTGATGTAATAAGGAGTAACTTAGGCTACGTTTATTTTAGAAAAAATAAAGTAACGTTGATCGACTGTTAGGCGGAACGAAGTTCGCCGGGTCAGCTAGTATTACATATAGCTGCAGCTTCAATGCGTAAATATACATACATACCTACTACAAAAGCGATTGAACTTTCAAGGATCAGTGACGTAAAAACAATATCGTAATTATTAAACAATACAAAAAGCAATGGCGCTGCGGTTATATGCCCTTGGAAATTAATATCTTGTTAGCAGTTTATTCGCTTTTGTTACAGTCACTCCGAGTAGATTTGCAAAAGTCAAATGTTGTCTAACGATTGGGCACGGCAGGCACTGTCACGCGAAGTCGACACGCCGCACAACCCACCGGTACCGAATATCGCGATCCCTAAACAGTCTGTTACAATTACGTGTAACTACTATGTATAACATTATTTACTACAAATTTGACACGTGGATCTAGAGCCGCGTGACGAACAGCGCGTCAGTTCTGCAGCTGAATATGAATTAACGCGTTGCCGATGGGCACATTATCGTCGCACACGCCGAGTGCGGTCCGCGTCCACCTCGTAGCGGTTGCGTAGCAATAGTTTTTCTCGCTTCGAACGTCTGTCGCGAGTCGCGTCACAGGGTGAGATCGCGCGGAAGCGAAGGTTACGCCCGTGACCGCGCCCGCCCGCCGCCGCCGCGGCCGCGATAACAGCCGCCCGTCGCAGTCGCGCAGTATCGCGCCGCGCTCGCCAATCATCAGACCTCGACGCGCGCCCGGAGCCCGCTCGCCAGCTCGAGCACGAGGAAGACCGCCAGTGTAGTGATGTGCCCGCGTTTATTCCGCCGATGATGTGTAGGCGTCGAGTGAGTGAAGTGAGAGTATGCGCGCGAGGTGACAATCGGCGCCCCGCACCTCGACCCTAGCCCGACATGTGGTCACCGCTGCCGCCTCTACTGGCGCTTCTGGCGCTTGTCGGCGGGGCTACATTCGCGCCTGACAAGGATCTCCTCGAGTGTGCGAGGTTCGTCTACAACAAAATTATCCTAAACCATGGCGCTGCAGTGCAGTCTAGAACTATTCGAACATTCCTAAATTAAATATATAAAAGTAATTTATCAAAACACAAGTACCATTGGGACCTACAAAAATAATGTTAATAGGCAAGCCTACATGACGTGTCTGCCCATTGTAACTATGTTTACATTCTTAGGAATTCAGTAATTATTCTAATTATAATTTACAAATAAATATTTTAAATCAAAAATTATGATGAACATTGTTAAAATCCATGTAGATATGTACTTAGGTAAAATACTAGAATCCTATCACACAAAAATTACGAGTGGGATTGTATAGGGACACATTTAAACGATTACAGTTTAATTTTTGTAAAACAGCAGATCTAAATATTTTAATGCCCTAAATAGGTACTGAATAATAATGACCAAAAACTAAAATATGATATGATAAGATAAGCTAAGATATGCTACCTCAATTTTATTATACTCGTCTGAGTTCATAATATTTGATCCTGAAACATCAAATGCCTTTTCCCGCCATAATTAACATGTCGTAAAATGGTCAGACGGTTACAACATCAATTCTCTCGAATAAAACAAGACTATTCATTTAATATAAATAAACTGACTTGCGATCTGGCAGCAACGCCAGACATACATGCGTTCGCGTTGGTGTCACCCGGCCGCAGCCACCACGGTCGCTTGGCAAGGCTACTGTCAGTAGGTAAACATGAACCAGCCGGCTGATATACACGCGCAGGTGGATTTATACACAACTAGCGACCTGCCCCTGCTTCGCACCTGGGTAGTTTTATACTTTTTATACTACTTTTTACAACATGACTACAAATCGTTAACATTCTCGACTTTACTTTAATATACAATTATTATACCTACTTACTTAAAAACCTATCGGAAGAAATGTTCTAAATAATAGTAAAAATCTTATTTCAATCCGTTACTTGGTTTAGAAGAAATTAGAAATTAGAAATTATTACTATTTAGAGATAACCCAACAAAATTTTTTTACATCCCATCTTATTATCAACTGTCTTGTTTTAAATTAGGTTCGTAATCTTGAACTGGTTATGTTCAATCAAAAGTGGTTGACGTCATCAATATCAATGTAAAGGTAAATGTAACTGTCTCTAGAAACGCGAAGAGTTGCCCGTACAACGATTGCTGCAATTGTACCTAATAATTTCAATCCGTTTATAAATTTGGAAACAATAATAACGATCAGTTTTACCGTTATAAGTGATAGGTTGATCATAAAAGTCATTACGTTATCAAAATAATAAATTAGTTTAATATGGTATCATACATGACAGTAATTAAGATCGTTTTCCCAAACTGCATACCGTTACTTAAAGTACGTAGGTACCCTTTTATTGTCATTATCATTAACACAGATAGTCTAATGACTATTTGCCTATCTTTATACTATTATACATCCATTTTACTGATAAAATATGTTTACATCAACCTCATTTTTATTGCAGTTAAAAACAAAGTAATTGTAAAACACTAAAAGCAACTTGCTAATTATTCGGCACAAAGAACGTGCCAAAAAACATTTCACCCACACACCCATCTGTCAACCGAGAGATAATCACAATGTATAAAACAAAAGAAGACGCCCAAATATTTAAACAGTACAATTATTACTTTATCTACTAAATAAACATGTCGTAATAAAATTATAAATACACGAAATATATCTACATCAAATGTAATTCTAGCACACATCAGACAATGTTCTCGTATACCTCGAACTCCTAGAAGCAAACAGCATCATAATACATCAAAGGTAATCCAGAGCCGTGGCCTCGTCCAACAAGAAACTAATGACCTATTGACAACAATAGCGTTCCGAGAGTGGAGCGCCAAAATTAAAACCGTTTATCACTGATATTTGCGTCATTAATAAGCCAAATATAACCCGAGTGTTGCTCGATTGTGGTAACTGTGACAACCGAAATAAACCCGCGCTCTAAATACCATTTTGGAGCGGCTGGCATTGCGTCTGTCGGTACAGGCATTCATTGCACTTTTAAATTTACTATGACGTACACTGAACCAGTGTAGAATGAATAAACATACATCATTTTATACTGAATTAAATTATAATAATAATAATAATAATAATAATATTCTACCACATTCACACAGCGCCCCAAATTAAGCAATTATATTTGCTTGTGTTATGGGTACTAAACAACTGATATACTACATATATACATTTTTTTTTTTTTTTGTAAATACATACATATTATAGATAAATTACACCCAGACACAGAACAAACAATCATGCTCATCACACAAAGGTTTGTCCTGGGTGGGAATCGAACCCACGACCTCCGGCTTAGCAGTCAGGGTCACTAACCACTAGACCAACAGGCCCGTCATTCCTTTCAAATCACTCATTAAACAAATGCAAGGTAATAAACAAAGCGTAAATAGTTGCATCAAACTGAACTAGGTATATGCCCATCAACACGCTTTGAATACGTAGATTGATAATATGCACAAAGTAAATACTGTATCCAACACTTGAGTTTTAGTAAGACTATAATCATAAAACATTACCGGACGTGACATAGTGAAATACTACCCATGCACTTTGTCGAGAAACATTTTAAAGAACATTTATTACCTATGAGGTAATAATATAATAAAATAAGTAAGCACTTTCTATGCTGACATTGAAATTGCATCCTGAAACCTTTAACTAATCTATCCTTCACATGCGCACGCGTCTCTTACGGCATTTCCGGCGCAATACGCCAAAATAAATACCCATCTTATATTATATCGTACGTAGTACCTACGTACCACTAATTTAATAATAATAATAATAATAATATTCTACCACATTCACACAACGCCATCTAGCCCCAAATTAAGCAATTATATTTGCTTGTGTTATGGGTACTAAACAACTGATATACTACTTATATACATTTTTTTTTTGTAAATACATACATATTATAGATAAATTACACCCAGACACAGAACAAACAATCATGCTCATCACACAAAGATTTGTCCTGGGTGGGAATCAAACCCACGACCTCCGGCTTAGCAGTCAGGGTCACTAACAACTAGACCAACAGGCCAGTCGATATTTTAATATATATTATTATCGAAATTTTAATTTGATACAGTATAAGAATATTTATAGGACAAGATTGCCTTAATGGAGCAAAGTTGCGTGTGTGGTATCGAGTTCAACACCAGGCTGAGAATTATTTCAAATTATTATTTAATTAATGTCTCAAGACTAAGTTCTTTGACCAGTGTGTGTTGCCAGTGATGACATACGGAGCAGAGACGTGGTCGCTAACTATGGGTCTTATCCGAAAGCTCAAAGTCGCTCAGAGGGCGATGGAGCGGGCTATGTTAGGCATCTCCCTGCGCGATCGTTTGAGAAACGAAGAAATCCGCAGGCGAACCAAAGTGACTGACGTGGCTGGCAGAGTTGCTTCTCTGAAGTGGCAATGGGCAGGACACATAGCTCGCAGAACTGAGGGCCGCTGGGGCAGAAAGGTTCTAGAGTGGCGACCACGAACCGGAAGACGCAGCGTGGGCAGACCCCTCACAAGGTGGACCGACGACCTTATAAGGGTGGCGGGCAACCGATGGATGAGGGCGGCGAACGACCGGCCACTGTGGCGAAAATTGGGGGAGGCCCATGTCTTACGGTGGACGTCTTTTGGCTTATATGATGATGATGATGTACTTGTAATAATTAATAATTTATGCATGTCACTCGAAGCGTATAGAATGCATGCAAAGGGCGTTTACACGACATTTGGCATTTATCTCACAAGGCATATCACATCGATGCAGTTATGACCAGCGACTTCAGCATTTTGAAATGTTGTCTTTGCGCGATCGACGCAAGATGCATGACATGTTGTTTTTGCACAAAATTGTTAATAACGAAACTTCCTGCAGTGACTTGCTCCAGCAGTTAACATTCTCAGTTCCTAGAAAGCCACCTCGTTATCCCATTACCAGAACTTTCAACTTACCTTCAGCCAGAACTAACGTCTTGCTAAATTCACCATTGGTGCGAGCGTGCAACGAATACAATATGACAAACAGTAAAATAGAACACTTAGATATTTTTCATGATTCTTTTGCCGTTTTCAAAGATAAAATATTGAAGTCATTTGCGTAGACTGCCGACTATTAGATCTATATAGTATAACCAATAATAATAATAGTTTTGTTTGCATTATATGTATATATTTTAACTTATATTTTGTTAACTTAGAACTGTATAACTAGTCAAAAAATTTTTTTTGGTGTATTCTGTTCATACCTGTTAAAGGTTTACATATAAGAAAATTGTTAGAGCAAAATATGCTCAGTAGTGTTGTATATGTATACTGTTGGTGTGGCTATAATAAATAAATAAATAAATAAATAAATAAATAAATAAATAATTATTTTAAAAATAAATTAGACAAGTGATTTTTCAAAACAAATTAAATATTTTATATTATTTTTGAGACTATCAAAAGTGGAAACTACTTAATTTGTAAAACACGACAACCGTATGCAAGACTGTTTTTTTATGAAAAAGTTAAGCATTTTAACTTAGAAAAGATCAAGACTTATTGTTTCTATTTTTATTCGAGGAAAAATGTGACTTTATGCGAATATTTGTGATAGTGAGCCATAATTAAGACCTCACGTCAAACTAACAATATAGCTGAAATGAATCTTTTCACGTCGTTGTAAGTAATTTCTGTTTTCAGACAGACTCATGACTAAAATATGAGTTAACGTACCTACAATTTTGCTGAAACTAATTGTTTTCAGTGTTTCGCATTTGTTACACTTTCATTCAAGACGTTGAACGATTTTAATGAAAACAGAAATTTGGTGTTCTTTGTTCTGTACCTGCTAAGTATAATGTTGGTATTTTATTTTAAAAACGATTATACGATTTTGGACATTGCAAGAACACTACCAAATAAAAAGTAATAATATATCAACAGTCGTAACTACGCTGTGATGAGGTTTAGATCTGACCAAGCTGACTACTAGGTATGGTAACCCTATCGCGAAAGATTCAAAAGGCTTTTTAGGAACAATAATAATAACTAAATAAATAATAAACATTTAAACTGGCGAACAATAATACTTCCAGTCTATGGCTCAAAAATAAAATAAAATAAAATAAATTAACCCATTTCAAACAACGAATAAAAAGCTTTGTGAAACCGAAGATAAGCTAGCACCTAATCAATGTTTGAAATGAAACTAACCGAAGAAGACCTTTTTCGTGTAAATACCATACAAAAAAAAGTCTACATATTTTTGTAATTTACGAAAACATTTTCAAAACTAACATTGGTAGATTAGAATTTAGTAGAACATTAATATTCTTGAGCTTTGACAGTTGGTAAAATCAAATTAAAGTACCTAATCGTCAAAAAAGCTCATAATATTGACCTTATCATCAGCGTCATCTTTGAAAGTTCAAGGTTAAACAACAAAGTAATATTTTATTAAATGTTATGATTAAATTCATGAATGTAGCCAAAAGTATCCTTCAGCTATAGTGACATTTAGCATCAATGTTGATATTTTTCCACATGGTATGCCAAAGTAATACATGGGGTGTACATCAACAGACATTGGCTTGTAGCCAGAGTCGTGGCCATCGCTTTTGTCCAGCTGATACTTACTACACCGAATTATCAAAGACACCAGACGTTAAACAGATATAAAATGTTTTCGTTTCCAATAGAAACATTCAAGCATGTATTAAATGTTTTCGCAAGACGTCGTTTACCGACGTGTCTGTAGGTGTTGTTTTCGTATTCTATTTAATTACTGCATTAATGTCTATCAAAATATAAATGATCATGATTAGAATACAGATTCTAATTGACATACTTACGCTTTAAAAAAATATTGCATCAGGATGTTCCGAAAGACGTTAGTGAACCACATTACAACATAAAATATTTCACACAAGTTCCTAGAGAACAGAGTTTTTTTTTATAAAGACACTATTCACTTATTACAATTCTGTAAAACTGTACTGTTTTATATCGACCTGTATAATCTTGACAACTATATACTGGCTCCAAAGGACTTAAAATTATTTAAATAAAGCTTTATCTAACCATGAAGGTAAGGTTTACTTTAAATTCCTTCGAAAAAACGATATTGGAATACAAATTTAAAAATATATCATTGGAAATGCACCAATAATCTTATTGATTTTATAACCCTTTTTAAATGAAGAGTACATAATTTTGTTATTGGTAATATCAGTTATTCAAGTACATACTCATATACCCTTTTTCGGGGTAAAAAAAATCTGCTTGTTTTGTTGCAATGTATTTACTTACGGTACTTAATAACGGGCAAGTAACAATGTGACATTTAATAAGCCATATTTATCTATTTTCTAAGTTTATCTTGACTATTCCTGATATCAATGAGGGATAATACCGTGACAAAACCTTCATTATAAGAAACAGCACAGTAGATCCTAAGAGCTAAAGTGCTAACATATAAAAAATATTCAAGTACTCATCATAAATTTCTAAATAACGTGCTTACAAGGTCTTTCGGTCACAATCATAAAATAAGAAGTGCATTTCTATCAATATACTTATCTATACTATAAAAACTTTTGTATTGGTTTTTTATAATAAATTTCTAAATTGTAAGTACAAAGCAAAGTAGCTCTTTTGTGTTTTTCTTCGCTAACTTTTTCATAACCATGCAATGGATTATCATCTTATAAAAGCGATCTCTTTCAGACAACCTTTAGCAGGGTTAAAAAGTTATGGATGTGAAATGAGTGTTCAAACAATAGGTACCTTCCATTAGAATACGGTAAACACTTACGATCAGGTGGACTGTAGCATTGTTGCAATCATATAATAACTGAGTGTTAAAAACCGCAATGATTAATCGTAAGCATCAAATAAATCAAGCAATCATGAAATGAACAAAAATAGAACAATTTATTACTATTTATAAATAGTGTACCTAATTGGTTCATTGGTGTAATGATTCTACTTAAAGATTCCTTCTCGCTTGAATAGATAGATATACCTATCTAATTAGAATAAGAAGTAGTTTTTGTATGAATCATCATTTTCATCAGTCTGTAAATGTCCACTGCACGGCATAGCTGTCTTGCTGTGCAGCAAACACAGTAATGTTAATATTTTTATCATTAAATATTGTATTTTCTTCCACAATCATGATTAACTTAGGTCTTTTATAGCCGATAAAGTGGTAACCATCATTTTGACAGTAGTTTGACACAATCACTCTTTTATCCTTTTGGTACCTATGTTGTCTATCAATCTATCACTTTTGGACCGCATTGTCTGCTTACTATTATGCATAGTGGAGTCGCTTTGGTAGGCTAAATGAAAAAAAATATAAAACTTTAAAGTAATTTAACACAGGTTTAAAGGTGGTCTACGTAAAAAAAAATTGAAAAACAATGAGTTGAATGTTCACGTGCTCTCTCGGGACACAAGTACTCATCTGGTATATCACTATCAATATTGTGAATAAGAGGCTGTTACAACTAACTACGTGCTACTGTTATTTAACATTATGTTCTAAACATGCTATTTTCCAAAGTTGCCCCTATAATTACAGCTTGGGTTGCTAATGTGCAAGGTTAATTTGCAATGTCGCAGTATCATTAGGGGTTTACCAAGAAAAGTCATTTACAATTTATCACGCTACTCTAATACACGAACACATAACATCAATTTGTAGCCTTTAAAATATAAAATATCTTTAAATCTGGAGTCTTGGTATTCAATATTAAAATAGGTGGATGGAAATCATTATGGGAAACAAAAACTGGTAGCGGTCTCCTTCTTATCGAGTGGTTAGTAATCAACTTAGTGTCAGGATTTTTTCAGGACGCTCATAAAAAAAATCATTATAGAGGCATCCAACTTGATCAACCGACTGTTATCAATATGGTGATAGCCGGGACCGACTTTTAACGTGTCCTCTGAAGCACGGTGTTCTAGTGATATAGTACCATAGTCCTTGGAGTAGGTAGACAGGCCAAAGATTGAGTGAGAAACGGTAAACCAATATACATTTTCCCCGACGACTAAAGTATACTTGGCTGATATCTCCCCAGCCTAGGGCAGACAACAAGATTGAAAAAATCCTTTATGTCTCACCTAGAGGGGCCATCATGGGCGACACGGGACCGAAGCTACGTATACACACTTTTTTAAGTTTTTTTTTTTCAAGAGATTCTGGTAATTGATATGTTTTTTTCTACTGCCTTCGACAACAGTTTTTTAGACTCGGAATGCACACCGTCTGCATATCATTCATAACGATAGCAATAGACATTTGACTTCCGTAGAGGCAGATGTTATTCGCCTCACGATTATCCGTAATTTCTCTCTTGTGGCGGCCATCCTGTTGCACTCGTTCAAGAAGCCACCCAGAGCAGACTTCACCTGATCGATCCATCTCATGGATGACCTCCCTCGCCATCTGGTGCCCTCTACTTTGCCCTGAACGACAAGACGTTCGATGGAGTCGTTATCGCGTCGAGAAACATGCCCAAAGAACTTCAAAATGCGACTCTGCACAACTACTGAAAGACGTTGCTGAATGCCGAGTTCTTTGAGTATAGAGATGTTTTTAGTGTATGCATTTAGTAGTTTTCGCAAAAACAAATTTTGTTGTTACAGGTGTTGTTTAATACCAAGGTCTCGCAAGAAACGTGCAATATTTGTACGAATAAAAATCGTATATGGACCCCGCTAAACTTCTATTAGCAATTTTGGGTATCTAGTATACCTACTTGTGATAAAAGTATCTTTGTTTATATACAAAGTAGTACCCGCCAACTGCTACGGTCATAATATACTGTAGGTGCCTGTCAGTCAGTATCCAAATCAAGCCTAATGTTGCTTTCAATATTCGTCACGACGTTCTAATCAGTAACGAGGTATCAGAAACCATTTATAGCTTTCCTAAAAAAATTGAATTGCTTAATATGCTTAAAAAATTGACTTCATAACTCCACTTGAAGTTTTTTTTAGCTCACCACTACGAACATGAAATTTTACAATTAGATACATTAGGTATAATAAATTTGTGTCCTGTAACTTTACTGACGACACTCATGGTTATTTATTTTACTAAAGATAAACAACGTAACTGCATTACAAGTTTTGGACAAAAAATACTAGCAAACATTTTAAAGACGTTTTCCTCAAAACAAAACAGAGTCCTATCACTTTTTTGCACTCTGTCATTTGAAAATTATATTAGCAAGTAGCTTAGCACTTATGCCAATAATCCAGTGAATGCATTGTGCCTTCGTCTAAGTATAATTGTATTACCGGTATACGTAACTACATTATATAATAATAAGTATTAAGATGTACTTACGTAGGCTAAGTAATGTTAGATAACATATTCGATGGATGGCTGAAGGACGTCGAATACGTCTAATTTTCTCGTTGTAAAAGATCGACGATAAGATTCACGTCAACTTAAAGAAGTATGCTGCTAGGTACAAGACTCTCTTAAAAGAAAAGCGTTTTGCGATAATCGGCATGCCTGATAGGCGGATTAGTGACCGCAGCAAATTGATAAGCTTTTGTCCATTATTTGGTATTTGCTTAGTCACCTCTTACGACATCCATGGTAAAAGATGAGGTGGATCCGTACATAAAGAACGAAGGTCAAGGAAAAGGTACCTAACGCTAAACGACCTGATGTCAGGTTTAGTCAGGTCTAAAACTAGACTAAGAATGATCAGTGAACAAAGCTCTGGAACGAACTATCAACTGCAGGCTTCCTTAGCGCTATGACATGTCTTTCTCCATCGAGGTTTAATGAGAGCATTAATATCACAGTAGGCTGCGTGTTCGCAGAGCCTCTGGCATTGCAAAAGTCCATGAGCGCTTGTGAAAATACAATATGAGCTAGAATTCGCTAATAGGCAACCGAAACTTCTTAACGCCTATGGTTTTTGTAAGTAGACTAATTTAAACCTAATTTGTCTTTAAAAACGCTCTTATATTTGTTCTTCTTTAGATTCCTCTTCTACTGGCGATTAGCCGCCAGCTCGGTGAACTTGTATCTATCCTGTGCCAACGAATTAGCTCTTCTACGCTTGCAATACTGGTCCCTTCTCGGATGTTTCACAACCAAGAGCTTTTTCTACGTCCAACGCAACGCCTTTCCTTAATTTTACCCATTATCATGAGTTGGATAAGTTAGTACTTCTTGTGTCGCAAGAGTTTTCTGGCCCTAAATAGGCATGACTCACATAGGAGTCTTTTCTTCTCTTGATGGTTTGAAAAACTTAGCGGTTCTTGTCAACGTGAAGTACTCGCACATTGGTAAACTTTTGCACCCGGCTATATCTGTAACATAACGTAAACCACACTAATATATTTTTTCAAACCGTTGCATAATTGTTTAGACGTCAAACTTTCACCTCTGACGTATGTCGCAGCTTAACTCGTATGGCCTCCGCAATTCTTGAATACCCTATAGAACTTTTATACCTTTTAAAAGAAATCGATTAAGTATGCTCTTCATGTAGGTAAAAATAGTTTTTGATTTTGATCCAAGGGTGACGACTTACCCTAAGGTGTCGTAATACATACCTTCTTAGATCTTAGTGATTTAGAATTGAAAATCACGTCTAAATAAGTAGATATTGTTTATTCTATTCATGAATATAATAAATTGTATTCATGAAAATTTTGTTTATCAATATTATTTGGAGTATACCTATGTTGGTATTACATAGTGTGAAAATAATTTAAGACAAAAACGATAATCTTAAAATATTGCAATAAAAACGGGTTTGTTCTGATTCCCGCCATTATTGTTTCCTCTCGAAAATGTATTGTTTTATAATTGCGTTTTGTCAAAAAAGTCAAGGTAAATAAAAAAGTATTAGTTATATTTTCGTATATTTATTTCAAATTATCACCAATCAAATCACAGATTTTGTTAGTCTTACAATTACTACTGCTTTCTATGCAGTCTGACTTTAGTATAAAAAGTGGTTTATCAAATTAACAAAAAAAACATATGGCACTCAATCATTGAATTACTAGAAGTACTTTTATTGCTTAATACATAGATAGAAATATTTCAGGCAATTTTATTTGTAACAAAGTCAAAGTCAAAGTCAAAGAATTTATTTCATTTTGATCATAAAGTATGATGCTTATAAAAAGTCAACATTACATGAAGGCAGCCAATGACCTACAGCCAGTTCGCTGACGTGGTAGAGCTGTGAGAAGAACTGGCAAGAAACTCACGCCACTCTTTTCAATCGCCAGATAATTACAATTATTTGTATGAGTTACAATTTAAACATTCAACGCAACCAAAGAACCATACAAAGTAAATTATTACAAATTAACGAATTACTAAGATTAAAGAAAAAAATGAGAGGATTTCAATTATTTAGTTTCATCTAGTATGGTAATTTGACTACGTATTTTAGTTAAACTGGTAAATGCACCTCCTGGTCACATTGCACGACAAGGTAATACTGGATTGAATATTAAATGTATGCCATGCCAAGATTGACCAGTCATCCCAAGTAGCACCCGTTCACGAGCATGACGCACGGGTCAGCCATCATCACCCTCGCCATATTAGAGGGAAGGTGATGACCCGGCCAATACGACACCACAAGCAAACCACACACACACACACGCACAACACCGACTCACTCCTGTACGTATGTAGTGAGGCTTCCTTCGAGATCCTCGCAAATACAACAATGTATGCCTATTAATTTAGACGGCAGAAAGGTTCTAGAGTGGCGACCACGAACCAGAAGACGCAGCGTGGGCAGACCCTCTCTAGGCGGACCGACGACCTAGAAGGATGGCGGGCAACCGATCGATGAGGGTGGCGAACGACCGGCCACGATGGCGAAAATTGGAGGAGGCCTATGTCCAGCAGTAGACGGCTTTTGGCTGATATGATGATGATGATGATACCCATTTAAATATGTTTAGAATTATGCCGGCTTGACAGATTATCAACAAAAATGATGTGTATAAACGTCAAGCAAACCATAAACACTTGTGTAGTTATACAATATCGATTATAATAACTTTCGGGAGGAAACAAGAACGGAGTGAAACAGCACTAATCCTAAAAAACTATGTAAAATGTATATTTTAATAATCTAATATTAGATAAATATGTCATAATAACTAAAATTTTATTAAGATAAAATTTGTGCACGTGTTGTTATTATCGAGGCGATATATATTATATCATTACTCAAGTCTACACTTATTGTTGACTTAACACACTTCCAGGCTTTCTTAAAACATTCTTTTTATTTTTTTTTTGATATAATTACAAACTTTATTATTATTTTCATTATAAAAAAACAGTAAAAAAATAAATGTAATAATCTACCTTGATTGTCAGTTCATAGCAACTGCCAGGTATAAACCTACCTGCCTTGTTATAGCTATAATCGTTATTTATGGCTATTTTTTCATTCACGACCAACCATAATATTAGCCTAGGTGTACGTAAAAAGCTGTCTTTCAATATACGCATCGTTTAGCTCGTTGTTTGTAAAGATAACAAGTAAAAAAAATTAGGAAACAATAACTTACATAATAAAACACTTATTTTCTTACGAAAAGGTAGACAGAGGTCTATAACACTTATGTTTTACTAGTTAATATGAGTCCAATATAGGAGCCCGTTACCATTTATCGGACAGAGATCCAAACAGCAGATAAGTTCTTAACAGAAAAACTTATAGGTATATCGATAGGTATCTCTGCTGTGTGTCAGTTCGTATACAGTACCATTGAGCCGCCTCAAAAACAGTACATACCTAAATAACATTTTGTGAACTTTGAAAAATAAAATATTTCCATCATCATCAGCCTACGGCCGTCCACCGCATGGCATGTGCATCTCCCAAAATAGGCGATTGATATGATATACATACTAGCTACATAATACCAGCCTGTTTACTGTCCCAATGCAGGGCAAAGGCCTCTTCTCATATAGAGAAGGTATGAGCATTAATCACCACGCTTGCTCGAGGCGGATTGGCAATTTCAGACTTTTAAGTCCAGGTTTCCTCACGATGTTTTCCTTCACCGTTAGTCAGAAATGTCCAAGATAAACTTAGAAAATCACATTGATACTTGCCCGGATTCGAACCCACCCTCGTGTTTACGAAGCGGGTGCCTTATCCACTGGACCATTTCGACCTCACCTTACCTAGCTACATATATTGAAATTTTTTTTATTTTTGTAGGTACTAATAATACCCATGTTTACTACTATCAATATCAAAACGATTATGAATACCACAGATTACAGAACCTATTAATTCATTGATTAAATACTTATAACTGCTGTGGAACATCTCAACACGTTCACCACAAATAATTTAGGATCATTGTTCTTCTATACCTAATTATACCTTGCGTACCTATATAATTACAAGATTCTGTCATTTTGTCTTAATACACTACTTGGCTCTATAAACTTTCCGCTATGAACGAACACGTTAGCACTGCTAGTAAAAAATATTAAAGATTGACAACTCTGCGGTATATGAATATCTTTTGATGTTTCAAGAGATAGATGCAAGGTACCATCACCCCAAAAATACGTGCCTTTAAATACGTATTTAAAGGCACGTATTTTTTGAAACTCTACATAATATTATCACCTTACTCTATAATTACTATTTATTAGATAATAATATCTTTACTTTGTATAATTTACCACAGTGCCTCTGTGGTTCGGTGGTACTATGTAAGGATTACGCTAAGGTCACGGGTTCTATCACCGGGTCGGGTAAAGTGATATTGGTTTTTCTATCGAAAAATTCTCAGTATTAGCCCGAAGTCTGGAATTGTGCCCGATATTGGCAACAGGTTCGCCCCCTGTTACATGTGACCTAAAATAAAAAAATGGCGAAAAGTGGGTGGTTAAACACCTCTGCCTATCCCTTCGGAAATAAAAGACGTGAAGCTATGTTTGTATGTAATTTACTGCATTTCAAATCTTCCGCATGTTGTCTTTTAAAATTAAATCAATATTACCGTCGAAATGCTGCAACAGCAGCTCCTTTTCATCAATCTCACCTTATGCTTGCATGCGTGTACTCGTAGATAAAATTAATCAAAGCCAATCGCTATTAGAATAGAGCAGAACGCATCGGACGTGTAAACAATTCTCATTGTAAGATATTTTTTCTCAAAATTAACTCTAGTCTGGTGACCAATTACTATTTAGCTACCATTACAATTTAAACACTTCTCTCTGTAATTATTGTTCTCTTACTCCAGGTATAAAGACCGATAATATCTTTATTGTTACATTCATACATAATGCCCCATGACAAAAGGATTGTTAAAAGGATTTTACAAACATACAATTAACAAACTCAAATTACGCTCAGACTGCTCAAATATGTCTGTATTTATTAACCAAACAATATTTTGTACCTTGTGAGAATCAAACCTAAAACCTCTTGTCTAGTAGTCATACTTCATCCCATTACGCCACTGAAGTAGCCAGAATCTGAGAAAAATCCATCTACATTCAACTATGAACTTTAGACTTAGGAAAAAAGAGATGACTGCCAACCGTGACAAAATTTAGTAAGTACTGTGTACTAAATCAAACGGTTATCGCCTTTGCTCAAACAATAAATAATCAAACAACCTTTTTTTAATTCTTGTGTCTTTGGAAATTTAATTTAATAATTATTGACTGTTACTCAATCGTCAGAAGTCAGTATTTTATTGATTCGACCATCTCACATCACGACACAAAACTAGTATTATAACATTACCACAAGTAAAAATACTTAAGACGGACAAACTCTTGAACCGAGTAGTTTTATAAGGGTCTTATGGACTTAACATTGTCTCAAGTAGGCACCGAACGGTTAGAACTGTGGCGACGAAAAAAAAAGTGATAAAACCAAACTCACGATTATAACTAGCTAGCAAGTTATTTATATCACAAAAAGGCTTTAAATTTCCAAAACACAGTGCAAAATCAAATATCTACTTGTGTATAGTTAAAGCAATTCGATACACGCGTCTTATGAAAGTAAACTACCTACTTAAGTACGATAGTGAGGTGTGGGAACAATTATAACAGATTAAATCCATTATTGGGATTAGGTACGAATGGACTCGGCGGTCGCTGACTTACTAAGTATCAAATGATTAGGTGCGTATATTTTGTACTAAAGTTTCCATGAATGGGCCGGATCAACCGGGGAAGTACTACCCTCTCATAGAAGATCGACGTAAGAGTAATAGTATCTGTACTATTGCGTTTCGTTCGGTGAGTGAGAGTGCCGGAGGCCAAATTTTTCCCCTTCCCTTTTTCTTCACGTCCCTCGATCCTTTCACCTATCCCACTTCCTTCATGGTAAGCAGCGGCTTCGCAGAGTCCTTGGCATTGCAGGAACAATGCTAGGGTCTCTGAGTCATCCATGAGCGACAGTTACTACTTACCATCACGTGGGCTGTTTGCTCGTCTTCCACTGTCGGCAATAAAAAAATCTCTACCCTGCCTGATGGTAAGCAGTCAGTGGGATCCAAAAGTAGTGGTTACCATTTTAAAAGCCATCGTCTCAAACTGCTGGCATGGTGGCCTCCACTGCGGTGACTTTATCGAATTTAACATATAGTTAGATTATGGTAAAGTATTGTTATATTTTTAACAATACTTTACCATAATCTAACTATTGAATGAGAAGTGGACTTCACCCTGCCTATAATAACGGCCTAGTACCTAGATATTGTTTTTTTACGCTTAGTAATGACATTCTAACAACTATGTACATTGAATAATTATTACTTACGTTTCACAAAGACGTAAAAAAAACTTCTATTTATACCAAAAGCTAAAACAGTTTGTCACAATAAAATTATCATTGAGTCTTGCCACATTGTGAAAGAACATTGCATTCTGAAGTGGCGACCACGACCAAGAAGTCGTAGCGTGGGACTTCACATGGTTAACAACCGATCTAAAAAGAGAGATGGGCAACCGATGGATGAGGGCGGATTACTGCTGGCCAAAGTGGCGACATTCGGAGAGCACTATATCCAGCAGTGTATGTTTTCGGCTAAAATTATACTAATGATGGTTGCAACCTTATCTACATACATACTTACATACATAATTTGTATTAGCGCGCAACTGAGTTGCTACAAAATACCGCAGCATATAGCGCATGGATCATCGCTTGGCGCACAAAATTAAATATTGTTTATAATGTCTTGTTTAGCATAATAATAGGTTCAAGCCGCTAATATAATAGCCTCAAGTTTGACATTTGTTTGTGTAATTGTTCGTAAAGTTTGTGAAGAATACTTTATTGTAAAATTATTGTAAAAGTAATGGTACTTAAAGCCCATATGGGTGCAAAGTTCTCATCATTAGAAATGATTTAAGTCCAAACACACTGTAAATCGTTGCCGAGTTCCCTCGACTGTCTTTCGGCTCCATCATCAGATCGACTCCAAACCTTTACTAAATAGTAGTGCCTTAAAATACTTAATGAAAAAAGTAACAAATGCACTAGTCTTCAGTACGATTTTCGAAAGTTTTCTTCGATTTTCCTGTGATGCCATCATCAGATCCTGGTTTCCTTATCATGGTACCACACTTGGGATATCTACTTTCCAACAAAAAAAGAATCATCGAAATCGGTTCATAAACGACGACGTTATCGACGAACACACATAAAAAAATATATATATACCTACAGTCGAATTGAGAAACCTCCTCCTTTTTTTGAAGTCGGTTAAAAATACAACAAGTATTACGTAGATCTACTCTATTTCAAGAATTATTGTCTGTACACTAATTTCTAAAATAACTTGTGGCTCATATAGTTTTACTACCAGTAACAATAGCTAACTATTTTAGAAGTAACAATACCAGGAGGATAAACTATAATAATTACCTAAACAATATTAGTTTAAGAAAGCGAAAGCGCTAGTTTCGCAGAATTTCTTTTTATCTACCTGCTTCTGAGCGTATAAACTTATTCCTGTTCAATAAAAAAGGGTGGAATTTAAGAATAATCATGAGTAATTTTAAATTAGGTACCTACAGTTCACAAAAAAAATCTTTACAAATAAATATAAACAAGTATAATAGCAGCCTGTTTATCGTCCCACTGCAGGGCAAAGGCCTCTTCTAATAAAGAGAAGGCATGAGCATTAATCACCACGCTTGCTCAAGGCGGATTGGCAATTTCAGATTTTTAAGCCCAGGTTTCCTCACGATGTTTTCCTTCACCGTTAGTCAGAAATGTCCAAGATAAACTTCAAAAGTACATATGATTTAAAAAATCACATTGGTACTTGCCCGGATTCGAACCCACCCTCGTGTTTACGAATCGGGTGCCTCCACTGGGCTTAGGTGGTTACTCACCCTATGGAAAATCTCACCAATGGGTGAGTTTCCCCTTTTTTAGATCGTTAGTGGTATATTCACCCATATGATGGGTGAGTTTACTACTTCAAAATTTAGAGGTGGTCAAATGAACCCATTAATAGTTTAACGTGGTTTTCGAATATTTTCTTGCTATAATGTGCCTATATTACCAGTGCATCTGGTCGATTAAAACGACAAATAAAATCATGATCAAAAATGTCCATTTATTTTAGGTGATTACAACAA
This sequence comes from Parascotia fuliginaria, assembly GCA_963082885.1. Lineage (NCBI taxonomy): Eukaryota > Metazoa > Arthropoda > Insecta > Lepidoptera > Erebidae > Parascotia > Parascotia fuliginaria. The sequence continues at coordinate 6,644,591 of OY720174.1, read as the reverse complement.
TTTCAGTTATTACATATATTTTTTTCAAAATATTTTTTTACAAAAAATTTACGAAAAAAATCTAAATGTAATAAAAATCAACAAAAACTGATTTAACCAAAAACACCAAAAAGATCAACAACAGATAAATAAACGTTATCTGCTTCAATGGGTACAATAACTATCATTCAAAATAACATCTTTCGTGGCTGCGTAATTTCTTCATAAATTATTTCAGTTTTTCTATGCAGTGTCCTAAGGTAATTTCGCCATCAGTTAACTCTCAAATCGTGTTTTCAATATATTGTTGATTTAATACAGCCTCGTCTGTCCGTTTTGTTATATATTCATTCTTTCTCCAAAACGTAAAATAATAATTTGCGTCTTTTGTCAGTGTTCGTAATAATAAATCAATATTAGGTTTGGCTTTTATTTTTTTATTAAGTCTTGAATTCCATGATGATTTTCATTTTAGTCAGGCTGTGTGGAGGAAAGCCAAGCAGCTTCAATTAACGAAATCTGAGCTGAGTAAAACACATATTAGGAGATGCATTGCTCTTGCTTATGTTCCCAGAGAATTTACGTTGGATGGCTGGCTATATATTTCGGGAGAAAATATAAAAAGAGACGCTAATACTACAGCCTTTAACAATTATTTTGAGAGGACGTGGCTTAACCACACCGCCTATTTATCCGATAAGTGGTGTTTCCATAACTTTCGCTACAAAACAAATAATGCGACAGAGTCATGGAATTCAAGACTTAATAAAAAAATAAAAGCCAAACCTAATATTGATTTATTATTACGAACACTGACAAAAGACGCAAATTATTATTTTACGTTTTGGAGAAAGAATGAATATATAACAAAACGGACAGACGAGGCTGTATTAAATCAACAATATATTGAAAACACGATTTGAGAGTTAACTGATGGCGAAATTACCTTAGGACACTGCATAGAAAAACTGAAATAATTTATGAAGAAATTACGCAGCCACGAAAGATGTTATTTTGAATGATAGTTATTGTACCCATTGAAGCAGATAACGTTTATTTATCTGTTGTTGATCTTTTTGGTGTTTTTGGTTAAATCAGTTTTTGTTGATTTTTATTATATTTAAACTTTTTTCGTAAATTTTTTGTAAAAAAATATTTTGAACAAAAATATATGTAATAACTGAAATTGTTGTAATCACCTAAAATAAATGGACATTTTTGATCATGATTTTATTTGTCGTTTCAATCGACCAGATGCACTGGTAATATAGGCACATTATAGCAAGAAAATATTCGAAAACCACGTTAAACTATTAATGGGTTCATTTGACCACCTCTAAATTTTGAAGTAGTAAACTCACCCATCATATGGGTGAATATACCACTAACGATCTAAAAAAGGGGAAACTCACCCATTGGTGAGATTTTTCATAGGGTGAGTAACCACCTAAGCCTCCACTGGGCCATTTCGACTTGTCACAAGTACCTACGACTTTCTATTTAAAAGGCTGTTGCACGATCTACCTACCTGTGCTCAATTTTATTTACCTATCCGATAAGCACTTAAACTATTTTACAAAGCAGCTGTAGTCTCTGGCTGTAGTTTTTGTATAAAAAGCCAAGGAATACCTGTAAACGTTGTTCGTGTATTGATTATAGGATTAAAAAATGGAATACATACAGACCTTCTTACGTATAATATCTATTTTTACTTTGCTTAAAGTGTAAAAGGTACCTTTATACTCAAACACCAGTAACTTTATATTAGACCTACTTACCTATAAATATTCTTGTCACCAAAATTATTTTTTAACTTGAATAACTGCTTTATAAGAGTGCCTATATGGGGCAGTGTGTTCAGACATTAACTATGAGTCATCTCAACATAATGACTAGGTATTGTGTTCATCCTCACATACGAATATTTTGAAGAAATAAGAAATATAAATTTTATTACCTACATGATTTAAAAAAACTCACTTTTTCCCGGTCTTTCTTTATTCTTGAATGTACACACCAGAAATGCAATGAAGAATTAAAATAAACAACGTGTACAAAGGCGAGCTTAACTTTTAATTTGTTATACTTGTTTATATAAGTGTCTAATGTATGATCCCGTTTTTTTCAGCCAGATCCTGTACATGGACCAGCATGTATACGATATTCCAAAGAGCTACAACAGAAACATTCCACCCGGTGAGTTTTCATTCGTTTTTACTGTAAAAAATTTTTGTACCTATGTGTGGAGTAAATGACTTTTCACTTTTATAAATATAAATTTTCATTAGCTATTTTTAACGATAGCTAATTTAAAAATGTTCTAGGTCATATTTTATAGTGAGGTAGATCGTCCCTCTTCTATCCACTTAGTAGCGGACATTAGTCAGCAAAATAACGCAGTTTGCCGCAAAACCAATCATTAGTCAAGCTGTTGGCGGTTGTCGTATGTAATAATAAACCCTTCTTGTTAATTTAGACTCATTCTTACTAGACAAGTTGTCTTAGCACTCCTATGCCATAATCATCCAAAGTTATAATTTGTGTTTACGTCACTGATTTGTCAGCTGGATTCCTAAACAAATTTATAAAACTATAAGATAAAAAACAAATAAGTTTTATACAATTCGTTATCATTCTTAGACATTAAGACAAACACAACACACCTTCAAGTCGTTACGGCCAGTAGTTTAGGCTGTGCGTTGTCTGTCAGTCAGTTAGGACAAAACATAAAAAACTAATAACAAAACATAAAATATGTATGAATTGACATCGATAAAAATTGGTAAATAAATTTCATATTTTGTAATAAAAATAGATTATTTATTAAACCTGTTATCAACAATAATATTTACGAGCCACTTAATGATTAGAAAATAATTAATAATCAATGAACTAGCAAGCCATTTCTTTATGAGAGAGATGGCTCTGGACATGGAGAAGTGGCAAGAATTGCATTAGTTCCACCGACAAGAGTCTAACTCTTAAATTATGGATGGGATGGGAACTAGCAAAGTTAAGGTTAATTATATCTCAATTAAATTTTATCAAGCTACCTGCAAGATCACAAATACCACTGAGATCTATTATTTTGTTTATGATAGGTTTTTAATATTGACAGTTCATGATTAGGTAATTCCCATCTCAACACTTAGAAATCGTTCTGATCATCAAAAGAACATTTCTGATTCTTATGATCGCACACAAAACTAATAATTATATAAGATTTTACTATATTGCTAGTGTGTAAAAATAAATTCCAAATATGTAGAAGCATTCCTACCTACTATATACACCGACCAAGTTTTGTCTCTACATCACCCAAAGGTTGACTGAAAGAGAACACCTCTGGCATTAAGACTGCCTTTGTGCATTTATTTCGTAAATGAGATAATTACCTAATAAAAGCGTAAGTACCAAGTTTCGCGCCAGTTTATTTTTCAACTCTTTACTTTTGTTCATGGAATAAATTTGCTAGCGATAAATTAAACGTCTCATTTGGCATTTTTGCTCTTTATCATTGCCAATGACTGTATTTAAATTTAAACTGCTAATAATAAGAAACGCATTAGAAGACAAAATGATGCAGTTCGTCACGAATATAAAAGTCAAATTATAAGTGAATGCTGTGTTAAGCTGCAATTAATTAAAAATATGTATTTTCTGATCATTAATTACCTTACTTATGTGCATTTTTAATGAATAACATATTATGTTACGATTTCCTTTAGCGGATTACGTAGGTTGACTCAGTGCTTCAGTGATACTGTATAAAGACTGCTTCATAGGGATCCCGAGATCGATTCTTAGATAATGTGGTAGTGGCTCTTTCTGTCAATAAATTCTCAGTAGGTATTAGCCTGCAGTCAGGCAATGAGCCCATTAAACACCTGTTCACCATACCGTCCCGTTCATGGGCGCCAACCGACTCCAGAATACAAAGGGGTCGTTCGAGAAAAAATAGCTACATAGACAAGATTAAGATTTATTTCGCAGATTATAATTAAGCTGAAACGTCTGTTATAGGTGCTGTCAAAACTTGTTGTCCAATCTTGTTTATAACTTTATGTTCTTCGTTTAATGAAAAATGAAAAACTGTAAATCAGGTGTACCTCCTTAAAAGGAAGTACCTTATCCTGGCAGCGCCCATGATTCCGTTATTATTCTACTGCAAGGAAAGATCTCGTCTCAAATAGATTAGTCATGAGCATTAATCGCCATGCTTGCTGTAACGCCGTAGGACTCCACGTTACAGGAACGTAGGGGCCTGATGAAAATTTACTTTTTGAGAGATATAAATAATACCTACCTACACTGATAACAAAGATTTTTAAAGAATTAACATATTGTTTTCCATAAATTCACTATTTTACAATTAGCAAGCCGTGGTTCTAGACATAATTAGATAGGCAGGGCGTAGGTTGGAAGCTTCGGAAGTGTCGCGCCGAGGTAGAAGGACGGGCACTTAACTGAGGCCGCGACCGATGACGACGCCGTTTTTATACCCCGGCGAGGAAGTTGCTGTGAGATGGTGATGGCACGCTGGGTAGCGGAGCTCGCGGCGGCGGCTCGTATGAGTTGCAGCGCCACATATCTCAAAGCTGGACCTAATAGCGGAACCTAATAGCTGGCAAAACATGGGTGTTTTACCTACTATTGGACAGATGATCTAGACTCAAAGGAAGCCACTTTGCCACTGCCCTTACGCCAAAATAAAAAAAAACGCCTAATCTAAACAAATGTTATAAAAAGAAAAAGAATTGATTTTTTGGATGTTTGTATGTTTGTTGTGGATAAACAACTTTAGAAAGCTCCAAATAGAGCGGGTAACATAGGTACATTTTATTATGTTGAACACATTTTTTAGCAATGTTCTGAATTTTAATATTTCAAACGGAAACTACCTATATTCTATGTAATTTATGTTTATTAAATAAATAAATAAAAAAATAAAAATTGTACATTTACAATACAGTGCAGCAAAAATAAATTTGTATAGATACATACATAGCTTCACGCCTTCTATTCCCAAAGGTGTTGGCAGAGGTGTTTAACCACCCATTTTTTGGCATTTTCTTATTTATTTTAGGCCCAATGTTACATGTAGCACAATTCCAGACTCCGTGCTAATACTGTGAATTTTTCGACAGAAAAATCCAATAACACTTTATCCGACCCGGGGATCGAACCCGTCCGAGACTTCTGCGTGGTAATCTGTACACAGTACCACCGAACTGCAGAGGCAGTCATAAATCAGTAAATCAGATGTTTTAAAATTAATAATTCTGTGTGTGTTATGTCGTTGGAACTCATTGCAATTTCAGAGGCATTATCATATATTGAACAAATTTTGTCACCAAAAGTTGTCATTTTTACTGACTGTAAAAGTGCCTTACTTCACTTAGTTAAATGTTCAGCACTACAAAGAAGTTTACCCATAACTTGTGAAGTGTTAGAAAAAATGTATAATTTAGTTCAGAAAAACATTTCTCTGAAATTACAATGGGTTCCTTCGCATGTTGGATTAAGGGGCAACGAGGAGGCTGACAAATTAGCAAAGTAGTTGTTAAGTTAGTGTCTGGACAGGGTGTTTTAATTCAAATTTTACCACATTATTCGGCAATTTAAACGTATACAAAAATTATTGTTATAACATTTGGAAAGAATATTTCGATAAAAAATCAAAAGAGAAAGGCATTTGGTATAAAGTTTTACAAAATGAACCTCCTCGATGTCCTTGGTTTACTGAGTCTAAACTAAATAGGAATATTGTTGTCACAGCGTTGAGGTTACGTTCCGGTCATATTCTATCAAGAAAGTTTGGACATAATTATGATGAAGAAGTTTGACTCACCCAATTGTTTAACTTGTGGTACAATCGACGATGTCCATCATCTCTTGTTAGAGTGTGATCGGAATCGCAGAGCCAGACTGTTTTTGGATTTAAATATTGTTAAGGCGAACTTAGGTTCAGTTAATAGTAGGTATATTATTAGCTGAACCTAGTTCTGATGCAGCAAGAAGAGTTTATGAAATGGTCGCGTGAAGCGTGAAATACGTTTTGTGGCGGCGCGATAAGTAGATCTATTGTAATGTGATGTCAGCATTAAGTACGATGTACGATTAGCGTTGCGTCGCCGCCACGGACAGTCGGGATTTCGTAGCAGTGCTATAATCACGTGCCAGTACCAATAAATATAATATACCGTTTCGTAGTCCTATGTGTTTCAATAGTCACCACTATACCCCGAACAATTTAAACATCAAATAAATATCATACGATAAAGTTTCATATGCCATTTTATAAAATCTTATATTTTTATTTTTATTTGTATTATAGTTATATTTTGAAGATAAAGTTATACTTTTGATACTATAGGACTGACATGTTTTATAACAAAAGTCCTTAAATAAAGAGAGAAAAAAAAACAGTAAATCTGTCAATAAATTTGCAGTATATAAATAATATTCGAAGACAGTATTGCAATCATATTTTCGTAGACGTTTGTTGTAAAATATACTCTTGATACCAAAGCGAAGCAAAAGAAGTTATAAATAAGTATGTTTTAATAGGACGTCGGACATTAGTTAACTTGCTGACGTCCAGCCCCGAAATAGTCTTTTTGATTAATTATCACGAATAATATGATGTACTTAATAAAATAATTAACATATTTTAACAAACATTCTATGTCTAAAACAAAAGTAGTAACACTGAAATTCACTAGTCCTAATGGTTATGCAACACGAACGTTCACGTTTCGTTTCGTTGGTAACTACCTATTTACAAGCTACAACCTAGGACAGGTGTTTCAATATACAAGGCGATGTATTCGATACTTTGTGAAAGAACGGAGTGTTATGTTCTCCGTATTAGAATTTGAAACCATCCTAGCTTTCCTGTGGTTGTCGTATACCTAAGGGCAGCGTCCTGAATGTCATCTAACCACGGTCAGCGATCTGCCTGCAAACAGACTGTTATACTTAAACTTCTACCTTATGGAAAGGCTTACATCCAGCAATCTACAGGTTGATACAGAACCAATCGCCGAATCTTTGCTTAGGTATTATATATAATGCTTAGACATCCAACTAAAATGATAATTACAAATGAGACGCCATCATCTCAGATCGCTTCGCAACTGTAAAATATGCACACTCTCATTCAGACTTAATTCGTGATAGAATGAGAGACTATTTTTTAGACCATGAATCACCAGAGCTTTTTCTTTGGTTTTGCAAAAGAAGTTGTTACTAGTTGACTTGTGTCTTTGTTAGCATCGAAATCGAACTTCAGATTCTTGAATGCGTTTTAAAACACACCTTTAGTGGAGAAAGCATATGGCCAACCTGATGATAAGTGGTAACTGTAAAACATGACTTTGTTTTCCAAGCATTGCAGAAATAATTCTTAGGAAACACCACCAAACCAAACCAAACCAAGGATGAGAAAGGATCTTTTCCTTCCTGATCCTCTTCTCCCTACATAGTCTGCCGAGGGGGTTGAAGTATCTGTGCACCAATATGTGTTACTCGGTCAACGGTCAGGGAGCGACAGACTGTTCTATGCGCGGACCAGAAGGAGAGGAGTAAATATCTTCTTGCCGCCCACATACACTACAATGGTAATTGGCGGTCTTAATAGATATAAGTAGTTACCTAAGAAATGAACTTAAAATATTCCATTTATGCAAATACTTTCAAAATGTAAATCTCGGTTTGCGTTAACAAATCAGAGGGATGAATCGCCGGTCAAAATAGATTACAATGACCCTGAAATATGACTTCGCAAAATGCTAGCTTATTGTTTATGCGACATTTGAACTACCTACCTTAATGCGCCTATTTCTCACGGCATCGCTACATTAATAGACCTTGACTATAATCTAATTGAGAAGCAAACTATATTTATTTATCGTGATAAGTAAGAACTTTTGAGAGGAACAGCATTTGTATAACATGTCACACCCTCAACAAGACAGTCATATAATAAGTAAAAAAATTACACTACGCAAATTTCAACTTTAAGTACATCTATTAAATATCTATCTATCTGGATTCATGGCTTTTGATTATGTGCGAGGTATTGTTTTCCAAGTTCATGGAAAAACGCAAATGACAGACAATGCCAAATTGTCGAACTACTCGTATTGTTTGATGTATTTAAGTACCTAACCTACTTAGATATCTAATAATTTATTGTTTAAGCTATGGTATCTGCAATAGTTTATGTTATGTTCTTGTTATTTTTAATAAATGGCAACCGGCACTCAGCCTCTGAATCACTAGTCTGCCACGTGACTGCTACCATAATATCATACCATACATCATATCAAGAGGAAAACACTTGGGCATTTTGGTAGACAAAAGCAAAAACCAACTAAGGTTTACGTGCTTTTGTATCATTAAATATTAATAAATAAATTCCTACTCACCAGTACGAACACGACACTACCAAACCTAAGCCGATTTATTTCATGACCTAGGTAAAAACGGTAGTGTTGATAGCTCTCTGATCTCTTAGGGTGGGTACTTTTTTATCAGAGCTCTTTCTGACCAGAGATCTCGCTGGTCACCTTAAAAGCAAAGATATTACCAACTCAACGATTTCGGTATGTTCTGGAGACCCTACTCACCATTAATGGAGTTATTTCCCTGTAGGTACTATTCTTAACTATCATTTTAGCTGAGAGACTATCACTGCTCCATTATCTACTGCTGGATAATAATATAGGCTTCTCTCAAGTACTAAGTACCTATTGCCATTTAGACCAATCGTGAGACTCCCTTAACTACAAATCGTTTTAAAACACAAAACGAAATCAGGGTATACATTAATAAATTTTTAATTGAAACCATAATTTATAATGTCGCGTACACAAGTAAGGTGGGTTATGTTCGGTGGCCTACATTGATGAACCACCTCCTCTTTCGCCGTGATATCCCCGCTTGGCGGCCATGCCATTGAAACGATACAATTTCATACAAATCTACCATTATTTGAACAAAATAATAACTATAACAATTGTGTATTATTTTGCAGATAAAAACACAACCGTATACATAGGGGTGAATGTCAACCGGGTATCTGGAGTTGACGAGAATAAGGAGGTATGTGATTTAATATTGTTTACTTTTTGTTCTCGTGTGATTGAATGAAAATCTGTCATCTACCTATCAATCTCAAATCAAAAATTCTCTAAAGGAGGGTTCTTCATCTACAGAGAGTTTTCTAATAATAACTGACAACAGTCTACGCTACGGTGCGAGTACATAACAGTAGCGATATTCGTAAAAACATAGTCCTCTGTTTATACCAGTCTCGATTTCACTTGTAAAGAGGAAAAGTGCCATTAACACCGCGTCGAGTATTGTAGTATTTGTAGTGTTCTCACAAGAGGCAAATATTAGTGTTACCATATCTACCATAAATAAATACCTAAATATGTATTTAGGTTATTGCGAGTCTAAACGTTGTTAGCAAAGGTATATATACTGTTTAACTCTCTCGAATCCGAAGACAATTATAATAGTATACTTATTAGTTTGAAACAAATAGAGGTATTATTCTAAAGTTACAGTTTATTTAATATTTCAATAATAATTTCAACAGCTCATGCTTAGCTACCTATAAGTATTACGCATAAATCTAATAAGAAGCGTAACAAGATTATACACTAGCCAATTAAGGGCTAATCAACGAGTCCGGACATCGAAATTCACCTGGGCGAATAACAGACTGTCGTATTCGTTACTTGGCCGAAGAAATGATAGATCGCTGAACGTTTAGTGGAATTAACCACTGATCTCTCTATTACAGATCGAATGTACCTACCTATGCTTTAGCGATAAACCATTTATTTTTATCGATGCATGTACAGTTTCGGACATACAACAGTGTTTCAGCTCATACTGCCCGCGCCCTCATATCAAAAAACAATGACAGCTAGCAACTAACGACTTATTTTACAACAAACTTGTAATTATTAACAACATTTTTGACGTTCTTGACCTACTTGTCGGTTTGGGCTAAATAAAACTAAGAAATTGATTTATTTATTCTAACTCTGGCAGTAGACCGTGTGGTCTACAGTCGAAAAATGTACAAAAGCGTAGGTATATTAGCAATAGACATCTTCAGACGGATTTCTACCGATGAAAAAAAAAACAAACAATTTTATCGTTCGAGAACCATAAATATTTGCTCTAAAAATCTAACTTATTTATTGCTACAGGAAATCACTCTGGACGTATTTCTAGAAGTGTCATGGTCAGATAGCCGTCTTCACGTGCCGCCTAACATGCCGTTCCTCGACCTGCCTTGGGAGTTCCGCCAACTGATCTGGACGCCAGACCTTTACATCTGGCAACTCCAGACGATGAGGATACTCTCCGTGCTGCAAGAGATGACGTCTCTGAGGCTCTACGCAAACCGCACGGTCTCAGTCAGTATTGGGTTCGTCCATTTTACTTTCCTTTTTATGTGCATGATTTTATGCACTACAATTAAGCATTTTAGGAGATGAGTACATACGTACCTACATCTACCTATGTTTATTTTTATACCTATGAGCAAAATACGAGAAATATTTAGCACACACATGTATAGTCTACTTACCGAAATTTATTATTTTAATATGACTATACGGAAGGTCTATTCCACTTTGATCACCTGGGTGTTCATAGCCGACTCTTAAGTGTCCTTTGATCAACTGCGAATATTATCAACCACTGCGTGGCGATTCCAATAAAATTATTATTATCACCTTCAAATAAATAGGTACATTTCTAAGTAACATGTTAACCGTAAAATGCGAAACAAGGTCTCATGTGTCCTTTTTGCTTATATGAATTCTTCTCTTGATCCGTCTCTGTAATAGGTACAGAATGAACTAATCCTAATGCTTAACAATTAAAAAAATAGTTTTACTAACGTAATACATTTTACTACTTAATAGATTTTTCGACAGCTGTATTAGACGTTTCGAGTAAAACGCGGTACCTACTATTTCTTACAATATTAATTCTAATTGCAACATTTCTATGTATTGCAAATAATTTTGATTAATTTAGTTATTAATAGGTAAAGCGTTTTTACTTTTCAGGGCCACAATCACAATCAAGTGCCAGATGGACTTTGTTCTGTACCCTCTGGACGTACAGAGCTGCGATATGGACTTCAGTAGTTGTAAGTATTGACGCAGATATCATTATTTTTGTATTTTAGATTTCATCCATATCCATGTTTAGCGTGAAACACTTGTAGGTATACCTAAGTATAGTAGTACCTACATGGTAGTAAACTGAACGCAATTAACACAAATTGCAAATAAAACAATGTGCAAACATTTCACATCACAAAAACATTACATTTTTAATTCAAGAAGAAATTAGTTGTTTTGTCTACGCGCCAGCCGCAGCAGCTTGACTTTGAAACCCAAATGTTTTTATAGATTTTTGCCCTGTTTCTGAGTCCGTTTACGATTGCGATGTAACAATGATTTGCTGACGTTGTTTAATGGCTCTCGTTTCAGATAAATATACATCGCAAGACGTGCGCTTCGAGTGGCGGGACGTGGCGCCGTGGATGGGCTACGGACGCACCAGCTCCGAGCAGCAGCGCAGCAAGTTCCGACTGCCCAAATACGTGGTCACCTTCGTCACGGACAAAAGTAATCATATTCGCAATTTTGGTGAAGGTAAATGTATATTTATTGCTTTGCGCTTTTGTTTGCGCCTCGTAACTAACTCTGTACCTACTGACGCTAACGCGATGTTGCTATACGCTGGCATGCTGCCCGCACTGCTTGGCGCGGATGGTAACTATGGATCATTATTAATAAAAAATTTAATACAGTTTCAAACTGTCCTAATATTTAAAGATTTGGATACTATTTCACATCCGTGCCTTGCAATATCTTCCTTTTGTGAACGTCTGTAAACGCACGAATTTTGTTGTATTTGTTGAATGTGTCGACTCTTGATGTGAAAGTCACTGGATGTTACAATTTGTTATTTAAACTATGTTAACATAATAATAACAATCACTAGCTTAAAAGAATAATCGCAGGCGTCTGAATAGACAAACTCTTCGCTACAAGATATGAGGCAAAAAGATAGGTATTGACTTGAAGAAAGCTAAACAAGTAAGTATTTAGAGAACACGTTGTTTAGTCTAGTAAATAGTTAGTACATATTGTAATAGATGTTAGGTAGGTACTCACACGCACTAATCGTTTCGATGTAGTACTAAACTGCTGAATATATAAATTGTATATAATTTCGTTAGGCGAGCACTCGGCGGCACGGCTGCAGATCAAGCTATCGAGAGAGCTAAGGAGCTACTTGCTGGAGAGCTACCTGCCTTCCTCGCTGTTCGTCATTATATCGTGGGGTAGTTTTTGCGTCATCCCCGAGATCGTGCCCGGCCGGATGGTGCTGCTCGTAACTACTCTGTTATCACTTGTTACTATGTTCGATACAGTCAGGTGAGTTGTTCTTCTTTGCTCTAAAAATCTTTAAGAATCCAATGTCTGTAATTCACGTCTACTAAATTTAAAATTTAAAGTGAAACTATAAATTCTCACTGTTGCAGCACAAACTCCCCAGATGCCCTTGAGCTGAAATGCATCGAAGTTTGGTTGATCTCATGCACGATATTCGTGTTTCTTGCACTCATGGAGTACTTCGTAGTGCTGTTCGGCATCCGCTACGACAAAAGCTGGAGCAGACGGCGAGCAGACCTGCGCCGAGCCGCTTCCGCAGCACAGTTGGCACCGCCACCATTACATATCAACCACTCACAGGCAAGTATCACTAAAAGCTTCCCAAATTAAGTCATTCCACTACGAAACGAACCACATAAACAAATGCACGGATTTGCACTCGTAGTAATGTACCAAATTAATATCCAAGCTCTTGCCTTCGCAGAGGCTGAGTACGTCAGTTACTGGCACACCCCAGGGTGGCGTGTTCTCCCCTAACCTGAGCGTCGAAGATGATGGCTTTAAGCAACAGATGGACCATCAAACTATACAAAGGGTAAATAACACTACACACGTATTTGCCTCTAAACATAGAATACCTAATGTTCTTGTAGTACCTCAGTGTAGTTTTTACACTGCATGTAAATTACGAACTTGTACCACATATTACTTAGGTGCATTGATTTTAAACTTAGGCCACAAATTTCTAGTCTCTCTCGGGAAGGAATTGGAGACAAAATAAAGTTGGATGTGAAACAAGATCTGTCAGCAAGGTAAAAAAATAAATTTAAAACAAAACACTGCACAGTGTGACTAGCGCTATCTGCAGTAATCATTGATACACAAGTACCGATAGCTTAGTATGTACCCGATAAACCAGAATATACCAGAAGTACGTTGGCATACAAACCAAACAACTGCAAATTTTTTGAAGGTGTAATCGATTTGGTGTTGGTTTGATTTGTAGAGAACAGATTCACAGCAGTAAAGTAATAGTAGGTACTTGGCTAACAAACTAGCAGAATTGTATGTAACTATGTACCTAACGAACCAAACTTTAGTCGCACTGCTTAATACCACTGCCGTAAAATAAAACTAAAAGTATTTTGAATATTTTAGATGTGGCTATAAAGTACCTAATTGTGTAGCTATATTAGTGTAACTGTGATTTATAACAAAAATATTGTCAATACTATTTATTTTAGGATTCGCCAATAATGGAGGCGATGCCGTCTGCAAACGGCAGCAGCAGCTTCATGACGCGAATGAGTTCTGTGATTGACCGCGGCGTCATGTTCTGTGGCGCCCAACACGGGGCGCTCGACAAGTTCGCGCTCATGATCTTCCCTATGTGCTTCATACTATTTAACATTATCTATTGGACAACATATTTAAGTGAAGCACATGCACGAGTGAAGTGAACTTTTGTAGCACGACCGCATCACCGAGTTTGTGATTACAGTGCCTATGCAGACGTTGTGACGTTTTGTACATATTAGACGAATTACTAGTCGAATTATAAATATTATCGTGTGACCCCTGTAGCTATAAGTTAATATATATATAATAATAATGAATGAACAATGTGGACGTTTATATCGCAACATTGTGAAGTTGTTATTTTTATAAAGTGCGCATTAAAGTGTAAAGAAAAACTTCGGTTAAATAATACGTACAGACTCGTACGTATCATTATAAAGTATATTAAATAGTGTTCCTGTTAGTTAGAGCTGTAAATGTGCCTTTAAAATCAGTTTCAAATTATTATAAGAAAGTACTACGACGCTAGTTAGAAATGCTCAGATATAATATTTTTGGGAGAGTGAAATATAAAATAGATTACTAAATATAGCGTATATGAATATAATAATATCTGTAAGTAAGCGGGCACGGGACCACAGTTGAGCTCAATAGTACAAACTATTCTAAGAAAATGCCTTTTCTGTCTCAGGTGCCTTTAGCCGTGTTTTATTTCAAAGTACTTTAATAAATCATTTTCTACATATACGCAAATTTCTTAATTGAGGCCTTACCAGCCAACCACCAACGAATATGCTGCACTGCAGTTATTTACCAAATATTTATAATGGAGTGTTTCTAGTATTTTGCTTACCTACTGCGTCAAGATCTAAACATGCTTACAGATGGGCAAATTTCGGCGCCTGCGCTTTTAAACTTTTTTAAAGCGTGCATGTTTATACGCGCGCGTTTATATATATTTTAATATTTTATAAAAAACCAATTACCTACTTACATCTTTGTTTTTGTTAGTATTAATAACTGTATTTTGTGACCCTTGTTATTTATTTTTTTAGAGAACCTTTTCTACCGTTATTCTTGTTTATCCAAACTCACAAAATAAATGGCATTTAGATAAATGCCTGCCGGTAGGTTTAATAAAGTACTTAATTACATTTAATATTATGTAGATAAATATATTATTAAAAGTAAGGCCTGAGATAATAAATATATCATAGAAATTGTAGTGCTCATTTTGTTTTATTAACTTATTACGAATGGCTCTTAAGTAGAGTAAGCTCATACAAGTCCTGTTGTTGGTCGTGGTAACCTCGTCAGTTGATCTAGGTGGTCATGTTTATAATTTTTTAACGCTATTTCGATACTATCACTGGAGGCTAATGTCAGATGCTTGAGGCATGGATAATATACCTCTTAACACTTCAAAATAAAGAGACTATAATGTGCGTTTTGGACATTGGTTGCAATTAGGGAATGCAATCTCGCGAGATTTTAGACCTAGCCGAGATCTCGCGAGACCGTAAAGCCAGTCTCGCGAGATTACGAGATTTCCGAGATCTCGCCCAATTGGGTATTTTTACTAAAAACATTCGCTAATACTATTAATTCCGTTTATTGATTTTCAATATATAAGATAAAAATAAAACATACATGTAATTGGCATATTATAATAATTTATTTTAAAATAAAACACAATATTACGTTATAATATAATATTCGTCAGTCTTATTCTTATTATATAAACTGAAAATCAGCCTTGTTAAGAACAAAAAACTTAAAATAAAAATAAAAAGAACTTCGAAATAAGTGCCTACAGCATGCGCAGAGAAGTTCGCGCGCAACCGCGCTACGATATACACACCGATTTTGCTGCGCCGCTCAATCTCGCAATCTCGCGAGATCTCGTACAAAAAAAAAATTGAACGAGACTCAGTCTCGCAAAATATGGACGAGATCTCGTCCATTCGTCCACGAGATTGCATTCCCTAGTTGCAATTATAAATAGATTGATTAACATTACACTGCACAGTGCACAGACAAATCTATACTTAATATTTCTTTATATGTCAGTCTTGTTGCCTCAAGCATATAAAATTAGGACGTTGGAATTAAGTATATTTCTTAATAATAAACGACTATTTTTTAGAATTATTTTTGATACATAGATTTTTTTTTTATCTCATCTAGTCATGCGCGGTTCTGATTTTAATAGCTAATAAGTTATATTAACTCACACTCAGTAAAAAAGCATAAGAATGAATACATCTATACGAAAATGTATCTTGTGCCAATATACATAAGCTTCATAACAATTATATTTCTGATACTTTTTTACTGAGGGTGTTATTTCACTATATAAATACATATAGCACAAATCTGTTTATGCACAAAATGCTTATCAAAACATTTTGACAACTAACGTGTTTATAAAGCCCTCATAAAACTTAGTTTAAGACCTAAGCATTATGTGATACAAATTTAAAATCTAAGCAATGTTTAGTCCATAAAATATTGTTAAACTCTTC
The DNA here is from genome assembly GCA_963082885.1 of Parascotia fuliginaria. Classification (NCBI taxonomy): domain Eukaryota; kingdom Metazoa; phylum Arthropoda; class Insecta; order Lepidoptera; family Erebidae; genus Parascotia; species Parascotia fuliginaria. The sequence goes on along the minus strand of OY720174.1, from coordinate 6,628,345 downwards.
ATAGTTTTAACTACCATAATAACGAATAAAATTTGTGCCTTTTTAATAATTACTTGCTTAATTAAGACATAGGAGTACGCTTGTGGTTCACATCTGTTACCTTCTTACCCTAACGAAACTGTAAAAAGGCAGTATTTAAAACATTAAAAAATCTTAGGCAATACATAAATATAAGTAAGTAAATAAAGAAAATAATGAAATAAAAGACATTATTTTAAATCATTTTCAGTTGTTTTATTTCAACATAGTTCCTTTGATAACAATAATTTACATTATATTACACTGTATACCTATTTATTTACTACAAATGTTAATATGTATATTCTATGTAATCATTGATAACCATAGTATCCGGCTTCTTTAAATGCTCTCGACATATCATCGGAATTTCGTCTGATACGACGTCCAATTGGTTCGAGATCAGCGTAACATTTAGGGAAGACTTTTTCTATTATATCTATCGCCTCCATTTTCCCTATTTGTCTCACAGCCAGGACGGAATATAAGGCTTTCGTTTTCACGCAATTCTGAAATAACAAAACTAAAATAGTAAATAATTCATACAATATTGGTAAGCGTATCTACGTAGATGTCTAGGCGGATTGTAAATTTGGCATAAAAATATAAAATTATTCACGATTTGTTTATTAAAATAAGTTTCTAAGACAACCAATTTAAAATAATTTTGAAAATAAACAATAATACTAATTAAATACTGTAACAGCAGGAGCATAGCATAGAAAACTGCATATATTTTGTTGTCAGAAGTCGTTCCATATGCAAATCAGATTCAATGTTAAATTCTAGAACCTATAACACAAGCATATTATATGCTTACTTTGGGTCTAGATGGCATTGTCTGTAGTTGTTGAAATATTATTATTATTATTATTATTATAACGTCGAAGACACACTGTTGACGAAAATCATCCAAAATTTTATTAGCTAGAATAGAATAGACCTAATGGATTACTTAAAATTTTCTTTTCTTTAGCGTATATTTGATGTGTTCATAATTACCTGATGCGCTTGTTTTATGTTAGTCCAGGAAGCATCACCCTGTGACCATGCGCTTGTAAAGGAGCAATGGGTGAGGTTAGCAGCCCTGATCTCTGTGCAGGCCAGATGTTCCATGTTTTTGAAGTCTAGGTGATTACGGCAGTAATCAAACATATGTATCATTTCATGAGCTAACACTCCTTGCACCATTGCTTGACGGGTTGACACATTTTGGCATACTACAATCTGAACAAAAAGTATTCTTTCACATCATGTATGACATAAAAATCTCAAGTTGTATTCTATTGACACATCCGTAACGTCGAAACCGTCGCCCACGTAGTCCTGGAATGCGAGGGAGTGATGACTCATCGGGCACAAATCCTCGGCAGCCCGAAGTCTCTCCGCGAAGCCTGCGAAGATCCCAGGAAGCTTCTGCGTTTGGGCGGAGCTGGGCTGGATGAAATAATCCAGCCAAACCGGACGCAACAAAGGACCAAGAGGTCTAAATGCGGACAACAAGCCCATCAACAAGTAACAACGAGGGTAACAACGACACATTCGTAACCTATTTATTTTACATATAAAATCACTAGAGGTAAACAAATAGGTAGGGTACACACGCCTAGATGTCGGTTGCTAAGAATACTATGTGCTAAAACCGAAACATAGTGACGTGCAATTAACGCAATACTATTGTGCGGTACTTATTATACTTACAAACAAAAAAGTATAATATACTACAGATGTTTACCACCTGTGATTTTCGGCTCAAGATTAGTGCCCTGTGACTTTCATATATATTAACTTATTGAATACTATAAGTTAATTAGATGACAAAAAATTTATGTAAATCATCCTAATACAGGACTGTCTGTGCTTTCAGAGGAATACTATAGACATACAGTCAAATGCTTTTAAAAAATGCACACATAACACCATATATTTTTTCGAGCATTAATAATAGTATTCTGTTTATTAGTGTATGTTAAAGTAAAACTTAGTACATCCACTGCTGAACATAGGCCTTCCACAAGCACCTATACTTTTTACCTATCTTGATTCGTTTCTTATAATTCTATATAAGTCTGCAAATTTTTTATGGTCTAATTTACCGATACCTTCTTCTGGTTATTATGATAAAATGCATAAATAAGTTCTGTTTCGATTTTGCGAAATTTGTGCTAACACTAACATACCTGGTTCAATTCTGGATCATAGCCTCCACTCACTGAGTAATCACATACTTCACAAGATATATGCCTTCGAATATCTATAGAGCTGGAAAGAATAAACATGTATCTTTATTCTATTCAACTTGGCTTGCAAAAAGGTAAGTACTTAAATAAAGTGCTGTCTTTGAAATTTTTATATCAGTAATAAATATATGAATTAGTAAGTATTCTTATTCTATAATTGTGTAATGTAATTATTTATTTTTTTAATTTAAAATAGGTGCCTTAACAATAATTTAATTCAGAAATAATTTTAGGTTTAATAAAAATTTTATATAAAATATCCTTGTTCAAAGGTGGAATGCATTTTATACATATAAATTAAAGTATTTAAAGTGTATAATTAGTGGTACTTTATCATGTGGAAATGTTAAACTAAATAGCACTGTTTTATCACATATACAATGAACCAAGTGGTCTGAGTGTGCACAAGGAACCCTCTTTTATAATAAGTACAACATAATATATTACAATGGATTTTAACTAGAATCTTACCATCCTGAACTTTTCAGAGCTGCCATCATGACCTTTACAATGGGACCTGAAATAAGTAATTACATTAGTAATTATTCTAATCTTTGAGAATTGTTAAGGGGCTTTTACTTATATGCAGTTTACATATTATAACAACTATTATAACAAAACATACTTTTATTAAAAAAAATCTCTCCAAACACAAAACTAACTCTCGCTAGTTTTAAGTGCTTCGAATTTAGGTGAATTCTTGTTTATTTTCTTTCTCCACCCTTGCTGGTGAATGCGTTTTCTGAGTGTAGGATAGCAAACACAGTCAGTTCAGTAGCCATTTATAGTTAAAAAGGTTATTTATAGTTATACTTGTTCTCCACATTGTAGGTATAAAAAAGTATATAAAGGATCCAATTCAATGTATGAAAAATAAGAAGCAATGGAGTTATATTTTTTAAGAAATACCTATTTGGACAGATAAGTACTTACTGTTTTTAACACATTCATAGACGTTCTTTTCACATTTAAATTTGTCAATATTCTCTTTTCCTTCTTTACCAATCAGGACATTAGTGAACTTGGCGGAAAAAGTACCGCGTCTCTCAGGATACAAGTCGTAACCCCAGGATTCCTCTTTCGGCGGTCCATTTGTTTGATTACTGTTATTGCTATTAACCTCATCTTTAGTTTTTGTTTCCGTTGTGGGATTTTCCTCAGACATTATTCAAGAATGATTCAATGTTTCTCAATCTTAGGTTAGGTTATTGAAATTCAAAGAAATAAAATTTATTAATACTTCGCCTATTTGAATATCTTGTGGTATCTTATAGTTTAATTAAACCAAAAAGTAACGTTACATTATGTAATTGTAAATAAGTTTATAAAAATGATTACACAATCCGAATTTCTTCAAATGAATATTGTTATGACATTTTTATTTTTAACTCACGTTGACAGGTGAAACAGAATATTTTGAAACATTGCAATTTGACTCTAAAACTAATAAGTTGCGAGGTTTTACTTCGAAATTTCACACTTAGCAGCAAACCCATCGTCATTCATCATTATATTTGCCGAAAGACGTCGACTGCAGTATGTTAGGCCTCCCCCAATTTTCGCCACCTCGGCCAGTCGTGAGCCTCGTAGTCGCTGCCGCCGCCGCCAGTCCACATTGTGACCACAGAACACTATAAGGAGGACCTACTTCATTGTTCCGAGATTGTGACCCTTTGTATGACCTACAGGTATTTATTAAGGTACAGGTTCTACAACGAAAGAAAACAACTTATTTTATCATAATTTTATATTCAGTAAACATTTCTGCACAGACTCATCCCATTCTATGAATACACTTTTCGTTAATTCCATTATTTTATGACTAAGGCACATTGCATCTGAAAGGAGAAAGAATAGTCAGTGATTAAAAATGTCAGATACTTTAGATTTGTGTTTTTTTATTGTTTGATACCCACCAAGAGTTTTTAAAAAGTCATTAAATGTTGCTTCATTCCTAATTACACTTGCAATGTAAATTTCTAAATATTTATTTCTGTTACTAAATGCTTTTAAAACATTGCACAAGGGTTGCAATATTGTTGGGTCATAAACTATGTCTGCTCCAATGATTATATCAGGCACTAAGTTAACATTCATGTGATCTATATTGTTCCAATCCAGCAACATTACACCTAAAAAATAATAATATAGGTAATTTAAGTAAGTTAATATTTAGGTGATGCCATTTATTGAAAATACTTATAGTACTTTTAGTCTGGATCCACTTTAAGAAACGATAATTATTTAATTAATTAACCACCTTGTTAGGGATCTAGGCTTTATATTATCTATAATATAAAAATAAATATGAAACATGCCTATAGACTTTTTTCCATCATCATACAAAGTAACATCATTAACATCTTTCCTCCTAAAATCTGAAAAATTGATTTCAATGTTTTCACTAATTGTTGTTAGCACTTCATCATGGCAATCAGTGAGAAGTAAAGACTTGACATCGCACAACTTTCCAATGGTTATACCAGCAAAGCCCACTCCTGAGCCCAACTCTAAAATATTTTTATTCAAAAATAAGTCTTTGTTGCATAGTGCCCAATCAGATAACATCAATGCAGCCTGCAAGAAAATGACAAAAATATACATAAAGGCACAAACTGCCAAATTTTATTAGAAGGATTCTATAAATAGACATTGATATTAATGTAAAGAAGTTAATGTTGGTTCTTCATTGCTCTCTTTGTTTCATCAGTTAAATAAGAAAGTGAAAGCAATTAATTAAACACAAACCTATTTCACTAGTGATAATACCTCCCAAGTTTTTAATCCCGTTGTACCATTCACCACCATATTCCTTGTTTCCTTCATAGTAACAATCTTACTTAAATCTCTTCCAATGACATAATGTCTGTAACAAAATATATCTTCTCCTGTTGCTTTCATTGCTGTACACAGCTGTTCATACATGTCATCGTGGACTTCTTCACTTGGCTCTAGATACCAAACTAATTTCTTCAGAAATAGTTTACAGAATTTACTGCTAATTGGATACTGCATTAATAACTTGCTATTTATGGTTGCTTGTAGAAAACTTTGTTGCCAATCCCAATTCATTAAATAAACATCATCAGACTGAAAAAACAATTCAAACAAAAATGATATTTTTACATTAATAAGTTTTGTACACACAATAGCCAACGAAGGAAATAGCGAATTCTTACCTTGATACAAAAGTTTAAATTGCCTTTGTAAAAATTATGTATGAACTCATCCAGCAATTGATCGCTTCTTTCTTTATTTGTAACCATTATAAATATCAATAACGTAAAGGCAATACCGTAAAGGAATTATTTTGTAAAAGTAAACAATTACACTGGAATAACCTGAGGGAATAACTACCAATAACTACTAAAATGTACTCTGTGATAACTACCGCAATCAAAGAGCAAAGAGCACTAGTACATTAAATTTATGTCTAAATCAGCATCATTCATTCATCTTAATCATAGACATTCAGCACTCACTAAATGTTAAATATACCCAATTTAAGTGTATAATTGTGTATAATCTATGAAATATACTACAGAGAAATCAGCTGTCGTGCGTGATTTAAATGTGAAGTTCGTAAAGTTCATATGTTATTTTACTCTCTTTATTTTTTATTAAATATTTTTCTACGGAAAAGACAATAAAATATCGTAAGTAACTAATCTATTTGGCCCGTGCCACGGGTTTTTCCGCCTTGTTAATATTCTGCGCTACTGGGACTTATTATTTTGATAAAATCCGTTTTTTACTTCTACCTTTAAATTTTCTAATGTCTGTATGTTAATGTAAAATAATAAAATGGATAATTCTGCTCCGAAGCTTAGAAAACGTAAAGCGGTTGTGTATATTCAGGATGATGACGATGTGGAGACTTCACCTCAGAAAAAACCTAAAGTAGCAAAGGTTACAAGATTGAAAACAGTGTTCAAAGCTGAAATTAAAAGTAAACCTGTAAAACGGACAAACATTACGAAAAAGACGCATACGAAAGTAAATACTGAGAGCTGTGATATAGACGATAGCAATATGGGTAATTTCAAGTCCAAGAAAAAAGTTCCAAATACAAATGAGGTGGAGTATGATACAGTTGACGGAAATGCAATTACTACCAGTTCTCGGAGTCTTACAACATCTAGTAATGACAGCAATGATAATATATGGAATGAGGCCGAAAGGTTGTCTCAGTTGGAAAGAATTTCATTGACACTGTCACTAAACTTCATAAATTTACTGAATGAAGGTTGTACTCTTCCATTTATTGCAAGATATAGGAAAACTGTTGTTAACAACTTGATGCCAGATCGGTAACTATCTTTACTAATTTATTAAGCAAAAGGGTTTGTATGTTTGTTTAAAAATGTAAGCTCTGGAACTACCACTTGCATTTGAATAATTGTGTTTGTGTTTGATAGCCTAGTTCTTGAGAAAGATTACAGGCTGTAACATCACACTGCAAGCATGGTAGCAGAGCAGTAAACAAAGATGTAACATAACACGGGTGAAACTTTGCTGTGAAAAGCTAGTACACTAATATTCATTTAACAATCAAATCTCTGTTTTCAACTTTATATGATGATACAATGATTTTTAGTCTACAGGAATTGTATGAGAGCTATGAAAATATAACACAGCTCAAGAAAAAAGTGAAAACTGTTATAGAAACACTTAAAAAAAATAAAAAGTTGACATCAGAAGTGCAAAATAGTATTTTGAATGCTAGGAATTTGTCTGAAGTTGATTTAATAGTAAGCACTTTTATTACACATCTAAACAATTTTTATTTTATTGCCTTACTGAGAAAGAACACTGTATGATTGTACATTACTTCTATCATGTTTAACCAGGGATCCATTGTTCCGACTCATCGTACAGCTACAGTATTCTTGATTAGCAGGGCAGTCAGGCTACACCTTAATAAATATTAGATATTTTTCAGTATGCTCCATTGAAATCTCATTCATTATCACTTGCTGAAAGAGCCCGCAATTTAGGCCTGGAATCGTACGCTGTTCGAGGGCTGAATGAAGAACATATTGATATTCAGAGCCTGTGCAGTGTCAATGAGGAATTGAACACTGTGGATAAAGTTGAATCACATATAACTCATATAGTTGCTGATATCATTTACAAAGATACAAGGGTATTAGAGCAAATGAGGGCATTGTAAGATATTTATCTAGATAGATGCATGTGTTTTTTTATTGTTGTGATTGTGATATATTATTTTATGGTATCACTTTGTTGTCTGTGTGTCAAGAACTTTTTCTCGTAATGTGTGAATACAGTCTGCAACCTTTTAAAGCTGTTAAAAAATCAAAGATCTATATCAATGCAATCAAAAGATATATAACTCTTCATGTTATTTGTACGGAACCCTCAGTGCGCGAGTCAAACTTGCATTTCACCGGTTTTTCTTATTACTTGCTTGTGTTATTTTGTTTTCTATGTACTTGTCTAAAATATTTCTTTGAAAAATAATATTTTTTTATATAGAAAAGAAGAAACAAAGTTCACAATACAAAGTAATAGAACAAAGAGCTCTACAAAAGAACAAGAGACAGATAAAAAGAAATTGGACAATAAATCAAATCCTGAGACTTATAAAATATATTTTGAGTGGAAATGTCCCAGCCAGTATATAAAAGCACATCAAACTTTAGCTTTGAATCGAGGTGAAGATGAAAAGATTCTCTCAATAAAAGTTGTAGTTCCTGACTGGTTTTATAATAAGCTTGAAAGGTATGCTACCTTCTTTACAGTTTTTCCAATTTGATCAATAAACATATATTTTGCTTGATGACAAACAGTTCCTGTGGCCTATGGACACTAGTAGTACCAGGATTATCACTTGCACCATGTTGACGACCCTGTAAAAACCTTTGAGCTCCTTTTATAGGACTTATTGTTTCTTAGGTATATTGATGAACCCTTATATTTATGAATATCACAGGGCTACTAATATATTATAGACAACTTATTACAGATTCACCTTTATAAGCACGAGATTAATAGATAGATCTAACAACCTGACAAGGGTGGCAGGTAACTGGTCAATGAGGTTATAACTATGCCCAGCGGTGGATATCTTTTGACTCAAATTAAGAATTTTATTTTTAAATTCTAAAATTTAGAATAGAATAGAATATTTTTATTGTACACCACCTATTACAGAACAAATAACAGGAAAGCACAATATTAGGTTGATACAATGGGCAGTCGGTTGTAATTGTATTATTTAAATATAAACATAATGCCCTGATATTATTGTTTCAAGGTACTGCTTAACATTATGGAAAAGCAATTATTGGGTTCGCAAAGGTTTGGGTGACGCCTACAACCGACTTATCAAACCTTGGCTCTCTAGACACGTAAGGGCTGACCTTACAATCTCTGCACAAAAAGAGGCTGTAAAAACGTTTACAACTAATCTGGAGAAATATCTATTGACGGAACCAATCAAAAATAGAATAATAGCAGGGTTGGATCCAGGCTTCAGAGCTGGCTGCAAAGTAATAATTTTTTATTAGTAAATTAAAGAAAAAAAAATTGTAGACGAATTTAAGGGAGGGTTTGCCTAGCAAGCCCAATTTCCCCCTTTCCTTTTTTCTCATTTTCCTTATTTCCTTCACGATTCCTTCCTCGCTCTCTTCATCTAACCCTTCTCGTAAGACAGCGGCTTTGCGGAGTCCCTGGCATTGAAGAAGTCCTTGAGCGACAGTTATCATTTAAAATCAGGTGGGTTGTTGGCTCGTCTGCTACCGTCGACAATAAGTTAATTCATGGACTGAGTTTCACTAACATCTACGACCGATTTACTTTTTGAAGCGGAACAAACATTCCGATTCTGTTTTATGGAATAAAACATCATACGGTCGCGGTCGGTTTGTCCGTTTGCTCCCGTTGAGTTACACCAATTTGTGTTACACTGTTACCCAATGGAAAGAAATATTCCGAAAAGTAACATAATGTTCTGTAACTTTGGGATATTACGTCGCGGTAAGTAACCACGTTACGTACTGTTATGTTACAGTGTTACTCAGGCGGAAAATAACAATAAATTACAGTGTTACTTTTTGAGTTTTTACCCTATCGGGTAAGAGTGTACCTAACAAAAACTGGTGTGACTCAATGGGTACAAAATCGTGGATTTCTTCTAAAGCAGTATAAACTCTTAGAATCATGCTTATATCCATTTCAATTCGATATAATTAATTGAGATAATCCACTTTCTATATTTCTTGTTCATTCAAGATAAAAACGAAGCTGTTACATGTAAAATTAAGCACAAAAAGGAAAAAAAAAAGTTTTTATAACAAATTAGACTACCAAAGTAACTCCACTCTGCCTGATGGTAAGCAGACAGTGAGTTTCAGGAGTGTAGGACACTATTCCAAAAGCTATCATCTCGAACTCCTGGCATGGTGGCTGATTAGTTTAATAATGTTATTCCAGATTGGTATTATAAATTGTAATGGAGAGAAACTAGAGGCTTGCACCATATATCCCGACTTAAGACAGCACAGACAAAACGATGTTGCTGCCAAACAGTTAAAGGGGCTAATAGCTAAACACAGGTATGGATAGTTTTTAGATGTACTATAAAAATAGAAATTTTGATATGTGTGAACTATTGGTTGAGAGTAGGTTAACACTAGTTGGTAATCTTGTCATTTTAATAGCTTAGAATGGAGTATGTCTATATACTTAGCATTATTGTAGTAAATATATTATTATTGTGATTGTTTCAGGGTAGAATTAATAGGTTTAGGCAATGGCACAGCTTGTCGTGAAACAGAATTATGGTTGAAAAGCCATCATATATCTGAAAATATTCCTATTGTCATGGTGCCAGAACAAGGAGCTTCTATATACTCTATAAGTAAAGAGGCTCAAAAGGTGACTTAATTAATTTTAAATCATATTATTTATAGGTGCCTCATTTAAAATATGACAACGTTCGCCCAGCGGAATCAGTTTTTGGTGAATTTCTCCACAATGCCTGCGTGCACAATTTTTTTTTTACCATACAAAATTATACGACGTCATACACTAAATATCTGCATAATTAAAATCTTTAAATTTAACAACATTCCGCTGCGCGAACGCACACTTCATATTAAGTTGTACCTCACTCAAAATATCAATCATATTAAGTTGTACCTCACTCCAAATATCACTCATATTAAGTTGTAATTTACAGGAGCATCCAAATATGGACCCGAATTTAATATCAGCATTATCTATAGCGAGAAGAGTATTGGATCCTTTAGGCGAACTTATAAAAGTATGTATCGGTACTAGTAATATGTACCTGGCCTAATTTGTTCAAAGCTGCTTTTTTAAACATTTTAAACATGGCGGCTCACAACCGTAAATGAGATAAATTGACTACGCGAGATTACCATTCCTGCATTTGTAATTTTTTTAAATGTTATCAATTTCTATTTGACAATATAATAATAGTAATCAAATAAATTGCCTTGAGTTCCTATTATAAATTTAACAATACATAACATTTATTTTTTAAATATAATATTCTAACGTTTTACAGGTAGACCCTAAGAATTTAGGGGTTGGTCTGTATCAACACGATATTCCGCCAAAAATGCTCGACACGGCCTTAGATTCCGCTGTGGAAAAAGTGGTCAGCTTAGTTGGTGTTGACATCAATACTGCCTCTCAAGCAATGTTAAGGTACTACATAAAAACTTACATACATACATAACTTCACACCAGTCTTTGATTAATTGGGTGAGCAGAGACTATAGAACGCCATTTGCTGCGATCCAAACAAACCTCATTTATCTCTTAAACATTTATTAATCTTTTAATTCACACACGGTTACTGGTGCTTGTAATTATGGCCTTTGTCCACACATATCACCTATTTGGTCTGTATATGTCCGTCTAGGCGATCCCTGCCGACTTTTCTGGGCATTACTGACTTAGCTTTAATGTTGTCAATTTGACCCATCTACCAATCTCATGTATATTAACATTATCTAAGATAACATTTTATTTACAGACGAATCGCAGGACTAAATGAAGGTAGAGCGAATAAGATAATAGCGTATCGCCAAGAAAATAATGGATTTTCAAATAGAGCTGAAATTATGAAAGTGCCAGGCATAGGAAAAGTGACTTTCCAACAATGTGCGGGTTTCTTGACAGTACTAGGTAGTTCTGAGCCCTTGGATACTACTATTATACATCCAGAGAGTTATACTATAGCTAAGTTGTAAGTTGAAATTACATATAAAACTTCACGCCTGTCGCTTATAATGGGGTAAACGGGTAGAACGCCATTTGTTGCAATCCAAACATACCTACTTTTCAACATATCTTTTCATACACACACTTCGGTTATAGGTGCTGGTATCCTTTGTCAACACATATTTTTTTTAATAATGAATGGTATCTTGGACAGAGATCACGCCAGAAATCGAATTATGATGTCTATCACACAAGTCCCATTAAGTCGTCCCATGATGGGACATATCACATTATTTAGTCCCAGTAGTACCACGACGAGTAGTACAATTAGTCCCAGAAGTCCTATTAACATCAATTTATGGGAGTAACCTTTTACCTTAAGTCGTGCCATACATTCCCGTGGTACAAGTTTTATCTACTAAATCTATGTGATGGTAAATGATAGGTAATGGTATTAGCGGGTTTTATTAAGTCGTAATCCTGCGTGCACTTTTCACGATTTTCACATAAATTGTCACTTCTGCTGTTTACAGATTTGCTAAGAAAATTGACGTTAAGATACAAGATATAACACAATCACATTTTCCCGCTATAGTCGAAAGAAAAGTTTCAACTATTAACATTAGTAAAATGAGTGAAGAGTTAAACACTGATACTTGTACACTCGAGCTTATAATCAATGCCTTTAAACAGAAGAAATATGAAGATAATATTATAACATTTTGTAAGCCGGTGTACTCTGTTACTATACAAAATGTAGAACAGTTAAAAGATGGTTCAACATTAACAGGTAAGCTATGTCTTAGATATAAAATATATTAGGTTTTATTTTTATACAACTTTAGTAGCAACATTGCCTCGATCTTCTTTCTTTACCCTGTTCCTTCCTGATCTTCCTCCACGCTTTGTTGTTTTTTCTAAGTGTTATTTCTGAAATGCTAAGAAAATATAGCCATGTCTATAATGATTACAAGCAGACCGTATGCTTGTCGCCGAAGTTGTATAAAAAGTCTATATTGACATAGCGATTTAGCGCCGAACTGTCAATTGCATAAAATCGAGATTTGATAAAGTCAAAGATCGAATATCGAAAGTGGCCGAAATTCATACTTCCATATTATGATTGCGAAAGTAACTCTGTCTGTCTGTTACGCTTTCACGCCTAAACCTCTGAACCGATTTTAAAGAAATTTAGTATAAAGATAGATTAGACATCGGAAAACAATATAAGCTATCTTTTATCGCGAAAAATGATTGTAATAGGGGATGAGTTTGTACAAAAAATCGTCAATGTAAATAGAGATATAACTGACATTGACGCGGTCGGAGTTGCGGGCAACAGCTAGTTTTCTATAAAATGAAGCTTAATAATGTTTGTATTACAGGTGTTGTTCGGAATGTCGTCCCCTTTGGCTGTTTCGTGGACTGCGGCGTAGGGGACAACGGGCTTATACACAGAAGTAACTTAGGAGGCAATCAAACACCCAAGCTAGGCGACAGGGTGTCCGTTACTGTTATTGGAGAGCCAAAACCAAAGAAAATACAACTCAGGCTTGAGAAAATATTAGATTAACAAATTACCGACGCTTAAGGCCGAGTTCTAATGTTGTATGAAAAACAAAGAAAGACAGTATAAAAGCCCATTGCTCAACATAGACATTCCGCAAGTAAAATATAACCAGGGTCAAAAAAATATTAGATTGATAAAGTTATGATGCTTAAAGCTGAGTTCTGAGAATGTTGTATTTCGCTGAGAAACGAGGAAAGACAACAGAGAGATAGTATGAACGTCCACTGCTGGACATAGACATTCCCCAAGTATTAATAAACGGTCGCTCATCGCCCTCGTTCATCGGTTGCCCGCATCAGGTCTTCGTTTCACCTTGTGAGGGATATGCTAAGTCTTCTGGTTCGTGGTTTATTATAGTTCGTAAGTATTTACTATGTACAATTAATTGATTTATTTTAAGAATGGTAGTTGTAGCTATAAAATGACAACAGAATAAGACTTATTTGTTAATGAGAAGGTTCGGATATTCTTAAGTCTTGTTAGGACACTATTTGGTTAAGAGCGTTGACGCGTCATAAGTAGCAACGTCACAACGTTTATTGTCATATTTTGTGATTTTCAATTTTTATCATTGAATCTTAGCTATATTTTTAAAATATGTTCTGCTAGCATGCTAGAATTAGGTGAAAGCTGTATAAAAGTAAGTAACCTTATTGCTTACAGTTATTTTACTATGAAATTAACGCAACATAAGTTTCGAATGTATTATTTGCATATAAATAGAACTGTAAACGCAGTGGTTTTTTTACAAAGCACGAACTTTGTACGAATTTTAAAGTGAATAAAATCTAATAAAGAAAAAAGCTTTTATTAATTAAAATAAGAATACAGTAAAGTTATTCAGCCTCCAGTATCGCATTAGCATTTTTAGGCGTAAGGCCGTAAATGTGGAAAACTGCTTTGTTCACTATAGCGTCACATATGCCGGCAGTCACCCTGAAATTTAATGAATTTCTGACAGTATTGAAATAATAAGTTTTAAGTGAGCCCTGTAAAATTTGCTGGTACGGAGTTAGCCGTTTTGCCAATCAAGGTATCAATATGTGGCCTCACATAATTATGTTAAAAACTAAAGCAACATCTTAGTACAAAAAAATATAATAGTCATACCTTTTCTTCGGAGGGTAGTCGGCAGGATGATATAGCATCCACGTTTCTGAGGGCGAGCATCTTGTCATTTAACGGGTATTACAAATTAGTATAGTAAACATTAACTAACCTTCGACTTAAACGTGACTTTTTGTCCTTTTCCATTTTTTGTACTAGCTGTTCGTAAGTAGGCACCTCCTCATTAGCATAATATTCTATTTGGTTTCGGAACATTTTTGAATGTAATGCATCCCTGAAATGAAATAATTGAATGCGTCCATGGTTATTAAGAGTGTCTGCAACTAGGTACCGTTCAACAGTTTCGTTTTGTACTTCGATTCCCACATGGGAGATAACTGTTCCATTATAATTTTTCGGCTTCCGAGTGTATGCCTCCTGCATTATAGGTTTTATTCTCAGTGCGGCAGTTATCAACATTTTTCTAGCACTGACGACACGCACGAAGCAGCGAAACTAAATATGTTGCTCTTTTAAAATCTATTTAAAAAAAATTATAGAGATGAAAATGTAATAATTTTAAACTACATACCACAAGATTCCATCTATTGCACTGATTATATCTGCCATCGTCAAGGTATTGCCAGTTGACCTCTCGGTTTCACTATCCATTACGTTGGACGATAACAAATCATAAGGTGGCACCTGATACAAATCAAAATTTTAGTTTTTTAAATTACCAAGCTTCAACGGTTTCCGATCAGTTCGGAGTGACTGTCATACAATCTCATAGCTAAATCGTTGCCTACTGATAATTTTTTCCCAAGAAGTTATCTACTCATATCTCCAGTCGTGTCGGATTATAGCAACATCGAAATAATATAAGAATCAAGAAATTTATGGCACTTTAATATCTTTCGCAAAACTGGGTGATCGAGATCCCTAACACAATTATATATTTCCATTTTATTTAAGAAATACTAAAGGCATTTATAATTTTCTATAGGCTTTTATAGTAAAACAAGAATCTATATTAGGTACCTGATCCCACAACTGTCTTAGAAGCATTCTTGCGTGTCCGTCCCGCTGTCCCACGGTTGATATGGCTAAAGACATGGTTAAATATGACGGTTGAGGTTTCTTCAAGTCCAACACGTATGGTGGCGAATCGTTGACATCCTGTAAACCTACGTAACTTTATCAATTGCCCTGTATTTTTTTTTTTATAAACTGACTCTTGAAGACAAAAATGTATTGTAATAATTTGTAGGGCATAAAAACGCATTAAAAATATATTTTGAGTATTAATCTAATCTATGTATCAGTGCTTTGGTTTTCTGCTGCAGTATAATATATAATTTTGGACTTATTAGCACTACCAGCAGAAAAAGGGACAGCCAAAGAGCCAAAGAGGACTTGATTAAAGCCAAAGGAGGACTTGATCAACGGATTCTCTAATTATTACATGGAATGTCTTATTAGTACCTACTTAGATTCATTACAGTGTCATTTGCCCTAGTGTTTTTTTGTTACAAATTGTCATAAATTCTGTAATTAGTTTATTACTACTCACCGGATGAAATAAACCTTCTTCAGTTATTATAAACTCTTGATGACACTTTTCAATTTTAGCTCGTCTTAGTAATTCATTTTGTTGATATTTTTTCCGTTCAGTTAGATCCAATATTTCACACGATACTGACGTCCTGATAATATTTAAATTGAAGTTAATGCAAGTTCTATTATCCTCACTTTTTCAGGTGTAGGTAGCCTTGTTAAGAACGGATTATCTACATAACTAGTCGAGGCCGCCTAAAATATGCTAGCAAACTCATTAACTTTGTTTTTTTTTTAAATCTTTTTTAGTTTCTAATGCTACGGCCAGACTTGAAGGCGAAGATTCGTGTTTGTGTTGTCACGATAAAAGTTCGTGTTCGATCCATGACAAAGTGCTTGGTCACATAAAAAAAAACCCTCGTCGGCGTCGCGATAATTCATTTCGCGGAAAACATGGAAGAAGCGGTTGCACTGTATTTAAGTATTACAGGCGGCTAATTATTATTTACTGCATCTTTATTAAGTACTTAAACAAAAATAAAAAGTCAAAAAGAGGAATAAAAGGCGATGGTGGATGTTCACATTCATAATTTTGTGTGAATTCTAATAACGTCTTATTACTCCAATACATGACTAACAAGATCAATCAAACACGTTCAAACCGCTCGGTGCTTCTAGTCAACTAAAGCGCGCAAAGTGTAGCCAACCGCACGAACTTTGTCGCGACAAAACCCTTTGATGCAATTTACCTACAGCGGCGCGAAGGGCATTCGTATTCGCGATAGGACGAATTCTTTGACCAGACGTGTCGCGACAACGCAAATCTTCGCGTTACCACGATAGTGTACTCCAGCATTACAGAATCTTACAAAAATCCAACGTGTTTTTTTGTCATCAAGCTAGTTTACTGCTATTGTAGGATCTACTTACGTAAAAGTAGATGGTTCTTGAAATGTATAAACAGTCATAGTGATCCATTCCGTGCTCTGCGGTTGAATCACACCCCAACACGGAGTCATTACAACGTTCACAATATTTGCTATTCTTTCTCTAAAAAAATTATTATATTATATATTATTTCAAAATAAATTGTTATTTAAACCATAATAATTTTACTACTTTTCTGAAGTTCAATTAAGCAAATAGTCGCTTACTAGACTTAACTAAGTACATCTACAAATTTCAGTTGGGTAATCGAATCAATTTTACAAAAGTTTGACGTATCCACGCAAGCACGCCATAGCAGGTTTTTTATAATATTTTGCAAGACAATTGCCGCAAGATAATTATAGCTAAGATTCTCTTTTCTAAAGGAGTATATGAGAAATCGATCTTATTGGTTTCATGACGTTTAAATACCGACCGTACACGCATTACATAGAACACTTACGGAAGCCAAATGAATCTCATGATGTGGTCTGTACTGTTGCAAATACACACTATATCTCGGCATAAGGCGTGCGTTGAAATCAGAGCCAATGTTAAATGGTCCAAAGATAAATAAACCTGTAAAAATGTTTCTTTTTTAAAATAGTCAGGTAGAATATTCTTTATTGCACATCACATAATACAAAACAACACAATAACAAGTAGTGACATGAGCGTTGTTATCACCAATAGCAATTTCTTCCAGATAACCTTTGGATGAAGTTGAGGCAAAAGTTAATTGCTAGTAGTTTATGGCATACATGCCATAGTCGAAAAGCCAAGTGTGAATGATGACACTGTTTAAGAAACATACCACTTGTCTTCGATAAGTCTCTCTAATGATCCTTTCTGTGTAGAATGGTATATCGAGTCGAGTCTCAACGCAGTTTGGTAGGCCACCTTGTCCTTTAATTAACATCTTTAATGGCTCGTATCCAAACGAAGAAAAGAATACGAACTAGAATATAATTTAAAACGTTTTATTTTGAAGATATTTGGCAAAAAAACACGAATTTTCTGGGCTCAGTATCCTCAAAAGACTTAATCAGAATTGTGTGCCAATACAGATCTGCTTTGCTAAAGAACGCAGCAAAAGATCTAGAACATAACGGTTTAGTACTTCTTAGAGCATACTTTGACTGATAACCTAAATCAACCAACGCATGTATTCTTCCAAATTTGATCCCAGGTCTTTTAAGCGGCTCATAAAAAATCATCTCACAAAGCTTGCCATGGTGACTTTTAGAATGGTGTTCCTCATTCCTGGACCTTACATGATGACTGACAGACATGAGACAGCTCACCATCAGACAGGAGACATTTTTGTACGGATTTTGGTACATGGGTTTTGTATTTACGTTGTTCTACCTCCAAGGGAATTTATATCCTTCAGTTCGATTATATTATTCATCTAACTGTGCAAATGTTTTATTTTTGTTCTAATGGCACTACTTTTGTTTTGTACTGGTTTCTAAACGTTGACAGTAGGTGGGTTTCTATATTTAAAGTATTGTTACGTACCTCGTAATCAATCATTTCACTCGGCATGAAAGCAAATGGTATAGCTAACTTGCTAAGCGGAGGCACTTCAGCAAAATATAATAAGCATCGTATAGCAGAGTCTTTCTTGATGGTGTTACCGCGCAATAACCGCCACGTTGTGAACACGTTTGTTGGATTATAAAGCCATAGGATCTGCAAAGTTTTCTTGTTTTAGTTGAGTAGGTTTCACAGTTTACACAATCCTTATCTTCAAAGGCATCGCGACAACTTAATTGTAGTTTAGAGTATCACTGTTGCAACTGGCAAAACTTTGGTCATGGCTGCGTGCAATGATGAAAGCTGTCTGAATGCTGTAAATGCTACTTCCCCGTTATTATAACATCAAATACCTAACTAAAAAATTAATTTTTTTTTGAATTTTCATTGTTTGGCACGGCTACATGGTGTACGATCAGCAGAAGCAGCTTTTTCTGTACCTATGCTTATTTGCGAAAAAGCGATAGCTAAGGACCAGGTACCAGTTAGAAGCGATATTTACGCACTTACATTAAACATTATCCTGGCGACGGGAGCAGAGCAGTAGCCAAAGACGCGGGTAAAAACGCGCTGCGGGAAGCTAGTACAAGAATATAACGCTAGATAAATAGTGTGATTGTATTGCTACATAATACAAATTTAGCTAACCCTTATAACAGCATCCATATTATTAATAGGTACTCTTCCACAATCCAACACAGCCAAATAGTTTTTGAAACCGACCCATCTTCGCAAAGGAGCCAAGATACCCCTAGTACTTACTGACACATTAATGTGAATATAAATGTGAACTGTTCTTTGGTTTGGCAACGTCATGATGTAGCATAATACGTTTTTACCTTCAACAGCATAGCTAAACTTTAAATTCAGGGTATTGGGATTAGTTACCTGGAATATCGGGATTTTAAAATTAAAACTGAATCGTTATATAAATAGATTTTCATGCAATTTGACGTTTTACTTTCTGAGTAAAAGGATCAAGATTCATTTTTGAACTAGTTACGCCTTGTAAGTTCCAGCTAATCCTCCAATAAACGCTATATAATTCAGAGAAACAAATACAGAACCGAATTTTGACGTTCGTACGAATTGCGCTTTTTGTCAGACAATAAATAGCTGGTTTTTTATGTCGTCTAGCATCATCAAGCGAGCTCCCCTGCATGCATCGTAAAGTAAAAAAGTAACTTCTAGGCAAGAACCATATTGTATTGAGTTAATGTGAACGCTTGCTTTGGACGAATTGACAATATCAGACTTATGAAGTCTAGATTTCTTTCCGAAGTTTTCTTGACCATAAATAAGGTATATGTAAGGTACACTTAAAAAGTTCACATAGATTAAAGGTTTCTAGGTACAAAATATTTTTTTTCTTTCTTTCTTTCTATTGGTACCGCTTTAAAATGCGGATGCCTTGACTATTAGATCATCGCGACTTTTTATATAACCCTCATTGTAGGTAGGTACTATAACAGAAGAAGTATTAAAATTCTTAGTTACCGAAACAATCCCACTGAGTGGATTCAATTCCACGTAAGACCTATGTTGACAAGTATGTTTCATCTCATAGTGCGAGGTTGCCACTTTTACTTCAACCATTTCACAGTCACAAAGCTTCTCCCTGCGAAGGCTCCAGGGCACCATAACAGAATAAACGCACCCCATTACAAATATTAATTCTACTTCACCATCATTTCCAGCGTGCACACATAAGTCTGGAGCGTAAATATTTACCGACAGCGGTTTATTGGGACGGCAGTCTACGAAAGCTTTGTTTAATCTGGAGAAAAATTATATGGTCAAATTTAATACGAATCAAGATCAGAGATAGGATCACAGTGACTTCCTAACTTATCTGGGTTCAGGCTTAAATTTACAAAGTGGCTGTTGCCTGTGTACACTTATCTAACAAAATGACTCCCACTTTTCCTGATGGTAAACAGCCAGATAGCATCGGCTTATTCCATTTATCCACCCCAAAAGAGCCAACCTAAGGTGGATACTCAGAAACGCGTGTCCGTTTATCTGTCGCAGGTTTTTCATAAAATTAGATTTTTAATCAAAAACCTAGGTTTTTGATTTTTTATTTTTTTATATTAGCCTACCAAAGTGACTCCACTCTGCCTGATGGTAATTTTGATGAAAATTCTAATTTTATGAAAAACCTACGACATCCACCCTGAACGAGACAACAACAACAATAACACTCAGAGAGTGACTTCCGATTACAGGGTGGATAGACGGACACGCATTTCCGAGTATCCAACCTAGGGTAGCTGTTTTATGGTAGATAAACGGAATAAGTCATAGCGTCTAAAGGAAGGGTACACCATCTCAAGTACTAGGAAGCATGGTAGCCCCTACACTGGTGGCTTTATTATTTTCGTGCCTCGCTTCAAAGACTCGGGATATATGTAGGTATAAGCGTTATAGCCAATTTTTTTCCTAAGTAAGTAGGTAGGTCTAAAATTTTTATGGTAATTAATTAAATCATCAACGTTATTAAATCGACAGCCTGTGAGTCGGAGTTAAGTTTCACTCAGACGGTTGTCGATATCAACTTTTTTATACGGTTGAATATTTCTCACTGCAACTTAGCAAATAAGTAAGTACCTACTTACTTATCTGCCTACCTACTTTAATAACCTGTCTAACTTGTGAAAGATCAATACTTACTCATCAACATTGGTGATATTCCATACGTCGTGATTGCTCAAGATTACTGGACATTTAATAGACAAAGTGCGCTTTATCTAAAACATTTAAAAGAAAATCACCATCCTCATTTTAGTCAAAAAATTCTTTTAAGAATATGTGTGGGCAGGACAACTTTTAAAGATGGCGGGCAACCCATGGGCTTAGGTACGACCGTTCAAATTAGAGCTTTAGAGAGGCCAAAAAGCTGTGAATGTCTTGCGAATCAAATTATGAAATGAAAATGGTATTTTAGCACATAAATATACTTAATATACTATCTTAATATGAACGTTATCGTTGATATGCAGGTATACCCACATAGGTACCTACAAATCTGCAGATCGATAAAAATATACCCCACCAAATATTAATAACACATTATTCTACAAACCTTGATGGTAGGGTAAATACCATGGTACCAAATGATGGCAATCTTCTTAGTGACTGGTTGTATTTCTTCTATCTCGTCGAACTCGCTTCGGAATAACACTGTGTATCTTATTTTTATTTGCCTTGGTCCAGCACCGTCAGGGGTTACCGTCATTTTTACTTTGCAATGATTCGAAGGTTTCAAGGCATTCTATTTGGTCAATAAATAAGATAAATATGTATTAGTTTTATACTTATACCGATAAATTAGGAAAATGCCGTCGCGCGTACCTATACCTACCCTCCAAGGTACATGACTATTTTAGGTGTGGTGTAAGGTGAGTGATTTTATGTCAGTGAGATAGTTTTGTCAGTAGAGATAGTGTGCATAAGACATGACGCGATCCATATTAATATTATAAATGCGAAAGTAACTCTTATCTGTCTGTTACGCTTTCACGCCTAAACCACTAAACTGATTTTGATAAAATTTATATAGGGTTAGATTAAACCTCGGAGAAAAACATAGGTCTTTTATCGCGAAAAAATGGCTTATAGGGGATGAAAGTTTGTATGAAGAATCATCAATGTATAAACAGAGATATATCCGACATTCACGCGGGCAGAACTGCGGGAAACAGGATTGATGTCGTTGTGTGTTGTATACACGTACCCCGAGTTGATTTAAAACAGAGTACTTATAGGTACAACTAATATGGAACTCGAAGGTATTATCGGTATTAAAATATTTTAAACAGATCATCATAATAATAATATAATACTTACAATCGAAGAATCTATTTCAAACCGATCTCCGCTGTAATCGTCTCCATTACCATCAATTTCGTGATACAACTTGGATGTAAAATAACAAGATCCACAATTGTACAGAGTGACCTCAAACGCCTCGTTCTTGCCAACTACGACGTCGTGTAGATTTTTTGTATTGGGTAGCACCTACAAATATATTTTTATTGTTGGCCAATCCCTAAGTATGAATACCTAATTGGCAACTTTTTAGACCATGTTTATTTATAGAAAAGTGGTCCCACTTTCGTTTTTTATTTATATTCAAGAAAATAGTCAAAATAAGGGTCAAAATAATAGGATGAACTTGGATCTTAGTTGTCACGCGCTTGGAATCACAAATGCTATAATGTAGCAATACACGTACTGTCCTGGTGGTGTACGTGTACCTACCTACTACCTAGAGATCGAATACAGATACGGTAACTTAGAGTCGCACACTTCTGTAATTGTTCATTTGACTGCTATACCTATGGATCTAAATTTTGTAACATTCATAAATATTTATTCAAAGTCCAGACTCTCAGAGTTCGTACCTATCTCTATCCCGCAAGAGTTTGATTCCTAGAACGACAGCTGTCTTAAAAATAATCGTAATAAGGGCTTTAGGAAATTAAAGTAAGGTTATTGTTTACCCTTAAATCTGGTAATTCCGAAAATCCTGTAATGCGTATGTATACTTCTGTCGGTTCTCCAACGGGCCTGTAATTAATTGAGATACTTATTCAAATCTGTTTGCAATGGCACAAGCACAATGGTAGTTACTACCTACTACCTTCCTGCGATAGATTTACGAATACATTTTTAACTGGTATTGGTTCCTCTTCGGCAACTCAACTATCCGCTAAGTAAGTAATTAAATATTCAATATCTATCCGAAAAAAATTTTTACCCGATACAAGACATTTCATGAAACTTAATAAACGTGGTACACCGATTAAATTAAAATAAAACTAGGTACTCAGTTCTGGTACCTACTTGCCATTAATCAAGCACAGGCAAGACAAAGTTATGGTGGTTTCGTAGACCTTATCTGGTTCTGTAGGAAAGAACCACCAATGGTAGTTTACAATTTCTTTAGCGGGCAACACTATTGATCCTCCAAAATCGGCTCCAAGCCACGTAGCATAATTCAGCATTCTGACGCTGGAAGTAATTTTTTTTTCAATTTACTATTATTGATAAAGAGAACAATAATTCGGGCCAGCTGCCTCAAGACCTCAATACGGTCGGTACGGTTCTTCAAGACTTAGACGGGCCAATTCCTAACCTGCGGGTCCCTTGGACAAGGGCATTTTTTGATTTAGACTTCTACATCTATAGATTTATTGACTGTCTCGGTGCAACTGCTGTGCAAGCGGCTATAATATTTCGATTTCCAAAAAAGAGCTAAAGTGCCCTGCTACTTCAGGTTTATTCCGTTGTTCGCGGGTTAACTTAGTTAAATCGCATTTAAAAACAAAACACAAAACAAATACAGCGTTTAGTGTCTGCCGTCGGTTCGCCCTCTTTATCCTCCCAACAATCAGTAGGTACTTTAGTTATTTAAAAAAAAGCTAATGTACCTACATAGTAATAAGGTTCAAGTTGTTCAATTACTAACTGTATATCCATCCTGGTAAGGTTATGAAGGTAAGAGGTAACATAGTTGGTGCAGCCGGTAATGGTCGGTTGAAACTCCAGTAGCGCATGAGTGGAAGGAGCGAAGCCATGTGACATTACTTCTATTTGACTCATCTCAGCGTTGCCAGTAAAGCAGATACGGGACTTGACATAGAAAAAAGGGTTAACAAGTTTTATTTAACAATTTTTTAGTGTTGACGCGGAGGTTGGACCTTTGCCCTTATGTATGAGACTTAGCTGGTTAAACGTGACTGTTAATTATATCTATGCCTACCCCATAGATTATTTCTCCTCCTACTACAGATTATTCTTCTTCCCATATAGTGCAGGCGAGATGCCATGTTACCTATATATTACGGTACGGAACATCGTAGTGTCAATTTAAGGGGCTCGCTGCATGAATCCTAAAAAGCCGCCTGCCTTTCTCTCCCAATAGTCCCATATGGTAAAAGTAAGTGCTACTAACTTTTTGTACTTTATTTATGACCAAATCCCAAGTCTCGCAATAATCACCGACACATTTTGGCTCTAAAGCAACTGATATTATCTGCCATCCACGTCCAGGAACTATGCCACATATTGGCATTACCACGAAGTTCCTGAAATCAAATATTAGACTCGTTTATAATAAATCTATATCTGTTTTAATTGCATAATTCAGGAACACTAAATATTACTTGTATACGTACTTTATTATTTATGCTAAAGAGAAGTTTTTGTTCTTAAATGCGGTAATTTCATGTGTGTTCAAAAACTGTTAATCTAATTTTAATTATTTTTCTCTGGAAACTGGATAGTTGTCTGACATATCTATCCTTATTATTAGTCAAGTCTACAAACCCAGTTTTACGACGCCTGAATTTTAAACCTACTATCTTAATATATAGGTACCTATTCGTACTACGACAGATAAACGTACTAACGTTCCATGTGGTGCATCAAACTTGAAATGCATTGGTACTTCAAATTTATTAGATAACATGAAGTTAGCAAACGTTGTTCTTGTGGGCACTGTAGGCGGTAAAATAACCTAGACAAAACAGACATATTTAAATCCCGTTCATTCAAAAATGATCCTAAAAGTGCCTATTATTAGAAGTTTCAAGTAAATATTACAAGTTCTTATCTTAGCCTAGCAAAGTGACTCTGCCTGCTAGTAAGCAGTCAGTGGGGTCCGGGAGTGATGGACAATTCAAATTTCATCGTGTTAAACTGCCGGCAAGATGGCATGGCGGCTTTTTAAATGCTTTTCACTCCTCGCACAAAAGACCAGCGTATCAAAATGGGAAGAAAACACAATTATGCATATTTGACTGAAAATGGAGCGATGATTGCTCATGCTATTGAACCAATCCTACAGTAAGTTTAACCACAGCTAAAATAATATACAAAGTACCTATATTAAACATAAGTGAAAATGTACTAATAACCTCAATAGGAGCATCCCACTCAGTGACCCACTCCGTACAAGGCAGCCAAGTGGTCCCCGTACATGGTATTCGAAACCAAGTATGTTTCAACTTGTATTCGCTCCAGTTGTCGTTCGGAAAATATTTATATTGGTAGTCTCCACACATCAGGTAACCGTAAACTTCGTTGTCAATTTTAGGTCTGAAAGAGAAGTAATCTCATATTTGATAGGTATGTACTATTTAAGTACACTGCAGGTACATACCTAAACTTTTTTAAATAAACGATTTCTGCATAATACTTACGTCCGGAAAATAAATATTATTTAATTATGACCTACCTGAACCTTACTGTGAACAGTCTAGATTCATTCGGCGGTATCACAGACGAGATAGGATCTATTAGAAATATACTGTCGGGATCTGAAAGTGTAATATAAGACATTTTATTTTGGTACTAGTGACCCACCCTAGTTTCGCACGCAAGTCATCATCATCATATCAAGACGAAAGACGTCCACTGCTGGACGTAGACCTCCAAGTTTCGCCATTTCGACCAGACATGAGCTGCCCTCATTTACCAGTTGCCCTCCACCTTTATTAGACCGCCGCCTACCGCGGCCCATCTTGCGTGAGATCTGTCCAGCAATGGACGACTTTCAGCCAAAATAATTATGCTACAAAAGAGTATATGAAAAAGAAGAAAGAAAGAAAAAGATTTATTTTTTGTTCACCACAGAAACACACTTAAATTATTACAAAGAAAAAAACAAAAACAACAAAACTAAAAAAGAAAATAAAGTAAAAAATAAATAAATAAATATGCTCACTGGCAACACCACATCTCCCAGTATGTGTATGTTTACGAAACAAAAGAAAAGGTCAGTTTGTCAGCGAGCATATTTTAATTTAAATTTTAAATGAGAAAATAAAAATAAAAATAAAAAAAATAATTTAAATAAAGTTTGTAATGTGTGAGTGTGTGTCCCATTAGTGCCAAAAATCTGGACATCGCTCAGTTACGTTGCGATTTTTATGATAAACCGCAACACTGATATTCTGCGATATCCGATTAGTGACGCCGGCGCCGGTGCCATATATAATGTTAAAACAGCAACAATTTTAAAAATGTCCAGTTAAATAGTACAAACCTGGCATCCACTGTATATACCCATCCTCCTGTTCGTGGTTAGTCACACATAGAGTCTGAGAAATATTCTTGGTGACGTCGGACACACTTCCCCTACCAAAATCAAGGTACCTTTCGAACACAGAAGCTGAAGGTATGTACGTCAAACGATTCAAGCTATTCTCCATAAGATGAACGTAACGAGATTTTCGCTTCCAACTCTTTTCGAAGACGTGATCATGAATCGTGAACAAAGAATTGCCTGGTAGAACTACAGTGCCGATGACATTTAGAAATAAAGGTTCCTGAAAAGTAAGTAAGAAAGTACTTAGGTATGTTCTGTTCAGATTAATATTGGAATCTGCTGTTACAAGGTGGGTATGGCTTTACCTGGTTTAAAACTAAACATACTAATTCCGCAGTATAGACACCCAAAGCAGTTCCAATGAACAAAACTGCGGTGGAAATAGTCTCGAAAGCTCTTACAAGACCGCAGTTTCCTGTTGAAATCTGTTAGGAAAGAGATAGCGTTGCATTATTATGCCTGCTTTTTCGGATTGCTCTGAAGTGCATTTTCTTCTCAAACTTTTCTAGCTGAGCTGACGTCATCTCTATAGGCTTATTTAAACATAAGCGATATTTGCTGCTACTATCGGTAGAGGAAGGTAAATACCGCGCGGATTTCGTTAGATATTTAGAATGAAGTTCCGCAGCTAGACCGGAATACCGCATACCCACTTGAGTCTCGAACTGGCGAAAAGTTTATACCTTCGTAAGCGAAACTCACGCGATATTCTACCCACAAAGATAGCAAAATCGGCTTTGGTGTGAACAGTACCTAGTATTACTGCATCCCACTTGGATTTCTCTACCGTAGGTGGTAGCGAATACCGCTCAGGTTTGAATAGGCCTTAAATGGTATAAAGCGAAGTCGCTATGTACTCCTGTCTATTTCTCATTAACTTCTTCTGAACCACGTAACGGATTAGAGATAACGGATACAGTTTTCACTATCATTCAAAGAATTTCTTCGAAAAGGCTCGGCTTATGTTTAAATAATAGAGGACATGTGAGTAGAGCAGTTCGCTAGTTTCTGTATAATCTAAATTGCCTGCATGCGAACAAAAATAGCCAAATCCTGTTAAACTAGATTGGATCAACGTTTATTCTCCTTTGCACAGAGTAGGTACATTAACTAGTTTTGTAATTCTACGTACTTGAAAATATCCTTGACCACACGAAGGAATGTACCATTGGTACGTAGTATCAACTGCGGAGTTGTTCCTAATGCTAATCATTTCCTTTCTTTGCTCCATTACATTTTTACATATTCTGAAGACAAGTTTCTTTTGATCTAGATATACTTCTGGTCCTAAAATAAAAAGTACTAAGTATTAGTAGGTACATTTTTAAAAAGTTGTAGGTCCACATTCTTTTCTTACGTTCTGACCACAGGTTCTGAAGAAAGATCTGGTGAGAGAATGTTGACATTGCGAGTGAGGCTTTTATAATTTTTGGTGTTTTTGTATAGAAGTTGGATGAAGGCAGTTATTAATAGCGCCTTCTAAGTTTTCTATGCTGTAAACTCGTATTGTGCCTATTTCCTCATGGACAATTAATATCGACGAATATTAACGACATTTTGACAGATTATGTAATTTCTGCGAGCTTTACTGAAGGCCACGAAACAGCTCTGGTATATGCCGATCTTTATAAATGAAATTATTGTCATTTTAGATACCCTTCTTCAAGCCAATCAGTCCCGTCAAACAGCTCATCACGAAATTAAGTTTTGATGGAGATTTAGCTTCAGTAAATAATTTCCATCAAGTGAAGTAGCATTTAGGAACTTCCTAAATGCTACCTACTTCATTTGATTGAAATTAGTTACTGAAATATTTAGACTTCTGAAATTTGTCAGATGGAATACGCGCTTTAAATGAAATGTAGCAGTGCAGCTGTAATGAGTGAGTAGGTACCTAACTTAAGATGAACAACGCTAGCATTTAGTGCCCAATGGTAATAGATAACCCTCGCTCATATGCTTCGGAAGCGCTCCACGTGTAATGTTATCACCTAATAACAGCTTAAAGACGCTCATTGCAGGACATAAGTTCTCTCCCAATGGGAAGAATTAATGTAGATATTATTTCTTTTAAAACAGCTCATTTATCTCACCATAGCATTTTCCAGTGACCGTTAAATTATAGTTATTGCCATTAGTGTCGTTTACAAGGAAATATTCAGTGAACGACTGTCCCACGACATTGGGTTCGAATATAATCCTAACTTTGGCATGGTGACCGGGTTGCACTGGGGTTGAGGTAATCGATATCTTGAATGTGCGGTCTACGTTATTCAGAACATCCATGCTGGTTATTCGAAATGACTGAATTTTCTGAAATTATTTTATAGTAGGTAACATTTTTGTAACCATGATTATACACTGACGTACAGGTATGTTAATAAGTACTTACATCAGATACATTTTCAATTAAAACATATTTTTCCATAGCTGTATCTACGGGTATACTACCAAAATTGGTAACTTTTAATTTTATAACACTGTTATCAGAATTTTCTTGCATTTTTTTATTGTCTCCTAATAAAACTTAATTAATATTTAATAGAAATCCTGTTTTCTGTTTTAATTAGGTTAAACACAGTTTTTCTCTCTTAATTTGTCAGATCGCATTTGTGACGAGCTCAAACTTACAAAAATATATTATTATTCGTTTTAAATTAGCCGCCATTTGCAAGAAGGATTAATGGCGGGGAGATTTTATATAAAATAGGGTTACCATTTCAAAATTTTAGAGCGGTAGAAGAAATAAAACATTTTGGTGCCCTGGCCTGGAGGTGGGACCTGGCTCAGCACCTCAGATTTTTTTTCGGCGAAATCCGGATGAATGATAATAATAAGTATAACTTCGTAACATAGACTAATATGAAATAATGCTTCGTTCTTATTATTCTTACCGCAAATCGCCAATTTTTTTTAGTCGACTTTAACCATTGACTCAAACACTGACTAAAAAAACAAACTGTCATTTACGGGTAAATAAAAGTTGTCTTGTCTGTCCACTTCAGTGTCCAGTATTTCTTTTTGCTTGCGAAATGAAATTTACCCATTGAATTTCTTATTGATATTAACGTAATTATGTTTAATTTGTAAGACAAATATCTCATATTGATTTACCTACAATTTGTAAATATAGTTGAAGTTATCTCATTAAATTGTTAGCATAAAATTTGGTTTGTAAAGAGCTATTCGTAGACTCGAATCCCTCGTAACAACTACTTCCTGCCCGAGATGTGTTTATTTTATCCAATGCTTAGTGAAATATAATTTAAAATGGAATCGGGCACCGACTGGCTTTGTGAGATACTGCAAAATGTTCAACTTGAACAATTTTATTTACCAATTAGGGATCAATTACAGGTAAACATTAATTTATTTACTAACAACATCATAAATTCTTATTTTGCTTTTTTCATACGGATTGCCTTTTGTTAAACTGAAGTAGCACAATATTTATTGAATTTTTTCATTCATAGATAACAAGATTAGCACATTTTGACTATGTGCATGCTGAAGACCTTGAAAAAATTGGCATCAGTAAGCCTGGTGTCCGCAGGCTATTCGATGCTGTTAGAAAAAAGAAATTACTACTTTGGAATAGAAAGTTTTGGAACAAACTATTTGGTTCCTCATCAACATCAGTTCATAAAGAGAAAATTGACTTAGCTGTGAAACAGATGCCCCAAGCAGAGACAAGAACAACTTGTATTATATTAGAGAAGGATATTATGTGAGTTTACGATAGAAATATTAATATTTATTTTGTTCATATTGTCAAAAAAGTCAAGTTATTAGCTTTATTTAAAAAAAAAATTACATAGAGTGAGAAGCATAGATATTACATTTTGCAGATTACACAATGAGCTTGGCACAGGTTCATTTGGTGTTGTCAAGCGAGGTGAATGGAGAATTTCTGACCAAACATCACAAACAGTTCCTGTAGCAGTTAAAGTATTAAAGGCTGATGCGTTCACACAACCGGGCATATATGACGATTTTCGAAGAGAAGTTGAGGCTATGCATAGTCTAAAACATGTTAATTTAATCAAGCTTCATGGTGTGGTGTTCCATCCGTTAATGATGGTGTGTGAACTGGCCACTATGGGTGCTTTATTAGACTATATAAGAGCTCAAAATGGCAAGGTATCTCTTGGCTATATATCAAAGTGGTCTGAACAAGTAGCTGCTGGTATGGCGCATTTGGAAAAGAATAGGTTTTTACACAGAGACTTGGCATGCAGGAATATATTATTATCTACTTTGGAACTGGTAAGCATTTAGTTTCACATCTCAGTAGTTTAGTAATAAAGAAATTCTGTTCAAATTTACAATACCCAGTTCAATGCATTAGTATTAAAGCCCATTATTGTCACATTGCAGGGCAATGATCTATTATACAGAAAAAGGTTAGACAATTTATATGGTAATCATTGCTCATGATCAAGTTTTAGTTGTTTTCCTGTGTTTATGTTTATATTGAAATGGAAAATATTGGGAGGAAACCTTATAATGAATTAGAAGCCTCCATTTGGGTAGGCCATCTCAATTTTTAGCTAATACTGTCTGTAGATAAGTCTAAGTCTAAATCAGATAATCTGTCTTCTACAAGCATGATTAGATAAGGACTAAGTTAGCTGGTACAATAAAATACCAGTAGTAATATTGCTAATGCTTTAATATTGCTCATCAATTGTTAAGATATTGTTGTTGGCACTAGAACATAAGATAAAGAGTGAATTTTACATTTTTCCTAAAAATCTAGTATGTGTAACTGTCATATCTCTTTCCATGACTATGATGTTCATAAGTGATAATTTAATTATCTTATATAAATAAATATATTTTCATTTTTATGACTGTTGTAATGGTAAATTAAGGGAATGCCCAATAATGCGCGGTAGTGTTATCTGTATACTAAATATTACCTTACTGTGGTTGCCAATCTGCTTGCCGTGACGATGGCAAAGTCCTTCCTTTGCCAGGTGCCTGTGTCCTACAGTAAAGGCTGATATATATAATGTCTCATGTTAAGACATAATTGTTTGACATATGTAAGTGTTTAGTTTCTCCGGCACTTGGTAGTAACAAGTACAGCTAGCAATAGCCTTGTTTTTATATGATTGAGGTGACAAACAAGCGTACAACCAGCCTGATGGTGAGCAGTTACCATAGCTTAGTTAGGACAGTAAACGTATATGGCCGTGATGACAATAGAACATCTATTGTGTCTGCAGTAGTGGCCATGGAAGGATTAAGGATGCTTACAACAAGTATCACTTGTATCACAGCCTATGATAAAAATAATTTGTGTTTAATCTGTGGCAGTCAACCTAGATCACCAAAATAAAAATGCCTTAATACAATGTTTTATCTGTAGCCAATGTCATATTAATCTAGCTTTATCTGTACCCAGACCTCAAAAGACATGCCATATTAATCTATTTTCCAATGTATCAGGTCAAAATAGGTGATTTTGGTCTGATGAGAGCTCTTCCCGACGCCGACGACTGCTATGTTATGAGTGAACGTCGTCGTGTGCCGTTTCCATGGTGTGCTCCGGAATCCTTACGTAGTAGACAGTTCTCTCATGCGTCTGATGTTTGGATGTTTGCTGTAGCACTGTGGGAGATGTATACTTTCGGTGAAGAGCCTTGGATAGGTATGTAAATGTTTATAATCAGTATTTAGAAGAGTTTATCCAAGCAGTAACACTCCGAAATGTCCGAAATGCAGGCGAAAAGTAAAGACTACTTGTTGCTTCATCAACTATAGTTAAATGTTTAAATTTCAACCTTATGTCAATGTGAAGAAAAGTCATGCAACTAACTTTCTTTAATGCAACAACTATAGTGCTTTACTAAGAGCATTGGAAATCAAACCTTTGTCTGTAATCTTCTGTAGGTAGATAAATGCGCATGGAACATATAAAACAAATAACAGAACAGCACAGGGTATACCTGATAAGGAAGCAAGAAACAGCAAACAGCTCACCTATTTGCTCTGAAGGGCGCGGTATAGTGTCATCATTATCATCCATATTGATTGTATAAATCAACAACAATGATTTTGTTGTCTGTATTGATAACCAATGGGTACGGCAGTTTTTCGAAGTACTTCTAGCACAACTATGAATAAAAAAAAAAATACAAGTTGCCTTTCTTGGAATTGGATGACATAATATAGATAAAGAAGCACTAGTATTTCATACGAATATTCAGGAGTATAGTGCTTAGGAGACGCTGTGTGGGCTTGTCTTACTGAGGGCTTCAGATGAAACGTTATAACTACTAACTAAAGCTACTATTAGGCAGTTTTTTTATCTGAGCAGCCATTTAATGTGGTCTACTTGTGCTCAGCCACTCAGAAGGTTTGTGGAGAGATCTATGTCAGTAGACTTTTTTAGGCTCATGATGTATGTGTGTATTCTTTAGATTCATGATATGATGATGCATATTACTACGACCGGTCAAGCTGAAGACTGGGGACGGCAGGCTCATCTCGTCTAAGCCAGAGGTTTTAGAGGAGGTCGAGAGGTTCTACGGACAGTTATACACGACACAACATGCACCTTAACTCGACATTACACCAAAGACATCCCGGACGTCAGCTTGTGCGAGATTGGTATGGCCCTCAGACAGCTCAAGAACAACAAGGCGCCGGGTGAGGATGGAATCACAGCTGAGCTACTGAAGGCAGGCGGCAATCCTGTCCTGAAGGCCCTTCAGAGGCTCTTTAGTGCCGTCCTCCTCGAGGGCAAAACGCCACAGACATGGCACAGGGGTGTGCTGTTCTTCAAGAAGGGCGATAAAACCTTTCTAAAGAATTACAGACCTATCACACTCCTGAGTCATGTCTACAAGCTGTTCTCGAGGGTCATCACTAATCGTCTCGCAAACAGGTTCGACGACTTCCAGCCTCCTGAACAAGCGGGTTTCCGAAAAGGTTTTAGTACCATAGACTACAAACATACGCTGCGGCAGGTTATACATAAGTCCACAGAGTATAACCGGCCCCTGTGCTTAGCGTTTGTGGACTATGAGAAAGTCTTTGATTCGATCGAGACCTGGGCCGTGCTGCAGTCTCTCCAACGGTGCCATATTGACTATCGATATATCGAAGTGCTGAAGTGTTTGTATGAAAACGCCACCATGTCAGTACGAATTAATGGTAAGAGCTCAAGGCCTATCCAGTTGCAGCGAGGAGTACGACAGGGAGATGTTATATCTCCGATACTGTTCACCGCTGCACTGGAGGACGTGTTCAAGCTTCTGACCTGGAATGGACTTGGCATCAACATAAACGGCGACTACATCACTCACCTTCGATTCGCGGACGATATCGTGGTCATGGCTGAGACCGTGGAGGAGCTCAGTGCAATGCTCGATGACCTCAGTAGAGTCTCTCGACAAGTGGGCCTAAAAATGAACATGGACAAGACTGAAGTCATGACCAATGTTACACCCACTCCTATTACGGTCGGAGGCTCGATGCTCGAATTCGTTGACGAGTACACATACCTGGGACAAACAGTCCGATTAGGTAAGTCCGATTTCGAGAAAGAGGTCACTCATCGAATCCAACTCGGCTGGGCAGCGTTCGGGAAGCTACAACATATCTTCTCGTCCGCACTACCGCAATGTCTCAAGACCAAGGTTTTTGACCAGTGTGTGTTGCCAGTGATGACATACAGAGCAGAGACGTGGTCGCTAACTATGGGTCTTATTCGAAGGCTCAAAGTCGCTCAGAGGGCGATGGAGCGGACTATGTTAGGCGTCTCCCTGCGCGATCGTTTGAGAAACGAAGAAATCCGCAGGCGAACCAAAGTAACTGACGTGGCTCGCAGAGTTGCTTCTCTGAAGTGGCAATGGGCAGGACACATAGCTCGCAGAACTGACGGCCGCTGGGGCAGAAAGGTTTTAGAGTGGCGACCACGAACCAGAAGACGCAGCGTGGGCCCCCCCTCACAAGGTGGACCGACGACCTTATAAGGGTGGCGGGCAACCGATTTATGAGGGCGGTGAACGACCGGCCACGGTGGCGAAAATTGGGGGAGGCCTATGTCCAGCAGTGGACGTCTTTTGGCTGATATGATGATGCATATTATGCTTTGCACTTATATAATAAGCACTATTATTGTCTACATGGATGGCTACGTATGATCATCATACCTTGAGAAAGCGCAACTGGTTCTCATTTGATCCCAACACGTGATATAGAATTATGTGATTCAGAAATAATTGATATGAATCTTTTCATGGATGGATCATCGTTTTGTAAAAAATATATAAAGCTTCTCCATGCTTTGGAAAGCACGTTAAGTCGACTGTCTCACACTACGACAATTATACATAGCAAAAAAACATAGGAAGTCTTGACTACTGGTCTTATCTTTGAATATCCTTCGTATAGGCTAGTAATGATGGAAATTAGAAGAAATGCGATATATATAAATCATGTACTCAATAAATCGCAACCGTTTAGAATAGGTACAAACCTGTTTAGTTGGAGAAAAGATGCGGAGGATGATGTTGGTCAAGGATAATAATTATTTTATTATATAGTAACAATACCGCACCTTTAGTAAAAAATCGGGCATAAGTCAAAATACACGTCTTTAGAAATATCTATCCTATGTTGATTGATACAAAGCTCAAAAACGCATTTGTATTTCTTTGTTTTCCTCGATAACGATTGCATGACTTCCTTCAGGCTTAAACGGATCAGAAATACTCCGTCTAATAATGCGCGAAGGCCAACGTCTTACCGCACCGAATGCGTGCCCTCCTGATGTGTATATGTTAATGATGCAATGTTGGGACCTCAATCCTAAGGAAAGACCGACATTTGCCGGCATACAGCGATATATGGAGACTAATAAGTATGAAACTGCTATGGCTGAACTCAGGTAATTATTATTGTGTTATTTGTTCGATGTATAAATAAGTAAGTAAGTAGTAAAAATAAGTCTTATCTATACTTTGTCTATTCTATACTCTCTTTTGTGGTGTAGTGGGAGTCCAGGCGAGTACTGTGCACGTGGTCGTGTGTTCGATCTCCATACGGGACAAACCTGTGTGTGATCCGTAAATATTTGTTCCGAATCTAGGTGTATTTGGTGTCTGTAAATTGTATGTTTGTAAATTCCCCCGCAACAGCAGACTAGTTCTACACAATTATAAATTTGTTCTAAATTACTTATCATGAATTTGGGCGTAATGGGACACTACTTATCATTGTAACACCAGCAATGTATAAATAGTTATAAAAGATTTTCATCAACGCTTTAATTAAATAGTAATATAATTTGCTTCATCTCCATTGTTGTATGTTCTCATCGTAAATCTGTTCTGTTTAATCAAGAACGTTATAACAGCGTAACACAAGTTTTAGGAAAGCACATCTAATGTTAAGCATCTTAAAAGCGGTTTTTGCAGTAGCTTGTTGAAAGCACATGTTGCATTCAGTAGGGCAGAATTATGGTAGACATGTTCATGTAAGACTTTCTCCGACAGTTACCGGCGACCGAGTAAGATGGCTATAGATGCGGGTGACCCCATCATTTTAATAGACAAACGACCTGAATTACACTGGTGGAAAGGGCAGAACCAAAGGACCTTAGAAGTAGGACTTTTTCCGAGGTATGAATTGGTTTATTATGCATAGAAATAGCACTAAAATTTTAAATAAAATATTTTATACATGTTTATTTAAATACTGCTTTATCATCAGAGGCCCGAGACAAGTGTCAAACATTTCTATTCTATTCATAGAATAGATAAAAAAATGTATTGGATTGACATAAGCTAACGCCAGAGCTTATGTCAATCTCATACATTTTTTTATCTATTCTATGAATAGAATAGAAATGTTTGACACTTGTCTAGGGCCTCAGTTCAGATAGGGCGTAGGTAAGAAAAGAATTTCTGCTGGGCTATAAAAACCATTATGTTCATTGTTACAAAGATGAAAATTTTCTTTACTAAAGTCTTTTTGTATTTATTCAACGCAGT
The DNA here is from genome assembly GCA_963082885.1 of Parascotia fuliginaria. Taxonomy (NCBI): domain Eukaryota; kingdom Metazoa; phylum Arthropoda; class Insecta; order Lepidoptera; family Erebidae; genus Parascotia; species Parascotia fuliginaria. Next base: position 6,592,105 of record OY720174.1, on the reverse strand, counting down.
TCTTGACTTGATAAGTTCAAGTTAATTTGAATTTAAACCTATGCTAATTATAATTTAGCTGAAGAGTTCATTTAAAAACGCAAATCTCTAAAAAAAAAAAAAATTAAAAAGAAAATTGCATTGATATCTTAAGCCTTAACTTCTCGGTACTACCTACGGGAGCGTAACAGTTAACTTAATACGAGTGAAACCGTTACAGCTAGTATTAAATACATATATGAGATTTTCCAATACGCAAGATGTTTATTAAAAGAAGTTATTGTTACAATTATCAATGATACGTAATGACCTTATTCTTGTAAACGTCAACGTCACAAAAAACCCAAGTAATAATAAAGTATAATTATTTATTTATTCCATCTAGTATTTACATGAGTCACGCTTTGCTCTCTAATATTCTTTAGCAACGCCATTGAAAGTACTGTTTGTATAGTTGTATATGGTTTTTATAATTATTTTATATTAATAACTATACCTACATATCTAATTATGCAGATCAAATATTTTCTTAATTTTATTGCAGCACTCTAGTCAAATTATCGAAAAGTAAAACTCCATCAGAAATTAGAAAGAAGTCTGAAACTTTATCGTCATTACAAAGAGGTAAGTATATAAGCTATCGAACCAGCTGAATCATGACCAATTTTGCTAATATTTTGCTTAAAACTGACAAACTTGTAAGATCTATCGTGTATAATGCACTTATGACGTTTTTAATACCAACATAACAAGAGTGTACTCAGTAAAATGTCAGTGTCTAATAAAATGATAACAAGCTCGTTGACAAGGAAATCTGTATTCGGGCGAATTTCGACCTACTTGCATTCAGATGGATCGCCAAAATGAGCTTTATGGTGGGTCATGTTTCTCTTGGTTCGATAGTACTTAGAATATAATATTCTTTACAGCACACTACATTTACAAAATAATAATTACTTGATAATCTTGTGATTGTCGACTCCTCCTACACTCTACCTAAGTTTTTCTTTGCCAGATAACGTCTGTTTTATAGTGTAGTAATACACAGCTTTACGCCTTTTTTCCTAAAGAGCTAGGCAGAGGTATGTAACACATACATTTCACCAGTTATGTTTGGTCCTATTTAACAGAGGAGTCTGTTTTAGTTTGAGAATTTATTGCTAGAAAATCCAAATATCACTTTGCCCGACCCGGGATCGAATCCGAGAATTCTGCTTGTTAATCTATACACAGTACATCTGAACCACAGAGGCATATAAAAACATATTCATACAAACGTTCACTTTTATAACATGTCGTGATAACTGATGCGCAAATGTACTTTTACTTTCGCCAAAGAAAGTGATTCTATGACATAGATGGTAAACGCGAACAATAGAATAAAAATAGAATACCATATTGAAATAAATTTAAGTATGTGTTTATGTTAAACGTGTAATGTTTTTTTTACGCAACAGATATTAAAATATTACATGTAGGTAAATATGTATCTTTATGTACTTATGTTGTTTGTTGTCACAATAATGTTATCATTTAAACATTTTTGTGTGATTGCACTATAAAAAAAACGAAATTACACCCATCGGTGACATTGCAATCACAAAGTACCTACACGTAATAAACCTTTAGGGTTGAACCGTTTAGCAGCACGTCACCGCTGCCGCGTGTGACCGCATCCCGCTCTCTCTGAATGATAGAGAAGCATAGTCTCATAGAATCATCTATTTATATAATATATATTTAGATAAGTTTATACACTATTGTATTAGGTACGAACCTGTAAAAATAGTTGTATATTGTGTGTAATAAATAAATAAATAAATAAATAAATAAATAAATGTCTAATCTTATAAATATTTTAGCAAGCTTTCATTAATGAATGGCTGCTAAAATATTTTAAAGTACCTACTTAATAAGTAACCTAAGGTTAGTACTTCATGAAAAATAGTCAATCTTGAACAATTTTATAACATAAAACTAACTGTAACTGTCATAAATTATAGTTTGAAATGTTTTCTCAGTGCACAGGCATGACTAATGTGAGTTTTCAATCATGCGCATTAATGTATTAAACGCAGAAGGTATTATCGTCACAGAAGATTTACTTAGCATTGAAAATCGCTAATCTATGACTAAGTGAACATTTTATCACCAATGGATATAAACATAACTTAGGTAATACATGTGGGTGCGAATATATCACTCGCACACCTTAATAATAGCTTGTCGTACAATGATAACATACCTACTAGCTTTTGCTCGCGAATACGTCCACGTTAAATAAGAATTTGGTGCATATTTTGCCTATTATAAGTAACCTATACGGAGTATATACGACAGTTTGATATTAAATGAAAAGGCAGCTGTTACTAGTCCGTATAATGATTTCAAATTAATCACAAAAATGATTTGCCGAAAAACAAAAATTTAAAATTTTCTAACAAAATAAATAATATTTTAGTAGTAACAAAGTAATACACCATTTATTATGACAAGTTCACTGACCTGTAATGAGCGGCAACGTTTATCCCTCGACGTGGATTATTGATTATTGATTTTTTTTTTGTCTCGCTTTATAATGTCACATAATATACGTAATTGCATTTAATATCATACCGTCGTATACGCTCTATGTATAATCGTATTCTGATGTATAATACATTTTTTGAGAGCGAAGAAGACCCAATTATTTCCTAGGACCCTTTTTTTTACCCATTTCTCCATCTCACTACACGGTTGATCAGCAACAGTTTAGACGTATTTCAGCAATGCTTATAAATGCAGCCAAGTTCTTCGGTTACTGTCACATACCATTAGGTAGACCGAATGCTTGTTTGCCACCGAAGCCATACAAAAAAATGCGATTGGATTTATGTACCTAAATGGATTGGATTCCATTTAGGTACTTACTTTATTTATCAAGTTCAAACAATATGAACAATACCCTCCTTTGACATAGTGATGTCATATAACCTTCATACGTCTGCCCAGCCTTTCTACTTACTTACACTAATAAATAAACCTTAAGCCTAAGGTAAATATTTCTTTACGATAATAACATGATATACATTTTTCATGGTAAGAAAATTCTAAAAAGTAATAGTGAATCACCATCGTTTTGTGTTTAACAAAGTCGCAGCTTCAATGGAAATGAGAAATAAGCCTCTTTGGCAATCAATCAATCTTGTATTGATTGCCACAAAGTACAAAATTGTCGAATAGCATATCACTTTAAATTAAATTTTCACTAAATAATATTATATAGGTGGTATTCTAAGAACTGCAGATCCCCAAAAAGCGCTTTTTAACCACCAGGTCTTACAAAATATGGATTACTTTCTTACATGGTGCCAAAGAACTATTTATGTCTTAAACTGTGGTTTATGGACGGAGCAATTAAGTTAAAGGCATAAGAATACGATCTTACTCAATATAGATTGCCTCGGTAACGCGTTAGTGAAGTTCCCACACCAAACATATTTTTGATATTTAACTAAATGGTATAAATTATCAATCAACCGATAGACGTCACTGCTGGGTGGTATAGATACTAGATAGTACAAATATTGTTTATCTTTTCTAGCTCACACATCAACATCAATATTATCAACAAACGGTGTGTCAGATGATTCGGCAGTAGTTCTTCGCAAACGTCGGACTATTGAGTCGACTCAACCGCCGACCACTCGCGGAGGCAATACAGGCAGCAAACACTTCAATTACAACAAACTTATAAACGACAGAGTAGCCGCCCTTAATCTGAGTCGAGCCGCGAAAGTCACGAGGGAAGCGCATTCCAAGAGTTTAAATCAAGGTATCGTTTTATTTAGTTACTAGTGACCCGCCCTGGCTTCGCACGGGTGCAAAGTAATTACTAAATATAGTATCAGCATTGCCCGTGCGAAGAAAAACAAATGCTGTGAACGTTGTATTTACACATTCTGTAGTATATTTAATTTTACTACAGAATGCCGGCCCCCTGCCACTATATCCCTACCTGCATTTTACAAAATACATGCTCAAAGGGGCATTATTGATTTATATTAAATGCACAATGTATTTAAGCTACTTAATTTGATAAGGATAAATGCTGTCTTGCTTAAAATCGCTTCGAAAATTAGCCATTATTTCTCATAAAATGTAAAGGATAAAAATGATTATTGTGGGTTATCCCTTAGAGATACACATATACTATCGAGGACTCTTATGTAGACCTTTTTAAGGTGTACAATACTGTAGTATATTATTTTGATCTATCTTGTAGGGTTTAGCCAGCGTTGCAATGTAGCGCAAAAAAATTGTTTATTTACGACATCACTTTAAAAACATCTAAATTTATCAATGTTTCTACTATATTATGCATGTTAATATACATATAAACCTTCCTCTTGAATCACCTTATATATTAAAAAAACCCGCATCAAAATCCGTTACGTAGTTTTAAAGATCTAAGTCTGTTTTATACTATGTAATGATGATGTGGTGGTTAAGTATCTTAAATTTTCTAAATCACCGCGCAATTTTCTTAGTTTTCTTGCATAAGAACCTTCTCCTGACAATAACAAACACAACAAAAAAAGAATTAACGAAATTGATCGAGCCGTTCACGCGTGATGCCATGACCAAGGGAAATAGGGATTGCATTTTTATATATATAGATTATTATTTTAGTATTGTTTAGTAGCAGTTTTTATCAAAAATACATTTGTATTAAATCTATACTATTATATAAAGCGGAAGAGTTTGTTTGTTTGAACGTGCTAATCTCTGGAACTATCAGTCGGATTCGAAAAATTCTTTTTGCGTGTGATAGCCCAGTTCTTGGGGAAGGATATAGGCTATGAAATATTACGGTACTGGCGACGGGAGCAGAGTAGTAAGCAAAGCCGTGGGTGAAAACGCGGAAAGCTAGTGTGATATATGAATGATAATTTATAAAAATAGCCAAAATTTATTTAGCATTTAAGCTCATAAAATAAAGATCAAATTGCAAGACAGAGCAACTGTGAAAACATATTAAACTCGAAAAATTAAGGACTCTTGTGACAAATACTTTTTAGTGTAGGATTTCAGAATCTGCGATTTGACGTAAGCATTCACAAAATACAGTTTATTAATCTGTTTTTTTATGATTTCAGTGAAAGAAGATATGTTAATAGATCTAGATCTACCGCCGTGTACGAGACTGAGTACTTCTAACACACAACGAAACAGTAGTGCTGTGTCTATTCTCGACGAGCCAATCGATGTGCCGGAACTTAGTAAGTTATTGTTGTACATACTGCATGCTATATATTATTCACTTTGTATTTAGTATTTTAAACATTTCACTAATATATACATGTGTTCGCTTTCAGGCCTCGAAGCTGATTGGGGCGAACAAAGCATAGAGAGTCTACCTGGTTTATCTACAAGCTCACATACTCAGAACTATGCAAATCTCTATGGTGCTAAGTCTTTAGACAATCTTGCAACTCCCTTGCACTTCAGCACACAGACACAGCCAGATCCTTTTGACACCTCACAGTTCTGGCCTTCAAACCAACAAACTCCTAACAGACCAAATTATGAAGTAAGTTTAGATGATACAACCCGTGTTACATATCAAGAATCTCATCGCTATGCGTCAAACAACCATGTACCGAGACCAGAATCTTCTCATATCTACAACAATACCCCGTCTACTAGCAATAATACACAGAACAACTTCCCATACGGAACTGTACCGTCTAATTATAGGAAAACGAATACTCTCTCGTTAGAAAGAAACGTTGTACCGAGCGTGTCAGCGTCACTCGCAGGAATGTCGCTCGACGACCGAATCTCAGAATCATTGAATCTCAGAACTAAAAGCAATAATAGTGATTACAAGTATGCCGAAGTAGGCAACCAACCCTCCACTTCGACTGCAAACGAAGATACCAAATACCGCGACATACCTTCATACAAAACCTACGATATAAACCCAGCACAGCAACAATTCATACTAGAAACGAAGGATTATTACACAAAATTTTCTACGCCGACGAAAACCAACACTGGTAATGATTATGAAAAGAACATTTACGTGCCGAAGTACGAAGAAGAAGCTGAAAAGTTGAAGAACTTTAGCGTAAGCGTCGAAAATTCTAAGAATTATTCGGCGCTCAAATACCAGAATGTCGATTATGGTTTGTATTCCAATTATGATGCGAATATGATGCCTCAAAATTCAGTGTACGACGAGGTGAACGAAACCGCGAGTAATTTTTATAGTGAGATAGGTGAATCTTCACAATATGCGGTCCAGCCATTATACTCTAATACAAATTTGTACGATGAAGTATACGAAGATGTTCCTCGGCCCCATCGTCCCGCGCCGCCCTGTCCGAAGCCTAAGTAATCGAGATTAATTCTATTAGTAATTGTACTATTAAGTTACCATGAGATATTGTCTTTGTGCCTTTATATTGATAAACAGAATATTGACTGATAAGTTGACATTTCAGAACACACGTACATTTTTAATGTATGTATATCGTCGACAAGCACACACTATATAAATAAATAACTGCAAAAAATAATTAGTTGCATGTGCTTAATGATTTTTTGCAGTTAGTAGGTTTTTGCAGTATCCTGAGGATAGAAATAGATGGACTATGTTCATTATAAGTAATAATATAGTGGTATCACGCGCTAGCTCATAAGTATAAATCTGAATTTTAATTATTTATTTATTAATAACTTCGAAAATAGTTCATTTTCTCAAATTGCTTTAAGAAATTATGAAGATTTTTCTTTCCCTCTAAACCAAAAGCTGAACACACATTAGTGATAATTGATAGTTATATGTTAGTACCATAATTTACTGAATATGATTGATTCCAAATTTTATTATATAGCTGTACTGTCCTTTTCATTAATATCTAAGAAATGTGCTTTAGGCTTAATACTTGAAACGATTTTCCTGTAACAATTGTAATGCGTCATTTATCAATGTTCTGAAGTGTCAATTTCTAAAAGACTGACGGCATTTCAAAATCGCTCCCAGCAATTGTAGTATTACCCAGTATTGTCCGAATCCCTATTTAATGTCATTTAAGTTTAAGAATCTCTATTATTTAATCATTCAATCAGAATCAAATTCACAAAAATGTATAGTTCTGAAGGAAGGCATAAACCTTAAGTGAAGCTGTGTAAGTGCTATATTCCATAGCACGATTACGTCTGTTTAAAATTTTATAGAAATTCATTTAATATATTAAAGTGATGATCGTAACTATTTGATATATTGACTTTGTCTTGCGCAAATGTCAATATCATTTTACTTTTTTGTCTAGTATGAAGAAAAACTATAATATTTTTTTTTATCATTTAATATTGTATCAAAAGTTTTTTTATCTACATAGAAAGCCAGAATATGTTGTATAAGTCATACCAGTTGATTTTTATTTTTTCTATAAAAGTGATTTGTTTAGTGATTATTGAAATATATCCCTCTAAAATATTAGTGACATATCTCGGATAATATGTATAATATACTTTATCTGTCTACAATGTACGCACGTTTTGGTTTATACAAATGTGTTATTTTATACAAAGCCTACTCTAATATAATTATAATTATTATACAAAGTTAACTTACTCATAGGTGCAGGCAGCTGAATTGCGTTTATATAATTTCTAACTATAATATTTATTTATTTTTAGTTTTTTTTGATACGTCTTAAAAAGCAGAATTTCGAAATGAAAAGCTTTTAGCTAGACGGCTATACGTACAGTCTTATTAAAAACACAGAGTAGCAACAGTATAGCTATTCATTGTTTGGTCTCTTTTTATAACGTTATAAAAAAACAAAATATATGGAAAAAGGACGGAGGAGAGAGAGACAAACACATATCGCTATTTTGCGTTTATTGATAAGAGATAGTTTGTCTAAACTTAGTTTGAATATTATTTTATAATTTTGACAACTTAAGAACAGTTACACTTATCACTAATGTTAAGATTATTATTGTCACTATATATATTTATTAGCCATATAGTTAATGTTTTGTGCTATTTATTTAGTTAGGCGTTACTCTAACAACATCACGTGGTGCCTCACCAATAAGTACCTGCTAGTATAGTTAGTTGGACTAAACAAATTTACATTTTGCGAGTGCTAAGTGTCTCCAGTCAAGTAGAAGAAGCAATAAAATAGAGCAGTCTTCTGAATTGTAAATCTTTTCTTTTTCTACTTAAAAGTTTTTTGATGTGTATGGTATTTTATTTAACATTTAAAAAACAAACTTCATTTATACAGCTTCAGTGACAAATAAGCATACAGTTAATTATTTATAGTGTTTTAAGTTGTGTAAAGAGAAAGGGATGAATAACAAATAATACAAACATACAAATAAATACGTCAATAACAATATTCATAGCTAACTAACGAATTTTTTAATGTATACTTGTCTAAGGGTCCATCTCCTTCAAACGGACAGCATCGCATCGGATAGAAGCTAATTTTACAATTTTCAAACGAAATTCAATTTTCTATACAGTGTTTAAAGTATATTATCAAGTCACGCAAACAGCAGCTTGACTGCGCGCGCGTGCGTCGACGGCCCAACGCGCGATCGGTTCCGTTCACGTGTCATCGGCTCCGTTTGGATGCCGCTGCGTGCGGTCGAAGGCGTGTCGAAGGTGTAATTTACGATTATTTTCTTCTTCTTCTAATACAATAGCCAACAATACTACGCCAACTTAAACCATTTTAAAAAATAGAATAGAACACGTCAACACTCAATGTTCAAAGTATTGAATAGGCGCAGAAACGGATACGTTCGCAAGCGAAGCGCCGGCCGGTCGTGGGTATGCGTCGACGTCCTGTCGGACGCGAGTGCATGTGGCCGCATGCGTCTGCATCCGTTTCTGTCCAATGCGATGCTGTCTGTTTCATGATGATGGACCCTAACGGTTCCTTCTAAGGCACTCACACAATGTAAACAGAGCACAGAGATGTCACTCGCTTATTAAGTCATCTTTGTAACTATTTATTTGTAGTGAAGTTTGCCTGTTTGCCGGATTGAATCACAGTTATATTTTATAAATATTAGATAGCATATTTACACTTTGTCACTTTACTATGCTAGTTTTATTGTTTAAATTTCTGCTCAGAGTAGAGATGGCTTTAACTCGTGCGATTATTTATATGTAAATTCGATTCGTATTTCTCTCAATTGAAATCATAAAAAGCTGGTCGAAAGCCAATGTGAATTAAGTTTTCAATCTTATTTCAGTTAGCCTTATTGTATATTTAAAATCAAACAATACTTTGTTAAAATAATTGAACGAAATTTATCCACGCAGCTGTCAAGGTGTGCAATGTATGTCTATATTTTATACATTGGGTCACATTTTTTTGTAGAGATTTGGACAGATTTGGCGAACCGTATCAATAAAGTATTTATCTAATATTACTAACTTTGACAAAGTAAAAGAAAAAAGAGATTTTTATTGCCTATAATGTTGAAAATTATTGCGGAGATCATATTCCAATTGTCTCTAGTTAGTAACTTAATAAGCTTGTCAACATGTTTTAACTTAAGTAAATTAATTCGATTTATTAATCTATATTGTTTTAAGTTTATTTTCATAGAAATTAAAGGGTGACGTAAAGCAAGTCACTACGACTGTATACAGCATGCGAACGAAAATGCGAAGCGTAAAGTGTATCGCTTTAATTATTAATATAAAATGTAAATTTAACTAAAGTAATTTTTACCAAAAGTATTTGTTGGACGTTCTTTCATTCGATTTTTAATATTACAATAATTATATTATATTTGGTAGCTATTTTTTTGACTTACCTATTGTTCAATGAGACACTGTAAAATATCCTAATTCATATACTTACCTATATTGAACTGCTCTGTTATGAAAATACGTAAGTGCATGTACGAGTTAACGCGATTATCGCCTTTAACATATATCTATTACACGTGTTTTTCTTAGTTTGCCGCTACCTGTGTCATGTTTTTACGTAGCAGGCTTGGGCATGACGCCGGCGTTGGTAGGTACATAATATGCAGCTGGATAATAGAAAAGTGATTATTAACTTTAGTAAATTTTTAACTCATATCAGAATTTAATCCGTTTAAGTGTAAAACATGTATAAATGTACAGTTGTGTAAATAAGCTTCAGTATGTTTGGATGACACTAATAAAAGATCTGGTTGACATCCTAATAAATAAAGCCTTTTTCTTACCTTTCCTAGTTTATAACGCGCACTACAATGATAATTGAAATCTCAATTGGTTACGCAGAAGTATCATAATTATTATTGTTTCGTAAGATTTTCGTTCTTTTATGAATGATGCATAGTCGACCATAAATTTGTTGTACCATTTAAAAAAAATCCATTAAAATTAAATTCAAGTAATGGTACATAATTATGATTATGACATAGTTCTATATTTTGGTACTCTTAAGAGTGGGTGGGCGCACATTAGAAGCTTTTGTCTGAGGAAAGTTTGTGTTAATATCGTAGCATTACAATGTATGAAAGGGCTCGACACATCCGGGCCCGACGGGTAGCTGCCGGCACTTTTGTCGGCTTCCCGTAGAAAGGTAGCGCATATTTAAGGCAAAAATTTAATGTCTGCAACCATCGGTTGACATTGCAAAAATATTGCAAACCTCATCCATCGGTTGCCCTCATTATCCATCAGAGAGCGGCTCACTATCGGCCAAGGTGGCGAAAATTGGGAGAGGCCTATGTCCAGCAGTGGACGTCTTTTAGCTGATATATTTATGTCTGCAAACTGCCCGCCGAAAGTTTATTTGCGCGCAGAGCTTCCTCTAACGTAAGCCCACAGAGCAGCAATATCTTACCTATTTTGCAATACTGATTTGTAGTCTGCGGCAGGATTGTTTCCAGTGTGAGTAGGTGCAATGGTAAGAAACTGTCTGATCCTTGTATACACACAAACAAGTCAAAGTCTAGAGTATCGGGATCTGCTAATGTGCGCCCGGCCTAATGGTGGTAACGCTATTTTATTTTCGACTATAATAAGAAAGCTGTCACACTTACACAGTCCTCACCAACAAAGTTTGAGAGCTTTTTTCTTAACCGTCACGCTTGGTGGAATAGTGGTCACAGTGGTAGGTCTTTAGAGTGCGTGTTACCTAGATATAAACTAGCTTCCTGTGGCGCGGTTTTATCCGCGTTTTGCTTATGCCTCTGCTCCCGTCGCCAGTAGCGTGATGTTACATAGCCTATATCCTTCCTCAAGAACTGGGCTAACATAAGCAAAGAATTATTCAAATTTGACGACTGGTAAGTAGTTCCAGAGATTAGCGCGTTGAAACAGGTTGAAACAATCAAACTCTTCCGCTATAATAGCATAGATAGATAGGATATTTCTTCGCTAACTTTTATACACGACGACGCAATGAATTTCGATACGGTTTAGAGAATTTCCTTCGGAAGGTTTATGTAGGTATCTACCAATCTATAATGTTTATACATACTATAATACCTACCTATAGAAAAGCCAAAGGTTTAAAAGTTCTGCAATTAAGACGTAAAAAATACCTATTTAACCTATTCTCATGCGAAGCCGGGATGAGATGCTAGTTAAATATAAATTAGTACCTAGGTAGATAAAAGCTATCTACTCGTAACTTTTAACTTTTAATTGTCTCAGTAACGACCAAAAAAGTTATTTAAATCCCTCATGTCCGAAAAACAAACCTACTTACCTATACAGAGTGTATATGACGGTTTGATATTAAATGAAAAGGCAGCTGTTACTAGTCCGTATAATGATTTCAAATTAATCACAAAAATTTATTGACGGAAAACAATAATTTTAAATTTTCTAACAAAAAAAAAAAATATTTTAGTAGTAACACACAATTTATTATAACAAGTTCACTGACCTGTAATGAGTGGCAACGTTTATCCTTCGACGTGAGACCGTTTGACGTACTTACAGAGTGTTTAGAATTAAAGAAATTAAAAAAGTAGTCCTGTATCTAAACTATTGAAGATATTTAGTTGATTTTTTTTGTCTAGTTTTATAATGTCACATACTATAGGTACGTAATTGCATTTAATATCATACCATCGTATACACTCTAATAATTATAAAAGTAATTATGAACAACAGTTTGTTTGTTTGCACGCGCTAATCTTTGGAACTACCAGTCGGATTTGAATAATTCTTTTTGCGTAAGATAGGTTCTTGAGAAAGGTTATAGTCTAGGTATGTAACATCACGCTACTGGTGACGGGAGCAGAGCAGTAACTTAAGACGCGGGTGAAACCGCGCTGCGGGATGCTAGTGTTAAATAAAGTCTATTTTATGAGCCCGACATTCGTCCTTGAGTATATTACCTATAGCTACTTATTAGGTACAATAGTTTGCCAGTTGCGATAAGGACGGTCCCAAACATTTATTATCTACTAGATAGCTTCTTACTGAAGGTCGTGATGTACCTACTATGAGGGCTCGTTACATAGGTATACTTACCTACCTAGGTAAATGTATAAAGTCATGCCATCACGTAAGCTTAAGGTATAAAACAAGAAGCTGTACTTCTTGGTAACATGTGGCGGCTTTTAAATTCTGACCATCATTAATCGGCCATTGTTTGGATTATGGGCAGAGTGCATAACTTAAAGCATATTGAAGCTTTGCGTTGAGCTAAACTGATTCTAGTTCTTCAAGTGCTAGAGATGGAAGAGCTTGATATAACCTCTCCCTTTCCTAGACCGGAAGGTGCTTATAGCACAAAGGCTCATTTTCTCACGTAATAAAAAAAATATCTACTACCCATTCTCGTTGGAAGAACTTTTTACAAAGTAGTAGTGACGTTTTATTTCTTTTAGTTTTGACAAAATGTAAAAAATAGGAACTACGCTTTTGTTTAGTAACACAACAAGCCGAAATAATTGAAGCAAGCAAAGCGTACGCAAAATCCCAAGGAGGCGCCGCTTTTTTTTTTATATTAGCTTACCAAAGTGACTCCATCCCGCCTGATGGTAAGCAGTCAGTGGAATTCAGAAGTGGTGACCACCATACCAAAAGCCATCGTCTTAAACTGCTGGTATGGCGGCCTCCACTATGGCGGCTGGGAATAGGTTAGGGGAAGGGAATGAGGGAGGTGAGGAAAGAGGAAAGACGACGAAGACTCACCGAACAAAACGCAGTAGTACGGATACTACTACTGTTACGTCCATCTTCTATGAGAGGGTAATACTTCTTCGGACGATCCGGCCCATTCATGCTGAAACCAGCGTGGATCTACTAGCAACTTCTCTGGGCTTTTGGTGCTAAGCCTACGATGGAGCGGCTCAGGTGGGTTACAGTGCTGTATTATGGGCGACACCGCAACTGGCTCGGGCTGCGGTGTTGCTTCGGCGACACTGCGGCTAAGGAGTGGCAGGGCCGCGGCAGGAGAGGAGTGCCGATATAACGGTGCGCCGCCCTCCCTACCTTCCGCCGCCTCGGCGGGGTCGCAACCGCAGAACTGCGGACGCAGTGGGGCCGCAGGGAAAGAGAACATGACTTCCAATGGTTAAAATTCTCAATTATACTATTCTAATTTAAAGATATGCATGTATGTATTAAATACATGTAACTGTAAAGTTGCTTTAGAAGAAGTTAGCGGAAATACTTACTTTAAATTATTCAGAGATATAGGCACATTTTACTAATCCGTTTTAAAGCGTGACCTTTCTTGTTTGTATTATGTAGGTACCCTCCAATGAAACAATGGTAAAATTTGTTTATTTAAAACTTTAACGGTTAAACTTTTGGGTAACCCTTCAATCCTTATCCGATTTTGTTGTTTATATTTGTTTTTCCCTAAAATTAAAAGCCAACTTTCTGTGAAATGTAGAAGCTACTCCGCGCATGGCGTCGGTACGGCCTTAATGTACCTACTAGGATTGTACTTTTCATAAGATATCTACTTAATAGTTTTAACACACAAAACAGTATATTATGTAGATGTTTATGTAAGATTACCTACTTATATTTTTGTGAGAGCCAATTTTTTTTGTTTGCAGAAAGCTAGGTACTTATTTCGTTTTGAGTGATATTTTACGTGAGCAAAGTCGCGTGTACCGTGTACAACCTAGCATCTATGTAATTACAAAAGTAAAAAAGCTCTGAACGTACCTACCTAATACCACAAGCTTCCCTAAAGCAGCTAACACTTGTAATCTTCACCTTGCTTGATTAAGTATTAAGATAGCGCAGAAAAATGTTTAGATAAAAATACGTGGATGTACCTACCCTGCTTATAGAGCGAGCTCTTAACAACGCCCACGGACGAGGAGAGAGGGTAATTGACCTCCCGGCAATTCTTTAAATTCAATAATATAAGTGGTGCAAGTTGATAATTGAGTTCACATAGATATCCAGATGTTTTAAAGGTTTATTTATTTTAAGTACCTACCTACCTATTCTATTCTAATTATATGAAATTATAGGAAGCCTATGTCCAGCAGTGGACGTCTTTCAGCATATATGATCATGAATATGATTATAATTATTAGAAAAAAAAACAAAACGATCCTAGAGCGTACAAACTTCAATTCAGCGATTTTTTTTATTAGCCCAATAAAATGACTCGACTCTAAGCAGTCAGTCAGTTTAAGAGTGGTGGAAACCATTCCGAAAATCATTGTCGCAAACAATGCTGGCATAGTGACTTTGAGATCATGATTTATCACGTACTTACTTAGAAAAAATCCGGGATCAAAATTAGAATACAATTACGTGGTCTAGGTAAGGCAAAAAAACGACCTGTCGCTACAACGTCATTCGAAACTACGTACGGAACCTAATAAAAACATTGTAACATCATCATTCATCCGTTTATCCGACTCTAAGAGATTCTTAATTTGTCACCCTATCTATATATGAGCACCTACTTAATAGATAGTAGGTGCTCAAGTATTCTAGGTTTTTTTTTTCGCAGTTTGAAATAACGATTAAATTGCATCATAGAAAATAAACTCTTCCTCTAGAAAGTATATGTATAAAATGTTACTACCTATGTTTGAAGCATGCATGTAGCGTGTAAGCCTTGAAATGTGCTCACTAATCTACATTCATAATCCCTGGAAAAATGTAGACTTGTTTATGTATATCGTTATAAGTATTTATTTTATATATTATATTTAATACCATTTATTGCACTTGAGTGAGGAAAAGCTCGTTAATCCTATGAAATGTGATAGCCCTAAAGTGGGTCTACGAGAAAATTAATTTGGATTGTTCTCGACATAGGTATAGTTGCGATGCGATTGGTATAAATTTATAAGGTTATATTTATAGTCGATAGAGGGGAACCATCTGGTGGTATGTGTTAACTGTCCTACTCTCATAAGTTATTTATTAATTTTGAAAATATTTTTTTTGATTGTACAAAATCTCCTACTTGTCCTACTGTTTTTTTTTTGCTTTCTGTCCTTTATTGTTAATAATTGTAAACAAGAAAAAAATTTGAAGAAATAAAAATAATAAATTACCGTTGTGTGAGCATAAGTACCAACATAGAATGCGAAGCGCGTTATCGAAACAATGTCATTTACATGCAGGGTGTTCGCGATAAGTTGGCGTGAGTAGACTTTGTCCGAATTTGGTTTTACTTCAATATTGCCTAGTTCTAATAAACATACATGGCTGCACCTCCTTGTAATCAGTTCTATTACGTAATAACAGAGTAGTTTGTAACAGGGAGCTTTCTGAAAGCATTATCGTTTATCTCATCGGACTTAATTGTGGTTCGAGTGAAGTGGCTCAAGTGTTGAATCTCCTAACGTGCAGTGTTAATATCGCGTTATCTAATGATGATTGGTGTCTAACAAACTCGGTACGTCGTTATGTAGGCGGCGAAGTGGCAGCACGTGAATGGACGAGCGCAGGATCGATAGAGCGGACTGCGCAGGCCCGCTCCGCCGGTACACAGCTGGCGGCATCGCAACCGCTGCCGACTGGACTCAATTATTATCTCAGTGTTCGCAGTGAGGGAGTTTAGTGTATCAGCTGTATCTCAAAAATGTTCCAGTGCTATCGGCGGCTCTAAACGGTGCGTAAAATTATCATTCAAACTAGATCACACCTTGCGAAAGTTTATATTTGTTTCATTTGTCGCTCGTCGCCATAACTGCATATTAACGGGAAACCTGTTGTACACTAGAACTCATAACAGTTCATTAGTACAGTGCATGTTTGTTTATCAACCAAACGTTGGACTCATACAGTAAGTGGGTTTAATAATACTTATTTGTTTTCAGCTATCTTTTACATCAAATTTTATCGATTCTACATCGCTTGAAGTGATCGATCTGTGATGAGTGGATGACGCTCTATTCTAAATTGATTAGAATTTTTATTGTGTAATACTAATTGCAAATGTATCTAATATCAGTATAAATAATTAACATTCAATAAATTTAGAGTCTAGGTTATAAAAATGGCACCAAGCTACAGATAGCGTGGGAGGTAAAGGGCATGAGTGTCTACGTCAGTGGATTCGACATAACAAACTATAGAACACGCAGATCCTGTACAATATTCGCCTTTATTTCGATACGCTTAAAGTTCAGTACAAATATTTGCTTATAAAATCGAATTTAGTAAACCGAAATCGACTAGTGGTAAACATTGAATAATTATATTTAGGTGTATTTACAGTGATTAATGGTATTTTGCTATAAAAGATATAAAATTGGATTTTATGTAATCTGACACAAGAGATTCTCAGAGGCTCGTCTATGTTTTGTACAAGAAAATGTTTCCTTTGCAAGATTGTTACAATAAAACCTTTTTTATCTTTTTAATTAAGTAAAGTGTTGTCTAAAATAGACTGGTCCAAAATGAAACTTAATCCAATAAATTTATTGGTGTAATACCTTAGGCTTTTATAGATAATTCTAGCTCTTGAGAGAGACCGTTAACTAGTGACAGTCATACATAAGTATTTAGGGCTTAGGTGGCAAACAAATTGCTCTGCACTGTCGTTCATGAATTTCAAAAGCGCACGGATCCAATTGATTGTACCTACCGACGTTTCTATATGGCGCTCTACAGTACCCGCACTATCCATGTAGTGTTGCTATAGCTTTGTGCGTGGCACCTTTTCTTCCAAAATACTACAATTTGTAAATTTTTACGGTAGAAGATCCACGCTGGTTTCAGCATGAATAGATCGTCCGGGGAAGTACTACCCTCTCATAGATCGACCCAATTGCCTCCCCTTTCCTCTTTCCTCACCTTCCTCATTCCCTTCCCCTAACCCCATTCCCAGCCACCATAGTGGAGGCCACCTAACCAGCAGTTTAAGACGATGGCTTTTGGTATAGTGGCCACCACTTCTGCATTCCACTGACTGCTTACCATCAGGCGGGGTGGAGTCACTTGGGTAGGGTAATATAAAAAATATATGTATAAATTTGACATAAATTCATGCCTCAAAAAGGTACAGCATTACAAAATCGGCATTACAAGTACAAATATTTTTCGAATTGCAGCTTTGTTGGCATAACATAATAGGCTGAAACTTTAACAGTATAGAAAGGTTTCACCCGGTAAAATGTCTATTTATAGCCGTCCAAGATTATTTGTTCGGGGAGTGCTACCTACAAAATTTTGTGTGTACGAATACGAAATGGTACCATACTGTGGGTTTCGGCCCATACCTTTGATATTTATTTAGGTATATGATACGAAGTAAATTTAGGTCAATACAATAATTCGTAGGGTTTATGATGTCTAATACGATTAATGATATCGGTACACTAATAAATGAAACGAATAGTACAGAAGCTTTCGAATGTAAGTGGTATAATATAATTATAACTATAACGTAGGTATCATGCCAATCATGCCATTTACCTTCAAAAGGAGGGTAGAAAGTACATATGTGTAACAACGTTTAGCTTTGTTTCTTCAAGGCATTCTATTGCCATATTGCCTGGTTTCAAATTCAGATCTTGGTATGAGAATCCCTAGAGAAATTTTACCGATTATTAATTTAAGTCTCGAAAATGTTGCCATCGCAGTACTTTCAATGTTAACTATCTCTTCTCTTCTTTTATCCAAATACTAGCTTTCCGCGGCGCGGTTTCACCCACATCTTTGCTTACTGCTCTGGTCCCGTCGCCAGTAGCGTGATGATACATAGCCTATAACCTTCCTCAAGAACTGAACTATCATACGCAATAATATTTTTTAAATACGACTGGTAGTTCTAGAGATTAGCGCGTTCAAAGAAACAAACAAACTCAATCTGCTTTATATAATAGTAAGATTGTATGCCAAACTCGTTGTTTACTTTTGTCTGTTTTTCTTTTAACTGTTTGTAAACCACGCACCTGGTTCTCATACGGTTACTATTAGATATCATTTAGAGAAACCTCGGTGGTTGATTCACAAAAAACGTATGCATGTATAAATTGTTGGTAAATATTAGTCAGGTGTGACGCCTTTTTATCGGTGTTGGTGGGTTCTAGTTTAATCTATAGGTACCATAGTTATATCAGCAATGAACTTATACATAAAGCGTCTGCATCGGACTGTCTTTTTATTTCATTTACATTGAGTGAATACTGTTAGAATAGAATAGCGATTAGGCAAATTTAAATGTTATGTTAAATAAAATATTTTCAAACAGGCTTTAACACTTGCGTCCTTAGTACACTGAGGTCTTGTTTTCATTTTCTGATGTCTTCGGGCTAATATTTGGTCTAGTCTATACGGTAAACCAACACCTGTAATCACCTGTAACCCTTGTCTAAAATATTCTCTAGCGTTATAATTATTGTGACGTATGAGGTACAAGAAGGTATCTCATATCCTGACGTTGAATAATTGGTGTTAACAAAACACCATTCATGTAAAGGTACAGATATACAAATTGAATCTTCGTTGCGAAACAACACTCGTAGCTTTTTATTACGTAAGTACGAGCGACGGCAGTGGCTTTGATAGAAGACGACTGTACCTATGTGTTAAGTCGATTGCAATAAGTTGCAAATTGCAATTACTGACAAAAATGGAATTATATCTTTACTATCCTATCTATCTAATTTTATGGTTAAAGTTTGAAATCGCCAATAAGCACACTACCAGGCTTTCGGTTTGATAAATACATTTTCGACAGAAAACATCAATCAATCATCATCTTAATAGCCGAAGGACGTCCATTGCTGGAAATAGGCTTCTTCCAAAGAAAAACTGCTCAGTATAGAAATGTAGGCATAGGTTTGCTACCTACATGTTAAAAAAGTTTGTATGACCGCAACTGGCTTAAAAACTTGTAAGAGATTCCTCGCAAATTGGAGTACATGGAATATAGATACCTGTAGGTGTAGGTACTCGTCTTCATTTGATAGTTAGGTACTTTATGAATATGGGCAAATATTTGGTAAGTCTACACTCACAGTAAATACCCGTGAAGCGATTGAGGCAGCTGAAAAGTATAAAGTAGGTGAGAAATAAAGAAAAAGGGGCAATAGGCTGTTGCTGTTTGTTCCGTGTTAGAAATTTTCATCATTTTCCCATTATTTTCGTATGTGATACCGTAGTCATTTGGTTAGATACTATCACTACTAGTCATATAAAATAAAAGTAACTGACTGTTAGCAAGCAGGAAATCTTTACAATATTTTCAAGAGAGCTTTTACTTTTATTTGCGAGTCTTTAATTAATGTTGGTATATAACGCCGTGTTAATTAAAATTTAAAACGTAATGAAAGCTATTATAAAAAAAAATTTATCAGCGTTCACACTTATGAGTGGCAACGTTGCAAATTTAGTGTCATATTTTCGTGGTTTTCAATCTAATATATAAAATTCTCGTGTCACGGTGTACGTTATTGAACTCCTCCGAAACGGCTCAACCGATTTTCGTAAAATTTTGTATGCATATCGGCTAGGGTTGAAAATCGGACAACATCTATTTTTCATCCCCCTAAATGTTAACGGTGGTCTGGAAAGGGATGAAAACGATTGTCTGAAACTTCTTCATAGTTTTGAAATTTTGTTTTGGAATATTTCTATTAAAATAAAAAAACCTCATATTTTTTTTTAATTGGGTTGGATTTAGAGGGATGAAATTAGGAATAAAATATTATATGGAAAGATCTTTGCTTTTAAAGTTAGCGACTTGAAAATTGAAGAGAGGGGGAAGGGAGGGGGCGAGAGAGAAGTGAGGGGGAAGGAAGGGGAAGTAAGAGGGAAGGGAAGGGAAAGGGAAGGGGAAGGGTGGGAAAAGGGAAGGGGAGGAAGGGGGCAGCGAGAGGGAAATGAGGGGGAAGTGAAGGGGAAGGGAGGGGGAAGCGAGGCGGAAATGAGGGAGAAGCCAGGGAAAGAGAGTGAAATGACGGGAAAAGGAGAGGGAAGGGAGGGAGGGGAGAAGCGGTATTGGAGGAGTGGAGAGGGAGGAAGGGGAGAAGCGGAATGGGAGGAGTGGGGAAGAAGGGAGATGGGAGGAGTGGGGAAGAAGGGAGATGGGAGGAGTGGGGAAGAAGGGAGAGGGGAATAGGGGAAAGTAGTGAAAAGTTTACGGGGGATATCTGTAGGTAGGTGAAAGAGGGTTTGTAGAATGGGAGATTAGAAATATCTATTTATATAAAAATAAATCCCTATTTCCCTTGGTCACGGCATCACGCGTGAATGACTGGACCGATTCCGTTAATTCTTTTTTTGTTGTGTTTGTTATTGTCAGGAGAAGGTTCTGATTAAAATTAGATAATAATTAAGACAGGAAAACGTCTGTCGGGTCCGCTAGTTTTTATATATTATTAAGTAACCATAATGCTAACAGTTCTATTTAAATGCAAATAATAGGTAGGTTGTTCTATTTAAATGCAAATAATAGGTAGGTTGGACATTGGAAAATTCCATGGCGTTATTTTCATAGTATAATAATTGTAAGCATTATGGTTAAGTACTTACTTTTTATAAAGCTTTCATTTAATTCTTAAACGTATTCTAAAACGTTTTTAAAATGTAGCTTCGATTAAATAATAACAATTTCTAACCACGACAATAAGACATTACATTTTGACGTTGCTATTTTTAAGTGTAACGCTCATAAGAACGTTCTAATCAAATCGAAGTTAATTTAAAAATTAATAAAAGGTCACAAGTAACTGTGACGTAAATTATCCGGAGAACATGACGCTTGACGTCAAGCGGTGATTCTATACTTTCCCCATTTGTGGCTCATTCTAAGAGTACAGTAGTGAAATATTAATACAAACGTTGGATATTATAGAAGCTAAGTTTTCCGAAGCTTGCCGCCTCAGGAAGCCCACGCGTAACCTTTTACCAAGGTTCTACAGAGCAATTTAACTCTTTTTATTTCAATCTAAACAAGGGATCGTATAGTTAGTTACCTGTTATATTATTTTAGTTTATATTTGAACTTATATTTAGTTCGTATTAAGTGCAACTTTGAACTATGCTTTAGCTTTTACCTCCCGCACGACGGAGATTATACACATGCAACAAATAATATTAACAGACAGAAAGTAGGTACACGGTCTTATATACTGAAATGCCACTTAATTAAACTAATTCATATTATTATTATTTTTATACGACTAAGGTGACAAAAAAGCATACGGCACGCCTGATGATAAGTTGAAGTAGCCTAGCACGCAGTTGAAGTAGCCTATGGACGCTTGCAACACCAGGAGCATCACTTACGCGTTGCCGACCCTGTTAAAAATCTTTTAACTCTTCTCTTGAAGAACTCCATGTTGTAGTCTTTCGGGAAAACCTATATTAACCTCATAAGTAATAACATTATTTCTATTACTGTAGTTACGAATTTTAGCAAGAGTTAACTGGTGTTTTGGCATTCGGGCGATAATCGGATATCCATCCTACAATTATTATTTTATGTTGGAATGTAAGTAACTAATACACTATACTCGGTTCACCTACTCGCCATGAGCAAGGAGATCACACGACGTCATCATATTATTATGGTTTCAAGCTGTTAGCTAGACTACAGATGCAGGGAGATCCAATTACCCATTAGGTACCTTTTGGTTTTCTTCCATTGCTGCCCTCATCACCTTTTTCATATAACAATATGGTCGGCAGCGGCTTGGTTGTGTACTTGCACTGCTTAAAGAACACAGTCATGTCCAAAGCTTACGGTTACAACATATCATTAGGTTAGTCGCTTGCTTGTTTACTACCGAAGCTAAATATAGCCTAATTTGTAAAACTGGTTAGTACTATTGATTTTTATCCTACATCTGTGTTAGTAGGTAGATTTACATTTACGATTCTGTCAATGAAGTGGTTCATTCAGGCAGTAATAAATCTAGTCCAGGTGCTACTGAAATGTATTGGTATAATGATATACATTCGCCACAATCAGAGTGAATTACTTATATGTCTAGATATCGTATAATAATATTGTGCTAATCACAAGCCAGATATTTTTAAGATTTGTAATTAAGACGTAGAGTATATGTATTAGTAAGAAGCCGGGGCGGATTCCTAGATAGGAGTTAAAGATAGAATTCGGTGAACGCATTATTGATTATTTGTATAAACTCCAATGAAGGCATGAAATCATAAATCCATGATACTTATACTGGTGGAGAAAGGAGACGCGTAAATAAATGTTGTCTCAGCTATTCAATGCACTTAAGGTTTTCCGGGAGGCCGAATGCAAATGTGATACTTAATGTAAGACTGGATTGAAATTCTTGATGTGAGGCAAATATTCTGTACTCTGATGACTTCAAATAATTGTAGGATATTATTATATCACTATAGTTGCTTCGAAAATAATAACCTAGCGGTCAGGATGGTTTTTACTTCTAAATAGTATAAAGTCGGTTAATAGAACTAAATATTCGGGAATTCACGCGATCATGCATTAGGTATTTACATACCTTATTTTGCTTGACGTTTCGACCAGGTTACATCGGCCGTGGTCACAAGCAGACTGATGTGGCGATGCAACGCGAAAGTTTAAAAGTAAATAAAGTCGGTTAGGAGACTACCTGCGTATTACATATTTTTATTTTATTTGAATGGCTTACCAACAATTGTTAACACTGTTTTGGTTAAATAACAGTTCACAACTGATGTCTGGTGTCACAATTAATTAAAGGTAGGCACCACATGCAATACAAACTAATCGAAATTTATGTAAACAAAGTGAAATATGAGAAAATAATTGCAAACAAAATAATAAATAAGAACAAAAATAGAACTAAACATTATAAAATCAACCAAGAGTACCAAAGTGTTATTATATAATTATTTTGTCTAAATACCCTGTGTGGTTTTGTGAGACTTTTTAAGTGAATCGGTGTTGATATCAATCAAATCACTGTAACTATTGATCAACCTGCTCATTCGGGAAATAGTGGAGCTGGCACCGAAGACAGTTCTACGGAGAGGAGGATACCGAGGTATGATGGGGTGACGAGGATATCTACTAGGAGCGCGGAACTTGATCTTGCCTAGCAATTGCGGACAGTCAAGTTCAGCTCTTAACAATTTAAACCGAAATAGGAAGTCTGTCAGATTTCTTCTTTTCTCCAGTGAGGTCAGGCCGAAGTGTGATAGTCTATCATCATACGATTTTTCTTCTTGGCCAGACCACTAGAAAATGTTATGTGCCAAAGAAATCTTTTTTGTATGCGTTCAATTCTCAACTTGTAGCATAGTGTGGTCGCTACACTGGGCTACAATAGTCCAAGATGGAACGAACAAGACATCTAGGTATATAAAATAATTGTCTTGTTTGTTCCATCTTGGACTATTACATATTACATATTAGTAGCGAAGAGTCACTTTTCCGAGGAGGGAAGCCGGTGGGACTAAAATATTTAGAGTTTCGGAATACTAGTTAGTCTGTGAGTAGACACGACAGCAGTGATAGGTATAAGGAGGTCAGGACATATTTTAAAAGGGAAGCCGGCAGGAATCGTGTTATAAGGACGCTTCGCCACTGTTACATATACATATCACCTTATTGAGGTCACCAAATTTTTTCAACCTTTGGAACATTAGGTATAATAAGTATATTCAAGGTGACGATTTATAAATGTTGTAAAAACATCTTGCTCGTGAAGGTAAAAACGAGGCGGTTCTAAGAATAGCCAAAGCCTCCGCGGCTCTTGTCCATGTTATATAAAATCTATTTTTGTTCATACTTTTGCCAACTTCCGTGTAAATTTAACTAAATTGGGAGTTGTCGTAACTTAAGATATTCCAACCATATTTGTCGGTGCCCGTTGAATTTCATTCTCGGTTACTTTTATACCATTTACCTTGTTCGGTATGTTAACATTTTTTGGTATTATTTTGCTTTGTTTAACAACAGTGAAATTGGTTATTCTAGTAAATCTAAATAAAACACATATCATTACATAATTTTGCCCTAAATAAAATTTTGCATATGAATTAGGGCATCTTATACTTGGGATCGTTGTTTTTGAAACCGGGCGACCTAATACCTAACCTATTTATGTATGTTCTAAATACTTCTAAGTTTGTTGAAAAATAATGAAAAAAAACATGAGTAAGCTTTGAGCAAGCGTTGTGACCAATGTTCTTGTTTTCTCCGAATGAGAAGCGGGCTTTCCCCTGCCGTGGGGCATTGTAATGGGTTGGAATTGGGTCACCAGCTACCCCTCCCAATTGTGGTTCGCGCCTTATCACGGCGAGGGAAGAGGGGGGAGGGGTGGGTTAGTAAGAGGATCCCCAAGGAGGCGCCGCTTCTCTGGGCTTTGGTGATAGGCCCACGATGGAGCGGCTTAGGTGGGTTGCAGCAGCTAATTTCACATGAAGAAATGAACCATGCATGAACAAAAAGTGAATAATAAAATAGGTAGATCTGTAGTAGAAAAAAACACTTTTGTATCTGTTTCTTCCATTGCTTATTGGACAATTTGAGAAAATAGTACATACCTACTGTGGCATAGTAGCAATTAGCAATCAAGCTTGTAGATGAATGAAAATTACCAGACCAAACTTCAAACTTTTAAACCTTTTTAGCCAGTTAGTAATAGGTTGTAGAAGATAGGCACTCCGAGCTTCAATGCTTGCTTGGCAAAGCTTCGTGTATAATTTATTCAGGGTAAGGTCTGGCGGCTCTGGGATCTTGCTCTATTATGTACCATCAAGTAGACCATGAGTTAGCTAACCAAATTGAGCGTAAAGACAATTCCGTTCACAAACTAATCACGGAGGTCAGGTCAAAGTCAAAGTCAAAGTCAAAGTCAATCCACCCACCGGCACCGGTCGATTGTCAATTTAAATGAGTGCTTAGTCATGGATATTTTAAGGAAAAGGAAAGCATGTATAATTTTCTTGTTGCTGCTACAAAAACACGTAAAAAGTAATAGAAGCGTAGTTATGTTGCTTGACTCCGACTGACGTATAACCCACCCACTTGCAAGCAGCTGACGATTACTTTTTAGTTTAAAATTATTAAAATAACCATCCTTATTATGTTTCGTCGGGTTTGAAATTACGTACAGGGCTTTTATATATAGAGGTGATTACTTACCTACCTATGTACCTATTGTTATTATTTTCAGTCGGTATGAAATTTTCCGTTTTCCTTCCTCATCCCCTTCTCCATGGTCGGCAACGGCTTGGTTGTGTTTTCTAAGCATTATTACTTTAGCGATGCTTGAAAAACACAGCCATTCCTTTAGGTTATGTTTACCTCTTACCATCAGGTGAGCCGTATGCTTGTTTGCCAACAAAGTTGTATAAAAAAATTACTTGTTCAAATTCAACGTTGCCTTCCCTACTATTTCAACAATTAGGTATTATGCAAATTTGATTCTATACTGATCTGTTTGTGTTTACTACCACAAGCAGTATACAGTTTTATATTATTGTAACGATATACTTAAATACAGTCTACAATAGCCTCTGGTTATCATTCGACACCTACACAAAGTTGCGGGTACGCCCATGAACAGGTTCAATGACAGAGATCAATAATAAAATTATATTTAAATGAAATATTAAAATAGAAAATTGAATAATAAAGCTAGCGTACAATAGCTACATCCACTCTTAACATCAACGTTTATACCTTTGTTATCAAAGCATTCAAAGTTTCGTACAAAAGTGAAAGCATTATGTACAAAGAGTTGTTTGTTGTCAAGCAAATACATACATAAAGTTATTATCGTCGTATTTTATGAGCATACAATTTTGTAAGACAACAAAACTTGTATCTTACAAAAATTAAATTTTGTAAGATACAAGTGTGACTTATTTAAAATAATAATGTTACCGATGTTACCTTGATGTTTCTGTACGATGATGTCTTCCTGTATTTTTACAATTTTATTAAGAAGAGCTGGCTGTGTAAACTTGTCGCCACTGAGTAATTACACGATCGACATCTACTGGATAGTAGTAGAGTGTACTCAGCAACTGGATTGCTGGGTAACGTCAATACTCAATGGCTCTATTCTGAGTGCGACAATACACAAAACTAAATGCTCTTGGCCGGCGATCCTTTTAAGCTATGTACGTTTCGTATAGTATTTTCTTATCTGTGGCACAATCATAATGCATATTGAAACTCATAAATTATACTGTGCTCCAAGCTGCCAGCATTATTAAGACATTTAACTTAGATATGCTAGCGTATGCAGGCATTTTTAATTTCATTTACATTATAGCCTGGTATGGTGACATATATTGCTGTAATAAAACTCGGGTATTTTGTAAAGTTCCGTCTCTCTTATAAGAGTATAGTGATACAGTATACAGTATAACATTTATTAAAAAATAGAAATGCATAATACGTTAATGTTTTCTAACATGATGGGTGCTCTTAG
The DNA here is from genome assembly GCA_963082885.1 of Parascotia fuliginaria. Classification (NCBI taxonomy): domain Eukaryota; kingdom Metazoa; phylum Arthropoda; class Insecta; order Lepidoptera; family Erebidae; genus Parascotia; species Parascotia fuliginaria. Next base: position 6,565,291 of record OY720174.1, on the reverse strand, counting down.
AACACATAGGTTATCATCATTCAATATCTTCCTGCTCAGTGTTTTTGGGCATTGTTGAATACCAAAACTAAGAAAAGAAAAAACATCAATGCTCATGCATTCTCTGTATTAAATTTTTTATTTCTTATTACATTATGTTTGTAAATTACGATATTTTGTTTAACGTTAAACCTACAATGAGTAACTGCCGTGGATAACTATTATTGGTCACTCATGTAGTTATATTAAGAATCATAATATTATTTATATCAACCGCTGTTGTTAACCCATAATGAACAAATAAATAAAAAAGGTCTTTTCTTACAGTAGGACAAAAACCAGCTGTTATGAACCCTTTGTTTCAGTTACCAAAGTAATACCTAACATTTGCCGACAAAAGTAAATCAGTACCGAGATATTTATAAAAATATTTTTGTGAAATGACTTAATTTTTTTAACAGCGCTTGGGTAGATGAAGTTTTCTCATTCTCTATATCAATAGAGTTCTGTACATAAATCAAGCCCTAAAGGTTTCCGGTACCACTGATAAGAAAATACTATAGGTACGTCCTATTTGATTTTAATACTGTGTTACCATGAGTTAGGAAAAGGAAAATTTTAACTGTCAAAAGTTAGTTCTCAGAGTCAAAACCAAGAGCGCTGTTTGTTATTCATGCAAGTTAGTCCTCTCTAGACAAGCCTAAGGAAAAACGCATCTCTTAACTCATGGTATCTATCTCGCTACGAAATATCTCAATGAATTACTTTACTAGCTTTAGAATTTTAAGTGCGGACTAGCAAAGATTTGGAACATTTTTTGTCCGGCTTTGCGCACCATTTTGCACTTACGTAGGTGCATTATGTCTTCAAATATCTAAACTAATATTATAAAGAGAAAAGTTTTGTTTTTTTGTTTGTTTGTTGGCATTTCCAAAAATTCTTTCATCTTTAGAAATCTACAGGACGGGTAACATTATAGTTCTAAATAAAAGGATAGATTACCTACCTGTGCCAGCGGACTGATTATAACCAAATTGGCTGACATTTTTTGACTCCTTCTATGTTAGTATATAACGTCGGCTTCGCGTCACCGTCCTGCCCTACCGGCTATCTGTTCCGACCGCTGACGTTCTTGTTGATGGGCTTGTTGTCCGCGCCCAGTTCGCGTGGTCTATTGTGCGTAATGCTGATGTTTATTATGTCATTTGCAAACATAAGATTCTTCTTCTCCTTTTATTATGGCCACTGAGCCGATGATTGTGTCAGCTATTTCTGTTAGCATCAAGTGTAAAATAATCTTCTTGTTAATGATTTTAATGGTATGTTACAATGATAGAAATAGAAATAATATAAATTAAATTAAATGACAACCATCTTTCGTGAAAAGAGATGATCCCTAAACATGAGATTAATTTTGAGTTTGTTTGTACAGATGTGATGTGCCGCCTAATTGTGCGGCAGGCTTTGTGGGCGCTGGCACTGCTCTGCACGCTGGCGCCCTCGCATGCTGATGGAAACATAGGTAAGTTAACACTTTTCGGGACAGTAAACGGATATGGCCGTAATGACAATAAAACATGGTCAACAATCAAAAAATACCTATAAATAATTTTACTTTACCTTCAGATTTAGACTATTTTATTATTAGAATATTCAAACCATTAAAAATCTTTAGATATATTCAAGCTTTATTTTTGTTTTAGTCTTTCGTCGTTTGCCTTCCCATGTTCTCCTTATAGTATGTCAGTTTAAGATAAATCTTAAAAGTACGTTATGTGAAAAGTATGTACATTTATATAAATATTGGTGCAATTATTTGGTTTTCAGGTTGCTTATTCAGCGCATCATTATGCGTAGAAGGGGTGGAGTGGTGCTACGACGGTAAGTTGCAAAGTTCAAAATTGATATTGAAAATTTTGACTTTTCATAACCATCTGAAATAGTTTACTATTTTATTTATACTAATAAACTGTATATATAAACACTGCATGTTCCATATATACAATATAAATCAAGAAGAAACGGTGAAACACAAATATCATAAAACTAAAGGGACCAAGGAAAGACAAAGGTCTCTCATGAAGTGGACCTGATGATGATGACGCAAAGGTGGCAAGCAACCTAAAGCGTTGTTAAATTTTTTTCTTTACAGATTATGCCTTCGGCAAGTGTATACCAGTATATGAGCAAGAAGCCGAAGAAGGAGCTCTTTATCAGTGAGTATTTTAGTATAGTATAGCAGTATAGTCATTAAATGGCGCAGTGCTGACTTAGAACGACGATAAAACATTGCTAAAAGGTAAATAAAATTTATTCCGTGTATCGAACAGAACGATTGAGACATTTTTTTAAATAAATTACAAGTGTTCAATAAACATTTTACGATAAATAATTTCTGATTTTTCAACAGCATGTCAGCTTAAGCTGCACAATGCTGAACTAAAGCAGCAACAATTTCATATTTTAGCAACATAGAATAAATAATAAAGCTGATCAAAACGAGTCAGCGAGCTGGCTTATATAAATACATTTAACAATATTTTGTGACTAAGCAGCTTCACTTCTTGGCTACTCTTAAAGATATTTACATCTAGGTACACAAGTATTTGTGTAGTGACGAATATGACGATCAATGTTTCTCGCAGGATTATGCTTCAAGTCTTCTTTGGTTGCATTCATAAGGTTTTATTCCCGTAGGTATGATATGAGTTCGGAACAGCTCCAGTGGTTCGAAGGTGAGCTACAGCGGCTTGCGACACGCGGCTACCGCTGGGAGCACGCGTACACGCAGTGCGTGTTGCAAGCTATGCTCTACACTCTTCGACAGACCTTGTAAGTCACACATTTTAATAACATACATTTTGTTTAAACTTACCTACATTTTATTGTGTCTGCCTCGTCTGTGGTTCGGTGGTACTGTGTACAGAGTGCCACGCAGAAATCGCGGTTTTGGTTCCCGCTCAGTACAAATATTTGTGTGCATGAACATGTCTATTTGCATTGGTCTAGATTTTCTTTGTATAATATGTATGGTATTTACAAAAACAAGTATTTAAGTATCTATGTATAACCGCATTCTAGAATCCATAACACAAGTTACAATAATAATAATAATAATAATAATATTCTACCACATTCACACAGCGCCATCTAGCCCCAAATTAAGCAATTATATTTACTTGTGTTATGGGTACTAAACAACTGATATACTACTTATATCCAATGTATGCCCTCTTTGGGTCTAGATGGCATGGGTGTAGTTGTTGTAATATTATTATATATTATTGTTATTAAAATTACGTTACAAGGTAATTTTTGCACCCAAACTAGGTAAATATATTTTAACCTCCGACGCAAAAAGATGGGATGTTATAAGTTAAACGTATCTGTGTGTGTGTGTGTGTGTGTGTGTCTGTCTGTGGCATCGTAGCTTCCAAACGGATAAACCAATATTAATTTTGTGTTTTTTGATTCAAAGGTAATTTAGTCGGGAGTGTTTTTAGCTATGTTTGATAAAAATCGGTACAATATGGGCACCGCCACAAAATGGCGGATTACATATTTTTTCATAACTCACTTAATATGGATATCAAATGAAAGGGCTTGACTAGTTAAATAATGTACCCTATGTCGGAGTTTTTTAAATTTAATAATAATATAATATTCTACCACATTCACACAGCGCCATCTAGCCCCAAATTAAGCAATTATATTTACTTGTGTTATGGGTACTAAACAACTGATATACTACTTATATACATTTTTTTTTTGTAAATACATACATATTATAGATAAATTACACCCAGACACAGAACAAACAATCATGCTCATCACACAAAGGTTTGTCCTGGGTGGGAATCGAACCCACGACCTCCGGCTTAGCAGTCAGGGTCACTAACCACTAGACCAACAGGCCAGTTAAATTAAAATATAAATTTTAAATTTATATTTTAATTAAACTATGTATAATAATACTTAAACCAAAACTACTGAAACAAAAACTTACAGTTGTAAAATTAGCTATTAATTTCCTAATGACAACAGGCGAGACAGCGGGCCCATTGATTTTATACTCGTATGTTAATTATGGCAATTAAAGTCAAACCTCACATCAAGGTACCCAGTGTGAAGAAATGAATATTTCAAAATATTTAAAATTCAATTTTTATAGGAATCCAGCAACTGTCAATACCAAAATATGCCAACATTTTGCTGATCCCAAGCTAAATACCGAATCTGTTGAAGACACTGAAATTGAAAATTCTGAAGTAAGTTAAATAAGAAACCTAACAAACAAATTTGTACAACCTTTTAAATTTGATAATTGTTGCAGTTCATTAAATATTGTTACTTTATTATACTTAGATTGAACCTGATGAAACGGCCTATGTTCGTTTCACACCTAACTCACCACTCTCTGACTTTGCGAATGAAGTGTACAATCCGCCCTTTGTGCCAGACGACGACCCGACTCCATATATTCTCAAAGGTAAGCAAAGCAAACATCGGGTACCTTTTACCAAACAAAATACAATTCAACATTAACATCAATGATATTAAATTTTCACAGAAGATCAACCCGGCGGTGAAACACCGAGTGACAAATTACGTGATCTTATGCTCCTGGATGGAACCGAAGACTCCCCTGTCATATTACCTTTTTCAGGATTCAGGGAAAGAATTCAAGCTGAGCAAAAGGCTAAAACAATAGATGGTGACAATTCCATACCTAGCTTAATAATCGACAAGGAAAAAAAGTCAATGCAGCCTGAAAACTTTGGCGAAAACGAACCTAATATGGCTTTAGACGATGAAGAACGAGTAGGTGCTCATTTTAGAAAATACAAAGCCAAAGCTCCACCATTTACAGCAGAGTACATTACCAGTAACCGAATTTCTCCACTAGACGAAGAAGTTTTTTCCAATGCTATGAAAAATTATAAACAAAGTTTTAACGAGAAACATTTCCCATTCGAATATGAGAATCCAGGTGATATACCTGAGCAGAGAGTTTATATTGACGAGGATGGAGTTGAAGATTTTCCACTTGATGCTGGCAGTGGAGAGCTTGACCCTTACCATTTGAAAGGTAAATCAAACCCATGTTACATTGATTTTTGGCGATTATCGTATATGAATAATTTGCATATAAATTGTACTTGCTACAGATAATTCTCCACCATCGGGTGCCAAACATTCAAAACAAATGGAATATATTGTTAACTTATGGCGTGATGTTATAGATTCCAAGTCAAAACCTATAGAAGCTATTTACGCTGAAGGAGGCCCACTTAATCCTGAAGAGCTACTGGGTAAGTCTGAATGTGATTTAGTTTGCTAATATAGTGTAATCTCCATGTAAAGAAGGCAATTTGTGTTGCTTCTGGCTTCGTTTGCATTGTAGGTACAAAAGCAACGTTATTTCACTCATTCTGTTGAAGTATAACATAATAACATTTTAATTCGGTTCGTCCTCAGTTTACTAATATGTTATTTTATTTTTTGACTATTTTGTTATATAGGCCCTTTAGTATAAAGGACTTCATTCTGTCATAGTTTTACACCAGAATGAGGGTGTTACAAATATCGACGATGTTTCAGGTGAAAATTCCAAATTTTATCCCGAGGATATTCAAGATTTGCTTAATAACGAATGGGGCTTTAAGCGTAGGGAAAGAGATGATGTTAAAAAGCCTGGGCCACGCCCAGATATAGCACTGTTAAAGAATTTATACAACAATAACTCAGTGACAGGTTAGTGTCACAGTGACCTGAGTATCTGTTTTAAATCATTGGTGTTCCCTCAAACCATGTCAGACGATATTTAACTTTAAAGTACATTTTTTACTAATCGCACTTCTACATCTTGTGAACACTGCACTATGTGTTTCCGTAAGTAAATCAGCACATTTTGATTTTTGTGAGACACAGAGTATGGGCTATTATAGTCCTCTATTTAATCTCTTGCCTGTGTGTGAATACATCTAAATGTTTAGTTTAATAAGGCCGTTTCTGTTGTATTTGTAAGTGTTTACTGTAGGTTACTTTTGATAGCCCGTCATGTGTGATAATATGTATTGTCATTTCGTCAGCTTCATTGTTTTATATATGTTTGTTTGTGTCTTATCTGTGCTATTTATGTATACATTTGTTTGATATTTACTTTTTATGCGCTTCTCTTCAAAATACACAATCAATCTTCTTAACGTTTCACTACCTATCCTTAATATAATATGTCTACCTAAAATAATTTTTCATAATTCTTCACTAAATGCAGTTATGCATGCTACAATTTCCTAATCGATGTTGTAATTAAACAAATTGGCTCTGTAAGTAATAAATGACAATGTTTGTGTAATTTTGTATTACAGCACGTGGAACTCCACACGCTCAGAGTTATAAAGCTGAAGATCACAATCGTAATATAGATCCTTCATTCGCGTACGTGAAATTTAATAATAGGTAAGATAGGTTTAATATTTAAAAAATATAATGGCGATTCGGATTGTTTAAATAGGTGTTGGTACTTATATTGAAACAGAACTTACATTGGCAAACGTGAGCATTTCATAGAATGACATGTAGTCCACATGCAAACCACTAACTATTTGAGTGAAAATGATGGGCTCGTCGTAGCTCATAATTATTAAAGCTACACTAGAGTTATGAGACTCAATTTTTTCAATAAATATAAAAATCAAACAAAAATAGACTTATGATTTTGATTAAGTATTTTCCAGGGTTGTTATAAATTTATTACTTAATGCATTAACTTTTTGCCGCAGGTATCTAACCGATTGGGACAAAGGCACTTCATTTATTTCAAGGTTGGAAGAAATGCTTGGGTTAGAGAAAAACACTTTTACACATCCTCGGTAAGTTTGAAATCAAAATAATTCATTTTTATCCCGAGTCTTTTACTCCTAACAAAAGATAGTGAGTCTTGTAATAATATAGATACTTTTTTAATTTATTGGTCATGAAAATCATCAGCCATGGGATCAATAAATAAGTATTTACCTTTTGCTGTTTAAATTATATCTTTAATAGTGATTTATGGAGCTGAAATAACTGACAAATTAGATAGGGGTCGCCCTAGACGTTTAACAAACGCGGACCAAATAGGTGATGTGTTGTGTGTGTGTATGAAAAGATTAATGAATGTTGAAGAGGAGGAGGTATGTTTGGATCGAAGCAAATGGCGTTCTATAGTCTCTGCTTAACCCAGTAATGGGAGACAGGCGTGAAGTTGTGTATGTATGTAGTAGTGACCGTCTTTTTCTTTAACCAGGGTTGACCCAACAGAAGTGACATTCAAAGTGGAAACTAACAGTAAGGGATACGATGCCGCAGAAGTGGCCAAGCGTGTTGGTAAGCATCAACCCTAAAAATAAATAAGTACTAGTATAACCTGGCGACTTCACTTGTAAATTGAAATCACCAGCAATCTGAATGTAATTAATTAGAAGATAAATAGCGTCTAAATAGAATAAAATAGAATAATAGAATAGAATATTTTTATTTCGTATAAAAAGTAGTACAGTATACCAACTTAAATCTAAATTGTATATATGTATGTACTTAATGTATCTATTAAACACATTTAGTTTCACAAAGATATTCAAAAAGTGTCAAGTGACGGTATACATAGAAAAAGTCCTTTACCTCCCGTGCTAGTCAAAGACTGTGTTACGGCAAGGTAAGATTCTCGCTCCACAAATACCAGCCGTATTTATTTGTGCATAAAACACATTTTATAATGATGGATACTTAATGAAAATAATTATATCGAACAAAAGATTTCAATGACAAGTTACCAGTATAACGTAAACAAGTAGTATATGTAAGGAACACAGATAGTTTATGTTAAAACATATTTTATAGGATGTTACATTTAATTAGTTCCCTTTCTAGTCATTATTTTTACATAGGCAACATATTTTATCTTTAATGTTATTTATTTACTTTTTATTTATCTATAATTATATATATATATATATATATATATATATATATATATATATATATATATATAAATATATACATATATTTATATATTTTTTTTAATAATCTTAGGTAAAGGTACTTATTTAATTCTATAAATGAATTTATGCTACAATATTTTATCTTATGACGAAAATATACAGAATGAATTCTTACTAGGTTAACATGTAACTTATACCAAATAAACCAATATGTAGTAAGTAATATAATAACCTATATTTTAGATAAATTTTATTATTATTATTAGGTGTTTAGAAAAACAATACAGTAAATACAATAAGTATATAATTACCAAAAATAAATAAAAATAAAACATCAATACACAGATTTCATAGACTATTTTTGTATTTGTATAAAATTTTCAGTCCGCTCATAATCCAAACTATACAGAAACTCCTCCAGTGCCTTTCTGCAGACAAATTTCGTCATATCTTTCAAAGTCTTGATCTTGCTAATACGATTGTATAGTAATGGAGCTAGGAAATGGAAGAAGCATTGAGCAAATGTAGTTTTACATACTGGTACGTCAAATATGGCATAGTTTGATCTTCTGTCAGATACATTTGAACGTTTTTTGCAAGTATGCTGCCTTAAGACTATATTTTTGATAAAAAGTTGACGCACTGTTAATACCCTAAACTCCCTGAATAGTTTTTTTGTAGGAAATCTATAATGTTTGAAATTTATGATTTTTATGATACACCTCACCGCCCTCTCTATTTTAATAATAATACTCTTCCTAGCACCACCCCAAGCTGAAATTCCGTACATAACTATGGACTGGCACAAGGTTAAATAAACTATTTTATTTGTATTAGTATCTTTTAAGTATCTAATTCTTTTAAAAATGGGAATAAGTTTACGTACTCGAGACTTAAGATTATAAATATGGTTTTTCCAATTCAAATTCTGATCAATTTCAATGCCAAGATATTTGATGCTATTAGTTTTAGACAAAACAAAACAGTCGCAAGAATCGAGTTCTTCACAGATCTGAGTATGTGCTTTCAATTTTACATCTAGTTGGGGTTGTAAGTTTTCTTTTATACTAAAAGTAATATATTTAGTTTTTTGTAAATTTAAAGTAAGCAGATTCAAATTAAGCCACTGTGTTATATTTCGTAGGCCTTCTTCAGCTGAGGATTTAACTTCTTGCCATGTCGAATTTTCAAACAAAATTACCGTGTCATCAGCAAATGTTACAACTTTGGCATTTGGTGTAGCTATATCACACAGACCATTTACATAAATAAGGAACAGAGTAGGTCCTAGTACTGATCCCTGAGGAACACCATAGCTTACTTTATTTATTTATTTATTTATTTACACTTTATTGTACATACACCAAACTTACAAATATGGTAAAGATCTCACAATACAATACATAGTACAATGGGCGGCCTTATCGCTAAGAGCGATTTCTTCCAGGCAACCTTTGGATGGAAATATGTGTACAGGATTATAGCGGTAGTTGTTGGCGTACCTTAATAAATAATATGATATAATATATAATAAATAATAATAAATATATATACTTTCATTCTATATAATATAACATTAATAAGTATATAAATAGGTAAATATATATATGTGATAAGAATAATAATTGAAATCGTAAGAAGGAAATTTGATAACGTTAAACTAAAATTACAGTGACAGATAGTATTCCTTAACCAGGGTTTTAAATGATACTAAAGTTTTAGCCTTTCGTATAGACACAGGTAGCGCATTCCACAGTCGAGTCGCAGTTACTGTGAAGGATTTGTCATAGAAGACTGTAGAATGTTGAGGCATTTCCAGTCTCAGGTTTTCCGATGATCTTAAGCTTTTATTATGAGTTTCATGGAGGAACTTGAAACGTTCCTTGAGATAGGAAGGCGATGAGGGATTAAATAGTACATTATAAAGTAATGAAAGGATATGAGCATTCCGGCGATGGCGAATTGGTAACCACTTGAGTTGTATTCTAAATTGTGAAACATGATCATACTTACGTAACCCAAATATGAATCGTATACAAAAGTTTTGAAGACGCTCAAGTTTATCTAATTGGTTTTCGGCGAGATCTAGATAGCTGACATCAGCATAATCAAGGATTGGGAGAAGAAGAGAATTTGCGAGAGCAATTTTGGTGGCGATAGGAAGAAAGTTTCTTAACCTTCTGAGGGATCCCGCCGAAGCGAAAACCTTGCGACTTACCGCCTGAAGCTGCGAGGTCCATGACAGATTACGGTCAAAAATTATGCCTAAATTTTTTACATTTTCGCTAATAGGGATAGTCGAGTCATTAAATATGATCTGCGGAAGTCGCAACCAATCTATTCGGGATGTCAATCTTGAGCTTCCCACTATAGCTACTTGTGATTTGGAAGCGTTTATTTTAAGTCCATAAGATTTGCTCCAGTTGTCTATCTTTGCCAAATCGTCATTCAAAGTATCAAACGCTGTAGCTAACTCTGCAAACGGTGCCTGCGTATAGATCTGTAGATCATCTGCGTAAAGGTGGTAGGAAGAAAGTAATTGACTAGAAATAGAATTTATAAAGATCGCGAAAAGTAAAGGGGATAAAACGCCACCCTGGGGCACACCGACAGTAGTATCACACCAGGTAGAATAACGATCATCGGTACGGATACGTTGTCGACGGCCACACAGGTAACTACGAAACCAATCAATTACTGTTGGAGATATGTTAAGAGAACAAAGTATACTAAGAAGAACATCAGGGTCAACGGTATTGAAGGCATTGCTGAAATCTAACAGGGCCAGTAAGGTTAGTTTCCCACCCTCCATACCAAACCTGATGTCATCCGTAATATTGGTCAAGGCTGTAGTGGTGCTGTGTCCAGGACGGAAACCGGATTGGTAGGGATTTAAGAGGCTATTTTTGGAGAGGAAAGCACTCAATTGATTATAGACCAGACGCTCTAGGACCTTGGAAAGGAATGGTAATATGGATATAGGACGGTAATCAGAGAAGGAGGAAGGTTTACATACTTTAGGCAAAGGGATTATTTGGGCATCTTTCCATATAGATGGAAAGACACCACTAGTTACGGAGAAGTTAAGGATGTAACAAATTATGGGAAGGATTTCATCTAGGATGGGAAGGATCATGTTACGGCTGACATAGTCACTACCAACAGCATTGGATGTGATTGACGTAATGCTCCTCTTAACATCACAAGCGGTAAAAAGATTAAGAACGAAAGGAGAATAACTAGGGATTGGCAATGATGAAAGACGATTTATTGTAGTGATCTTCATGGTCCTATCTAAATTGGACGAAACTGAGAATTGTTGATTGAGTAAATCAATGTCGAGGTCTCTAGGAGTTGTGTTTTGCCGAGATTTGCCAACCCCCAAGGTTTTAAGAAATTTCCAGACTTTTGCTGGGTCTCCATTTTGAACAGAGTTATGAATGTGTTGGCGTTGTGCATCCCTACACACCTTATTGCAGTGATTTCTGATCGCGACATACTTTTCAAGGTTAGCTGTATTAGGTTTAATTTTAAATCTAAATTTAGCCGCCGCTTTCTTGGCGATGAGGCCTTTAATTCCACTTGTAAGCCATGGTGAAGGTGGATGCTTCATCTTTACAGCCCGAATTGGCGCATGTTTATCGTAAAGCTGCATTAATGCGTTGTTAAAAATGTTTACTTGCTCGTCGATTGATCCAGAACTGAATAGCGGAGTCCAATCTATGATCTTTGCGTCCTCCCGTAATTTTTCAAGATCCATACCACCAAAATTGCGCTGCATAAAGATTTTAGGTTTGATTTTAGGTGGTCGAACTTTATAGGAAAGGAAGAGTAGATCATGATAAGAGAACATGTCAGCAGGGCACTGTCCATGCACTACGACATGTTCCTTTGAGGAAACTAGAATAAGATCAAGAAGTGAAGGAGTGGAATTAGGAAAGTGGTGAGTGGCATTCAAGGGAAGAATAGACAGGTTACAGGAATTTGAGATAGAAACGAGAGAAGATGAACGGGAATCATTTTTAAGCAAGCAAGTATTAAAATCTCCCATGATTATACTGTGACTGTAAGAAGGCAGTAGGTTGACCAGTATGGTTTCGAAAGAGGAAAAGTAGTCAATACGTAATGAAGGACTATAATAGACGCCGAGTAGGATTTTAGAGTGGTTGAGTTCAACTTCCAGAAACAGATGCTCACCAGAATTAGACGAAGGAGGCTGCGGTGACATGTTAATAATTGTGAAAGGAATTCCTGAACGCAGATATATAGCAACACCTCCTCCAGCGCCAACTGTACGATCGTTCCTGATAAGTTGGAAGCCAGGTAGGGAATAAGAAGTTGAAGGGAGACAAGGCTTTAGCCATGACTCAGAAACAAGGATAGCATGAATATTCTTACAGTCAAAATTGGCCAGCATATCTGTGAAATGTGCCGGAATACTCTGAGCATTGATATGAACTGCATTAAAATACTTAGAAAAACCAGAAAACTGAGACTGAAGTGTGTCGGATAGTGTTGGCAAACTAGTGAAACTATCATTAGTGCTACATAATGAGTAGAAGCTATCAGCATCGCTAACATCATCTATGTCACTCATAGAATACTATAATAAATAAATAAAAATAAAAAATATATGTAAAAATATATACGGCTATCCAATTAATATAATAATAATATTAATCACAATTTTCGTACATATTTACCACCTGCCAGTTGTCTTTACATCAAATTAATTTATGAATAATTATTATATTGTTATCATACAGTCCGGGTTACAAAAATGTGTACAAGACCACTAATTAATAAATAAAAAGTTAAGTAATAAAATCATAAAAAACAGAAAAATAATATTAATAAATTAGAGGGAAAGAAACATTGGATTGGAGAAAATGTTTATGAAAAGCAAAAAGACTCGTATCCAAGTTGATATAAATTTCACAGTGACAGATAATAGACAGATGATGATTGATTAGTGAAGTTTCAAGTTAAAATTGTGTATTTTTGTAAAAAGATAGAAGGATACCGGCATTTTAAAATTTAAGTAAGGTAGATAGTGTGAGGTAAAAAGTTAAAACAATTAGAGGGTACAGATTCTGCTACATGTAACGAATATAACGGTTACGTACTTACTACCCGGACTGTTGGAGTAATAAATAACAATACTACGCTACTTCTTAAGTGTCCTTTTGGATTTTGTCTGCTTGACTGTAGTGGACTTTTCTACACCCGGCTGCTCCAATTTGTTTAAGTCACCCATAGTGACGACACGGTGTCGCTCACCATCCGCAGAAATGACATGTATTACACCTTCTTTGGTCCAGCACTGAGAGATACCAAACCTTTTTCTCGCAGTCATAAAGGTTTCATGACGTTGTTTGGTCAAAAATTCTGACACTGTGATACCAGAACCCTTAAGTTTAACTTTAGCAAACCATATGCTATCACGCACTGCCGTGGTTTGGAATTTAACAACAATGGGCCTGGGTTTGTGCTCAGACGATGAACGGCCCATCCTGTGACAGCGGCGGATGTCTGTAGTGGTAACATCAGCCATTTTGAGATGTTGCTTGACCATATCAACAACTACAGTATCAGTTTTCTCCTTATGTTCCTCAGGCACACCATGCAGCAGGAGCATTTTCCTGCGACTCCTCATCTCCATATTATCACTGGTTCGTGCAAGGACCTCTATCTGTTGTTGGAGGTTGATAATAGCACCCATTATAAAAGTTTTAAACGAGGCATATTCAGATGCCAGGTTAGACAATGAAGGAGTACCTTGAGCTTTAGGAAGGTCCGCTTCAAATTCAGCCATCCGCTTCATAAACATGTCCTTCATGGTGTTAAGTGACTCTTGCAGAGAATCCATTTGTGCTGAGTGTAGTGTTATTTTGTGTTATGATAAGTTTTTGAAGGATAATTTCACAATACTGGCAGGTACTAACTATTATTAATTATTGAAGTGCATTTATATGTAATATTTATTGATTAATATATTTAAAATTTAAATCTTAATATCAGAGCAAAAATTTTGATGTTGTTGCTACAACTACCCCCCTTTTTTTTTTCTTTTTTTTTTTAAATTTACTTCGAGTTTGGAGCTAATTATATGTCCTATCTTTACCGCTTGTGATCTTTTACTTAAATAATCTTCAAATAGTTTGAGTGGTATACCTCTAATACCTACAGATTCGAGTTTGCGAATTAGTAAGGGGACAGAGACAGTATCAAACGCCTTGGCTAAATCAAGGAAAACACCAATGCACTTTTTCTTGCAGTCAAGAGCTTTCACCATATTAGAAACCAAGTCTTCAATTGCATCTGCAGTCGACTTGTTCTTTCTAAAACCGAATTGGTTTTTAGAGAGAATATTATTTTTATTTAAATAATTTATGAGCCTGTTATTAATGATCTTTTCCAGAACTTTAGCCGAGGTAGGCAATAGAGATATCGGTCGATAATTGTTAACACTGTCTCTATCCCCTGACTTGTAAATAGGTACGACAATGGAGTCTTTTAAAGCATTTGGAAAAACTCCCGAAGACAGACACAAATTAAAAATGTGTGTTAAGGGTGTAACTATGTTATTAATGACTTTTTTTAGGAATATAGATGATATACCGTCCCAACCTGTAGAATTTGTATTCTTTAAAGACATAACCAACTTACGTACTTCCAGTGCATCGGTTTCTAGCATCATGAATGAATTTAGCGGTACAGTACGAGTATTACACCTAAAATTTCGAACCAGATCATCTTCTGTTAGATTTAATTTATGCAAAATATCCTCTGATAAATTTGAACCTATATTATTAAAATACTTATTTACATGTTCGACCGATTCCTGAGGCGTTGGTTTTACTTGTAATAATTCTAATGGAACATGGGATACCTTTGATCGTAAATTACATACGCGCTTTATTACATGCCAAGTTTTTTTTATATCACTCTTGCTATCCTTTAATTCACATTTGTCGTATTCATTTTTCAAATTGTGTAGAATGTTGTTGCAGTGATTTCTGTACCGTTTATAGATAGTTGCCAAGTCTTTATCATTAGGTGACTTTAAGTGTCTTTTATGCAATGTATCCCTAAATCTCATGCACCGTAATAGACCAGGTGTTAGCCACGGTTGGGATGTTTGCTGTCTATTTGGTATTGTATCTAAGGTAGTGCATTTTTTAATTATATAAGTTATTGTCTTAATAAATATCTCTAAAGCATCATTAGGCTGTTCCATCAAAAGTAAGTTAGTCCAATCAAATTCTTCTAGTAGTTTATAGGCTTTGTTATAATTAATTCGTTGAATAGTCTTTTTTTGATTTTTGTTTTTACATGGCAGTATCAGAGGAACACTAAAATAAATACAACTATGATCAGTTACAGATGTTTCACAGACAACAGTTAGTGTTTTTGCCTTAGATTTTACAAAACAGTGATCTAGGCAGCTATTAATACGAGTAGGAAATAAATGACTGGGAAAAAGACAGTGACTGGCAAGAAGATCTAAGTATTCATCAGATATGTTACTGTCATTTTTTGTACTAATATCAATATTAATATCACCAGTTAAATAAATATTGGGCACATGTTTGAGATCAGTCAGGAGTTCATCTAAGGATTTAATGAAGTTATTTATTGAAGTGAAAGACGGTGATCGGTATATACAAACAAAAGTATAATTGTTATCAATTTTTACTATCAAACAATCCGCATCAATTATATTAGATTCATATACAATGACATTTTCTAAATTACTTTTAATATATACAACTACCCCACTATTTTGATTAATATGTTTTTTGGTATAAAATGGGTTATATTGCTGAATCTGAGGTATAAAATCTAAATTTTGAAGCCAGCATTCGGTAAGTAATAATATCTAAATCTAGCTTACTTCTTTCCATAAAAGTTTGAAAATCGTTAAAATTTTTAAATATGCTTCGTATATTTTGAACAACAACTTTGAGTGATAGATCAGTATCAAGTCTGTACCCCTCAAGTACTTCTGGAATCTCAACCAAAAATGAATCACCAACGTTGATAATACTATCAACCTCGGTGATAACCTCATCTAAGTTGTTACCCATAGTCATAACAGAGGAATAAAAAGAAAGTGTAGTACTTTTGGTTGAGAATAGGAGTCACTAGCTTATCACCGAATTTGGAATCGATAAAATCAGCATACGTTTGTTTCAAATTAACGGACATGAAATATATAGAATTATAAGTAAACATACATGTATATAATAAGAAAACAAAATAATACATATATAAAAACACTAGTATGGGTTGTAATAGCCGGTAAAACATTGCAATACTATAAAAGGATAGATAATAAAGACTAACATACTTATCTAAGAGAATAACTAGTAGTAAGAATGATTTTTCTTGATATTTTCCAGTAGATAGTCATTCACGGCATAGGTCCTTGAGTTGATTTAAGGTGTTGATGACGATAGCCGGCTGACCATCTTCTTTGCGTAACAAAACATTACCTCGCGATGTCCAGCAATACTTGTATGTCCCAGATTTAACTAGTTCTCTAGCAGCTGCCAATATTTTTCTAGACATGTGCGTAAGTGATTCAGATATGTACACTCTCGAAAGAGGGCCACTAATTCCAAGTAAATCAGTATTAAGTGGTCGATCTTTGTTATCCGTATTAAATTTTTTTACGACTTTTAGGAGCATTTCCTTTTTCTTCAGTTCCTGGAACTCAATAATAATTGGTCCATTATTTTTGCCTCTGCGGTAAATATTTGCTGATTCATCAATAGGTTGAATATCAAGAGTGTTGCATATATTCTTTACAATTTCGCGCACATTCTCCTTATCATGACGTGTAACATTTCTAATTTCTACAATGTTCTTAATAGACTGCTTTTGTATACCATTTAACTGTGCCTCTAACTCATTAATCCGTTCAACTGCTACTTCGTATTTTACTTCAATCTCTTGTATTTTAGTACTAATTTCTTCATATTTTTCAGTATTTTTTTCTAGTAGTTTTAAGATCTGATTATTAGATTCAAGTATCATGCTATTTTGTTTTTTTATATCAGCAATCTCATTATTCATCATATCTTTAAATGATAGCATAAGTTGATCTTTCAATTCTGTGAGTTGTTTTTTATTTGGCATTTTCCTTTTCGTTACATTCACATTCTGCATGTCTTCTTGACCTTCAGTTTCAGTGGTGAGATTCGGTTGTGATGCACTTTTACTTGGTTGATCAGAAACTGTTATATTCTGCATTTTCTCTGATATTTTTGCTTGTACTACAGACACTTCAAGCAAAATAAGTTTACTATAACTAATAGTGCAGAATTAATGTGTACTTTATAATTAGTCAAACAAAGATTAATATTGTTTGGCTGTATTTTGAACAAAAAATAAACACGTCTTTCTTTAACTAAAGTCCGAGCGAGAATGTGTAAACCAAATATTAGTAATAAAAAACGTATAGAATGTTGACTCGCCACCTGACTGAACTAAATGCTCATACTTAATACATACCTCGTACGCTCACCACCTTACCATTTGTCATAATATTGTACTATTACTAATACTATGTATACTCTATATCTCGTGAGACAATATGAGCTAAAGTTAGTACCGATGAAACAATGAAGAAGTAAGTATACTTATTTAGGTATTTTAAATATTATTATTATAATTACTATTCGATTTCAGATGATCTCAAAGATGAAGTACGACGTCAGACTGGAGCACAAATACTAGCTACAGGCATTGGTGGTCTGGTAAGAACATTGTGTATGCAATACTTTTATGTTCCCTTATCGACCAGTCTTTTCTAACAGACTGTTCAACAAGGTCTTAGAAATCGTCACATGATAGAGTAATACTTCAGTTCCTATGTTTATGTGAGTAATGAACTAATTCCCGATTTTGTTTCTATATTCGCGAGATTCGAAAACAGATCAATGGGTCATACATAAACAGCGCCTCTGGTATTTGCTACGAGAACCATTTTTTTAATATATTTAACACTGTCATCGGTGAATAGCTATGCGCGTAACGGTTTGTTCGGTTCTACTGCAGATCTATGAAAAATCACCGATCAAGTACCTTTGTTACTTAATATTTTTATAGCTCCCCGTTAGGACGTCATCTAATTTGCTTATGTCCTGCTGCCACAGTCATAAACGTGATATTATTTATTATTTTCAAAATTATAGTAAGTATATATTTTTCACTTGATATAACTTGTTGCAGAATAAGGGTGAGCCAGTTAGCAAGCACGTTGGAACTCCAGATACGTACTTGTTTGGTATGGATTTACCAGTAATATTGGCCTTGGTTGGAAGTATGTCTGTTCTACTGATTGGAGCGACAGTTTTCGCCGTGTTGTTGAAGCGAGATATGAGTGCGAAGCGGAAGATGCAAGGTCTATCGTCCGCTGCCGAGATAGATGCAGAAGCTAGACTTGATTATCAGGTAAGAAAGACAGAATGAAAAAGTATTTATTTTCAGCGATACCTATATAAAAAAATTACAGATAAAGAAAACAAATAAAAATTAGCAACTAAAACCCAAAAATCTTTACACTAGCGAAATACAATATAAGGTACGAGTTTAGATTGGGACTATCACTAAAAACCACATCAATTCAAGTAAAAACAATGTCTGTTAAACAAAAAACTGCCATAGGAGTGATGAAAACTACCTTAACCATGGCAAAGCTCATCATTCATCACCTACCATCCGAATTTTTCACTGCTTTGCATATCTCTCTCTTATTTTGTGCTAATCACTAGTCTTGTTGTAAAACACTAGTCTTTCATCAAAGTTCTGACCGCGATAATTGTGATATCATGCGTAAATCTCGGAGAGAGCTGACACTTCTTCCATTTGTTTAGGTACCACTCAGTTTTATTCCAATGCAACCTTAACTCAATTAAAGTATTAAACATACATATTAAAGTATTTCTTTATGCTACGATCTTCTGGATGAAGTACTTAAATTAAGCTGCTCCAAATCTCAAAAATTAAAAATCTAGCTGTCTTTACTGAATTTCAATAAATTTTGGTTTCTTTCAATGTTTGTTTATTTATTTGTTAAGGTTATATGTTTTATTTAGGAATTGTGTCGAGCCCGTATGTCGGGCAAGTGGTCGGGACAGCAGACTAGTGCTCCACCCCCACCACACCCTACAGAAGCACCTCAGCGTATTACGTCTCTATCGCGAGAGCCAGCTGAGGGCAATTCGCCGTCAACCCGATCTAGTACTTCTTCTTGGTAAGCTCTATTTTCATCATATCGTAAGATGCCTTTCCCTGAAGTGGGATAGTAACGGACTGCCGCTGCCGTTGCTATCCCATTGCAGGAAAAGGCGTTTCTCTTAGTGAAGCCATTAGATAATTCAGATAATTTTTGTACCTCTGAAAAACAGATAATGGTAAATTGTGGTATCGTAATGTCCATATATGTATAAACAAAATTTACTATATTCATGAGGTAAAACTTGATATATAGGTACGGAGTCAATGGTGGTAAAAGTTTGAAATTATTGCTGACTTTGCTGAATCTTTGTACTTTTATCATAAAGAGTTGATAAATATTAAGTTTTACTAGAAGATATTAGGAGTTAAGTTGTTTTGCCAATAACGAATTACTTACTTATTAAATCTGCGATCGTGAACATGTTTATTTTCATTCATTATATCTTGTCAGATTCAAATTATTTTAACTATTCTTTGATGAGCTTTAAGGATACCAAATAGTACTACAAAACATTACTCTTTCAATAAAATATTATTTTTTAAAACTTGTTTAGGAGTGAGGAACCAGCCCTAACTAACATGGACATTTCTACTGGACACATTGTTTTGGTAAGTGTACTTGTTTGAACTAATGGGTTTCACAGTTCTGAATATTAATAGCTCTACCCATACGATGTAGGCAATCCGACATAAGCAGTCGTACGTCACTCGTACGCGGTTACCATTTTTTTACAATATGATTACAAATCTATGCCAATCTCTGCTTTTATTTACTAAAATTTGTATGTGTCATTATAAAAACGGAAATGATAATAAAACCGTATCAATTTTGATATTATCAAAATTCGTTGTGTGCATTAGAAGAAGTTAATGGAAAACAGACGTAAACAGTGACTTTGCTACTATTTGGAGAAAATTGCTTAAATTTTAATAACAGTTTCTTTTTTTCGTGTAGGCCTACATGGAAGACCATCTTCGCAACAAAGATCGCTTGGAGCAAGAATGGCGTGCTTTATGTGCGTATGAGGCTGAACCTTGCGCGACTACAGCGGCTCTGAAGCCCGACAACACCGGCAAGAACCGATACTCCGAAGTATTGCCCTACGACCACTCAAGAGTCACTCTTAACACGCTCTCCAATCATCTTGGATCGGACTTCATTAATGCTTCGACAATCGTAAGTTTAATGTTGTGTCTATGTGTTATTCGCGGTGAAGAGAGAGAGAGAGAGAGAGAGAGAAATGGCGTTCTATAGTCACTGCTTACCCTATTAATGGGAGATATAAATGAAGTTATATAAAATATTATCTACAACTTTGTTTCGGAGTATCAGAGACTTTATTATTGAACAGACGGATCACGACCCTCGCAACCCAGCTTACATCGCAGCCGCCGGCCCTATGGCACACACAGCGCCCGACTTCTGGCAAATGGTGTGGGAACAAGGCAGCGTCGTCATGGTCATGTTGACACGTCTTACCGAAAATGGACAACAACTTTGCCACCGCTACTGGCCTGAGGAAGGATCTGAACTTTATCATATCTATGAGGTAGGTAAATGACCTTAACAATAAGTATATCATTGGCAATCTAAACTTAAATTATACAGAGAAAAGATTTGATATTTTTTGTATATTTGTGTCGTCGATAAACTCAAAATCAACGTTGCCAATTTGAAAAATTGTTTACATATGTATAGAAAGCTATAAAATCTGCGAGTAACAAACATAGGCTATATTTTATTGTGGTACCTAAAGCTATGTTTGGATCGCAGCTTGGTGTTCTATAGTCTCTGCTTACCCCATTATTGGAGAATAGACCTGAAGCTATGTAAGTATGTATGTATGAAATGTACCTATATATTTTCAGGTGCACCTAGTGAGCGAACATATATGGTGTGACGACTATCTGGTGCGTAGTTTCTACTTGAAGAACCAACGTACAGGCGAGACGCGCACCGTCACACAGTTCCATTTCCTCTCGTGGCCGGAGAACGGAGTGCCATCATCTACTAAGGCGCTGCTTGAATTCAGAAGGTAACTTTAACGTTCGATTTATTATATATTAAAGATGCAAATTCTCTTTCTGACACATTATTAACTAAATTGTAAGCTTCTTCGTTAAATATGAGCAAGTTCTTTATATATAATGTGGTATACTTAATGTATATAATATGGTATGTTTCTTTGTATTTATTTACCTATGTATATATAAAAAAAGTATATCCTTTATCTGATTATATTTAGGTACTTTGAGTTTAGGTAGCGTTTTGTAGCTGTTGTGTTAGCATTATTTATTAATTATTATTTATAAGAAATTTTCTCATTAGGCTTTTCAAAGATAAAATAACTTTTACCAATGTAGCTGATTATAGCTGTGTTTGGAATGGATGGTGTTTGACTCAATAACTGGAATATAATGCACCTAAACATTTGGATTTAATAGAACAATTGATACATTTCTTAAATATCGATTTACAGCAGTGACTTTCTATACAGACAAACTGTAATCCAAGAGCTTTCTAAATACAACCTTTAATCCAAGATTCTTAAACACCCCGATTTTTCGTTCGACGCTGAAGCACAGTGCCACGGCAGCGAATTTTGCCTTCGGAATATTACATAACGCCAGTAACTGCGAGCGTTTATAAAATACCGAGGCAGAATGTAAACGGCGGATTCATACAATTTGCCGTGACATTGACATGATAGTACAAGCGATTCAGCGCTAAACGATTCATTGCATATAATCGGATTATCAAATAAAGATCCGAAGAAGAAAGCCACTATTATCTACTCGTACTGTCATGCATTAGTATGACCAGCGGTAATGATGGTAACTTGCCCCGAACTACGCTTAAAAGAAGCACCATGCAAACCACGATATAAAAATTGTTGTTTGCTTCTCTTTCAGAAAGGTGAATAAATCTTACAGAGGAAGATCTTGCCCCATCGTTGTTCACTGCAGGTAACGTTTGTAGAGTGATAAAACCTTTTAAATGTAGGTAAAGCCTTGTGGTCCTTGGTCTAGTATGAATTGCATTATCTCTTCTTTTGATTAAAGGAATATCAGATATTGTAAAGTAATAACGAATAACTATACAGCTTTCTGTATTCCTCATCTGCCTATCTTGACATGGAGACTATGGTAAACACGTTCTTTTAGAAAAGGCTTCTGTCCTACAGTGGACGGCGCAGATTTACGATGTGATGACGTAAAAATTAGGTAAACTTCATCATTATCATATCAGTTGAAAGATTTCCACTGCTGGACATAGGCCCAAGTTTCACCGCCTATTCTTAACTGTTCACCATTTTTCTTAATAGTGACGGGGCCGGCCGTACTGGCACGTACTGTTTAATCGACATGGTCCTAAACCGCATGGCTAAGGGCGCCAAAGAGATCGACATCGCAGCTACCTTGGAGCATATCCGCGACCAGCGCCCTCGCACTGTGGCCACTAAACAACAGTTCGAGTTCGTCCTCATGGCCGTCGCTGAAGAGGTGAGATTAAAATAGATAGTTATGTAGTCTTCTTCTTAACGAGTGATTCGTTCAGATCGCCTTTAATTTAATAAAGAGGCATGAACTTGACCTAAAGACAGTTTTACAGTACAATGACCTAACAATACATGGTAACAGCCGCAATCGACTTTTAACTTGTCCTCCGAATCACATAGACGCTTAGATCTAATACTACTATGCGGTAACCCATCCATGAGCCAGCAGCACTCTTTGTTGTATAAATAAGAGGCTTTACGCCTCATGAGTAGTAACGTCGCAATTTAGTGTCATATTTTTTTTTAAATATAGCTATGATTAAATTATAGAAATTTAAAACTAAACAAATATGACACTAAATTGCGACGGTGTCCCTCATGAGGCGTACCTTATGTACAACGTTTGACTCACACGTTTCACTTGCAATGTAACAGTGGCAATAATAAACAAGAATTACTATAGGTAGACACGAACTGTGTCTCAGGCGCTTTGGGAGTGCACGAGTAATACCTACTACTCAGCGAATAAGCGTCATTAGGTTAAGACGTTGTCAGAGTTTCCAATTAAAAAAAACTGAGAATTTTGGTTTGATTTGAGAACAAATCTTTGTGTGATGAGCATGATTGTTTGTTCTGTGTCTGGGTGTAATTTATCTTTAATGTATGTATTTACAAAAAAAAATGTATAGTAGTATATCAGTTGTTTAGTACCCATAACACAAGCAAATATAATTGCTTAATTTGGGACTAGATGGCGCTGTATGAATGTGGTAGAATATTATTTTGGTCAGAGTTTTATTAAGTACCTATTTCAACCGCCAATTTACACATAATTTGCATCAAAATATGTTTCAATGATAGGTACACGCCATACTGAAAGCGTTACCGGCACACCTGCAACAACTGCAAGAGAAAAAAGACAAGGAAAAAGACAAAGAAAAGGAAAAAGACAAGGATGGCAACACTGAAAACAAGGAAAAGTCCAACTGATTGCACCGCGCACTGACACGACACTTTATGTTTATGTCACATTATTACAAATATATTATTATTATTGTGGATTAATGTAATTTAAATTTAAGTCCGGGTTGAGAATTTCACTATAATAATAATACAACTGCGGCTACAAACAAAATGTAGTACTTATCAATATTATTTCCGGTCTTTATTAAGTTCCAATGTTACAATAAAACCCCAAATATCTTGCTAAAAACAAATTTTGATAATATTATTAAAATTAGAAATTCTTAACTTGGATCAATGTGTTGCTAGCATAATCATATCGGCCCATTATTATCCCACTGCAGGGAAAGGCCTCTCCCCTTAAAGAGAAACTATTCATGAGCATTGATCGCCTTTCTTGCTCAGGGCAGATTGGCGATTTCAGACTTCCATAGAAGTTCAGGTTTCCTCATTTAGAAAGTACATATGATTTGAAAAATCACATTGGTACTTGCCCGGATTTAAACCTCGGAGCTCGTGTTTACAAAGCGGGTGCCTTCACCACTGGGCCATTACCTACCACTTGTTGCTAGCATTGCAGATTTTGAATTATTATTTAATCTTTGAAAATGTAGTGTAGGTAATACTGACTGTCTCTACATTACTTGCTTTCGTTTAGGCATTTTTTTAAAAGCTTTCGGTGGTGCATACAAACTAATAAAAGCAAGTTTTTATTTCTGTAAAATACCTACACATCTACTATTTATAGGAGACTTCAGCGCCTATTTATTGTATTTCTATGAATGACACAAACTAAAATATTTTGTTAAAACATTTGTTCTAGCTTATTTTAATGGAGCGTTGGAGACATGGTCAATTGTTAGTATATCTAAAAGGGTTTTGAATCGTTGCGTATTTTATTTTATTGCAGATACTATAAGTATTAAAATTGTTGTTATAAATATAAAAATGAAATATATATTTATTATATTTACCTACCATTTTTTTACAAATATTTCACTTAACAACGCACCTAGCTACTTTTATTAGTGTCATTGATTTTTTGATTTAGCATACTTTACCGCCTTTTTAATTTTATAATTTTTAGGTTTATGTTCTTAGGCATCAAATGCGACACATGTGAATTGATCTAGTCATTCAAATATTTATTTAGTTTTACTATAATATGTTTTATCTGCGGTCACAGTATAAACATTAATTAAATCTGTAGCGATACTTTGAAATGTTATGTTTTATTAGGCATTTAAATAGGTACAATGTAGAGCTAAAGGACTTGGTGATCGCAGATAAAAGGTTGGCAACATAACTTAATTGCTTTGTGTTACGTCATCGTGTCTTTAAATCTAAGTAATATTGTAAACTTAAGTACTTTGTTATATCTACTTTTTGCAACTTATATACATAGTCATAAAAGACAAATGAAGAGATTGGGTCTCCGAATCATATCCTAAAAAACGAAATACCTGACAAAAATAATCAAAAATCAAAATGAAATATTTACAGATTGTAGCAAAAATAAAGACATTCTTATAATAATACGTGTTATGTACAAGATTTATATAAGATTATATTTATTGCATACTATGTGGAAAATGTAAAAAAAAAGTAAAAACCTACCCACGAAATTATGGATGTAGTATTAGATGTAAGAGAAAATATATTTAACCGTATTTCTGTATGAAATTATATGTAGTTTTTATGTGAATGATTGAATAATGGATTTTGATTAAATTGTTTTAGGGAATAAGATAGTATCCTAATTACCCAAACAAACATTCCTTGTATCTACTTAATTGGCTCTAACATTACCAACTTCTACGTTGGTGAAGGTAAGTAATTATCAGAATCTGTGTCTGCCTGTGACACTATTGTGATATTCAAAATGTCGATGTCCTGCTGGACAGATCTCACTTTTAACACCGAAACTACGACAGGCAGAACGACAAGTAAAGGATGTAAGTATTAATTATTATTAAAAACGATCCTGTACCTACTTAAATGCGGTGTGAACATTAGCTTCAGTAGCTACTTATGTGCTATGTATCCGTTAAAATTCGTCGTCAAAGAGGTCGCATGATGACCAATAAATATGTTCTGTGCCGATAACTTCCTCTAAAGCCACAAAGGTACATATCTACTACTGCGAACTAGTTGTGTTCTGATAGTAACGAACAATGGGAGCTTTTTAAATGTGTAGGTAACTATTCACCTATTCACAGATGTGCACTCTAAGTTGAGCATTGCGGAACGAGATGATGGTAGGCTGGTACGTTGCATTTTCAGACATTTGCTAAAATACTTAAGGTACTTTATGTGGAATTAACAGCATTTGTAGTGTGCATGCTAGTAGTACATCATCATCCTTCATCAACCGATTTCGGTCTCTTGTTAGCAAAAATACTGCTGCCTTGTAATTAACAATAAGCATTTTTAAGTGCACAACAAAATAAAATAGTAAAGGCAAAATAGTATTATCAAGTATAAGTTATCTTTTCTTTCATTATCTTTCATTTTTGCCCGACTGCCGAAGTCAAAGAGGGTTATGTTTTTCGAGCGTATGTATGTATGTGGGTATATATGTCTATTCCTTTGGCAGGCTCTACAGTCTAAATGCCTTTATGGATTTTAACATATGAGGTGTCATTAGATTCGTATTGATTGTTGGAGTGATTATATAGGGTATAAAAAATTCAATGTAATGTCGGCACAATAAAAAAATCGTATCTTTCTTTTCAGTTTGTTTAAGGCAGACGGGCCTTTTGTTTTTTAATAATATAGTCTGCTTGTTAAATAATATTTGATATCTCCTAGTGTGAAAGTTTTATTTAAAAACCTTGTGTTCTATTTAAGTCTTGTGTTCGAACTTTAAAAACATGCAATTAACGAATATAAAATTTAAATAATAACCACTGTTGTTTTTATGATATACAATCGAAACTTGCATTAATAAAATTAAGACCAACTATGAAGTTCTCCAATATAAATAGTCTGGGTTTCAGTCAAGTTTAGTCAGACAAGTGATACTTTACGACGACTGCAACCGTCGACGATTGTGTACTTTGTGGTTACTAATTGCGAATAGTTAATTAATTTTGAAATCCAAGAAAGTTAAATATATTTTTATGCTAACTTTTGAAACTAACTTTTAAATCTGAATAAAAAAGTATAAAATATGTTGTTCGTTAATGACTTTCGACATTGTAAAGCTATGTATAAAATAAAAAATAGGTATGAAATATCTACTATTTGTAAATAGTATAAAATACTTTTATCAGTTTCTCCACTAACTTCTCGTAAGTGACGCAACTGACTCGGATACATTCAGAAAATTTCTTTCGGACAATTCTTTTAAGGTCTATTCCACTTTTATCACCTCGGGCCCTTTTTTTTGTAGAGGGGGAATGCGTTTATGCATACCGCCTTGTCCAGGGAAACGAGGCGGCTATTTCGGGCTCGCTGGCCTAAGATGGTAGGTGGCCAAAATACCGACTAAAACCTCCCTGTGCACCTAATCTCGCCTTGGATGAGCCGCCGGAACTTGATACTACATCAGCGGATCACCTGGAACCCTACAGCAACCTTATTATAACCTTACTTTGTCTCTATCCTAGTTATTAATGGTACAAAAGAAAAAGACAAAACACAAAGTGACATTAGAATAATACTGATAAGGAGGTGGTGGTAGGTGTTCATATGCGACTGTTTAGTGTCCTTTGATTAATACCGGGAAATTTAAAACTGCAATGATATTAGCAGAGGTCCTAGACAAGTGGCATAGATTACTAAACTATTAATAGAATAGATAAAAAATGTATAGGATTGACATAATCTTACGACAATGTTAGCGTTAGTTTATGTCAATCCCATACATTTTTTAATCTATTCTATGAAGAGAATAGATATCTATGCCGCTTGTCTAGGGCCTCAGGTCTAGGTGCCTGCTAATATGTTTCACAGGACTGTCGTTTGAAGCCGGAGCGTTACATTTTAAAAATTTACACTACTTTAAATAGATGTTTTATTGTCATCACGGTCATATCCGTTTACTGTCCCGGAACGTGTTAACCACTTATTACAATATTTAAAAATTGTACCGTAGTTAATACAGAATTATATTTATTAAAATCTTTCTTTTTAAGTTACCTCATTACATTTTCAGAAACAGAATAGAAGGCCACAAAAATATGATTGCGGCAATTATATCGGTTGCCTTCCATTTTTCAGTTTATCGTCATTCACCAAATCAATAGCTTTAGATATCGATTAGAAAATGTAAATACAGTTTTTTTTTTTGCGTTAATACCCCAAAATTAAAAAAATGCAACTTATTCATAATCTCTAAAAGCAGATTTGCTAATCTTCAAAATTGCCGTTATGAAGATAAATGATCTTTAATATTTACAGTAATTTCCTTCCAGGCCGCATTGTTTTTACTCTCCCAATACAGGATTCAAAAAAGTGCAAACAGTAGCTAGTACCTACCTAAATTTATCCCCAATTTTATATTTATTCCAAAATGGCCTATGTCTAGCAGTGGAGTGGACGTCTTTTGGCTGATATGATGATAATTATGATGATATTTATCCATAATATATTGTTTCTTTTATTTTAAGGTTTCCTTCTGACTACTCTCTGAAACTTTGGTAAAAATATATGAATATTGTCAACTGGACTCCGAATACCTTTGATTATCTGTATCCTTAACACTTCACTGATAGCTGATTTAAAAAAACAGTCTTGGACTTAAAAATGAATGAATGAAAAACTTAAATATTAATTAATAAGTAAATAGTTTGTTAGTATCTAAGAAATATAATTAGCTAAAGTAAACTATCTAAATTAAGAAACTAACGTTTTTTACAGAAACAAATTCATCCTTGGCCAGTGCATACCTACGCGGAAATGTCTAAAGATGAATACCAATGCCCGTCTTTCTAATCGAGTCTAAGTGACATTTGGAATTGGACACGTCTAATAATTTTAGTAAAATGTGTGATTTGAGAATACTTTTTTTTAATGAATAATGACCTGTCCCTCCCTATTAGAGAGTTAATAAGATATAAAACTTGACAATAATTCTCTAGAATAACTTCAATAAAAAATATATATAAAAATAACCACCCAGGAAGTCTGTAATAAAATATCATTGGTCAGCAATATTTTTTATCATGGTGATATCGGAAAAGTTTTTATCGATAACAAAAGTCAGTTGTTGTACATCACTAGTATTAGTTCCAAGTACACTCACTACTGTTCTCAGCGCCAATATGGCGATTTTAAAATAGGCACTAATAATTGCTAGCAATCCAATTATTCCAGCGTACTTGTATAATACAGGTCAGCAGTGGCGTAGCGTGGGTATCGGCTGCCCGGGGCGGAAGACAATTTTGCCGCCCTCTTAATTAGGTATTTCACTTTAATGTCCTATAGGTACTATACATTTTACATACATTAATTCTAGAGAACTTTTCGGCAAAAACAGTCATCATTAATTTGCATTAAACAGGTTAAATTTTAAATAAAAAAGTTTATTTGTTTTACGATCACGTTTATTAATAGAAAGTTCTTACTTCAACTATTGATATAACAGGTACATAAGTATTATCATGTCGATCGTCGTAATTTTATGTAGGTAATTGTACCTTATTCTGCTTAAAATTAGGATTCACCTCGACCATTGACATGATTAAATAATTAGCGAATAGAAGAAAATCAATTTTTAATTAGAATTAGGATGATACTATTAAGTAATATTTATATCTTTATTGAAAAGTAATATAAGTCGGTACTTTTTAGAGTTAAAAAAATGTAGAATCTGACGTCTCAGAAACAACACTTTTCACATATTTAAGTAAAGCCCCTTCATTTGCTTTAATATTTTCCAAATAAGTTTTTCTCTAATTACGGCAAGCTGTCCCACTTTCTTTATTACTCTTTTCATTTTTGATACTAAAATAAATAAATATTGTATGATAAAAGTTAGAGTTACAAAATAAACTATCGAACAATCCAAAGACTAGGTATATTTTATAGCACATCTATCTATGATACGCAAAAATCTGAAAACCGAAAACTGAAAAATATTTGTTCGGAATCCTGGGTACGCTAGTGTAAAACTTGGACATGGCCGGATTTTCATACTTAATTTAAAGCTTGAACAACATATCAGACTGTCCAACATGCAATTAAATAAATAAAATATTTAATACTCACACAGTTGAACACACGTAGCGGAAAATTCAAATTTTCACAAAGTTATCCTATAATTTCATTATTCATTCATTTAACATTCATTCACTACACGTACTTATTTGCACAAAAATCACAGTTACGAAACAGCGTGAACTAAACAACTGAAGATCCATGACTAAAATTTCTTGAAATTGTCAAAGCATCACGTATAGGACGTAATAAACAATATTGAACCTAGTACTTATGTAGTAATAAAATATAAGTCATTCTCGCCGATTTTAAGCCATAAACAATCCAAGCACAAAATCAAATACGAGAAATCCCCGCAAGTCAGTATAGGCGGTGTTGACATTCGCTACAAAATATCATTCGAGAAAGCGGATTCCCCGAATTCGTCACAGAATAAGTAATAAAAATTTCGTGCACTTTTCTATCGGTCCTAATTTATAGTTACGTTAAAAATATTAAATGGTTTAAATATTTACTATTATCTACTGTGAAATTTTGCCGCCCCCTAAAAAGTGCCGCCCGGGGCGGGCCGCCCCCCCCCCGCCCCCACTACGCTACGCCACTGCAGGTCAGTGAAGGCAGCTCTTTGATTATCGTATTAAAATATACAGTAATTGAATAAAGTAAACAAAAAATATTTTGTCTAATGGAACGCACCTAAATGCACCAATTTGTAAACCATAGATAAAGTAGAAGCGCCTCTAAAAAAAAACGTCACCAGAGTTCAACCAAATGCAACCTTATCTCCGAGTTCAGAGATGTTGAAATTTTAGTTCCTCATTCTGATATTTGATAGAAGGGTCTTCACTTTTATTCAGGTAGGTTGTGTGGGAATCCCTAGTATAATTGTTATTGTGAGAGAGATTGTTTCTTTGTTTACAAACAGAAGTAGGTACTAGAAACTATTCAAAATCTACTTATATGGTGAAGGAAGAATAAAATAAGTAAATTTAAAAGTAATATAGGCATATAGCACACACATCACTTGTATGTTTTTGAAACCCCCAAATAAACATTTTGTTCAATACGGCATTTTATTTAGTTTTCTTATAAATCAAAGAATTTTAGAATTACAATACTTTTTTTTAATTACAATACCTACCCTTCTTTCTTTCGTTCTTCTTTCTTTCTTTCTTTCTTTACGCCAAATTTGTTAGGAACAACACTGCTTGTTATGTATTTGTGTTTGAGTGTGTGACAATGACAGCTAGACATGAGGTTTATATTTCAATAACAGGGCTTCTACGTACAAGTACGTAAAAATCAAGGTTTTAAAACACTATACACACAATACTTTGAAGATAAAAGTATTTATTATTCACAAAGTACGAGTGTGTTTCTTATCTGCATTGAAATATGAATCATTTTTCTATGCTATGCTATCGCGCGTTCGCCATATAGCGCTTACTTTCACACTTGCAAGTATTTGACGCGAGCGCCATACCTAAAATACTTGCATAGGAATTCAACCCGTATTCCCAGTAAAGTAAGGAGAAAATTCGTATAAATAAAAAAATACTCACAAGTTTACAGCACTTTCAATAGTATAATAATCTTCACTTCGATGTACAACACGATGACTCACGCGGCGCGCGTCGCCGCATAGTGAATGCGCGCGCGCGACCGCTTCGCAACAAAAGCCCTACGCGAATAAGTTCTCCGACGTCCATTCTTCTCACCCTGTATAGGGTGGGGCACCATGTGAAGCATAGCTCCTTATGGTGATTTTCTTCGCGGCTCATTGCTATGAGCCGGTCCTGGGAGTTTTAGTTCCGCCCTCGAGTCGGACCAGCCGGTGATTCCCCGTTGGGGGAGGCCCAGCTAGCCGCCTGCGAGAGGGCGGTGGTTCGTCCTCAGCGAGTGGGTTCTGGTTCGCCCCGCTCGAGGGGAGTTCTCCGATTGTCCGCCTTGCAATATTTATACTTTTGGACCACGCGAAGCGATGGCGCGGCGCTAGTGTCCTTACACGTGCCGCAGAAGTTTAGGTACTCTCGCGTTTGACCTCGCTCAAGCGGCGTGTAAATAATGTATGCTGTCTTATTGGACAATATTATTTTGTACTTCAATAATCTAGATATCTTTTAACTGTGTAAATATTATATATAAGCGTGTCATTTTTACAATATATTCATTCATACAACCGGAGTCAGAGTTTTATTATAACTTACGCTACCAACACTACTGGCCATCTCTGCCTACTAGGCAAGCTCTGCCAAAAAAGTATTATAAAAATATATTTTATTATTTACAAAGTACGAGTGTGTTTCTTATCCGCATTGAAATATAAATCATTTTTCTATGCTATGCTATCGCGCGTTCGCCATAAAGCACCTACTTTCATACTTGCAAGTATTGCCGGTCGTACCAGGGCGCCGTACTTCGAATTAAAAATCTGGTTTTAAAACCTGGTAGCGTAAATACGTCCAAACTCTAATGACAGTCACAGTCATGTCATTTCAAATTGCACTATTTTGCAGTGTGGACGGGGTCTGATTCTGCGGTGCTATAAAATTATTTGTAAATGTTGTAATACTTAGTAAATATTTCTCATATAAGTTCATAGTATATTTCTTTCATTTGAACAGTAATCTCATAATACTTAACAGAAATATATCAAGATGGTTAACGGCCGTGCTTTACATTTCGTATTCAAAGTAGCCGATAGGACCCTGACGGCTAAATTCTACAGAGAGATCCTCGGAATGAAGGTAAATAACTCCAACAATAATACGTTGACAGTGCTACATGTTTTTGGATGTAGAGGCCAAGGTCATAACTTGCTATGCCTAGCCGGTGTGTTTACCTCTGTTGCCTCTTACTTTCCAATGTTATCAACCAGTAAAATTAGCTCACAGTCATTGGCTTCACAACTCTAGTGAAATTATACCTACCTACTAATTATATTGTTTTAATTTAAAATACTAGATAGTTTAAAATGAATAAAACTACTATTTTTCTTTTATAATTTAGCTGGCTATTCATACAGATAATTTTAATTGTATAGAAGTAATATTAAGTATCCTATTAATATTATAAATGTGAAAGTTTATATGTATGCGTGTGTGTTTTTGTTACCACTCAGCACCTACACGGCTGAACCAATTTGAATGAAAATTGGTATGTAGATAGATGTAGTGCCGGAGACTACTATAGGCTACTTTTTATTCCGAAAATCGGTCTGGTTCTCGAGGGATACAACAAAACATATTTTACGCGCAAGTGAAGCTAGTTTATAAATAACTGGTATTTAAAGCTAATATTATTTTTGTAAACTTTTTGTTCTGCAATTCAAGACTAGTCATATTATTCTTCATATCATATTATTTAAATGCCCAATATTGTTACATCAACCTAAATGTACAATATTTATATTACACTGTAGAATAGGTATATTTATTTATTTATATGTATTTATATGTAAAATATATTATTAAACATAGTTTTCCTGAACAGGTTCTTCGTCATGAAGAATTTAGTGAAGGTTGTGAGGCTGCTTGCAATGGGTAAGTTTAACCAAGCATTCTCAAAATAAGACTTGATTTCCAACACCTTTGGCCCAATTTGTAACAAATGTATAATGGACATGTTATCAAAAAATTTTTAATTTTATCCTAAAACACATGTTTGCTAATTATTCATATCATAATAGTTGAAGATAGTGAGCATGTATTGAATTTAAATTCTAGAAAATAAATTAAGGTAATATTTTTTTTTTCTTATATGAATTGTATGCCATTGTAGAATGTCTATTGTAATTCTAAAGTGTTGACATTGTCTACTATTCATATATATATATTGACTACTATTCATATACATTCTTTATACTTCAGACCTTATGCAAATAGATGGAGCAAGACAATGATTGGTTATGGGCCTGAAGATACACATTTTGTTGTTGAGCTCACATACAACTATGGTATCACGCACTATGAGCAAGGCAATGACTTCCTAGGGCTTACAATTCAATCTAGTGAGAGTCTTAAGAGAGCTGCCGATAACAACTGGCCGGTGAAGGAACAAAACGGTCTGAAATATTTGGAGGCGCCTGGCGGCTACAAATTCTATGTTGTTGATAAACCACAGCCAGCTGACAAAGGTAAGATGTCATATATTTATATATATGAGAACAATAAGTAATTAATATTTTTTTATTTTTAAGATTTGGATCTCAAGAAGAAAAACAGAATCCTTATGGAATCACTTTGTTGTCCATCTGTCTGTTAAGCCCTTTTTTCAGTAACGCGTGGAGGTAATGCGTATCAAGCTGAAATCTATGTTGAATACTCATATCTGCAACCTCTTAAAGCTGTAAATTATAGTTCTATGTCAACCCAATCAAAAGATAAAAACTTATATTTACTTTTTATTTATATTGACTAAAAGTTTGTGCGAAACCCTTCAGTAGGCAAGCCTGAGTCGCACTTAACCAATTATTTTTATATTTGATAGCTAGAAGACTACGAAACAAGTAAACTTTTTGTTGGCTGTTTTAAAACATCTATACTAATGTTATAAAGAGATAAAGTTTGTGACTTTAGATGTAAGGGGTTAATCTCCATACTATTGATCCGGTTGGTTAAATTATTTCACCAATAGAATAGAATGTTAATAAATATATATTTTTAATATTAACCATCCAGACATTCAGAATGATGATGAATGGTGTGTTAATTGCACATCATGCCCTTACTGTGTCACTTTGTCAACAATAATTAAATTGTTAACTGATAAAGTAATCAAAATCATAGATAATATTTGTTTGAGATGGTGTTATCAAACTTCAATAGTTTTACATACATTGTAAACTGTTTTTGTCATGTGATCACGAACTGATATACAGGTGATACTAGAGTGATTTTAAAGCATGTCTTTACACCTGAGATTCTACTTCCTGAGTGCAAAAAATCTTAATCATCGTTAGCTAATACATCCGTTGTTGGACTTAGGCCTTTCTTACTAGAAAAGCAATTTTCTTACTAGGATACCTTTTTTAGTTTTGATTATATATTATACTTATTGCAATAACAATAGTTACCTAATGCCAATAGCCTTTGTTATGAAGAGAAAAACAAGTTCATGTTACTGATATTTGAATGGCAGATACATTTTAAACTCATTGTTCCGAACACTGACTCATTACTATTTATAGCTGTTTTTGTATTCTTTACCTTAACTACTAAGCTATAAATGTGATTTTTTAAGGTCATGTTTTCCAAGAGCAATCTTGCCAAGTATGGTGACTATAAAACATTTCTGCCTATAAGAGAGGCTTACGAACAATCAGAAAAGGTCCACATTTAGTCTGATATAAAGTAGGCAGTTGGATCGCTATGTTCCAAATAAGTGTACCTACATACATTTTTATAACAGCTATTAGAAAGCGATACTCTGAAAAAATACTTAAAGTCGAGCTATTAGTGACCGGACTCCGCTTGGCATCGTTATCAAAAGTTGCAGTTGCCCGCTTGGCTCACTATTGGTACACGTTGCTGCTCAGCTCCTTTAAGAGATAGGTTAATGTATACCTTCCTCGAAAAACGCACTACTGTGATAACTATCTAAATTCATTAAGCAGTTTTTGAGATTCGCGATTTTAAACAGACAGATGCCTTCCAGCGACTTCGTTTTATACCTACTATGTAAAATGTAGGTAATTGCGACTCGAGGTATTTTAGCATGTGCTTAAGTATACCTCACGTATGTATACTATATAATTCGTCGTAACAAGTAACAACCTTATTGTTACACCATAATATGTTATTAGTATTTCACATAAAATTTTCAAATGATAAAAAC
Source organism: Parascotia fuliginaria (assembly GCA_963082885.1). NCBI lineage: Eukaryota > Metazoa > Arthropoda > Insecta > Lepidoptera > Erebidae > Parascotia > Parascotia fuliginaria. The sequence continues at coordinate 6,529,620 of OY720174.1, read as the reverse complement.
TTGTGTTTCTTAAATAAAATATCCAAAAATAATGATTATATATTTAAAGACAAAATTGACTAACATATTATTGTACAAATCAGAATAATCGTAAATAAGTAATATTTTCTTGTTTATTTACAGATCCAGTACTTAAAGTATCTCTGGCGAGTTCAAACTTAGAGAGATCCATTGCATACTGGAATGGTCTACTCAGTTTGAAAATCTTTGAAAAGTCAGCTAAGTCGGCACTCCTTGGTTTTGATGAGAACCAAGCTAAATTGGAACTGGTCGAAATTGGTAAGTATTTTTATGATGATGTTTGTCTCGCATCCCTTACAAACTATGTTTTATACTGGGGCACAGAGTAATCAACAATAAGTACAGATGGTACACTCTTTAAGAAACCTACTTTAGATAAAATGTGTGCAAATTATTTTAATTTGTTGATGCATATAAGAAAATCAGCGCTCATAGACCTTAAACCTCAGCGGGAACGGAACAATATTTCGGTTTTGTCCATTTTGTGTAGGGTTGTAGGATAGCAGGCATCTAGAAAAATAAGTCTCTTGAAAGTCTGTAGATCGAAGAAAAAAATGTTAAATCACGCTCTACTGTCTTAAACATAACAAATTCTTTAAAAAAATGTTCAAAAGTATTACACTCAGGTTTCAAACCAAGCTTGCAACTTACTTGCAATGTAGTATTAAAGTGGTGGTGGCGAAAATTGTGGGAGGCCTATGTCCAGTAGTGGCCTTTTTTCGGTTGATATGATGATTAAAGCGATTCGTCTGCCTGTGGGTGTCATAAGATATTTCTAAGAGAATGTCAGATTATGCACACCAACGTTACCTTCATACTAAATACTACCTTACCATATAAAGGCTGATTTACATTAATACAGTGGAAGGCGCCAGCACCACTATCAATGTAAACGTTTTCAATCCAAGCCAGCATCCAGTGTATTAATGTATAAAGTTTTAAATAGTGTTGCTGGCGCCAGCTACTGGATCAATGTCAATCAACCTTTAGTTCAAGACTTGGAAAGTAGATATGATTTTGAAAACTTGATTTTAGTTTCTGTCTTACTTTTACGTATTTGGATATTTAGTAGATTTATTTGTTAGTAGCGTCATGTTGCCATAACAAATATTGACTTAGACGATGCGTCATGCTAATAAGTGTTCATCATTATCAAGGAACGTGTTACATTAGTAAAACAATTGCAGTATATTAATATCCTACTTGCTCGTAAAAATGTTACATTTATAAAATCACACTGAAGTTCCTACGGATGGATTTATATGCAATTCTCGATTATACCTCTGTATACGTACGTGTTCAGTACATGATATTCTCAGGCACGTGTTTCAGTGTGATTTTAAAGGTCTCAAGACAATAGAAATATTTTCAAATCATTAAAAAAATAAGCGATAGGCAAGACTTTGACTTACTACTAACAAATTAAGTTACTACTGTAATGACTGTAACCATTGCTTTTCTGCCCGAAAGCATCATAAAAGGCAACTGAGGAAATTGCAGGTAACAGGCATCAGCATTAAGTGTATATTAAATGTTATTTTATTGCGTACTACTATTAATCTGTTCGCCATCCATGGTGACCTGTGAAAGTTTTCAGACATAGAGATTTAAAACTTGAAGCTTATTGCCTTTAAACATAAAATTGTGGCTAAGAGTTTGAATCGCTCTAAAAAGGATGATAACATAATCTTACACTTTGCAGTCTTGCTTAGGTATATATAGTTGACCATAAATGAAATGAATGAAATGAAATGAAATGAAATAAATGAAATGAAATATATGTTTATTCAAATAGGTTAATTAAATTAACACTTATGAACGTCAAAGTTTACAAAATGTCAGCAAATTAACCTACAGCCAGTTCGCTGACGAAGTAGAGCCATGAGAAGAACTGGCAAGAAACTCAGGCCACTCTTTTTAATCGCCAGGTTATTACAATTTTTGTCAGTTACAGTTTCAAGTAGCATGCAAAGTGACGCAGGCAATACACTTAACTCTATAGATACTTAATTACTTACAGCTTTCTATGTTGTAAAGAAAAATTAAAAAGTAAAATGTGTGCTTTACAGGCTGCCTCAATTTGCATATTGCTACAAAAGGTAAAGGCAACATGTGAACTGTGATAAATGTTTCTATGTAGGTATTATATAAACTGTTAATTTTTGGTAAAAATGGTCGAATATATAAAGTAAATGTCATTTGCATATCACAAAACAATAATGTCTATTTTTGCTTGCAAGTTACCTCAGTACAGTAACAGTTGTCACTTTCATAATGAGTCTTACTGAATATTAATTTTGATGGAAATTTTTGTTAAAAGTAGTAAAGCAAATATGTGATCTGGTAGACTGAGCACTTGTACCTGCTAATACTAGTTATATGTTATTACTGTCTAACACGTCATAGTGTTCATCTCCGTTGTCTGATATAATTTATATTATTATTATGAAATGTTAATTTCAGGTGAGCCTATAAACCGTGCAAAGGCATACGGCCGCATCGCATTTTCTTGTCCGTTCGACGAGCAGCCAATCATCGATCAGAAGATCCAAGACGCGAAGGGCACTATACTGACTCCACTTATCTCATTGGATACTCCAGGCAAGGCTACAGTTCGCGTCATCATCCTAGCCGATCCGGACGGCCATGAGATCTGCTTTGTAGACGACGAGAGCTTCCGTCAACTGTCTCAAGTTGATTCTAAAAGTGACGCCGATCTTAATAAGTTTATCAAATCTGACAAGTCTAGAGCCTAAGCGTTCATAATCTGTGCGTCAACGTAAACAATGAACAGAACAATGTGACGAAGAGAATTTATATATGGTCTGAAATTTATGAATATATAATAGGATTCTGCAAAAAAATTGGAAATAGTCGAAGTTATATCAAAGTGAAAATTTTAATTAAATTTTAAATAATAATTATAAAGTTTTACTCCAGTAATAAGTTTGTAACTGGGCAAAGGTATCTTAGCATTTTAGCACGTGTTGTATTTCACACTTTGAACTATTATAATATTTATACTGCAAGGTGAAAGTATAACAGCCTCTTATACAAAGAATGTATAATTATGTATTTCTGACCACTTAATAATACAGAAAGTATACTTTTTTAGTTCTAAAGTATGGTCTCATTTTGGTATCATTACTAAATCTAAAAAAATTGTAAGTGTGTGCGAATTACTTGCTTTTTATAAGCTAACATGTCCATGCCTCCTTGGAGAACATTCGTATTTATTTTAGACCTTATCGATGTATTGTTAAGGTTTATAATTGCTACTACTATAGTTTCGCTTGCCATGTGATACGATACCTTAGTATTTTAGTACAACAAAATAATTTTAACATTCCTTAAAGTTTTGTTAAACAGTATTAGGTATATTATGTTCATATACTATGTTACATAGGTATGTATTGTTGTTAAATTATTCGTTTTATATAAATTGTGTATGTTTATTGGCTATTGTCAATGTTTATAATACACTAAAGAAATAAGAATATACTATAATTATTATCATTGTTTTGTTATTTATTTAATTTCTGAATATGCTATTAAAATATATCACTTACCTATAGGTTTCGTTTCACAATATCCAGTTAACTTTAATCAAAGGGTTAAATACGGCACTTAAAGTGCTCTGCTTCCTTCGCCAGTAGCGTGATGTTACATAACCTATATATAACCTGCCTCAAAAACTGGGCTATCATACGCAAAAATAATTATTGAAATCCGACTGGTAATTCCAGAGATTAGCGAGTACAAACAAACAAACAACCTCTTTCGCTTTATATAATAGTATAGAATGTATAGAAAGTAAGTAGTGAGCTTCTGGGCAGAGCTGGGCTGGATGAAATAATCCAGCCAAACCAGACTCAAAAAAAACCAAGAGGTCTAAATGCGGACAACGAGCCCACCAGCGGTAAACGCGGTGTCGCCTAGCTGTAGCCGAGTCGACGTATCAGAGTAGCTAATCCGCTTAACACTTACCGAGACAGTAAACGTATAGGTATAACCGTGATAACAACAAAACATCTATTGTGTCTACAGTAGTGTCCATGAAAGGGTTAAGTTACGTGCTTAGATTGGGTTGACGCCTGTTTGAGGGCGAGGCTAAAGGCGATAAGGTGACCGGTGACGATCTCTTTTTGAGTTGATATGTGTGCTATGAGCCTTAGAATCTCAGGCATTGCAGGAGCAAGGACGACGCGGCGCCGCTACCTACCGTAAAGAGAATAGGGTAAATGAAGGGATTGATGGAGGAGTGGAAAACGAAAAGGGGCGAAATTGCCTATTTATTCTAGAAGAATAAATAGGCAATTTCCTCCATTTTCGTTTCAGAGTTTAAATCTAAAGATTAAAAAAGTACGCTATAATATATTTTGAGCTCCCTCTATTTGGTCAAACGCTGAAATACCTACGTTTCAAACTTTTTCGCTTAATAACAGGGCTAAGTTAAGTTTGCCCAGCTTCAAGCCTTGCGTGCCGCCATTACATAATGATAAACGGCAGATACAAATCGCAGGTGAATCGTGACAAACAAAACGGCTAATCGTAAGTAGGTACCTATCGACCAAATAGCTTTCGAGGCGAAACTGCGGGATCGCGTGATGTTGATGACTTGCCTCGCCTAACTGTGGTGGATATCTTTAAGTTTAGTTAGATCCTATGCAAGTGTCTTCGATTCATTTTTAGATTAAAATCTTAGATAAGTAGGTATTAGTTACAAAAGTTATTAATCAGATTTTTAATATACCTCATCACGCTAGCTCGTTGTTATTCCAACTGCAGAGAAAATCCTCCTCTTATACCTAGAGAAGGCATGAGCATTGATCGCCACGCTTGCTTCAAGGTTTTAGACTTTTTTTATTAGTCCAGGTTTCCTCACGATGTTTTTCTTTCCCCGCAAGTCAGTAATGTCCAAGATCTTCAAAGAAGGCTTAGATTATAATACTAGACGTCCGCCCTCGCTTCGCTTTGGTATCAAAAGTTTCATTCGGACTCACAACAACGCCTATTTAAAATATGATTGCAATATCACCTATGTCTGCTTTGCTATACTGCAAATTTACTTTTGCTACCTTCTGTATTGCAAATATGTATACAAATATTAACATTTTTTTAAAAATATGATAAACATAATAAAATATAGCATAAGTTACCCACGTCATAGATTTCTAAAGGTAAAGAATTTTTTAAACGGTAACGTAGATTTTTTGTTTAATCGTTGCAAACAAACAAACATACAAAACTTAAATCACTTTATAATATTAGTTTAGATACTTATGTAAAAGTTAAATTGGTACCTACCTAAGTACATTCCCGGTTCCACGACCTCGTGTGTAGGTACTTAAACTTACGAATGAAGCGAGTGCCTTAACCATAGCCTACAATTTACTAATGGCTCCGGAGCAGACGAGATTCATATGTCACCAGATTCGCAACTCACCAGATTCTCAACACGCGAGATTCAAAATTAACCAGAACACAGAAGTAGGTCTAGGACTCTAGGTACAATCAAAAACAAATTAAATTAAAAAAAGGTACATTTTTAAAAGCACGGTCAGTCTCTATAACTTCTACAGCTGAAATATGAAGTAAGAAATCACAAGTAAGAAATCACTGTTTCTGCTGATAGGTAGTTTAGTACCTATGAGACTAGGTACAGGTTTAGTCTACATCTGCAACCTTTTTCAGACATCCCGGACTCGTTTGCTCGAGTAAGTACTGAAACTTGTAGTTTGCCCATTGCAATTTTCGCCTTCTTAGCTTGAATAACTTAGTAGGTACCTACCTACTTATTGTATTTTTTTTTAATTGATGTAAGTAGTCTAGATTTGAAAAAGACACATTCGTATTTGGGAAGTACCCTCATATAATTAGACACTCCCACCATAAGAGGCACGTAGGTGCCCTGTACTATACCGTTGAATAATTTACCATACATTCAGAAATGGATCAAAACATTGTCCAAATAATGTAGGTAACTGCCACTTTGAACTAATTTTATAGGTAGGCACCGAGTGTAAAATTTTAGATGCCCCATTGTAGGAGCTGCTAAAAGATTATACCTATCTAAAATTAAATTCACTGTAACTAGAATCTAAATTCTACGATTGGGGACGGCATAAACTTTACACTCAAATCACTACAGTTTACCCTCCTTTTTGCTTTCACACGGTCTTCCTAATTCTCTCATAAACAAGACGTTTACTACAGGAAAATCACAATTGCCAATATTATCTTCGCCAGTCACCTGTTTAAACTTTAAAGCAAGCTAATGAAAATTGCCGAAGCCGATGACGTTGCGGCTTATAGGAAGGCTACGCTATTTTCAGTCGCATATTTGTAATTTCCCTGATCGTTAATTAGAATTATTTCAGTACAGCTGTTTTGAAAACCTACAAATTGTAATACCGGACGGTGGAAATTTATGACTGTGCGCTTACTTCTTACTTTTAAGATTTAAATATCTGGTATTGTAAATGCTTACTAGGCTTAGTTATAAAATATTCATATTTAAAACTGAGTTAAAGCATCACACAAGATAAGATTTATCAACCTATTTAATATTTTAAAAATTATTTACCTGTTCTCATAAACTGAAAGTGAACTTATGAAACGTTCATTTATTTCAGTTGAATTAATATCGCCGACCGGATGTTAATATTTAATTCAGTTCCGTTGTCAAAATCTGTGCGTTTATCGGACTGGCTCCAATTATTATCCGCGGCTCGGACGGTATCACGTCGACGATAGATCCACGACCTGTCATAAATTTCATTGCAATCGAGGATCCGGCTGATCAATTAGGTGGTTCGGGACGGGCGCACAAGGCGCGTGCGCGGGCCCGGGTCGCTGACGGGCGCGGCCGGCGCGGCGGCGGCAGTGCGCGAGTGTCGCCGCGCCCGCCATGGCCGCGCCGCGCTGCCTCCGCTGACCGCAGCGAGACCGCGCCCGCTACTACGCGCTCCTCCCTCGGCGCGGCGCACACCTCGCTCCGCCGCCGCTAGGCAAAGTACCTATCGGTCGCCGCGGCCGACGCTCTCTCGTCTCTATCCCAGTGCTGGGCCGCGCTTTGTTCTGCGGAGTCGCCGTCGGGTTCGCTGTCGTGCGCGCTTCGCCGCGCCCCGCGCTTTCCGCCCGCCCTCCGTTCATGACGATACGTAGGTAACATTATCGAGTACGAAAACAGTTGTTATAATCCTGCCGAGATCTATCTTACTACATCACGATCTATTCGAGATTTTGGACTGTACCTGTATTTAAGGCCTGTTGTGTACCCGTAACCGACGGTCGTGTGTTGCGCATCCGATTGCTCCGATGCTCTATCGGTTAGTTTTAAGATTATTTTTTTATAGAGTTCTAGTGCTTGTATCACAATAATATAACAAAGTAGAACACTTCGCTAGCTGGTAGTTCAGTTATTTAAGTTAGTGCTTAAGTAGCGGTTCTTAGATAGGTGTTACATAATGGAATCGTTCGATCTCGTCGAGCGAGCGCTCGGTGCCCAGCCACCTCCGACAACGTTACGGCACAAGAAACTGTTACGGAACGCTGATTTTTCGCCACACTGATTTGCTACTACGTTTTGTACCCACTTTTGTTCTACGCTATGATACGACTTCACGTCTAAAACGTACTTAAATGAAACTAGCTTTGTCTCTGCGAAGTCTTTATGGTTTTGAAACAAAAGAACTTGTGAAGCGAGTAGAAAAGATTATCGATTTCTTTATTATGTCCTAGAATGCTAAGATTTAGAGATAGCGCGTTACAGCTGCTTATTATTCCCAAAGGCAGTCGAAGAGATGCACACAATGGAGACACACAGAGGTCGAGTTAGCGGTAATCAGTGTTAATTGACTCGTAACGAGTCCACCGGGGCCGGGTGTAGAGATGTGCCAAAGTGTCCATGGGAAGAGACGTGCCTCTCGTCAGGCGCGTGTCGCTGTGCGGGATCGGAGGAACCCCTCCCAGATGCGAGGTACTACTTACTTTATACTATCACTTATGTGTGCTAACGTTTCTTTCTTCTCTGTACCAGTAACAACTCTACACTCATTCGCTTAAGTGTTATCCAATACTTTTCACAGTCAATCACTTAATATTCTCGCAGCTATGTAGATATTTCAATAAAATTCAATAATTAAATTAGGTTTTAATTGTAAGATACCGTGATTGAATGTACACTTGGCTATTGTTTAGTCGCTCGATGTACCAGTACGTTAACATTACAAAACAAGTAGTCGACTGGTAGAAAGATTTCATAATAGGTATTATCAAAACGTTTGTGTGTCTATTTATTGTGCTTTCATACGACGCCTAATAAGCCTTCAAACAATAATAACTACACCTATAAAAAAAATGTTCGTAAATCTATTCAATACCGAATCATACACAAATAAGTTTCTAAACAATTATAAAAAACCGCTTTTGACGAGTAGCTATTTATAATGATGACATGATCGCAGTTACATTCGTCAATTGCCGAACGACTCGTAGGTAGATTGAAAAATCCTATAAATTGCATAATATGATACTTTATTTATAAGTAAGTTAGATGTAGGCATTTTCAATTCTATACTGTCTAAACCATTAACGCCCGAGGCGATAATGGTTTACTCCCTAGTTAGTGTTTGATGTATTAAGTTAAGTTTAGGTTACGATGGAACTGACATAACTACTTGTTAAAGTTTCATATAATAAAAATAATATGAAAAAAGAATAGGTATAATCATGAACTGACAAATTTAGTCAAAAGGAATGGCATTAATCAATATTGAAAGTAAAAAGTAAAATTAAAGACTACCAGCCCGTCTCTGTTCTACTGCACCTCTACTCAAAGAGCATGAGCATTGATCACCACGCTTGCTCAAAGACGATTGGCAATTTCCGACATATGATAATATCACAAATGTTTTATTTCCTTCAAGCCATTAATATCGAAAAATAACCTAAAAAGTGCTTAGGGCTAGAAACTCATTATGAAATTAAAAACAATAGTCCGTTGCTTATAGACTCTACAATAGGTAAATCATGCCTTAGGTCTATGTTTAATAATTTTCGATTCTGATAGCCCTCTTGCAGGGTATAATATAATTAATAAATACACCTGCCTACTAAGCAACTTTAGTTAATGGATTGATTAACTAGTTAAATAAAAGTGACAAAAGATGAACTCCAAGTGAGACCAGATGCTGCTTGTCTCGATATAGATATACAAACTCTGCCATGTGAAGTTCTACTTCAATTTACAAATATCTGTATAGCATGATTTCATCACAACTTCACAAAACGTAACAAAATTGTAGAGAAATCTGTGACTTCTAGTAGGCTCTCAAAAGTGATAGAACGGTATTTTTATGCACTTTTGGTGACAAACAAATATACAGTCCACCTGATGGTAAGTGGTAACCTTAACCTATGGAAATGGTTGTGTTTTCTAAACAGTCGAGAAACAATGCCAAGAAAACAACTAAGACGTTGTAGACTGTCTAGGGAGAAGGCCAGGAGGGAGGACAAGGAAGAAAGCCGAGGGTGGCGATTGGGCCTCCGTCGCGCCAGATGAGACGCATTAGTATAGAAAATAATACCTACGAGGAGAGGATGGTATAGATATACCGCCGGATCGACCTCGATATTCATGGTGAAATCGGCAAACATCTACCACCGGTAAAATCGTACCGGAGATATCGTTACGTTTAGATTATAGAGGCGTCAAGACTAGAGTTGCTTCGAGTTCATTCGTAACCATTTAAGAGGTTGACCCCTATTAAACCTTAGTAGAAAAAGGGCTCAAGACAAACGCCTTTACAGAAAAATGTGTAGGTATTTTTTAATCATTATTCCAAAGTATGAAATTGCTAACTCATACATAATATGTAAGTAATTCTATTAATTATATTTACTTCTCTCTAAAGATGCGATAGAGAATAGGTAGATTTCAAAAATTCGCTTCTCGTTTTATATTTGGTTAACTACTTGTTTTGATAACATTCGGTTTAATTCGGTAGTTAAAAGAAAGTGTATATTACGTTTATTTACGATTTCCCCGGTTGCACGGTTGATTTACTCACACGTAAACATTGGTCGGTATGCGAGTTGGGTATTGGCCATAACGACCACTAACTAATGCGATGTTTTTGTACGTAACTAAACATTTTATTATCTGGTTAATAACATACTATGTTTACGACTATCATTCGAAATATCCGGTGATCAGCAAAAGTTTATGCATTTGGTTTTAGCACAAGAAGCAGTGCTGAAATTTAAAAGTAACCGTTAACACAGCACTACCACTCTCAGTGTAAGAGTGATACAAAATATGGTTAGTTGGCGGATTTGCCAGCAGGCTGAGTAGACTGGAGCCTAGGGCGGCAATTTTAGGGTGGTTCAAAAATATTTTTTTAATAAAAAAGACATTATAATATACTCGGAGAAAACGAGCTTCGACAATTTAATAAAAATTACAATATTATAGTACTACTTAGTTTACTAATTACTAAACAATTTGTATAATATAATTAATTTAACCGACTTCAAAAAAGGCGGAGGTTTTCCAATTCGACTGTATAATGTTTTAGTGAATATGAATTTTTAAAAAAATTGGTTAAATTAGCGTTTGAATATAACAATTTAAATTACTTAACTTTTACCCATTTTTACCTCTCGACCTCAAAGCGGTCGTCTTGGATTGAAGAGGTAAAAAAAAATTAAATAGCCTACTGGCTGCAAATGTGTAAATCCGCCACTGCCAAAACTATTACGATCTATCTATCGAACTAGTAGGACTCTGGAAGGAATAAGCGTTTTAAACTTTGTCTCAAAAACACAAGAAACAATTCCAAAAGAGCGGTTGTCGTTTTATTTTTTGTTTCCATTAGAAGTTTGACATCACAGTAAATCCTGCAAGTCGGAATTTAAGATAGGACAGTTATGAAATACCTTTTGTACCGCCATCGCTACCGTCCCTGTCCCTACCGCCTGTTAATACCCGGCATAAAAAGATTTCTATCAAGGGACAATCGCTTAAATTTAACACTTGGGTTGAAGAAGCAATTCCACCATAGTAAACCGTAGCCATGACAACATTATCCAGAAAATGTTTTTTTGCCTGTTGATAAAATAGTGAGTAGAGGTTTCCAGTGCTGTTAAAATCATTGGCACCTTTGGGCATCTACATTGTGTTCCTCTTTTAACATGGCGGCTAATAGACACCAGGAATAAAATTAAAGTTTGACGAATATCTAGGAACAATAATTACCTACACATTAGTAAATCTTATATATAATTAGTAGTTACTGTAATCATAAATAAATTTAGCGCTTGATATTTGAGCTGATGATGTTTTGCTCTGACTGAAATGTTATGGAACATAACATTTCAGTCAGAGCAAATTTTTTATGCAACGCTATCTACGAGTTACGTTAGTACAATGTTATTGCATTAATGAAGAAAGATGATCTAAAGATTGTACAATACTCTTATTAATGATAGCGATTTAGCCTATGGTTAGATGTTGCTATACATACCTACTTTGCTTACTACCTACATTACTTGAACTATAAGAACCGACAAATTACAAAATACTTTTTACAAATCTAATTTTGATCCTGGGTATTTTAAACGGGGAGTGAAAAAGCATTCATAAAGCCGCCATAGTGGACGCCACTATTCCAGCATTTTGAATAATAAATTATTTGACTAATATCAGGTTGCATAGATCCATAGATAAATTATAGACTTATAGACTAGCATACATAATTATAAAATTATCTTATGAACTACACTTCACATATAGCAAGACACCGTTGTGCGTTCGTGTGGCACTTGTCCACGGAAGGGACGGAACACGACACCTTGCGGCCAAAGGTTTCTTCCATGACAAGGTGCAGTCTGCTATCACGTTGGTACTCACACCACAAACGCCCTATAATGGACGTTGCGGCGTGACTTCAACAGCTGCACTCTCGGCCTGCAATTTATCGTTTGGCGTACGTATTTTTCGATAACCTCTGCCTTTGTGGTGTAGTGTAGGCGAGAGATATACACCGGAGTGTTCAGTGCGGCGGCACGCAGGTTTATGTTGGTTTCCGCTGGTGCTGTACCGCAACAGTTCTTATTAGCTCTCTGGCGGCGCTTCCTCTTTTGCACCGTCACGAAACGATCTTCGTTGTCTTTTCAGACATAGACTAGGCCGGGACAGCAATACTAGTGCTCTGTCTAACTTGTGAGTCAGTCGCTTCGATCGCGCGACGATGCGAAGAGGGGCCGCCGGGACGGGGAAGGGTCGGCTTTCGGAATGGTGGCCACCGCATCTGAATTCCACTGATTGCTTACTATCAGGCAGACTGAGTAACTTTGTTTGATTTCTCTAATTTGAAAAGAATTTTTTAGCACTTGGAAATTAGGCAACTAAGGCGTCCTCATATATTGATAATGAATAATGATATAAGATCATTGCCAAAGTATTACCTATAGTATCTGTAAGCCTAAGTTTGAGTGCTATAGCAATAACCATCTGTCCATAAAAGCTATTGACGTGATTGACGCAACGACTGTTACATGCCCATACTTGAAGTCTTTTATTTATTGCACACCGCCATTACTACACCATAAAGGTATGTATTATCTACGTATGTGATTGTAATGGTGGTAAATAGGATAAATTGATAGAATAAAATGCTTCCTTAATATACATTCTTTGTTTTAAGTAGTAAGGAAGAAGAACGCAACTGTGTGATAGAAATCGCAGAAACATTGGCCTAAAGTGTATAATGCCATAGAATTATTTATAATTGATGCCGAGGTTGAAAAGCTGGTTTTAACTCAGTAACGGCACAATTTATTGACCTTACAGTTCTTTTAGAATCACCGGTGACCCTCAAACAATAGATTTTCTAATTCATTTTTAATGTCCAGTGATTCATGGGTTTTGATTTTCAGATTGTAGTAAATCTCAAACATTATAGTTAAAACGATTTCCCAGACAATCTTTAGATGCAGATCATTGTACACTTTGTTTTATCTGTAATAGAGTAGATTGTGTTGAAATTGTTTGTTTATGTCATTACGACATCGATAATCTCGACAAAGTGCCACAGATAGAAGGAAACAAACAGCTCATAAATAATAGATATTGCACAAACGATTATTGTTCAAGGTAGTTCATTATCAATTTATCCTCTAACGTCTAACTTTTGTATACTTAAATCTACCTACCATCCTAAGAAACAGAGTAAGGTATGTACCAACAAGGTCAATAAAAAACTAGTTTTATTTAGAAACTCACCTAAAACTGCACAGGATGAGGTGGTACTGTAAGCCCGAGCAGCTCTCTCTTCTTTGTAAGACACAGGTTCGTTCCTGTGTGGCGTAATGCTCTCATCCTTAAGATAGCTCCGCACAGTACTTACTAGATGCACCCGATAGGTTGCAGCGGCAAGCAATCTGTATCATCGGACGCCCCGAGGCCACTAAGACCCTTGAGCCTTTACAGCTGCGTAAAGACATCGCCCCATTGGCCATCTTCTATTGCCTTTACCACGGAGAGTGTTCTGAAGAGCTCTTTGAATTAATCTCATTCTCTCCCTTATTATTCAGAACGACACGTGCGGGACTGAAGTGCCACTCTTTCACAGTGGAATCTAAAGGGTCTCGAACCAAACGGTTTAGCACTTCATACTTTTGTAGCTCAACTAAAGCCTGGAACTCTTTACCAGCACATGTGTTCCCATTTTATTCCTGTCCGGTCCTGAGTCTTTTAAGTGGGGCTTGAAAAAGCATCTCACCAAGCCGGCAAGCCGCTATACTGGAGGCCACCATACCAGTAGTTTGGATTTTGGAATGGTGTCCACGACTTCTGGATTCCACTAACTGGCATACCATCAGGCAGAATGGAGTCACTTAGGCAGGCTAATAAAAAATACTTGTACTATATACTATACCTACAGTAACAGCTTTCTTGATAAGCAAGATAGTCTAAACGTATTAATTAAGTAATAAAGGAGTCTAATTACTTTCTGCAAAATCAAATACCCAAATACAGAAAGCGCCCGTTAACGTTAGACTTAAAATATGTATTAAACGGGCAGAGATATTTAAGACTATCGGTGCAGAGTTCTACCGCACATTCGTTAAGGTACACCGTCTGCATTCCTTCTACATTCGCACACGAAATGGCATCTAAAATTAATCAGGTCGTCATCTACTTGTATCTATCTATGATAGATTTGATATCAATAAATCAATCTTTTAGGTAAACTTGTAGCTAGAGACCTAGTGTCTGATAGAAATATTTAAGTGATAGTAACTATAACTAATATGCAGGTAAACCGCAGCCTATTAACATGAAGGTACTAATGACATATGTTTCACACGACTTTAAAATGTTCTAAAGAATGCTGGTAATTGACACTCTAGACGCGACATTAAAATTAAATGTGTTAATAACCTGGGAACATAATGTGAGAATGTACTTAGGCATAAAGTTTAAACCCTGCTACAGAATAAAGTATGTTATGTATAGTTATTATAATTATGTTTACCTATAGTACTTAACAAGTAAATTACTCATACATGTAAAGAATGAGTGATTGTGCTTTATATTTAATGGTTTATCAACTATTCTTCTTTATTTTTAATTATGTCAACTAAACCGGTGTGTTAGTCATTTCTGCCAGCGCAGCGTTTAATGTAAATTTTCTCCTCATTAATAAAATATAAATAATTACTACTAATATTATAAATGCGAAAGTTTGTGTGTGTGTGTGTGTGTTTTTGAAAGTTGGTATGTAGGTGACAAAACTCATTTTACGCGCAGGCGAAGCCGTGGAGCGCAGCTAGTAGTTTTATAAATCATCATAGAGAGACTTAGATAAATAAAACTAGTTTTAAATAGTAAGTGTGAGAAAACAGTAATAAGGACGTGATTCTACTACAGTTTATAATTTTCATCAAGTTTATAAACATCGTGATAAACTAGGCTGCAGACATAATTGAAATAGGGTGCCTCTCGCTCCGTCACTATCACATTATCTCACTTATCTTAAGGTGGTTAAGCCTCCTAAAATGTATGACTAAAAATTTACGACCTGAGGAGATTTAACGCGTTGTTATCTGTTTTATCAGATATAGCAAGTCGGTCGACGGTTGTCGGTTAAACAATAGACTTGTCGAAGGCTGGAACGCAGTGGCAGTCAGATCTATATTTATGTCAATCGCTTCACTCGGCCGTGTATAAACAACTCGTACACATGTTTAGTGGCAAGCTGCGCTGGTTTTGTGGCCACGTGTGTTGTTCAATCAATGAGTTTTATCACGATGCGAGATATTTATGATCTCAATTGTTGGATGAGGTTAGTGATTTTTTTGTTGTGAATGAATTTATTTGCGGTTTATGCAAATAACAAATTATTTTTCCGAGGTTTTTTAGTAGCTGCTGTGATTCGTTTGGTTTGTGCTCTCTGCAATATTTATTGTTTTTACTATGCACTTTCGTGCATCGTGGATATAATAATATATCAAATCTTTTCTAGCGAGTTGTCATGATTGTCATCGGGCAATTATTATCCATAGCCTTTGTCTGTGATTTAGACTTAGTCGAAATTAATATTGTGAAACTTACCTGACTAATTAAAAAAAAGAACTAAGGACACGTCATACGTTAGGTAGGTATATGGCGATATATGTATAATGCCGTAATTCTATTTATTTACATCCATGTTTCGCCAGCTTAGTATATTAGGTTTCATGTAATGCAGTGTAAGCCTATTTTCATTTACTTTTCCAAAGTTTGGCTCTAGATTCTACCTTAGGCGATACTTAGCAAGGTTTTTGCATAGTTATATATTATTTAACTGGCCTGTTGGTCTAGTGGTTAGTGACCCTGACTGCTAAGCCGGAGGTCGTGGGTTCGATTCCCACCCAGGACAAATCTTTGTGTGATGAGCATGATTGTTTGTTCTGTGTCTGAGTGTAATTTTGCTATAATATGTAGGTATGTATTTATAAAAAAAAATGTATATATATGTAGTCATCAGTTGTTTAGTACCCATAATGCAAGCAAATATAATTGCTTAATTTGGGGCTAGATGGCGCTGTGTGCAGGTGAAAAAAAAAACCGTATAAAAGCTTTCAAATGTAACATTTCAGAAAAAGACTCAAGTAGCAATTGATGTCTATAGACGAGTTCGTGAATTCCCCGACATGGCTAGCCAAGGTACTTTGATCATCACCATATTGGTAATTTATCACCACTCTATGAGCTAAGCACACCAGGTAGGTGCACAGTTTGTTAAAACATCATCATCATCATATCAGCCGAAAAACGTCCACTGCTGGACCTAGGCCTTCCCCAATTTTTGCCACCTTGGTCGTCGTGAGCGACCGTTTGTTAGATACCTAGTCAGAATAAACAAACTGGAGTTGTAGTTACAACTCCTGGCGAACATCCAAATTTAGATTCGGATTGATACAAAGATTCAATGCCTAACAGTTATTGCGATTTTATGTGTAGTTCTATCTCAGTCAGTTTATATTGCCGGACGTAGATAAAATATTCCTTATTGCACACTACATATTACAAAAAATATATACGGTCGAATTAAGAAACCTCTTCCTTTTTTGAAGTCGGTGAAAAAAACAAAAGAACAGCACAACATTTAAGTAGTGACAATGTAGTCCTATCGCTGATCGTATCGTATCGTAGATGGATTGAAAAAAACAGTCAAGTGTGAGTCGGACTTGGGCACCGAGGGTTCCTTAAAAACTTGCAGTTAGGTATGGAAATAAATAACATAAATGGTCATATATCTTTTTTGTTGACATAGAACATTGATTTGCACAGCTTCAAGAGGTTGCAGACAAGATTGTACGATATACGTTTCAGCTTAATACCTTCACGCATTACTGAGAAAAAGGTCTTGACTGACAGACAGCAGACTTACAGACGGACAACGATTCTGTTTTGCCTCTTAAGGTACGAAACCCCGAAATTGCTAAATTGTTTTTTTTTATTCACCCATTCTCATGACATTATCTCAGTCCAAAGACGGAAGGCGCCCACAGTCAGACGCTACCCAAGCAAGTTGGTGACAATCTGAATTCCTACAATTTAAATTATATATAATAGATTTCGTAGAATAGTCTATTTACTTGTCTAATTAGATTTCTATGTCAAACATCTAATATATTTTTTGTACGCCGACGCCGTTTGTAAGCAAGAGACGCTTTAGATATGTTATTGTAGTTAATAGTTATACAATAGATTTTTCATAAGATGCGTTCTTTACGCAAGAAACATGAAGTAACTGTAGGTATTCTCAAGGAGAAACATAATTATTGTTTATGTAATCAGCATTGTAACATCGTGTACAGATCGTAGTCATCGCCAGCTCTAATAAGGTTAAATTATATACAATTTGTTAGAGGAAACATGCAAACATAACTCAATATTCATTTTCTACAGTGTTATAAGTCTGTTTTATTACTGGGCTTATGCTCTTTACCAAATAAATAGTAATTACAGTCAACTTTAGTTATGAGTAAGAAGTATTAGGTTAAAATAGAAATTCATCATAGAATGACATCATTTATTGGGATTATGCGTTCAGGAAATATTGAACACACTGTTTACTAATGCAGTCATAATATATCACTCTTCACCGTTACCACGTTAAGCCTTAATGCTCTAAGCGTTAAGCAGATGAAAGATGTTTCATTATGTTGTTATGAAAATTAGATAAATTATTGTTAAGTCAATTTTTCTGCTACTGCCAGTGTTTTATGACGTCGTTTAGTGAAACGCAGTACGAGTGAGTATGTAAATTAGTTGTAGAACGTAACACCTATCAAGATACGATGAGAAAAGCCGCTATTATTCAATCAGACATAATTATTATGATTTTCATAGATACTTTTTGGTTTTGATAAACTGCTAAGTTGCTGCTGTTTTGCAAAACACGTATGCTGCAATTATTGCTTATGTAATTCCATTTGTATATGATTATCATAACAATGTTTTTACAAATTAGATACTTATGCGGTAACATACATGTAAGTATATTCTTTATGCCTGAGTGCTGAGCTATTAAAAGATGCACGTCCATAACTAATTAAATGTAAGTAATCATTGCATTTATAAATTTTAACATTTCAGATAGAGTTATCAAATAAAAAATGAAAAGTGCTAAAAATACTTTTGGTTATAAATTTAATTAAAAGTAAGTATTAACTTGTCATAAGAAATTTATTATATAGATTTACGATATGTATATCGTGTCCATTTTCTTGTATGTACACGTGCCGCAATAGAACAAATACGTAACAGAAGATGGCAGTTCTTCAACCTCCCTTTTTTACATTTTACCTACTTTATCATAAAATTTTAACATTTTCATCGCCTGAAAAAGTTTTTAATAACCGTGAAGTAGGCCAAATACTATAATCTGGTAACCCTAAGCTCTGATCTCATCAATCGTGGTCACTATCACGTTCGACGTCCGCACGGAGAAAGCTAGTTTCATTCGGCAATGTATCTAATACGTCCTGGCTTTCAACAATGTATTGTTGTTACTGTAGTACTGTATTAACGTATGTTGTGTTGTTGTGTGATTGTTGCGCAGGTGTCGGGGGCGCAGCGCGGGCGCGAGCGGCATGCGGCCCCGACGGCAGACGCCCATGGAGGTCGGCTAGCGGCGCGCGCGCAGCCCCCGCGCCCGCTCCCCACGCCCCGTCCCACCGCCGCAATGGAACTCGCTGACGTGCCTCGACACCGACCCCTCGCCTTCGATAAGGTATGCTACTTTCGTTTGAATATAAGTTAAAAAAAAAGAAAAGGCGTAAATGGCCAATTCGCATAGAGTTTACGTGGCGCTTAATGCCTTTTCTGTCCGAGAAGAGGTATTTTCCTGCAGTGAAATAATAACGGGCTGGTATGTTAGTAATGATGATGATGATTGTTTTTGACACCCCTTACCAAATACAAATAACTAATAAAAGCACTTATGACTCTCGATGGCAATGGCGCAGTAGGAGTGCGACTGCTCTGCAAGGAGTTGTGGATTCGATATCGACACGGGATAAATAAGAATGTGCTTTGTGTGATCCATTTAAATTTGATCTGGGTCTGCTTGTCTTTCTGTATTACCTTACTGATACTCCCCGGAAAGAATCTAATGGAAATTGCTTGAGCCAAGGAGTAGTGAGTGGCATAGATGACTAGCAAAGAGTGTCTGTATCGTTTTGTCACACTGGAGGCTATTTCTTACATGGTCCGAGAAAAATCTGCGTCACTTTCGTCTTTCATTTCGTTGTTATCGATTTTAGTCTCCGATTTACCACGGAGCTAGGCTCCTTGGCGAGATCAACATTTTTGGTACGAAAGCGATTAAACCGATCTAATTGAGGGTTCATTTATGGTACTCGGTCCATACAAGTCGTTATATTGAGTGCCGTTTGTGTTGTTTGATCTTTGGAGTCACGACTGAACTAGAATTCAAAATTACGCGCAATTTGAACAGTTACAAAACGATATTTAGGTGTCCGAAAATAATGCGCTATTTCAACAGCGATATCAAAGATAAACTGAACGGTGAGTGAGATTTTCCCAAATATATGTCGTACACAGGGCTTGTAGCCACGTGCAAAAAAATTAAAAGACACAAAAATTTACCTAAACTAAAATATATAATAAAAATATCTGTATATAGTATAGTATCTGTCTTCAGAATTCCTTTGGCCAAATTTGTAATTCGATATAGTATTTAGAGCAAGTATGTTTTTTCTTTATATTTGCCTACCAAAGTGACTCTACTCTGCCTTATGGTAAGCAGTAAGTGGAATTCAGTAGTGGTGAACACCATTCCAAGAGCCAAACTACTGGTACGGTGGCCTTCTACTATGGCGGTTTAGTGCGATACTTTTTAACACCCCGATCAAATTAGTTGGGAACACTGATATATGGCTGATATTGGGCTGATATAGGGGTTGGTTGGGGAACATTTTAGGTTCCTTTTATAGCTTTTGCTTTAGTGTGTAATAAACTACATACATCTACACACTGAAGCTTAACAATATTCCAAACCAAACTGACCCTAAAAACGTTAAGTTTTTAGTGTATATTTATTGAGTTTTAATACATTTAGGTTTTTAAAAAGTATAATATTAAATTAAAATGTTCCACCTCCTTGGTCGGTAACCATACTCTACGGTATCCAAACCCTTCTAATATCCTACAGCTACACGCCTACTCTTTTCAATAATACACCTCTACGTCCACAATTCACTGAAATGCGACGCAAATTAATAGTCTACAGAAATAGAGCCTTCTGTAGAATATTTCGTATTAATGCATCATTGATAAACTAAGGCAGTGTTCCCCTGTTTTATTTTTAACATACGTCGTCAGCCAATTGTATGAACTGGTCGGCTCTCTGAAAATCGATAGGGTTCGCTTCTAACAATGTTGGCCGGTGTCTATCGTTTTACACAGTAATAATACAAATGAAGAAAGTTATTGCGAAAAAGTAGAAACTAAGACGGATACCTTATATTTTTTTATACTTCTTCCGTGACAACAAGCATACGGTGCACCAGATGGTAAGTGGTACTGCACCCTGTAATTGTATGCGAGGGTATAGGAAAAACTTTCTTCGGTCCATCCAAGTGCTGAAATTAACAAAGATCATTGTTTCTATATTATTGTCTAACATTAAATTTTCAGCAAATCAAATCCGAGATATTAGATCTTATTTATACACTATAAATAGTTTTTTATTGCTTAGGTCATTTAATAACGTTGTTCTTTCTTAGTAAAGTAGGAAACCGTATTTTTTACAAATTAAAACACTACTTATTTATACATTACTTGCAACGGTGAAATTATCGTTTTCCGTATAGAGGTAATGTCCGAATGAAATATAGAAGTTATTAAAAACGTATATTATTTATAACTAGTATCTAATATTTAACCCTCTTTGCTATAGAATATATTAAAAATACATTACAGCCTACTTCATAGCTTTCGTTCTTTAAGACCAATTAGTTTAGGGGTGTCCTCGCTCATAGTACCTACCTAGTAGTTGATTGATAAAGGCTAAATGTAAACCTAACTTTAAAAAAAGATACTTAAAGGATTAAAAAAGAATTGCTATAATTCAACAAACGACTCTATTACCAGGGTAATAGAGCATAGTAAGTGTATTGAGAAGTTATCTTCCAAAGAGGTTGAATTTGTTCATTTATTCATATATCGTCATTATTTGATCTTCTTGGAATGAATGTTCAAAAAAGCTACCGCAATATTCACAACTTGCAATAACTTCTACAAACTTTCATATCTCTCTAGAGCCACTGGATTATTAACATAGATAGATTCTGCGGACATGTGAGGTATCTATCGACTCGGGTTCAGGAATTTGATCAAGTATGTAAGAAGATATAACCAGTATTGGGTCACACCGAGTGAATCAAAAGGTTTTCCCGAGAGACTACAACATGGAGTTTTTCAGGGAGTTAAAAAGTTATTAACAGGGTCGCCAACGCGCAAGTAATAGGTACTTCTGGTGTGGCAAGCGTCCATAGACCACAGTAACTGCTTAAGCTGAGTAAGCTTGTTTGTTACCTTAGTCGCATAAAAAAGAATAGAAAAGCAATGTTAAATGCACGATAGTATATTTTGTTATTATCATTTTTGCAGTTGTACATGATTTTTTTCATTTCGACTCTCATTCAGCTACAATAATATATTGTTATATATCAATTTATATGTTTCGCTCAGTGTTTGCAAACATCGCTTAAATACTTTAGGCAATCTACAGATGATCGGTTTATGTCCGAGCATAATTCAGAATATAACGGTACAAAATCTAAATATTCTATTTTTACCTACATGTTTGAGCTATGATAATATGGAGTTGACAAATATCAATTAAGTATTGGTAGGTAATACTATCCGTACTCGGTATTCCTTTTTCAACTCTAATAATACTCACAGGAAGAGTTTAGCCTATCAAAATAATTATTTATGTAGGTATACCTACTGTCCTCGTATCTGTTTATTAATTTTCATGACCCCTCTGTGCTACTGTGGCCGTAAGAGAATTAACCCTTCAGACACGAGACATTGTTTATTCACACGACAATATAATTTAGTCGAGTAAACGTTGATGTACAAGCGAGTGCAATTATTACTGATGTAATAAACCCCCATACGACTGATTAATGATATACTAATCGGTCGTATGGGAGTTGAAGATGACGTTAAGAAGGCTACAATACAATACAGGGCTTGCAAGAATCACACTATAAAGTCAGCAAGGCTACGTCGATTTTATTTACATTTATTATAGGTATTTTAGAACCTAGATAGACATAGACTGATTTCTTGAAGATGTACGGGCACGTACATACGTCATTAGAGAAATCAGTACTGACTGGCGGTCATAAACTACTACACGACTTGATGAAGGTAAAAAAAATCAGGTATGAAGCGTACTATGATATTACTGATGTAACTCCGTTAGATTTTCAGCGTTACCTTGAATTTTATATCACTATGGGTTGAAAATATTAATTGAATAAGACTTAGCGAAAATCCAAAAGCAGCTCAAGGTCACCCATTCGCCTCTCCGGTAGCACCGCCCTATGCCACCCAACCCTAATGCATTAGCGTCCACATTTGCGATTCACTTTTATTTTATACCTGCTCACTTACATAATTAAACAATGTAATTCACGTACGAAATCCAAATAATACTGGTATATTACAGAACTTAGAACAATCATAAATTTACGAATATGAAGACTAATTTGCCAGTTTGCTTTTTAATTTAGTTTAATGAAAATGAAATACCTGTACGTAATTGTCTCACTGCAGGATAAGAACCTTCTCTCAAATATAGAAGGCATTGCATTGCTCAAGACAATTGGCAATTTTAGACTGTAATTATTTCGCGCACACTCCCTTATGCAAAACATTTGGGAGTTTTTTGGCGTCTCTTGCTGCTTGGCATGCGGATTGGTTAAGGCATTAATGGCAATCTTATCACGAAACATTGCTGCCAGAAGGCAGACATAAACAGAGAAGTCATGTGTTAAATGATTTTTCTGCCAACTATTTATATGATGGCATGGCCAAGATCGGTTGACTGATTGCATTAGTGAAGTATATACGACCACTTTTCAACGCTATACCTGATGCAAATTATATAAAACAGTTCTAAGTGAAATAGTCAGTTGTGAAGGTAGCCAGCGAGTTCATGTGAGCTAAATATGGGATCCAAACTATGCGTAGGTGTAATGAATCGTGCGTAGATTTGGTCGAGGCGAAGGCGGCCGAGGTTGCGACGAAGACGGAGCTGGGGGCCTCGGGATAGATGTGACCCGTTCCTCGGTCCGCGCCGCCGCCGCACCGACGGATCGATCCCGCCCGTGACGTCACCGCCTTAGCCTTCCAGCTCCCGTCTTCGAGGACGAATGGACGAATCAACGTCCACTCAGCACCATATATCCAATAACAAATATTTTACCATCTGATTATTTGACAAATACTTATTGAGATCGTTAAATAAATATGTTTTTTATTAAAAGAATATAAATAATGGCCAATGGAAATATAAACGAAAACATCACCAAATTATCTAAATGTGTACCGTCGTTTTAAATTATGCGAATTGTCAAGTCACGAATCTCAAATACGAAGGTGATATCTGCAATTTAATAGACAGGTGCGGTATACATCATGAGTAATTTGTTTGCGTCGCTCACTTATCCATCACTTGCAGTGAAATATAAAATCAATCTTAGTGGGGAATGAGCGCTCTCGATCGTGCTAAATCGAATTAAGCGCGGTGCATCGGCTTTGTCTCGGGGCTGAAAAGAGTCCTCGATAGAGTGGAGAGCTCTCGGTCGCATCCAGCGCAGGGTCAGCCTCTTGTGGCTGTGGACAGCCCTCGACACCTCTAGAGACCAGCCCGAGTGCACGTTGACCTAAAAGGACGTGAATGACGTCATCAACGAGCCATCTTTAAAATCTCTTAGGTATACGGATTTAACCCACTTCGTTGCATAATCTTTTATGCTTGCAAAATGTTTTAACATTTTTGAATTTAAAACGTAGGTATGATAAAATTTTATTTTTAGAATGCGAATGTTAAGTAAATTCAATACGAAACGTATGTCGCCGATTATTTTGTAGGTACTCGTAACATATTAGCATAATCGTATCTGTTTGTTTTTAATAAGCTTGTTGCGCATAATAATAATAAACTACACGCTGTATGCATGTAGTTTATAATTGAAAAAATTTAGATAGTTTAAAACAAAGTTCTTTTAATTCTCGCCTTTAGTTACTATCTCTACTAAGAGAACAATTAGCAGGTATTTACCCTTTTGCAAATGGGGGGCAGGTCGCTAGTAATAATAATTATGAGTCAAATAAAGATGAAAGTTATAATATTCATGTATTCTTAAGTGAACGATTTATTTTTTATGTTGCAGATGGAAAGTTTGATTAGGGAAATGCAAGATCCAGAAACAGGTGTACCTGTAAGATGTCAAAAACTATTTCTTAGCGTAATTCCTTCTGCTTTTATGGGTAAGTGTCTATACTTAGCTAACATTACATTTGATTATTTCTTCGTTTCATTCGTGTCAACAATCCTGCTGTTTCAGCGTACTACTCGTATTTTCTCAAAACACGAATATTTGCTTCGGTTAAGAAAAACCGAAACTGCAGGTTTGTTCACACCAGTAAACGCTAAGTACTTACATAACGTAGTATGGATACATAATGCAGTAGCAGGGGCATTAAGGCTTGTTACAAAGAAATAGCCTACGAAAGTGACTCCACTCTACCTGATGGTAGGAAGTCCGTGGAATTCAGAACTGGTTTCCACCATTTCAAAAGCCATCGTCTTAAACTGCTGGTATTATTGCATTGCTTTCTCAAACCTGAAAAGTTTTGTAGTTAGATATATTAGCTACTAGTCTCTTGACCATATTTAAACATATTTAATAAGCCTTTGCTTGCTCAAACATTACAATAATTGAGGAAACTTAATCTTATTATTTTTATCCAATAGTGAAACTGTAATGCCTATTGAAAATAAAAATTCTAGTATACCTACGTGTTTATGAACAAGAATTCGTGGCTTAATTTAGGGTTACACATTCTCAATGGAAAAAAATTGGATAATAATACTTATTAGTGTATCGCAATTTTCATTTTGTAATAATTAATAAAAAGCTACCTTAAAACAAAATTTTCATTTTAAACATAATAAGATAGCTTTAATAATTAAAACACTATAGGTTAACCTAGATTAATATGAAGTCTAATTATATTAAAATAGTGTTTCGGAAATAGTGTCGTCTAAATATTACATTGAACAAATAAGGTAGACTTCAGACATCAAAGGCACACCAGAATATGCTTGATATTGATTTTATAATCAAGACGGTAGACACACCCCTCGGACGGGGTTGTTCCGGTTATTAGTTTCATATAAAAGCATATTGAACTTTTACATTTTATGGCATACGAGTCCTAGTTTAAATGAAAAACAAAAGAAAGTTTTTCAAAGAATGAAAAACTAACAACTGTTTTTACTGAAGTTTTTGTGAGTTCAGAGACATTGTAAAGTTATACTTTCTGTACGAGGAACATTGTTGAGTGTCGTGTGGTACCTACCTTTGTACCTACAGACAAGTACTTACTTAAATTTTACTTGGACTTTACTTATAAGTAGAATACACAACAAAGTAACAAAGCATATTCCAGGGGTGTCAGTGATGTGGTCTGTTCATGAATGGTTCTGACCATAGGCCTAAGAAAAATGTAATTTCTTTGAATTATGTAGTAAAGGACGCGGATCAGTAATATACAATTCTATAGGGAATGTAGTTATAAGTATATTCAACAGACGTCTTCAGACTAATGATAATGATACTTTATTTATTATCATCAACAATAATACATCGTGTTTGACATAGGTACTTACAGCTAAAAAAATAATAATATCAAAAACATATCTATTTAATAAATTTCATAAAAATATGAAAATTTAAATTAATAATTTAAACTTAAAATGAACAAGAATTGGAAATTTATTATTATTTTATCGTCCATTATAATTATAAAACCACATAAGACAAGAAATATCTTTATGTTGTATTCAAATTCTTCGATATACAGTATTTAAATTTTAAGGAAGCCTGTTAATAAAAGCTACCTTGAAAAATTATAACAGGAACTATGCTTAACCAAATTTAGAGTAGTTGCAATAACAGATGGTACGTCTTTTCTCCTTGTGAAGTGAATTTTTCTTCGTGAGATTCGTATCTGTGAATATATTTCACGAGATTTAAACATAAAAATATTTTAGATTTGTTTGTTTTCAGTTTCAGGCAGTTTAGTGTGAACCATTCGTTAAAAATATTCTAGAGTTTCAGTTACTTTACTATTCAGAGTGTTCAGGTTATCAGCCAATACAATAGCATTTGTGTCATTTTTAAAAAGGGTAAGGCGAAAATGCTCGGTTGACTTTTTACCAACACTCCGTAGGTCATTAATAAAAATTATGAATAGCATCGGGCCAAGTGTGGAACCTTGAGGGAACCCCACTTTGACTCTACTAAGATTTGATTGAACGTCCGTTCGCATTTAATCCGAACAGTACCAGTTTGATCATAGCTTTCAGACTTAATTTCAACAAACATGTACCTGTTTTTTAATCAAGAAGTAAACAAATCTTTTGCCGAACATAATAATCTATAACTTTGAAATAAGTATATCGTGATTTATAGTGTCAAAAGCGGTGCTCAAATCGAGAAATATACCTGCAACGCTTTCTCGTTCATTTAAATTCACAATTAGATTGTTAATTAATGTGTCAATTTCTTGTACCCACTTTCTTCAAATAAGTAAACTGTCTCTTGTCTTTAACACTATTTAACCCCAATTGCCTTAGCAGCCTTCCCTTTAACAGTAATTCAAAGATTTTAGACTTTGTGGGGATCAAGGATCAAGGTCTGTACATATTAATGTCATGTTTTAAACATATTTTGTGTATGGGTTTGACTTTGGCTATTTCTAACTGCCCTGAAAAAATACCATCTCGCATACATTTATTTTAAAATGACTTAATAGTTCTTTTCTTTTATAATACAAACAGGCACATTGTCATAATCACTTGGGCTTCATATTTTTAACCACGTGAAACACTTCTTTTGGAGTAACTATGCCAAGAACTATTTCCCTATCTATACTATCAGTACTATCTTCAAGGATCTTCAAAGCCAAATTATGTCTGAATTTATTCGGTCCAGAATCATAAGAAAAAGCAGCTTCAAATAATTTAACAATTTCGGATGGATCTAAATACCATTGGCAAGATAATAAATTTGTTTCTCTTTAATATTAATATTTGTATGTATATTAACTATGTTCCAGACACCTCTAAAAGAAACTGCCGATCATAAACTCTAAGCTTTTAAATAATTATTTATGTAACCATTCATTGCTTATTTTAAGGCGATAATTGTCATACATTTATATGCGCATACGTCTAACCATTGAGGACGTGACAAATCGTTTCTATTTATTTAACACAACATATTATTTACATGTTTCCTTTAATCCTTACATCGCGTGTTTAATTTATCGGAAATGTATAATTACACAACATTCATTCAAACAGTTATACTTTCTTGTTTGATTAGCCTTATGATTTACATAAAATAACTGTATTAATAGTCTTAACAATACGTCCACCATTAAAAAAATACTGAAACTCGCATTCAAAATTTTTTCCTGCTGTCGTTATGCGCTAGTAGGTATAATAACGATAGTAATACTGTGGTTTTCATTAGAGCACTTAAAGGTTACAACCATACAATGACTGCTAGGCATTGCGATTATGACTGAAATTCTTCAAACGTAATTAAAGAGGGACGCCTTTGTTCTGCAGTCGACGGGTTTCGGCTGAAGTAATGATGATCGCCGTGTAGTGTCCGATCTAGAAAATGAAACCACCCCATTCATTTTCACGGATGTTGCGACAAAAGGAATAGTAGGCAATGGGCACCACCGTTTTCTGCGTACGAGTATAAAAAGACGCTTTACTGCAGTCATCAACTCGTGACGTCTATGGCAATCATCTACGTTCTCCCTTTTATAATGCCGTGAACTTCAGGGTGATTAGAAACCACTACTCACTTCTTCTTATCGAGTGGTTGTGGTCAACCTAGTGTCAGAATTTGTTCTGGTCGCCTATAATAGAGGCATGCGACTAATCACTAGCAGGAATAAAGAAACTAAAGGGTTTCTACGAGTGTATTAACACTACCAAGGCAGTTGCTATGACTGCAGTATTCTGTAAGGTGGAGATACTTTCTCAGTCGTGTTGCAGTAAATTAAATAAGGGGCCTCCTTAGTGTCTTATCTGTAGTAGGTAGGTATTTATTAAGTCAAATTAATATTATGCTCTCTTTAATTCCAGGTTACGATCTTGTCGAATGGCTTATGGATCGGTTTAATCTTGATGAAACCAGCAACGGTGAGTGTTTAGTAAACGGGTTCATCGGGCCGTGGGTCTGGTCACGCCGCCGCCCAATAGACACTAGCTATAACGAACGCGCTACCGTCAATATATGTAGGTGATCTTTATCTCACTACGATAGTCGTCCGCATGTTATGGTACTTATCTGTCAGGGGCGTCTTAGCTGAAGTTCCACTGAAGCGGAGAGAGATGAAACGTGGTATGCACCCGATTCTTCTTCTTAGTGTGCCGTCTCCTTGCAGAGAACCCCATTAGGGACGCGGCAAATGCTACACGGCTATACAAAGCTATTTTATTTGGTAAGAATTTTCATTAATCAATACTTCAGAAGAAATGGTCGAATTTAGTCCACTGCGCACAGTACCTATATTGGTTTCATAAAACCTGCTCTCTCTCTCTGCTGTCTGCTTTTAAGCAAGGAGTATTAAATGAATTTCTCCTCTGCAGTGGATATATTTGTCTCAGTCAATTTAATGTCTTCTCTTTGGACCCTTCAAATTTTTATATACCTACAGACAAAGGACACATTATATTTTAAAGACGCCCTTGATTTTAAATGTTTTGCTATGTTGTCTTGATGTGCGCAAAATTATAAATGTTACAGTTACCACCCGATCACTGAATTACCATTTTACAATTTGTAAAATATTTGTTTAAATTCAAGTTTTCTGATTTAGAGGCATAGTTAAGTTGAGTGTATGACTGAATTACGACAGTACCTATAGCGAAAGACCGAAATGCGACAACCTTTAACTTCGACGGGACTTACTAGCAATAGGACATACTCGACACGATTTATCTGGGTCAGTCAGATACTTCGACGGGACTTACTAGCAATAGGACATACTCGACACGACTTATCTGGGTCAGTCAGATACTTCGACGGGACTTAACTGCGATAGGACTTATTTGTAATAGGACATAAATTTGATACGACTTATCTGCGATAGTCAAATACTTCGACAACAAATATGACACTCACCAGAGCATCATGTCTCAAGAACTGGCTAACTGTGCATGCGCAGAATGTGTTAATGGTTAAAATCGAAGGTATTTATAACATCGGTACGTAGACAGATATCTTTGCGACTTGGTCCAAAATTAAGACTTCAATTAGATAAACTTCAATTTTGTATTTAGTTGGATAAAGTCAAGTAACAGTCTAAAATAGAGACAAAAATTTGCATAAATCATCAAATACCTATCAAAAAATTATTCTATACTTGTGTCTAATGTGCTATTTGTTTTTCAGTTGAAGCAATAAATTTAGCCAATCAACTCTGCCAATATGGTTACTTCTTCCCTGTCAACGATTTGAAAAACCTAGTGTTAAAGGACGACTCTTCACTTTATAGATTTCAAGTAAGTAGGTACCTTTAACAGGGCGTGTGGTCAATGGTCTCCGATCTAGAATCTTAAACAACACTTTCTATGGAGGTCTTAAGAGAACATTTAAGTAAAAATCATGTGTGCTAAAAAATATCCTACTGCAGTTGCTAATTCGCCTGCCAAACATTAGTGTCTATGGCAAAATCAATTACCTGCAGTCTGGATTTGTTTTTGTTGATGTTGGTTAATTAGGAGTTTTGCAAACTGCATTTATGAAACATACTTTGTAAAAATTCGCTGTAGAACGCGTTTCGTAAAAGACGCAATAGCATTTATCACACCTGTCGTGAATGTACTTTATAACTGAGTGTAGCAAAACTAAAAATTGTTCGATATTTAACTTTGCAACGCCTTTCCCAGAGTCCATACTACTGGCCATGGCAAGCGCCCCGCGTGGCCGGAGGGGCGAGCGCTCCTACTCTTGGGCCGGACAACGTGGAATACGCCATCTATCTGGTGAAGAGAACGCTGCGCAACAAGCAGCGCCACGGCCTCGAGGAGTACGAGCAGGAGGCGCTCGCCAACCTCAAGAAAAACCTCGCCGCCAAATGGGACTTTATCACTATGCAAGCAGAAGAACAGGTATACCTCCTAATTAAAAGTATAGCTCTTGTTGGTGCAAAGCCTTGCAAATTTTCTTGATTACATTTTAGAAATTGTAGAGCTCTTCACTGCTTTCATAATATATTATTTTATTGCATTCGGCCTATCACTCTCCCTTGGTTTATATTCTTGTTTCTGCGGTGTTTGGGCCTCTTGACCTATTTATGACAGGCCACTTTTTATTTCTCATTTTATATCACACATTTCTTCTGACTTAAAGGACCACTTATTAGAGTTTGTTTGATCTATTCGGTTCTAATACCATATACATTATTTAATGAAATGAACTCGTATACGATAAAATATCTTGATAAAAATGAAAGACGGTAATGAGTGAAATAAGCAAATTTACCTAGTAATTAATAATGATGAATAATATTATGCTCTTAATTTTAAAAATAGTTGAGTTGCTGCGAAATAAGTGGGTACCCTACTTTAGTTTAAATGTTTATCCTGTCAACGAATAATACAACCTAACCTCGTCTATTCCAGGTGCGTCTAGCAAAAGATCGTAAAAAAGGGGATAAGATAGTGAGCGATAGTCAGGAGCGCGCATATTGGCGCGTGGCGCGTCCGCCGCCGGGAGTGGCGAGCGCGCTCGAACCTTGCCCCGTACCCGTGAGGGCACGACACCATCGGAACAAGAAACGAACCATACATCAAGTTACCAGAGAGGTAAGACTATTATAGGTTAAGTAGATTGTAGACACCTTTTAGATATAGTTGAAGAGAGAGATCCACTAACACGATATTATTAATTGAAATTATTTGCAGAAGTTGTAGACGATCATAACGAATTTATGACTTTTCTTCTAATAAATCTCAGATAGATAGAGATAAATAGTAATTAGGTGAAAGTAAGCTTTTGTCTCCTTAGCAGTTATCACCTGAGACTGTCATTGCAAAATTCCGTATGTGACGGTTACTACTTACCACCAGCTTCGTTTTAGGTTCATTTACCAATAAAATACAACCACAGTATATTCTACATCTACAATAAACAAACATGTTGTAAAGATTATAAACACCTAATCAACAAGGTATGCTAGAAGAGTTAGCTCGCCTATTTACTTATTTATGTGTAAACGCAAATTACTTCAGTAATGTTTATTTGCAATGAGGACTAAATAAGCAATAACCTTAGCCTTCGTTTCTAGAAACGAACAAAAAAGTCCGTAAATTTAAATACCGCGCAGAAGCGTGAGGTACGCACAGATACGAGTACCTATAGTTCCAAAGTGGATCTCTCTAAATGCCTATTTGTAGTATTGCTGAATGTTTCTTTTTAGTATTAAACGTAGTATTTTTGCTTTATTTCTTTGCAGTAAACCACCTTAATTAAATGATATCAAAGTAGAAGTCACATTAACTATCTTGTTAACTTTCTACTTCTAATTCTTCTAGATTGAACATCTAAAAGCGAGCCTGGACCGTACGAGAGTGAAGACTTCAATTGCCCTAGAGGCCCTTGTGGCCTACTCGGAGACCTTCGCTCCCTACGATCCCTGGCTCACCCCGCCGCAGCCCTCCAACCCTTGGGTCAGCGACGACACCCTATTCTGGCAAATTAACAGCCCTCTGTGAGTCCAATACTACTCCTGTACGAAGTAGACTTACATTCTTCTGGCCTTATCTCTGTTGATGTAGACTGTCTACAAAATCTGTAGTGGTATTTACTATTTTCACGATATGTATATATTTGGGAAAATATCACGTGTAGATTTCACATATATGTATAAAGGTAACTTAATTCACTATATACACACTACTTTACACATAATAAAATGAATAGAGATCAGTCATAGTGAGAGTTCTCTCAGTTTGGAACATACCTACTACTGAAAGGCAGGTTGTGTACCTATACCGTAACCCTCTATTTTACTTAGCGAAGGCACGCGAAAACGATATTTGATTATATTCTTAGGTCTTTCGAAGAATCTAAATAAAAAATCTGTCTCGATTCGACAGGTTTAAGGACCGCATACCCGTCTGCCGTAATTAACAAGGTAGTTTAGCACGAAGCCTTTGAGAATATACTGAACAAGTTTTAGCCTCAGATAGCCTTATAATTTAATTTTGTAATTTTTATGCTTTCTTCTTCTGATGTTAACATTTTTCTTATTTATCTTATAGCGTAGAGGTTCCCAGCGAAAAGCGAGTACAGCGCTGGGCTCTGTCCATGGAAGAGTTGGTTTCGGACCCAACTGGGCTGCAAGAATTCACAAGCTTCCTTCGCAAGGAGTACTCGCATGAAAACATCAGGTTCTGGCTTGCTGTCATGGACTTGCGAAGAAGCAGTACCAAACAAATACCAAAGAAGCTTGAGGATATCTATGAGTACGTGTTCTATAAGTATAATTAAATAATATTAAGTACAACTCGTTAATTAAGATGACAACGCTTTCAGTTGTAAATCCTAAGGCAGCACTAAAAATTTAACAGCAATATTGCATGCCAAGGCAGTTATATCAATCTGTCAAACAATTTAGGGATACAGATTGTTAAAAAAAATTTTAAACACTAACGTTAAGGCAAATTACCGTACCTACTTCATGTCAACAATGTATATTTGTGTTTTTGCCTTTGCTGATGGAAGACTACACATCAGTAACATGTATATATTGTATATATATATATTTATATTTGTATGTGTGTATGTATTGTATGTATATGTCTATTAAGTATAATATGTATTTTTGTAACGGGTGGCGCAAAAGTAAAGACCCTATTTGGTTCAGCTATAACATTTTTTCTAAATTAGAAAACTAGATTTAGATTTTTTTAAATGTATATTTGTGCCATTAAATTTCGTACCATTAGGATTTAAAGATGATGTCTTTTAAATGGTGACCTCCAGAGTTGATACACATTTGAGCCCTATTTATGACATTTTGCATAACTTGCCGTAACACTTCCTGCGATATGTTCGTTATTTCTTGACGAATGTTTTCTTTTAGAGCTGCGAGAGTCTGTGGCTTGTTCACATACACCCGAGATTTCAAAAAACCCCAAAGAAAGAAGTCTGGACTGGTCAGATCGGGTGATCTTGCAGGCCAAGGCAAATCGCCAAAACGAGAGATAACTCGGCCTGGAAAAGCGTCCCTCACTAAGTCCATAGTGTCGCGCGCTGTGTGTGCCGTAGCGCCGTCTTGTTGAAACCAGATGTGCTCCAGCCCCAATTCGTCCAAACTGGGTATCAAAAACTCACGTAACATGGTTCTGTAGCGTTCTCCAGTGACAGTAATCGCATTGCCTCCAGCGTCTTCGAAAAAATAGGGTCCGATCACTCTGTCAACACAGATGCCACACCATACAGTAACTTTTAGTGGGTGTAGAGGTGTTTCTTGAATAATGCGCGGATTATCAGTGCCCCAGAACCGAGTATTCTGCTTATTGACATGCCCTGAGAGATGGAAATGCGCTTCGTCACTCATAACCAATTTTGAAGGAAAATCATCCTCTTCAAGGTTGAGGTTTATGACGCGCTGGCAGTAATCTAGACGAGCTCGGTGGTCAGCAGGCAGCAGCTGATGAGTCATTTGAGTTTTATACGGGAACATCTTTAAGTCTTTCACCAAAATACGCTGCAGGGTCCGTCTGGAAATGCCCAATTGCGTGGCACGTCGCCTCGTTGATGTTTCTGGACACTATTCCACATCTTCGCGCACAGCATCGATATTTTCAGCTGAACGGCCTGTTCTTGGTCTCCCAGACTTAGGTCTATCCAATGTTGAGCCAGTTGCTTCAAGGCGTGTGGCAAAGCGTCGAATTGTGCGACCAATCGGTGCCGGACGGTGGGGAAATCGTCGACGAAATTCACGTTGTGTTCTTATCACTGATGAATTATTCCGTAAGAACATTGACACAATTATTCCACGTTCTTGGGGAGTAAAACGGTCCATGTTTATTTTCAGTGTATTTTACATTTGTTCTCTACACAATTTTCAACAACAGAATGACAGAAAATGTCATATATAAAAAAAAAAAGTATTTTCTTTAGTGCCAGTACTTTTGCGCCACCCAGTATAAGTATAGGTAATAGTCATGTGGAGGTAGCACACCAAATACCTCCAACCAAAGGGAGGATCCTCCGACCAGGCTAGGTGATCGTGCCTGGCGGGCTACTGCCCGACAGTTGGTAGTCGGGAACTTGTATATATAGTTAGTTGGTGTGAGAATGTTAATATCGCGATTCAGGCTTCTATGGGGAGGTCTATATTTGTTGATAGCGCCATCTTTGACTTCTATGCTGTAAACTCGTAGTCAGTCGTCTTCACTTAGATTTTTCTCTGTGTGTCATCATTGGCCAGATAGATGACGCCACAGTACTCCCCCTCGAGACCGGAGGTCGATCATGACTTGTCCTGTTGATGAGTCAGCTGTCGGTGCTTCTGTAGAGCGTTGCCAGTGCCAGAGTTCCAGTGAGTCGGAACTGTTGATGCCGCGTAAGTCCAGTGAGTCGGACGAAGAGCGGTGAGAACTTCCCCAGTGAGTCGGGGTGTGCTGCGTAGTGGCTGACTGCGTAGACGGTGAGAGGAGAGCTGCTCTGCTTACGGGAACCGTGGAAGTGCAGTGATAGTGCCACGAACAGGATAGGCCGTAGGGTAGACCAGGCGTGCGCGACCGCAGGCGTATGGAGTATCCCTGATGATGGCCGAAGATGCTGGCTGGCTGCGACTTGATTACTGGTACTCATCTGCTGCTGCTAGAGGGGTGAGGCGAAGTAGGAACTGACGATAACGATGATGCTGATCTGCTCCGTGAAGGTTGCTTGCAGACAGGGGTCACCATGTGGAGATGACGATGCTGATGATCTACTCCGTGAAAGGTTGCTTGCAGACAGGGGTCACCATTGTGGATGTGACGATGCTGATGATCTGCTCCGTGAAGGTTGCTTGCAGACAGGGGTTACCATTGTGGAGGTAGCACACCAAATACCTCCAACCAAAGGGAGGATCCTCCGACCAGGCTAGGTGATCGTGCCTGGCGGGCTACTGCCCGACAGTTGGTAGTCGGGAACTTGTATATATAGTTAGTTGGTGTGAGAATGTTAATATCGCGATTCAGGCTTCTATGGGGAGGTCTATATTTGTTGATAGCGCCATCTTTGACTTCTATGCTGTAAACTCGTAGTCAGTCGTCTTCACTTAGATTTTTCTCTGTGTGTCATCATTGGCCAGATAGATGACGCCACAGTCATATTTATCTATTAATATCCCTTTGTAGTTAACTTGCACCTACTTCGTTTATCTCTGCATCACCCAAAGGTTGGCTGGTAGAAAATGCCTTTGGCATTAAGCCCACCATTGTACAATTTTGTGCATAAAGTTATAAATAAATAAATAAATAAGACTATCATCATTTAGACATCCCTGTATACCATAAATATTCTGATCGCAGTGAATTATAATCGTAAACTGCTTATTTCCAGAGAGTTTCTCAAGCCTGGCGCGCCGTGTGAGATAAATATCGACGGCGCGACAGCTGAGCGCGTGTCGGAGCGCATTCGCAGTGGCTCGCGATACGCTCTCGACCACGCGGCGGAACACGTGTACGGACTACTACTCAAGAAGGACTGCTACCCGCGCTTTGTGCGGTCAGATCACTTTCAGAGGCTACTGACTGAGGGCAAGAATGTGCATCAGAAGAAGGCGAAGTGAGTACTCATATCTATTGTGAACAAATTAAGACTGATTATGGATAGGCGACCTATTATAGGTGGCTGGAAGACACTAGTTGTAGCCCGTTTCCAATCAGTCTCTTTGAAATCGATGAGGGAGAGGAACACATGATGTTGAAGGGAAGCTAGAATTGAGTGTTCTGCAAACTGTGTTAGCACTCCACTTTGGTCAGCTAATTCAAACAAGCCGAAAATGAAAGCTAATCTTATGCTCAGAAGTATTCAGAATTACAGTGATGTCAAGTTGTTATTATTATAAATACATATATTTCTTTCTTCTTTACTTCTCCTCCTGCCTATTTAACTCCCTACTTTCAATTATTGGGTTCCATTCATGACAGAAACCTACGTTCTTCCAATAATCTTCTTCTTTCATGTCATTCCCACACAACTGGATTTGTTCATTCCTCTTTTATTATCCAGGCTGTTCTTCTTTGGAATCAACTTCCTGTTGAGGTCAGGATGGCCACTAACCGCTTTGTGTTTAAACTTAAGGTTCGAGCTCTTCTCTTTGAGAAATTGTCTGAGCTGTCACGTTAATTTCTCTAAGTTATATTATAAGTATAGTGTATTTATGTATAATATTATTATTCCCTTATAATAATTTTATTATTATTATTGTATTTTTTATTTATAAATTTATGTATATTATGTATGTGTTTCTCTTGATATCTATGTAAATATTGTATTATATAATTATTAATATATTTACCGTTTATTTCCTATATTATGGTTACCTTTTATATTCTTAATTTAAATCGCAATCTTAGCTTTTTATTCTGCTTCATGAACTGCACCTACTTCGTTTTTCTCTGCATCACCTAAGGTTGACTGGTAGAGAATGCTTTTAGCATTAAGTCCGCCTCTGTACCTATGTGCATGAAGTTTTATAAATAAATAAAAAATAAAAATAAATATATTATACATATATACAATAATATTATTATGTATATACATACAATTTTAAAGTCAGTTAAAGTTTATTTGCGTACGTTTTATTTTTTTTGCCTTATATCTGATTAATTCTACTATTATTTACATTGTAAGGTTCTTCAACTTCGGAGGTCAAGTGAAGAAGAAGCCTGGCGCCAGTAGCGGTTCAAGCGGGTCCGGCGCGGGTGTAGCACTAGCTCGACGCCGCGGCTCAGATCGGTCTCTCACTGGCTCCGCGCATGAGCTCGCAGTGTGCGCCGCGCAGCCGCCCCGACCCTTGGACCAACCCAGCCATAGCCACTCGCAGTCCAATCTCTGCGACATACCCTTCAGGTACTAATAAACTTGTATTATTCTTTCCTACACGAGCGCATAATTTGAAGAAAAGCCGATATTAAAATTTATAGCTGGCATGTTCTGAATTATATATTTTTCTAACTTCAGAGATCCACTAGACGACGACAACGCCGATGTCCTTCCATGGGAGAGCTCGTCCCGCGACTACGCCGGGTCGAGCCGACGGCGCCAGGATTCCACCGCTGATTCTGGTAGCTCCTCGTCTGACGTGAGCGCGGCGGTATCGGCCGGCGAGCGTATGCGCCGCCTGCCGCAGCAGAGCACGCTGGACGGAGGCTTGCGCGGTGCCCCGCCACCATTGAGACGACTGTCCGCAGTCGAACCGCGTCATCTCGCCCCTCTCGCTTCTCCTCCCCATTCTCCGCGGCCACCGCGTCCCGTACAACACCCGCCTCCGCCCGTCCCACCTCCCCTTGCACATCCTACTCCCACAATCAGTGTCAGTTCCGCCCCTGATGACGAATCCGGCACCGGTTCACCGGAAGAACCGCGCTCCATCGCACAGTCTGAAGAGCCTTCTTCAGTATTCGCATCTGCGGATGCCACTCCAACGGAGCCGATGCGCCACTCTTTCAAATCCGAGGCGTCACCTTTCGAAGCACACTGTGAAAGTTCGCAGGCAACTTTGAAGGAAGATACTTTAGTTCGACCATTGATATCATCGTCGGTCGTTGGCACTTACTTTGTCGATTCCTGTGAAGACTCGGCCGTCTCCGATTCTAGAGACTCGACTGATCGAACGAAATCGTCCGAGGATGATGTTACATCGGTACGCTGCGTTTTATCACGTAAACCGTTAACGATAAAAGATACCAGTCCGGCCTCAAATAAAGATGCGAGTACGAGCAGTAAAATCGATATTCCGGATATTGATGACGCGATGACAAGTTCTGTGCCTGTCGTTGAGCTAACCGTCACGGAGCCGGAACATTCCGATAAAGTTGAGTGTGTGGCGCCGCCGATGCCAGAGACGTCCGCTGCGGTTCCGGTAACTGCCGCATCGGTGTTAGAACCGTCGGCGCCAGTGATAGACGTGTCAGGGCCGGCACCACTCGCCGTCTGCGAGGACATCGGCGTTGACGACGACAACGTAGACAAAGTGCCTTCGGCGCCACTGCAAAGGGTATCGGAAGATTCCAGGGCGTCCAACGCGGACGCGACGAAAACAATTGCTCATAAAGCCGAACTGACGTCGGTCTCAGAAACCACTATTGTTAAGCGTGATAATAAAGGCATCAGTGAGCGTAAGCAGCGGAACGACATATGTCCATGGGAGGACGAGTAAGTACTCGTGAGTTTAGTTTGTGCATCGTATATGAAGCATATCTCTGTGTTGTTCCGTCTCATGTAGATACGACGTTCTAGACGACTAAAGGACCATGTAGAGTGCTGTGTTCTCAAGACGGTCGTGGATGACAACGTCACGCGTAGATATAGCTTATAGATCACACAATCACGTGTAGTGTAGTTAGGGTGTTCTGCATGATAATTACTGCAATGTGAATTTGATCGATTGCTTGATACGTTCATTACACAGTTATTTCGGAGATTGCGCACCAGTTTGATTTGTATTTTTGTTAAGTAGGTACAGTGATGTATAAATATGATTTTGTTTTATAATTTGTTACTTTGGTATATGTGAATTTTCTTTGTATATAATGGAATAATGTAGATATAAAATAAAATTAAATATTTTTTATGTCCGTTATCATTTTGGTTTCTGTTTTTTAATACAAATTGGCATGCAATATCATCAAAACGTTATCGTATTCAATGTGTAGTGCAATTGATATTGTGAAATATATCAAAACAATCACTTTAAATTATAGGTCACACACACACACAAGTTTGTCATAATCCTAAAACACTTCTAGAGTGTGCTGAAAAGGGTAATCAGAAAAAAATTATAAAGTTAGTTAAACAGAGTTTCTAATCAATAATTTACAACAAATTTATGTCTTCTATTTCAAGTGCTTACCTACACATATCATTATTATTTCGTTATTGATATCGTCCAGAGAGATATTTTTTATTGCAGTAGTACGAAACTGTTATCTGAAGTTAAATACCTTACTTTTAAAAAATATTAATTTATAGTCAGGGAATAACAATGCTTTCATATTTTTGTTATTTCTTACATTGAAAATTAATGTTATTTAATAACAGCATGCGAAAATATCTTACGATCAAACCTGCATGCGTGCTGTCAGTACAACAAATTGTTAAGGATATAGGATGGATGAGCATATATGAATGGATCTGCTTTATAAAATAAAAATAACGGAAGGTCTCTCCATACATACATATAGCAAAAATATGATGTAACATAAACACACGACATTAAATGAGCGTGTGTAATCAATTTCACTTGTACAGTAGATAAATGCCTCTACATGCGCTTTTTATTACTAGCGACGAGCGTGTATGCTTTCACATGCACACATTCAAGTACGTACTTGTAAATGGGCTTACAGTGCGCCGTTTCATTCATATCGACGTAGGTAGGTATATGCAACGGCAAGCATATACAAACGGAAATACCACCTAATTAGTGGCTTTAAGATAATTGCCAGTTGGCTCTGAACAAGCATAGTGATCAAAGCTCATGCCTTCTCTGTATGAGAATAAGCCTGCCCTGCAGGCTGGTACTTAATATTATTATTTAATAACCTACAGAAAAGGTTAGTTATGTATTACATTGTTCTTGATATTCAAACAATGACTTAAAATGTTGGTATTACACCACTAGATTGCAGAATTCTTATCTATTGTTTACCGATCGATATTGACAACATTGCCAACAATATAATCCGAATGATATTCAAGTTTTTTGTATGTCTATATGTCCAAACAATATCATTCTGTCTGTTTTACCGTTAATTCCTTTTAAACCACTCAACGGGTTTCCGTTAATTCCTTTTAAACCACTCAACGGGCTTTGATATGGTTTTCACTGTAGTTTAGAGTTTCTGCCGGGAGTTTTATTTACATACCAGCTTACCACGGTTTCACCTGCGGCTTTGCTTACTGCTCTGCTATCGTCGCCAGTAGCGTGATGTTACATAGCCTACCT
Organism: Parascotia fuliginaria; assembly: GCA_963082885.1. Taxonomy (NCBI): domain Eukaryota; kingdom Metazoa; phylum Arthropoda; class Insecta; order Lepidoptera; family Erebidae; genus Parascotia; species Parascotia fuliginaria. Next base: position 6,489,008 of record OY720174.1, on the reverse strand, counting down.
TCCTCGTGAACTGAGCAGTCATACCCAAAAAGATTTTTTTAGATCCGAGAGGTAGTTTCAGAGATTAGCGCATTCAAACAAACAAACAAACAAACTTAACCGCTTTATATAATAGTATATAAAGCGAAAGATATAATACTATATATATTATAGATATAATACCTGGCCTGATGGTCTAGTGGTTAGTAACCCTGACTGCTAAGCCGGAGGTCGTGGGTTCGATTCCCACCCAGGACAAACCTTTGTGTGATGAGCATGATTGTTTGTTCTGTGTCTGGGTGTAATTTATCTATAATATGTATGTATTTACAAAAAAAAAAAATGTATATATATGTAGTATATCAGTTGTTTAGTACCCATAACACAAGCAAATATAATTGCTTAATTTGGGGCTAGATGGCGCTGTGTGAATGTGGTAGAATATTATTATTATTATTATTAATACCTACATGCACATTTTAGTTGAAAAAAGCCGAGAATTTCAACGTTTTTTTAAAGATATCGTGAAAACATATTACCTAGTACCCACATGCGAAGCAGAAATGGTTTGCTGGTATTATCGAACAATAAAATCATTATCTCAGTTTAGTAATGTTAGCCCTTATCTATACGATATCTCAAGCCCTGATACTCGTTGTCCGTCATTATTCTACCTGTATAAATAGAAAGTATGATCATTGTAGCGCTTTACGTACAGTATATATAATTCCTCATCTCGTATAATCGATCCTAAAATAACACATCTTCTATTTGAGCAGCAATTAGCTGCATGGGTGAATGAAAACTCTTTTGGAAATTGACGTAGTGACTTCTGATATTTTCCAAATGAAGTCATCATTAACACCAGTCAGTAACACATCTTGTGCGTTAATTTAGTAAGTCAGAAGACTTTTTTCTAATGCCATAGGGATTTAAAAAAAACTAATTAAAATCTTTCTATAGCCGGCTATTAACGATGAAATATTTCATTTATTTTTAGTACCATTATTTCAGTAATTACTGTCATCAATTTTCCTTGCACTTAGTTTGAAATATGAATGTTGAAATCAATTAGAAATTTAATACATAGTACTTATATAATATAATTATATTATTGATTCTACTGAGTTATCGTAAGTTTGTCATCCCGATGATATTAAAACATTTAAAGTAGAGAGCGCTCGGCGCTCCTTGTATTTAGAGTACTTACTTTTCTCTTTTTTATTATGATTTATGATTAATGGACAGCGCTCCTAGTATTCACATCGAGAACTACATTTTCTTATTGTTATAAGCTGTCACTGGTAAGACAAACACAAGTCGACCTGTAAGTAAAGCCTGAGCTATAAAAAGTGTGTAGTTTAATTTAATAATGTTTTCTCTTTTCAGGAATTCCTGTGAGAGTGATGCTCCATTTGTTAAAACTTATGCAACGCTCGGTTATTTATAATTTTGTAGGCGAATATCAACAATATTTTATGATGTCAGGGTTATAGTAACAAATAATATTTTATTTTTTAACTTAGACCCTATGTTTTAATTATCACAGAGTTAGGCCATTATTATGTAATTATATGAATATTTTAAAGTAAATGATCGTTAATTATTAGAAAACAAATGTGTTTTATTTCACGATGATCAAAGTAATAAGGTTCATGTTTTTACAACGTTTATTTGTTTAACATATTTCACAAATTTTATTTTTAAATAAAACTCTACATTCATAATAATGTCAAACTTCGGAACTCCACTTGGTCAGAAAGTCGTTCCTTAGCGCTTATTAACTTTAGAACAAGAACTCGACGAAGCTTGTCTTAAGTTCCAGTACTATATTTTTTACTATACTAAGCTTTCATTCCTTTGATTTAGAAAATGTATAAAGAGTTACAAAATGAATGATATACAACATATTTTGCTATTCACTGTTTTTCATCAAACAAAACGAAAATTACTAAAACTTAATAGCAAGAAAACTACCTACTTGTTAATGTTATTTATTTAATTATCTTGTTCTAAAGTTAATGAACGACATGCAGCATACATGCCAGTAAACATTCAAAAAGACAAACTAAATGAATTAATACTGATTTAAATACAATTACATCTTAAAACTAAACAGCAAATTGTTCATGTTTAATAAATTAAATTAAAGATATATATCCTAACAGATATCTATCCTATCCTTACAGATATGTATACTAATAGATAAGTAACCTAACAGATGTATTTATGTCTACTTGAAGACCTCGCGGCACACGCCGTCAGCCCCCATTTGGTAGCCAGGGGGACAGTTGGTAGGTACTTGTATTACGTTCCTGACGGTGACATTAGGCTCTTCGGGTACATCTTCTACAGTGTTGGTTTCCCCTCCAACGTCTTTCTTAGCATCAGCTGCAGCCGCCTTAGCATCAGCAACATCGTCAGGAAATACAATGCGGTCGGAGTCAGCCATTATTCTGGAGACAAAGTATATTTTTAACTTATTTGCCAATAGGTGGTCCACTATATTTCTATAATGACGTATCATTTACTAACTAGTCTAGTCTTCTAATTAAACTAATTAGACCATGACTAGGGCAGTCATTGGTTAATTAGTACAATTACACAAACTTGCTTATTGATGTTGCAAATCTGATAAATATACGTCATAACTAAAGTGGACAACTTTTATTTAAGTCTATGGATAAACAAACTATCAATTTCTTAAATAGCAAATTTCATCCGCTGAGATACGTAAAGAAATCAAAAATTCATCTAATAATGATGTAGCAAATTATCGTAAAGCAATTAAAAGAAGGTACCTATAGAGACGGCAAAACGTAATTTTGCTCTAGTTGAAATTATAGGAAATGCTCTAATCTAATGATGCATTACTGCATCATAATACATAGAGATACCTATCAAATTCAATATATAATAATAAAATATTGAGTATCACACTTTTACTGACTGTGAAATGAATAAGAAAACTCTTTGATTTTGAGACCTTGATTTCAAAAAACATGTTTTTGTACCTTTAAAAGAACAAAGCTTACTCCAGGATAATACATTGAAATAGTGCAAATCATACAACAAAATGTTGGCCATGAACTGTGCATTACTTAGCATTACTATCACAATAGTTTTTGTTTATTTTACGTATATAAAGTACTTGCGCTTAATTTGTAGAGTAATACCCACTTTGAAAAAAAAACGCGTCACGATTCGCGGAACAAGGCCGTTAGAGTGAATATTTTTTTAATATCAATAATAGAATATAATTCCTTGTAGTAATAATACACTAAATATACAAGGTAACTATATATAGATGTAGATGCTTAATTAAGGATATAATTATAACTAAAGAGGTAACATTCCGGAGCTTGTTGACTTGTACAATCAAAATTTATTATAATAATGGTTACAAATGGTTCTTTTTAAACGACCATTTGTCAAATTTACTATTAGCTATTTCATAGAGTGAACGGATGAGCAGAACCATGATAAATTATGAAATTAAACTTTGATCAAGTACTGTTTTATAATGGTTGACACGCGATTTCAGATTTTTATGTGTTAACAAACTGCGCCTCGCGTATTCGTATATCGTAAATTGAATAATCGATTGCCATTGTCGCCTATTAAATGTTAATGAAGTTATCTTAATTTAATATTAATGTCAATATCAAGTCAATTTCTAAGGTTTGTTTCGTATTTTCTATCACAAATACTTTCAACCGACTTCAAAAAAATTAATACGGTAAATATATATATATATTTTATGTATGTACCTCGATAACGTCGTCCTTGGTTGGTGCCAAGCAAATACTATAAGAACTTTACTTACTACAATAGCAAATTAAGATTGATAATACCTATAGGTACCTAAGTAAACTTATCTTATCTACTATAACCTTTCTGCTAAGTAAACTTATTTTTAACTTTTTAGTTTCCTTTCCGTTTGAAGTCGGTTTTCTTTTTGTTTAAAATTATTTTATTATCAGTTGTCGAAAGTAGATATTGAGTTCTAGTAATTTCAATTTGCAGACAACTAAAAATATCCAAGCTAAAGTGAGATAAGATGTAACATTCCATGGCTATTCTTTGCAATACACTCAGTAACTATATCTAAATGAACAATGGAGGTACAAGATAAGCCCACCCCAAACGCAAATCCGATTAAATATAATCCAGAACTCAATTTAAACGTTGTGACTATAGTGTGCTCTTTGTAAAAGCTTCGCATAAATCTCCAAATATTCCAGAAACTTAAGTGAGAAAGAAAAATTCTTAAACAATGAAGAAGGTATGCATAGATAACCATAAAACAATGGATAGAAATCTTAATTTACTCACATTTAATAAAATTTAAGCTTTAGAAAGTGCTGAGGTTGTGACACACGCGCTAGTCTGATTGCAGGGCACGACTAATGCGGATGCCGGCCGACGCGCAGTTATTTATGAACACTCCGCAAAACTTTATCATAAACAAACCCACTGAGTAACAACATGATTCATTGATATAAAGTTTCGTGAAATACTTCCATTCCTTGAAGAACTCTTATCGATTTGAATGAAACCGACTTAGACACCTTATCATTCAATATCTTTAAACAGATTCTTAAATTTAACTTTTATTTTGTAGACTTGTTATTTTTCCTTCAATAATACGAATTGACGTCATTAAAGGATTTAGTACTGAAACATCGAGGGAGTATATCACGTACAATCGATAGATATGTATTTGTGCATCAAAGGTTCGCCCGTGATAAGGTTCCGATAATTTTAGACTGTTTGCCGCAATAACTTATAAATAGAATTTCTTAGAATGATCATTCCTATCGTTGACTTTTAATTATTTTTATTAAAGTGTAATGTCTAATCTAAACGAATATTCAGTGTAAATGATTTTAAAATAATGATGTATAATGGATAACAGACGAGAGCATTATTTCTTATTTAGTTTTATAGGTAAATATTTTAATTAATTAATTAACGCGCCAATAAAGAAGATAATCACAGAAAAGCTGTTTAACTTTTATTATTTTAATTTCATGAAACTTTTAAAGACAATAAATTTGCTATTTTTGATATAGTTACGTTTTTCTTATAATTGAAATAATATTAGGTAATATTATTATCTTATTTTGACACAACATATTGTGCGTGCGGATTATCAATGTCAGGGGCAGATAGATGTTCATCTTCATCAAGGTCGCTAGTATCTATCGTGGCCATAAGAAAGAATAATCCATGATCGGATAATATTTGAGGCCTTATCGGTATGGCGGAATCCACAAGCGGGATCATTAAAAGATTCATAGCTACTATAATAATGTTCCTCTTTTTGCCTTTATACACCGTTCCATTATTGAAAGATGTTAGCTAGGATTTTCAATCTTAAATTAATTATTACAAAACGATATTTGCCAAACAGGCGTATTGTGTCTGCCGCCTTTTTCAACCGACTTAAAAAAAGGAAGAGGTTTCACAATTCGACCGTATATATATTTTTTTTTTATGTATGTTCGCGGATAACTTTGTGATTTGTAAACCGATTTTGATGACTCTTTTTTTGTTGGAAAGGAGATATTCCAAGGGTGGTACCATGATAAGGAAACCAGGAGCTGATAATGGCATTCCAGAGAAATCGAGAGGTACTTGCCGAAAATCGTTCTGACATCTAGTCCATTTGTTATTATTTTCATTAAGTATTTTAAGGCACTACTATTTAGTGAAGGTTTGTAGTCGATCTGATGATAGAGCACAAAGACAGTCGAGGAAACTCCTCAACAATTTACAGCAATTACTTGGTGTTTGACTTAATTCATTTCTAATGATGACAACTTTGCACCCTAGGTTTTAAGCGCATTACAGGTGATCATAGACAGTCGAGTGAATTCCTCAACAGCAATCATGTCGGGCTTACTTCATACGGTTCAATATGAAATGGTAAACGGTATAAAATGTTTAGTGTGTATAAAAAGAATACCTACCTAAGTAAGATTTACTTTTTTTCTACCCATCACTAAAGATTGTTAAATTATATAATTTTTAACAAAAAAACGACTTGTAACAGGAAGGAAACTAAAAAGTAAAAAATAAATTTACATAGCACAAAGTAATTCGTATTTTGATTTAGTTAATCAAAAATATTTCAATAAGTATTTTATAAATTTGAAGTTGGTGCCAAGTGAATAGTATTCACATTTAAGTCGGTTTTCTTTTCGGCAATTTTTTTTTTCTATTAAAGTTTCTACTTTTAGAATGAAATGTAGTGTATTATACTTATATTTCAATACTTTTTGCAAATTGTGTATTGGTATTTAAATAACTTAATACTTATATATCTTCGCCGTATATGACATCTATAAGCCTTTTATGTAGAAAGTGAGCTATGGAAAGCTGCTCTAGAAAGTACCTAAGCTTGACTAACCTTAATGATAATGGCGAGAGCTAGTTGATTGTAGTGTCAATAAATACGAGCTTTAGATACAAATCTAGAGACGTTAGGAACCTACTGTTAGACTCGCTTTATATGTATATGGGAAATAATCATAATGTCTATAGTTTAAATACGATCATTTACGAAAGTACTGAAACAATTGTGTATTAAATGTAGACACGGTATTAATTAACTCATCGAACATAATAAAAAAAACTGTATCTTGTTTATCAAGATAGTTGCAATCTTAAAAACTAAATAAGAGAAAGTGAATCTAAAGGGAGACACGTTAAAAGTATTATTTGTGTAGCTTGTTTCATGCACTGACGGCGTTCTTCCGTCGCAGGCATTATGAGTCTACAGTACATAAAGCCAAAATATAAAACAAACGTAATCGAAATATTTTATTACAATGCTTCTATTATTAAATAATGATCAAGCATAAATTGCCAAATACTTTCAGTCTGAATGTAGCAGTCGTACAAGAAGAATAATGAGAATGCGGTTTTGTCCTAAACCTAGTCTAACTCAATGTGGTAAATTACATTTGAGGAAAATACCGCGATCTATTACATAGCAGAATAACACAGCTTATGGAGCTATTCTGAGAAGACGGCGTAAATAGCATCACGTACGTTATGTATACGTAATACCTAGCTTATAAGTGTCTAAACAATGTCTACTTTAACTTGCTAACAATAAGTGTTTAGTATCTGATTCTATCAGCCTAAAATAACTACTACATACTCCTAAATAGAGTAACTTGTCGTCAAGTTTGAAAGGCAAATTGGTGCAATTAAAATACTTTACTCCGCTATGAGTATAGTTGAAATCTGGTTAAAATATTCTTAAAGCAATACCGGCACGTGTAAAGTGTTTACATCGCATAAGCACATAACTTTATCTATAATTTTATTACTTATTTGCTTTACTTATGGACAGATTGCCTGCCCCTCCTCTGCCAACGACCTTCGAAATAAAAAATATAGATATTGAGTATATTGACTGGCTATACTAACATGATATAGGTAGTTATGCAAGTATAAAAAATGACCTAATCTTATGTCTCTTTTTCACTTACTGCTATATCGTGCCATAAATGAAAAAGAGTCGTAGCTAAGGCGTTCATCCTCCTGCTTTAAGCCTAAAGTTTACTATTCTCAACTTGCGCCCTTTTTTTCTGAGGGTATTTAACCGCTAAATTAGTAGTAGGTAGAAAATTAGGGCTTTGAAACATCTGCAGATTATGACTTCAAGGAAGTTGTTGTTGTTTGTATATCAAAGAAGGTAATTTGCAATAAGTAAAATTTTTTTTAAAGATTGTTTAGTTAAAAATAACGATAAAGATAACTTTATAGAACTTAATATTAAAATGCATTACACCATATTGTCCGAAGGGACAGACAGCTGAATATCATCACTATTCCCAAGCTATATTAGATTCCATGTAACAAAATGCGAGTCTGTTGACTTATAACGGGCACAATTTTCAGAATCCGGGTTAATATTGAGAATTTCTCGACAGAAAAACCCAATACCTCTCCGTGGTACCGAACCTAAGCTCAACTTTTGGCGTCATTATTATAAAGAGACATGTTTGAACTAAACGGATGTGCATATTGTACACAGTACTTTGACGTTTTTTAAATTCCTTTGTAACAGTTTTTGTATAGCGGACGTATGAATGTCACCTTATGGGAAGCGGCATATCGCATTTTCTTAGAACCTATTATCTACGTGGATAAAAATATTAGAAACGCAATAACTATTAGTAGGTACTTACTTATACAAGTATTGTCCTTGTTTGTTTTCGATTTGATAATTTATTGTAATAAACTTTAGGAGACACGTAAATATAAATGCTAGAGAAGGCAATAGTGTAGCAAAGTCACTGTTTTCATTATAATCGTTATAACACTTAGTACACGTAACAATGATATTGACAATTATAGATAAAAAAAATCAAGTACTACAAATCGAGTTTAACTCTTAGATGAGTTTTCTTATGTCTGTTTCACCTTATTTAGAAAGTACAAATTCGTTTTTACTAATGTTTAGAGACTTGTTTCCAGAAGGTTTAAGAGAATTAAAACCAACCTGGAATGGTTTTAATTCACTTAAAACTTCTGGAAGCAAGTCTTCTTTTCTTCTTACTTCTTTATTCTTCGGTCTTCTTCGGTCTTTACCAACGCAGCTGTATCCTTTCAGAAATATATATCAAAGCAATAATGCGCCATAGCGGAGGCCCCCACGAAACTAGAGGCCACAATGCCAGCAATTGCACAAGAAGTCTTTTTGGACCCAACTGACTGTTCATGATGAATTTTGATTTTTGGCACCGACTCCAAAATAACTGATTAAAAATTTTAATAGTAAAGTATTTATAGGTATCAATAATTTCGTTGATTCCCTTTTAATGTTCATTGCGTTCAAGTAATTAAAATATCATTTTCTATTTTTTAGTTTAGGATTAAACATTAGGTATCTTTACGAAGTCGGCTTTCTATTTTTAAAAAAAATAATTCTATTTATAACTTTTAATGAGAAGTCATTGTGTATTGTTATTATATTTAATATGGGTAGGCATACTAAACGTGTTGCGCAAATGTGACAGCGTCGTTTGGAAGAAAATATTGCAAATAAAATTATTTTTAGAAAAAAAAATGAAAACCGACTTCAAACAATACCTACATGTTCAATTCTTAACTAAAAAGTAGAAAATAATATTTTAATTATTTCATAGCAAAGAACATTAAAGGGGAATCAACGCAATCCTTGATACCTATAATAACGGGTGGCGCAAAAGTAAAGACCCTATTTGGTTCAGCTATAACATTTTTTCTAAATTAGAAAACTAGATTTAGATTTTTTTAAATGTATATTTGTGCCATTAAATTTCGTACCATTAGGATTTAAAGATGATGTCTTTTAAATGGTGACCTCCAGAGTTGATACACACATTTGAGCCCTATTTATGACATTTTGCATAACTTGCCGTAACACTTCCTGCGATATGTTCGTTATTTCTTGACGAATGTTTTCTTTTAGAGCTGCGAGAGTCTGTGGCTTGTTCACATACACCCGAGATTTCAAAAAACCCCAAAGAAAGAAGTCTGGACTGGTCAGATCGGGTGATCTTGCAGGCCAAGGCAAATCGCCAAAACGAGAGATAACTCGGCCTGGAAAAGCGTCCCTCACTAAGTCCATAGTGTCGCGCGCTGTGTGTGCCGTAGCGCCGTCTTGTTGAAACCAGATGTGCTCCAGCCCCAATTCGTCCAAACTGGGTATCAAAAACTCACGTAACATGGTTCTGTAGCGTTCTCCAGTGACAGTAATCGCATTGCCTCCAGCGTCTTCGAAAAAATAGGGTCCGATCACTCTGTCAACACAGATGCCACACCATACAGTAACTTTTAGTGGGTGTAGAGGTGTTTCTTGAATAATGCGCGGATTATCAGTGCCCCAGAACCGAGTATTCTGCTTATTGACATGCCCTGAGAGATGGAAATGGAAACGCAGGAAGTGTTACGGCAAGTTATGCAAAATGTCATAAATAGGGCTCAAATGTGTATCAACTCTGGAGGTCACCATTTAAAAGACATCATCTTTAAATCCTAATGGTACGAAATTTAATGGCACAAATATACATTTAAAAAAATCTAAATCTAGTTTTCTAATTTAGAAAAAATGTTATAGCTGAACCAAATAGGGTCTTTACTTTTGCGCCACCCAGTACTTTACTATTTATAGTTTTTAATCAGTTATTTTGGAGTCGGTGCCAGCCAAGAAGGATCTTTAATTCTGTCTTTGCAACAAACTTTTGAATTGCACGGGGCGGTAATGGCACGCGTGGGGATATGCCTGAGTGCACTACCCGAACGCGGTCATACGCGTGAAGGCAGACGTCATTGATAGTTGTGTTCAGATATACATAAAAAAATTGACGCGCACTTAACAGATTTCGTTCGATTTTTTGTATTAAATCTATATTTTTCATTCATATATTAATTGATTAATCAAGTAGGTTATTTTTGCTAGTAGGTAGGTTATTTTTATGAAGGTCATTATGATCCTTCTTGGCTGGCACCGACTCCAAAATAACTGATGAAAAACTATAAATAGTAAAGTATTATAGGTATCAAGGATTGCGTTGATTCCCCTTTAATGTTCTTTGCTATGAAGTAATTAAAATATTATTTTCTACTTTTTAGTTAAGAATTGAACATGTAGGTATTGTTTGAAGTCGGTTTTCATTTTTTTTTCTAAAAATAATTTTATTTTTAAACTTTTAGTTGGAATTAATTGTGTATAAATATATTCAATATGGGTAGACCTACTAAACGTGCTGCGCAAATGAACAAGCCGCGCCGTTTGAAATAAAGTAGAGACGAGAGGTAAGATTGTAAATAGAGATATAAAGTCCTCGTCAACACTTTTGCTGATCGCTAAACCCTGAATCCAAGAAACAACAAATCAAAACAAAAAAGTAATGATATACCAACAATAAAGAATCATCAAAAATCATAATTTAACTGACCGAGCAATCGCCTAATAGATATACAGAAAATAAACAGTGGTGCTGTAAAGGCAGGCTTAAGGCCGCCCGTTGCTGTTGTAATTTCTCACGACCATAAAACCTCCAACTTGGGTTAACGACTACCAAATTATAGTGATAACCATAGTCCACAGCTTCTAAAGAATGAAGACGCTGAAAATGAAATGACACAAATGGTCTCCCATCCAGGGCCACTTCGTTTCTAACAAAAAATGAATTTTGAAAATCACTTCGCACTTGTAGCATGGACATGTCAATGTCAGAAAATTCGTCGCAAAAGACATCGACGTGTTGCTTTACACGTCTTCACTCTTTGCATACGTTTTGTTACAAAATATAAAATTGAAGCCAAACCACTAAACCATTCTTTATAAAAAAAACATGGGACCCGATTTCAGAGTATACCCTTTCAAATAAAAGAAGAATTTTTCAAATTGGTTTATAAATGACCGAGTTCTGTTGTAACAAAAATAAAACTACTGAACCATTTCTTATAATAAAAAAAATGGGACCAACTTCAGAGTATACCCTTTCAAATAAAAAAAGATTTTTTCAAATCGGTTCATAAATGACCGAGTTATGAGGTAACAAACGTAAAAAAAACATACGACCCGAATTGATAACCTGCTCCTTGTTGACGTCGGTTAAAAAATATACCTGATCGATGGATTACATTAATTTTGTATAATACTTTGATTCCTTTTTGTTATTAGAAATTATAATAACATAACAAGTACACAGTGCTATCTAGACCCAAAATAAGCATAAATAATGTGAAAGCCAAAGGTATTCGTGTGATATGGGTTCTAAATTGTGAATAAGCACGTAAATACATGAAGTTATATATATTATACATAAAATCATCCAGGCCAATGCAAATAGTCATGTTCATGAACACAAGTATTCCACTAAATGAGGATCGTTCCCACGACCCTTGACTTAGCAGACGATCGCTCTCTACTCCTACGCCATAGAGGTCGACGTAATTGTAAGTACTACCAGAAGTTTACGTTATCTAGCCAAATAAAGATTGGCCTTCGTTTTTTGCTAGTTCTTCTCATGGCTTTACCTTAGTTAGTGAATTGGCCGTAGGTAAGTTGGCTACTCTGACCGTTAATGTAGATATTAGTGTCACCTCATCCACCAGAAGAATATGATATAGAAAGATTTTTTATCTCGTGTAAAATTGTCCGAATGTTACATTGACGGTACAAAATGCTGGTTGACGTGTCAGATGTATGACATAGTCAGTGTCATTAAGTGATCTATTTGCTACAGGGACGTATTCAGGTTAATTGAAATTTGACTGGCCTGTTGGTCTAGTGGTTAGTGACCCTGACTGCTAAGCCGGAGCTCGTGGGTTCGATTCCCACCCAGGACAAATCTTTGTGTGATGAGCATGATTGTTTGTTCTGTATCTGGGTGTAATTTATCTATGATATGTATGTATTTACAAAAAAAAAAATCTATTTAAGTAGTATATCAGTTGTTTAGTACCCATAACACAACCAAATATAATTGCTTAATTTGGGGCTAGATGGCGCTGTGTGAATGTGGTAGAATATTATTATTATTATAATGAGGATGATAAAATATTATTAACTTGTGAAATTATTTATTATGGAAGAAATAAAGAATTACATTAACACAAACTGATACTGCGAATGATGTTCAGTCGCTATCTTCATCGAACCACACTTCACGGCAGACCCCATCGATTGACATATTTTGGCCAGCCGGGCAGTTGTTAGGTGTATCAACAGTTTTTCTGGATATCACGTTGGGCGTGCATATCACGACATAGATCTGAAAGTAATGGTTTTTATAGTTCTTCATTTACACTGTCCAGTGCAAACAGCCCACGTGATGGTAATTAGTGACTGTCGCTCATTGGACGACTCGGAGTTTCTTGCATTGCCCCAGCAATGCCTCACTCTGCGAAGCTGCTGCCTACCGTGAAGAGCGTAGGGTTGGTGAAGAGATTGATAGAGATGTGCAAAAAGAAAAGAGGGGAAATTGTCTACCAAAGTGACTCCACTCTGCCTCATCAGGCAGAGTGGAGTCACTTTGGTAGGCAATTTCCTGACTGTTTACCTGACTGTTTACCATCGTAAACAGTTAGTAAAATCCAAAAGCAAAGATGGCAAAATTTGGGTGAAGTCTATATCTTGCAGTGGACTGAAAATAGTGGCCTTCTGGCGAATATGATGAAGAGCATGACAAAATAAAAATGTAGGTACTTACAGCAATCGCCGCTACTAGAAAGTAACACAATACCATACGACTAAACATTTTGAAGTAGAACTTTTCTCTTTGTAAATGATCTACTGTGTTTTTATAACGATTTTTACTTATTTATACTCAAATCTCGATTATCTCGATAAGAAATAATGACCGGATAATAGCATATATAATTCTTTAATCTAGTAATTCGTTTTATTGCAGTTCCATATTATTGATATACTTATTACTTGACTGGCCTGTTGGTCTAGTGGTTAGTGACCCTGACTGCTAAGCCGGAGGTCGTGGGTTCGATTCCCACCCAGGACAAACCTTTGTGGGATGAGCATGATTGTTTGTTCTGTGTCTGGGTGTAATTTATCTATAATATGTAAGTATTTACAAAAAAAAAATGTATATAAGTAGTATATCAGTTGCTTAGTACCCATAACACAAGCAAATATAATTGCTTAATTTGGGGCTAGATGGCGCTGTGTGAATGTGGTAGAATATTATTATTATTATTATTATTATTATTAATTAGTTAGAGCTACAAACTGTTTAACGTCATCGCTCATCATAACAGCACCTAAGAATCTGTTTTACAAGGCTTCGCCACAGACTTTTAGGAGTCTTTAGGTAAATAAATATGATCTGTTATAAGCTAACAGGATTGGTTCACACAAAAATATTTTTCAAGGCGTACTAGGTATCCGAATTTTGTATAAGTACATATTATTATTATAAATGCGAAAGTTTGTGTGTGTGTCTGAGTGTCTTTGTTACCACTTGTAGACTACAGGGGAAATATTCCAATGAAAATCTGTGAATGATTTTTCTGTACTTTCCCGGCGAGCGTGCATCCGTGAACAAGAGAAAAAAACAAGAGCGCGAGCAGAAGCACTTTTAATTTTGACATCTTTTCAGATACACTCTCGGACACAGCCAGTACCATTTATTAATTCATAAAACTATCTTTTTACAAATTAGGTAGCTACGTGGTATAGGTACATATAATTATGTATTACATGTAATATATAATAAATATATTTTTAAAAAACACCGTTAAATTATATAAACATACTAACAAATTACACAATTATGGGCTAGATAGCGCTGTCTGTATGAATGCGTGTTCGCGTCGCTAACATTCCCCACCCTAGTGCTGAAACAGCACTCCTAACCAATAAGGATTCGTGCGACGCGAGTAGAAGAACGTGTCAATAAACCTGATCGAGTTCGAATATCTACTACTCTCATACGCTTGTCCCTTCCTGGGTGCACAGCCTCTATACGACCTCTTAACCACAAGTTCCTTGGAGCGTTGGGATCAACCACAAAAACTAGATCGCCCACTTGTAAAGGCCTTTCCTCTTCTGTCCATTTTCCTCTTGGGATCAATTGGGGCAACATCTCTTTCACCCATCGAGTCCAGTACATATCAGCCAAACGCTGAGCAATACGCCACTGTTTTCTTAAAAACAGATAGGAATCATCAAATTCCCCTATCACTGGTAGATTAGACGAAGACCCTAAGAGAAAGTGATTCGGAGTGAGTGCTTCGTCACTTCCTGGCTCTACACTCACGTGAGTCAGAGGACGTCCGTTCACGATCTGTTCAACCTCAACCAACAGTGTAAGTAACACTTCTTCGCGTGGGGCTCGTTCTTTTAATACTACTTTAAGAGCACTTTTTACAGTGCGTATGAGGCGTTCCCACGCCCCACCCCAGTGTGGACTAGAAGGCGGAATGAAAGTCCACGTGGTTCCATAATTGATGGCTTCTGATGACAATGTTTCAAAGTTTAATTGTTTAATAGACTTCCTCAGTTCATTGTCAGCGCCTCTCAGATTTGTCCCGTTGTCAGAATATAAATGACTGGGCCATCCACGTCTTGCGGCCATTCTTCGAAGAGCCATGATGAGCGAGTCAGAAGTTAGACTAGCGACAAGTTCGAGGTGTATGGCTCTGACGGTAAGACATGTGAAGAGTACTGCATACCTGTTCTCTCTTCTCCTACCAATTGTGACCTCCATCGGACCAAAAAGATCAAGCCCACAGAAAGTGAATGCACGTTGATGGTGAGCAAGCCTTGCGTTTGGTGAATCTCCCATCATGGGCGGTCTGGGCAGAGCCTTTCTAATCTTGCAGAACGTACATTCGAAAGCAATCTTTCTTACAGTAGGTCGAATGTTCAGCATCCAATACTTTTGGTTTGATTCATTTACAACTGTCTCTTGATTACCATGAGCAGCTCGTATATGATAATATGTAAACTGATTGGTCGTATTACGATAAAACTTTGGTATATATACGAATAATTAGACACTAAATTCGATACAATTAAAATTAGTACCCCACCACCCTCCAAAATTCTCATTCCACGAACTTAAAAATGCATCCTCTTATGAGTGACCATCATTTTAACGTTTTAATTTTAGATTGTCATACTTAGAAAAAAAAATCATCTCAAACCATACTAGTAGAAACGTCATTTATACACAGGGATAAATAATAGTTTGCCTTGGAAAAATAATAGTTTGCAAGTGGCATAGTCTCTTTGAACATGGCCGAGAATCACATAAAGAGCACCTCCTACTAGGGCGATTTGATGAAGTGTCTACTTTAATATTCATCGAAAATGTAAAGAAAATAATATTAGACGATGCTCGTCTGAAGAAAACACGATACGCAAAGATGTTTGGAGTATCAGATACAACGGTTTAAAAGATCCTAAGATACTATAAAATGATTGTGCCATGATAAAAGTCAGTGCAAGATAGGTACCGAGAATGCACAAACCAACAGCGCGTGCAATGTTCGCGTGAGTTTTTGAGCATCTGTAATGAAGATAAACATGGTTTATTGAGGCGAATTCTTACTAGGAATGTAAGTTGGTTTGATAATCAAGTACCTGAGTCTAACTAAGACTCCATGCAGTGACATAAAAACGTACACCAAGCCCTATTGTGAAGAATGTCCTGCTTTTTCACGTAAATTTTCAAGTTTATAATAGTCTCGTTTCATTGGCTGCCCTGCATAAATTTGTCTTAGATATTTTATTTTTCTACTTTATAGTTTGGACCTAGCTTAAAGCTACTTTTATTTGTTACCAAAACTTAAAAAAGCGTTTGGGTAATGAAATTTTCAACCTACGAAGAAGTAAAGAACACAGTTTCAGCGTACTTTTTAGACAAAGAGAAATATTTAAAAAAATATATAAATTTAGGTACTTAATAAATCAGTACATGTAATTACATACGAGTATATACACATATAAATACATAATATAAGGCAACCAACAGAGAAGAATGGGGACAGATTGAGAGAAAAAAACGAAAACCGACTTTAAAATAACACCTAAGTACAAGTTCAATCCATAACTAAAAAGTAATAATAGGATGTGGTCAGATAATATCCTACTTGCTATTCATGGATGATCTGAAAATATTTGCGCCAACTGAAACCCAGCTTAAAGAGTTACTAAAGATAACTGAAAACTTTAGTAAGTAATTCTATTAGCATGGCTTTCGGAGTGCACAAGTGTGCAGTCATGCATGTGAAGCGAGGCAGTGTAGTGGAATCTGATGAAATTCAACTATCTGATTCTACTCATCTCAGACCACTTCTAATCGCAGATACCTATAAATACTTGGGTATGTTGCAGTCGTTGGGCATTAAAGAGACTGATGTAAAACAATCATTACAGGAGCGCTTTTTCAGCGGCCTTAACAAAGTATAGAAAAGTAACTTCTCAGGCGGCAACAAGGTGCGCGCCTGTAATGGTTGGGTCATGCCTCTTCTTTTGTACTCCTTCGGCATACTCAAGTGGACACAGACTGAATTGGATGCCCTGGATAGACGAATCCGCATGTTGGAAACCTCATACCGTATGCATCATCTGCATTCATCCGTACTGAGGTTGTATGTCTCGCGAAAATGCGGCGGCCGAGGCTTTCTAAATGCCAAAAGCCTCCACAATCGCGAGATATGCAACCTTAGAGACTACTTTCTTAAGATAAGCGAGGATGTTCATCGTGTTGCAGTGGATATTAAACCTACCCCACTTGCTTTGGCTAAAGAGAACGGCGCAGGCCTGCAGTACTCGGTGTTGATGATCGCCGCATGGTATAGCAAAGCAAGGAGCTCCACAAAAGGATCTTTCGAGTCTTACATGGTCCTGGTATGGACCACTCTGCTTCCGTGGCCTGGCTACGCTTTGCTGATCTCTTCGGAGAAACCGAAGGGTTTGTTTGTGCAATTGCTGATGAAGTTATCATGACGTACAACTACAGGAAATATATCCTAAAAGACGGCACTGTTGACATATGTTGGGCATGTCATCGCCCATGTGAGTCTCTCAGGCATATTGTTTCCGGCTGTTCGCGTCTTGCTAATGGAGAGTATTTGCACAGACATAACCAAGTGGCCAGGATTATCCATCAGCAACTTCCTTCGCGATACAAACTTGTGGACATCCAAGTGCCGTACTACAGATATAACCCTGAGCCGGTTCTCGAGAATGATCGTGCGACATTGTACTGGGATCGCTCCATCATCACAGACAGGACTATTATAGCAAACAAGCCTGATTTCGTGGTGGTAGATCGTGCCGAGCGCCTTGCAATGATAGTCGATATTACCGTCCCTCGTGATGATAATTTCAAAAAAGCTGAGAAAGACAAACAAATGAGATTGTCGACATGCGGGATATGAATTCAGCTGTCATTGTACAGATAGTTGTTACCGTAAATGGCTTAATAGCAAAGAGTCTCGACCAACACCTAAAGTGGCTCGCATTGGGTGGATGGGTCAAGAGCCAGACCAAGAAAGCAGTGCTGCTTGACACGGCACGTATTGTGAGGAGGTTCTTATCTCTGGAAACTTAACCGCCGGTAGCTTGGACTCTAGTCTCGATGCCGGTGGTAACCTATTTTTTATATTTTTTAATGTATATTTTTTCCTTTTATATAAATATGTATTTTAAAATCTAAATAATATGAAATAATGTAAATAAAGAAGATAATAATAATATATGGACACTATCACACACTGTCATCTAGTCCCGAGCTATGTAGAGCTTGTGTTATGGGTACTACATAACTGAAATATAATACATATAATCTGTAAAGAAAATAATATTTTAATTACTTCAAAGCAAAGAACATTAAAGGGGAATCAACGAAATTATTGATACCTTTAATACTTTTCTATTTATAATCAGTTATTTTTTAATTCTGTCTTTGCTATAAACTATCGAAATGCACGGAGCGACAATGGCATGCGCGGGGGATATGGCTAGTGTACTACCCGAACACGGTTAGACGCGTGAACTTGTTCTTTACTTAGTCTGTGGACGCGTGAAGGCCGACGTCATAGATAGTTGTGTCTAAACACAAAAATTTTATGCGCACTTATCATCTTGCGTTCAATTTCTTGTATTAAATCTTTATTTTTAACCAACTTCAAAAAAAGAAGGAGGTTTCTCAATTCGACCGTATATATAATTATATATAACGGGTGGCGCAAAAGTAAAGACCCTATTTGGTTCAGCTATAACATTTTTTCTAAATTAGAAAACTAGATTTAGATTTTTTTAAATGTATATTTGTGCCATTCAATTTCGTACCATTAGGATTTAAAGATGATGTCTTTTAAATGGTGACCTCCAGAGTTGATACACATTTGAGCCCTATTTATGACATTTTGCATAACTTGCCGTAACACTTCCTGCGATATGTTCGTTATTTCTTGACGAATGTTTTCTTTTAGAGCTGCGAGAGTCTGTGGCTTGTTCACATACACCCGAGATTTCAAAAAACCCCAAAGAAAGAAGTCTGGACTGGTCAGATCGGGTGATCTTGCAGGCCAAGGCAAATCGCCAAAACGAGAGATAACTCGGCCTGGAAAAGCGTCCCTCACTAAGTCCATAGTGTCGCGCGCTGTGTGTGCCGTAGCGACGTCTTGTTGAAACCAGATGTGCTCCAGCCCCAATTCGTCCAAACTGGGTATCAAAAACTCACGTAACATGGTTCTGTAGCGTTCTCCAGTGACAGTAATCGCATTGCCTCCAGCGTCTTCGAAAAAATAGGGTCCGATCACTCTGTCAACACAGATGCCACACCATACAGTAACTTTTAGTGGGTGTAGAGGTGTTTCTTGAATAATGCGCGGATTATCAGTGCCCCAGAACCGAGTATTCTGCTTATTGACATGCCCTGAGAGATGGAAATGCGCTTCGTCACTCATAACCAATTTTGAAGGAAAATCATCCTCTTCAA
Organism: Parascotia fuliginaria; assembly: GCA_963082885.1. Lineage (NCBI taxonomy): Eukaryota > Metazoa > Arthropoda > Insecta > Lepidoptera > Erebidae > Parascotia > Parascotia fuliginaria. Next base: position 6,469,548 of record OY720174.1, on the reverse strand, counting down.
GGTTGAGGTTTATGACGCGCTGGCAGTAATCTAGACGAGCTCGGTGGTCAGCAGGCAGCAGCTGATGAGTCATTTGAGTTTTATACGGGAACATCTTTAAGTCTTTCACCAAAATACGCTGCAGGGTCCGTCTGGAAATGCCCAATTGCGTGGCACGTCGCCTCGTTGATGTTTCTGGACACTCTTCCACATCTTCGCGCACAGCATCGATATTTTCAGCTGAACGGCCTGTTCTTGGTCTCCCAGACTTAGGTCTATCCAATGTTGAGCCAGTTGCTTCAAGGCGTGTGGCAAAGCGTCGAATTGTGCGACCAATCGGTGCCGGACGGTGGGGAAATCGTCGACGAAATTCACGTTGTGTTCTTATCACTGATGAATTATTCCGTAAGAACATTGACACAATTATTCCACGTTCTTGGGGAGTAAAACGGTCCATGTTTATTTTCAGTGTATTTTACATTTGTTCTCTACACAATTTTCAACAACAGAATGACAGAAAATGTCATATATAAAAAAAAAAGTATTTTCTTTAGTGCCAGTACTTTTGCGCCACCCAGTATATATTTTTTTTTATGTGTGTATGCAGATAACTTCGTCGTTTATGAACCGATTTCGATGATTTTTTTTGATCGAAAGTAGATATATCAAGTGTGCTACCATGATAAGGAAACCAGCATCTGATGATGGCATCCCAGGGAAATCGAGGGGAAATTTCGAAAATCGTACTGAAGACTAGTGCGTTTGTTATTTTTATCATTAAGTATTTTAAGGCACTACTATTTAGTAAAGATTTGGAGTCGATCTGATGATGGAGCCGAAAGACAGTCGAGGGAACTCGACAACGATTTACAGCAATTACTTGGTGTTTGGACTCAATTCATTTGCAATGATGAGTACTTTGCACCCATATAGGTTTTAAGCGCATTACAGGTGACCAGAGACAGTCGAGGGAATTCCTTAACATAAGTCCTTAACATAATTTATCTATAATATGTATGTATTTACAAAAAAAAATGTATATAAGTAGTATATCAGTTGTTTAGTACCCATAACACAAGCAAATATAATTGCTTAATTTGGGGCTAGATGGCGTTGTGTGAATGTGGTAGAATATTATTATTAAGTCATGTCAGGCTTACTTCATACGGTTCAATATTCCAAAATGTATAGTTCGTACAAAAATAATACCTAAGAAAGATTTAGGTCTACCCATCACTGAAAATCGTAAAATAAAATAATTTTAAACAAAAAAAATACGACTTCACACGGGAAGGAAACTAAAAATTAAAAATAAGTTTACTTAGCAGAAAGTAATTCATATTTTGATTTAGTTAATCAGAAATAATTAAGTGAGTAATTTATAATTTTGAAGTTGGTACCAAGCAAATACTTTAAAAACCTTACTACAATAGCAAATTAGGATTGATAATACCTATAGGTACCTAGTTATTGTTTTACTTGGCACAAACTTCAAAATTATAAAATACTCATTTAATTTATACAAAAAAAAAACATACGACCCGAATATTGATAACCTCCTACTTTTTGAAGTCGGTTAAAAAGAAGCAAACTTCGAACTTTCATTTTAAATGCATGGCGGATTATCAACGTTCTGTTTTTCAAGAGGGAAGGCATTCCAAAAAAAATGGATTGAGGCTAAGAAGAGTAAATAAACTTAGACGTGAAAGACATAAAGGAGGCGATTACTGGAAGAACGAAGGCTGCGTTCATGAACGGAGTTGAGATACTGAAAGTAAGGAACGGCGAGGCGTTGGACAATAGGTAGCCAATGATAAGTAGTCACATAATCATAGCTCAAGTCAATAGTTGCTATTTTCACATACTTACATTATTATTCACAACGCATAGAACGTCTAATAGCTACTTGTTAAAATGGCACGATGTTTGAAAATAATTAAAAATAAACTTAACAAAAGACATTTTCTTAATTTGTGACTGCATTATCGATACGTGTTATACCATCACACAAAAATGTGGCAGTAAAATCGTGTAACTTAAGATAGACAGAAGAATTTTTTAATGGCACTGTTTCCACTGGATCTTTTGCTTCGCCTGCCAAGTGTAGCGTAACTATCTAAACGATAGGGGGTGACCTTTGAGTCTAGTGAGTCTAGTAGTGGACGTTTTTCACTGAAATGATGATAACGATCACTATGAAAGAATAACAAAACTAGAACATAATCATTTATTATGTATTAACCAGGAGTAGTTTCGACTGGAAGTTGATCAGCCTTGCGCTACATATATTTCATCTGGTGGTGGATTATCCTGCGCCATCGCACTGCTTACCTGTAACAATACATTAGTATTTTGTTATTCATATATCTCAATAGTTACACGACAAATAAGCGAATGGATAGGCACGAATGGGCTGAAATAAAAATAACTTTACACTTCAAGCGCAAGCTTGAATTTCTATCAACTCTATTTTTGTGTTATTTCAAGATCTGTATATTATTTACACCGAAACCTTCTATACACAAATGCTAATAATCACTTTTGTTGTTGTGTTTTTTTGTGTTTCAATTTTATACTATATAATTTCAGTTGTGTTTAAAAAGCACAGCGCTGCGCTACGGGGCAGCGTTGAAAACTCGATCTATTCCCAACCAGTACCACAATCTAATACCATTTGTTATTTCTTTTTAATTTAATTATTTTGTATTTGTAACCAGTACCACTTTTTAAAACAATTAAATTAAATGGAAACTCGCTAGAGTAGGTAAATAATTGTGGAATGCACCTATTCTGTGGGGAGAGTTAAAATATAACGCTGTTGCAATAAACCAGCAGTGTCTCGTACTTTATCGAGTACCTATCTTATGGACAATATAAAAAAAGCGAATCTTAGGTAATATGGCAAGCAATTATCCGAATAATTTCGGTGATGACACGGATAAATTAAGTCAAAAATGTTATCTTTCTAATAAATAAATTACTTATTCTTTATACTTACAACTTTTTATTAATAATTTTCTACAGCAATTCAAGGTTGTTAATGCTCTTATCAACATAAATTATGTCCTATTATTTATAATAACTCTCCGTGGCTAATTTATATCAAAAATATCGAATTATACATTTATAATTATAGTTATAGGACTAAGCAATTTTAAATGCTTATTTGTTTACGTTATTGTATAGCTAAGTATAAATAGACAATCAGCCACAATAGGCTAATCAGTGAGTGATATTTGCAATAACTTCAAAATGTCGAATCGTCTGGTATTGTGTTTCCTTATAGTAATGATTATTGCTGTAAGTATATCAAATAAACTTATAGGTACAGATACTACGGACTACTGATGAATGAGAGCGATCACAGTGGTGATTCTTGGGATGGCCCATGTCTAAAAGTGAAGGTCTTTTGGCAAAAATGATCCTCAAGTCTCGTTGAGAAATCGCTACGATAGAAATAAATTGTCTTTAGGCATTATAATAAAATTTCTTGCCTTCTTTCGGGGTTATGACTTTTATAAACTTATTAAATAATTGAATTATTTTTCAGGTTTGTTCCGTGGTATGCACTCCCGGCGGCTATATATCGAGACAAGTAATCAACAATTCAAATTGCAAGCCTGGGGAAGTTATGGACAATGGAGAAGTATGCGGTGAAATCTAGATATGTAATCTAAATGCCGCTATTTTAATAACTAAAAATAATACAGCTATATCTGAAAACATGTTACTTTACTACTAATTTCTGAAATGATTAAATATTCGATGGGCCGATATCGCTTTTTAGTTAATTAAATTTATTTATAACAAACAAAATTAAAATTTGAGACCAGTTTGCAGGTACAAATATAATATTGTTACTACACATACTACACTATGGATGTTTTTCCGAAATAAATTATATATTATTATTATTATTATTAATAACCAAGTAGCACTTCATGTATCTATCCTACAATAATCCTGGATCACTATTGCTCAAAAGTTTGACTTGAATATTATATAAATAGGTTGTTTGGGTTGTTTGTGTGCGCTGAGGTATTGTACGACAAGATGCCGAGACAAGGCTTCACCTACTATGAAAATGTGGAACTGTTTGTGAAAAGAACAAGCCTTCTGTCATCATCATCATCATATCATATCAGCAAAAAGACGTCCACTGCTGGACTTACGCCTTCTCCAATTTTCGCCACCGTGGCCGGCTGTTAGCCGCCCTCATCCATCGAATGCCCGCCACCCTTCGCTCCGTTTTTTCCTTCATTCAAACTTTCATCCCACAATTCAACTCCTTCAAGCCATTTTTTGCGATACAATAATATATAGTAGCCTATTTTATTCTCCAAGGTCTATTCTATCACTATACCAAATTTCATCAAAAACGGTTCAGTGGTTTAGGCACAGACAGACAAACAGACAGACAGAGTTACTTTAGCATTTATAATATTAGAATGGATATTGATTTTATACTACTTCTAATAATTTCTATTTACTTCTACTTAACTTACAATAAAAAAAAGATATACCTACTGAGGTCTTTAACGTATATATATGTAAGAGTGCCAAAATGGGAAATGTTGAGTGTAATATAATAAAAAAATCATAGGTGCCGAGATAGGACTCAACAGCTTTACTCATAGCAACTACGCAATTTCTCAATATGGCAATCTCTTGCGCCTACCTACTGATTTTTTATCACCTACATTTAGTACGTGGAGAAAAAAACCTTTGACGTGAAATTTGGCAAACTTATAGTTTATATAGAGAAGGAGTGCAGTATGCTTATATTCTTTTTAAATTATGCACATTAAAGAATTAAAAACAAATAAAAACTATTTAATACTATACCTACTATTTAAAATATTTAATCAATTATTTTGGAGTCGGTGCCAGCCAAGAAGGATCTTTAATTCTGCCTTTGCAACAAACTTGTGGCAATGGCAAGCGCGGGGGACGCTTGCGTGAAGGCAGACGTCATTGATAGTTATGTCCACAGAACAAGTACTAAAGCACTAAAGTGCTTTAGTACTTGTTCTGTGGTTATGACTAAATATTTTAAAAAATTGATGCGCTATTATCAGCTTCCGTCGGTTTCTTGTATTAAATCTTTATTTTTCATTCAATATATTAATAGATTATTCAATTAGCTTATTTTTGGTAGTACGTTATATTTATTAAGATCATTATGATCCTTCTTGGCTGGCACCGACTCCAAAATAATTAATTATAAATAAATTGTAAATAGTATAGTATTATATAGGTATCAATGATTCCTTTGATTCTCCTTCAATGTTCATTGCTTTGAAGTAATTAAATTATTATTTTCTACTTTTTAGTTAAGGATTAAATATGTACTTAGGTATTGTTTTGAAGTCGGTTTTCGTTTTTTTTAATAAAATATTTTTATTTTAAACTTTTAGTGGGAAGTAATTGTTTATTGTTAATATATTTAACATGGTTTGGCCACTAAACGTGCTACGCAAATGAGACAGCGTTTTTTGGAAGAAAGCAGTGACGAGAAGGAAAATAATAAATAGAGATTTAAAGTCTTTATCAAACATTTGCTGATCGCTGTACTCTGAATCCCGGAAACCACAAACGAAAACAGAAAAGTGAAGACCTACCAACAAATAAGAATCATCAAAAATCATAATTTAACTGACGGAGTAATCGCGTAACAAATATACAAAAAAAAACAGTGTTGCTGTAAAGGCAAGTTTATGGCCTCTATTTCTCACGACCTTTAATTAATTTCGTAGGTCTTATGCCTCCAACTTGGCTTAACGACTACCAAGTTATAGTAATAACTAGAGTCCACTGCTTCTAAAGCATGAAGACGCTCAAAATTAAATGCCACAAACGGTCACCCATCCACGGAAACGTTGTTTTTAAAAAGGAAAAAGTTTAATAATCCGTTCACAATTATAGCATGGACATGGCATGGCCATGTCAGAAAATTCGTCACAATAGACATCGACGTGTTGCTTAACACATCTTCACTCCTTGCATACGTTTTTATTACAAAATCTAAAATTAAAGCCAAAACACTGAACCATTTTTTATAAAATAATTTGGGATCTGATTTTAGAGTATACCCTTTTAAATAAAAAAAGAATTTTTCAAATCGGTTCATAAATGACCGAGCTATGAGGTAACAACAACAACTTCAAAATTCTGATTAACTAAATCAAAATACGAATTACTTTCTGCTTTTTAGTTTCCTTCCCGTTTGAAGTCCGTTTTTTTTTTGTTTAAAATTATCTAATGTTATGGCAACTAATCTGTCAAACCTATCTAGGATGTTTCTATTTCTAATCTGTCTTTCCACTCTGACCAACTAAACTGACCAACTGAAACAGATCAACTATTTTTCTATCTCAACGACACAACTTTGTAGTTGGTCTGATAGGAATATTTTTTTAATTTAAGTTTATCCCCATCCACACAACTTAAAACGGACCACCTATTTGTTTTTCTTATCGGTACAACTTTTTTGTTGGCCCGATAGGAATATTTTGTAGCCAACGTGGCATAGCGCTTGAACTGACGCCCTATAAACCCTTTGATGTGTCGATAAAACCACCCGAGCTATCGATTACATCTAACGCCATTTATAATGCCGCATCCCTTTACCGGCAATAATCTGTTAGCTTAGTCTGTGTAATTTCTTGGTTAATGTCATATGTAACGGGTCACAACACAACGCAGGCGGAGCAGTAGCATAAAAGAGATTATCATCATGTTACATCTTCTCCCGACTTATTAAGCTTACTACGCAATAAATAGACAGCACCAACATTTGATGATTAATCTAAAAGTAAAATAGTAAGTACAGATGTACACACGTTCCAAACTCTGACTATCCATAACCATTTATGTATTTATGTAAATAGGCAGATAGGCAGAGGGTGTACAACACATACGTTTCACCAGCCATTTTGAGTACCAAATAACAGAGGTCGATCCTGTTGCCAATTCCGGGCACAGTTTCAGACTAGTTAGAATTTCATAAACACTGTGAAATATTAATCTTCTAATGTAATATCCTACGGACGTATAAAAAAAGTAGTTTTGATTTTAGATTTAAAATCTGTTGAGGTTCAAAGAAAATCGGACATTCTTTTTTTTTTGTATCTCAATATCTTTCTCTCTTGTTACATGACACAGGTACAAATGTTTTACGCAGACGCTGCTCGTGAGTCTTGTCACCGCTAATACTGCTACAATTTTTGTTTTCCAGTGTTTTCCTTTTAATGGTACGCGATATTTACGTTAATTTTAACGTATTTATGTATTTTTTTATATTGAAAGATATACTTACAGCCTCGATAGATTTGACAGCTTAGTTGCCCTACGAATAGAAAAACAAGAAGTACGCTGCAGCCAAAATTAATTAATTTCTTATAATAATTTGCAGTACTAACCCCCAGTATAGAGTATTGAGGTTATACTAGATCTTTTAAGTCTCATAATTATTAAGACAATTCTTTAAATGAAAACAGAAAAATTATACACTTAGATTTATTATGTATTAACTAGGAATAGCTTTGGTTGCTAATTCATCAGCGTGATTGATGAAATCGATTACGTCGTCTTGCGCCATCGCACTGCTTGCCTGTAACAGTACATGAAGTTTTTTGTTATAAATATTCTTAAATATCTGAATAGACATTCGCATGTAAATACCGAACCTTTTTTTATAGGTTGCAGTTTTAGGGATGAGTCGGTGAGAGAAATTAATTGGTATTTTGGCAGAAATCGCTGCAGCCCTTTTTCTGCTACTTGCCTGGTTACAGGAAAGTTTAAAGAAAGTACTTAAATAAAATTCGTATAATCGAAAATATACTTACAGCAAGCGCCAATACCACGAGACAATCTAACAATTTACCAAACATTTTGATGTAAATTTAGACACCATACATTTAGTCGAATCTCTATTTATGCCAAAAGAAAGGCGATAAGAAATAATAATTTTAATAGGTTAACAAGATAGGTTGAAAGGCACAGGCTTATTTAGATAAATCTTTGTGATTATGGTCAACAAAAGAAATTGCTTTTTCTAACGTTTTAAATATTTTTAAAAGAGAATTTTATTTTCGCACTAGGGAACAAGCCCTGTAGGTATAACGGAGGCATTTATAAGCTTAATGTAATCATTAAGTGTATAGCTTATAGCTTTACCTAATGATAAACATACAAGAAAATATTTATTTCTTTCACATTTAATAATCCAATCTTCTATTATAATGGTATATTCTGTTTGAATCCAGCTTCTTTCTGGATTACCAACAAGTCTCAGCAGTGGTGATGGGAACCATTTATTGGTTAAAACAATAGCGCGTAAAGCTAATGTAAAAGCTTTAGGTTGTTCTTGCATTTACAATATCATGATCATGATTGTTTTAACCAAAAGATGATGATGCTACCACTGAACATAGGGTAGGTTGAGAGCCGCACTCATTCATCGGCTCGTGGTGACTTCTACTTTTCTACCTTGACTACCATCAGTTCTGCGAGCTATGTATTGTTAAATTTATACTAATGTTGTACTTTTCTACTGACCATACATTGACTGATATGTGCAGTGGTACACATAAATGGATATAATTTTCAAGATTTCATAAAATTTGTCGCGATACAAAATTCGTCACATGACGATTCGACAAGGTAATAAAACTCAATCTTGTACATTGGTCACAAGCAAAATTGTATTGCATTTTTCTAGTCATCCGTAACTCCATATTATTTGTATCGAATTGTGTTAAATATATATTCTAGCTATTAAGTTAATCGTACCGGATAGAACATGCTCTTTGGTAATCAGATGCAGTTAGTTCATGTATCTTGTCATACAACCGACCCTTGATATTAGAAACAAAATGCACGCGTTGGTTTTGTAAAATATAAAAATGATATAAATCTCTCAAAAAGACTACTCTGTCAGATGGTAAAAAAATCAGTAGGTAGGCCCAAGAGATGCCATCTTGGTAAAATGCGTAGTGGCTATGACTATGACCATTATATATGATATATGACCCATGACTTTTTTATATTAGCCTACCAAAGTCTACTACTCTGCCTGATAGTAAGCAGTCAGTGGTATCCAGAAATGGTGGTCACCATTCCAAAAGCCATCGTCGCCATTTTATTTATCATACCCGTAAAACTAAGGTTGACTGACAGAAAATGCCTTAGGCATTAGGTGCGCCTTGTGGAATTTTTTGTAGGAAGTTTTAAATAAATAAATAAAACATTCTCATTTCGGCACCTTTTCTGTTATAGACCTAAGTATTTATACCTATTTTTAGGTTTCCCTCAATTTTCGCCACTTGGCCGGTAGTGAGCCACGACAAAGTGGAGGAAAAAAAGCAGTAAGACAGAGAAACATCAGTCTACCGAATAACGGCGGTTAAACCGTTACGAAAACGGGTAGTAGAATATCAACCTAACACAGGACGGACAGCAACGTTCTGTGATAAAGCTACCACCACCGCGATGCAGGCTAGCCTGCCTGCCAAGCGTGGCGATTATGGCAATATCCCTCCAATGGAGCTACACCAAAGGAAATGGCCCCTAGTCCCCAGTCGGTCATCCCGCTATTCCTGGCTATGGTAGCGGCTATAATAACGGCAGGGTAGGGGGTGCAAAGAATCTCCGGGTACTCGTATTTTCTGCAGAACTTTGTCTGATATATTAAAATACTCACAGAAATAATCATTATTATAACGAAACACAAGACCTTTAGGTAGGACATTTTGAAGTAATTGCAAGTATCACTCACTGGTTTGCCTATTGACTGATTACCTTTTTATAATAATAATAAATCTTTATTTCAGAAATATTTCAATAGTTTACAAAAAAAAAAAAAAACTACATAATTATATAATAACGTGAATAAGCATTTATAATTGCTTAGTGTTATATAAGTATTCATAATACAATATTTTTTATATAGATTGGCCACGGACAGCTATTAAAAATAACTAGCTTTCCGTAACAAGGTTTTACCCGCGTTAAGTTACATCTTTGGTTACTGCTCTGCTCCCGTCACCAGTAGCGTGATGTTACATAGCTTTCTTCAAGAACTGAACTATCAAACGCATAAATAATTATTCAAATTTGACCAAAAGTGCCAGAGATTAGCAGGTTCAAACAAACAAACAAACTCTTCCGTTTTATCTAAGTATTAGTATAAATAGTTTCAATACACATACATATATTTATGATGTTACGAGAATTAACAAGCCCTGATCTAGAAGATTATTAAAAAAAAATTACATGTTACTATTACAGTTACTGATACTGCTCGCTTATGCCTGTTACCCCACTGCTGAGCAAAGGCCTACATGACATACGTGCTTCCATACTTCTCGGTCCATAGCCAATGTTGGACCTTTCCTATCCGCGGCGTGCAACTCATTCCACCCGCCGTAATGTAAAATTAAAACAATTAAATATGTCATGAGTACTTATTACCCTTATTCATTACAATTCTATTAGCATGTAGGTACTCATTTCTCATGCATTAAAAAGCTATAGAGAGTTCATGACATTGCGATAAACCATAATAATAATATTATACTTGAATATGTTATTATTTCTTATCTTATTTTGGGTATAAATACAGACTCGACTGCGTGTATGGTATATACATTTTACAGACATCAAAATGTTCGGTAAATTGTTAGTTTGTCTCGTGGTATTGGCGCTTGCTGTAAGTATATTTTTGGTTATACGAATTTTATGTACATTCTTTAAATTCTCCATCTCTTCCTGTGTAGTTAGTGCTCTTTGTAACCAGGCAAGTAGCAAAAAAGGGCTGCAGCGATTTCTGCCAAAATGCTAATTAATTTCTGTCACCGACTAATCCCTAAAACTTGATAACTTGTTAAGCAGTGATGCTTTAGGCTGATGATAAACCGTTAGTATATAAAATAAGTTCGGTCTATACATACAAATGTTAATGCAGATATATAAGAATATTAACAAAATTCTTAATGTTCTGTTACAGGCAAGCAGTGCGATGGCGCAGGCGGAATGGGTCGAATTAATCGAAACCTCTGATCAATCAGGAACCAAAGCTATTCCAGCATAATAAATCTGAGTGTATTATTTTTGTCTTTCATTTAAAGAATTGTCTCCATTATTATGAGATTTAAAAGATCTAGTGTAACCTCAATACTGTATCATTGTATTGGGATCAGTACTGCAAATTATAAACTGAATTATTTTGGCGACAGCGTACTTCTTGTTTTTCTATTCATATGGCTGTCAAATCTATCAAGGACGTTTCTATATCTAATGCTGCTGCTCCACCTGCGTTAATGTTAATGTTAGTAAACGTGGTAACGTGACATCTGTAATAACTAGTGTGTTGAAAGAAGAAAACTAAGATATTAAAATGGGAAATCAAAACACACTAAAACACTCAGAAAGAACGCAAACGCACGGAACGAAACGAAAGGCTAAGGACGACCGAATGAGTGTTTTTTTTTTTTACTTTGTTTGATTCAATGTGTATTGTCATCTGTCAGCACAGATTAAAAATACAGAAATAATTATATAACTCGATCGTGTGGGTAAATCGATTTTCAGTTTGATTCTATGCTAAGGATATTTTGTTTTACATAACTGTGCAATTTAAAAGTTTTTTTAAATAATATTGATTTTAAAATAATTTAGTAATCGATATTTTGTAATCGATAATTCAGAATTAATTTGATTTGAGATTATTTCAATTGTAGATTGCCGATTTTCAAATATGTTATTAAGAAAAATATAGCCATTTTTTAAGCCATATTTCATTACATTACATTTTGGCCCAAAAGTCCCCGTCTCCCTTTCGTCGATATAAGAACGTTCACACCACAGAACAAGTACTAATGCATAGAAGGAGTGTTAATCACCCTCATATAGTTGTCCTATTTTTCCAAATAAGCCGGATACATTGAAAAGAAAGAGACAAATAATTTTGCTAAGGACGGCTGGTGTACACTGTATAATCGTCAATTTGGTTACCTTTGGTTACCTTTGGATGCCGAATTAAAAAGCGAACTAATGTCAAATGTTCCAACTTGTCAAGGCCTTTAGACAATTTTGTCGGATTATACCGCTGCTCGTAATTTTCATTGTTTTTTATCTGTTTTGTGAAATAATATATGTTATTTAATAATTACATAATGCTATTGTGAAGTAAAATTGAGCCCATTGGATATGCAATGTCCTGCGTTATTGTAGGTTGTAAATTACATTCTTTTCGCAAAGAAAATCAAGTTTAAATCGTCAACTTCCATCGGTGAGTAGATAACAAACCAATAATATATACTAAAAACCTATACGTAAGTGCAAAATACCTAAGTGATTTATACTTTACTATACTGCAATCATATTATAATCGTCTGTTTGCCATTCGATTCAGTAATTTTTAAGTATTTTACATTTTTACCAATTTGTGTAGTCATGTTCAATAGTGTTGTGACTTGTGCTGCATATTTTATCGACGAACAAAAATATTACTATATTTTGTAGTTTTTGTGGTAACTACCTTATATAGTGTTTCATACATTGTGTTCTTTTGCAGGTTTCCGAAAGATCAGACCGGAAGATCCATGAAGCAAATTAAGAGAGAATTATGTTATATATTATGTTGTTACACGTTTAACGTTCCAGCGGTGAGGACGAATCTACTCAAATTTGCTCCATTGTTACGCGCCATACGACTTATTAATATTATTTCTATAGAAATTGATATTTTCAATGTACCCTGTCAAAATTCAAAGATGTTGCACAAAAATGTATAGTATTGGATAAATAGGTATATTTATTAGTAATTAGTTATATTGTTTTAAATTTTAGGTTTTTTTATAATATCGTATTGGATTTTTTATTTGTAATGATATTATAAATACCTTTTCAATAAATAAATAATAAATAAATAAATAAATGTTCTAGATGACTACAGAAATTTATTGATAAAATTGATGGGGAAAAATTTCTAAAAGTACCAATTCATAACATAACAAAAAATATTTTTGCTTATGCACAAATAATCAGGACATTCTTAAACAAAACTGTAATTTTAAGGGGCAGTAATAATGTGTTTCAATATTATTGGAAATATAATCATACATTTGTGACATGAATCTTACAGCTGTGTTTTATTTTTACCTTGGGGTATCTGTTTTGATGCTATACTAAGAAAGTCAGAAAAGAACAGAGGGCCGATACTGGTATTTTGGTGATCCACACACTGCCCCGCGGTCTGCATCATCAATCACGCACGTTACTGCAGAACTCGGTGTCCATACCGTCTGGCCCCGAACCCACGCACGTGAGTACGTGTTTCTCTGCATGTAAGCGTGTGATCAGTAACACAGCGCTTAAATGCGTTTTCAGTGTGTTGCACCACGCGTGATTTCTATACAAAGAGAAATACTTACAAACAATACAAGAACACGCACGCTCGCACTACGATCGGAAATGCGAGGCAGTGTGTGGATCGATCATGTATATTTCAATTTTCAATTTATTTAATTTATTCATATACAGTTTACATTGTGTTTGAACTAACAGCATGAAACATGAATATAAACTTCAAAATTATTTCACATTGAAAGTGCTCCTGGCGCCGCTGCCGGTCTATACCATTCCGTTGAGGTGTAAAACGGCCGTTTGTTTCTTGTAGTTCGTTTACGAGAGCTTTTATGCAACCAGACCTCATGTGATATTAGCATGTCTGTTAATTTACCATAGCCCATAGACAAATTTCATCTATCGATATCGATAAACTGTCAGAAGGTATCGTAGCACTATTAAACTTCTATTTGTCTCTGAGTGTGTACGCTTTATTCTCCTAATAGTACTTCTATGCTTTAGTACTTGTTCTGTGGTTCACACAAAAGAGTGGCAACGTCGCAATTTAGTGTCATATTTTCGTGGTTTTAAATTTTTATCATTTAATCGGAGCTCTATATTTTAAAAATGTTTTCAGAACACTTTTTACAATAACGTGAAAGCTGTGTAAAAGTAAGTAACCATAAAGCTTACAGTTATATTACTATGAAAATAACGCAATGGAAGTTTCCAATGTAATATTTATTAAATTGCGACGTTGTCACTCTTTTGTGTGAACGCTCATAGTACGCTGTATCGAGAAGAGATCTTTGCTCTGTGGTGTGGTGGGGTACTATAATATATATAGTAAGGAAAATTATTCAATAATGCTATAATAATTTAAATATTTTTGTATTTTTCTGCTGATCGTGGAAAATTATCACTATGATTATTTAAACATTGCATATTAACCAACTTTAGCCGCTGTAAAAACTTTATCGAGGAGAATTAATTTACTTCCAAATACTTAAAATAATTTATATAAATGTATTGTTATAGTAATTACGGATCACCTGTCTCATTAATAAAGACAAAAGTTTGCTATTGCTCAGATCATCCGACTAGCTCAGTCCTATATGAACCAGCTGCTAGGTTGCAGCGGTGAGGCTGTCGGTAACATAAAAAGCCCCAAAGAAGTATGAAGTTAAAAAAATAATAAGCTTTTGTTTATCTTAACTTCATACATACAATATGGCATTATCTACCAGTCTACTATAGGTTGAGAGCAGAGATATGTTGAAGCAAGTGCACAAATGAATAAACTTGGGGTAATAACAATACATTTAGTTATAATAATTAAATAAAACATAAAACAAACATTGTATTCATCTTTTTATGATTAACATACAAATACATAGACTAAAAGAGAAGCAAACTTCGAACTTTCAGTTTGAATGCATGACGGTTTATGAACGTTCTGTTTTGCAAAGGGAAGGCATTGCAAAAAAGGATGGATTGAATAGGATGAGAAGAGTGAATAAAGTTAGTCGTGTGGGAAAGACATAAAGGAGGAAATTATTGAAAGAATAAAGGTTGATTTCATGAACGAAGATGAGATACTGGAAGTAAGGCGTTAATAGACAGGAGAAGTGGGTGATTTATGGAAGGAATAGAGGGTAGTGAGTGCACGCCGTCTATGTCGCGGCGTTATATTATAGAGAGATTTTAATAGGAGAACGATAAGTAGACACTTGATCGTGCTTGCGAAAAATAAAATCGAATCGAATGCAGTTTTTAAGAAGGCGGCCTAATTTAATGAAAAAATCTGCATTCAGGGCAAAATAATTAACATTACCATAGTCAATTTGTGCACTGTAAATTCATTACCTTAGTTCTACATGGAAGGACATTTTTAGTCGATAAAGAGCGCGCAGGGTACCGGTAACATTATGGCTTACGTGCGTTACTTGAGCTTGCCAAGTCAGGGTTGAATCAATGCATCGTGTCCGCTGAGCTGACCATAACTGCATTTAAATGACTCATTTTCACATTTAAACGTTTACTAAAGGGTATTGCCCATTGTAAAAAGATATGTTTGCCAAATGCAATAGGCACCGCGCTTGGCAGGCGGGTTGATGAGCGCAGCAAGCTGCCAGTTACCTGGTACTTTCTTTGTTGCAAACGAAGGAAAAGGTAGTTCACATTTTAGACAGAAGGCGACATTTGCTTTATGCCAATTAATACTGAGCTAGAGACACCTTACAATTCCATTAGTAGAAGTTGACTGATATAGTACTAAGTAAGAAGATGTGTTTAGAGAAATAAACAAAAGTCAGTGCGGTAACTGTAGTTGGGTACAATCACAGAGAAGAGAAAAACCTGTTTCTGGCTAGAAGTCAAGTCATTAGTGCGACTGTTTTTAGTTTTACTTACTTGCATTATGCATTATTATTCACAACACATAGAACGCCTAATAGCTACTCGTTAGGATGTTTGGAACGATTAAAAATAAACCTAATTAAAGATCTGCGTTTGTGACTACATATCGGTACGTGTTAAACCGTCAGACGAAAGGATGGCAGTTAAAATCATGTAACTAAGATAAGATAGACCGCGTTGTATTACGATAGCACTTTCCACTGGGACTTCTACTTCGCCTGCCAAGTGTGGCAAAAACTACCTAAACTATAGGTGATGGATGACCTTTTAGTCCAGTAGGAGACGTCGACTGCAATGGTGATAATGATCACGATAAAAAAATAACAAAACTAGAACATAATCATTTATTAAGTATTAACCAGGAGTATTTTCGCCTGGAAATTGATCAGCTTGGTGCTATCACACATCTGGTGGTGGATCTTCCTGCGCGATCGCACTGCTTACCTGTAACAATACATTAGTATTTTGTTATTTTTAACCGACTTCAAAAAAGGAGGAGGTTTCTCAATTCGATCGTGATATACGGTCGAATTGAGCAAACTCCTCTTTTTATGCACACGGCATAAAGTTCACAAATACGGTGGATAGTCTTTTATTGTTTTGACATATCTAATAATATTGTGTGTGTGCATAATAATTTGTTAGTATTTACTTGACACCGACTTCAAATTTTTTAAATATTTATTTAATCATTTTTGATTAACTAAATCAAAATACGAATTGCTTAGGTACTTCGTGCTAAGTATTCTTTTCTTTTTACTTTTTAGTATTATATATTTGCTAGTATTATATATGTAGCTTGAAATTCTAATGACTCTACGTCTATACACAAATACTAATAATTCGTTCTAATTTTAACATATTTAATTTATTTTTTAAATTGAAAAATATACTTACAGCAATAGCCACAACGACGAGACAAACTAAAAATTTACCGAACATTTTGATGCCTGTAAAAGTTACATACCATATGACCATAGTCGAGTCTGTATTTATACCCAAAAAACGATAAGAAATAATAACATATTCAAGCGTATAATATTATTATTATGGTTTATCGCAATGTCATGACCTCTCTATAGCTTTTTAATGCATGAGAAATGAGTACCTACATGCTAGTAAAATTGTTATGAACTAAGGATATTATGTGCTCATGATATATTTAATTACGTATTTTAATTAGTACGCGCGGACGGAATGAGTTGGTAGGAGTGGGTAGGACATGGTCAACATTGGCTATGGACCGAGAAGTATGGAAACTAAGTATGTCATGTAGGCCTTTGCTCAACAGTGGGTCAACAACACACACACACACACACTTACAACTTTCATATAATAATCTGGAGCTATTAGTCAGATTTGAATAATTCTTTTGCGTTTGATAGCCCAGTCCTTGAGGAAGGTTAAAGGCTATGTAACATCAGGCTACTGGTGACGGGAACAGAGCAGTAACCAAAGATGTAACTTAATGTGGGTAAAACCGCGATGCGACATAGTTATTTATAATAACGGTCCGTGGCCAATTTTTATCAAAAATATTATATACACGACCTTAGTTTCTAATTATCCATGCTTTTAGCATGCTTTTAGGTACTTCACATGAGATATAACAGGTGATTAGTTAATTATACGTTGAACAACCTTTCAGAAACTGGTGGTATGCAGTTTTGAATGCTCGTTATTGTATAGGTAAGTCTAAATAGGTATTCGGCCACAATAGGCGAATCAGTGAGTGATATTTACAATATTTTTTTCATTTATTTTTTTATTTATTAATCATTAACTAATCTATCTTTACAGGCAAGCCTAATGCGACAGTGAATTTGAGCTTATTATCTATTTTATAACTATATTTATATACCAAGTATTCTTAAAGTTACTATATTTATTTCTACATCCTAATACATGATTTAAACTAACCTAAGTACTGCAGATACAATAAGCAGTCTTAGTAAATTTGTTCAGTGAACATGAAAACAGATCTATCCGGTCAGACAGTGTGTTGAGCACACGCAACGCCCGCACGAGCGGCGCGCGCTGCAGCAGGTTGGTGCGTGCGCGAGGCACAACCAGCAGCGGCGGGCGCCGGCGACTCCCTTTGTATTCATCCGGAACGTACAGCTGAACCGTCTCTAAGATACCCGGGTTGTGTATCTTACCGCGTATTACACTAAATATGTAGGTTGCGAGTGCTACTTTCCTTCTTACTTCGAGTCTGTAATAAACCACCATTCCCAAAACAAATAAAGTAGGATACAGCAGTGGGTACCCTGGAAACACGCCATACAGCTTGAGATATAAAACCTAAGAAATTTGTTTTGTATGCGTTTTATCATTAATTTGTATCGTCAGAATGAAGTGCTGGGGCTCTAAATTGCTGCCCTGACTTACCCCAGACCTTGTAGGGATCCGAAAGGTAACCACCACAGTCGACATACTATTATCTGTCACGCAGATATGAGGCAAAGAATGAGAGCGTGTGTGGAGTGCACCCCACACCAACCAGCTTGTACGTCATTGTCGACTGTTTCAAATGCCTTTCGGAAATCAAAGTAAGCGACAATAACCTATAGCTCTGCGTCTACTGCTGGCACCAGATGCGACATAAGATTCAGCAGCGTCTGGTATTGTGTTTCCTTATAATAATTATTATTTCGGTAAGTATTTTAATTTATCAGACAAAGTTATACAGAAAAAACGGGCAACTGATCAATTAGAGCGATCACAGTGGTGATTCTTGGAATGGCCCATGTCCAAAAGTGAAAGTCTTAGGGCAAGAATGATTCTCAAATTTATAATCAGTTATTTTGGAGTAAAATAATTGATTATAAATTGTGAATAGTATAGTTCTATATAGGTATTTAGATTTCTTTGATTCCCCTTCAATGTTCATTACTTTTAAGAAATTAAATTATTATTTTCTACTTTTTAGTTAAGGATTATACATGTAGGTGTTGTTTTGCAGTCGGTTTCCGTTTTTTTTTATAAAAATATTTTTTTTAATATTTAGAAGCTACCTTCATTAAGTGAGAAAATAGGACTCGCAAGTTTTTGTAAAATTTTGCCAGTTTTAGTGGAAGCATGTTTAGATTTAAATCAGATTCGCCATAGAGACGTAATGTACTGATTATTACTGATGCATGTAGGTACGATTGCCATATGGCGATCAGGCAGGCAATATTCTCATACAGGTACACATCTGAATTTTTACGCGAACGAAGTCGCGGGCAACTGCTAGTAATATTATATACAAATGGTCTCGAGACAGCAATTAGTAAAATTTTGACCAATTCCACTGAATCATAATTTATTTCTATCGTGATATCTCGGTTCATCTGCAGAGCATGTTAACCGGTATAGGTTATACCTTCAATAAATCGTTCTGTTTATTGTGTAGCTAGCAAACATTTTACGGTAGTAGATACATATACGGAGAGACGGTAGGGCCTATACGGATACGGGACGGATTGACTGGGGATGTACATTAAATAAAGACTTAGTGTTAGTTTTGTCCGAAAATCATATTTTCTTTTTTAGTGCTTCGGTCCTCTTTATTTTTATTTTTCTCCCACAGTATCGTTACCAAATATGGTCAGTATTTATGCCACCACTGCACTGAATTTGAAATAGCACAATACACCAGCAAAATTGATTTCAAATGACGAAGCCGTATTTGGTTTTGCAGTGAAGCTTTGTTTGAAGCATGTATACTTCAAACAAAGCATAATTCCTATGTTGATTATCTTTTAGTAAGTGTCCGTATCTATGTAAGGTACACAATATCATCCACCATCCATCTTAGCAAAATAAGTAACACGAACAGTTTACAAAAGTAGACGCGAACGTGATTTGGATGTACCGTAAAAAATATTTTAATATATATCATATTTAAAATTATTTTGTTCACCATTCACAGCTGTTCCACGTGTTCTACGATTATTATAACTCCTCTGTTGTTTAATATATTTTAGGTATACTGAGATGAATAAAAGTTTTTCACAAATACATTTGTTTCACAAAGTTGAAAGAATACAGAGTAAGTAGTTTGTCTTAGATTTTGTGAATATTCCGTCATGTTTTCAGGTTGTATCTTTTGTTCGCCTTCAAGATGTACGCAGATGTATTATCAGTAAGCTGGTTCCTAATTAATATGGTCGAACATATTGATGTATCCTATAACCAGGCCAGGAATATGACCTATAGTGTCATATTAGTTTTATTACCTAGTCGAATCGTCATGCGACGAATTTTGTATCGCGACAAATTTTATAAAATCTTGAAAATATATTCATTTATGTGTAACGTTGCACCACACACATACATACATACAAACAAACACACACACACACACACACACACACACACACACGCGCGCGCACGCACGCACGCATACATGCACGCACGCACGCACGCACGCACGCACGCACGCACGCACGCACGCACACATAACTTGCAGAACTGATGGCCGTCGAGATATCGGAATCCGTGTGGGCAGGACGATGACACCACGTGGACCGACTACGACGATCTGATAAAAGTGGCGGACAACCAATGAAAGAGTGCGGCTATCAACCAAGTCTATGTTCAGTGGTAGCATCATCATCTATTGGTTAAAATAATCATGATAACTAGGCTACTGCAAGAACAACCTAAAGGTATTACATTAGCTCTTAGATTTTTCGAGTCTGAGCGTTCTTTGTGTGCATTACCTAATCATTAGGTTTATAAACGCCTCTGCGATACAGGGCTTGTTCCTTAGTGCGAGAATAAAATTGTCTTTCGAAAAAATATTTAAAACGTTAGATAAAAGTAATTTCTTTTGTTGACCATTTTCACGAAGAATTATGTAAATAAGCCTGTGACCTGTTAACCTATCGTTTGTAGAGGTCATGACAAAGCAACGAACCTTTAATCTACGCATTAAAACTATTATTTTACTTTCTTTTGGCATAAATAGAGATTCGACTAAATGTATGGTATGTAACTTTACCATCAAAATGTTTAGTACATTGCAAGTTTATTTCGTTGTATTGGCGCTTGTTCTTAGTATATTTTTGATTATACGAATTTAATGTACTATCTTCAAACTCTCCATTTTTTCCTGTGTAGTAAGTGCTCTTTGTAACCAGGCATATAGCAGAAAAAGGGCTGCAGCGTTTTTGTGCCAAAATATCAATTAATTTCTGTCACTGACTCATCTTTAAAACTTGACTTATTAAGCAGTGATCTTTTAGGCTGATGATAAACCGTTAGAAAGTAAAATAGGTTCGGTCTATACATGCAAATGGTAATGCAGATATTTAAGAATATTAATAAAAAATACTTAATGTACTATTACAGACAAGTGGTTGGAAGCCGTCTATTGGCGTTATAGGGATGCAGACGTTAGTCGATAGCTCAGGTGGCGGTTTTCTCGACACATCAATGGCTTTATAGCGCGTCAGTTCACCTGCTTCTGTGGTTCGGTGGTAGGTACTGTGTACGGATTTCACGCAGAGGTCTCGGGTTCGATCCCCGGGTCGAGTAAAGTGATATAGGGTTTTTCTGTAGTAAAATTCTCAGTATTAGCCCGGAGTCTGGAGTTGTGCCCGATTTATTTTTGATAAAATTACAAACGCGTCCTTATTACGTTTACTAACATTAACATAACGTTAACGCAGGTGGAGCAGTAGAATTAATTAAATTCACAAAGTTTAAACGTGAAAGAAAATCTGTCAGCCATTTCTAAGAACAAATCATCAAATCTGTAAAAAGTTTAGGCCTGACATACTTCATAATTCCAGTATGGCGTCTGGCGTCCAATTTATATTGTCAATCCTTGTCAATCAGTTCAATGTTTGGAATAGATTTGAGCTTGACAAGTTTTAGAAAACGACATGAACATCAACTGTCAAAAATTTTAAAGGAGTTCTCGGAATTTTTAATACACTTAAAAACATTACTTTCTGCAATATGGTTTATATTTCTTCATTACATGTTTAGTGATTTTGAAATGCAAAGGAGTATTAGTTTGGATAAAGTAAGTAGAAAACAAACGACCTTTTAAAGATACTTTTAACCATTATGAAAAGCAAGGCATACCAGCTTTACATTATGCTATTTCTACAGATAAATGGTACGGGAGTAGTGTTAAATGCAAGAAACAGTGCACTCAATAAATCACCCGAGTAAGTACTTCATTTAGCCTTTACTTTTAGACAGTCTGATAGCAATGGTTTGCCTTGCTTGTTTACAATGCCTTCTTTGATGACGTTAAGCAACTTTTGCCTGTCAAAACATCAGAGCAAACTGGTAGGTTTATTTAAAAAAAAATTGCTTTACAGCTTTTTAGACCTTCTAATAATTCTCTTAAAATAGAAACCTTCGATGAACGGTAGAGTTACTTGCATTCTCAGTTTTGATTTGATTTTTACTCTTTTTACATGATATGGTATGATGTTATGGTAACACTTACATACTTCTGAAACTTAAGGCGTTCCTAAGCTAGAATAACTACTACAATGCTGCTTACATGCTAGTTAGCCATAAAATTATTACTTACGTGAGTATAATAAGTTGATCCATAAAGTTTTAGGTATATTAAAAATCTACATAAATCGTTATGGGTAGTCAGAGTTTAAAACGTATGTTAATTCGTACTTACAACTTTAATATTAGATTAATCATCAAATACTGGTATTGCCTAGTTATTGCGTAGTAAGCTTAATAAGAAGATGTAACATGATGATAATCTCTTTTAAAGAATGTTAAGCATAGAGCAATTAGAGGGACTCGAGTATTTTCCTTGTATTCATAACGAAACAACTTGTATAATATAACGATGTTTAGAACTTGATTATCTCTAAAATGTATTTTCTTCAGTTCAGCTTTACCCCTGCGCCACACATTTCATCCAGTAGGCAGCGTATTCGAGCAATACTGCATAACTATAAAGCCAAAACGGTATAGGAGCAGCTCTTTGTCAGAGCTAACTGCGTATACAAGTGACTTTAGTGAGTGATTTATTCGTTAGTATTCCTTTCTTGACGTTTATATTAATTTTCGAGTCTTACTCATTTTAGAAGTATGTTTCATTATTTTGCCGTACGTAAAATTGGGTGGATTAAGATGCTTTCTGAAAAAAAAAATTGTTAATGGTGGTAGATAAACAGGAGACTCACTTGGTAGTAAGTGATGGTAATGACTATCACGCGTAGGTTCTGGACTCCGGAGCACAGTTGACTATGATCTTGGCGAGTTCACCTTATGCTATTAAAATACTGAACCTACTTGCAGCCAATGATGAGACAATATTTCTACTAATGCGAATAAATGTTTTATTCTTCTTTATTTTCGGTGCACTAGAAATCAATAACTTTTTCACGATTTCTTTTTTCGCGAGCATTTTTATTCACTAAGTAAATTTTAGGAAAATAGCAGCCTTTTAGTATTTTGTAAAACACGAATCCATGAATAACAATAATGTGAAATATATCTCACGGCCAACGGCATATTTAGAATATGATTATTTACAGATATAGATTATTTGAAAAAATATTTACATCGGAATAGCCAGGAGGAAGAATATTACAATTATAGTGCCGGTGATAACACCACTAAACAATTTTTGAAACATACGGAGCCTTTAATGTCTTGGAACTTTAAAGGGAAGTGAGTAGACAAGGCATAATTAACACAACATCCCTCCTTTTCTTAAGACTTACTAAAAATTTCAATCTCAATGACTATGATCGCCCTGAACATCTGCCTGACACTTTCGGCAGGTTAGGTTCTATTACCAGAATGTCCAGTTGGTTTATTAAGTCTATTTTTCCGAAAGTCCACTTCACTTCCTTGAACATTCATTACATGTATACGTACCGCGACCTGCCTAATGGGACCGATTGTCCTAGGTATGTATGTATATACACGTTTACAATTTTAGAAACTGAATTCAAAACCAATACGGAGACGGTTACAACAAAGGAATAAGATTTCAAATGAAATTTTCGTAACCATTTACGACATTGCCCCAGCAGCACACATCTAATAATAATATTCTTAAATTTTATCACTATTCGCCCTTGCATGTTTCCTGTCATTCTTTAACTTGTGAACGTATTCTGTCTAGAAAAGTTAAGAAGAAGTTCGACATGTCTCCTGAGACGTACGCCTCTAAATTTGCTACTGAATACATATCCAATTTTCAAAGGGATAGAGATGAGACAGATATTAACCCATCATCATGTGTTGATAACTCCAGGTAAGTAATTTTTGCGCATTCACAATTTATACGCGCGTCTTATTGAACAGATGTCCTTACTGACTGACTGACAGAAAACGCACAATCTAACCGCTGGTAGTAGTGACCTAAAATTTGGGGAAAGGGTTTGTCTTATGTCTAGAGGTGTATTAAGAAAGAATTATTCCTATCTATCCTCCAGGTTTGTCCACCTAGGGTAACAGATGGAAAAAAGAAATCTTAGATTTGTCCCCCTGTTAACAACGGGGGACAGATCCTCCAATCACTTTCTTAAAAGTTTTATCTGTCTCTCCAGGTAAACAGGGGGACAGATAATGATGGTAGGTGATACGAAGTGCAATGAGTCATCTAGTTATCAATAAAAAATATTTGGTCAAGTACCCATAACGCAATCTCCTTTATTTTTCAGTATTGACAGCACAGATCAAATGGGACAAGGAGCAGCGTTCCCTTTTAAATCAACCCCTAGTGGTAATTTGAAAGTTCAGTCAAATCAAGTAAATCATTTTTGTATCATACCTAGCGTAATTTTATTGTCGACCGCGTCTTCTAATGTAAATAGAAAGATCTCACTGCTAAACAGGTTTCCTAAGAATTAAGGGACTTTGGAGTGGACGGATTGGCGATCTCAGTGGCGACATTTTTTTTACAGGACGTCCAGTGTTGGATTGCTTCCTACCGCCTGCCTATTTTTTTGTTTACCAGCTCTATTAAACATGACCGCTAAGTTGTACATACATGCACTTCAATAGTGGGCAATGGGCCTTCACTTCTCGATACTAAACTCAAGAAATGACAGCTTTTACATTAAAGCTCACATCTACTTACTGTGCGGATAAGTCAAAGATATTATAACCTCTCGTAACATTACAGGTAGTTTTTCAATCATCTACAGTAGGAGTACTTTTAGCAGATCCTACACAAGCTAAAGTGAAAGTTAAATTCGAAGGTAAAGCATCAGGTGAAAATGAGGACTTGCCACAAAACTTTGTTAGTACCTAGCTGAATATCTATTCATTTCATTTACTGATTGTAAACAAAGTTAAAAACTCTTATTTGCGGTTTGCACATTGATTACTGATTACTCTATACACATTACTAATAATTATGTAGTTATCCCTTAGCAATTTAACCCTTTCGTGGACACTACCTACTGTAGACACAATAGATGTTTTATTGTTATCACGGCCATATATGTTTACTGTTTACTGTCCCGGAAAGTGTTAGAGTTACATCAAAAGTTAGTCTTCAGCTGTAGAATGCATTAAAACCTGTGTTATGTAATGTAAAACAGAGTAAGTGAGAATACCCATGAACCGAAATTTATTTAAAACTAGTGACACTTTCTAGGTACTACGAGTGTACCTAGTAGCATTATTATCCATTTTTTACAATTACTTACGGCCTGGACTCTTAAAATATTGGAAATAGTCGCACAATCAAATAATGTCGTTATTTACCTTGATAGAAAAATGAAATAGATTTAGAACCACAACTGCAATTCGGACCTCGGGAGATTCCAGTATCAAAAGTTATTACTAATTGTGATCGACAGAAAACAAAGTTGACAGATTGCAAAGATGATATTGGTAAAGATTTAAGCAGTCTCGGCTATACGACTGCCGAACCCATAGATTGGACAAGAATTCAATTGCCAAAGAAACTTGACTTATTTCAGGAATTTTACCGCAAAATACATAATTACATGTAAGTTGTATGTCATAACTATTACAATAAGAAGTCTTGGTTAAATGTAAACTGTCGTCCGTGATAAAACGAACGAACTACTTTGCCATTATTTTGCACAGGTGATGGTCTTACAACCGCAACTATGTAGATCTGAAAGAAAATCGTTTCGGAATTTGAAGGATTACAGATGACGTATATAGTACACACGACGGTAGTAGATCCACGCTGGTTTCAGCATGAATGGGTCAGATCGTCCGGGGAAGTACTACCCTCTCATAGAAGATCGACTTAAGAGTAGTAGTATCCTTACTACTGCGTTTCGTTCGGTGAGTGAGAGTGCCGGAGGCCCAATTTCCCCCCTTTCCTCTTTCCTCACCTCCCTCATTCCCTTCCTCTAACCACATTCCCAGCCGCCATAGTGGAGGCCACCGTACCAGCAGTTTAGGACTATAGCTTTTGGTATGGTGGCCACCACTTCTGGATTCCACTGACTGCTTACCATCAGGCGGGGTGGAGTCACTTTGGTAGGCTAATAAATATAAAAAAAAAAATACTTTACAGCTCAAAACGGTCCCACAAACTCTAATCTACGTAACTTACCACATTTTCTTATTTCCAGAAGCACTGACACAGTTATACACATCGGCAACGAAGAATTTCATTGTCATTACATCGTTTTACAAATTTATTCTTCCTTTTTTGACATGAATCCAAATAGAGAAATTGAATTACCAATTGTAAGTAACATTTTATCCAAACGTTTACCATTTAAGATAATTTTTTTTTGGTACAGCAGTTGATTTAGCTTTGGCTTTTGCATTGCTGATGTCTATGAGAATCTTAACGCTTTGAGCAGTATTTCAGAAGAGTCGCTTTTAAATAAGTAATTATTACTTTCTACTGTATGAACCTACGATAAAAATTACACTCTCAAGTTCATGTCTCACATCAAAGTCTAAATTCGTTGACATTATTCATTTCGATAGTACTAAAGATTTAACTTTCGCAGACAAATGTCACACCAGAAGCATTTCAAACAATCTATGAATGGATGATTCTCAATGGCGTAGAAAGCAACAAGCTATTGAAGCGGAGCAATATCTTAGATTTATTTTGTGCTGCTCAGTATCTTGCTGTTAAAGGTAAGAAATAAAAGAGACATGCTATACAATAAAATGTAAATCATAACAACATAATCGGCTAAAATGATGATGATTCACGTAGCTAAAGAAATGTCATTATATTTTATTTTTCTCAGTCTCAAGTTAGAATCTCCGAAAATCTCACTTGATTATTAAATATGATCACTTATTTTCTGGACATAACGTTATGAGAGAGCCAATCATACATTTTGGGCCTATATTCAGCACTCCTAGTGTTTGACCTTTCTTCACTAAGATTGTTGAACCGTTCTTTCAAACAGATCTTGAAGACCAATGTTGGTCGTTTATCGTGAACGAAAACCTGTTCAGTGAAGATACAGCATTTGCTCTATTTAGAGAGGCAAGCAGGAAAGGCATGACGCCGGTCATGGATCTAATGGTAAGTCATCCTTCATATCTCCTCTGTTCTATAATTGCATCGTAATTGGTGTGAAGTAATACAACTTTTGATGACTTTAGGATAATTAGTTGCTGTGCTCATTGTGTCCGAGACCTAGTACTTTTGAGAACGCCAGAGGCCCAAGTAATCCTCGTTTGTCTTCCTTCTCATACCTCATGCCTTTCTTCCTCTACGGTCCTTAGTTGTGTAAGCACTGTTTCTGTGATGCACAAAGAACGAGTTATCATCAGGTAGGCCGTATGCTTTCGGTACATCATCGTTCTTTTGTTAATCGATACCAAACCGAATACTACCTATGCTCAAAGGTTATGTTGTTATTAATTGCAGGTTCCACGTGTGATGAAATTCTTTCTACCTTTGGTCGCCTCAACGGATTTTATTATGTTAGAACCCGAAGAGCTTATGATATTTCTTAAATCGAACTATATATCTGTAACAAGGTATTTCATGTAATGTTAAAATGGATTTTCCTTTAAATTAATGATCAAGTACAAACACTAGGCGTTTATCTAAATATTTTTTTGAGTTTTCAAACAGTTAATATAATTTTTCTAGGGTAAACTTGCTGTCTTTATAGCTTAAGGCGCTTACTGCTTTTGTATTGTTTATTTTATATTATTAAAGCAAAAATAATAATATAGTGTCACCTCTTTCCAAAAAATCTGCTATCATTCTAGTGAGATAGAAGTCTTAATGGCCGGAGTACGATGGTTGTATGCCGACTGGCCCGCTCGTCGAAAATACACGGTCAGTGTGATGCAGTGTGTCCGCTTCGGCCTCATATCACCGTGGCAACTGGTGGACATCAAACGCAACCCTGATAACGCCGAGATATTGGAGATCGTGAACGAGCCTGAAATACAGCAGATGGTTGATGATGGGCTTGCGTAAGGAATTTAATGCTAACACTATTTATGGTGATAAGACGAATGTGAACATGTTGCGACGTAAAATTATTATTTTAAGGAAATTTCTCTGAACAGAGAAATGGTAATGAATTTTAGAATATAGAAATTAAAGGCTCGACTCGCGCAAAATCTATCTCAATTCTTAGTAGCCTTGATCTGTGCCTAAAAATAAAATTATTTGCACGGCCGACCGTCAACCACCTAGTTTTACACTTGTAGAAATAAATGTTTAGACTAACAGTCTTACATGCTAAGTAATAAAATTCTCTGCGAGCGTGCAGTCTTTAGTATATAAACACACTACTTATACTAATTTAGTATAAAGACGCTTTTACTTATTAACATGCAAACGCCATTGTATTTTCAGGTATGTAATAATAAAATACTGGTATGGCAACAGTTCAAAGAACTATTACCATTGGATCGATGTTCTTGGTCTTACAGAGCCGGCTGAAAGAAATTGGATTGGTGAAGAAAAGGTAATAAAACCTCAAAGAAATTGATTAGATAAATGATTCAAAATAATTGGTTGTTGCAAACTTGTCAGACGTCCCAGTCGAACTCAGAGTTCTAAATTTGCAGAATTTGTAGACCAAACACGAAGGACAACTAATAGTTTACGCATCTGGGACTCCTGTTATAGCTGCTACAATGGGCAGTTCTACGTTTCCATGATTTATTTTATTCTTTATTTAATTATGAGTTCATTATAGAACCACGTCACATACAAGGAATTTCTGACGTATCTGGAGCAATTCATGGTTCCAAAAGACCAAATGTACCAACAAATGGCAATGATGCAACCGGCTAGAAGACGTGATGACGTACCAGGTGCTTATAATAAAAGTAGCTTATACTAGGTCCTTTTCAATTTCTTTCGCACTCGCGACAACTTGTAGTTTATTATGAGCGTGTATAGGGTTATTCTCAAGTTACTCCACTGAACCAATAATATTCAAAAATGCTAATTGTTTTGTTCCCATTCTGATCTCGCATAAAGTAGTTTGAGAACTCTTTTTGAAGTACTTTGGGAATAACCCGTGAATGGTAGGTATATAACCTTAATAATGCAAATTAGATTTTGCAATTGTGAATTAGAAAGCACGCGACCGTGTAAATAAATATATATATAATAGTAATATAAATATATATATTATATATAATAAACTGTAGTTGTAAATAAATTAAAACTCCTACTATATTAGTATTAGCAATAAACATAAATTTACACAAATATGTTGACTATCAGGCCCTACTAGAGGAATGGATCCCGATAAAATGGAAATGCGAAGGCCAAAGATGGATTTTCCACTACCAGCCACACTTAAGGGTCTTGCTTGCGATAAGGCCAAGTCCTTTCCTACCACAAGCGAGTTTTTGGATAACAGGCGAAAGGTATTTTAAGCATAGCTCTTAGCTCTTAGTTTAGAAATTTCATACTTTGTTTTTGGTGAAAACTGTCGTCCATCGGCTTTCGTTTGTAAGTGAAATTTCTATTTACTGTATTTTATTTATTTATTTAAGTACTTTTATTATCATTCTCGAATATTCTGCTTCTTCTCAACCGGCAACCCAGTAAGTTTATTTAAGGTCAAATTAACAACCTCAACATAACCATAAAATTAACAACGAACCAAACTTTTTTTTATATTTTCAGAATCTAGAGGTTATTCAATCAGTGTCTCCGATGAACAGGTCACCGAAATCGATGGATAAGAACGCACCGGTACAAACACCAGAAGAGGACAGACAGTCGGCGACGCGACATGAAGTAGTTGTTATGTGCTTACTAGCTAATCATAGATTACCCCCTAATAGATACCGCACTAACGTTTGTTCTGAGTCGTGCTTAGAACAAGCAATATATATTATTAAATAACAAAAAGCTCGCCTGTCTAAATCAAAGTGAAAAGAAAGTAACCCATTTTTTCCTCGTGTTGACGCTACATTGAAATTTTATATACCCTATGTCGCTCCCACAATCAATACGAATCTAATGACACCTCATACGTTAAAATCTATCAAGCCATTTAGGCTTCAGAGCGTGTCAAAGAAATAGAGATACATACTCACATACATACATTCATACATACATACGCTCGAAAGACATTACCTTCCTTGACTGCGTCAGTCGGGCAATAAGTAACATAAAAGCTGCTCTATGGTTGGCAATTTCAGGGTATGCGAATACACAGTATTACAGCAATCGTAGTGTTCGTAGTCAGTTGTTATGCTAGCGAATGCCGTATGAGTTGTGCGTGTCTGTTGCCCCGTAATTTGGAACCTATTAGAGATTATCTGTGCAGCTTATACCAAATGGTACATTTACAACTGCTCACGTTGCGTCAAGCTTTCTGTGCCGGCTCAAAATAAGTGTTCTTTTTACTTTTGTGTATTCTTTTCATATTTATGTAAAATATTTTAGGAACAAAAAAAATTGGTGTCACAGCAAACGCAACAGTTTCAAATAGCTCAGGAAGCGCGACGAAAACAAATACATCAGATTCACATGTGCACAGTTGAACACACGGCAAAGAAAGAAGTAATTTTTTTATATCATTATTTTATATATTTTCTTTATTTTTGTTTATTAGTAGGTACACTTACCTACACATATTATAACAAGATCCTATAACCAACCATAAGAATTGCCAATATTACTTTAAATATGTTTCAGTTGCCACACAAACATGAGCAAGTGTTCGACCCTCCCGAGAAAGATTCTGCAGAAGATTCAGTCTCTGGTCATGTACAAGACACGACGACAAGTGAAAGCAGCAGTGCCACTCCTGAAACAAGCATGACAGACAAAGGGGTATGTGTAACTGTGTAAATATTATCAAGCAAAGTTGCTGTTTTCCCTCCTGTTTCTCAGCTAATTTCTTCTAAGCCACGCAACGGATTTTGATACAGTTTTCAATATCGTTTAGATCATTACTTCCGGCTGTTTGATGTGTAGGTTATACCTACTTACATTTTTAGTAGAGAACGGGCGAAAATTTCATCGATTTGTTATCGTGTCATAAAAACGGGACGGTTATGAATAAACATTTCAAGTTAATCATAGAAATCGTTATAAAGTTCAAATCCCTTCTCCATTGGTTGCCTGCCACCCATATCAGGTCATCAGTCCACCTTGTAAGAAAAAGCCCACACTGCGTCTTCCGGTTCGTAGGCTAATAAACTAAATGCTTTAACTCCAATAATGGTGATAATTTCGGTACTCACTCTTATTTCGATATTTTTACTAAACTAACTCGTATGACTTTATAGAATCAGTGTCCAGGAAGAAGATCAGAGAATAGGCACAGTGTAGCGGCTACGTACCTGGCTGCCGCTACCGCAGCGCTCGCTGGATCCAGAAGGCAAGTATCACTGTCGGTAAAAAAATTTCACAAAAGCCATTTTTAAAGTATCATGTAGATATTAAGACATAAAATATCCTGAAAATCCTCACGTTAGATCAAATTCTGATATCTGGTAAAGTGTGGTAATGTGGTTACTCATGCTAGTTTAACATACCTTTTCATGTCAACTTTATGTAAGCTTGCAGTATCTTCCATAGCATATATACAGAGAAGTTTATCGGTTTATGCCCGCTAGTGATGTAAGACATTATCGCAATCTATAAAGATACTTGCAATAATAGAACACATTTACTCTTACGTTAGTTGTTGTAAGAAATGTAATCATTATGCTAACTGATCTATACAGAGTCTTGTTGCCAAAACTACATACTCCAAAATTTGGGCAAGCACCTATTATACAGGAAACTGTCCATAAATGTATTACATTTTAAGACATATTTTAACTTATTTTATAAATACTTATACCTACCTTTATTTTTATTTACGTCACTATAC
The DNA here is from genome assembly GCA_963082885.1 of Parascotia fuliginaria. Taxonomy (NCBI): domain Eukaryota; kingdom Metazoa; phylum Arthropoda; class Insecta; order Lepidoptera; family Erebidae; genus Parascotia; species Parascotia fuliginaria. The sequence continues at coordinate 6,437,536 of OY720174.1, read as the reverse complement.
AATACATATTAAAATCTGCCGTTTAGAAACTACAAACGCGATAAAATGATTTTTATTATTTTCTACGTAAATAATTAATTTTTAACGGAATTTGGTTAAGTTGTCAAGTCAAGCAATCGTTCTTGGATCTGTAAGTTCAATTTAGTTTTTTATTTGTTTGCCCTTTTTTAAACTTGCTTTGGACCTTCAAGACAAAATTAATATTCGATTTACACTGACGGACTCATAAACTGCATCAAAGTAATAGACGACTTTGAAATAAATATTTTAACCAAGTATGCAAACTTTCTATACAGATTAAAATTGAAATCTCTAGATTGGTTCGTGAACAGATCTATTTTTAAATTTTGCTTTTTTTAAGATTAAGAGCCAGTCTCTCCGTATTTATATAATTTAATCTAAAAAGTTTGCACACTTATTAAAAAAAATCATTTCAAAGTAATCCTGAACATTGATGCAGTTTATGATTTCGTCAGTTTATAATCGAATATTTAAGTCATAAATACTAACGATGAACACATACATGCAGGGAATCTCAAAGTCCTTCGTGTTCCCGTCCACAACGATCGTCGAATACAAATCACTTGGAACCAACTTTGAGGCAGAACATGGTTTCACTAAACAACGTCACCAGCCCACAAATTTCGCTCTTCAATCAGTCCAAGGAATCGCTGGCTAAGATGAACATGTAAGCAGAAGCTGTATAGACTATGGACTAGTCTTAACGATTCATAAAACTTTAAGATAGCTTTATGAGAAAAATTGACTAAAGCTGGCTTTTTATTCATTTTAAAATGTTCACAATATAAATCTAAAGATGCATCATCCGTAAATTTTTATTGATTCACCATTAACATTTGAAAACTGATCTAAAAATATCTGATAACATTAATACGGTACTAAAATAACGGTGGTGTTTGGAGAAACTCGCGAGAAAAATCGCGGAATTATTATTGCTTTTGCAATCTAAAAGCTAAACATTTTATCTACACCTCGTTATGAGTTCGCTAAATCTTATCATCGAAGTATCCTACGGTACAAGGTCCTACAAGGTGAAGCCATTTTAGTTTACCTACTAATAAATTAGATACATGGTCCCAAACGAGGCAGTGATCAAATAAGTCGATTTTGCATCTAATGTGTTAAGGAAAATTTCCGCTACCAGTTGGCGCCACTTTAACTGTCAGATTAGACCAATCAGGGGTTAACTTTCAAAAAGCGCTTGACAGCTAGACCTGACGCATCGGTGCTACCATCTCATGGGCATCATTTTAGAAAACCGTCTCAGCAACTTTCTTTTGTCCGTAAGCATGTGAATTATCCATTTTGTAAATTAAACATTAAAATTTGCAACATGGCCAATGAAAAATATTTGTTTTGATAGCGCTGTCAGAATGGAAGACCTTTTACCAAAGTGGCGCCAATTAATGGCGAAAATTTTCCTAAAATCCTTCATTGAGACAGTGTATTCATTCAGATTTTTTTGTAATCGAAAATAATGTAATTGCATGAACCCTGCACAGATTTTCAGTCCTTAACAGATTTTAGATTGTTTATTTAAATTTTATTGTATTCATTATTATTGTATATTAAAATAAAATATATGTAATAATAATATTAAAATATTAAACATTGTACAAAAAAATATTATATATAAACAATATTCGGATTACAATAGGTAGGTAGGTATCTACATACTTTGCCGCTTCTAAAACTACACACTGTTCAACATTTGCTGTGAAATACTTAAACATGTGCCTTACTTTGTATAATTTACTATTGTTTACATATGTAGTTCATTATAATAAATTTATATATCCTGTTGTTATATTTTCTTTCTTCTTGTCGTCACATGTATTATAAATCTACTGAACATAACATTAAAGCCGACATAACGAATAAAGATACGATAATTATTAAATTTTAAAGATCGTTTAAAATCAACTTATTGTTTTATATCAGGAACAAGTTATCCACTTCAATACTGGGTCCGTCGAATAAGAATTACATCGCTGAAGGCTCCTTGTTCAACTGGGACAGAGAAACGGTTTTAGTTTTTGGAGGCATAGACCCTCACACCACTTATGGGTTTGGAGGGAACACTGGCAAGTTCATATACAGGTAAAAAAGCTGCACCCGATTTCATGAATTTTATTCGTTAATGTTGCAATAGTAAAATTAATGATCTCAAAAATTGTTGAAATCCGAGAAATCAAGTTAATTATTCCTGTACTCATAAGTCTAATCACACGTAAACTCAGACTTCATAAATTATCATGATTCCAGATTCGATCCAGTAACGAATGTTTGGGAATACGTAGGAGATCTGCCAGAGCCAAGGCATCATCATTCAGTCGCTTTTCTAAGAGGACGAGTTTATCTTGTTGGTTAGAATATATTTTTTACTTTTATCTTTTGACTTTGATAATTCTGAAGTGATTCTAAATTTCCAAGAGTTGCCCGGCTCAAAGTTTAAAAGTTCAAAGAATCACAGATGCATTTTTCAGGCGGTGCTGATCCCAGAGATGACGATATACGGGGCAAGTCAGTCGTGGTATCAACAGTATGGAGCTTCGAACCTGTGTCGCGATCATGGTTCAGCGAAAATGGTCTTATGACGCCAAGGAAGAATTTTGGATTAGTTGTACATCGTATGGCCATGTATGCTATCGGAGGTCAGGATAAGAAAGGAAGGTGTGTAAAGAGTTTTAGACATAATATATGTATGAAGGGATATTTTTAGATGGATAATATGTTACAGTAGGTAGGTATTAAGTTGCAGCATATTTTAGTATAAGAGGTAAGGAGCCTAGCGACAAGACGGACAAATGATCTGACAAAGTAAACGACGATAGAATGCAAACTGCTTTCAATCGGCTTCTTTGTAGATGGAAAGAAGAGTCCTATATTCAATGGTGGACTTTCTACTGAATTTTTGTTACTGAATTTGAGACATTTTCACTATACAAATAAATAATAATTTTATGATTAAATTTATCTTTCTTAACAACGCTTTTACTGAACCATAGACGATTAAATACTTTACACACTATTTAAAGCTATATGTGAGCGACATGTAATTGCAATGACTAGAGATTCAAGTGGTTTACAGGGTACTTCGCACGGTGGAAAAGTTCGATCCAAAGACAGGCTCATGGACTGAAGTTCGTTCCATGAGCGTAGCGCGCATGGCTATAGCATGTGCTAAATACCGAGAGTACATCTGGGTAGCCGGGGGAATGACCGGTGAGAAAAAAAAGCCGGTTTGTAAGATTGTGGAGTGCTACAACTCAAAGACTAACGAGTAAGTAATATTACAACAAACTAAAAACTTTTTTATTTAGAGAGCTGTTTCTTTTCTAAAAAACAAAATTTATGTAGCTGTATAGTTTATTAGCGGTTCACGGCTACGGCGCGGCGACGTCACAAACCGACGCCAACGGTAATTTTTTAAAATGCTAATAGTTACTATAAATTTAAGTCAATTTTAAAAGAAAATAATGTATCTTTTTAAGCCTGTTGCACCTTTATACGTTAGTTAAATGAAATTGAAATCTATCTAACCAACTGTTTATGTCGTTTTAATATGAAAACTTTGATATAAGTATTCCTACGGGTCCTTACCCTACCTACCTATTAAATCCACTCGAGTTACCTACATTATAAAACAATATTTCTGAATCTCGTCTTTTTTCGCACAAATTGTAAATTAACGATTCATGTATTTAAGGTGTTTTTTAGTATTTCGATCATATCATCTTACTTAGATCAATATTATGTTTAAGGTGGACGGAAATCCACAGTTTGCGGTTTCCCAGATGTTTCTCAACTATGTTTGCTATGAACGACAAACTTTATATCGTTGGTGGAGCGGGCAAAGTGTCAGAAAAGGTAAAAATAATAACTGCTCATGCTATAAGAAAATTAATTAAATTGGGATTGTCTATGCAGGCTAGCTTAACGTCTTTAGTAGTAGCATTTTAGTATTTATTTAACTTTTAGGTTAATTGCATAATTTCGCTACAATCTTACACTGAGAATCTAATAATTAAGATAGAACGCACTTTTCTTTCTATTCGGTTTGCTTACTGCACTTGTTTATTACACTTTGGTCAGAAATTTAGTTTTCTTTTTTCAAGCAAATGATATAATTTGCCTCGTTAACCTTTAATATTTTATTTTTAACATGCGCAGGACAAGACTGCCAGCAGCGTGGGTGCGATTGACGTCTGGGATTGGAAGGATCGCGAGTGGAAGCCAGAGACGGACATGTCGATGCCGAGACACGGACATGCGCTCGCATATCTCGGCACACAACTCATTATTATAGGTAAAGTATAGTCTTTAAACTTACAATGGTCAGACTAACTAAACGGAATCAAGAACTATGAATATTCTCTAGAAACAGATATGTTATTTTTGAGCTTGCCCTGATCCTATATTATTTCGAGTCAGCGCAAATATTATCAAAAAATAGATTAACGCATCTATAAATTAGATTTTTTTTTATTTGCTTATCGTTTTACATAAAAATAATCTATTATCAGATAGAATAATAAGCCTTATTCAAAGGTGTATACAAACTATTTTAATTACTTGTCATAATCATAGTTTTTGTTATTCAATTTTTAAACATCCGGTTCCTGGAAATGAGTAGTAATTCATGTTTCATTTTCTATTGTAGGTAAATCTTTATACTTTATACAAAAAACAAACAAAACATTATTAATTATCTGTCCTAAATAAATGGTAAGTCATAAAATAACATAAATAGTGGCAATATTCTAAAATTACTTTCAAATATTTGTATTGAACGTGATTTGTATCTAGGCCAGACATAGTTCTCGTTTGCCTCCTAGAAATCGATGACGCAGCTACCTACTAACAATAAACCAGCCAACTGCATACTTTATACATACCTGCTCTAATTTATACCAAAAGAATTTCATCAGCTATTTATTATTTTATATAAGCGAAGTGGGTACTATTACAACGTTGATCGTTGAAATTTTCGGCTTTCCTTTTATCATACTTTCTCACCTTTTGGTAAAATGCTATAAACCATAGCGAAAACCGGCACCATATTAAAGTCCGTTACATGATTTAGATGTTCGCGGAGAAATAAACAGGGAAAACAATGACTTTATACTATTTAGAGATATATTAGAAATATATCTCTAAATAGTAACACTATAAAAATATTTCCTATGATCGTGTTACTTGAGAAACGATAGGTTATCTCACATTTGATTCTTTAATTCTATAGAATGTTTCCGTGAGATGAAAGATATAGAACTATTTAATCTCTTCCTGCTCGTTTAAGAGACGTCTAAGATAATACTAGGAAATACAGCAGCGTTACCTACGTGCTAAATATTAACGTACTGCTACTTAGTGGTTGGTGACCACCAATCCTCAAGTAATGGCATAGCAATTTGCTTTCTTGAAGTGAGACCTATGTTCAGCAGTGACTACCACGTCTTCCTTCGGGTCATATTTGGGACGTTATTACAAATTTAAAATAAAATAGGTACAATATAGTTAAATAGTTTCATTCTAGTAGGTGTGCTGCCGTTCTAGATATGGACACTTCTAGTATTGTCGTACCACAGATAGAACAGAGACGATCCAAAACAACTGTTCTACTCGTAGTGTAAAGGTTTTTAAATAATAATCAACGTAATATTATCAGTAATATCAGTAATGTATGATCTGACCTTAGCAGCTGATAAAACACGAAATGACTCATGACTCCTTCTTTCAAAACAGATACTTTAACATGTCTATCTACACGCACATTGTTATATCGATTTATAGATCAAGTCAATTGGTAAATTGTTTAAATTATTTACTTAAGTAATAAAATTATAAGCCACACAAACATATATCAGCATTAACTACCTACGTAAACACGGGGCCCAGCATTTCTAGCCATTTTATTTTTCAGCACCTGTTAACCGACTTCATAGACAATACCAGCTCTTTTGGGGATAATATTGCAAGGAACTTTCTTGTTATTGTACTAGACAATCCTTTAGGAATCAGGCTGCAAAACAGAGCCTTTTTTATAGAAAAACTAAAATCCATCTTCATGATCAGGGAATCAAATCCTGAACTTCAACATGTCATGGCACTTGGAAACCTACCAATACTAATAAGCAAATAATTTTCCGGCATGAGAATTAAAAATCTTAAAAGTATTTCCCCCATGTACGTAGTTCTGTGAACAGATTTCTCCAAATTAACTATTACACATCACAGTCAAGGTAAATGTTAACAGCCTTGTTTTCTTAGAAAATTATTATGTTTACATCTTATTTTTAAAACAAATTTCTGCTATGGAACTATTTATTAATGTAATATGGAACAAACCTAGAGTGTAATTACATCTGAGTCATAGCTGTATTCTTTTTCTCGTTGCAATTCTTTCTTGAACATTAATATAATATGTGTGAAAGTAATGTATCGTTTTAAAATAGTAACACGTTAACGTTAACAATAATACGAAACATTTTGTTTCGTCTTTTGGCATTCACTTCTATATCATTAACTAAAAGAACGATAACTAATGTTGACCAGTTGTGTTATATTGAAATCAAGCAAAACAAAACTATTTTATTTAATTTTTATTTCATTGATGATCCGTTACAATTGTAACAAAACGGCTTTATAAGAACTGACCCGCTTCATAAAATTACTGTTCACTTTCATAAATAAAATCGTATTACTTATGCAAAAACAGTAACGTCTGTTTTAAATTACATATGAAAGGCAAGAATTCTGAGCCTGGGTCCGTAAAAAATTCCGTTTGCTCTCGGATTCCCACTTCAAAATAGGTTTAACATAAACAAATGAATTTGTGTAATCAATAAACACATCTTCAAATGACTTTAGAATAGATTTGTTAAGATTCAATCTCAGACCTGTTTCTTATAAAGCTATATTGTTGTTTTTGTTGCAACCTTTCAAATATAGTGGTGGATTGTTACTAACTGACTGATTCAATGACGTTTTAATAATTATTATTGTGATCGGGCAGTAATATGTCATATTTTTGATACAAACTGTCTAAAACAGCATCTTTTTTTTTTGACCAATCAATCTTTGTCTTTTTATCTGATCCTAAGTTTCTATTGCCATATGCATCTTGTTGTCTTCGATAAATTAGTTTAGTTAAACCACAGTTCCACCCAACCTCAATCCAACCCACTTCTAATGTGTCCACCTGCTTTTAGGTCCATTCCTTTAAAATATTTGCTGTTATGCTGTTACGGTATCCTTGATTATAGCTTGTCAAAGTTGTTTGTGACACTACCATGGTCCATGCTGATGATATACATGACCACGCTGATGACAGCGAGGATAGAAACAGGACGAGATGAATCTCGTTCTGTTTCTAACGTCGCTGTCTTACGTTCCCCTTCACCCGCGGACAATGGGAGTGTAATTTACCAAGCTATAGCAGGGTAGATCTGTGTCACGTTACCATTCATGATCAAATACTTATATAACCAGGTGGAGTGACGACAATCTACATGCGTGCTTTAAACAACGTGGAGTCGTTTTGTTGCGAGCGCGGCGCATGGATCAGAGGAGTGGCCACTCTGCCTTCACCGTTGTCTGGCCACAGCGCTGTCACACTGCCACCGGCTTCTCTCATGTGACGCCACACGCTGGTGAGTAAAACTAGTAAGCATATTAGAAAGGTTAGGTATCCGCCAAAGCTTTGAGAGATAATGGCACTTAATTGTACGAAGTAAAGACAGAAACATTCAGTTGTTTGGGGATGGGGAAAAGTTACATAAAAGTTTAATTTAAGGCATGAGGTTTTCATCGGTCGGTGAAGTTTCGCCTTGCTATCTCAATGTGTGTTTTTTCTACGTATTTAATATCTTTTCCGACACTTAACACCTAGCACAAAAACAAAAACATTTTCCTTCATTAGCTAATTCATGAAACCACTAGCGAAAGCACTATTTAAGTGTTTGGTTCTGACCAGGTCAAGAAACGGATAGGCTTATTTAATATCTACCCTAAGGCTGCAATGCTATGCAAATTTGATACACAAAATTGTTCAGACTAATAAAATTTGCAAATCTTTATGATTATTATAGGACACTGTTTTTAGTTTTAAATAGTTTTTTGAACACATCCTTTCACACTCAGCAGGTAGAATATATGTCAACGTGTACTGCCTTCCGAAGATCCGATGATGAAGATTACAGTACAATACAGTTGATCTAAAGTGGTCAATATAGGGGTACTTCAGTGCACTGTAACTGTAGTTTGCTAAAGATTTCGTAGTGTAAATCTAAATTGTCTTTGTGATAGCTTTGGATTACGTTGAGGCCTGTGGACACGACGTACATGCTTACGTTGTAAATGCTTATAGGCTTAGATTCAAAATGTGTTTCCCAAAATATTATTCAGTTACAAACAGTGCTTTTTCTAAATTGTTTTCAATACTGCGGAACAACTGTTTTAACACTATCCTGGTAAAGTTTTTTCGTACTTATGAGTTATGGTTTCATTGACCTTATAAGCTTTATTACTAAAGCGTTACTTACGTTTTGGGAATTGGGCATTCTGAGAAATTCACTTTGTCCTTAAAGAACATTCATAGAAAGTAACATTTTGCAAAACGAGGAACTTGTAAAACATTTTGAGGCTAATATGGAAACCGTTTTGAACCTACAGTACAGATATCGAATAGGATTCCATAAGTATGTCTGTGTATCGATTGATTACGATAGGAACTCGTTTACTCGTATTTATATCTGTAAATCTGTATTGTCTCTTCGTAGTAATGCATGATTGCATTCATAAATGTCTGCTAAAGTACCCCCTAGTTGTAACTGCAGCATGCCTCACTAGATTGCGTTTATTACGTTTTAGAAGTGACCACCACGTCGTGCGCATAGGCCTATGACTGAATTCCTAAGTATTCTGATGTAAGTCGAAAGAGGAAATTTATCGTATGTGTTAAATTATTTACTAAAATGCATGATCTAACATTGTCATTTAATAAATTGTTAATAAAAATATGTATGTATTTTGATTTGTGACAACCCCAATATGTCAAAGTTTTTACTCGACTGCTGAAGTTAAGGAGGGTAACTTTTTTCGAGCGTATGTATGTATTTATGTATGTATGTATGTCTTTTTCTTTGGCACGCTCTACACTACTACAGCCTAAAATGCTTGATGGATTATAACGTACGAGGTGACATTAGATTTGTATTGATTGTGGGAGTGACACAGGGTATATAAAATATTAATGAGGCGTCAGCACGAGAAAAAAATGAGTTTCTTTCTTTTCACTTTGTTTTAGACAGACGGGGTTTTTCTTTTATATAAAATATATATATTGATTTTTAAAACACTACTAGATACTATATACCCCGGTAGTAAGCTCGAAGGGTAAAACAAACCCTACTATACTTACTACTAGCTGCGCCCTGCGGCTCTGCCTGTGCGGAAATTGATATAATTCGGGAACCAGAGCGATTTTCGAGATAAAAAGTATCCTATGACGGACATATTATGATACTTTTATCTTGAAAATCGCTCTCCGGCACCGATTCTATCTACATACCATCATTCATAGAAATCGGTTCAGCCGTTTAGACGCTGAGTGGTAACAAATACACACCTACACATAGACACACACAAACTTTCGCATTTAAAATATTAAATAGGATTACTCGTAGTATCGGTTTTCTAAAATGGCGCCCACGAGGTAGCAGCACTGAGGCGTCTGGTCCGGGCACCATAATTAAAATAACGGATATAATTGTTTTTAGGAAAATGGAGGTCGGTTTAATGAAATTTGTTACAAATAAGTACAAGGTATCTATTTTGTTCAATATACTATAATAAATATTAGACTTAACTTGAACATAGACCCGATCATTTTGTAATATCACTTAGCTATCTTATCAATACATTTTATACTATAAATAGATTAAATTTAATCTTTATCACTAATATCACAAGGAGAGAACACTGTTATATTTATTTCATGTGTTTATTACACCAGTTCATTGAAAGTCCTTAGTTTTTTACGGCGTGTTTATTCCCAGACCTCCCTACATACTCCCAGTAGATCCCTCTCGAAGCCTTCCTCGCATGGAGGGTATCTTTGAAAGAATAAAACGTTGTTGACTGGCACGAATCGGCTGTGTTTTATATGACGGATTACTTCCTGGAAAATAGAAAATTTTTCGTGAGTAAAGTAAAAGTATAACAGAGCTGGTTAGGTATACTATGACTAGTGACTAGAATGGCCCTTACGCTTATTCACTTCAATATTATATTTTAGCTATAAAATAATTTACTGGCTTTTCTAAAATTAATTTACTTTTCAGCACGGAGGTGTTTAAATTCCTAATTTAATAAATGCCCTAAATAAACTTAGACAATTTTTTAATAAATTATATTTTTTTTTTTTTTAATTTTTAGTTGTACGGTAGTAGATCCACACTGGTTTCAGCATGTGAATGGGCCGGATCGACCGGGAAAGTACTACCCTCTCATAGAAGATCGACGTAGGAGTAGTAGTATCCGTACTATTGCGTTTCGTTCGGTGAGTGAGATCGCCGGCAGCTCAAATACCCCCTCGGTCCTCTTCCTTTTCTCTTTCCTTCCTCATTCCCTTCTCTGTGGTCGACAACGGCTTTGTTGTGTTTTCCAAGCATTATTACTTCTGCAATGCTTGGTAAACAGCCACCTCTACAGGTTACGGTTACCACTTACCATCAGGCCGTATGCTTGTTTGTCATCAAGGTTGTATTAAAAAAATCCATCCACGTTTTTAAGACATTGTGTCTGTGCTTTTCAGTGTATATCACAACGGACTAAGGTGGTTGACATTAAAATGCATCAAAACAAAACGCTAAAGAAAAATAACTCTAGTGATAACTAAAGATTAGAGAATAGAATTTCACATTTCAGGCATACTGCTTCATCGGCATCTTTCATTTAGGGCAAACAGCTTTTTAGGTAAATTTCATGTTTAGGTATAACGCCTTCATTGGCATCTTGCGTTTAAGGTAATTCGATCAAAAGGGTTTATAACGTTGTAGCACAATACTCGTTAACTTCACGTTAAACTTAAAAGTAACTTTGGCCCCTAAGTTTAATATCAAAGTGAACTGCATGAAACTGGACCATTTAAAATTAACGGTTCAATATTTGAGAATTAATTCTGCAAAATGGTTAGTACCTAAACTTGAATAATTTTAGGCTACTCACAATTGGGATGCCGTCAATATCGGATACAACGTTTGCATCATCTATATCCTCTTCCTCATGTATTGTAGACCTTGGGTGAACATGTTTTCCAAAAGCAACCACTAATATGCTACAACACACTAAAAGTACTAAAACGTTCGACATTTTTGAGAAATATTTCGTCGTGTTATTCCAATGAGTTCTGTTTATTGTTTGGTACTGTTAGCAGTTTATTCGCTATTTAAATGTTCTTCTGTTATCTCTCTACACGTTGTTTTGCGTCACGCTTATGTGCCAAGCAGGCTGGCCGTTGTTTGCCGACAATCCCCTTCTGTTTACCTTTGATTTTACGTCAGGGGACTTTGAAGTAGTTTAATTCTTTAAATGTTACGCAATCCATAAGAATACTGACTGTTAGTGGTGTGTACTACGTGACTACGTCAAATATTGCCGCATTATTTGTAGAGCGTTTGTGAAATAACAATTTGTAAAGTATTTATTAGACTTTGTTTGTACAAGTTAGTGTCGTCGGTACCTACCTAATTAAAAGTACCGATTAACTTAAACAATATCATTTATACCCTGAAACTAAACTATGTCATATCACTAAGGTATTTTAAAAATAAAGGTACCCTTGACCGTTCATTAATTATGTTAAAAAAATAATGACAATTATGCATGTTTATCATCTTGTCTTGATGCAAACTTAAAAAACACTACTTAAATAAATTTACTTAAGCTTGCTTTGATTGAACTTAAATTATTTAGGTCTCAACACCTTATACCATAAGATATTTTGCGCTATCTTGTAGTTTGCCACACGATATTTTCCTTCTTCATGTATTATTCATATCCAAGACGAACTTGAATAATACGTATGACTTTAAAAAAGTCAGTTTGATTACCCTGTTCTAAACCCTTAGCAGAATAGGACAAAAGATGAGCCAACGACCTGGCAACCGATGGATAAGGGCGGCAGTTCTTTCAGTTGATTTGGTAAAACCCTTAACTTTACACGTAAACGGGTTGAAACCATTACATTACCACGCTACTATAACTCAGCTTAATGTAATTTTTATGATATTACATTATACGCGCTTAATATTTTCTATTAGTTTATTGCGGTATCTAATAATATTTTGTATCATTTATAATCTATAAAAGTACATACTTATCTTTAATATCAACGAATTAGACCTAAACTCGCATTGTCACATGAACGAAGGTATGGATTATACAAGTATAATATAATACTATCATATAAGTACTATCAATAACCAATACACACTATAATGTATTTTATACGGACTATGTGTATTTACAATATAATAATGCCTAATAAAACACCTGTCGTACCAGAGATTATTGTCGAAATAGTCCCTCCGGAACCATTTGTCTACTTCCCCGATCCGTCCACTGTCCTGGTCTGTCTATTTACTAAAGAAGTATTCATTTTTGTATTATTCTATTCCCTTCCTATACTTAGAGACTTTTTCTCTGTGTCATCCTCTTCTCCTTAAATGATAGGCAACGTCTTGGTTGTGAATTCTAAGCATTATTTTTGCAATGCTTAGAAAACATAGCCATGTCCATATATTACGGTTACCACTTACCATCGGCATCGGTCGGAACTAACGATCAGCTAGTAAGGGAAAAAAATATTTACCAAACCTCTCATAATAATATGACGATGTGTCCATACTGGTATTTCCACAAACAATTGAGCTGCCTAATTTAAGCGAATAAGCCTCATCTATAAATTCATAAAATATTGTGACTACAGTATGATAAATCTTATTAGATTGTTTACGTACAGCGATTTATCAGCAATAACTAATTTCCTGTAAGAAATACTACGCACTAGCTAATCGACGAGGGAAGTTGAAGTATGAATGAACTGAATAGTGGAATCAGAATTCAATGAAATGTTTATTTATAACAAGGTTTTTGTCAATGCAGGCAAAGTATCGTCAGCACGAAAAAAATTGTTTTTTTTTTCAGTTTGCTTTAGGCAAGCAGACTTTTTGTTTTTTAATAAATACTTTTGCTTGTTGAAATCATCATCATATTATTATCAGCTAAACGACGTCCTCTGCTGGAACGTCCCCTGCTGGACATAGGCTGCTTTTTGAAATATTTTTTTGTTTTACTGACTTCCATTTCTTTTTATGTCTTCTTGTTTGTTAGAAACTTTAATCACTTTTGTATTCGATCTTTCTCTGTAATGTGTATATTTTTTAATCTTCTTATATGGTCTATACCTTTGGTATTTCTTTCACCTGAGCTTAGTCTCTGCAGTTGTTAATTGTTGATATTTTAAATAAATATGGCATCATGGTGTATATCAGACATAATAATATAATTTTGCCTCAAAAAATTAAAAAAAAATTAAACAATAAAATATTAAAATTTTCTCTGTGAAATTAAATAAAGCGGGCTTTTGGCTTGTAGACTGCGATAATATCGCATCTCGGCCTTTTTTGGCTAAGATCAAAGGGTAGGTAATATCAACTCAAACGACTCAAACCTACTTTACTATTAATTTACTCTAATAAATATAACAATAATAAATAAAATATAAGTTTAAATAATGAAACTTTGAGCTTTGTTGAGTCTACAGTTTTTTTGGGTTTAACTTTAGATAACAAGCTTCAATGGGGTACCCAAATATCGTGTCTTGCTGGTAAACTCAGTTCCGCAGCATTTGCGATAAGAAAGGTAAGACAGTTTACCGACATAGAAACAGCTAGACTTGTCTATTTCAGCTATTTCCATAGCGTGATGTCATACGGAATACTGCTCTGGGGCAAGTCTGCGGATATTGAGTCAATTTTTATAATTCAAAAACGAGCAGTGCGATCTATTTACAATTTGGGCCCTAGGGTTTCACTAAGAGAGATTTTTAAAGAAATAGGTATTCTAACGGTGGCGTCTCAGTATATCTTCGCCAATATTATGTTTATCAAGAAAAATATAGACTTGTATTCCAGAAACTGTGACATGCACTCTGTGAATACTAGAGGTAAACATAAATTAGTTGGTACATATTATCGCCTACATAAAGTAAACAACTCATTTGCGGGTCTAGGTGTACGTTTCTATAACAAATTACCCATTGACATTATGAATCTACCCCTACAAAAATTCAAACAAGCTGTTAAAAACCGCCTTATTCTAAAGGGTTATTATACTATTAATGATTATTTAAATGATAAAGCAGCATGGGTATAGTTGCTCGTTTAATGCAAGATTAATGTTATATTGATTATTATTGTTGTAGCTATATTGACTATTATTATCATTAAGTATATTGATATTTTTTTTATTGTACTTATATTGACTATTATTATCATTCAGTATATTGATTATTATTATAGTAATTATATTGACTATTATTGTAATTATGTTGACTATTGTAGTAAAAGTTTAATGTGAAGTGGATGCATACCATGATCATTACGAGTTCGTAAGGCATAATACATTTTATTAGGGTTCTTTTACCACCCATGCCCTGCATTGTCATGCTCACTAAAATGTCATTGCTTGTGGTGTCGTATTGGCCGGGTCATCACCTTCCCTCTAATATGGCGAGGGTGATGATGGCTGGCCCGTGCGTCATGCTCGTGAACGGGTGCTACTTGGGATGACTGGTCAATCTTGGCATGGCTTACATTTAATATTCAATCCAGTATTACCTTGTCGTTCAATGTGACCAGGGGGTGCATTTACCAGTTTAATTAAAATACGTAGTCAAATTACCATACTAGTTGAAACTAAATAATTGAATTCCTTGTTTTCTTTCTTTAATCTTAGTATTATATTAATTAGTTAATTTGTAATAATTACTTTGTATGGTTCTTTGGTTGCGTTGAGTGTTTAAATTGTAACTCATTCAAATAACTGTAATTATCTGGCGATTGAAAAGAGTGGCGTGAGTTTCTTGCCAGTTCTTCTCACAGCTCTACCTCGTCAGCGAACTGGCTGTAGGTCAATTGGCTGACAAAATGTAATGTTGACTTTTCATAAGCATCATACTTTATGATCTAAATGAAATAAATGCTTTGACTTTGACTTTGACTTTGACTTAAGATAATAGTGTTGTGACCCTGTTACTAAATAATAGTTAGGTTTTTGATAAAAAGCGATGCATTTAGTATCATACTGAACGGATCTTATAATTTATGCTTGCAAGTTCGACAATTCGTCAATTTCAATCTTACCATACCTTGTTATATATAGAAATACTTACCATATTCATACAATAAAAACTATGGCTTTCGAAACAATACTCGTTATACAGATAGTATAAAAAGGAAAATTAGTCGTAATGCGTAATAGCCACAAACAAAACAAAAATATTGAAGTAACGACAAATACTAGACATTTTCTCGGAAGGGCGTGTATTATTTATTTTGATATAAAATATTCTGAGAATAAAATAAACGCTGTAGATTACGTCGGTTACCACAGACAGTATACAAGTGGATGTTCCGATATGATATATAATAATATAATATAATATGTGGACACACTGTCGTCTAGTCCCAAGCTAAGCAGAGCTTGTGTTATGGGTACTAGATAACTGAAATATAATACATATACATACTTTTTTTTTTTGTAAATACATACTTATAATACATAGGAAACACCCAGACTAAAGACAAATACAAATGTTCATCACACAAATATTTGCCTTCCGTGGGAATCGAACCCACGACACCCGGCGTCACAGTCAGTTACACTAACCACTAGACCAACGGTGCAGTCGAATGATATATATATATATATTGATATTGACAATCAAGCGTGACGTACGTGCATAGTACTATTATTAAAGCGTTGTGTATATTCGTTGGTACGCCGTGCATCTCTTACGCAAGAAGCCATTCTATGCTGCGAGGTATTCGATGATGATATTTCAGTAAAATCGACAAAATGGGTAATTTGGCACAAGGATCAAAACTCGATTGTTAATTTAACTCAGAGAAATTGGGTGTCATGAAAATTGTGCCATAACTAAAAACTAGCGTATTTTTTATTTCTTATAGTGGTAGACGATTAAACTGAAGGCCACTTTATCTTCCAGTCTAAAAACGTAGTGATAGCCTATATTCGATAAAGACCTCTAGGGATTTACTTTTGATCGAAGTTAGCTGATATTTTACCAGTCGGATTTGAAAATTATTCTTGCATGTTATAGCCCAGTTCTCGAGAAAGATTATAGGCTATGTAACATCACGCTACTAGCGACAGGCGCAGAGCAGTAAGCAATGACGCAGGTGAAACCGCGCCGCGGAAAGCTAGTATTCCTAATTTAGCATTTGGACCATAAGTAAACTGCCATAACAATAGTTGTTGTGTGTATTTAATCATAAAATTGCCAGTGTGATTCGTTGGTGTTAATCCTGTTCTTGCGTGAGCTGCACTGCAGGTTAGCACCCATATACTCGCCCAGTGGACAGTTTGGGGTATCTGTGAATAAAAATAACCATGTTTTTACTCCATCCTTATACTCGAAATGGCCCAGTGGTTAAGACACCCGATTCGTAAACACGAGGTAGTGGGTTAGAATCCGGGCAAGTACCAATGTGATTTTTCAAATCATATGTACTTTCTAAGTTTATCTTGGACATTTCTGACTGATGGTGAAGGAAAACATCGTGAGGAAACCTGGACTCAAAAGTCTGAAATTGCCAATCCGCCTCAAGGTAGGTATGAGCATTAATCACCACGCTTGCTCAAGCAAGCGTGGTGATTAATGCTCATACCTTCTCTATATGAGAAGAGGCCTCTGCCCTGCAGTGGGTCAATAAAAAGGCTGGTATTATTATTATACTCGTACATATATAGATACAGTACAAATGATTATTGCCGGATCTATCGATGATTGAACGTAGATGTAATTTAAGACCCTTGAGCCTTTAGGCCTAGGTCGCACTGCTAAGACGACCCCGACGCGACGCGACGGCGATTTTGTTAAAACAAACTCATAAAAAAATAATTTCGGTGGCGGCACTGCATGAACGACAAGCGGAATTTATGTGTTCAAGAAATCGTCGTCGCGTCGGCGTCGCAGTCGTCTTAGCAGTGAGGCCCCGACCTTACGGCTGCATAGAGATGTCACCTCTATGGCCGTCTTCTATTGCTGTCGTAATATTTTTAAACTATCTACGTTTTACAAGTTGTGTTTTTAGAATTATTTTAACAATGCTTAGAGAACTCAGCCCTCTCGCTCGGTGACTGAAAGATTTAATTCTAGTCTTCTATGGTGGAGTTGTTCCCTTAGTCGAATCAGTCAATTTAAAACAGTTCTCTTCGTTGTATTATACTAACAAACCTTCCGAAAGAAATCCTCTAAAAGTTAGTATCGAAAACGATACTAAAATCGTATTAAAATATGTGCGTAGCTTAGAAGACGTTAGCGGAGAAACAGACAGGAAAATATAGCTACTTTGCTTTATAATATTTAGCGATAAAAGTTTTGTTCTATTTAAGCACTTTTATGTTTGGTTTAGTACTAGCTATTGCCCGCAGCTTCGCCCGCGTAAATGTCGGTTATATCGCTGTTTACAAACTTTCATCCCCTATTTCAATTTCTTGAAGCCATTTTTGGAAATAAAAGATAGCCTATGTTGTTCCTCGAGGTCTAATCTATCTTTATGCTAAATTTCATCAAAATCGTTCAGTGGTTTAGGCGTGAAAGCGTAACAGACAGACAGAGTTACGTTCGCATTTATAATATTAGTATGGATTACATGCTATAACCAAACTACTAAGACTTGAGAAAAAAAAAGTAATAGGTAGGTAGGATTAGACATAGACACAATAAAACAAGCTTTTATATTGAATACATGTAATTTTAATAACAGAATGTAGAATAAATATAATTTAGAAAAGGGATTACAGTTAACAATCGAACAATTGTAATATTTAGTTAAATGAAAAGAGAGTCTCTCGAAGCCTCATCTTTCAACCGCACGTCGTTGTCAAAACCGAAACTGCCTCTAAATGGCATATTTAATCTCATTGGGTTAATGTATTTCGGATACACACCGATCAAACCACGAGTTAAGATTAAATTACAACCAAGAAGAATTGGCAAACCACAGTCACTTAAACCACCCTTAGAATACATTGCTTCGGGAGTGTAGGACCTATGGTGAATAGGTTCTGGATTAGATGGATTTGGATAGTTTACAGAGTTCCGGAGAAAAGACATTGTTGGTATTAAATTACTCATAATCGTATCGTGCTCCAAATCAGAAATAAACACGTCACTTTTTGAACGACCTAGTCTCGTGTTCGGCGGAAATTGTGTATTTATAGGATTCAAAACATCAATATTATAATTTCCACGAGCATCCATAAACTGGTTTACTTTCTGATCGTACGACGAATAGGTATTTGGTGGAGACATCATGGGTAGAACCAACTTCGGTAGGATACTGCCATAAGAATCAAAGTTGTCTATTTTAGCTTGTTTTAATCCTTTGTGCGGTTTCTGGTCTCCTTTTGTCACTTCGTTAACTTCCTGGGCCATTTCCACTTGCTTAAATGGATCTGTCACTTCGGGTAATTTAACCACATAATCCATTAAAAAGCCGTCATTTCTACCATCTTGAATGTAATCTGTCCGTGATGCGTAATCGGAGAATACATCTCCAGAAGCAGAGCTTGGCACATTGAGTACCTCATCGTTAATACATTTTGGATACATATACGAATGTATATCTTCGGAGCTCCAGTCTCCCACATTTTTCAAGTTATGAACCTGTAGTAAGGTAATAGAACGTGGTCTTGTAACACTTTTTTTAGATTCACTTTCATATGGTAACACTAAGTGCTCCGTCCTCTTCGCCGGTACAGCGTTACATAAGCCAAGGGTCAAACAAATTATAAAATTCACTCCGAGCATATTAAGCAGCTGCTTTTCTATCCGTACTTGACATAAGAGTATCTATTAAATTAATTTAACAACTTCTTCCAATAAACATCATATTACTATTCATCAAATTTTTTGAAATGATGAATGAACAATGATTCGGTTTCAGATTACAATTGCTTTTGTTACCTAAACATATTGTCGTATTGAATTGCAGTCTTACGTAATCACCGTTTGTTGTGACAATTACAGAATTATACAGAGGCCTCACTACAACTGATCTTGTAGAAAACTACCCTCTTTATTACTTACTTTTTCCGAATTTTTTTTTCATTCTTTGACTCTAAGACTAGTTGCAATTCTACTTTTTTGCCCGACTACCGAAGTCAAGGCGGGTAATGTTTCTCGAGCGTACGTATGTAAGTATGCATGTATGTATCTATTTGTATGTATGTCTATTTCTTTGGCACGCTCTACAGCATAAATGGCTTAATGGATTTTAACATTTGAGGTATCATTAGATTCGTATTAATTGTGGGTGTGACATAAGGTTGGTATAATATAATATAGCAACAGCAAGAAATAAATAGGTTTCTTTTATTAGGTTTGTTTTATGTAAGTGGGCTTTTTGTTTTTTTATAATATACTAGCTGACCCGGTGAATTTCGTTCCGCCTAACAGTCGATTATCATTACTTTATTTTTCTAAAATGAAAGAATTTTTCGAAAATAAACGTAGCCTTAGTTACTCTTTATTACATCAGCTACCTGCCAATAAAAATCCCGTCAAAATCTGTCCAACCATTTCAGAGATTAGCAGGAACAAACAGACAGACAGACAGACAGACAAAAATTGTAAAAAATGTTATTTTGGTGTATGTTCCGTATATTTATTCATATACATGTAGTAAAAAACGGTTATTTCAATATTACAAACACACACTCCAATTTTATTATATGTATAGATTTTGTTTGTTGGCAAAACTTGCAACCATATTTCTGAAATTAAAACTAAATAATCCTATTAATATTATAAATGCGAAAGTTTGTATGTGTGCGTGTTACCACTCAGTGCCTAAATGGTTGAACCGATTTTGATGAAAGTTGGGCTAGGTAGGTTAATTTGCTGACATTTTGTAAACTTTGACGTTCATAAGTGTTAATTTAATTAACCTATATGAATAAACATATATTTCATTTAATTTCATATTTCATATTTCATTTCATTTCTAAACCAATTTTGATGAAAATTGATATCTAGATAGATTCGGTGGCGGAGACGGACATAGGCAACTTTTTATCCTGAAAATCGGTCTGGTTCCCAAAGGATACAACAATACATATTTTACGCGCGGACGAAGCCGTGGGGCGCCGCTAGTTATTCATATGATCATCACTGGTTCGAATATAATATAAACCTGTATCCTATGTACTGCTTCGCTGGCACAGTGGCAATGTGTGCTACTACTATGCAAAGGTTTGTTTCTCACACAATCAAATTTGCCCAAGCCCGGATTTATTTTTATTCATTAACTGTATGTTTGCAAACTCACGACACAGGGCTTATTCCCTAATGTGAAGGCTGCCTTTTAAATACAAGTATATTTAATTAGAATTCGATATATTTTCAGATACAAGATTATAAAAAAAATAATAGAACTTTCAGTAAAAGTTTTCCTATTGCTGAAATGTATAATTTAAGTGTCAGAGATAGCATGAGATGTAGTGATACGTAAAGTTTCTATTTTGAATTTGAAATTTGAAAAATTCAATCGTACATTTTAATCAGTAATAAATAATATGAAATATGAGAATGAAAAAGTGTAATGCGTGCAAGGATGTCATAAATCATTATGCAACGGGAGTCGAGCAGTAACCAAGACGTAAATAAATGTAGGTGACACCGTGCTGCGTAGGTACAGCTAGATTATAATGTGTGTAATACTTGGATAAATAGGTATTAGGATAATTTAATTATTACTTAAAAATAATATTTTTTTAAGAAAATGCTTTATCATTTATTGTTGTGATGTTTTACAAACATAGTCAATATAAAATAGTAAAAAAAGTCGTCGGTATTCATCAGTGTCATTTTCGATCTTCATAGTTTATTTTCCGCAATCGTTCCTGTCTTCTGTTTCACGATCGAAGGCGTCCTCAAGTGGTTAGTACTTTTCATGTTACCTGTCGTCTTGATGTCACGTTTGTTGTGGAAGGTAAAATCATCTTCATTCCTGTAGGAGGGTGATGCGTATGAACCAGCGGCATGGGCCTTTGCCAAGCTGCCAGATACCACAGACGGAGAACAGCTCAATAAAAGTGGAATGCCACATCCTCCAGTGTTCGCATTGGGAAATACGCCTACAGCACCTCCTGATGAGCCATAGGATCCAGGGAGAGACGAAAGGCCAGCTCCGTATGCGTTTCTAGCAGATTCATGTGAAGGCATCCATCTGTACGTGTGTTCAGACCCAAAACCGTCCAATGCTTCCCTCATACTTGGGTGAAAATTCGAAGACATGCCAGCAGCCACACCGTTCAAATCATGCATCTTGGATTGATGCATTGTGTTGTGATGATGTCTGGCAGGAACATGAGCATGTTGGTGGGTATTCTCGGAAATTTCAATATCATGAGTAACTCCCATGTTACTTGGAATGAAGCCATGCTCAGAATGGTGCGAGTTCCTTAGGCTATCAATATTATGAAAATCATCAGACAACTTCATAGAAGGGACAAATCTGTGTTCATTAGCCCAATGGCCGTTAGTTTGTCCATTTTCAAAACGATGCATATGATTTGCAGCAGCTTTCATTACATTGTGGTGACGGCGTAAATGGTCATCAGCATTCATTGCTGTTAAGTGATGGTGATGTAGATGATCTTCAGCTGATCTCATTTCTTCAAATGTTTTCAAGGGTTCTGATTCATTGTAATCAATCTTGTGTAAGTTGTGATCCAGGAGTGTTTCAGCCGCCTTCATGAAATTTTCATTTTGTTCAGCAATGTTGTGGTATTTTTGAAGATGAATCTCTTGTACATTTGATGCAGACTCTGTCTTTGCTTGGTCTCCAATTTGTATGAGAGGGGCTGGAGTGACGTTTTCATGTTTAAGTTCAACAGTTTTCGAGTGATGTTTGTCCATGTCATCTTTTACAGCAGATTTGTCAATTAGTACTGCTTCTTCGTTCATTTTTGTATCTTCCTCTACATGTTCTACAGCCTTCATATTTAAACCTGTTAAGGTATCAGTTTCTTTTAACGGCTGTTCGTGGTGTATGTCAGTTTTTAGAGTGCTTCTTGGTGCTTCATCAGTCATATGTAATTTTAAAACCATATCAGAATTCGTAGATGGAGCCATATGAGTTTCTACTACATTTTCTGAGGTTTTAAAATCAGTATGCTTGTTCTCTTCAACCTTCGGGCTTACTGCGATGTCTTCAGCTTCTTTATTGATTAATGAATGTTGCTCTTGAATTGGATTTATTGGTATTAACATGTCATGTTCTGACTCAGAGTTTCGAGCGTGTTGATCATGTTGTTCCTGAATGTCCTCAATCATTTCCATAGGCTTCATTTCACCATTTTTCTCGTGTTCATGATGTTTATGATTCTCGCTTCTTAAAGTGTGTTCGTTTTCAATATTTACAGTTTTCATTTCCATGACTTCAGAAGCTGAGGGATTCATATCATCTTCAGTATGCTGTTCTTCTCTAGCATTATGAGTAGTTAATTGTTTCATTGCGTCTTTATCCAGAAGGTCCTCAAGTTTACTTCCTTTCTCAATCGATTTTACATTCTGATGAGGAATTTCAGCATTGCGCATATGGTGGTTTTCACTCCATGCTATATGAGAAGCGATGTCCTCTTCCAGTTTATGATCAGGGTTGGTGGATGCAGATTCAGATGTATCTGAATGGAAGAGATCTGCCTCCTCATCGGCTGCTTTGAAGCTGTCTTCAATATTTCTGGCAATTTCATAATTTTTCTGAATGTTATCCATTGCTTCTTTCCACTGTGCCATTCTTTCCTCTTCTGATTTAGCTACTGTGATATGTACATCATGCATAGCTTCTGAGTCCTTTAATGCTGTGGCGTGCAATCTCATTGTGTCTATGTTTGCAAAATTGGTATGAATATGATCTAAGGCTTGTCTAGCAACTTCAATATCTTCATGTAAATCAGTGTCAGATTCTGTGTCATGTGCCATTTTCATGGCAGTATTACGATGTTCCATTTTCATTAGATCACGTTGCAAATTCTCAACTGCTTCCTTTGCCATTTTAATGCTTAACTTCATGTCATCCTCTGATGAGTTAACATTGCTCATATCATGTGTAGAGCTTCTTAACTTTTCTTTCAATTTTCCATCTTCATCGCACAGCTTTACTTTTACTTGTCTGCCACAGGTCTCGTTGGAATCAGCGTGAGCTTTCTCTTCCTCAGAGTCGCGATACAATTTATATCCAAACTTCTTCTTCACGATGAGCGGCTTCTTTAGAGTATTTCTTCCGGTTAGACTAGTGCTAGCTTCATTGTGATGTTCAAGGTGGGATGAACCAGAATTAAAAGCTGTACTGCTAGGCTGCTCCAAAGTCGACTTCTTCTCTCTTTTTACAGGCTCGGCGTTTCTTTGATGTGCTTGTATGTCAGATACATGATGAGTTTCTTCGAGCCTTTCTTCCTGGAGTGCAGGGGCTGCTATGGCAAGTGATACCAACGCAGAGAGAAGTACTAGTGTCTTCATGGTGTGTATTCGCACGTTTGATGGTAAGATCAATCTGTATACGGCATTTATACTAATTTTGTACTAATAAATTTGTTCGTTTTACCGTACAACAAAACAAAACGTGCTTAATGTTACTAACTCGTAAATGCTGAGACGTCATGTTCCGATGTATGACGTTTAGCACCATGTACTTACATTATAAGTTTTAACCATATATTTAATTATTGGTGTCATCTATAATTGTTATTTTATTGATAATCTATCAATAACAACTTTATGTAAACATAAATGAATATATTAACCACCCAACCCCATAATATAGCCTAAACCAACAAATATTAATATTTACTATTAATATAATTAATTAGAGTTCTTAATGATTAAGATAGCCGCCTCCCATACGCAAACTTATAGGTTCCGTAACCGGGTATACCTTCTACACCAATGTAACATTTTCAAAGTCTTCAAATTTATCCTTCTTACTTTGTGCATTGCAAACTAACATTAAAAGAAAACATCATGAGTAAAAGTTCTATTGATACTTGTCCGGTATCAAAACGACAATCCAGTAGGTATATAGCCGGCGAGTTCTTTAACCACTAGACCATCCCGAGTAAAAATAACAACGACAAGTAGTACAGTAAATATGTATTTTTTCATATTATGGTGGCAGGCAGTCCCCCTAAAGTAAAAGAAAATACTCATAGCAGACTAAGGCACAAGCTCGTCGGCTAGTACTGTTTTCTTTTTACATTCATTCATTACATTAATCAGTATTTACCAAATCTCTTTTGGGCACAGACTCTATGTCGTAGAGGACTTATGAAACCTACTGTTAACGGACACAAAGTACACCGAGACTCGAATAATATGTCATCACATAATATGTCACAGACAACTATTAGGTGGTGAACGAACAAACTATCAATATTTTACATAAAACTGCATTTATTTATTTAATTACTTTATTGTACACCAGATTTACAAGAAATACATATAAGTATAGTAGGAAATTGATGATACCATCGCTTACTAGCGTAATCAAGTACCACCAAGCCTTCAAGTATTTATGCTTCTTAATATATAGGCTGAAAAAAAAACAATGATCCATATTCATTGGTGGCTTATCGCTTTAGTTATCTGGCTCCAGTATAAATTATAGTCAGTCTTTGACTACTTTAATCTCCAAAGGATAACGAAATCGTGACGTAATTTTGTTACCATTCTGGCCGTAACATAGTTGTGGTTATATGATCAGTGGTCTTACCGATCCGTAATATATTATTTCGTAATGTAATATATATTTTTAAACAAATTTTTAAGTCCTAATATTATTATGTAAACCTAGATTTCTGAGCAGCATAAAAATCTTTAAACTTTTTCAGTAGTAGCTACTTATCCTACAAAATGCATGTTTCAAGTTATGTTAAGTATAACTGCTGAAATAGTGCAGATAGAATAGGCTTTTGTATAGTTCTCAGAAGTTTGTATCTTATAATACCTTTTGTTTTTGACATGTCAACCCTTTTAAAAATGTACCCAAAAGATTTATGATATGTAGTAGCTGGCTGATTAAGATAATAATCTGTTTTAGTTGGTTGTACGTCGAACAAGAGGCCCTAGACAAGTGTCAAACATTTCTATTCTATTCATAGAATAGATAAAACAATGTATGAGATTGACATAAGCGCTGGCGTTAGCTTATGTCAATCCAATACATTTTTTAATCTATTCTATGAATAGAATAGAAATGTTTGACACTTGTCTAGGGCCTAAGGTGACTTAGAATATGGCATACATAGTTACGAGTACCTACATCAATCCTTTTAAATTATGTCTGAAATATGACAACTCGTTCCTTATATCATGGGATCTAATATTGCAGGCAAAACGTGGGTTTAACACAATTCTGCTTACCCCTAACGGGACAGCGCGTGATGTTATGCATGTATTATAATATTATGTTTACAGTGTAATTTAACATGTTGTCAGCAATCATGATCCGTATGTCATGACTTGACAAAAACTATAAAATATTTAATTGACTTGGTATTGCACCCGGCGTTTCGTATATTATTATTATATGGAAAGTGGTAAAAGCTTTAAAAATCTTGTTTTGAAGCTTATTTACAACTATTTTTTGTCGACGATAAGCATCATTTATTTGTTCGTAAGTTCTTTGACAATTTTTACGAAAAAAAACAAAATTGCAGAATCGAAGAAAAGTTTACATAGCTTATCAAAAATTTTTTTATAAATATTTACTATGAGTTATTGTTTTAAGTATTAAAAATTAATATCGCCTTCAATCAGATCAGATCAAACGACACCAAAACATATCTTAGACGCTCCAAATATTACCTACTATTGTATAAAGCGGAAGAGTTTGTTTGTTTAAACGCGCCAATCTGGAACTAACAGTCGGATTCGAAAAAATCGTTTTGCGTATGATGACCCAGTTTTGTCAAGGAAGGCTATAGGATATGTAACATCACGCTACTAGCGACGGAAGCAGATCATTAAGCAAAGACGTGGGTGAAACCGCGCTGCGGAAAGCTGCATACTTAGTTTAAAAAAAATTGAAAAATAAATCAATGAGGCAATCTCGCGTAATTTAACTTCAAATTTGGACATATTAAAAACATTTTATAACTGACACTCAAATACTGAAAACTCTCATAATTGTAAATGGTCTCACGAGTCAGAAAGATTTTTAAGCATTTCTTAAACCTAACTGGCGTTTTTGTATCTAAACAATTGTGTCTTAAATTTATCCTTATGAAAGTCCTTTGGATGGGCCTATGATACTGGTAATAAGCCAGTGTGGGCTTTCCACTCACAAGGTGGACTGATAGAATTAAGGGAAGACAAAGGTGGATGAGGGCGGCACTAAGGGACTTCTCAGATAATGAGCAGGTAGGTTTTATTTCTTTATAAAACAATCTATGAAAGAAAATGAAACTATATTGTAAATCATAACTAAAAAACAAACAAACATATATTTTATATATTAGTCACTGACGTAGGAATGGTGTAAAGTTGCTTACTATGCATTTTTTGATAAATGTGATATTTACACAAACAAACTACCGGAATGTGCCTCGTGCCCGATTACAATGAATCAGAAAGAAAAGTAATTTGTAATACTTGCTAAAATGAATTATTGTTCTAGGCTTAGATTAATTTCTACAAATGATTTACAGGTTTATAGTACTAGTTGTATGAGTTAAGTTGATGACTGCCTCCGTGGTGCAGTGGGATCTCAAGCGACTGCTGTGCACGAGGTTGTGAGCTCGAACCCTACACGTCACAAAAACTGTGTGATCCATAAATATTTGTTCTGAGTCTGGGTGTACTTTTGTGTCCGTTAAATGTATGTTTGTAAAGTCCCCCTCGACACAGGGCTTGTTGCCTAGTGCGGAAGTCTTCTTTTAGAAAAAAAAATTCAGCCTGATCCACTGTTACACGTACCTAAGCGTCTCTAAGATGAAGTATACTAACCTATATAAACAGCGCCCGCTAAAAGTATCTATGCTTCCTAGCGATGATTTTGAACATTGTTTTCTTGCAAGTCAGTGTAGTGCATTTGTACGAGCGTAAATTTTCGTATTTTTGTATTTTTTTTTATTCCATGTCACTGTTAAAAAGTATGACACGGCATTTGCTATAATCACTGCGTTTGGCAGACGGGCTGGTGACTGCAGTAGGTGATATTTAATATGTACACAGATAACGCTACAAATTACCTGTGTTTTACCACAATTATCGTTTACGGCATCCACGGGCATGTGATGGTGGTTCCATACTCTAGACCGCAAGCCGATCAAACAATTAGTGCTTATTATTTGATTGTAATTAAAAGACTTTCTTGAGCAAGAGCTGAGATATCTGGATTTGAGTTAACTGCTGAGGATCATTCACGTGGGAGTTGTAAAGAAAATTTAAATCATAATTATAATGACTGCAGCCTGTGGATACATCATTTTTGTTCACGTATTTTGGTATGGCTAAGGAATTGCAGAAATGCATTGGACAATTTACATAACTATCATACCATCATCATCATCACCGTTAATTTTTACATCTTACAAAAATCTTTAACTAACCGTAGAATTCGTCGTAGAAGCTATATTTACGAGTTTAAAGTTTTAAAAGTAAATACCAGGGGCGCTGTTTAGACAAATCGTATGTCAACTTATATGGTCAAGCTTTTTATGTGTTGTGTTAAAGTCAAAAATTTATGAAATAAAAATATTAAAACTTATAATTTTTTTTATTTAAATAAATAACGCCATTAAAAGAAATATTACTTGTTAAAAAAATAGTACCAAAAAATACCTATAACATCAAAAACTTTTATCAGTGCGTAGAAACCGGACTAAGTTTGAATGTGGATAGTCTCTGGAAATCAAATGATGATTGCCTGGATGAACTTCTGGATAATCTTCTGACACTTTATGATGACTGGTAGCCAATTCTGTATCCATCCAAATAGTATTTCTTGTTCTTCTCACATCATTTTGAATCGTCAGCTTCTCAATTTTATCGTATTTTTTTAGTGATGGGGTATCAAAGTCATACAGGAAAGGTTCCTGTAATATTTGCTTATTCATCAAAATAATATCGTAATTGGAAAGGACATAACTCACCTTTAATATTATTATATTTATAATTAAGAACGTGATTTTCATTTTGCTATTAATTTGATAGAACAGATAATGATAAATTTATAACGATAACGTTTTATTTATAGCTTTTATTGTAAGTACTGCACGTACGTTAATATTTATTTTAAATTTACTTTACAAAGACAGCTCTCGTACTAGGGAATAAGATCAGAGTTGTAAAGAACTTTACGAAGAATTCAAACTCGCGCATCTACTGTTACTCTATCTCGGAAAACATTGCTGGTACGTTATGCGAGAGACGCGGATTCGAATTCCGCTTCGAAGTTAAAATCTTTCCACACTTCGTTGAAAATAAAATATTAATATCCCGGTTCGTATAGTTACATAAATTCATCCTTAAACCATGAAATAAATGGTAAATAAGGGACATACATACATAAGCGTTTTTCTGAAGTCCTGTCAGCAATATAGAACTGAGCCAGTTAAAGGCCTCTTGAGATTAAAAGCAGGCGCCTATAAAGATGGCTTCGCCATATTTACGACGGACCTTGACACACTTACTAGAATTTAGTTTTGAAAATTGAAGTCATGACACGGGCTCTTATGTATAGTATCAACACGACAGCCAGCATGTGGTCAAAGCGATGACCACATCAGTACCCCGTGGCTCTGACTATAAAGTTGACAGCCATACTATTAATTCTGAAATGTTTGTGCTATTAGTTATTACCTACGTGTATTGTAAAAATAGATTTTTGTCTACATATTAGGTATAGGTACCTAAGAACACACAATCAAAACAAATTAATATAGGTTTTTAAAGCATATCGTTTATTACATTTAAAATTTATCATTACAATTATAGTATAACTATTCACTATTAATAAATACACTGCCTTAATAATAACACTGAAAATTGTAAAACCTATGTATGAGCTTTGGTTTCGTGATTGGCTTCGTGCCCAGGGTCGATGTGCTGCTCGAACAGCTCTCCAGAATGTTCAGGGATGATATGATGTGACTGGTCTTCTACCAATCTGTAGGAGTTAGTGGCGGCAGCTACCGGAATTGCCGATCCCGAAGCATAGTGTCCCTGCGATTCAACCAAGCGACCAGACGATATGGAAGGCGAACAGCTGAACAGTAGTGGAATGTTGCATCCTCCAACGTTGGCGTTCGGGAATATTCCATACGCAGATCCACCCGCTGAAGTGAGCACTGGACCATTTAACGCAAGACCGGGTGCTAAAGACGATATAGGTGCACCGTATCCGCTTCTCGCCATGGGCATGTGGTCCAACAACATGCCTTGTCTGGTTGGTATCTGACCCATGTCGGAGAATGCTAACATTTCTGGTTCAGCCATTTGTGGATCTACTGAACGGTAGTGTGGGCCTCCGTATCCGAACTGTGCAAAACTTGGCACGTTGAGTTGGTATGGTGTGGCATAGGCGTGGATTGGGTTGGCGGCGGCGGCAGCAGCGCAGGGCAACGCGTACTGTGGTGAGTACTGAGACCGTGGCTCTCGCTGTAGATACTGGTAATTTTCTGGATATTGTCGTAAAGCCTCCTCTTCTTCTGATGAGGGGTACGCAGGTGCACCGGTGACGGACAACGCGAAGGCGGCGAACGTACAAGCCAATAGTACAGTCTTCATTGTTACTTGTTACTGTGTTGTGATCTCCAACAACAAAGTCACACTAATATTTATACATAAATTTTAGTTGGTATTTCAACGTCACAAAATGCACCAAATTACTTAGGTTGCAAACTTCATACATATACTTGACCGAGAAATTATTGCGAATTCAGTTGATCTTGCTAAAATTGGCACATTATTTTGTACTAATATGTTTAAATTTTCAATGAATGCTTGGACTAGATAATTGTATGACTACATATTGTAAAATGTTCTGGTTTAAATTATCTTGCTATGTAAAACTAAATAGTACGTAAGTACATATGTATTAAAAAAAGTTATATGATATTTGCCTTACATCTCCTGAATACAGGCAAATTCTGTTTACAACCCTGTTGAATAAAAATTTAGGAATAAAATATTTTAGACGATTTTCAGTCAAAAATTGGCAAAAATCGAGCAACAAACAAATAATTAAAAAAACCTTTATGTAATCAGTGGAAAAATAACGAACTTGTATGATGATAATGCCAATTTATTTTATAAATAATACCAAATTACGTTGGTTTATGATAATATTTATTATTAAATTATAGTTTTATTTTAAAATTAGTAGTTCTAACCGTTAAAACGTACGACAAATTTAAATAACTTAAATTAAATATTAAAACCGGAAGTTACACTTTCAATTGAATTTAAAAAGTATTTTAAACGATAACCGTAACTGTTGAGCGGCCAGTTTAGAACTAGACAAGTAGTCTTTCGGGAACTGTTGAACGATCAACATTATCTTTATATCGTGAGTGTATTCTACAGTATTATAAGTGCAGTTGTTATATATATATATGATTATTATAATAAGTCGGTGTAACGGTGTAGTTTCCTTTATTGCCCTAGCTTCTGAACTTTACAGTTCAGAAGTGGGATAATAAAAGGATATAATATCCTACCACGCCTACAAGTACGAGTGTCGGTTGTTTATAATTCGAACTTTAAATTCCTAACGTATAAAAGACTTTTGAAACTGTGATGTCTGGGGTTGAGGGAGTTGTACAAGACTATTCGGAGCAATTATTGACTCCTCCGATTAACTATCATCGCCACTCTCGAAAGCGTCGAAACCATAGCGATGTATCTGAGACTCCTTCTCGTGGACGACGGCGACATCGGAGAAATAGAAGTGGATCATCGCGTCGTCGTAGCAAGTGTGAGGATCGGTCACGTAAGCGTCGGCGTCACCACAAACGAAGTAAGAGGCGTTTATCAACTGTGAGTACTTTATCATCTTCTTCGCAAAGTGACTCTTCATGTAGCAATATTAGGAAAGGTGTTAGTGGAAGACGTTCCGAAAGACAAAGTGCTAAACTATACAACACGGAGCAAACTGTTACTAATATTTCTGCTCAAGAGCTATTAAATTTAATAAAGTCATTGCCTAATTCGCAGAATCATTTTTCAATGAATAATAATGCTATACCAGAATTTGACCCTTCAAATAAAGAACAAACTGTCGATATTTGGATAAATAAGGTAGACGAATGCTCAAAAATGTACGGATGGAGTGAATCACAATTGTTACATTATTCCCTACCTAAATTAACAGGAGTAGCAAAAGTGTGGTACCAGGGACTACCCTCAGTTAATTTTACTTGGTTAGAATGGAAAGATAAGTTGATTAAAACTTTCCCTAGTGTGCAAAATTACGCTCAATTATTACAAGAAATGTTAGATAGGAAAGTTAAACCGAATGAATCATTAGAAACATATTTTTATCATAAGGTGAATTTATTAAATAGATGTGAAATATATAATAAGAAAGCAATCGACTGTATCATAAATGGTTTAGACGATAGGAGTATGCGTTTAGGTGCTCAGGCAGCTAACTATAGCCAGCCCGAACAGTTATTAGCTTATTTAAAAACGGTTAAATTAGAAGACAGTAAGGATACAGTAAGGAAGCCTTTCATAAAGAAGCGTTTTGACGTGCAAAATGATAGTAGTAACAGTAAAACAACAATAAATCCTATCAAATGTTTTAATTGCGGTGAATTAGGTCATCCTAGTTTTAAATGTTTAAAACCGTTAGTCACGTGTAGCATATGTAAACGGCTTGGACATCAGTCAGCATCGTGTAGGCGGCTTTTGAGAAATGCTAATGAGAATAATAGTAATAAAAATACTGATAAGGCGGTATCAGAGGTAAAATTAGCAGGCGTTTTAGACAGTAAATATGTATTAGATATTAATGTTAATGGTAAATCAACGATTTGCTATGTTGACCTCGGCAGTCAAAGTACCCTCATTAGACAAAGCGATTTCGAAGCGTTAGGTGAATCATTCATTGATACAAACTTGCCGTCCCTTAAAGGCTTTGGTGATACAATGATATGTCCTATAGGTAAATCAGTACTTAGTTTAACTGTTCAGGGCGTTACTGCTAAAACGGAGGTATTGATAGTTAGAGACGATTTGCTAAAGTACCCAATACTATTAGGTCACACGTTTACCGAACAGACTGGCGTCATTATCATTAAGACAGATGAACATTTGATATTGCACAAACAAATTAGTGATGAAGTAGTAAATAGATTACAATTAATTATTGAATCGGATACTGTGATAAATTCTATGACAGCTGTACCTATTAAAGTCAACGGTGAACTTATCACTTGTTCTGTTTATGTACGTGGGTCTATACGTGAAGTTAACAAAAACAAATACTATGTAATGCCTGGCTCATATACAATTGCCAATGGTTTAGGGTGTGTAATAATAGTAAATTTAGGATTGGCACCATTTTCATTGCATAAAAATTGCTTGTTAACTAGAGCTCAAGTTATTAAGAATATTCATAAATTAAAAATAAATAAAATTGAAACTGAGGAATCAAACGCTATTACAGATCAAATTTCATTAGGAGATACATTGAACACCGATGAAGTTTTTAGACTAAAAACATTATTGCAAGATTATAAAGATTGTTTTTCATTTGGTTTACATGACTTGGGATTGACAAATTTGACAGAAATGACAATAACCTTAAATGATACAACCCCTGTTGTGTATAGACCATACCGTTTGGCTCATGTTGAAAAGCAGAAAGTAAAAGGCATTATACAAGAAATGTTGGATAGCGGTATTATTACGGAATCAACGTCATCTTACGCTAGTCCCATTTTACTAGTACGGAAGAAAACCGGCGATCAGCGTCTATGTGTGGATTATAGGGCATTAAATTCTAAAACGGTAAAAGAACATTACCCGCTGCCGAGGGTGGAGGACCAAATTGATAATCTCGGAGGTTACAAATATTTTATTACGTTAGATATGGCATCAGGGTATTATCAAATACCAATTGCTGCTTCCTCTCAGGACAAAACTGCTTTTGTTACGCCTGAGGGGCAGTATCAGTTTACTAGGATGCCATTCGGATTGGCTAATGCGCCCTCAGTTTTTCAAAAAACTATTAATAAAATGTTAAGAAACACTAGAAATAGTGAAGCCTTTGCCTTCATGGATGACATAATTATTCCAGCCTATACTGTAGATCAAGGTATGGAGCGGTTGGAAGTTATACTTAAATTGATAAGAGGTGCAGGGCTAACCCTTAAGGTTACTAAGTGCAAATTCTTTTATACCACAATCGATTATCTCGGATTTGAAATATCGGAGGAGGGGGTTCGACCTGGTAGTAGTAAGACAGAAGCCGTGCGATTATATAAGGCACCTAAAAACCAACATGAGGTCCGACAATTTGTTGGACTTGCAAGTTTTTTTAGGCGGTTTGTCAAAGGTTTTGCAATAATAGCCTCCCCACTCACAAAGCTTTTAAAAAAAGATTGTAAATGGGAATGGGGACCTGAACAAAATCGAGCATTTGAGTCATTAAAATCTGAACTGATTAAACGACCAGTCTTAGCTATTTATAATCATTTGGCTAAAACACAAATTCACACTGATGCATGCAAAACGGGTATAGCTGGTATCCTTTTACAAGAAGATCATTTAGGTAAATTAAGAGCAGTTGCGTATTATAGTCGACAGACAAATATTGAAGAACAAAAGTATCATTCCTTCGAGCTTGAGACATTAGCTGTAGTTGCTTCATTAAATCGGTTCCGCGTTTATATTTTAGGTATAAAGTTCACTATCGTTACAGATTGTAATGCATTACGAACGACTTTGTCCAAAAGAGATATTATACCCAGGATAGCTAGGTGGTGGTTACAAATGCAGGAGTACGACTGTAGTATTGAATATCGGCCAGGTACTCGAATGAATCACGTAGATGCACTAAGCAGAAACGCGATAGAACAAAGTGTTGAGACTGAGCCGGTCTTCGATATTTTGACTGTTGAAACTGAGGATTGGTTGACTACTATGCAAAGTGTTGATGACGAAATTAAAAATATTAAACAAATATTGGAAGACCCAAATTCTAAAAATGTTATAGATATTTTTCAGAATTACAAAATTAAGAACGGTAAAGTTTACCGAGTAGTTAATGACCAACTTAGATGGATGGTGCCAAAAGGAGTAAGGTGGCAGTTGCTTAAGAAAAATCATGATGAGCTAGGCCATTTTGGAGTAGAGAAAACTTTAGACAAATTAAGAGATCTCTACTGGTTTCCCAAAATGAGAAAATTTGTCAAAAAGTATGTCCAATCCTGTCTTGAATGCTCTTACCATAAAACACCTAGTGGTAAAAAACAGGGAATGTTACATCCTATTCCAAAAATCGAACAGCCTTTTCACACCATCCATCTAGATCACTTAGGACCGTTTGTCAAGAGTAAATCCAAAAATACGTATATATTAGTTTTAATTGATGCATACACAAAATATATTAATCTATATGCCGTTAAGAACACTAAAACTAAAACAACCCTAAAAGTTTTAAATAATTATGTTAGTCTGTTCGGAGTACCAAGTAGGATAATAAGTGATAGGGGCACGTCCTTTACTAGCAAAAGTTTCAAAGACTTTGTGAATAAATTAGGTATACGTCACGTCTTAAACGCGGTTGCAACTCCTAGGGCAAACGGCCAAGTTGAGCGATTCAATCGTACAATTTTAGCTTCCCTAGCAACTAAGAATCATAATTGTCCTGAAACTGATTGGGATAGACATTTAGAAGAAATACAGTTGGCTTTGAATACGACTATTAATAGCACTACAGGCAAAAGTCCATCAGAAGTATTATTCGGTATTAGAGTACGAACTAAGGGGGATGGGATCATTGCATCGCTGGTAGAATGTGATGGCAACAAAACAAAAACGCTACATGAACTTAGGAACGAAGTAAATTCAAGAGTTTCAAAGGAACAAGACAAACAGAAGGAGAGGTTTGATAGGAAGAGAAAAACAGCCGCAAACTATAAGGTAGGAGATTTAGTTAGGATAGAGAGGGAGATAGCTAGTAATAATGGCAAATCCAAAAAGCTTTTACCTAAGGTACAAGGTCCTTATAGGGTTATTAAAGTTTTAGATAATGATAGGTATGTGGTGGAGGATACTCCTTTGACGCGAAAACAAAACAGAAGGTATGAAGCTATAATTTCAATAGATAAAATATATCCTTGGTTAACATATACTCAAAACTACTTAAACGACACGGATGAGGAGTCAGATCAGTCTGATAGTAGAGAAGATAGCATAGTCATTGATGGGTATCAAAGTATTAGTAACAGTGATTGTAATGATAATGAAACTAATGAGAATGTTGTATCTAATATTTGAATTATGAAATTCAAGAGCAATATGAGCAATATAAATGTTATGATTAATTACATTATACGGCAATATTTAAGTTTGTTATTTGTATTGTAATTGTGTTTTAAATATTATAAGGTATTTATATAGATAAGTATTATACTTCGTTTGAAAGTGCTGGTTACAAATGAGGCCGATAAGCCAATTATGGGAGTATCCATGCACTTAAATATATATATACAATATCTGCATCACATGAGGCCGATAAGCCAAATAAAGGAGTATGCTAGATATTTTGATAATAGTATTGCCACACATATGAGGCCGATAAGCCAATAACGGAGTGTGTAAATACTGTGATTGAAAATGATTTTGAATGTGTACTGAACAATGACTTTAAGCTGATGATGATTGATGACTGAAAGGTGTAATTTAATATAAAGTACATTTATATATATATATAAAAAATTTGACCTTGAATTTAAATAATGTCATGGAGAAAGTAGATTTATTACAATTAGATATGGATAAGGTTGATAGTCAATATTGTAGTTTACTTTATAAATAAATTGATGGAACAATTTATGTGATTCGAATGGCCGAGGCGTTAAGAATTTAGTAAAACGTATTATGATTAGATAGGTATACCATATGAATAATGAAAAATGTATTTGTACATCCCTAATTAAATTCCTAATTAATGTAAGCTAAGTGTATCCTGATATTATGTCTATCTATAGAATGTGATTCTATCTGTATAACTATAGAATGATAGAATGTCGATCTTGGTTATAGTAAGTGTGATTTAGTACAATATTATTCTCACAATTTAATATTATATTGTTAACCTTACGAGGGGACTCGTCAAGTTCAGAATGGCCGACTGATAATATTTATTATTAAATTATAGTTTTATTTTAAAATTAGTAGTTCTAACCGTTAAAACGTACGACAAATTTAAATAACTTAAATTAAATATTAAAACCGGAAGTTACACTTTCAATTGAATTTAAAAAGTATTTTAAACGATAACCGTAACTGTTGAGCGGCCAGTTTAGAACTAGACAAGTAGTCTTTCGGGAACTGTTGAACGATCAACATTATCTTTATATCGTGAGTGTATTCTACAGTATTATAAGTGCAGTTGTTATATATATATATGATTATTATAATAAGTCGGTGTAACGGTGTAGTTTCCTTTATTGCCCTAGCTTCTGAACTTTACATTTATAATACCTATTGTCCTTATAATTAAGATAATACGAATTATTGTACAATAAAATTAATTAAAGACGTTAGGGACGTGCCTATTTAAAGAAAAAGCATATAAGTCAAGGCAGCTTGGATATCAAGTTTTTAAGTCCACTATTAGCTACGCAGACTTATAAACGCACAATGATGAAGTTTACTATCAGCTGGGAATACAAACATAGTCTACATACTATGATATGCTATATATGTAAATAGCTGAAACATGCGTAAGAAATGCTGTACGATCAAAATATGAAACTACGCCTGTGCAACACGTGTTAAATGTGCGTAAACACATTTTTGTTAGTAATCATTCTCATGCATTTTTTATGAAAGAACTCCATAACTGATCAAGGAGCGATACTTGGGAGATGGCTATGTCCAGCATCATGAATAAAAAAAGCCCTCGGTTCCTGTCCTTTATTTTCGGCCCTCTTATTTTCTTTTCTCGTCACAATCGTCAACAACTTAGTTGTCATAGTATTGTTTAGGTAATACTTAGAGAACACAATCATGTCATGTATGTTGTATACTTACTAATCTTTATTTATTTATCTACAAACTTTATATACACAACAGTACTTATAATGGTAGACTTAATGCCTGGGGAATTTTCTACCAGATAACCATTCATCAATCAGCTTTATCGAATTAACTACGCCTTGGTTCCTGTCTCGGTGGATCAGTGGTACTGTGTTCTCCTATGCAAGGTTTTGGTTTTGGTTTTGATCTCTAGGTCCAGTAATTATATATTTTGAAGTTTTTTTGTTCAGAAATTCTTAGCGTAGTATCTGAAATCGTGCTCGGTATTATAGCATCCGGCTTACCACTTGTTACATAACACAAAACATAGCTGGCGAAACTTAGGTAAGTATTTTATATCTCTGCTTAACACTGCGGGGAAGGCGGCGTGATGCTAACAATGTCTTTATAGACAATTGATATCAAAACCTTATACACAGTATATTATACGTAATACAGTCAATGCCTAATGACATAATTGTAAACGCATTTTGTATAATCAAAACAGGTTGCTATTTAAATCCGATTAAATTGATATTGTCACTTTACGTAATATTATGTTGTTTTGATAATTATCATATACTTAATTTATTACTTATGTTAACATCTTATTAAACGACTAATTACTTTCGCTTTTACTTGATTTTGTTTTTCTCTTTTTGTGTTAAAAAGGAACAACTTACTCCGTCGCTGTACTTACTGTGTATATCTACTGATAAACACAGGCAGTAGGTAGCGACAGAATAAGTTTTTTAAAATTGTTTAAGTTCATTGCTAAGTAGGGTTAATTATATTAAAATGAATAACTAATCTGTGCGTTCAACGGTATTAGTATTGGGCTCTATATAATTTCTGATGGTATCTACATCGTGGTGGTGAGAACAAACCCGATAAAGTATCAATGAGATTTTTCATAATTCATAATTATGGGACTTTCTATTTACCTAGATTATTCTCAGTAGTTTGACAATCAAACAATGATTTAGGAGAAAGCTATAATTATTATTTTTTACATTATTTACCACGGTTATACCAATTACAGTAAGCAATTCAAAAAAAAGTGTGTAAAACATAAAAAAATTCTATTAGTACCAACAAGCAGACAATAATATCTATTCATATGTATAAAGATTAAAAATTACACTCGATCCTCTCACAGTACCCCAAGCATTCCGACAAGATCACCTTCCATTCCGTAAACACATCACATTGTGGCCTTTGGTTCAGAAGAGCGTTTAACGCGGCTAGCGTTCGCGGGAATGGGGAATTACCTCGAGCCACAGCTTGGAACAACAAACAATCTGTGATTTCTACCTCGGTGATAGTTGTTCTTGTTCGGCACCAACAAGGAACACAACTCACTGCTTAACTCAGGGGCGAATATTTTTCCTCTGAGGATCTTACACGCAACGGTTAACTGATCGTTGGATCTTCTAATGAGTTAAAGCCCAAGCATCCCAAGAGGAATCTTGTTGGGAGTGAATGAATAAATAAATGATAATAAATGAATCTAACTAGTAAGAACAAACCGATTTTCGATGACTTTAGAATGGGCAGGTTCGACCAGGGAATACTACCCCCTCGTAGAATATCGGCTTAAATAACGCCAGGTGCCACTAGTACGTAGTGACGCTACTATGTGTTTTTAGTACGTACCATCAGTGGTACTACCGACACGTGCTAGTCGCCTGGTGTCTGAAGTACCATTAATTTATACCATTGATGGTACTAGTGATACTACTATGTGTCCTTAGTATCATCAGTGTTACCACCACGGAGTTGCTCCGTGGTTACCACCGACATGTGCTAGTATCGGTAGTATCATTGTACCAAAAAGAATAGGTACCTACTAATACACTGCTCAATTGTTCTCACTGCTTTCTACGATGATTAGATGACACAACTACGAGTATGTCCGTAGGTTACGGTTACCACTAATCATCAAACACCTGTCCATCGCCTATTACATGGGACCAAATAGAGGTGAAACATGGGTTTTACATACCTCTGCCTACCTCTTCGGAGCAAAAGTCGCGATAGTGCTATTGTATCTAAAAATAAAAAATATTGCGAAAAGAAATAGAAGCGTACATACAAATAATAAAACCTACAATCACGTAAGTATGTATGCATTATTCGCGGAATCGCTTATGTTGAATTTGCAAAATTAATCCGGTACAATAAATAATGACATGTTTGACCTGAATTAGTTCGTAACTTAGCAGCAATTATCATGATTTTGTACCATAATAATTAATTATGAATAAACGGAATGTCTCACTAATGTATCCATCACTGTGACTCCTGTAAGCCGGGATTAACAGTGAAGAATTCTTACGACGGCGACGTGAGCTCTTAATCCCGCTATCCCGATAATCTACTCGGATCGAAAATCCGCTGGGACTGCTAATCCTATTATCTTGGACCCCGAAATGAATTTATACAGTAGTTACAAATATCAACTGCCTTCCGTAACAAAACGGGGAGGAATTTGTGAAATAGAGCACTATTCTCATTCTTATTGCGCATATACTTGTATTTAAGGTACAGAATTACTTGGACAATCCTGCACTAAAATGCACTGTTTGGTATACTCCTCCCTCACATAGCCAGCAGAACATCGACATCCAACGCGACACTCCCACGTCGAAGGACAATAATCTAGAACAACAATATGTAATACTCGGTATTAGCCCGGTGCTGCGGTGCCTGAAAATGTGCCCTGTGAATCGTACTTTTTGTAACTTGGCATGGGATTGAACATAACTGTCGAAACGTAATTGTTATTTAATCTCTCCCTTTCTCGTCTCTGCCTACCCATCATCTCCTTTGAAAAATTTGTGGTGTTATATTATATTATAAAAAGTAGGTAATTAGATTTCTTAATCTTTTTATTACGCTTACCAATGCTACAACTGTCGACCTTAATCGTTATTCATGGGAATTGGATCTTCTTAGGACAGCTTTAACAGTCATCAAGAGGCTTGGAATGGACACCTCGACTATTGTACTTCAGGTACCTAAGTACCTACGCATAATATTCCAGTTCAAGTGCTTTGAAACAATTTTAAACAGGCCATCATTACTTTTTTTCCTATTCGAGACCCAGGACCTGGTAGTCATAGTACCTAATAACTAATTGCGACAAGGTTCTAAAGTAGCTTAGAAATAAACGTTGACTACTTCTTACCTGTAGACAACATTCTCAAATTAACACAAGTTGCTGGACATTTCCACCCGCATAGAGAAAACTCCTCATTTTTGCCGATACAAAACGACACTCGGTATGTAACAATATTTTTTATAACGAACAATAATAATAGAATTACTAACATTTTAAATTTTATGGCAATATTGCTGTTACTGATAATATTGATTGTTTTTTTTTTATTCATATTTAAAAAAACTACTACAACTAACTACTATACTCGAACTACATAGGCGTAAAATTTGAAATTTAAAAAAATATTTTTTATAGATCTACAATTTTATGTACTAGGTAGGTACTATTTTTATGTTCATAAATGCTTTAAACAAAACATCGCATGGAATCAAAATACAGAGCAAAAGCTGATGCTAGAGTGTGCAAATATTCTGTCCTAAAAAACTACAGCCTTTTTTTAAAGTGGGATAATTGTTTACTCCGAATTTTAGGACTAGTGAGTATTAAGAGTATAAACTTCGTTAGCTAAACATACTTACATTATTTTACTATGCTATTCGCCCCTACTTGGCACATTCATAGGTACTAAAATGTTTTTACAAGATGATTACAAATCGGTTCAAAAATAATTCTAAGCACTTTAACCTTCTGAAGAAAAGTTCTAAACGAAAGTGAAAATCGCATCAAAATCCATTGCGTGTTTTAGAAGAAAATTAGATAAGACAAAACATCGACTTCCTTTTATACTTTTTGGAAATTAGATGGTATTCTGACTGTCTACCAATTTCAAGATGAAATTTCATATAATATATAAAAAATATTAACTGATCTAATGTGCCAATATATGTAATTAAAACTGTTTCGTTTAAATTAGCTCGTACCTACGATTAATGAAATACGTGACTCTATCAAATTATTGAAGATGTCCGCATTACAAAACGAAATGTCTCATCATCAGTCTTTAGGTATGCGGAAAGTCACAAAGTCTGACAAATATTAGCGTAAATTATTACAAATGAACTCAATATAATTATATTTTCTTCGTGGTATTTGAAATAAAATTGGTCAAGTTCCTTGCAACATGATTTTCGACGGGTCAAGGCTAAACACGATCTGAGGACTGAATATGATGGTGGCAAAAAACTCCTTTTAGTATTTAAACAATATTCTGTTTGTATTTGTCATGTCGCAGACTGCAGACTGACTTCTATTTTGTGTTAGATAGGTACCTACTTCCTTAATAGCGCATCGATACTCGTAACTTGGTCGGCAAATAGTTCGTGCTAACTGCTGCTGTTGTAAGAAAGATTTCTACAAACCAGAAGACCTTTTGCCTTTTATTATTATGTGAAACGAGGCATTTTTACCAAATACACGCACTAGTGAACAAACTGCCTACTTTAAATTTGTATAGCTATTTGTAACGACTCCTGTGATATAAACAGGTAGGTACCTACTTTACCAATATACAATTAACAGATATAAATTACACTCAGACACGAAATATTTTTTTGTCAATCCGCAATGATTTTTCCGTACGAGAATCGAATCCATAACCTCTTGCACAATGCGCAACAGTCGACTCGCAAGCGCTCCCACTGCGCCATTGATACAGTTTTAAACTATAGGGAGGTACTGTCCCACCAACCATAAGTTCATTTTGCCAATTCATCATTTCCTTCGCAACGAGCTTGATATCATTTCATTAGACGCTGACATTTTACTAAGTAGGTAGGTACTAGGTACACTGTTGTTATGTTAATAATAAAAACATCCTGTGCACTAGGTAGGTACACTTGCTAAATCTTACAAGTTTGACAGTTTTTAGCAAAATATCAGCAAAATGAGTCATGATTCAGTTGGTTCATTTGTACATAAAAAAATGCATCGACATCACGATTTACATCTAGCACTTTAGTACTAGATGTAATTCGTGATGAAAATTAACTGTTTACAGTTAATTTTAGTAGGTATTTAATTATTTCGGTATTTAGATAGGTATTGTGATTGATAGGCATATTACTATCATGTATTTAAGTGGAAGGTATTTTTGTAATATAGTATTATGTATCTTGATACATCATACGCTACACGTAGATATTTGCTATTATAATATGTCTATCGGTAATTGTAGATTCAGAGTCACAACCGATTAAATAGGTTTTATATGTATAAATTGTAATATTCGACCCAATGGCATAATAATATACCACTTAAACGATGGTTGAACCATAAGACAATCAGACTTTTCAGCCTTTTGACTAGGTACCTACTCGTAATGATTAAAAATTAATTTCGTTATGCAACGCAGACGTCTCCCCTGGGTATAGAGGAATTTGTTATTATAAAAAGCGATCACCCATCGCTGAGGTCACTCAGCCACACAGTTCTATCGATTCGCGCGTCTATACCATAATTATGTAATAATTGATTTTTCATAATGAATGTACAGACATTGAATAATAAAAATATCTAATTATGATCAAATGTAAGTACCTACCTACATCTTGTGTTTTGATAAAAACCTTCAAATGGCTGATATCTAACATAGTTTTATCTACAATAGAAGAATACCTACTGTCTCAATACGCTCTTTATCAATTATAAAGATACCCAATATCTTGGAATAAGTCATCTGAACGTGCTTTAATGTAATAACTAAATTTGATTAAACTTTCCATCTCTTATCTCCTCTCAGTGTTCAATTAGTATAAAATGATTATTTTAACTACAGACTTATCAGTCATCATCAACGTATTTTAATTAAGACTGTAATTCACAATGCACGCTGCAGTAAGCGTAATCTTTATTACTTTATGTGTAACTTATGTGAAAAGCTACCCAGGCTATTGGAGCACTCCGGGCCAACCTATTCAAGGGGTATACGTTGCGTGGCCAAGTAATGGGGCTACAGGAGATCTTCATGTTGCAGCTTCTGAAGACAGCGGCGTGAAGACGCATTGCGTAGAAAAGTCAAAGAATTTTGTACAAGTCGCAGGCCCTTCATATGCTGCAGGCCTCCCTCTGCCTTATCCAGGCTTTTCAAGTTCGCATGATGACAGTACAACTCAGAAGCGCGCCATAATATCCAGCCAAGCACCAAGTCCACCAGTTCAATATGCATACGCGGTACCTGTGCCGTCTACTGAAGGAAGTACAGTAGCATCATATCCATACGTTTACCAGTATCCATCAACTTCCTCGGAGACCTCAACCACTAAATGTGATCCACAGTCTACCACTTCACATTATCCCTTTCAATTTCCTTTCAACTTTTTCTATCCACAAATGATGTCAGCTTACACTAACGCTATGACGATTCTAAAGGATGCTGGACTCAGTGAAGACACTGCTTCTACAGTCATGTCCCAGACTTCACCAATGTTCGCACCTTCATCTTACGCGTATCCCATGTATGTGATGGCGATGCCAAGTACGTGCGTTCAAAATCAAGCTGTAACAACACCATCTACATCTACGCCCTCATCGAGTATTCCAGAAGAAGAAAATACTAAAGCTTAACAATGTTTTTAGCTTCTAACTATTTATTTTTTTTATAACAATAAAAACAGTTTAGAAAATATGTTTGTTTATTTGGTTTTATAATTTTCTGACCTCTAGTTTAATGGTAAATCGACTTCCGGAAATACATTTACAAAATGTCAAATTGAAATTTGACATTTACTTAAAAAGACGGACAGATGCGTACATGCAGTGCGGCATTACAATAAAATTATTACTGTGGAAATGGTGTCATAAACCGAGTAATACAGATAATAAGTGATTATACCAGAAATAGTGTACTTCATTTTACAGTAAACGCAAGTCTCATAAAATAAAATGGTCTCCAAGAAAAAGAAGAAGGTAAGGCGCACCATTGATTTCAATAAAACACGTGTTTACGTTGTTGAGATAA
The DNA here is from genome assembly GCA_963082885.1 of Parascotia fuliginaria. Taxonomy (NCBI): domain Eukaryota; kingdom Metazoa; phylum Arthropoda; class Insecta; order Lepidoptera; family Erebidae; genus Parascotia; species Parascotia fuliginaria. The sequence continues at coordinate 6,392,863 of OY720174.1, read as the reverse complement.
CCAACAAAATTTTGTATCATTACAGTATTCATCTGGAGAAGGAGCGCAGTTTATGACTAGAAAGGCCGCACTTAAAAAGCTACAACTATCGCTAAAAGATTTCAGGCGCATTTGCATTTTGAAAGGCATTTATCCCAGAGAACCTCGTAACCGCAAGAGAGCTCAAAAAGGTGCTGGCGGTTTCAAAACGTTGTACCACACTAAAGACATTAAGTTTTTACTGCACGAGCCGATATTATGGAAGCTCAGAGAGTTAAAAGTAAGATCTTATTTATTTTATTGACCAAAATATGTTTAATACGCAATAAAAAAACAAGCATTACAAAAAGTGTTTTTTTAGGTATATCAACAAAAGATACGTCGCGCAAGAGCCATGAGAGAATACAAACAGATGAAGAAGTTCTTACGTGACTACCCAGAGATAAATATTGACCACATTGTCAAAGAAAGATACCCAACATTTGTGGATGCTCTGCGAGACTTAGATGACTGTCTCACTTTATGCTTCCTGTTTAGTACTTTCCCGTCTTTGAAGAGGGTGCCTAGAGATCAATCAATGCTTTGTAGAAGACTCACGGTTGAGTTCATGCATGCTGTTATTGCTGCTAAGGCACTGCGTAAAGTATTTGTATCTGTAAAAGGGTACTACTACCAGGTTGAATTAGAAGGGCAGACTATCACATGGATTGTGCCACATCACTTCTCATTCCAGGTAATAAGCTAGTTATTAAATTCACCATGTAGATAGATTTGGTGCTAGAGATGGGCATAGGCTACTTTTTATCCCAAAAATCGGTCTGGTTCCCGAGAGATATAATAAAACATATAATTATTACACATGGGTATTGTTTTGTAATTCACCAAAGGGTGCACAGTATTAGGCAAAGATTAACTATATTATGATGCCAATGATGAAATATCATTATTCTGGGGTGTGAATAGTTTGGTCTCTGCATCTTAAATGTTGGTTTGCAGGTTCAAACCTATATATTGTCAAATTCTGGAAGACCTGTAATCATAATTTAAACTTTTTTTTTCAGCCTCAAACTAAAGATGAGGTGGACTTCAAAATTATGTCTACATTTGTAGAATTCTACACAATGATGCTTGGATTTGTCAACTTCAAACTGTATCATTCACTTAACCTGGTTTATCCACCAAAACTGACAGTGCCCTCCTTAACTGACTCAGAAAAAGACCTTGTTGATGAAAATCAGTATGTCTCTGAGAGAATTGCAGCCATGAACATGTCTCTAGCAAGAGTAGCTGGTGCTAATGATGCTGAAGAATTACCAGAAATGGACATTTTTAATACAGAGGATGAGGATCCTCAGAAATTAGAAGAGGCCAAACAAGAGGCAGAGAAAGTCAAAAAACTTAAAACAATGTTTAAAGGCTTGAAGTTCTTTATAAATAGGGAAGTGCCTAGAGAACCACTGGTGTTTATTATTCGCTGCTTTGGAGGTGAGGTGTCTTGGGATAAAGATCACTTTGTTGGAGCCACATTTGATGAAACAGATGAGAGTATAGCATACCAGATTGTTGACAGACCCACTATGGATAAGCAGTACATATCTCGTTACTATATACAACCTCAGTGGGTATTTGACAGTGTAAATGCAAGAGCACTTCTGCCTATAAACAAGTATCTAATGGGTGCCGTGCTGCCTCCACATTTATCACCATTTGTTGATAAAACAAAGGATCAAGTTTATATTCCACCTGAAGAAAAGGCACTCAATGACCCTAACTTCAAACTATTGGGTAAGTAAAAGTAATTAATATTACACTTAATTATTCTATGAAGGATTGTAAAAGATTACTGATTATTTCTACACATAAAAAATTTAAATAAATTATTTTTTAATAAATTGATTACTGCAATTCGGTTTTGAATGCTTAAACCTTTCTGTGGCTGCAGAACCAAGGTCAAATGCGCCATGTTTCAAGCACCAGGGGACTGTTTCAATTGCATCCAATACAAATAAATATTTATTATTAGTGGTTGCCTAGTGGTCGAAATTCGATCATAATTAATTTTCTATGCATATTTTTTAAAAAACATTAGCCTTTTGCACTCTTTCTTTATATTATAAACTATAAGTGTGTATCTTCATACTCCTCCGTCTGCTCAATTTTCGTAAAAAGAGCTATGAAGTTTGCTTCACGTATTAATATATATAAATTACATGTCATTCTTCGCTTATTATTAATTTTGTATGCATTAATTAAGTTTGAAATATAAACTATAATATTTTACAGATGATGAGCAATCTGGTAGTGACATTGAAGAGGCCAGTGATGAAGACAAAGAGGATGAAGTAGAACCAGATTCTGAAGATGATGCTGAGACCAGTTTAGCTAAACAATACCAACAAGAAGTGGAAGAAGATTCCACTTCCGATGATGATGACACTGTAGACCCCGAGAAAAAGAAGATAGCTAAAGAAAAGGTAGAATGCGATTTTATAAGAAATGTATTTGTCTCTTAAGCCAATTTTCAGAACAGTTAGAGTAAATAGACTAGTCTGTAGAAAGACTAGAACTTGAAATGACTACTTTTTAGACATTTTGCTATATCCTGAGTCAAATTATTGTTAAGGCATACTGAATTTTAGGTAGCTTGCTATAGGGATTTAGTTTTTTAGACATGACCTGTAGGCATTTTGCTTCGTAGTTAATTTGATTTTTAGGTAACATGATCAGGATGGATTTTATCAAATAACATCAAATTTAACATTTCTTTTCAAAATACAGTTTTTATTATTAATTTATACATAATATTATGCTCACAGCGCAGCCTGTTCATTTATATTTCTCTTTCTAAATTGATGATCTTCTTAACGTTTTTGATTAACTAAAAATGTACTCAAATTTCAGTGAAAATATGATACAAGCTTCAATGTACAATTTTTTTTACAGAAAAAGGCAATGGCAGTAACAGCAGGTGTCCCACACAAAGAACATCCTTATCAAAAGGAAATAGAGGACAAACAGGCATTCAGATTACGAGAAAAACTTGTTCGTAAGAAGCACAGAAATCTTTACAAGAGCATGAAAGCTGGTCAGGAACAACGTAAAAAGGAAATATGGTTGCTTAGGAAGAAGAGACGTCTTCATGACGAAAAAGTCATAGAAGAAAAGAAAACCGTTAAACGCAATAAAAAAATTATTGCATTGGAAGCGTCTTCCTAAATCAATAATAAAACACTTCATACAATATTTTGTTTTTTTATTGTGCTAATTTCTTTATAGTATAATATTTACATCATAATAATAAAAAATAAGGGCATTTCCTTTCAATAACAATCAAAAACAAGAATAAGGTATATACATAGGTGAATCAACAAAATTACATTAAAAATGGATAGGCGACATGTATGATGTCGAACAAACCTGACAAGGTGTTGCAAGCGTCCATAGGCTACGGTAACTGCTTACCATCAGGCGGGCCGTATGCTTGTGTCACCTTAGTCGTATAAAAAAAAAAAGTCGATGGATCAAAATATTTGTAGTTTTCACAAATATTTAAATCTTATGGTAATCAGTCTCACGATACAAGCCAGTTTCGTAAAAACCATCTTTGATACGTGCAGTCAATTGTAAACAGCTTTTCATAAACAAAATTATTTACATAATTATTTTGTATTTTAAACATAATTTAATATCTATATTCATTTCATTTAAATCGACTGCAATATAAATTAGCTTAAAATGCTAACTTGAGCAGATCAACAACAATGTTTCGACCACAGAGTATAAATAGTCCAACAACAATGTCTATTTGGTTGTGGAGTATAAATAGTAACAATAATTAATCCTAATCAGAATCTTTATCGCTGTCTTCGCCTTCTGCGTCACTGTCTTCGAGCTCTGGCATCGGAAAACGCAGAATAGCTGCAATGCCCGTTAATTGGTCTAACTCTAAAAAACGAAATTACACATTATAATTTTATAAATTAAAATTCGATCCTATTGCGGCTTCTTATCTAAACCGAACTTCAAGCGACAAAATACTCGTAATATATTAATCCTTACGGTTTTTACTGTTTTTGACTGAACAAACTCACCGCAGAAATGAAAAAATTAAAAACATTTTTTATATCCTCTGATACCCTTATTATTTTCTCGTCATTCATCTACCGCGAAAATAGGAAGCCTTTTGTTATGAATACAACTTACGTTCTCCAGATACATGCATGCTAGAGAAAATTCTCACATCGCCTCCATTCTCTCGGACTGAATCAACCAGAGCCACATATTCTTTGCGTTTTTGTATATCTTGACATCTAAACAAAACAAAAACATTTTAAAAGCATTCATTCTCTAAAAAGCAGGCAAAAGCACGCCAGTCAGTATGTGAGCTTTATCCCTGTAACCTCGGCACTATTTTGAAATTACAAACTAATACAATGTCAAATGTTTTTTTCTTTTAAGAAAACATTTTTTAGCAAATTTTATCAGGGATCTCAGAGCTGTGGTACGTCTCTTTTATGAAAACGTTAAATGTGAATTATTTGAAAGATAAAGTTATATAAGTTATTAAACAACAACTTAATAACTTTATCTTTTAGCTCCAGATAAAATAAATTAATCTATAGCCAATAGATAATGTTATCAAAAAAATGCTATTAAGAGAGAAATATCACAAAAGCAGATTCTGTATAATTGTAAATTTGCAATACAAAAGACAGGAAAAGTAAATGTGCAGTTTAACAATAACATTTTGCAATTTTTTTTTTTCTTTTTATATTATAGCCTACCAAAGTGACACGACCCTGCCTGATGGTAAGCAGTCAGTGGAATCCAGAAGTGGCGGCCACTATACCAAAAGCCATCGTCTTAAACTGCTGGTATGGTGGCCTTTACTATGGCGGCTGGGAATGGGGTAAGGTAAGGGGAAGGGAATGAGATAGGTGAGGAAAGAGGAAAGGTAGGAAATTGGGCCTCCGGCGCTCTCACTCACGGAACGAAACGCAGTAGTACGGATAGTACTACTCTTAAGTCGATCTTTTATGAGAGGATAGTACTTCCCCGGACGATCCGGCCCATTCATGCTGAAATCAGCGTGGATCTTATACCTTAAATGTAGGTAATGTTGCAATTATATTATATGTAGGCGTAGTATATCAATAACGAATCAAGGACGGACGTCAAGTTCAAAATACAGTTATTAAAAAAGATCTTCATCGTCTTATATACTACTGCTCCAGAACACATTTGCAAATTTTTGTGACATAATAATTGGTGATGTTGTAATGTCTTATTTATGTGCTTTATGTGCTGGTTTTCCAGTCACCACTTTTGTCAAGTGAGTTTTCTATTACCATAAAGTGATATTTAGTGTCTACTTCATAACTTGTCAACTTTTACGAAACAACTGCTTTTATGACATTGTAAGCTGGACGTGGTGGTGGGACTAGACCGAAATGGTAATGTTGGCATTATTTTCAGTTAAATTCAAACTATACCTGAACAATTTGTCAGAAATCATTAACGTCTCAACAGCCTGTGCATCATTCGCACGCTCCACATGTTTCTGCCCATAGAAAGCTTTGGCAGGTTCAAGCTGCAGCATTGTGTAGAAACTCTCCAATAGTTTCACTTCACTTGAAGCTTTAGTATCGGAGATCTTCGACATCACTGCTGGCTCTTGTAGAACCTCTGTAAAGTTAAATTAGAATTTCTTATTTTAGAACTATGTTCTGGTGAGCCAGGCAATAATAAAGATTGAAATGATTGGAATCAGTTTGTTTTGTTTCAAGCCACTTATCCAAACAACACTTAAAACTATTTACTGATTTAGCAGACACTACACTTTCTGGGAGCTTGTTCCACATATCTATAACGAGATTGTTCAGAGTGTGATAGGCTACTAGTGTGTGTGACGATGTGCGATTGATAGTGAGGCTGTGTCCACGACATAAATAGGCTTTTTGCTGTAGTAAATACATATCTCTGATATTGGGCAAATTGTATCTATAACTTAGGATTTTGTATGTCTCAATAAGGTCACCTTTCATTCTCCGGTCTTTTAGTGTAGGCAACTTAAGCATTTGCAGTCATTCTTTGTATGGCTTTTTACACAGGCCATAGGGTATTTTTGTTGCTCTCCTCTGAACACTTTCTAGCAGTTCGATATCTTTCACAAAATACGGATTCCAGACCTGGAAGGCGTACTCTTAACACACTTAATATTATAAGTGCGAAAATATGATTGCTGAGTGCATAGTGCAAATGGTTTAATGCATGCAAATGATTTTGTGAGATGCCGATACACATTCCAATAAAAAAAAATACTCAAGTAAGCCTTCCAAGCAAGTAAATGTTTTTTTAACATATTAAATTAATAAGTTATCACCAAAAACAAATAAAAGAAAACAAACCTTTTAGCGAGTGTTTAAATCCTGAAGAAGCTTTAACCAATAGGAACTTGCTTTTGTTTTCAATTAGCATTTTATTATCAGTTTTAATAGCCTGTTGCATCATGTATTCAAAGAACTGATCCTTGACAAACCCTGGTGAGGCTATGATAACACATTTGACAATGTTAAAGTCAACATGCCGTAGAATACCTTGCATCACTGCATCATAAAACTTTGAGAGACCCTGTAACGATAAAAACAGTGTGTAATATTGTATCACTTATTATACATATAATTAGCAAACATATTCAATGTCATGATATTTGTTATAGCATCACAATATGGAAAAAGACTTGTGCCACAGTGGGACCAACACAGTTTACTCCTTGACTACTACTTTACTGAAAATATAAATAGTAATGTTAGAATAAACACATAATAACATTCTGTATACCATGTCCCGCAGTGGATGTCTTTTGGCTGATATGATGAACAATTTGGATGGATTTAATTAGCGGCCAGTATCATAACATGGCATAAAAGTTGACAGTTATTAAACTTACAGTGTTAGCAATTTAGCCCTATATAATAATCATGGTTAGTCACCTCTATGTAAAATTACCTTCTCATGCTGTTGAACAAAACCTTTCCGTTTTCTAGGAATTGTGATATCAATTTTAGACCTCACTAACGTCATAGAAGGTGTAATTAAACAAACATGTGCAAGACCTTCTTGCATCACAACAGCAGCCACATCAGCATTTACAGCTGGATCACACGCCATGTCTACTCGTTCTAATGCTACTGAGTCCCATAGGGTCTTTTGTAATGTGAATTTTCTGTTCAATTCCAAATCCAGTGTGTGATATGCACCCATCTGAAAAGCGAATTACATACATTGAAAATACTATATGATTTTGATAGTTTCAATTTTTCAAAATGTTACATAGGGTTGAAAATCTTTTGAAAGTTGAGTTTATAATAGAATAATATTTGACCTGAAATGCCAGAGCAGATAATAAAGCACAGAGTTCAAGCCATCATTCTCATCAACTGATGAAAGATATCTGCTACACTCATACATGTTTCTGAAGTAACTTCCCTTTCAGAAACTTTTTACTCCAACAGCCATCACAGTAAGTTGCTTTACTCACTGGTGATGCACTGGAAATACAGCTTGCAAAGTTTAAGCACAAATACAAAACAAATGTTTACCTTTACATACTGATTCTCCACAATATTGCGGCCTTTTAATCTTAATATACATGCTTGTGTATCAAAATCAATCTTTTCTACAGTGATAGTGAGAGTGGTCCTCACTCTGTTACTCGTAGAAGAGCCTGTGGCCGACTCTGTCTGTACTTTGCGTACCGTTGATGCCATCACCGCATCACCTTGCGCAATGAGGTTGTAGGCGTGCCACATGTCCTCCGGCTCCTCAGGAATAAGCCCAATACTCCTGAAAATCAATAAAAGTGAGTCCACTGATAATAAACATAATTTGATTTTTTAGATACCCATTGGAATCTATTTTCGAATTGCATTGTGTTCTGTTATACATCGAATAAAAATCAGGGACATAAGAAACTAATTTGAACAGTAAAAGTATAATAAACATCTTTAAATTGATAGGACTAGGATTGAAATGGAAAATTTATATGAATGCTTACCCGCAGCCATCTTTTTCAATATTTTTAAAAACTAACTTCATCTTGTATTTAGTTGTGTTAAATACAATTACATCATTTATTAATATCACGCATGATAAATAAAATATACTTTAATTTAGCATCTGTTCGCTGACGAAGAACAAGCAAGTCTCATGTGTGCTCACTCACTGTGCTCGTGTAGCTGTCAATTGTTAAGTGTCAAGAAGACAACGTCAAAAGAAAGAACATGTTGTCTTGAAATTCAGAAAGTCCACACTGCACTGCAATTTTTACGAATTCAACACACTTTTCTATTTACGTATACCTACTATTGTTTACATAAAAAAATATCAATTTCATTAAATAATAATTATACACTTGACACTGAACAATATAACCGGCATTTATTGAATTAGTTCAAGAAGAGAAAAAAGAACATAAAATACAAAGTTAAGAAGAAGACAGTCTCCAAAAAAAATGTTTAAGAAATTACAGGATATTTTTGAAGATACCATAAGCCATCACCGGAGTGATAGTCGACTACCCATGTTAAAATTTTCTCGTATCCGACGCTACGGCGTGTGTTCATGAAAAGAACAATGAATGTTGAAGAGGCAAAGGATAAAGATAAAGATATATTTATTTATCAGAATATGGTACTTAAATGGTGTTACATACAAATTGCTTGGTCTCATAATGGATCGCAGCAAATGGCGTTCATAAAACTTATAAAAACATTGAGACATGTTCAAGGAACTGACAGCCAACCTTCAGTAGTGTAGAGGCACACTAAAAAGAAGGAGAACTTAATAATAACATCCCTTCTATGGCTGCTGTAACTGCTGTAATAAAACAGAAGTATACTGTCAATGGACCGGCTTTAGATTCAACCTTAAAGCATGGTGGAGATACTACTAATTACAGTCTACAGTTTTGATCTTTTCTGTATAATAATATGACGTGACTATTCCAAAGGAAAACATCACGGGGCACACGGAATTTCTACAAAGACATTGCAGGGAAAATACGTATAAGTAAAATATTTCATTGTATGTTTAATAATTGGACTTATATTAAGTATATTATATCAAATATATTTTGTTTTTATTTTAAAAAAATGTGTTTCTTATTTGTGGTTAATGTCACAAATATTAGGAAATTAAATTAAATAAATTTATCTATCAAACTTAGAAGTATGAAATATATAACTAAACGTTGCGTTGCTTAGAATGTTGAAAAATCATGATACCTCTTGCAACAACTAAACGTAGCTTTGAAGTTTTAAATGCGAGTTTGGGAGGACGACGGCGACGTGAGCTAAAAGATTGAATTTACTGCTATATAATTGTTTTCTATTGTTCTGTATCTGGCAGCTGGTTTACTTTTTGACAATTTGTGCAGTGTGTTTATAAAAATATTTATTTATTGATGATATTGAGGACATGGTATTAGTTCGTTAGAAAATTTAAGATGTGTGTGTAGTGGCAGTGATAACGTCAACGGTCAAGCTCAGCTGGTCTCGTCGAGCGGTAAAAATCTCGCGAGTTTTTCTTTGCCTTACGGGTAGCACTTTTCGTGCTCCATTTCTTCAAGGTATGCCGTTATATTTTTTTTGTAGATAATACGCTTGCTTTATTACTCTATGTAAGGTGAACAAGTAATCTACACGTAGAACCTGACGTAATATTTTCGAATAGTGTTTATTATTATTAGTAAACGTATTATTACATACTTACTATATTTTACTTAGGGTTTGGTACATAGTGATATTTTTGTTTATCATTATTTACTATAACACTGGCCGTGATCCAGATTACGTGTCGTCTTATTGCGCGGGAACCCGTGGTATTTTTAGTCTATTAGTCGCATGATGATTTAACATACGCCGTGGAGGATTTCTATATTAGAAAACCATTTTCAGAATAAAATGTAGCTAGACCTGGACTGTGTCAGTTTTAAGTGTTATAAATAAGTGAAAAAATGAGTGAAAGTCAAGAGACCGTGTCGCCGGACGCGACCACCTCTCCTCCTGCACCACCGTCCTCAACGTCTTCAGACAATGCATCAGTTGCCAGCAACGCAACCTCCACTGTTACCAAACCAGCTGACTCCACAAGACCATCATCATTGCCCAAACCATCCGGCTTGAAGCAACCCAGCAAGATTGGTCGACTGTGCTCCAACTCTGCACCAAAACCTGCAGTTCCAATCTCTCCTAGAACTGGTAAGTAATTAATTTTATTTATTTTATGTTTTCTTTTTCAGTATATTTGCTTAACAAAGCAATAATTGTCAAAGAAATAATATGTTTAAAAGTAAGAACACTAAGAGCATATTTATTTGTTCTAATTACAAACTGCAATTGACAAATTCATTCACTAGGTTCCACTACAGATTATTATTACTATTGTGTATTACTGCCTCTGCTGAATTTCTATGCTATTATTGTGTTGTTCCATGAACATGATGCATCTTATAGGCAGAATTTGTTGATGATGAGTTAACTAATTGTCTGTAAGTCTCATCTGGCATTGCTATACATTTAATTAAGTTAAAAGAGACACAAGGCCATTGGGCAATGGCTAATTTATTGCCAATGATAACATGTTTTCAACTTAATTTTGGACTGTTTTATAGACACATTATGTAATCTGTGGTCATTAAGTAATACATAGAGGATGTTTTAAGTATATGCACATTATTTATGTGCCAAGTTGTTGTATTTTTGGTGGTCATGTTCCAAGTCTGTGGCCCAGTTACTGCAGATGCATTATCACGAATATCACGATAATGCGTCGTAGTACGAACTGCGCTTGTGTAGATTATATTAAACTAGGTATTTAGCACATGACTTAAAAACTGCATCATATCATAATATTAATAAATACCAAAATATTATGTTAAAAAGGTATAAAACTATAAATAAGACGATGTTTTACGTCAACCGCGTTTTCTGTAACGAAAACTTAAAACTGCTCAGATCGCTATCTAAATTTAATTAGCAGTCTAAACACGAGTTGCCCTTGTATATAACTTAAAACAAATACTATAAATAAAATACCTTCTTTATTTATTATGTAGGTGGGTACGTTTATGAGAAAACAATAATAAAATAGGGTACGTAACTGTAAAATGTAAGTAAGTAGGTAAGTACTTACTGCAATATCTTTTTATTAACATACCTATTTATCTGTAAGTAGGTATGTATAGTTGTATGAGAGTAAAATTTATATTTGAGATAACGCGACACTGATTTCTTTAATAATAGTAGGTATCGTATTAGGTCACCGGTGCTTATTATATCGATGAGATGCACAAGATGATCTGTTCCGTATCCGTTCAGTCCATCCAATCAAGTAGGTATTATGAATTGACCTTGAATAAAACTTGATTTTTTAACGATTCGAAATTAAATCATATTCGTATCGTCGATCAACTGTAAATTACCTGATTATACGACTTATGTATATTATTAATTAATTATGAATATGAGGCGTCTAAAACAATGAGGTGAATGAAAGTGAAAATGTTTTAGTTTTATTACTCGGTATCTTTTCGTGTTTTAATATAGTTGAGTTTCACCGATTCTGTGTCCGATGGTCGATTTGTGCCGGCTCGTGACTGGGCACCAATCATCGTTGTCCGATTCGTAGCAGCAATCATCGTTTTCACTTCAAAGTGCATGAGTAAGCTTTTTAAACTGACATTTGATCATAAGATATTAAAGAGATAGTGAAGTCTATCATCCTCTTGGTTTTGTACAAATGAAAGTAATTAGTAAGTACTCTCATAAGCAGAACATGACGGAATTTATCAAATTGAAGTTTAAAATGCAATTAATTATTGCAGTGTAAAGTAATTATCAGATGTAAAACATAATTCCGAAAAAAAACAGGTAGGTACATAAGTAGATATATTGACGTCAATTGAGTAATTGTATGCGCAGTTTAATAGCGAATATTGATGACGCGTTAATTATGTATAAACTCACTGTTATTAATGATTAAAGTTCTCATTAATAGGGTTGAAACTGGTAACGAACTATTGAACATTAGTAAGTTTGTACCTTGTCAATGTAGGTACTTAATCTTTGGGAACGTAAATTAAACTGGAATTCGCTTTAAGGTCCGCCAAAAATTCAATGAATGAACTTGTAATTAAACTTAGAAATTAATACCTAAATAGGTAAGTAATAAGAAAATCGATTCAACGGTTCTTTTGATACCTACGAGAAGAATGTTTACGACGTGGAAGCAATTGACACGACAGAAAAGTAAACATACTGCATGAATTAAAGCGAGTGACAAAAGACAAATACCTACTTAATCTTATAAGACTTTTTGTTATCAGATATCACACTAACCGTGACATACATAATATACGTAACAGCATCACCGTTACTCATGTGGCAGTTTCTTAAAAAAAACATCGTGATCTAGTTTTAGAGGCAAACGTTCAGTGTATATTGTTTTTACGACGCCTTACCAACTACAGCGGCAAAAAATCATGACTGTTATAGAATCAAAACTGTACCGGTTCTTTATATGACCTTCATAATACCAAATGCTATAATGGATACCTTTGAGTACCGTTAATTTTATCTTTGCCAGGAATCAGTTATAACTATTTATATTCTCCACTATACCACCTAGATTTGCGTTAATTTAATAGTTTATTGTTATGATTGTTAATAACTGTCTGACGAACCCCATCAGTCGATTAAAATGAAATTATGAGCAGCAATTTTTCAAGTTACAGCAGCCTCTCAAGTATTCGCAAAAAAATAAAACAAATTGGCAATAAACGTAAAATACGCAAAAACAATAATTAAGTGGTGGGCAATTTCCTTTTTATTGCGATACGTGTCAAGGATAGTTGTTTCATCAGTGGACATCGAACACTTAATGTTTATAGCATCGCGTACCACCTACAAGAATAGCGTTTACATGTTTTGTTAGTTTTACTCTTACTATTCGTCAGTGTTCATTGTCGGTAGTTAGTTGACTTTCTCCAGCGGCGTGCGTGACGCCCCCCTGCGTACCTCACGCTGTCCATAAAGCGCATTTTTATTTTTATATGATATACAGAAAAACTGTCCATCGCCATCGCATAAAATTACCTTAAAAAATATTTTTAACGATAAATGTATTTATGAGGCAAACAGTCAATAGTTTTCCTAATATTATAATTGCTACTCATTAGAATCTTCAAGTCTCAAATACTCAAGTATAAATAAATTTACAAAAGTACTAAGTAATTTCGTTTCACGCTAATCTGTAAGTTAAAGGTACTTATGCGTAGAAATTATCAGCGGCTTATCACATCGCAGATCTACGTCAAAAGCGAAAGGGTTGCTATTGCATTAGTTATTTAGTCCGTGAGCCGGCACTACATTATGCATCTGTCGAGCCGAGCATCCATTTCAGAGATACAGTCACGCCCGCATCAATTAATCTTTCAAACCACTAGGACTTTAGTTTTGTTTAACGATAAAAGCAATTCGTTCGATAATTTGAAATAATGCTATATTGCTATTTAAATACAATGACGTAACTAAGTAGTTTTTAAATTAGTATTTTATCAAATTCAGTTTCCGTCTTCGCCAAATAAAACGATTAAAATGTTAAGAACATACAAACTTTTCTATTTAACTTTTAAGACCAACAGAATTGACTCAAATACCTATTTTAGAAATTTCTGGTTGATTGTTCGTTCAATCGTTGCATATTTGAGTTCATAAACTCATTATGCAATAAAGATGTATTGACCGATGCGGACGTTGCCGAACTTGAAAATATTTGAGGTTACCTTGTAATTAATTACTAATTTATTTTAAAACCGGAATTGTTTACAATAAACTGTTGTTTACTAAACAACGTGTTAGTGACATGACTTGACGTCAAGTTATTTACTAATGAATACAACATAAGGCGCCTACAAGTCCCTATTTACTTTCTAGGTAACCGAGTTTAAATTGACACTGCAATTTCTTTCAGGAAATATACAGAAAACGCGAATATATTCACCAAAACCTATTTCATTATTCTATTATTTAGTTTATTTATGATCTTGTGTGGGTTCTTCAATTAGATTGAAGCACACTAAGATCCGGCTCGGTATTGAACCATAGATTGCTTCGGGAATACCTGGAGTGAGAGAAGACGAAGCCTAACAAGTTAGCGGGCGTTTAACTACGATAATTTATCTCACACAAAGTGAAGTGCTTATGACTAAGGCTCAGCTTAGTCTACTCTCTAAGATAACATATAGTAAATTATTTTTCATTTAAATTGGATGTTTGAGTCATAAGTTTCTCATTGAGTTCAATCTTAACTCTGCAGAATTCTATGAGCACCGATTTATTATCACTAGATAAATATTTTGCGGTTCTTTTTCGCGATATTTTTTTTTTTTTATTGCCTACAGTGGCAGACGAGCCAACAGCCATCCTGATGGTAAGTGGTAACTGTCGCTCATAGATTTCTGCAATGCCAGGGGCTCTGCGAAGCCGCTGCCTACCGTGATATTAGTGCTCTCTTTAAACCTCGTTTGAAGAAGGACATGTCATAGCGCTCGGGAAACACCGCAGCTGGTAGTTCGTTCCAGAGCCTGCACGTACGTGGGAGAAATGAAAGCTGAAAACGAACCGTGCTAGACGAGATCGTGTCCAGGTAGTATGGATGAATTTTGCTGCGATGTCGAGTGGTGCGATGATAGAAAGGAGACGATGGCACCAAGTCAAACAGTTCCTCAGAGCACTCCCCGTTAAACATACGATAGAGCACGCATAGAGAGCCAAAGTCCCTCCGCTGCTCCAGTGACTCCAATTTGTCTGTGCGATTGGGATCGTCGACGATTCGAACAGCTCGGCGTTGGAGGGAGTCAAGTGGGTCGAGCTGGTATTTGGGGGCTCCTGCCCACAGGTGAGAACAGTACTCCACGTGCGGTCGGACTGCTTTGTATAGCACAAGCCGTTGAGATGACGTAAAGTATCGTCTGGCTCTGTTCAGGACGCCCAGCTTTTTGCTCGCCAATGTCTTCTTGTCTTCCAAATGACTCCCAAATTGGACCTTGCTGGATATTTGAACGCCGAGGATCCCAATGTTATCGGAGATACGGAGAGAAACTCCTTGGAACTGAGGCGCTATAACAAAAGGGTCTTTCTTCGCTTCTTTGACACAGTTATTACTTTTCTCCTTTTCTCTTCCACCTTTAGTACCAACCTAAATTTTTATTATACCTTCCAATCATATATCTATATCACGACTTACGCCTCTCTTTATTTGCGATAGTGTCGCTAATTTTGAGAATTCACTCTTATTCTCAGTCCGTTATACCACAAATCCATCAGAATAACATTCGCAACTTAACCGCATGTACTTATTATGAAGCTCATGTAACACTGTAGGCAATAAAAATCTGATAGTCTAATAAATAATGCGCTAGAAGTATTTTTAAATTTGTCTACACAAAAGTTATTGTCATTATTATTTATCACCAAAAACTTTCGAATGTATGCACATGTTTGACATTAGCTTTGCATAAATGAAATAAATCAGCACGAAGGTCGAGTGAAATAGTAACCTAAAATTGGCATAGCTTAAAGATCAAATCTCCGTTCAACTCCCGTTCATTTTGACCTTATTTGTCACCCGCAAATCGCAATCCGGGTTTATAAAGCGCTCTACACACTGAGGCTCAAGCGACATTAATCGCCAATAAACAGGTCCAAACCCAACGAAATTAGGGCAAACAGAGAGTCGGATAGCGGCAAAAAATCATCGGTAGATAACTAATTTGTTTATTTCAATAACTAGTTTAGGACGTATCAAAGTCTAGATTGAGGCAGTAAAGAGACTAATTACAATCGACCTTAAATTGCTGAACGACTGATCGAAGTGTTAGACACAGTTTACCCTGTTTAATATTCGACGCAAGTTGTGATAGTTAACCGCAGTTAACGGTTTGCTATAGTGCCACTTAACAATACCTCTGTACAGGTTCCTACAGATTTGCTTGATTTTTGACAATCTTTATTGTTACTCGATATGCCGTTCTTTACCTATCAATAAAATCTGTCAACTGAAAACAGTTTGGCCCACCTTTATCGATTGTTACTGTATATCGATCGATAAAATTGATTCAATGTCAAGCAGGCACCTAGGTGTACCTAATTTAAGGCCTATTCAAACCTGAGCGGTATAAGCTACCGCCTGCGGTAGAGAAAACCGAGAAAACCGTGGGTATACGGTAATACTACTATTCTACCAACTTTTCGCTCTAGTCGCGAAACTTCATACTAAATGCCTGATCGAAATATGTACCTACATCTACCCAGAACGGCAGTCAAACCACTGAATAAGCCTTTAAAGTTTCAATTCTTAAATTGTTTTCGATTTTTGACAATCGTTGTTAAGGCGACAAAATATACTTAACAACATGTTATAATTTATAGTAAGCATTTGTTATTGTTATATGTTTTTAATGTTTATCTTCGGTAATGCTTGGGGGACATGCTGATCGTGCGGATATGTTCAGCAGTCTTTTGGCTATGATGGTGGTATTGTACGTGACTAATAAATTACCTAAACAATTAAGAACCTATAGCAAAACAAAGTAAATTCCATTCTATAATTTTCATTAGTGTCACTAATATTAGCCGCCATTTTTTTAATCGATAGACAAAAACGATTAATATTACAATTATTTATAAAAAGTCCACTTAATGTTTACAATGAGAGGAACATCTTTTACAATACGTCTCCAACCTCGAGACATTTATTTTAAATAGTTACCATACACAGAAACGTGACAATAACTAATAATAACGTTAGAACTTAGTAATTAGGTTATTTTCTAGGCCTTATGTATATTAATTAAAGAATTTATGTAATTTTTACGAAATACGTTTAATTTTTTTATATGAGGTAAAAGTGTAATTCTTCTTTTTTTAAATTCTTATAAAGTTATTATAAAAAAATAATAAGTAATGTAGTTTTTACTTAATTACGTTGAGTGCATTATGTGCATACCGGTATTATTTAACTTTTTCCAAAAATTAAGAAATAATATTGCTCGATGACGAATTGCTTTAATTTGTGTAAGAAATATTCTAAAATAATGTTACCTACTTTACTTCTGTTAATTTTCAGTCTCGAGAGACATCTTAGGATGGTTAATAATGACGTAATTTAAACACAAATATAAATAAAAATAAGTTTTGTATGCTTGAGGTCAACGACAGCAAAAAATTTAAGTATTACCATTACTTACAGTCCCGTCCAACACCATTTTAGGACAATGTAAACAATCCGTCATATTGCCATTGTCTATGGTTTCATGAATTTACTAGTGATGGGGGCAAGGTTGAAAAGAAAATAAAATTATTTCCATCACAATACATATTCAATCTTTATATCCAGCGTAACAACTATTTTCGCTGAAATGTGGTGATGATGGTCAAGTTATTCTAACAAAAAAAAAAAACAAATCAGGCTATAAATTTGTATTTTTTTTTCTTAAGCCATTTTAGTTTTCTTTATCTGAGTCGGTATCACACGACGTGTCAGTGTTGTCGTCGCCAACAAAATAAATAAAAAATGGTTATAATAAATGGTTCGGTTACATTGTCCGTCTTTGATTCCCCTTTAATGTTCATTGCTTTGAAGTAGTTAAATTATTATTTTCTACTTTTTAATTAAGGATTAAACATGTAGGCATTGTTTTGAAGTTGGTTTTCGTTTTTTTTTCTAAAAAATAATTTTATTTTTATTACTTTTAGTGGGAAGTAATTGTGTATTATTAATATATTTAATATAGATAGGCCTACTAAACGTGATGCGCAAATGAAACGGCGCTTTTGGGAAGAAAGTAGGGACGAGAGGGAAGATAATAAATAGAGATTTAAAGTCCTTATCAAACTTTTGCTGATCTCTGAACCCTGAATCCCGGAAACCACAAACCAAAATAAAAGTGAAAACCGTGAAGACCTACCAACAAAAAAAAAGAGTACTCATGTACGCACGTAAGAAGTTATACTTCTTTGGCGTAACAATCCAAAAATACCAAATAATAACACAACGCATACATACATAAATATACATAAATAGCATGCAACAATAATGAAAAATCATAAAATATAATTAAAATACAAGAAAACAAAAAAAAAATTAGATGATAATGTAATCATTTATAATTTGCAATGTAAATAAATTATACATACCGACAGTTAACCTCAAATCTATAAATGCACTTAAAACAGTATATTAAAACCACTTTTACCACTAATATTCAAAATAAATATTTTTACTGATAAATGATCAATAAAAATATCTATCACCATCATAAATATAATTGAATTGATATAAACGCCAATATATTTTTTATTTATTCACATTGATTATTTGTACTGATACGACACACAAAGGTTCGCAACTAACTTCAGGGTGCTTTTTTCTGTCGGTGTGCGCGCGCATCGTAAAAATTCACTCATCATTTTTCCCAATCGCGCCAAAAGAAGTATAACTTTTAAAAAAGAATGATCAAAAATCATAATTTAACTTAAAATCTGACTTGTGAGGTGAGGACAAAAAGTAAAAAAAATCAAAATGTTTTATTGATTACGTCTTATTTTACTTTTTAATTAAAATAAGACAATCAATTTTATTATCATGTTTAATTTGTACTTATTTCTTCTAATAAGTTACAACATTGGTTTTCAAAGACAATATATTATAGAGTATAGAAAAAATAAAGCTGTTAAATCAATTTGACATTTTTTTATTCGACTGCAAAAAGAAATTCATGTTTTTATTAAATATTCTAGTTTTGATTATTATTTGTTAGCAAAAATAGTTGCAAAATGAAGCATGTAGTGAACCCTGTGCGTATAAATCCATGTGTAATCCGTTAAGGAATTTTTGATAGAAAAATATTGAAAAGATTGTTTGTTTACATTGTCCGAAAATGGTGTTGGAACGTACTGTACATTTTGTAATTATCTGAAGAAATAAAAACGGTCAAAAAAAAGAAGTCATCCTTTTCAATATATTCGAGAATCATGATGTGAATGACCGCTAGGAACTTTTGTTCCTAGTTGGCCTATTCCAGGAGGTTTTAAGCTCCTACAACCATCTTTACTACCAAAACCAACGCGAACAGTTTGTGACAAAAGACGTAGACAGTATTCTAAGACTTAGCTGTAAAATACAATGTGCCTAAGGCGAAAGACACATTCTCAGAATATCCGTCATTTTCAAGTAAATTTATAGTTAGCGTAACTATTTACCACGTCAGATTAAGATGTTTGAAGTATGCTTGTCACGGGTACTCGGTACAGCGTAGCAAATAATATAATAAGTACGAAACAACGTTATGTATTACAAAATTCTAAGACTATCTATATCTAATCTTGAGAGTATCAAAATAGGCTCATAGCCAATGCTACTTGAAAACTTTGAGATTGACAGTTGAGTAAGTAGTACGTTCAACTTTATCCGAATATATAGAAATCTAGTGACCCGCCACGGCTTAATGATACTCTAAATGACAGTGAAAACCGTATCAAATCAAGGGATTTTGGACACTGTTAGCGTATTACGAATATCCATTTAATAGGTCACCAGTCCGGCTTTCTAAACTTGTTTTCAAGGTCACATCAATCAATTGACATGGCTGACAGTTTAGTGTCGAGGATTCCATTTACGTTACAGCAATACTGCGTGATGAAAATATATTTTTTCATAAACTTTCATCCTTCTACGAATAGACATGTTCTATTTGGCTGGCGATTATAGTTATTTACGCAAATATAATAGTTTCTGAGAAACATTAGGGCTGAACTTTGCAAAGATGAATACGAAAACATCAATCACGCACACGGTTTTCGTTTCAGTTGTCAGCGGTTCTCAGCTTTAATGACGGCTACGGACCTTTTTGGTTTCGATGTTAGCAAGGATTATAGATTCAAGAATAATAAACATCTTATATGTAAACTTTCATCAAAACTTATAAGTTATTACATTTTCGTTAAAGATATTTAGGCTCAGTGAGAATACTTCAAAGTTAAAATGATTCATTTGCATGAATTGTTTTCCTTTCTCGTTGTACAGATGGTGCTTTCAAAAACGCCTCTCTAGAATCTTTTTTATCTGCAGCGACTTCCCGTGGACCATGCCTTTGACTGTCGTGGACGACTAATTTATGTGATTAGTCGGCAAGGCAGTGCTTACTACATGCGTGCTATTTTGTCTAGTCTAACACTTGGAGTGATAATAACTCTTATGTTGAACAATGAAAGCTACTTAATGGTCATGCATTGTTTACTAAATCTTTTCTTCTGTGTTAGGTTTACCATCAAGTTTAACTTATTCGCTTCCTTCATGTTATTACGAAGTACCTAACCTATTTTTTATTGAAAATCGTATCAAAACCCATCGCGTGGTTGAAGATGTTAGTGGAGAAACAAACAAAACAAAACTAAGAACTAGTAGTGCATTTTTTTATTACAAAAGAGAAAACTACTAATACCAATATCAAAATGACGATGTTTACACAGATACAATAGGTATCTGTGGTATCGATTAATACCGTCCGCGGATGTCGTAATCATGATTCATAAAGCGTTCTCGCTTTAATCGTAACCGACCGATACGCTACATCATGCTCCATCATGTTCGCCACTACTCTATTTATTTACATTCCTCACTATCTAGCACGCATACACATTTAATCGAATCCAAGACCATTTATATTTATGTGCACATAATTAAATAATAAATATTATAAGAAGACTACGTGTATTCTCCGTTTTGTACATATCACTGTTTTTACTGTTGTGCTTTCCATTATATCGTTCAGAATAGTCTAAACATTCCACTCATATTCTATGGCCATGAACCTAAGAACCGTCTTCTAAGTCGCTAGTTATTAGAAGCATTATTGTAGCCATTCTAAGTCTTCAGTTAGTTCACGTGTCCACAATCACAACAAATTTATTCTGCAAGTTGTCTGCCTTGAACGTAAACAGTCAAGAAAAGTCTGACATTTGCTTTAATGTCAACAATGTTTCCCACAGATGTATTGAAATTGCCACAGCAATGTTTAGGTTTAGAACCACAATTCCATTATACTGTTATAACTGGCCGTAGGTCATCTGACATTTCCCTCAGGGTATAAAGGTATTATCAGAGGTCTCTGATGTTCCTTGTTATTATAATCTTGCTCGTGAGCTAGACTATCTTGTCATACACCCTTATGATAGCCTTGTTGTTACCGATTCTGAAATTTATCATTTTCTAGTTTTCATTTTATAAGTTAAAGTCGGTAACGTAGATTTTGAGTTAAATCATAATGCAAACAAACAAACACAAAAATTAAATTATCTCACTTGTTAATATTGGTTTAGATGAATTATAATGCATTGGAAACCCAAGGCTTCAAGGTTGAATATTCGAAATCTAGCACGTATCACTAACTTTTTGTAACTGTATGTAGTTTCCATTTTTGTCTTAGATATATATAGAATCTGATATACGGCGAAGAAAAACACTAGAAGTACCCCGAACTCTTTTTCTACATTATTAGTTGTTTGCCAACAAAAAACTATTCTTATCCGATTGTAATACATTCAGAGTATCCAGAAGTGATGGACATCATTCCAATTGCGATCATGGTAAATTGATAAACGTAATATGCGGACTTTGTTTGATTCCTTTTAAATGCCAAGGATCAAACTGGTTTTGGTCTATTAAAATTAGTCCCAACTAGAAGATAAATTTCCTATTGGCTTACTATAGGATCGCCATTTGCGTAGAGCGTTTATCTATTTAATTTATTATTTAGATAAATAAAAGTGGTTCATCAATTGAATGCTAAATTTTATTATTTCTATTTTATTAGATAAAATGTCTCAGTATTCTGAAGAACATTGGCACTCACTTTATAATCAACACTAGCTTGCCGTGGCACGTTTTAACCCGTGTCAGTATAACCTATAACATAATAACCTATAAATAGGCTATAACCTTTCTCAAGAACTGGGCTCTCATACGCAAAAAGAATTATTCAAATCCGAATGGTACTTCCAGAGATAAGCGCGTTCAAGCAAACAAACCCTTAGCTTATATAATAAGTACTGGCTAAGCAAAGACGCGGTTTCACCCGCGTCTTTGCTTACTGCTCTGCTCCCGTCTCCAGTAGCGTAATGTTACATAGCCTATAACCATCCTCGAGAACTAGGCTATCATAAGCAAAAAGAGTTTTTCAACTTCGACTAGTAGATCCAGAGATTAGCGTGTTTAAACAAACAAACTCTTCCGCTTTATGTAATCTAATAGTTTATAACATTGTATGTTAGTTTTTAATATTAGTTCTTAGGCTCTCTGTAAAATATAAAAAAAAATTCAAATGTACACATTGGAGTAGAGTGTACTTTATTATGTAATTTCTAATGCGTGTAAACAATATAACTAAGTTTTCAAAAAAAATATACACGTAATCTACCTAACAGAAATTTGTCGAACTACGATTCAGAGTTCTGGTTTAGTCTAATCTTTCTTTGCAAGGCATGCCTACAAAAAGTACTGTCATATTATTAAAAATATAATACAATCAATACAAATCACGTGCTACTAGGCTCCTTGTGACGTAGGGTTTAAAGATCACGATTCTCACGTTCTCATAATTTACTCATCTTCGTACACAATAACAATTCATTTTCCTCAACGGATTTGTTTAATTTCAACATTACTTTCATTCATAATGAAAGTCTCGTCGATAAGTAACAGCAAACCGTTAGAAAATAAAAGGCTCTCTTGCTATGGTTATTTTGTAGATAAACCTTATCGAGACATCTCTTTGCCTTAGAAAACACGCTAAACCATTGATCTTGATTATCTAGAAGTCATCTACTGTCCTAACTAGTGCAGTAAATTATTGATATCTAATAATTCCAATGTTGTTGAAGGAGGAGCAAGGAATCGTAAATGATGGATGGTGCTCGAAGCATACAGATAGAAACAGGCTGACCGCAGCAAGCGTGCTTGACCTTGCAGAAGTATGGCTTACAGCGTTACTTAGCCATATCCGTTCTGCAAATAATATAAATGCGTCAAAATAAAACAAGAAACGTAGATAAGTTTAGTGTAAATCTAACTTACCTAAAGTTTTGCTCGTTCTTGTGGTTTTCCTTCAGATTATTCACAGATGGCGTTAGTGTTTAGTCACTGTAGAAGGCGGTGTTTAATTCGTTCCATAGACGTCTTATTATTAATATTTTATAATTACCTATCTACTACTGCCTTAACGAAACCGTTTTTGCAATAGGTAGGTACTAGGTACTTATATAAATTACGCCGTTTGCCCAGAAAGGATAAACAGTTAGTCTCACGTTTCGAACGTTCTATTGGGTCTTATGTAATAGAAGGCTTTCTTATTGTTTCATAAGCTCAATCTCAAAGTATTGATATATTTTTCAAGATAATTAATTATCCTGTCTCCTTTGACGACACTCACCCCCGGTTTCTGAAAGGCTGATCAACTAAAAATTAACTAATCAGCTGTTAAATCTCATGTAAAGTACCTGAAAGCATGCAAAAATCATGGATAATTCGTTTCATTTGATCTAATTAGTTACTAACTAGATCAAATTAAACTAATTATTCATGCGTTTAGCAACCCAACTGGTACTTCACATGAGATTTAACAGGTGATTAGTTAATTTTTCGTTGATCAGCCTTTCAGAAACCGGGGGTCAGAGACTGGATGTTCAAGACTTATTCCGTTTCTTCATAAAATTAAAAATCAGCTTCAGGTTCGCCAGGAGGTTTATGTCCAAAATACATGTTCCTTAAATAAAATAAAGCCTCAATTCAATGTAGTTAGGGGTTAATTTGGTTTGACACTATCAAGATCAAAAGAAATTTCATACTAAAATATATAACAATGATCTTGTGACACAATGTTATATGTATTGCCTAATGTAAAGAACAAATGAATTATTGCACAATGATATATTACACTACCGGGAAATACAAGATACCAACTGCAATATTATTATACCGGTTTTTTTGTGACACACATAATACGTTTATATTAAAGATATAATAACAATACTGTATCAATTTCCTATTTCAGTATAGACTTAAACTCATTCTATAAACGCACATTAGCCTACCGCGGCGCGATTTCACCCACGCTAAGTTATATCTTTTGTTACTGCTCCGCTTCTGTCTCCAATAGCGTGATGTTATAATGCCTATAACCTTCCTCAAGAACTGGGCTATCAAACGCAAAAAGAAATATTGAAACCAGACGGGTAATTTCTGAGATTAGCCATTTTGACCAGTCGTAAACCGGTCTCATCCATCATGTGGCTCGCCACCTTTATTAGATCGTCGTCGTTGGCATTAGACAAATTGTCCGACATCTTCTATTAGTGGTCTTGAAGTGTCATTCACATCATCACTTGATAGTTTACTACCCGTGATGGAGCCATAAACTTAACCTGCTCATTTTAATCGCCTGATTAGTTTAATCTTGTAAGTTAAAATTTGAGGTAGAATGTAAATTGGCGCAGGTAAAAACATCACATTTCTTGAAATACAGGGGATCAGACCGAAATAACTCGAATAATGTTATTTAGCATTAAGTTATTGAGACAAAAAATAAACAAAAATAAAATATTGTTTTGGCGTACCTGAAAATCCATTAGCATCGCCATTTCAGCTGAGAGGCTCCCTTCTCATCAACTCTACTTCCACCTGTCGTGTGGTCTCTTGTTCAATCAAACTAAATGGAGCTAGAAAATTTTCACAGTACTTGGTCTTAGTAAATCAAGGTCCCCATTGCATTATTCAAACAGCCAGTGATATCATACTTAATCCTACATAATTTATGTGGGATATACTAGCGCAAATTTCCCGAGTACTATTTGATTAATAGATCCTAATTTTAAGTATTTATTTTAGAAAAGAATATATTTTATGAAATGTTTTATGGTTCTGTATTAATATGATAAAAAAGAAACCCCTATAGTTTAACACCATCGTTAATTTTAGGGACGTCTGCAGAATAGAAAAAAGAAAAGTTAATTAACTGTATCGATTGATTAGGTATGTATGATATACTTATTTATAAAACACTTAAAAAATCCATTCCATCTCTTAAGTTAGCAAAGTAGAGAATCTGAAATTGATAGAGGAAATAAGTAACTACCTAGTACAAGTCATCTGTACTGGTCTTACTGATATACAGTAAATAAAAAGAAAAAAACACCGAGAGGAAGTTGGAGGACAAAAATAAATAGTTGGCATTAACCTGTAAATCAATATACAAATACAGAAAACTATTACAAAAGAAAACTATAATAAAGTCCAAAATGCTTTTTTTATAAAACAGAGAATGTGTTTTACGGGGACACATATTAATACGGTCGCATAATTAACTTAATACCGTAGTTATCGATAATATCTGAAACTACAATCTCAAATGAAATCTAGCTATGAACTTAATTATGAAGTGAAGAATTTATAATATATATATAGTTAAATCCAACTACGATACCGAAACAGTCGTAAGTACAATAAGTTTTCTTTCGCTCAAAATAATATCCCTGAACCACGGCCTTGCTGTAAGAACAATCAAACAAATGCATTACCTAAACATATTGTAAGTAGTAACATTGCTACACTAATAAATTATTTATGTATAATATGTATGTATTTACAAAAAAAAAGTATTTATTTATGTATATCTGCAATCTAGAACCCGTTAAGAATTCGTTCTCATATGTATATAATGTACAATTATTTATTACATACAAGTTTCTCAATAGAAATGCAACGTATATCCGTTATTTAACTGATGTAAGTTAATTCTACGTATAAGTTGGCAACATCCTGGTGAGCGGGTGTTGCCCGCAGGTGATTCGATATTCCTGTAACTCGAGCTCCGTGTTGAAATCATTACTGGAAAGTGTTCCGGTCTGCTGACCGTACCTCTACGATGCGACGCGCGAAACAACGCGTAAGTGTGGAAAATCGTACAACAATAACCACCCATACACAAATCAGACGCATAATTTACCTATGCATGAAGTCTACAGCTTCAAAATATTCCTATAACAAATGGGTTGAATTGGAAAGTACCCTGTTAGACGTCAACGCTTCACATATTATATTGATTTATGTTGAATTGCTGAATAGGATGAATGCGTAATAAAGGAAACTGTAACAATAAAATGGTAATTCACATGTTTGAACGGACTTTTGCGTCAAATCTTATGCTTATTGAGAAATGGTTGCTTACAGTAATTGTGACATAAAGAAGTACTCATACTTATACACAAAATTAATTGTCTTATGTATTGTAAAGCGTTAAAGCAAACTACGGTGGTAAAATCAATCAGCAATTTCAATATTTATTGCAGAAATGAATCCTTTTATTGAGTGATCTTACTGAGGTACCAATTGGTCGCTGCTATAAATATAACAAGTTGGTTAAATCAATAAAAAAATACTTAAACCTCCAAACTACTTTTCTCTTAAAGGCTACGCTTAGTATTGCCTTTTTAATTGGTATTCCGGGAATCCGGCATCTCGATCTTGTGAAACCAGCCAACAACTTCTACTTAATCGAATTAATTTGCTAATAAGGAAAAAAAATATACCTATCAAAACAACTGTATTGCTACCTTGTTATTTTTATGCTTACAAGGTCTCACAACGTGACATGAAACAGGATACTACAGAGGTTATGCTACGGTGGTGTGGCGATTGCCAAAACTTGCCGAATTTGTGATACACATCGATAGAATAGAACCCTATTTAATTAATTTAACTGGCTTTGAAATTACAATTGGTAGTGCATGTATTATGAGTGATATTACAAACTCGATGGGAATGAAACTTTCATCAATAAATAAAAAAAATATAACGCATTGATCGACTTCCGACGTCACAAGCGGATCTTAAACCGCTTATTACACTAATATCTACCTAATTTTTGCACATAATTATGCACTGCAACTATTTTTATTCAATCTGTCTACCACAAAATATAAATTACTATTACCTACTTGCCTAGTTGACTTTTATGTTCTATTATGTTTTGTATTCCGAAATAAATCTTTTTTCTTAAAAGTTATTACAAGCATTACAGAGTTTTTATGAATATTATGCAACGTCGAGCGCTCTAGCCAACTGAATATCATCACCTAAAGTGTCACATAACTTAACGTGTGAAGCAGGTTAATCACAAAATATGTGTGTAAATTCTGAATTTCTGTTATTTCTCGTCTTGTATTCTGGTATTATTATAGCACTTTTCCTATAATTTCATCATTGCTTTGTATATTACTCATTCGTAGAAATACAAAATTTCAAATTCTTGAGTGTTCTTTTTAGGGTTCCGTAGTCAAAAGTCCCTTTTAGTTTCGCCATGTCCGTCTGTCCATCTGTCGGTCTGTCCACCCGCGGGCTAGCTCAGAGACTCTTGGTACTAGTAAGCTAAAAATTGTCATGGATAAAGCGACAATCTATATATATAAAAATGAATCCCTATTTCCCTTGGTCATGGCATCACGCGTGAACGGCTAGATAAATTTCGTTAATTCTTTTTTTGTTTTGTTTGTTATTGTCAGGAGAAGGTTCTTATGAAAGAAAAACTAATAAATTGCGCGGTGACTTAGAAAGTTTAATATACTTAACTTCCATATTAAATTTAAACCGCTAAACCGATTTTGGTGAAAATTGGTATGTAGATAGATTTGATTTCGGGACATAGGCTACTTTTTATCCCGAAAATCGCTCTGATTCCCGAGTTAAATTAATTTAACATATAGCAATTTTCGCGCGGGCGAAGCCGCAGGGCGCAGCTAGTGTAGTATAATAAAAAAATATTAAAATATTTTTTTTCACTTGGCCGGTTTTTTTTAATATCGATAACATGTCGAATTCGTCGCAGATGTTTTGAAACTGCAGCACTTTCAATTGGTTATAAATTAGACCTTATATAGCATTGAAAATAAGCGGTACGTGCTTTCCGCTGTAAACTCGGTCCGTTTCGCGGTCTGTTTGGATTCCAATCTATCGGTCAAAGCCCGCTATTTAAAGTCAATACTTCATAACATAATATTTGCCACAGCTCACTAAGCTCATATAATGTTTCGGTATTTTGCTTAAATGTACGCATAGCGAATTGCATGCTTTATCTTAAAATCAGTCTGGTGTCTCATTAGCCGGTTTTTCTTTGCGTTGTCATTTTTTGTAAAGAAACAAAACAACTTTGTTTACCAGTATCCAGTGGTGGATTAGTTCATTGAACTTCTCGACTGTATGTAAAACAATGTCTGCCTATTTTGTTCGATGACTAGGATTATTAGCAAATGAAAAATTTACCTACGTATTTTAAAAATGCGGTCTTTGCACTTTCTTTAAAAGTGGTAGATACTAAACCGTAAAATACAACGCTTTTAAATCGCGATAACACAGTTATATACTTTTTTATTGTACATGATGAGATGACAGACGAGCAAGCGACCTACCTGACCGGGAAACTCAAGCGCTGGAAATGCAGTTAATTGTGGCGCTTCTGCCTGGTGCTACCATCATATAAAATGAAATGCAAATCACTGTACCCTCAGCTGAAGCTGAATATTATTTCTTTTACTTCTAATACAGTTTTTAACCACACTGGAAAACACTACACAAGTAGGACTTCAACGTTAACTAGGCTGCTTTGTTATGACTGCAGTCGGCAGATAAAGTCGTAGACGTTTTAAATTTATAAAAAAAAAATCAGGAGAAATTTTACTGTTTTCTCCATCTCATCCCGTAAGTGTAACTAATTTTAAATGGAAAATTGAAAATACGCGCATTCAATTTTTTTTTTTAAAACATTTAACATTTGCTTCGTAATAACAACATGAATAAACCATAATACGCCTAATGAATAAGACTTTTAATCAGTGTGTTTTATAAGTCTTGTACTTATAAAATGACCTACTCTAATATTCTTATTCAAGGATTGCATAAACTTTACAAAAGTTTTGTTATGTTGATAAATTCGCATAATACTTACTTATTGTTTTTCTTTTTACTTTATAATTTT
Source organism: Parascotia fuliginaria (assembly GCA_963082885.1). Taxonomy (NCBI): domain Eukaryota; kingdom Metazoa; phylum Arthropoda; class Insecta; order Lepidoptera; family Erebidae; genus Parascotia; species Parascotia fuliginaria. The sequence continues at coordinate 6,363,741 of OY720174.1, read as the reverse complement.
TAAAGCTTTATTAATGAGGACATTTTTAAGTACTTTTGCATTTTAGGTATTACATTTTCGGATGCTAGGAACGCTGAAAGTGATACTTATTCATATTTTATATAATGGCTTAATGCATGGTGTATTTTGTAAAATCATTAAATATTCTCTGTGCACTAAATGTGTGTAACTAAATGAAAAACATCTCAGATATGGTAAATCCACGGTAAATCTTTATAAAAAGTATAGGTACGTATCGATTGACACATTTTAATTTTTTTATAGCCTTCTACGGAAAACACTGTTATTAACTCTAAACAATGGATTATCAAATTAACTACCTAGCCATCTCTATTTTACGCCATGAATAAGACAAAGACGTAACAAATCAGTTAGTGCAAATGAGACTTCATAACATAGACCTAAGAGAAACTGCAATGGATGAAATTTTCCCGCGGCTACAAAGTGTATGTTCTCCATTCTCGTTGCTTGCAAAGATAATTTAAAAAAACCCCACGTGCCAAGAGTCGAAGAACTCCGGTTTATAAATGCAAAGTCAGCGTAATTTCAACACAATCAACAACACAATTTCTGCATGCGCGATGAAATTGCCACCCTCTGTGAAGAAAGAAACAATCTTGCAATTTGCTTTGTCTCCAATAATACCTATAAACGATGCCACTGAAATGAAGGTATATGGACAAACTCAACATCATTAAAGTGCATAAAGGTTGCTCGAGCATTCTTCTAGATGAATACAGCTAATTTAAAATTTTCATCGTCAAATAATGTTAGCGAAGACAAAATGGAAAATTTAGTATTTTTTTTTTTAGAATAATAAATACGTTTTCCACTCGTTTTTCACAAACTCATTAAGAATAGCTGGCGATACAATAAATAGGTTTACACTTTAAAGAGTGTATCAAAACAATAAACCTTGGCGCCAAGATACCTTTAAATAATAACAATAATATTTTATTCTTTCTCATGCATTGTTTACATAAGATAAATTTAAAACAATGTGTGTATATTTTTTTTATGATTACCGTACAAAAAGTAAGTAGAAGTTAAATGTTTGAGTTTTAGCTGTATTTAGGCCAAGTTCATTTTAAATTTTAATGTTTGCAAACTGCCTATATACTGGCGCAATAATTTTTAATTGGTTAAAAATAAACAAATCTGACTCAAGGACCGCTAATCTCATGGCTAATTCCAGAAGAATAAATGTAAAGAAGAAATCTGAAGCTCAAAACCCTCTGACTTTCGAGGGCGAAGATTAATGTGAGTACCAGGTCTCGTCTGAAACCAGGGAGGCACTAATTTGTCTTTGCTTTAAAATTGCAATTTGATAGAGTCACTATAGTTTTTATTTATATTTTTTGTTGAGTCAAATTATAGAAAAAAATATTTTTATATAATAATAATAATATTTTTATTTAATAATATATATGTAGGTATCTATGGTCTGTTAACGTAGACCACCTGGTCTACGTTAACAGACCATAGATACCTACAAACTACAAACTTTTTTATCAGGTATAACCTATACCTGATAAAAAAGTTATTGCATTAAAAATTGTATTTTTGACCTGTTGTTAATCGTGTGATACCGTGCGCTTAAAATTAAAATGAATCAACTGCTTCGTTTGATAACTTTTTAAGCAATATAAGTACGCGATTGATAGAAACGTTCTTTAGTATCATTGGATTTTTCTATCAAAAGCGTATTTACAACCGACTAGCAGTCATAGTCTACAGTAAAGGGTAATTAGCTTGTCTGCAATTATCGCCATCGGAATAATAAAACAGATCGGATAAAATAGTTAGATAGCATTATTACACGTAATAGTTATTACTCAGACAATACAACAAAAATTACTTTATGTTACTACAAAACAATAATGCAATTAAATCTTATTTTTTTAGGCATGCTGGTAATAAAGAAAAATATAATCTTAGAACCACGTTTAGGTACTTATTATTGCTATTCGCCATCGGAGCGTGGTGAAAGGAAGCATAAACTTTATTGTCTGATACCGACAGTTGCATATGCTCGCTGACCGCTCTAACACATGCCTTCGTTCCCTCTGCCTTGCCCATGCTCACTTTCTGACAATAAATCAGATTATTGTTAGGTCAGTGAAAGGCAAGTGCTTACTAAATCGTCACAACCAATTGTCTTCGGACAGGTGTCTCACGGTCACAAAAGCACATAATGTGTTTTCCATTAGGATACAGTGCGAGTGAATTACTCAACCTCGGACGCTTTCTGAGGACCCCAATTTTCTTTGATATGTCAAGCCTAATGAAGCCATTTAGTTACGGGTGTGTAAAGTTAACACATGTGACTTATTTCGTAATAGGCCGGTTACCATTCGTCCGAATTGACTGATCACGGCCAGCTTTTGAAGGTTACTAGGACTGAATGCGGCCAACTTTATGTTTCGTTAAAGAAGATGCATGCGATAAGGTGAGACAGGTCGTATTTTGTCACCTTCATAGTCTTAAACAAATTGTAAGTGTCTAATGAACGTATAAGTAGTACCTAATATTAACCTTTAACTTTGACGTGAAAGTTAATGTTAGCAACATGTCCTTAGAACATAGTTTTAATGTTGTCATAGAGTATCAGCTTTATACTAGACATCAGTGGCGAAGGGTCCATATAACCCGATTCCTACCGGCTTCCCTTTCAGATAAATCACAAAGTGTCTATTAATAAAAATATAATCTATTTTCACTGGTATATTTAACTAAAATAACTTTAAAACATTTTAAAAACACCTTAAGTACTATCTTGTCTTTCTACTCTGGTAATAATAAACTAAAATAAAATGAAAACATTTCAAAACGTCTTCGCATTGGCGCCAAATTGTCAAATTGTTATGAAATAAGCCGCAGGAATTGAGAGGAATCGATACTATAGGAAATCGTACGTTCCAAGTAACTAAGTACATAGTTAAATTACGCGTAATATAGGTGGAGTATAACCCGGTATTTGCCGGCTTATGACAGAGACAGAACATTCAAATTGCGTAGGTGTAAGCGAGACAGACAACAAAGCTACATTCCAGAACGTACGAGGCACGAAAATTTGACAAGAAAGAGATGTGCATGTCAGGGTTAACAACTTAGCTGTTAAAATAAATCAGATAATAAATAATATGAGGTTTTAAAAATGAAAAAAAGTAATTAAAATTAGTAAAAATAAAGTAATTATTAAAATAAAGTTGAACCGCTCCGGTTATTGGTGATTTATGATTTCATTTCTAGAGATTTTTTAGTTTACGTTTGCGGACAAATATTTTTGAGTATTGGTAACTCCGTTGTTGACATTTCATTTAAAGTTCATTAATTACAAACACTCAAGCAATATTTTGTTTGTTTTTGTTTTAATTATATAATAAAGTATCTCGAAATATAGTTTGTGTAGGGTAGCGTTTGTGTAACGTGTACTGTAAAAGAGTGAACATAATAAATTTTGTTTAGTAAGTAGTTCTAAGCGTATATAGACTTTAATTATAATATTATGAAAGTAACAAGTAGAAAGTAATTTAGTGAAGATGTTTACTCAGTGCGCTAAGCAACGCACCTTCATGCATGGACACGATATCTCGGAGTTATTGGAAAATATTGGGAATACCTAGTAAGTAGGTACGAGCGCAGCGCAAGTGCCGCCCGCTGGCCGCTTGAGACACGCATGAATACGTAAGTTGAAAACATGATTTTTTGTTTGTGTAGATATTGTATTGTTTTTAGTGTCATTTAATAGGTTTAGGTCTATAACAGATAGGGCAAAAGAAATTATTGAAATAGGGTAATCCATTTAGAAGTTATTAGGAATTTACGAGGTAGTGAAAATTGACAAATTTAAAATTTTTGTACTGTACCTAAACTTTTTTATTGTAGTCGTACGTTTAATGTTTTGTTTTAATATTGTAGAATAAGTTTTCTACTATGCGGGCTATTACTGTGGGTTTGGACTAGTTTGGAGTAGCCTTCCTCAGTTGACGTCCTTAGCGTGACCGGGCGGCGGGAGCTGCGCCGAGCTTAGAGCGTAGTATGATTCTGATTTCTGTGTCTACGACGCTAGTAGCATTAAATTGTTGCCTGAATTATTTATTATCTTAGAAAACACGTTTCTCAAAGTTAATTTTTGAAAACAAAAAACGTATTTTAGAACGATCGTGCTCGCCCAGATATGACAATAACTTTTAAAAGAAATTATGGATTTATTAAACATTTTAATATCTCTCTTTACGATAAATAATTAATATTTATTAAAGTATAGAAATAGACCATACGCGACGTATGGTCTATTTCTATACTTTAATAAATATTCTTCAAGCTAAGCAATTTTTGCCCCGGCTTCTCTCTGACAAAAAGTCACCCTTCGCCACTGCTAGACATCGTGGCTAGTTCAGCCTTCATGGTTCTTTTCGTCACGTTGCATAGTTAATGTCATCTTACTCTTTCAATATTGCATTATTCAGACCATTTATTATAGGATTTAACTCACGGTCAAGTGAAATGTATGTTTAGAACGTATCTTGTTGCTGTTCTTAGACGATGAGTAACATTCCATAACTCACACATTTGTTATCGTCAACGATAAGACACTATCTTATCGTTGTAGAAAACACAAATAAATTCATTGTTAGTTCTCATTAATATTTTACTGCCTATGTTCTTCAATAGAAAATGAATATTCACTAATTTCTTGCTAATTTGATACTTGTATTGTAATGATGTCGATTACTGTACGTATCAAAATATCTAGATATGTTTTCAATTTCTACGTTTATTTTATTCAATAAAGTGATATGCCAAGTAAATATTGCACAGATCTGTTTTTATACAGAGTAGACACGAACTGTAACCACCACACTTAATTCAGAAGGTACCTCCTAACTCCTATGTCGTTATAGATTAAATTAAATTCTCTTAACGTGTTTTTTTTTAAATGAACACAATTATATTCCTTGTTACGTTACAAATTCTTATTATGTTGACTAAAATTAATTTCATCCGCCATTCGTATAAAATCAACCTCTTTAATAAAATCAATATCTTCTCGCAGATTTTACGGTAGCGGCCTCTAGGGGAAGATTCTTTAGTCCGGATTTGTTAATTACGTGAATCTATCTAAAATCTACGTTACCGATTATAAATTTTTTTCACCATTAGTAATCAATAAATGAAGCGGATAACATAGGTTATATTTTATTAAGTTTAACATATTTTCAGTCATTTTCAGAATTTTAATATTTTAAGTGCCTTTCGAAAAATGAATCATGCAATACGACACTATACACCGTAGACGTTTGTTTTCAGACCGAATGAAACTTTTGATACCGAAGCGAAGCGAGGGCAAACGCTTAGTGAGTTATAAAGATAATTCGAATGACTATTGATCATAATAGGAAATGGCTAATTTGCCTTGAGCAAGAGTGGTGGTCAAAGTTCATACCTTCTCTGTATGAAAAGAGAAATATGCCCTATTTGACATTTCACCTTTGTAAGTAAGTATTTCATTGTAATATACTATTTTAACTTCACTAGGCTTAAAACGAAAATTCCAGCAGCGTTCGTTAGAATGAAATATTAACAGATTATAGACAACAGGGGTGGCTTTTCTATGAGAGCAACGCTCTTCGCCGAACGATACAAAACATTACTGTTTATAAATTGAAAGTTATTGAAAGGGAAATTGGAAATTCATTGCCCTTTTGATCGAGTTACCTTAAACGCAAGATGCCAAGGAAGGCGTTATACCTAAACATGAAATTTGCCTAAAAAGCTGTCAGCCATAAATGAGAGACGCCAATGAAGTAGTATGTGTAATATGTTACAGAGCAAAATGCCTACGTGGTTAAATGCCTACAAAGCAAATTGCCTAAGTGGTTAAATGTCTACAATGCAAAATGCCTAATTTGTCATATGCCTACAAAGCAAAGTGCCTAAATATGTGAAAAAATTTAAAATGTTTGCGTGTGTACCTAAGTAAGCCTTTTGTGCACAGCTATAGCTATAAGTACCTACATATTTAACATTTTGTAGATATTGATACATTGGACCACATACACTACATTTGGGCCTACTTTGAAAATCGAAGATAGAAGTTACCAGTGATTTATCCCTTTCTCTCGATTTAGTCAAGAATAACGATTGTAAGGGACAGAGCATCTAACGTTTCGGATTTTGCGTTCGATTTAGTTTCGGCTATCTAGCATTATACGTAAACATACAACATTTAAACATAATGCATAAATATCAAATATATTATTTCTTATGTGCTACAGTCAACATCTTGCATTATTCTATGGAACCGTGTCGTAAAAAGACTACTTTTGAATTTCTTTTCCGAAACTTGCATGCACATAATAAACTTATAGCTTCTCGGTCATCTTGTATTTCAGGCAAACTGCTTCTGAGTCATCTTGTATTTCAGACAAACTGCTTTTGAGTCATCTTGTATTTGAGGCAAACTGCTTTAAAGGTAATTTAAATTTAGGCAATCTGCTTCTTAGTCAATTTCACAATTCTGGCATACTGCTTCATCGGCTTCTCTCAATTAGGGCAAACAGCTTATTAGGCAAATTTCATGTTTAGGTATAACGCCTTCATTGGCATCTTGCGTTTAAGGTAACTCGATCAAAAAGGATTCATTGTACTTTAAGGCCTATGCTTAATAATAATTTTATTAATTCAACTTAAGCTTAGTCGTTTTTCCATTTTTCATGAATGACCTTGAAGCGTAAATAGTATAGAATGTTTTCCTTTTTCCTAAGTGTAAACATAAATAAATACTTACTTAGATTCAAAGAAGCCAACTGTGTACACATTACAGGAACAAATAACAAACCAACAATAGCCCTAACAAAGTAAGCCTTTGTATTATATTCAGTATAGTACAAATTTTCATTTCTTTTTCCTTATTTTCTCGACGTTTTGTGCTTAGGACAGTTAGGTGTATTTATGTAGCCTACGATTATACAATAGGAATAAGGTGGCTTATTTAGAGTTGAATCGTAAAGCCCCGCGTCAGGGGTGTCGGGTGAGCGCCGGTAAAACAAAAACAAAGTATTGTAAAGGTTGGTACGTGAAGGCGGCGGGCGGCGCAAAGTGGCCCGGCGCCGGTCGTCGCCAGTACACACTCGACGACCGACTCTGTCGCGCGTTTCTATACACCTACCGCGCATCTGCATCGCGCAGGACACACGAACTCGCAAATCTCAATAGCATCGCCACCCATCGCCAACAAGTATTCAAGAATTTACTACACATATTACAGCATCCTGGAAATTTAAATATGCCGGTCGAAACGAAAATTAGTTTTTCTGGTGAGTCTATATTTCAGTAGTTGCATCTCGTGATCATGAGCTAAAGTTAAAACAAACTTATAAAGGATTATTACTTACTATAAAATAGTAAATCTATTGATTTATGAAGGACATTAAATACAATTAAAATTATGTTTATTTAAATTACTTGATAAATAATTAATAGTAGGAATAAATAAAATTCATATAAAAAAAATGATGTCACTGATGTGTGAATTCCCGATATTTTTTGCGCCTTTTGCCAATAATGACTTTTGCAATTTCATTTAACATGCAAAGGTACAGTTTGTGCACGAACTGTGTGCAACTTCAAATTCTTATCTATTCCTTGTTGTTGTTCAATCGTGAACCGTAAATTACGCTAATAGGCAGGTGTTATGTTTAGAAATTATAACATCATCTAGTGTACTAGAAATTGTATACTCACGCGTAGAACCTTATTTAAGTAGATATGCAATGACAACTGCCATCAATAAAAAAATAAAATTCTCAGTTTTATTGTAGATATTTCCCGGATCATTTACGAACTGTTTGCGTGCCATTAAATAAAATCGAATAAAATCAGTAAAATTAAAAAATCGAGCAAAATATTAGGTATTCTGCAGAAACTGGAATATCTGAAACCAGTTTATTTTGATGCGATAGGCATAGCGCATCATTAATCGGTACAGATTACGTATTAATAACATTGATTATGATTACAAAGAGATATTAACATTAAAGGTTTAGTTAGGTGTAGTTAGAAACAAGTGGTGTAACAATATTTGTTTAGCAGCGGTTCTCGCGGTTAATCACAATGAATAAGCTCGTGATTCGTAACTCTTAGTATGATCTCATTGATTTGTATGTTGTTGTTATTCTACTTCTCTCAGGTATCTACGACATTATTAAGGTCTATAATGTTCTTATTTAGAATAAAGAAACTATTTGTGAGTAAGCCAGTATTAATGTTGTCATTTAAATGCCCGTTATTACTGTATTTGAGTATCCTTATAGTCTCATATTGTTGAAAACTTTCTCGGTTTCTCCGCTGTTTGATTGCTTGTATTCATTTGTTGTTTTGAAATCTTTTGATACACCGTCGTCTATCTGTTTTGAACTTTATGTCTTTAGTCATTGTATTGTGCTATGATCTACATTGTATCTGCAATACCTCGTACGTGTATATAAATTGTATAAAACTAATCCTACGTCTAAATGATGTATTACATGCACTCAGTTCACGAAAATATTTACTTATGAATTTCATGAAATATTTACCTCAGCCTTCATTTGTTTAAATGGGTTACGATAATCTCGGGCTTGTGGCTTATCATATAGCGTAGTAAGTACAATTGCGTAATGTTTTAACGTGTTTAGGCATGAACTGTGAAGTTTTAAGAGGCGTGCCCGTAAACCACCGTCACCCTGCCCCTATTCTACATTGCCCTTGCGAACTCGCCAAAGCTGTAAATACCTTCTACTCAACTGTAAGTACTGGCATTTAACTTGTCGCGTAAAAGAAGTAATTACAGCTTTTATTATACCTAAGATACAGGTAACCTGTAATATGCCTGTTTTAGCTCTGCCGGTATCTAATTAAAGCAACAAAGAGCTCAAAATTGTGTAAAATATTTTAGAAGTAAATTTTATCGTTATCTTATCTAAAATGTTTCACATTATCAATGTAACTATAGCGTACACAAAACTTCCTTTAATAAATATCTAAAGTAACCTTTTATCAAGCCTATGATGGTGGTCGATACTAGTTTCCTAAGCACTCACTTATTGTTACAAGTTTACCGTGACCTACGGTTTTATGCACTTAGTTGTTACTCATTTAATGATTTTACTATTGCGGTGTCGCTCGCACTTGACCTTGTTTGGTCTACTTGACATGTTACATCGCAAACCATACCTGCATCCTGGCCTCGTCGGACTCATAACAAACATAAAAGCAACCGACAATATGGGCTACAACAATTAAAATAAATTTGGCTTTGCAAAAATAATAACCCTTATCTCATCTGCATTTTATGTGGAACAAATTACGTCTCATTCCTCTAAAAAATATCAGTTATCATCGCTGCTTTTGTTAGTTAAATTCAAAGCGAAATGTGCAAATGTATTCTATTCACTGTGTCCAGTGTCTATTTATTCTACAGCCTTGTTAATAGTTGCGTAACAATTTTGTCTTTATCATGTTCTGTTCCACGCGTGGCGTGTTACACGTCATATTAGTTGTTTAATAATATAACCTAATGCTACACAACGATTCGGTCAATATCGCTATTACCCATTAAAATACTATAGCCGTTCAACGATAAAAGTATTACTAAGCATTCAAGGTCATCTTCCTTAACGGATACTGAATTTCTATAGGTACGCTGTGTAAATAATCAATGGTAATTAACTGCAAGTATTTCTATTTGCACGCTTGTACTTGGTGTTAATTAAAATAGTCTTTACATATAATAAAGATTCAGAAACTAATGTATAAGTAATTACTTTTTTTTTAGCTGTTATTTTTTATAACGCTATTATTGTTGATCTCTTCGAGAATCTTCCTCATTTTACAAGTGCCCATTTTAGAGCTCCGGTCACGTTTCATACGTCTACGATAGTGTTTTTTGGCATAATGTTAACAAAGGTAAATTACATAGCACCGTTGTCAACTTCCTGTCTCTTATCCTTATCGGAGATGTTCTCTACGAGTCGGCGACGCTCATTACACGAACCAGCATTGTTGTCGGTCAACCGTAGCGAAACTACGAAGCAGGTGCGACCTGATTATCTACGTGATTTCCTTGCACATCGAATTCTTAGTCGGTCATCTCTTGTAGGTTCTTGAATGTTTGAGGCTGCAAGAATTTTCCTTAATTTAATGTATTGTTTTGTCATCGCAATAAATCAGTAGGTGCCTCCTTGAACTATAGTTTCGATTTCGCATCGATAGCGATTCTTTTCGAGCGTATCAGACCGAACCAAACATGTATGTGTACTGTAATTAATCGTCACTCGGGTTGTCTTACATGATATTTTTATCATAAAATTGAGATATAAAGCTTAATCGCAAGTAGCTGGGCTGGAGGAGTTACGCCCACACCCACAGTAATAAATGAATAGCTTAGTGGTACGTGGTATGTTATATCATCGTTTGGGATGATATGTAATTACGCGCGTAGGATAGCGTCCTTAATCAAAGTGTAAATGAAAGCCTCCCATCTATACTAGTTCTAGAGATACTGACAGGATGTCCCGTTTCCACCATGTCATCGTCACCATGTAACACGGATAGATCTTATTGTTTGTGACGGGATGCATTTTTCACAGCAATCTCTTGCGTATTAACTACATGATGTAATGTAATGTTCATTATTTTCAATTACTCAGACGCTGCACATCAATCACTTGACCAGTTTTGGTCGACTGCGGCGCCACTTGTATATAAATATATGATGCAAAACATTATTAAGAGGTGGCTGATTTTTTGTATGTTGTTATTCTTTGCAAAATTGTGTCTTATTTAGTTAGACAGAACTGGATACGCAATATAACTTTATTTTGAGTCTCCGGACTTACTTTTATAATATTAATAGTTTATAAAGTAAATTATCACGTGATAATCTTTGACTGCAGACTGTTTAACTTCAACGACAGCTGCAAAATATGATTTTGCGCAGTACAATATGGCTGAGATCATAAAGGATCGGCCATTTACATAGGTACTTTAGTTGACACTTCTATATCTTATGTTCGCCACTTAACTCAAGCTATTGCGTCGGTTTTCTTATTTATATGCCATTGTTTATTATTTTACATCACTTGTTGCAGCAATAATTAAGAATATCTTGCAAAAAGGCACGAAATATTCTATAAATATAATTCTACTATTTTAATGGCGGTTAGATCTGTTATTGCGCCAAATATGGTTCTTTCTAATGCGAAGTATCTACTTTTATAGGTCGGAGCGGTTTAACTTATTTATAGTGTCGACATTGGCGCCAATACGTCTAGACTGTCCCGCCGATTCCCGCCTATAAGAAGTTCCAGAACGCAATTGCCCCTTCCCACTTCCATGCCAATGCATTTAACCGTTTGCGAAGAGGGTGACACACAATCGATGTCTGTAATTTATAATTTAGCAAGCTTTCCTTTTGCATTAGCTTTCCCATCATGAGTTAAGATAGGAACTAGAACACTTAACCTACGTTGATTTATTAGCGTGCCGTCGCGGCATCGTCGTACCTTTTAGCGATGAGCCAATTCTCTTATCTAGGGATGATAAAGATTATAAGAGGCTGAGTAATTGCTAGCTTTGTGCGTGGTTAAAATTTTAGTGGTTACTATGATTTTTAAAGCTCACTAAGCTTGATTTTGTAGGATGATGAAGTGTAAACACAAATTAGATAGTTCATCGACTTTTTTATAATGATCTTGGATTTACCACGGATATTGCAATTTTGTTTTTAACTTACATAATATAAAAAAGTAGTATTGAAGTAGAAAAATAAAAAGTAAATTTAGGTACTTTATTAGATCTATCCAATATTATTAAATTGCCATGCTGACATGATTGCATTGCCAATGTAGAGTCTGTAGAGTCAGCTTATTTTTAACGAATTAACTAGACCTGAAGCGAAATAGATGACTTTTACCATGTTCCCTAAAACACCAAAAATATTGTCTTTACGTTGATGATCAACTATCTAAATTTTTTACTCATAATTTGCCGCTAATTTATTTTTTTAACATACTTTAAAAAAAGGAGGTTTCTTAATTCGATCGTATATATTTTTGTTTTTGTTCGCGGATAACTGCGTCGTTTATGCACCGATTTTGATGATTCTTTCATGTTGGAATAGAGATATCCTAAGAGTGGTACGAATAAGGTCCATAATAAGGAAACAAAGATCTGATGAGGGCATCCCAGAGAAACCTAGGGGATCCTTCGAAAATCGTAGTGGCGACTAGAGCAAAATTAAGTAATTTAAACCACTATTATGTAATGGAGGTCTGGAGTCGATCTGATGATGGATTCGAAACACAGTCGAGGGACCTCCTTAACGATTTATAGCAATTACCTGGTGTTTGGACTTGCACCCATATAGGTTAGTGCCATTACAGGTTACCATGGACAGTCGAGGGAATTCCTCAACAACAGGCATGTCGGGCTTACTTCATACGGTTCAATGTACCAAAATGTTCAGTTCGTACAAAAATAATACCTAAGTAAGATTTAGATCTACCCATCACTAAAATCGTAAAATAAAATAATTTTAACAAAAAAACTGACTTCAAACAGGAAATAAAACAAAAAGTAAAAAATAAATTTACTTACGACAAAGTAATTCATATTTTGATTTATTTAATAAATAATAAGAAATAATAAATTAAGTATTTTATAATTTTGAAGTTGAACTATAATAGCAAATTAAGATTGATAATACCTATACCTAGTTATTGTTTTACTTGGCACCAACTTTAAAATTATAAAATACTTATTTAATCATTTCTGATTAACTAAATCAAAATACGAATAACTATGTGTTAATAAAAGGTGGTCTTTTTATACAAATGAAGAAAGGATACAAATATTTAGCTAGGTATCTGAAATACATAATATATCAGATTTGTTTCAATTACTTTAATATAGAAACAATTTTTCACGACAGCAATTACATGTAAGTAAGTACATGACGCATTGGTTCTTAAAAATAATTGCTTCAAGGATGCATTTGCAATAAATTACACCATAACAATCTGAATAGAAACGATGTTTATGACTGTTCGCTTTTATCCATGTTTTATTTATCTCAGCCATTTTCACTACTAAATAATGCCATTCCTGTAATGTATTCCTTATACTCGTAAGGGATTATTCGTCGTTTAACGAAATTTTGGGTTCAGGAATTTATGCCGAAAGAGCCGTTTACTCGATGTAAATTTTTTATGTATTTTATGCTATTTTACCTACCGTTTTTCTGAGTATAACGAAGTCCTTTTAGATCATTTGTATCATTAAAATGTTCAAAATCATCATACATTTCTTTTACGCATCCGACCCAATCGATAATTACATAACAGTTCAGTAAATTGCTGTTTATTGATAACTGCCGTTTGGAAATGTCGCTGCATGTAAAAAAATAAACATATATATATGTATAGTATTCTCACTTCAAGATAAAATCTGTTCTCTTGCCAATTTAGCATTTTCCTGAGGGGCAATAGAAGTCGCTCACTAGCAGAAACTTCCCTCCGACCACATTAGCGACAGAGATTCGCATCCACTTGTTAAAAAAGAATAAAACACTATGCATTCAATATTGATATGATTACAGGCTTCTGTATACTACCTACTTTTCCAGCGACATATATTTCAAGTAAAATTCCTCTATTTCCTACCTCTCTTATAACATTCGTACAATATGTTGATTAAGTAAATACTAAATAAAATTATTCATGTTTAGTTGAACAACCTATACTTATAAGTAGCTGATAAAAGAGCAGAGGCGTCAAGTTAAATATTCCATCAAGCGTTTAACGCACAAGTTCACCTTAGCACGAATTATCACCCGTTTATAGCAACGACACTACTCCTCCGCAAAATATCTTCAATATTTATACGAAAAGGAGCTTTTTACTGATTTTGTTTCTCATTTTAATTCTTATCCAAATATTTAATATTGTTTTTCTATTTTATTTTTCAATCTTCACAGTTTTGTCCAAAATATCTTTATTCTTCATCATGGCTATTATTATGTACTACATGTGTTTTGCATTAATCTGTCCATGTTTTTTAAACTCTAAATCAACATAATTATAAGAAAATTTTGTAATCAATTACCTATTCATAGTGTAGGTGGGACACTATGTAGGCACTAGGTACGACGGTGTAAATTGCTCTATTGACAAAGCACTTACGTCAGATGAACGTTTGAGTCGCACTCAAGTTCAAGGCGACAGGTGTTTGGGAAGCCCAATATGCTATCTCTTAGAATATTCCTCTTTAAGAACGTGCTAATTTGCATTTTTTTTTTGATAACAGCAGTATGTTTAGTAGTCTGCATTTTACAATTTTACATTTAATTTCAAAACAAAGACTTAATTGTCACATAACTTGTGCTACATCATCAAGTAATTTTGTGTACACAGTTGGCAACCGAGGTTCACTCCAATTCCATGTAGCCATACCACAGGCATGTAGCAACACCTCTGATTCACCTTGTTTACTCATTGTACACATTGTGCTAACGACAGCTTAGCTACGGCTAAAGGGTTCGCCCCAGAATCTGACAAGAGATGTTTATTATACACAAAGTTGATGTCATCATTCCATACTTTGTTTAGAAGTTAATCATTCGGCCAGACACTTTGACCAACTACCAAAATAGTAGTCATTAGCACTATGCTAATAGATACCATTTACGTGTTGAATAATAGTAAATAATATACATAAAGTTAATATATGTATAGGCATGATAGCGTGTGCTATCTGCGGACCGAAATATTGCTAAATGTTTGTAATTGTATAGTTCCAAGCACGTACAGTAAATAAAGATAACTTATTCAAACAACCTGCAAGCATTGCGTTATTTGATACATTTATCATTATCGGAGATAGCGATCAAAGCGGTGTATCTGCAGTCGTGAGAACTTCGTGACTACGGGCTATGCCCACACCTAACTGTATTGCCTCTTGTAATGCCATTTGCAGTTGTATATTACTAAAGTAATGGCACTAATAGAAAATGTATCTGACATGAGTCAAGATGACAAATAACCACATTATGGTTCTACTTTATACCATACTCAAATTATTGCTACATAAACATATTTAGGAGAAACGAAGAATGTTGTCTTTTTTCTTGGCATACAATAACTAATATCCACACGAGGTGCAGAACGTTCTCACATGTTATTTATTACTTTGAATAATAACATTTATTGTATTTTATTTTTATCTTCATTTTTATAATATCATTTGAAATTCTACTATTGCGGGCAATGATAACACTCGTTTAATTATATTTATATACTTGTAAATTTGCCGAATAGATGTTATGTCGACCGTAAAATACTCGTACCTTCTATCGATAACAACCGGTTGTCCACCATTTGCGTATTCTCCTCGTTCTTTAGCAAACTATATTATGTGCTTAGCTAACGACAGTTATCATAAGTAGCAATACACTGTCGCAATTAATTCTCTTCGCGAAACTATCCGTAAGGTTATTCATGCGTAGAATTACATTATAGACTTGTTATCCGCCATCTCTATTTAGCAGCGAAGGGATATTTCCACTACTAAGCTACCTACATATAAAATTAGTGATATTCATTTGTTTCTCGAATTCTTCAGAGTTTTGTAATTTGTTCACAACCGTCGACAAAAATTGCTTGTTGTCGTAATCAAGGGAAAAGGCTCGCATCTTCACCAGTAGTATGCAGTTAGCACTATTAAACATCAGTTACTACTCCTTTCGGATTAATTATCATCATTTAGCGTGTGTGACGATTAGCATGACAGGTGTGCTGTTGCGAGGCTCATTACGCTCCATTAGAGTTGCAGGAGCGAACGTGTCCAGATTGTTAAACAAATTTCATTCCATATACGCTCCTCTAGGGCGGCGGTTTCGATCAATCTTCAACACTGAATTATTCATTGTTATGAGACTCAATTATTTGTAATGGCCGTCGATCTATTAAATAGATAACTTTGCAAATGAATTTTCTGAAATTAAATCTAATCAACCATGACCCGTTCAAACCTTTATTCTTAGTAAGCACTAGATTTACATTCAATGCATTAAATATGTTTGCTATCTGTCAGTTGACCTAGTTGGATTTGATACAATTCTGTTATCTTACCGCTAAATATTTCTATATACGTTATCAGAAATATTTTCATTTTATGAAAAGTATCGATGTCGTTGGAATGATCATTACTTTGTATTAAGCTTAAAACAATGGCTAATAAATCGTTAAACAGTTTCGGGTACGTATAAAAACGGCGTTGACTGACATAACTTATCAGTTATTTTGGTAAGACTTTCAAGGGTCTTCTTTTATTTTGTAAATTCTATTTTTGGTTTAAAATAAAACCCGTACAAGGTATGATCAGCCTTTATTGTCATTTGCCAAGGAATACAAATTGGCGTATCGCGTCTCTCTGTTTACGCGTCCTGTTATTATACTGTTGTTATAAGGTAATATCAAGTTTGTGTCCATACGTGTCGGTGACTCACGTACCAATAAATACACACGCAATAATTTTTTCACGTATAGTCACACAACCAATAAATATTTCAGTTATGATAATGTAACAACAATTAGTTGCTTAAAATATGAGGTTGATGATTCATCGATGTTTATTGATCATGTTGATGCGTTCTTAATGCCATTTTTCGTCTTGTATGACATAGATTACATAAGTGAGATCGCAGTAGCGATCTACACGCCAACTCGGTCGTACCGGGTATTTTCTTTGCAAAGTTTAGTGAACTATATCGATAGCACTTCCTTGTTTAATTAACATCATTAACCTTGAAAGACGTTCGCTTTCATTGGTAACTTATAACCAAGTTTTAAAGTGAAGATGTATTGTGGAAACTAAACGTCTGTCTCATTTTGACAAGTGAAATCCGATGATCACGCAACAAGTGTAGGTACCACTGTGCGTGATATATGTACATATAAAAATAAATATAATGTTCGTTACAATATCGACTTTGTTGTTTTGTAAAATTTCGATAAGAAACTAACTCCGCGGTACGTTACATGTAATTCATCTCAATTAACATAGGTAAAATCTTTAACTAAACCAGATTGACTTGACCATTAACTCAATTAAGGAATTGCCATTGAAAATTGCATCGGTCCTGCAGTTTGAGCTCGTTGCATCAATTAGCTAGTCGGATCTAACTTAAGAGCTGACCGCAAAATTGTCCTCAATTGACGAATTAGTGCCTATTCGACGGGAAAGTAATACCTACACAACCGGATTAATTGGATCTAATTGATGACATAACTACATTTTAATTTGTGATCAGAATTGATAATTAAGGAAAACAGGTCTATTTCAACTATCCTATATATATCGTATCCTGTTTAGGTTGTGCAATTTTAAAAGACTTACTTAACCACCATTGCTATCATACTTGATGACTTGAAGCTTATTTCAATATTTGACTAGCATGTTTATTGTACATTGTAAGCTTGACAGACACTCGCTTAATGAAAACACAAAGCGAATTCCTATTCCCATATGCGTTATTTACCTACAAAGAATACGAGTGAAACGTACACATGAGATGTACACAACATTGAATAAATATTTGTTTTCTAGTCAGTTGGTTTTTATCTATACGAGTAAGTCAACTTGAACTTGACCAAAAAGCAATGTCATTCTTGAAAATTCTTCGGACACGGTTTGTTGCCGAGCAATCGTATAGTCAAGTGTTAATAAAACGTATAAATAATGATTTTACTTAATATAGCAGTTACATCATATCTCAGATTCTACGAATTATAGTAATCGAATATTTTCCATTAAACTGCGTATTAGAACTTTATAAGGAAGCAAAGTTAACATAGCAATAGATACCTTTATAATTAATGTGCTGCAGTAAAGGTCAAAGATCGCATTAGTGCATGCTCGGACCGGTTGCCAGAAGCACCATAGTAACGCGTTTCTCTACAATTGCATCACATGCAATTGATCTAAGTGCTGCATTTACCGTTCTAGGATTATAAGTGTCAACATCGTTCGTGGTTGTCCTAAATAGTAAAGCAGTAGGTATGTGTGTTAGCCGTCCGGCCCTGTTGGCAGATTAGGCGGTGTGCCCCACTAATATGATTACGCGTCACGGTTTTTCGCACGGGCATGACAAAAAGTTTGAATTCAATACCGTTCTAGAACTACTACATTTAGAGTATGAGGTGGTTTGCCAGTTTATCCGATTTTACTGTTGTAATTTTGTCACATACATAGACATTCCATGTTTAGTCTTTGTCTTAAATGTAATAAGCGTTTATGTTTTGATTTGAGAGAAGAAGTGTAGCTAACGCTTTCATTTTGTAATGCAACTGTAACTTTCTTGGTCAATTTACTAGACTTTCGTTACTCATCTGAAAATTTATTGCTTCATCTCGTGCTGATAAATCAAACATATCGGTTTCTCACTTGTAGTTTTATCTAACATAAGTGAAATGTCTTATGCATGACTGCCATGATGGCGCGATGGGAATGCGCGCGACTGTTGTGCAAAAGAATTAGCGTTCAATTCCCACATGCAAAACTGTACGATCCAAAAATATTTGTTCCTAGTTTGGATGTATTTTATTTTCAAGTCGAGGAATAGTCTTAAAAACAAGGTATTTTCTTATCTTCATACTTATTATTTAAAGCACTTGTTATTTACAAAAACCTACAAACAAATTATGTGATTCTTCAATGAATTCCAAACTAGTGTAGGTCGCCCCCGCAGCGGAGATCGCTAACATTAGCGTGGGATCAAAATTTGTCACAGTACAACACCTGCTATGATACATGTTAAATCACTTTTAACTATACAAAAGTAAGCAGTATGTATACCTTTTGATCGCTCAGTAATTAAATACAGCATCGAGTCTGTACAAAAACGAATTAAAAATATTATTATGTTAATAGACGTGTAAAAGCCTGATAAATAATTTAATTTTATATTGATGTCGCTTATGGTCTTGATCTATCTAAATAATATTGATAATATGCTAGGCGAATCTGAGTGTATTACTTACCCAGATTTCTAATTCATTTATACGTGCTCAAAAATGTGTGCATGTTCTTAGAACGGTGAAAGAAAAATGGTGTGTAATTAATTTTTAACCGTTTTAGTATACATGTATATAAGTAGAAGCTTCTAACCGCTATTTCAATACACCTAATGATTTTGTCACACAAGTGTTGTGTTTTGAACCAAGTGTCCTTGTCACATGGACCTCAATCACATTGTCAATGTATGGAATGTTCAATAATAATGACAAGCCAACTCCTTTACATGACAATAGAAGTCCGCAGTTTGTCCGACAAACACGAAAAAATCCTACTTGTTATGTTAATGTTGCCAATTAAAATTTATTTATTTCTAAATAACATGAACGAATATTCGAAGCTTATGTTTCCGCATCATCCAAAGATCATGAGATGGCTCTATTTTATCAATACTATGTATATTGGTTATTTTGTCGGCAATATAAAGTTACTGCCGGTTGTTATTATTTAGGTTTGATAAATTTTCGATATGACCATGCAGACGTCCAGTGGTCCGCTTGATAGTAAACAGTTATCATATTCGATGATCGCTTATAAGAGTAACGCTCTCTGGCAGCTCTTTAAAGCTTACTAGACAGAAATCTCGCGGAGTTACTCCCTAAACTGCATCTAGGAAACTCGCGTAATTTAGAAAAATTAAATGCAAAATTTTTCATACTACGCTAAACTTGTCGTGATCAAATCAACTGCAAACGGTTCCGTATCGGTATTTTTATTACTGAAATAGGTTTCAAGTTACTGCTGCACCTATAAAAGTATGACGCAAAATACTATATTACGATATAAAAGCATTTGAAACTAGGTATAATAATGGGAAAACTTGCAACTGTGAATATCAAACGAAGCCTCTAGTAAAACTCTATTAAAGAGTTCCATAATTTATGGCCGTCTGCATTGCACTGGGATCCGCCCATAATTTGTCTCATGACAAGTTTTAATTCTTTGAAACGATGTTATGCATTGAGTTTGAAAATCATTAGCTGAGACGTGATCGTATATCTTTATTATAAGTAATCAAAGACGATCCTACTACGCGGAAAAGTCGCGGGTTTTACAACAAGTGCGTGATGTTGCATTCTATGCATATTTTAATTAAGTACAATCGTTTGATTACAGTTATTCATTACAACTTAATTGCTAGTAAATTGCTGCAAATTATAGTGCACGACAATTTACGTATTTAAAATTTATTGATATAAATTGCCTTTAATTAACCTATGAAATTGCAAACACTTTGGGACTTTTCTAAATGAATAAGGATAGCTTTCTAAGCAACATTTTCGTCGCTTCCTAGTTAGTGTCAAGAGATGAGCTACTTTGTCTCACATCTCAGTTATGATGTCCAGCCCACGCGTGGTCCAAGGCCGAGTAGCTGCGCAATTGACTGATGATTAATCAACTTCGGACGATCAATGCCGGACATACGCTTGAACTAGTCGGCCGGCTTCGCACGTGTCTCTGTGATCCTCGAATCCGTGCAAGTTAAGTGTCGCGATCCACCTGCTAACCAATCGTGTTGTTGATGTTTCAATTAATTTGTCAACATTACCAAATTATTTCGCTTTATTGTTCATTGATTACTTACATGTTTGATCAGTTCTAAGTGCTAATTGAACTTAACGAATCGCTTTATTTGTAAATATATAGAGTAAACGACGCGTTGAAGCCAAAACATTATCTTTGTTTATGAGCCTACTCAAACGTGTGGCGGTGGAACCTTGTGTTTGTTTATAAGTGGGCGTTTCCACGTTAAAACTCTGCCTATAAGATGTTTTCCATCTCTACATCATAAAACATCGCCGAAATGTCATTGTTCTCTCTTATTTATTTCGAGTGCAAGGCACATATTCATGTAAGCGTAATGCTGCCATGTGCCTCCAGATAATTTAATATCATCAAAGTTTTTGTCGGCATGTTTTATTTTTTGCTTTATGTGTCTTTGTTTTTTGTTGTCATAGACGGCAGTTCTACGGACACGCTCAGGAAGTTCAGCGACGACTCTTCGAGAAAACATTTATCCGGTAAGTTGATGCATGTGTCAAGGCTACGAAACAATGAAAATTGTATCTACTGTTTATGATTGCATGCGAGCAGTAAATGTGCATGCTCCATGCTTCTCGTGTATGAACTTAGCACGCTATACACGATTATCATCACGCCCCATTACTGTCTCTAACTGTACATACCTAGTGTTTAATATCACTTATTCATATTTTGTCACTCTCGTGCCTGGACCGTTTGGAGCAGACTTAATTGAAGCTGAAGAAGACGAGGTGTCGAGCAGTTTGCCGGAACGACCCCGATCGCACCGCAAGGCATCTAGTAAGTCCTGTAAGACTAACCATAGAATAATTCACATTGTGGTGGAGGCATGTGTCGTCAATATTATATACGACATATCTATCATATACGTGTTATGTGGTGATGGATTATATAGCTATACAACGGCTAGCATAGCTGTGAATGTTTGAGATAAAGTAACAGTTGCAGTCAGTAACGAATACTCTGATAATGTTAATAGAATTCGTATAAGTATTTTATATTAGTAGGTCTATAAGACAACTGCAGAACTTGCTCGTGCATGAAAGAACTTATGTAATAAATAGTACTTATGTAGTAACGTAGAAGTAAAATAATAATATTATAATTAAGGTATCATGGTACTTTGATTATTAATAAGGAACAGATAAATACTAATGCTCTAATAACTAGTATAATAATATGAAATGTAACGCGTAAGTCAAGTCGTACGGCCATTAACAAATTAAAATTTCCGCGTTTAAAATACTCTGCATTGCATCGATTGCGTGTCTGTCAACAACAGTCACCGTCGCCGTCGCCGTCGTCGGTCCGACCGCTCGCCTACGACTAATTAGCGACATTGTCTCGGAATCGATCCATAATTCTTATTTATTGTTTTGCTTTTTTACACGCTATTTATCTCTTACCTGGTACAAAGAACATTAATTACATAATGAGTAATAAGCTAATAATATCGGTGTTAATGTGCAACCTTGTTCTGTTTAGGTATGTACTCTATTTCAAATGTGTCGTAGACATGTATAATTGACATACTCGAATTGTAATTGAATTATATGTATACCAGTGGCGAAGCGTCCATATAACACGATTCCTGCCGGCTTCCCTTTTAAAAATATGCCCTGACCTCCTTATACCTATCACTACTTGAGTGTCTACTCAAAGTCTAACTGGCCTTCCGAAACTCAAAGTATTTTAGTCCCACCGGCTTCCCTGCTCGGAAAAGTGACTCTTCGCTACTGATGTATACATAGTTCTCACAGTAGTTACGCTTGCACAAATGTGACATTCGCATATTACATAAGATACCTATAATATGTGCAACGGAAATAAATATCTTAAACTGTATTTTGTGTAGCTGTTGATGTAGCTTACATCTTAAGTAATAATAATAAAGCAGTAAATCAGATGACATTTTACGAAACGATGTGTGAAGTGGGTGTACTTAGTTAGTTTGTCTAGTGGCTAATTTGTATGTGTGTGTCGCTTGTATGTGATCGCAGCCAGCAGCACGTTCAGTATCAACTCTATGGATACCCTGTGGGAGAAGTACCCGCGGCGCCTCAGCGAGGCTGGCCTCAGGAGGTCATCAGGTAACTGGCACGCTTTTTACTGCCCAAATTATTCTTCACGACAATACTCCTTTAGCAATATTCTCACGACTATTAAACGCTAACTGATCTGACGTCACAAAACACGTACATTCTATTCGCTTGTTATTATAACAATAAAGCAATAAAATTGTCGTGGAAATAATTTTGGTTAAGTACTTTATGTTTCACTATAGAAGAGTAGCAATCCATGCACCATAGATCGCACCCATCACATGCTCTTTCGATGTTGCGAACATTTTTATGTGCTTTATAAGGTGTTTGCGCTGATGTGCGTTTGTTGAAAGCATGAATTTCTTGAGATTTCTTTACAGAGCATAGTCGCTGTCGACAAAGTCAAATGCAGTTTGTTATTATATTTAAAATGTGATCCATAAATTCTATATAAGATATTATGCAAACGATTTTGCAAACCACTCTAATAATAATACTCTAATGGCCCTGCACTTCCATACAACGGTACTTATCCAGCTCATATATGCACGTTATAACGTGTGCGCTGCATAGAAAATAAGGCTATAATAAATATTCAATGACTTATAATTCAATCCCTTTTAGACAATACTTTCGTTAAATGTGTTTTCTCTTTAGAAATCATTCAGTATCAATGCTGATGACACAAATAAAAAACTGAACAGTTTTTTTATCAGTTTTCGACTGCCCTCTAAACTTTTGAATTTAATTCATTTGTCCTACTATTCCAGATCATAGTGTAGTATTAACGGAGGACACCGACAGCTTTATTATTGGCGAACGAGTGTGGGTGGGTGGCACCAAACCTGGTCAAATCGCATACATTGGCGAAACACAGTTCGCTCCTGGAGACTGGGCTGGTATCGTTCTTGACGAACCTATTGGTATGTGTCAATATACATTTTCAAAAGGAGTGAATTTACTTTGGACCTCTACGACTGTTTTTGACGCCAAGTAAATGTTTCAGGCAAAAATGATGGGTCGGTTGCTGGAGTTCGCTATTTCCAGTGCCCAGAGAAGCGAGGAGTATTCTCCCGTTTGACTCGTTTGACACGTATTCCATTAATAACCCATGCTCCACACGATGCATCTCCGATCTCAGACGCTGGCAGCGTCTTCGAACGCCCTCCCTCAGGCACCAGGCTCAGACGCGCACACTCACCGAATGGCAGCATCCGCAGCGTCGTCAGCAGTAAAATGAGTATGCGGTTTTCATTATTCACAAGAATAAGGTTTCGCTTAAGTAACTTCACTAACAGAATTCTCTTTCTTCAGACGCTTCAGTATCAACAACTACCAATGGAGAAATCCGCGTAGGTGACCGAGTGATCGTTTCCAGTAGTCGTGGTAGCAAAGCTGGCACACTGCGTTACGTTGGCGTCACCGATTTTGCAACCGGTGTCTGGGCGGGTGTAGAACTCGACGATCCTTTGGGCAAAAATGACGGCTCAGTTGATGGGAAGAGGTATAAAAGTAGTTCTAAAATCTACGGTGTAAACTAAATTAATAAGTAATAGCAACAATACATTATTCTACATTATAATTGCAGGTATTTCGACTGCTCACCACGTTTCGGTCTTTTCGCGCCAATCTCGAAGGTTTCGCGATCACCGTCAAACCGTAAGCCGGGCGCATGCGCAATTCACAGCAATGGACGAGCGACACCTCTAAGACGCTCCAACTCCCGAGAATCGTTG
Source organism: Parascotia fuliginaria (assembly GCA_963082885.1). Lineage (NCBI taxonomy): Eukaryota > Metazoa > Arthropoda > Insecta > Lepidoptera > Erebidae > Parascotia > Parascotia fuliginaria. Next base: position 6,339,305 of record OY720174.1, on the reverse strand, counting down.
ACATCACTGGGCACGTCTATCGCGTCGTCCCGTATGGGGGTGAGACTTGGGGTGACGTCGCTGGGCGCTCAGGTAGGCTAGCCCCGCGCACGGTCAGCCGAGCCCCGCTCACCGCGCTCACCTGTGCCCAAGACTCGTACAAGACCACATCGCAGTGCTCCCAGCCTACTCGACAAGACGCTTCTCGTCAAGCACGTCGAACACGACCGCTGCGCCATAATCGCTTTGCCGCAGCCGCGAGTTTATTACGATATAGTTTTTCGATCAAGCGACAAATGTAAAGAGTTGAATCCCCGCCGATGGGCAAGTGAGACGCTACCAAAGTCTTGGCGATGTTCAGAGAGTGTTTTATCCTTTCAAAGCAGTTCGGATCGATCACGGCGTAGTGAGTCTAGCGGGAGCAGTGCGAGTGGCACCGTGTCGCGAGGTTCCAAGGGCTATAGGGGCGGGGGTGGCGAGGTAGTGCGGTGGGAGGGCCGGCCGGCCGCCGTGACGAGGGCCAGCCACGGGGTCGCCGCAGCTACGGACATATTCGTGGAGATGCCGCCGCCTCGCACACACTTCTCAGGCTTCGGGAAGAGTTACCATTTCTCTTGCGTGTCACCTTTTCAATTTAAATACCCATACGTAGTTTACATTTGAATATCTATTTTGATTTGATGATTTCTTTGTTCTCGTACTCGGTGGTCAATATGTAAATTTGCGAATATTATCTTCATCTACTTAATAGTTAATTTAATTCAGTATATGAATTAAAACTAGTACTAATTAGCAAAAGTTCTTAAGACACGGCAAGGCACTTTGCGGAGAGTTTCACAGAGGCTAACAGTAATAGTAGAATAATTCTCCAAATTTTAAGAATTTTGCGTTCAAGCGTAGATGCATGAAAAATGATAAAACTGGCTTGTTACTATACCACCGCAGTGGATCCTTGTACAACTAGGTGAAAGGTGTACCTTGGTGCCTACATCGATTCGAGATAAAGTAACAACAATCAAGAGTATCGCAATTTGAAATTGTTATGTAACTTTAAAAAAACATTGAAACGTGATCAAGATAAAACAAATGACATGCAAAAGTGATGGTATCTGTTCATTTTAGAAATTGCTTATTTTTGCATGAGAATTGGTTTGAGTTTATTTATAGTCTGTAGCTGGCACTCCTTGGTTTGGCCCTTGTGTTAATTTTTAACTCTTATTTACGTTTTTTTATTTTGTTCTCTATTCACTGTTAGTACTTAAGTCTTTGAAATTTATAAGCTGAATAACAAATGAATCGAGAACAAACTCATTTGGAAATAGTGATTCATCCCATTTGGCTTCTAGTATGACCATGTTTAGTTTGGTATAGTTTCTAAAAGACTGCAATAGTCATATCGTATTTTCTAAATACATATATGTTTCTTAACTGTGATATTATTTTTAAGACGTACTCCCTTTTAGGAACTGTAATATGTAATAAAATTTCGTGTCGTGTGCATTAACAGTTTTACTTTGCGTATACTCCACTCTAACTAATCTTTGTATACTCTAGTGTCTTATATTTGAGACACGAGGAGTTTTGCGAAGGCTTTGTAGTCAGAATCTCTGTAAACATTTGTTTGACTTATTTATCCTAGGAGATCTTGATAAATACACGGGTTTTTGCTCTTTATACTCAGACTCAAGAAAGTGAGAAACTTAGAAGCTTTGTAGAACACTGGTATACACAGTTCCTATTTATCTATTAGGCAGTGTGGATATGACAGTAACTTATGATAAAAAAACCTAATTGATAGTCACGTGTCATATTCCCTGTATATACTATGTGTATTATGTTATAATAATATCTCCCTTCCTATAACTACTATATTAGCACTCTCATTAGTAGATGTTGTTCGTATATCCTAATCATTAATTTTAGTTATTAGAGCTTCCTTTTAATTTGCTCTACGACAGTTGGTGTTTTTCCAAAACACCATCTATCGTATGTTCCACTCCATGATGTAAAGACCAATGAAATGGTCATTGAAACTTAACAAGTTCTAAGTTGTACTGATAGATACCATTCAAATTGTTAAAAAAAACATAAAACATCTTGGGCCTTTTTATAGGTATTCAAAGACTTGTTGTATTTTGTGACCTTCATTTCGAGCTGGATGGTGTCTATCAGAATAACGCCATTATGTAGTGGAAGATGTTTGCGTTAACGCGTGTTGTTTTCTCTCATGTTTGTTGCGCATTCGCACTGTCACTAACGGCACGGCGGCAGCGAGTCGGTGGTCCCAGAGCTTCTTCCACCCCGGTGTCCGCGAAGAACGCCCTGCAGGTACGGTACCCCACTATTGCTGCGCGGTAGGCTGCTAACACACATGGCATACATGTGCCAAACATCAAAACAACAAAACCTGAGACTCTCACTATGTACATCTACACTGTTTTGAAGTTTGCCACATGTGTGACGTCAGTGTTTACCAACCACACCGCCCGGCGATACGGGATTCCCATTGTTTTGTGTATTTTGATCGGGCAGCCTACTTTATGATTGTTTTTTCTTGATACTAAAACGACAACGAATGTACGTAAGCATAATAGTAATTTATTTGTGTTTTCTGATATTGATATTGTATACTTACAAACTAAAATCCTAACACTATGAAGTTAAGTTATATGCCGTCCTGTTCTCAAACAGGGTTCAGATAGTATTTCATATTGAGAGACAATATTTGTCAATTATAGTGCACTTTACAGTACAAACACACTTATTTTTATGATGATCATGTTCCGATAATCACCAATAGTGTTTAAATTGTCATTTGTCTTAATATAGGCATTCAGAGGCAAAGCTGTGATACGTTTTTGGTTACGTTAAAAAAATCATGATAATATTGAGTTTTCTTATTTATATTTAAGATGCATTTTATTATTTTACCTTAGTTTTTAATATCAACCAGTGCCTGTAAGTAATGATGATATTCATATATTAAAGACTCATACGAACACCAGCATTCCATTGCTATTTAGATAGGTTTTCACTTTTTTAAAAATATTACTATTGTTATTATAACTAGTTATTAAAATCTCTACTACTATTAGAGTAACATAGATATAAATTAGTTTCTAATTGTTATACTGAGAATGAGTAGCGATAAATTGTTTGGATAGGTATAATAAAGCGTATTATAATCACTGTGTATTATTGTCCTACCTATTATTATCCTCTTTGTTCGGTGATAATAAATAATTAAGATTTATTTAACGTTGTTTTATTGCATCTATCGCTGTAATATATTTTATACTTCTTGCCAATGTTGTGAAGGAATGGTTAAGTTAACAGGAGCCGTATCACCGAGTCTCGTGAGCAATAAAAATGTTTGGATAACTTTTTAATGAATGTGAACGAGAAAGTGGTTATCTAACCTTTTTTTCTTTAAATTAATTTACATGAATGGTAAACTTCATTTTGGGTCTCAGATTTTATTTGAAGAACTTTATACTTTTCATAACATTGTCAAGTTGTACAGCTTGTGTGGATTGCACGATTGCAGATTGACTCGAGACTGATGTGAAACATTTTGCTTTATAACCCTTCTTCCATCCTGACTGCGCATTATTGTGCTAAACTAATTTGATATTCAACCCGATACGTGATATTTACGGCCCGAAATAACCAAATCAGATTACGGGCTCTCTCGTAAATTCTTCCATTGCGTTTTGATGACTTATTTTACCACCATTTATGCTTTAACTGTAAGCTGTTTTTGAAGCCAAGCATATTTTGTCCCATGAGAGACTCAATAGACTTAAAATAAAAAGAACATCTGTTTAATCCTAAAGTTTGAATTAATTGGCTCATCTATTTGTTTAATTCATTGATTATTTATCTAAGCAACTCGCGTCACTTATGTAGTAAATTACCTAATGACAAGATATCGTATAGGTACTGCAACCTATACGATATCTTGTCATTAGGTAATTTATGTCGAAATTTGATCCGATTAAATGTCTGCCAAATAATTTCATGGCATTTACAATACATATACCTAATACTAAATAATTCGAATGTTTCCTTACCTTGTTAGATTTCCGTAGTTTGAGAGGCTTAAGAGAATATTTATTTGAAATATCATATTTTTCATAAATTTATTGTGTGTCGCTTTGGCTATATAATTTATTTTGATTTAAATAACTTCCTTACCAAACAACAAGCAAGTGAAAAATATTGAATTAAAGCACTACAATCATTCACGAGTCAAAATGATTGCATGAATGGAGGAAGGTGTGGTTATAAGACGTACAAAATAAATGTACTGTATAAATATCTTTGTATGCAGATATTGGTGTCGGTATTGGTAGTCTTGTATGTAAATATAGTTAGCTTATGATGCTTGGATAAGCTTCAGTTGGGGTTTCTGGAATATGTTGACCATATTGTTTCACTTTTGAACCATACTCTACTTATAATTACACTATATCGGTACACGCCTAATATTGGATGTAATATCATTAGCATACGATTTAAATTTCAGAGATACCTCATTATAACTTACGCTCTTTTTTATGCTAGAGTGTGATCTTTGTGAGTTCCGGCATTTGGATGTTTGATTCTCTTTTTGCTCTACGCAACGTGCGAAAAGACAAAATATTAGTTTCATAGCATTTATAGGTTATTTGTTTCACTGTTTATAGATCGAACAGCTAGGTCGTAATAGTGTTATTTTCTTCTCTTGCATTTTAAAAATAATGCAGTAATATGAGAGTATAAAAGAATAAAAATAGTTAACATTGTAAATCGGTAGGGGTAGATGCGAAGGAATCAAGGCGGCTGAGATTGGTTAAAATGGATATATTTTGGAGCAGTAGCCAAAAGACTTCCACTGAACATACCTTCACCTTAAATCCATTATCGGTCTATCTCCTAAGAGGCCGTTCTTTACGTTTCAAATGTGCATTATAACTTTTAAAATCAAGTTAGTGTTCTATGCATGTTAACTCATTTCGTAAAGGTCACTCGCTGGTTAGTCTGCCAAGTTTTGCTACTGTTCACAACTCATACATTTTGTTTGGAAGGTTCTGAATCAGAGGAAAATGAACATAAATGTTTTAACTTTTGAGGGAAGGGGGGGGGGATGTACAATAGACAGGGTGATGTGACCTGAAGAAACTTTGGTCTTTGTTCATGATTCCGGCAATAGGCAACAGACTGCTGCGGGTACCTTACAAACATAGAATTAGTGGATACAAAGCACTCGACTACAAATCGGTAATTTTAATACAGATTATTGAACTTTTCTTTTAAGTATAAAATAGAACGTCTAGCCATTCTAATAATAATACTAGTTCGAGTTGCCGAAGGTCGCAAATACGTACAAATAACTGCATACATCTAGATCAATAGAAGGTACATAAATACTATAAATAGGTGTAGTACTAGGTACTCGTACACAATCAATTATTATTAGTGTAAGAAAAGACTAGGTTAGGTTGTGTAAATAGTAAACGAATCAAAGGTCTTGTCAATTCCTAACAGATTCCTTTAAACGAACCGCGATAGTTTCGCAATTGGCGCTCTTGGACAGCATGGTTTCTGTCCTGGTTGTTACACTTACATCTATAAAAATCGTTAGGACAATCAGGCTTGCAAATTCTACTTGCTACTTGAAACTTAAGACCGACGTTACCCACTAGGACAGTTTTATAAGACTGTGCCACTAGTGAGGTTTCAAAGTACAGGTAGCAGTTAGTACCTAGTACTGGTTAGGCAAAGTACTTCAATAAAGTTGAAAAGCCGCTGAAAGGTTTATGATGAATAATAACGTGATCTTAAGTTAATAAGTAATATTGTTAAAGTTTCTACTTGCCTTAGAAGATAGATAAACTAAAAATATAAGCATTTATGCTTCATAGATTAGTTGGTATAAGTTGTTTATCTGCGTATCGGTCATAGTACTGTTTCATAAGTATAGATAAACATTCATAATCTATTCTTGAATCACCTCAATACTCGAACGTCCTAAGACAAAAACCCAGCGAGCGTAGAACTGATTACGGTTACCCATAGTTTACTAATAATAAAAAGTTGCTCATGTTTGCTTGACTGGACCTACGCAATGAGATTTAGAGGCTTTGCCTATATTACATAATCCTTTCAACTCCTGATTTATACAACCACTATATCCGTTCCATTTAAAATAGCGTACTACCTACGTATATTACAGTAACATTTGGCATGGAACGAAAATGAGGGAGGCATTAATAATACATGACCAAAGGCTATGTTCACTGCGAGAACTAATGTAGCAAACCATTCTGTCTCTAGAGATAGCCTAGCTTCAATTCGGGATAGTGTACTTGTGAAAGAGATAAATTATTATATATTATGCTAGCAGAAATTCTAGTTATACTTCTAAAATAAGCTAGTAAGTGACGAAGACTATAAAAGAAACTAACTGACGTTTTTTGCGACATAACGACCCTAAACTTCGTGACAATAAATTTTATTTTTATAGCGAATCATATACCTATAGCATTAAAAAGTAGATCGTGTCATTGTTTGTTCTAGAATTAGAACGTGATTGCTGGTTAATTACACAGTCAGCTTTAGGTCTCGTAACCACTTAGGTGACCTTAATAATGGTTTATAAATATTCATTTAGAATCAACATACCAATGCTGGCTTGGCGAAATGCGTATAATTGCACTTGCATACGGTAAATGGCGCTATATGTAGCTCAGCAGATAGTATGGATCTTTAATTATACAGATAATCTAAAGTACCTATTTGTAAAGATAGGCTGAAAGTACCTACTATCAGAAAAGGAATTCGTTAATCTTGGCATGCTAATCGATGGTCTTTTGATGGGAAGGCATGACACTCATGAAACTAAGAAAGCCATGGGTACCTACGTATAAATGTAGAGAGATAGAGAGAACACTGGATGGATGCGAGGAGTATGACATGAAAGTAAAAAGGAGTGTGTGTTCTGATGACAGCTGATAGAAGAAAATGAAGAGAAAAGCATTTTGTGCCGATCGATCCCAACTAATACGGCACCAGCGCCAAAGCCAGCGAATGGATATACCTGCTACCTACATACATAATTATATAGGTACATAATACTAAAATATCGTATATAGAAATAACTTTTGAATATTATTTATACGCTTTTCTCCGTTTACTCTCATAAGAATTTCTCTTCCTCAAATTCTTTTGATGATGTAACAAAATACTTAATAAACTTTGTTCAATCGTAATTGCTGCAATTGAACATAGATAAAAATTAGACAGAACATGACTGTGTCCAAACATAAATACCCCCTAACATGCACAAGTTTATTGTTTTGCATTCAAGATACGGCAATTTAGCGAATGATAGACGCATACACGGTTATTAATATAAATAGAGGCAATGGACATGTCGCGAACTGCCTACGTGAGGTTAGGTCATTGTGATCTGATCATCACCCACTAGCAGAGAAGTACCTACTACTAAATAGCCTTGTAAGGGACTTGTTGACGTAATTGCATCTAATTCTAGAAAACAAATATTATGTATATTATTTGTAGTAAATTATAGGTTTTGTGGTTCAAGTCAAGTCAAGATAGCTATAAAATATTTTTCTAAGACTATGAGCAAGAATACAAAATTACTTATTTTTGTAAAGCTTTGACATACTTAATAATATATTAAATCTATCCTTCTTTAAAACCGTGCAGAACAATAATTATATTGATCTAAAATTTACCTACTTAACGACAAGATGTCTAAATTTATTATGTTAAAAACAGTAGGTAACTAGTCAACCGATTCTAAAATTAAATGAATATGTAAACCGATGGTGTTGTTACCTACTGTCAACACTCGCAATTGCACGCCAAAACGTATTAAGCTGATAATGAACCGAATTGTCCTCAAGGTTATACTTGTTTTCGATACATTTGTAATGAAATGACACGTACGACACTATACATACATAATATCTGTAGGTACTAGCCACCTGCTTCTGCTTTGCACATGAAAACTTTATCGTTTTTACGGCGACATGATTAGTTGATTACATACTGAAAATTCACAACCTTTTCTACTTTTAAGCGTCATGTCAGTGAAAATCCTATCACTTTTGTTTAGTAGAAGTTTAGTAGAAGTTAGTGGAGAAACGGACCGGAGAACAAAGCGACTACTTTATATTATTTAAAGAGGAGGCCACAGATACAATATGTATAAATAAAGCCAAACAGATATCGCGATAATGCTAAGTGCAAGTTATTGTCGTCTCTAACAAACCGCGATAAATTATCGCTAATATTAGGTGTTTGTAGTTGAGGTTGCCAACTATGCTGTAGTAGTATAGTAATATGCTTTAAGTAGATATTAAAATGTATACTGGGTGCGAGGGAAAACTCTTAAAAATAAAAATAGTTTATAGAACTCTGTAGCAAGCTTTACCATTCTTTAAACAATAGATTTAAAATAGCCTTAATAATTCAAGCATATATTTAGTCAGTTTTATTATATATTTTAAAATTCAGTACCTACCTACCTACTGTATTTCAGCCTGTATTTAAATTTCTATGCTATACTGATCTGAGAAACATTTGACAACCCTATCTCTGGGATAAGTCAATGTTTAGACGGTTACATATCAAACTGAATATAATTTATTATGCTATATTATTCTAGTGTATCGAAATACCTCCTATAGTTGCGGAGTTAATCATGCAAGTTCAAACTGAAGGACGATGCTACCAAATTATTTTCATTTGACTAGCATTTTAGGGGTGTAACCTTGGGCCTTAAGCATTCTATGAAGTGAAGTTCAGACTATGTTACTTAATTCTAAATAAGGTCTTTTTGATTTTAAAATAACTTAAATAGGTTTCAATTTTTTTTATTGCGGTTTGTGGCAGACGAGCAAACAGCCCACGTGATGGTAAGTGGTAACCGTCGCTTATGGATGACTTAGAGTCCCTAGAGATGCTCCTGCAATGCCAGGGTCTCCGCGAAGCCGCTCACTACCGTGAAGGGAGTGGGGTACGTGAAAGGATTGAGGCAGATGAGGAAAAAGGAAAAGGGGGAAACATATGGTTAAGATGGGCTAACAGGTATGCGTTATATTTTTTTCTTATGTAAGTAAGGTCAAATTACACAGTTTTATGATATAAAAATATAAACAGCAAGTTATTAAGTTGCAGACTAACACGCACGCCAACATTAGCTTAATATACACGTATTACACGACAAAGTGAGTTATTTATGACTTAGTTTAAGTACAGCCTTCACTTTCCGTGAGTTCATGGCTTCCACATAAACTTTGTTATTCTAAACGCTATCGGTGGACTTCTCTTAGAATACTAATTCTTAAAATTAGTATGTACTTGTATTAGAAGCTTTGAAGAAGCTTAAATGGATTGTTTGCAAATGGCATTATAATACTTTCTGCTTACTTCAGTAATGCATAAACTGTTCTGACACGTAAAGTTAAGTACTTTAGAAAATCTGGAGGTACCTAAATAAATATTTACTCAAAATTCGATTTAAGAACACTTCGTTCACGAACGCTAAAATATTCTCAAAGCGTATTGTCTAATTGTACCGATTGTATCCGCTAATAATATCGATTATTTATAATTTCACGATTGTACTGTCGTTCTAACTTGCAGCTAATTATGGGCAGAACATTCTAATAAAATATGTTAATGATAATTTCTGTACTTCTATAGTTTATTTGCAATGTTAATCTACAAAATTAAATTTCGAAATTCGAAGTAATGTTTGTACAAGCGGTACGATATAGAACTCTCTCCGTCACGATGTTACGTGGTAGTTCTACTATAGATGTCCCTAAAAGTTCAAAAGAACACTTTCTATCTTATGATGAATTTATGAAAAAAAAAATTATATAAGTATTAAATTGTACTTATACTAGCTTCCCGCGGCGCGGTTTCACCCGCGTCTTTGCTTACTGCTCTGCTACTGTCGCCACTGGTGTGATGATACAAAGCCTATAATAACTTTCCTCAAGAACTAGGCTATCATACGCAAAAATAATTATTCAAATCCGACTGGTAGTTCTAGAGATAAGCACGTTTAATCAAACAAACAAACTCTTCCACTTTATAGGTATAATAGTTTAGATATATTGTAGTTATATATAGTTTTTGTGTATTTATTCGGTATTTTTATCAATAATATGTATATAATTATAGCATAGTAAGTATCTATTCGTTGCACAATTCATTTTACTCTTACACTTTCTACCATTCTGAGGTTTCCTGGGAGAAAACTCAACTTGAGTTAAGCTCGCCTTTGTAATAGTTTTATCTGTCTGTATTGAATGTTAAAATCATATTATGTGTACAATAAGGTATAATAATAATAATGTTCGAACGACTGCTCATCGGTTGCCAATCAACTAGTATTGAGATTGTTCCTTAAATAGTCCTAGGGATAATGAAGCCTTTTCACGCAATAGCGATTTTGTGTTTTCTTCATGTTTCTCCCTAACAAAATTGTCAGAGACCTGTAGCGGAAAATTAATTGAAATTATGCCCTCAAGGTAAGAACATCGGAACAACCTTTCACTCACCCCTCTTCCAACCCCTCGTAAGTCGTAATACATATGTATGTAGGTATCTATAAATCTGTAAATGAAATGATTAGTTGCTTTAAATCTGCTATGTACGTACCTACTTACCTAACATTATTTTGAAGAAATTATTCTTTTTGCTTCACGTAAATCTGAATAAAAGTTAAATGATTAAAAACATGTATTTGCCATATCTTTATTGCCATGTTCTTTTAAATGATTTTCTTCGTATTAAATATTTTAGGACAATTAATTCAACTCTAAATTTTTTATTTTTTATCCACTCTTTCATAAACTTGCATCTATCTTTACAGGCAGGCCTAATGCGATAGAATAGTTATGCTTATATAAATTTATAATATCTTTTTGCATTAACTATTCTAACCTAAGGTTAAGTAACCGTATGTAAATGCCTAGCTCAGTGTAGTGCCTTCAATCAATCTCAAATAACATGCCTGTTAACTGTGAGAGGTTGCATTTTATGGCAAGAAAGACTAAGGTTGTTGGAACTGTTGTTTAATTTTGTCCTTTGTTACGCACTCTATTTTAAAGTAACATGTCTTAAGAAAACTTGCATTGTGTTATTGCTTTGTTTTGTAAACAATACATTAATAAATCATATTTGTTTACGATATTTTTCAGAATAATGATGACAGCAATACAAATAAGAAGAATGTGACCTCAAGCTGGTTGAACAACAAGCCACCCGTCGACAGAATTACCTACTACGTTTAAAATTATCTGTCCAAGATTTATTGTTTCTTGTATTGTATAGCCTTAGTATTTATGTCTCTACTATTTTTAGTTATATAGTCTTATAGGTATACACTAAGGTACATCGTAATTCATAAATATGGGCCTACGCCTATTGCCTTAAATGTTTCGAAAAGCTAGTATTGTCATTTCGCCGAAAATATATATTTTATCATGATTTATTTTAATATCTTTATATACCATGAAAATAGCCACAAGTTGATGAATGTGTATTCATATATTATTTATAGGTAAATCTTTAAAGTCGATTTGGTGTTTGTCGGTACATGATAGTCTCAATTAAAATTAATATTACCTCGAACAATGGAGTCAAGATAGTAAAATATAATTTATATGCAACAGGAGCTTCTGCGAGAGAAACAGCAACATTTGGAGCGTCTTATGCGAGAGAGGGAACTGGAACGAGCAGAGATCGCCAAGATATCACTGCAAGCAGATCGCGCTGAAAGTGCACTTACGCAGCTCAAGAAAGAAGCTACGCAAGTAATTAATTCATTAATATTTTTAATTGCAGCAGATCAGGTCTCTTATCCTCCACAGATCTCTACCGGCAGAAAAACACTCGAGAAAGTCTGCGATTGTACCTATTTCCAGATCTCTGTCAATTTTTTCAATCGAATTGGAAAATATGAATATATTTTTTATATTAGCCTACCAAAGTGACTCCACTCTGTCTGATGGTATCTAAGCAGTCAGTGGAATCCAAAAGTGGTGGCCAATTATCCTTAAATTATTATGCTTGTGTATATTATTAAAGAAAGCGCCTTACTACCTGTTTCTAGTTATAGCGTCGCCGTCGGTAGGTTAAAAAAATGATTGTACGTAAATATTGTAAAACTAGTACCTAGGTATTGTAGTAATGCGAATCAAATTACAAACAGAATGAGAATAACACAGTTGCGCGGCTTAGCTAGCATTTTTAGATGCAGAGTCATAGTAGGTACAATATAAAATTAAAACGCACAGAGGGAAATTCAAGTTTAGATAAAGCTAGTAGAACTTAAACGAACTAGAACTACATTCAGTTAGTGGCATAGCTGGATTGATGTATGTTAATTGCTACATCTAAATTGAAACTAGAACTACAGTGTCCGTTACCAAATAGTTCATAGATGAAAACTACGTCATTAGTAAGATAAGATCTATTTACATTCTATCGTACTAAAGTTAGTGCTGAATATATATAACGACATATTTATTATTAAAGATGATGCATAACTTTAATGTTTACAACATGTATAACAAGAAACGACATAAATTTGCAATTATCAAGCTTTTTATAAAACAAACACCAAATAAAAACTTTATTACGCTGAGACCTTTGGATACCTACGCTCCGAAAAACACTTCGGTTTTTGCAAGGTCAATGAACTATATTGTAATTATCATATTAAGGATATACTCAAATTAAATACTGTATATCGTGTTGTTCACAATCTCTTACAAACATTTAATAGGCCTCTAGGCAAAAAGTTATTAATCACGCGAAACTGAATGATCATAAGTAAATTGGAATTGGAAATTACTATCCATGCTAATCATCATCCATGTTTACTATTTTAGGCGAACGAATATCGTCTCAAACTTTATAAAACAGTAAGAAAATCAAAAAGATATAAATAGTTTGAAAGACAAAAATTACTTATTTGATGACTTTGTTCATAAAAGGTTTTGGACGGATTTCGATCTATTCCGTTCTTATTACCACGAAAGTAATACCAATGGTAATTGTTTCTTGCCATAATAATTATTCTATTCCTAACGAATGCCACTCATAAACAAATCCCAAAACAAGGTAAATACTATGAGGTACAGCCTGAAATAAAAACGCTTTTAAATGGGGTTATAAGTGGTACTGTTTATATTATTATAACTAAAATACGTTGTCTCCATGCTAATGTTTTCGCTCGATGAGTGAGCGCACCGGAAGCCCTCTCGCTCCTCTTCCTTTTACCTTTTCTTTCTCTCTCTACTCCTTTCTCCCTACATGGTCGGCAACGGTTTCGTTGGATTTTCTAAATATTATTTCTGCAATGTTTAGAAACCAAGGTTACAATGACCATTTACCATCGCGTGAGCCGTTTGTTTATTTGCCACTAAAGTTGTATAAAAAAATTGGAATAACTTAGGATTGTATTTCAATCATAATCTTAAAATAATAATATAAATTGTTTCTGTGACTGTACCTAAACTTATGTTTTGGTATTCGTTAAAAATAGATTAAGTAGGTACTTCATTCAAATGTTTAATACTTGGTATTCGTTGGGAATAGAAAAATGTGTTACAACAATAAACCAATACCATTGGTATTAGTTTTGTGGTATTAAAACTGAACAGATTCGGATTTCGCACAACTCACTTCTTTTCACTTAGGATTTAGGCATTAAGTTTTGCCCTACTTTTCCACTTAAACTTATTTTTAAAACACTTTTCAATGTGCATCAGAATCCTCCTCGGTTTGCTCAAACGCTGCTAATGCTGTGAAAACTGAGTGCCTTTGGACTGTTTTATCTTTTTTAATTATAGAACATAACAAAAAAACGACATATGGGTTGTAATGAGTGATCCTCAAACTGGATCAAAATCTAATCGAACGTTTTATATTACTTACGTATATTTGACATACAGTTATCAGAGAAACTTATCAATAAGTAGGTACTATTTTGAAGTACTTTTAACAAAGAATTCGTCTGTTTGGAGAATGGAGATGTTTGCATGCATTCCTCACGTACTTACTAAAAATCCATTTTTAAATGAGATGGGATAAAGCATTAATTTTATTGCGAAAGCTAAATTAAAATATCCTGTATTTTTAAATTTAGCTCTCGTGTAATGAAATTTAAAATTTGAATTATGTATACTTTAATTATTTTAGAATATATTACTGGCAGTCTCTCACGGAATAACGTTTTCCATCAATTTTTTTTCGTAGGTTGGTACATTGTCAGCGTCTTTATCGCATGGATCGACATCGTACGAGCACTTAATCGATTGCAAGGCGCGGTTTGATCAAACGAAACGCTTACCGAATTTTCTAAAGAAACAAAACTTATCGCTTCCTATCTTTAGCGGACTAAAAATTGTGATGTCACCATGTTTCCACCTAAGCAAAGATTTAAAGATTTGAAGAATATTTTAACCTAACCATAAAAAATATCTTCTTATATGTATTTAAGAAACTGTAGGTAATTGTCATAGAATATGCTATGAGTAAGTGCTAATCGCTTAACTTCAGGGCATTTGTAAACAACATAAAGTAGGAAAATATACTTCTGCTTACCTAAAGCGTGTGTTTCTTCAACACACTTACCAAGTGAATAAAAAATTTGCTTAGAACCGTCACACTGCCACTGCTCTTACTTTTACGATGACAATTTCTTGAAAGTAAATTCATTCTCGCAACCTACTCGCCTAGTCAAACCTCACGAGCGTCACACTTTCTTATCATAACATTCGGCCCCTTTGCACTGTTTGCATAAGCCCTATTTTATGGAAAACTTGCCCCACTTCAGTCGATTGATCATTTCAAGCTACACTTGAGAATTTTCATATAGAGGTTTAGGAGATTTGCATCTTTTGTTAAACAAACAACATGTCTTTTTGCATAAAAAAGTAATATTTTGCTTATATTTTGATCCTGAAAGAACAAAATGGTTTGTGAACGTAGATGCTTAAAAAACTAACGTATTCACGTTCTAAAGGGAGCTACGCTAGATTTACCTCGGACGGCAATTATCGTGATGCCCTTTCAAAACAAGTGCATCAAATAGGCCGCTGCCTTCCCGTAATAACTGTATAAATTTTAAATAACGATTAGCCAGCACTGTCAGAGTATTTTTTTAATACTGCTTGGTACTTTATTTATAACTAGCTTTCAGCGGCGCAGTTTCACTCGCGTCTTTGCTTACTTCTCTGCTCTCGTCGCCATTAGCGTGGTGTTACGTAGTCTATAACCTTACTCGAGAACTGGGCTATCATACACAAAAAGAATTTTCAAATCTGACTCTTAGTTCCAGAGATTA
Source organism: Parascotia fuliginaria (assembly GCA_963082885.1). Classification (NCBI taxonomy): domain Eukaryota; kingdom Metazoa; phylum Arthropoda; class Insecta; order Lepidoptera; family Erebidae; genus Parascotia; species Parascotia fuliginaria. The sequence goes on along the minus strand of OY720174.1, from coordinate 6,323,944 downwards.
GCGCGTTCGAACAATCAAACAAACTCTTCCGCTTTATATAATAGTAGGTATAGATAATAGATACTAGAAATAAATATGTTTCTAGTAGGTAACACTGATTTCTCCGTTTTAGACTTCAACAGAAAACAATAAGTTGAAAGCGGAGCTAGACAAGATTACTAAGCAGCTAGAAGATGAAAAGCAGAAAGTCGAAGATCTCATGTTTAGAAATGAAGAAGAGAATATTAATAGAGAAGATTATAATGTAAGTGTGAAAGCAAAACCCTATATAAGTCTGTAGATTAAATACTAAGCAAGCATGTTGATTTTTTCTATTACAAGGTTATTACGTATTAGTGTTCTTATTGAGTGAACAGTAGGTATAAATGCCATAGCCTTATATAGGTTCTGTTCATTTTATTGCAACGTATTTATTGTTTATTTTTTTATTATTTTTTTGCAGAGATATAAGGAAGCAATGGAGGTGAGTCCACAATACTGTTGATTATCAGAAAAAATCCCATGTTCCTTGATATTGTATTCTAGTTAGAACAATATTATTTTTGTAAGTATTTTTTTTAATTAAGTCAGAAATATAAGACCTCAGTTAACTTCGATAGTGTTGTAATTTTGTTAGTCGGGTAGTGGTTGAAGCTCAAGTTGTGTTGAGTGTCTACAAGTATAGCTTTTCTTTCTTATAACTGGCCAACTGGGCTCTTAACACTGACGTGACCATCCGCTGGCACTCACGTAAAAACAATAATAATCTTTGCAGATTTTATTAATATTTATTTGATTTACCAGCGAGAGCTTGAGGCTCGTGAGCGGACTATCCGACAGTTGGAGGTGGAAGTGGACTTACAAACAGTTCGAGCCGAAGCAAACGCCGCCGCCATGCGGGCCATGGACGAGCAGCGGACTATAGAGGCTGTCGCCACTGCCGAACAACACAAGGAGGAGCTTAATGCCGCACATAGTAAGTAAATTGACTCATTATATCTATTTAATTGCAGGCAAATCTATGTCAGATTTTTTGGTACTTATACAAATGAATGATTACTTAGATCAATGATTATCCTAATTAGCCTACATTCTTTAGGTAACATACAGTTTTTGTATTTTTCAGCTTTATCATTTGAACTGCAAAAATTATTAGATGAAGCTTACGCTCTCCTTAAAGAAAAAGAGAACGAAAAAGATTCATTAGGTAAGAGCATGTCCGATGAGCTAGCTCGCGTTCGGATGGATTCTGAGAAAGCGTTGACCGAAGCCAAAACTAAAATGGCCATAGCCCAGACTGAATTCGAAACCCAAGTATCCGTGTTGACAGCGAAACTACAGCTAGCTGAATCTAAGTTGGAAACCGAAAAACAGAATTTAGAAAGATTAAATAAGGAAAACAGCCAAATTATTATAGATTTAAATACTAAGTTAACGCAACTCCAAGCCACTGTAGACGATAAAACTATAGAGCTGAATAAAGGTAAGCAAATTTTAGCATGTCAATCTGTTTTCTGTAAACATAACGCTCTAATATTCCCTTTTATATTTTCCAGTGGTTGGTGTAAGCAAAGAGCATGAAGTAAATCTCAACAAAGAAATTACGAAGCTGAAGATGGAGCTTAGTGCCAAAGTATTAGATTTTGAAGAATTAGAGGTTTCTAAGAAACAACAGGAAACTGCGTTCAAAAGTTTGCAAGATGAAATGAATCGTGCCAAAGAAGAATATAATAACAAAGTTAACGAATATGAAGCATTGTTGAATGAAGTTTCACAACAGAATGAAAAGAATAAAACAGAAATGTTAGAGCTACAACAAAATCTAAATACGAAGACCAAAGAATACGAAAAGCTACTGTCTGAAGTAAATTCTTCGTCGAGTTCTTCCGAGAAACTTGTCACAGAATATAAACAAACTATTCATGAAAGAGATAAAGAAATAATTAAACTTAAGGATGACTTTGAACAAGCAACTGCCAATTTCAATATTAAACATAGCAAAATTGCTCAGGAACATAAAAAAGAGATAGATGAACGCAATACTAAAATTGAACAGCTTCTAAAAGAAATAGAAGGCCACAAACAAACTTTAGATCAGAACAAGGTCGAATTTGATGCATTAAATTCTCAGTTTATAATTAATGTAGACGAATTAAAACAACTAAAAGAAGAAAATGATAAATTAAAACAATCAGTCAATGACTTAACGCAAAATAATAATGATCTTAAAACAAAAATATCCGCAATGGAATTGGAAATTGGTGAATGTAAACGGCAACTTGAAAGTGCTAATGAAAAGTGTGCCGAGCTACAAAATGCAAAAGAAAAAGTCGAAACAGAGTATTTAAATCTGACTGGACAGACAACAGATTCTAATGATCAATTTAATCAATTATCACAACATCTCAAAGAAACTGAAAAAGAACTTCAAGACTTTAAAGATAAACACAGAGAAACAGTTAACAATTATGCTCGAACGGAACAAGAATTAAAACAAAAGTTGTTTAAAATTCAAGAAGACTTTTCAGTAGAACGTGGGCAGTTAGTAGAATCTGTAAATTCGAACGTTGATAAACTTAAAGAAGCTGAGAATAAGATAAAAGAATTTGAAGCCCAGAATACTGACATCAATAATCGTTTTAGGAATCTTCAATTAGATAATGACAAATTTCTTGACGAAAACACAATATTAAAGAAAGAAATTGAAGCATTAAAAGTTAAGGAACAGGAACAAAATAATGAACATGAGTCTATTTGCAAGAAATTTGAAGTGAATATAGATAGGTATAAAGAAGAAATATCTATTTTAAAAGCAGAAGGTGCGACATCTGAAGTTAAACTCATGGAAAAGGTAGATCAGTTGACAGAAGCCCAAAATGATTTAAATAACAAACTCGAAGAAGCAAGAAAACACGAAGACTCCTTGCAAAAAGTATTAAATGATATTACTGCCCAATTAAATAATCAGAAAGTTCAGCATGAAACAGAAGTCTCGGAATTGCAAAATAATTTAGCATCTGCCTCGGAAGAATCCAATAAATATAAAATAGAAGAAACTCGATTAAAAGAACTACTTGAAGAAAAGCAAAATAGTGTCAAAGATCTTACACTAAAGCTAGAGATGCTTGAAGTCGATTATAAATCAAACATAGAAATTCTTACCGAGAAAGATCGACAAATTACTCAAATTAATGAAGAACTTAAGAAAGCTACGGAAAACAAAAATCATTTAGAAGATAAACTAAACAACGCTGCTTTAGAAACTACAGAAATAAAACAACGATTTGAAAATCTTATGGCAAACTCTACTGCAGAAGAAAGTGCGCTCAAAGAACAACTTTGCCAACTGGACACTTTACGTAAAGATATGACAGTTATAGTTCAAGAAAAACAAAGTCTAGAAGCAAAATATAACGAGACTATAACAGAATTGAAACAAATGACAAAATCATTGGAAGATAAAGATAATTTACTGAAATCTCAAAATGTAACACATGAGACTGATGTACAGAAGTTACTAACAGATATATCTCAATTAAGGCAAGACATAATAAACAAAGAAGCGATTATACGAGAAAGAGACGAGCATATAGCTCAAACAGATGCTGCTTTAAACGCGGGCACTCATGAAGCACTATTGGAAATATCAATGCTTCACCGTGAGAATAACAGTAGAGTACACGAAAACAATGCACTTAGGATAGAAAGTTTAAGAGAAACAATCGAACATTTCGAAAAGGAGCTTCGACTCAAAGAAGAAGAACTTAATGAATTAAAGAAGTCTCAAGATGAAATAAAAGAATTAAAACTGTCTTGCGAAAAATCTGAAAAGCAATCAAAGGAAGAACTAGCTGAAGTAAAACAAATATTAGATAAAAATGAAAAGGAAAGAGCAAATGAGAAGGAAACTATGATTGAATTGAAAAAGCTTTTAGAAAAGGCAGAAAATGATATCAAACAGTTGAATAATATCAATGACGCTCAAAAGTTAAACTACGAGGATTTAAACAAACAGTTGCAAACTCAGTTTGACGAATATAAAAGAGAAAGTAAACGCGCCAAGCATGAACTTAAAAACGCGTTGAATGAATACGATAAAGAATCTAAGACATCTAAAGAAAAAGTTGTAGCTGAAATAGAGAAACAGAAACAATTACTTGCAAAATTAACAGAGGCAGAGCAAAAAATTGTAGAATTATCACAGAAACTTGAGTTAATGGCGGTTCAACAAAGTAGTGATGTAGAAAAGGATAAAAAATTAGAGAAACTAATGGTAGAATTACAAACGGCCAAACAAAATACAGCTGATATTGTAGCTAATAACGAAACTTTAGTGAAAAATCTTAAGGCAGATATAGAAAATAAGATTAAAGATTTTAAGAAAAAAGAGGATTTGATTGCCAAATTACAAGAAGAAATTAAGGTAATTATATTCTAAATTTATATTTTTGTTTATGTATGCTGAGGTTTCAGACCAAGAAACATCTCTAGCACAATTTATAGCAAAAATGACAATGAAATTGCAATTGTCTCATTACAAAATATCTCGTCCAAAGATAAAGGACACTAAATGTTTATCATTTTTCAGAATCAAAAAGCTAAAATAGAAATAGCAGAACGAGAAAAACTTCTCTTGCAAAAAGAGAACGCCACGAAAGGCGAAGATAATATATTAGATAATGACAATAACGCTATGGGCGTATTAGGACAAGGAGATAGTGCTTCGCTAAAGTAAGTTGCAATACATATATAACTTCACGCCTGCACCCCATTAGCAGAGAAAGCAGAGATTATAGAAAGCCATTTGCTGCAAACCAAACATACCTCATTTCTTCTTCAAAATTCATTAATATTTTCATGCTGGTGCTAGTAATTTTTCCCTTCGCGAACACATTACGTATTTGGTCCATGTATGTCTATTTAGAGAGTTTTCTATTGATTTTTCCAGGCATTTCTTTCCATCCATCGTTTCTACAAAACCACTTTAATACCTAAAAAATTTTGTGTTTATGTGATAACGATTTTTTGCCGCCTTTTCATGAGATTATACCACTGTCATCATTATGTTGACTAATTCAAAAATGTATGCTTATTAATTATTATATATCAGGGCAATAGAAGAAAAAGAAATAATTGACGGACAAGTGAGCTTCCTGAATTCTGTGATCGTTGACATGCAGCGGAAGAATGAGCAGCTAATGGCGAGAGTACAGGCGTTGGAAGGTGCTACTCCAGCTAATGAGACGCCTGTATTGTAAGTGCTTTATTTATTTTTATATTTGTGTACCAAAAAAAATATTTTGTCGAATGCTAAGTTGTTAGTGAGAGCCGGGAGTAGTTGACATTATCTCTCCTATATTTGAATTAAAAGGCGACAGATACGCTGGTAGATAGTGGTTGGTAAATCAATTGAAAATATCTATAAAGCAGTTACTCAGTCGTTAGCTTTAAGAACATGGCATTATTGTAGCTTCGCAAATTCGATGGTGACACTCCCATGGTCCATGGGATTATGGGAGTGTCACCAACGAATTTGCCAAGCTATAACCTTGCATGTTCTAGATAGGAAGATAGATGGTTGTGTAAGGGTAACAAGCGCAAAGCCATCTTCCTAGCTTATTTCTCTAAGGCTGCGTTTATACGACACGCGCCCGCTAAGCGCGCAGACTCAAATTATATATACACCAACCAGCGTCAGCATTGAGTCTGCGAGCGAGGCGTGCGCTTAGCGGGCGCGTGTCATCTGAACGCAGCCTAAGGTTCTCATTTATAATTTAAGTTAAAGATAATGCAAGTACTGTATTCCAGTAACGGTCGCAAGTCGCGCGCAGTAGCCCCGCGGCTGTTCTGCGACATCTGCGACGTGTTCGACGCGCACGACACGGAGGAGTGTCCGCGACAGAGCGCCGAGCCGCGCGCGCCGCCCGCCGCGCGCCGCGCGCCGCCGCCGAGACCGTACTGCGACATATGCGAAGGTAACTACTGTTGTTAATGAACCCTAATAGATGCCGATACAGGGCAACAAGCACACACTACTTATACCGGTATTTGCTAGCACAAGAACTCACTACAGACACGACGTTTGGTTTGGTGCATTTTTATGCATTCGTATCTTGACCTTGAAACTACCAATCAGGACGCAGCTTTACGTTTCGCGCAACCCGCTCCAGCTCCTAATTTTTTTTTGAGCTCGATTCGATTGCTATGATGTAGGACAGTAGTAGGATTATTCTCAATTTGTCGCTTGTTTAAAAACTTCTTCTATAACTTAAGTGGGAGAGAAAACGCAATATCGCTGTCCCATTTCATTGATGATCCAGTTTGCAGCAAGTGAAAAATTACCATACTAGTTTTGACTTACCTAAAAATGTTCAAATTAATGGTACTTTTACTAAGTGAATGATTATAATATCTATTTTTGTTGCAGTATTCGGCCACGCAACGGAAAACTGTGATGAAGAAGAAACCTTCTAATATGCCTATTTATTGACGGAATAGTTTAAATGTTACCGTTGTTGTTGTTATTCGTTTTAGTTGGCTATTATTTATTATTGTTTACCATGTGCATGGTATCACTTGTTTTTATAGTAATTAATAATTATAGAGAAATATTTGTAAATAAGTACTTTTGATCTTTTTAACAATAAGTCAATCATTGCATGATATTTTATTCATTATTAGGTGAATGGTGAAATTCTTCTCATATGCATTATCTGGTCATAATGTGTATTGAGAAAGCTATGTCTGACACAAATCGGTCTAACATCACAATCATGATTCTACTAACTACAATGACTATTGCAACCTATTTTAATTTTTAAATATAAGTAACACTCAAAATGTTGCGGTTTTTTTAACAATAAATACAATTGAAATTAATTATAAACAAGGATTTTATTGAAATGTATTCCCTAACTGCGATCGTCGAACTGTGTACCTTCAGCTCATTGCTAACTTTAATGGCGGTTCAATGATATTCTATTTATCAGATATGTTATACACTCACAAAAACAACCGGAAAAAGTGTTCCGCGCAGCAGCAACATACGCGTTGCGCACATACAACATACGCATGTAACGCAGACTAAAAGCAATACGTCCTAATTAGGACGTTTCCTGATCTTGACGATTACGCGTTCATATCTGTTAAATAGAATATCATCGTAGCGGTTGAGTATGAGGGCTCAGTAACTCAATGTGCACTTTACAAAATGTGCACAGGGTAAAAAAGGTGCACTTCGTAATTGATGCACTTCTCAAAAGGAGCATTTCGCAGAATGAGCACACATCTAAAAAAACAATTCGCAAAAACTTTATTAAAAAGTGGTCTTAAAATAAAAATCGTAAAATACTTAATCATTTTGATGTACTTAATGAATAATATAAATTTTTAACAACCGATATAAAGACCACTTTGTGCGACTGAGCCGTTAAGAGGCCAGAAAGGCCCCAGATGTCTTTAATACCTGATATATTCAAAAAAGAGCCATGTCGAAACATGGTTAATAAGAAAATTTAACGAAAAAGCTTTTACTTGACGACAGGCATTATTATTATTTAAAAAATTAAAAGTATATTATCTCTATTGAACTAATTGTACTACTTAGGTATATAACTTGTAGCAAATTTCTATACAATTAAAACATAATACGGTCGAATTGAGAAACCTAGTCCTGTTTTTGAAGTCGGTTAAAAATTTAGGATAACAGAATCTCGTAAGAGGTTGGCTAAGTAAGAAATAAAATTATCTCTGACCTACCCACCTACTTAATAGTTTTTATTACAATTTGTAGCTATCTTCTCAGGCTTCTTCCTCTATATACAGTTACAATAAAAGTACTAGGATAGCAGAATCTCGTAGGAGGTTGCTATGAAATAAAATTATTTGACCTACCCACTTAATTTAATATCACATACACTATTATAAGGAGCGGAAGAGTTTTTTTGAACGCGCTAATCTCTGGAACTATCAGTCAGTCGGATTTGAAAATAGCAGTCAGCAAAGACGCGCGAGTGAAAACTAAGCTAGCTTGACTGGATTGTTGGTCTAGTGGTTAGTGACCCTGACTGCTAAGCCGGAGGTCGTGGGTTCGATTCCCACCCAGGACAAACCTTTGTGTGATGAGCATGATTGTTTGTTCTGTGTCTGGGTGTAATTTATCTATAATAAGTATGTATTTACAAAAAAAAAAGTATTTAAGTAGTATATCAGTTGTTTAGTACCCATAACACAAGCAAATATAATTGCTTAATTTGGGGCTAGATGGCGTTGTGTGAATGTGGTAAAGAAAAAAGAAAAAAGTGTCATAAAGCGGCAGCGTTTGTTTGTTTGAACGCGCTAATCTCTGGAACTACCAGTCCGATTTGAATTATTCTTTTTGCATATGATAGACCTGTTCTTGAGAAAGGTTATATACTATATAAAACATCACGTTACTGGCAAGGGGAGCAGAGCAGTAACCATAGACACGGGTGAAACCGCGCTGCGAGAAGGTAGTAATTTGATAAAACCTATGATTTGTTATGACTTGTTCAAATTTTTAATTTATTTTGAACGACGTTATATACACTAGACATAACGTCGTTCAAAATAAATTAAAAATACTTGCAATTAATATAATACATCCAGGAATATTTAGTTAATATTTTCGCATAGAATTGGTGCATATCATATTCAGCGTGCATTGCTAAATGTTAATGTCAAGTTAAGTACAGAACTTTCTATTGTACTTACAAAGGAACTTTTACAGCTAATGATAATCTAACAAAAATGGCATGATACACTAAATACTACAGACAGAACAAATGTGAGTAATTCTTGTTCCTGACTTCATGATTTGGATAACATGGTATGCCCATTTAAGATAATATTCAGAAAAAAAGTGCCTGTTGCATGTTATAGTTTTATTTAAAAATTATATTACTTAATTACAATCTTAACTCGTAAACACATTTTCTTAGCAGACTTCCTAATCCAAGCCTTCCTTCTTTTCTTTTATTGCCTCCTGGAAGAAAACATGAATAATATTAAAATTACTAAAATCAATCCAACTATTGGAAGAATACATTAGTGTATATTTATTTATTGTCTTACTTAACAAGATACAATTGTAAAGAAACAAAGTAAATATATAAAATAAAAAGCTCTGCATATGTGTACACATGCTCCAGATATTAAGTTAGTTGTGACAATACAAAAATATTATATGTCTTTTATTAACCAGATATGGAACTGCTGATACATGGAATCTGTCTAATTTCACTTTTTAATTTACCGAGACTGCTATGAAATATATATAAGGTAATGTCTAAACTCCATGTCATTGTATAATCAGCACATTCTGGTTACAGGTTTATAGAAAGAGGTATTATTCTTGTAAATTTACAGAGCAAATAATCTTGGGAAGTGATTGCAAGGTTTATAATGTGTGATATAGTTAAGAGAGGAGAGTAAGTTAGGATGTGTGAATAAATATTTTTATATGAGTAGAATAGCTCGTTAACTCGACATTACACCGAAGACATCCCGGACGTCAGCCTGTGCGATATTGGTATGGCCCTGAGACAGCTCAAGAACAACAAGGCGCCGGGTGAGGATGGAATCACAGTCGAGCTACTGAAGGCAGGCGGAAATCCTGTCCTGAAGGCCCTTCAGAGGCTCTTTAGTGCCGTCCTCCTCGAGGGCAAAACGCCACAGGCATGGCATAGGGGTGTGGTGGAGCTGTTCTTCAAGAGGGGCGATGAAACCCTTCTGAAGAATTACAGACCTATCAGTCTACAAGCTGTTCTCAAGAGTCATCACTAATCGTCTCGCAAACAGGTTCGACGACTTCCAGCCTTCCGAACAAGCCGGTTTCCGAAAAGGTTTTAGTACCATAGACCACATACATACGCTGCGGCAGGTTATACATAAGTCCACAGAGTATAACCGGCCCCTATGCTTAGCGTTTGTGTACTATGAGAAAGCCTTTGATCCGATCGAGACCTGGGCCATGCTGCAGTCTCTCCAACGGTGACATATTGACTATCGATATATCGAAGTGCTGAAGTGTTTGTATGAAAACGCCACCATGTCTGTACGAATTAATGGTCAGAGCTCAAGGCCTATCCAGTTGCAGCGAGGAGTACGACAGGGAGATGTCATATCTCCGAAACTGTTCACCGCTGCACTGGAGGACGTGTTCAAGCTTTTGACCTGGAATGGACTTGGCATCAACATAAACGGCGAGTACATCACTCACCTTCGATTCGCGGACGATATCGTGGTCATGGCTGAGAGCGTGGAGGAGCTCAGTGCAATGCTCGATGACCTCAGTAGAGTCTGTCGACAAGTGGGCCTAAAAATGAACATGGACAAGACTAAAGTCATGACGTGGCTCGCAGAGTTGCTTCTCTGAAGTGGCAATGGGCAGGACACATAGCTCGCAGAACTGACGGCCGCTGGGGCAGAAAGGTTCTAGAGTGGCGACCACGAACCGGAAGACGCAGCGTGGGCAGACCCCTCACAAGGTGGACCGACGACCTTATAAGGGTGGCGGGCAACCGATGGATGAGGGCGGCGAACGACCGGCTACGATGGCGAAAATTGGGGGAGGCCTATGACCAGCAGTGGACGTCTTTTGGCTGATATGATGATGATGATGAGAATAGCTTGCTACATTGACGACGAGAGGAGAGGCTAGTTTAAATTTGTGGAATTTGCTAGCATAAAACCTGTACTGACAACCTAGGTGTCATCTGTAAGAAACAATATTTAAAAACATTTTGTACTCTTTCTTTTTTTGTATAGGGAGAATATACAGAACGTAATGTCATCCTACACCAATTTTTTTTAAAAGGTGTAATTTGGATGAGGTCTATGTCCAGCAGTGCACATCTTTTGACTAAAATGATGACGATGATTGTAATCTATACATAGTATAATAAAATTGGAGTAGTTTGTAATATTGAAATAACCATTTTTACTATATGTATATGAATATATATACGGTACATACACCAAAATAACATTTTTTACAATTTTGTCTGTCTGTCTGTCTGTTTATTCCGGCTAATCTCTGAAATGGCTGGACCGATTTTGACAGGACTTTTATTGGCAGGTAGCTGATGTAATAAGGAGTAACTTAGGCTATGTTTATTTTAGAAAATTAAAGTAATGTTGATCAACTGTTAGGCGGAACGAAGCTAGTTGTAAATAAATTTGGTACACAACAAAGTTTTCTATCTAGACTATTCTACAATAATACAAATTACTCGACCAAATAGAGTTCTACACATATATATCTACTGTGTCAAGATGCTCTGGCTGTGAAACATTCAGATTGTGTGAATAAAAGGGAGCACACACCTGACCTGCCAACTGCTTTCATTTTGAACCATGTGAAAAATAGAAAAAACAATGTTTTTACACCATTCTGCTAATAATAGTGCTATCTCTTATAATATTATTGTTATGGCACTGATCCATAAGATACTATTCATACATATACACACTATACATTACATTACAAAAACAATGTTATTACAAACCTTAAACCTTTCTTCAAACAGTGACAGCTCAGAAGTTAGATCAGTAATAGCATTCATAAACGCCTCCTGTGGTGTATAGTCAGAAGTTGTCTGAATGCGTAGTACAAACTTGTGTTCTAGAGGATGCGGCACTTTGTAACCAGCAAACAGGACTTTGGGGTCTTTTAGCAGTTGGCTGAAATACAGTATTCAAATTAACAATCTATTAACACTAAGTACTTACGAGTAAAAGGTAAAAATCATAGCATATATTGTTTACGTACTGTCTTATCATGTTTCCGAGTGTATGATCTTCTTTATTTACAGTAAATATTGCAGCATTAGTCACTTTAGTATCTTCTTCTTTCTGCACCCTGAAAAACAATATCAATTTAAGTTGCCTGTTTAGTAAATATTGAGAAGGATGTGATACACGTACTTCTTCTCTCCGTCGTATAAAAGGAACGATTCGAATGTCGGCGGTGCATTCATTTTAATGAATCAGTTATCTTTATAGTTTATATAATTTAACTATTTCGCACTTCTTTTTCACTTTCAATGCGTTCAAATCAAAATGTTTAATTGTTTAATGTTTGACGTATCTGTTTTTTTTGTTCTGAGAACTGAAACGTCTATTTGACATTGACATTCATAGTTCGTTTAGAAATTTTAACAATAAAATGTTGCCATACAGCTTCTATTGTGATCAGTTCTTTAAATATTAATATTATAATTAATTTGGGGTGAATAACAACGCCACGCGCGCCAGGGTGAAAACAACAGTTTTTGGAAAAAAGTTTAGCTTTATAATGACAATACCTGATTTTATCTAAAGTAAGTTACAATATTTGCCAATATTTGGCTCTAATTTCAAACTTTAATATTGGCGGTATTGAGCTACTTATGATATAAATTCGAATTCGCGGGTATTTAATTGTCATTAATAATGATATATTTTGACAATTAAAATTCAATATACAAAATTTGTATTACAAATTAGAGCTCGTTTCATTAGTGGGTAAACTTTATTTTATTATGCGCTTAGAGGTCCTAGCGTCGCACCTAGCATCTTCTTCTTGAGATATCGACATCTAAAAATATCGATATCGATTATCTGCCGATAATGATATTTCATTATTCAACCATGCGCGCCGTTATCGATATAATAAAAATAACTAATAATAACATATCGAAAAAACTAACTACCATGGATATGGTTGTATGGGTAGGTTCCTCTGCCTTTTCGAAAGAAAAAAGAAAACCAAAAAAAATCTATGATGTTTAGTTGGCAGACTCAGGTCTGTGGGCACTGGGCAGTAGCCATGCGCAAACTAAATCATCTAACAGATTTGTGATTTATACATCCTTTACTTTTGAAGATTTAAATCCCTCTTTTAAATCTTTACCTCTTTTACATCTTTGAATTACAATTGGTCTCATGATGTATTTGAACGAAAATCTAAAAATTATCTTACTGATACGGTTGGTATGATATCGTATCGTCTAAGTAGGTTAGGTAGATACAGCATATCTAGTTTGTTTCATTTCTTTTATTAGTTTGGATTGCGTTGCTATGGAGATAATTTTCTTTTTTTGTACTGCCTGTTTTAAAAATAAGTCTGTAAATTGAAATAACTAATATTAATGTCCACTTATTCCACTATTCGATAAAATATACTTTTTAAAAATTGCACATCAAAATAACCAACGTAATGCAAGCAATATTAGTAACTTAGAATTATGTTCCACTCATTTAAAAAGTAACAATTTAATAAAATAATAACGAATTTTATTTCATTTGATTATGCACTTAGTAGTAAAGGCATAAGAAATAGTTTTCTATGCGCGGTTAAAGGAATCAGTACATGCGTGCGCAACTATTCCAATCATTCTCTCTATATTTTTGTTCAATATAACTCTGATACAGTCGTCTCAATCTACATCCTTCACACTTGAAATAGTAAAAGTAAAACTAAATCAAAAGATTTAAAGATGTATTTTAAACAAGGGTGATTTAGTGAATTAATAAATCTTTTTGAAAGATGTACATCTTTTTTTCAATTCACTCATGAGTGTGCTCATGAGTTACACATCGCTACTGGGCAGGCAGACTGTCAAAGTTATTCTATTGCTGTTACGTACTAAATAGTGGAATTACACATTGCTGCGTAAATTTATGAAAAATACACTCGGAAAATATTCTGAGATTGACACACATAGATTCCAGACTTGTATTCATGATTAGTGTCATCTATATTAGCTGAAAAAAAAAGCATATTTAACAATTTGTCAATACGGTTCAAAATTGTATGCACCTTTAAGTCATAGACCGGGGATTTGATTAATGACTCCACTATCTAAATGAAACCATCGGAATTCGTAGATCCCAATCTCGAGAATCCTATTGGACCTATCAATGAAAATAATTAGTGGAACCAACAGCCCTAAACCAAGCCGGGCACTGTTCGTTTCTGGACAAGCTTCCATTACAATGGTTTGCCACATTAGCTATGCAACTGGGTTGGTTTATTTATGCATTAGCATCATAATCTCTTTGTTAAATTAAGTGTCCTGTTGCCCTCCTTGGCCTCCAATTTCCTACAGGGCAACGCAAGAGTGCCACGGAGATCAATCTTTTCCCTAATTTATTATGCAAGAAATAATGAAATCTAAATTGAAGTTAGTTTATGAGGTCAATACAAATACCATTTATGAATAAATAAAACTCAAAACTACAGCAGAAAACACCGTTTATTTTATAATTATGAGAGAATTTCAGATTGATAACCTACATACAGAATAATATGACTATAAAACCAATCTAACTTGAATTTTACATGTGTCCTGAATATCACTGTTAATTCGTAATATAAGTTTGTGATTTGGAACAAGGATAGGCATTAATTGTTTCAGTGTTCCGTTACAAGAATATTATAAGACAATTTTGTCATAGGAAGTACAACTTTTATATAAATTCTGAAATACTTATGTAGGTACAAGAAACATTCGTAGAACGGTACTAAACTATTTTAACATTTTTGTCTAAACTAAATATAAAAAATAACATGATTTAAAATAAATTATAAACTCTAATATAATATTTTATAATAATGTTTCACATCATTCAACGCCAAGCAACATCAAAGATCCAGAAAGAATAAAGCACAATTGTGGAAATTTGATATTTACGAACATTTAACTACAAATTGAAGTCTAGCGACTCTACTGATAAACAATATCATTTGTAGAACGTCATGCGACCACCTAATTGGTGGTTTAACGTTACCACGTCATGGTCATATAATGGTGAGCCTTAACATGTGCTACCGGCAATATTTAGCTAGTCAGCCAGCTACCTACCGTATTGTAAGAAAAGCTATAATTAATATGGAAGTGGTTCTGGCATATCGTGCTTTGACAAATTGCTCTTCGCCACACAAGACCATAGCTGAAATATCTTATCCTTTTTGTATGTATACGTATTTCTGTATTAAAACTCTTCAGTTTTTTCGTACAAAAGTCTATCGTCTGTTGTAGTCTTAGGTATACGAAACAAAACTTCTTAAATCAGAATATTTTTGCCGGTAGCATTAAATTTCGGCACCCAGTAAGTTTGAATATTTAACAATTTGTGTGTTTCATGGAAGAATATCCTCATGACACAAACAATATAAGATTTCGTAGTTAAGTAAGTAACATTAGAAAAGTAAATAGTGGAGACTTGGGGCGATTTAAAGGTATTTTTAAATTTTATGGCATTAATCGTCAGGGTCTTAAAATTACATTTTAAATGTTCGTTGTTTCACAAATTCTTACCAAGCGTTATATTGATCTGTGAAGTGATTTGATACATGAGTTTATATATTCAGATCTACAGGAATCAATGAGTTAGATACAATATCTATTATTTATACGTTGAAATTGATTGTGATACAATACAGTCAAAAGTGGAGAAATGAGTTTGTTCAAACCTCATTGTTACAACTCAAATTATTTAGTAAGCTTAATAACAGCATTGCAATCGTTTTGGATTACATTTAACACTTACTAGCTATCGTCTGTTATGTAATAAAACGCTATGAGAATTGACACATAAGTATATAAACTATACTAATTGTGTACTTATACAAAATTAGCAATCCAATCAACAATATGCATACTATTGATTATGAAAATATCTATATACTTTACGATAATATTGAGATTTGTTAGAACTCACATGCCGGAGACGTCACGCTCCGTGCGCGGGCGCGGGCCCGCTAGGTGCGCGGCCCGCGCGCCCGATATTTGAACACGAGAACATCACTTAAATGTACACTAGTAACAGAAGATACAACTGCAATATTACGATTGATATTATTAGAATAATAGAGATTATTAAAAGCTGACTAGAAGTTCGGTTATACCTACTCTAACGATTTATTTTTACAAATTAAGGTTGGATACGAAGTGATTCGTCGCGTCGAGTCGGCTCGTATAGTATACAGTGTATACAACGACACGTGCGAAACGCTTCGCGCTCCGAGCTCCGAGCGCGGGCGGCTAGTCCCGCGCGTTGTGCGAATGTTCCCGGCGATGGTTCATCACTACCATTAACGTTAGATTGGTGTCAGGTACGCAGCCTCGCTTCGAGACCAATTATACATAATACTTATACTAGAGATACGATGAGATTAGATGCGACTAGCTAGTGTCAGCGCGTGTCGGTACTACTCGTACCTACTGAGTACGCGGGCGGCGGTCGGCGGTCGGCGCGACGGGTCGGGACCCGCAGGAAGACAAGCGACACAATTGACTGGCTAGTGGAGAGACGCGGCTGACCTCGATGACGTTATAATGAAGCTAATCAGAGAAAAGGTATCACCTAATTTCTCTACTGTTACGAAGGCAACTAGATGAAATCCTACTCTTAAGGATAAAAATCTAATTATGCTATAAATGTTAAAATTAACATTGCTTCATGTTCTTAAATATTCAACATCTGCTGGAGACTAGTAGCCGAGCGCCCGAGCCAGGGTGGCCGGGGAGACCGGGGCCGACACGTGGTGGGTAGTGGGTACTTAGTGCCGTTATCATCCACTCGCGGCGCTCGCGGTATATTTAACAATATGCGATATTATACGACTACGTAATCATTCCTCGCGACAATCGTTTAATCATACATTACATTTTAATGGTTGCTAATACATGTTGGTGCTTAAATTTTCAAGTGACTTTTACTACGACAATTTAATATTACAAAAACCGAAAATACTGCTCGATAACTATATTCTTATATTGCTGAAGACTCTGTACTTCAAATTTATTAAAAAAGTTATCCTAGCTAAAACGGCTACATTATGTATTACTGTACAACGAAGGGAGTCTTAAAAAGTATGAAATTAAATTTTTATATCACTCAACTATATATTTGATCGAAAAGCGCCAAAATTTCCAATGAGTCGTTTACACTATGTATTATTTTGAAAGTTCAAAGTACTCTTACTGTTTATTAAAAGTTACATTCACAATAACAATTCATTATTATTATAAAGTTAACTAAACAACAACTGCATCTACTATCACACATTCGAAAGTTTTAAACAATTTTACAATTGTAATCGAACTTTATTATTGCTACGGCGACGGCACGCCGGCGCGATATGCTGCGCGTGAGAGGGACAGGCGCAAGTACTGACTGTACCTACTACATACAGTACCTACAGCGCCAGTACTGGCTGTACCTACTACATACAGTACCTACAGCACCAGTTCTGGCTGTACCTACTACATACAGTACCTACAGCACCAGTTCTGGCTGTACCTACTACATACAGTACCTACAGCACCAGTACTGACTGTACCTACTACATACAGTACCTACAGCGCCAGTACTGACTGTACCTACTACATACAGTACCTACAGCACCAGTACTGGCTGTACCTACTACATACAGTACCTACAGCACCAGTTCTGGCTGTACCTACTACATACAGTACCTACAGCACCAGTTCTGGCTGTACCTACTACATACAGTACCTACAGCGCCAGTACTGACTGTACCTACTACATACAGTACCTACAGCACCAGTACTGGCTGTACCTACAGCACCAGTTCTGGCTGTACCTACTACATACAGTACCTACAGCACCAGTTCTGGCTGTACCTACTACATACAGTACCTACAGCACCAGTTCTGGCTGTACCTACTACATACAGTACCTACAGCACCAGTTCTGGCTGTACCTACTACATACAGTACCTACAACACCAGTACTGACTGCACCTCGCACGCTCCACGACCTCTGTCGTGCACTGATCGCTACTGCGCAAGTATCGGTGGTCACTTGCGCGCACGCGAAGTAATTCATCTAATGGTGAGGTAGACTCTAATGATATCGCACCCAACCCGTACACCCAAATACTGATTACACACGCCCGACTAACGTACTCTCGTACCATCGCCACTTATGATATGGGCATACGGATTCACTCCACCATCTCCTCTAACCTATTAACGTGATTAAACTATTCACGATAAAACAGAAATTATTTGAGACTTACTGTTTAACATGAAAGAGAATAACTGTCAAATATTTGTATCACTTTACTTATATATATACTTTAATCACATTCGGCGATAGCGACTATAATGTGATATCAAAACTCCACGTAAATAATGTGTCCAAATTTCACTGGCTAATATTTTAAATACTTTAATTTAAGGTGAACGCTCACCTGCTCGCACCGCACGCGCCGCATTTGAATTCTTCATTATATGAAGTTCTGTACTGAACTGGAACTGAACTTCATATTATAGAGAATTCGAATGCGGCGCGTGCGGTGCGGCAAGATCTGCATTCACCTTTATATTGCACTTTCAGTAGAAAAAGGAGAAGGACGAAATACGTTTTTTAGCAATTTTTATCGTGTCAAAATTCTCCAAGGAGCATTTCTATCATTTATTACTTACAACTTTTTTCCAGTGACAGTGCGATACATGAATTATAGTGGGAACCGAGATAAATAATGGCTCATAATACATTATGCGTGTAGATACTAGAAGTAATGTACGTTTCGACTAATATGTATGTATATTTGTTTATGCGCAATAAAAATAAATATTGGTTTGTGTGTTGCTAAGAAAAATCGATATTATAGCCAGCGGTGATGTGATGTCGGCTAGTTACGATGGTTCGTCGAACATTCGCTGCTATGAAGTATCTCTGAACGTGAGTAATTGAATATAGTTTGGAATGTTAGCGACGAACTTCTAACGAGTAAGAACTGTGATGATGATGCGCACTGTTGCAGTATGTTGATTGTAGTCAGGCGAGATGCAGGCACCGAGAAATGCGTGATGATTTTTCTTTGCATGACGGTCCTGAAACATTGTGTACTTACGTTATAGTCTTTAAAAAAAAATCAAGTGACATTATTGTGATTCAACTGTGAATAGTGTAGCCAATCACCTCATAAAACGCTTCAAATGTATGGTTTTGAAGAGAATTATATTCATTCTTTTGCATACCATACATTTTAGGTGACAGGTTATTTAGAGGCCATTGGCTCTGTTATCCACACTTACATCACATAGTAGCACCTTATAAAAATAAAACTAATACATAATATCCAAGACATGCAACCTTATTCTCAATTTTCTCTTTTTAAAATAACTTTAAGACACTATAAAATTTATCACATAAATATAAAAACTAACTTTATGAACTGATGAAAATAAGGCAGCTGCACTAGTATGATACGATATGTTTATGACAATATTGGTAAATTTTACGACTTAAATCTAGCAAAAATAAGATCTTGAGGTTTTCTACTTTATTAAATTAATATGAACTTTATACATTAGACAATAAGGTCTATATTCTTTGTGTGCACATAGTAATAGGTACACCTCAAGGTCCCAAAATAAATCTAAAAACATTTGAGTAAATATTATTATCACTGCCTCTTCATATACCTACCGTTTTCTAAATATCTAGATCCGTATATATTTTATAACTCAGCCTATCCTTTTTGCTTTTCAAGAATAGAAATAGGGTTAATTAACATAATATAGGTGCGAAAGTATAAAATGTGCACGGGCGTACTTGTAGTAAAATGTAATTATAAATAAGAAATAAGCAAATAGGCAGTCTCAGGATATAAATCATTTTGTAATAGGAATCTATAAACTGAATATATTAGGTATATAGTTACTAGGTACAAAATAATAGTACGAAAGATCAATAATATTTGTATCCTGTTTCACCAAATAGAATGTACAGCCAAGACCAACGCTTATATCTATTGGCAAAATATAAATAACATAATAAATCTATTACAGTATATAATAATGTTACCAGATAATGCGACTCATGCAAATTTCAAACCCCAATGACTGGTAATCAAATCTGAATTTCGTTCCGAATACAATGAATATTCAAGATTGAATCTGCGGCGGCGGCTATATTGTGAAGCATGGCGTTTATCGAATGGATAAATCTACTGTCTCGATATTAAAACTCTAACTAGGGATGCGGTCTATAAGTTGGTCAATGTTTCGCCTCGGACCTACCCCCGCCATTCGTTTAGAAGAACGTGTTATAGACGTAGCCAGTCGCAATGAGTCCGAGCACGAGCAGGCACAGCATTATCATTATCTTCTTCTGCAGTGGACAAACACAACAATCATTAGTAGCTAGCTATGTCGAGCGAGCGGCCGAGGACTGCGAGCAAACATTACACACGTGTTGTCGATCGCGCCGAGTCCCGTCCGCTCGCCGCGCACTTATCAATTACCTTTGAGCATTTGGCGATCGGTGTATGAGAGTAGGCCGCTCAATAGAAATAGCTGGACACGTAGCCCACGATGACGAGCCCCAGTATGAGCAGGCACACTAGGATCATGATCTTCTTCTGTAGCGGCCAATGTCGAGTGATGGAGGGCATGCAACAGTTCGCTTTAGACTTGCCCCGAGTGCGACACTCGGACGAGTCACTTCAAACTCTCATTACACATTAATACCATGATTATGATAAAACAATACTGTAATTCAATCATAACAGGCTTCCGTTCATCAGTGTGAGGTGGGTGCGTCATTTGCTTAACATTTATATAAAATATAAGGTTCAAAATAAAAGAAAATAAATCGAAATAATAAATATAAATGTAATTTTTCGAAATTATAAACATATTTACAACATGAGTAGTTTTAAAATAACAGAAATTAAACAACTTTGTAACACGCCTATCGTTATTGGCGTCGAACTATCTACGATATTTTAACAAATAAAGCATAACTTCTATTAAGGTCTTGACATAATTATTAAGTAAATTAATATTCAATAATAATGAAAATGGCATTAAATTATATTTCACAGTCTTTTGATTAAATAAATAAGTGCACAAGCTATGTGGAAGTGAAAGTAATCGGCGAAGTTGTTCTATAACATATTAACACATTTCACTAAACGAATATTCAATCACAGCTGTATTTGTGCTCTAACGTAACACAGATTCTATACATTAAATAAGTAATTTAAATTCTTTTGTGTAATTAAAATGCTAGAATTAAATGCAATAGTACTTAAACACAAGTAAAAAATAATCATTTGCCATATTCATTGTTGTAACACATTGGAAATATGCCAAATAAATTAAAAACAAAAATGAAATTGTGGAACAATTTTAGGCTAACAATCCGGTTCGTGTTTCTATAAGAATTGAACACAATGTTGTTGATCTACAAAAAGACCACTTAATATGTATTAGTTTAGAAATATATTTGAATAGAATTCACCAAAACATAAACAATAGGGAACCTTACCCAAAAGAACGCCTAGGTGGCGCTACCGCAGTTTACCGCACACAATGTTTAGAATGCGAAACAGAAACCCTGTTGCTGCTTACGGCAATAAAAAAGGGGTTAATTATTGATTGCCGACCAATATGTAATGTTTTAGATTTTTCATCTCGCTACAAAATGCAGATGCTCCCTCCGAAGCAACTACGTCTCTTCAGAAATTTCAATAAATTACGAACTTAGAATTCAACAACAGGGTTTTTGTTACCATAGAAATGTTCCAATAAAATGACACTAAGATCCCTTTATAAGCCTCCACAAAATACTTGGATGTACCTACTTAAACTAAGAAAGAATACTGGTCACTGTATCATTGATAACTGATCAATTGTGTTGTTTCCGATTCAAATGTACTTGTACTACTTTTAACGTTCAACAGAAATAAATTACATAAAAATAAGTTGAGCGTATACAGCTGAGGGTAATACCAGTAGTAAGTCTAATCCAATATCTAAAAAGTATGAATACATTTACTTTTTATGAACTGTCAAAATGCTCTATTTGTTCGTGGTTTGTATGACAAATTTATGACGTCATAGTTTTTTAATCTATGTTTAATCATGATCACCATTATAGATGTGTAAATGACAAACATAGACGTTATTCTGCAAATTTTGGATTAGATCAAATATTAATTTTAGCCGTATAACGTAAAGGCGCCTTGATAATACTTCATAGCAATATACAATAACATGTTGATAGTAGATAATATATTATGTTGATAAAGTTGCGAGTTGTTATAATAAGCCAACAAATAATATAATTTCTTCATCAACGAACGGAATTATAAACATTAATAAGTAGTTAACAAACCGCATAAAGCTATCGAATTTTAGGGAGCCCGGCTATTGTAAAGAGAAGAAAATCAAGCTTTTTGACTTAGGCGCGTTGACAAGCGATCTTTGTTTTCATCGTGATTTATACTCTTGCCCCGATTCCTTTCTTTAACTTTGCTCATGGCATTGCAAGTTATGTCTTTTACAACTTGTCTATTTTGCTTAATTTTAGCCGCACTTATTGCACTTCAAAGTCAAAATAAAAGAACAAATTTAATTTGGGATATGCACCTTATGCTAATGGCAGATGGAATGGAAGATGGAAGTTTCGGTATCAACCTATTTTCTACTACTTAATCTTACCAAGGGAGAGCTTTATTTTTTATTATTTTCACATTGTTCCTTTTTACAATTACCCGGGCTAACCCTAATAATATAAATGGATCAATATAATTAGTACTAAATAATTAGGGAAAAATATGCTGTAAAATTTTTGTGTACTTCAAAAATAGTGCCCTGTTTATAAATTGTGATGATATTCACTAATTTAATTAAATTGAGTTTATATTTACATACAGAGATAATTATAATATATGCTTGTATGATATAAGACAGCCTGGTAATACCAGAAAAAGCTAATATTTAATATTAAATAACTTACTTCTAAAGCACAATCTATTTTATTGCACTTTACACATATTGTCTTCCATCTACCTAGACGGTATAAATTAGTTCGTATTCTTGTTTAAATATACTTATCTTGTTACAATAAGTATACAACAAAAAGGTTGTGTTATAAATTGAAATAGAGAACTGACAAGATGGCACTGCTTGTTGTGCTTGTAAAGATTAAAAAACCATTTAATTTTCTACCAATATACATTACGCGTTGCATGCATTTGTTGAATAAATGTGATAGGTTTTTGTGTTTACACTGAACTAAATATGTTATTAACTTTTCAATACAAATATGTTACTCATAAATCAATTCTATTGCTAAGACACAAGGTTGATTATTGTCTGGCAACGCGCAAGTATCAGTACCAAAATCCAAGTATAGTGCTGCTAATAGTCCGGGTGTGACTATACAAGTGGAGCAAAACAATGGTATTAAATGATAGAAATGAACAAGAATCATAACACAGCCTCCTTGAATAACTAACTTCGTAACTTAATATATGTTGCTACAACCATGCGTCTGTCGTGACACATAACAACAAAGTTTGCTATTTAAATAATCGCAAGCAATACATTCAGATATATCATGTTATACAAAATGTAGTGTCTACATTTAAATCAATTGTATATAACGAATATCAACGTGGGATGCTTGTGCTTACAAACCAACAGATTTCATACACATCGTCCATGGGGGTGTGTCGCTGTGACGTCACACGTCGGCTCTTCCTGCGCGAAGTTTAACTCAGCACTATCGCGAGCACTATTATTAATATTACCAGCGTAACAGACAGGCATATTATGATGAAGATTTTTTTCTGCAATGACAAAGGAAAAACAAAAACAAAATAAAATCGCTGCTATGAGTACATATTAGTATAGTCGACGAAAATCGAAAAGCACGAATTATACTGAGTGGAAATGAAACGGTCTCGTAAAACGAGAAGTGGTGGTACTTGTGTGAGTAATACTTAGCTTAGCAATACTTGAACTACGCGATGCAATGACTGAGTAGATAAGGGTTTTAAATTTTTAAATCGATCAAATTTTAAACAGTTATTTTAATAAATAAAATATTTTTTTATTTAAGGTAGTTGTGCGTTTGTGCACATAGCTAGTACATCACTGCAGTCAACGTCCCCTTGCATTGAATCAAAACTCGCAAGTACTACCTTCAGATTTCTTTCCCGAGAAAGTTTTACATTCACCCAGTATATCTAATGACATATTGATCGTATGTCTTATTAAAATGCATAGAATGTCCAACTGATAAATAATCTTTCAAAACTTTGTCGACTAAACTTTGATGAAAAAAATAAAATGTTTCATAATAATTTATTATCATGCCAATGTATTGAATAAACTACTATGAGAAACTACTTTTAAGAATAGTTATTTCAATTTGGAAATAGACTTACAGTACTAAGCGTTTCAAACAAGAATAAAAATGTCAATGACGGCAAGAATTTCACCTGCCAAATATAAGTTTGTACGGTACGGTACAAAGTATGGTTTGCATATCAGAGAATAATGTGTACTACTTAAAATTCTACTGGTCGGACATAAAATAATGCTGCTCTTACTACTTACAAGTAAAAGTACCATCTACTTGAAAATTATTTTAGTTCAATTTTTTATTTTACCAGCAGAATTTTTTGTAGTACAGAGTGGACCACCAAGCCCGAACAAATAAAAGTTACAAGAGAGTACAAGAGAGATGTTTGAATAATAACTTAAAAGCTTTAGCACTGCTTAAAAATGTAATTTTCTATTTTAAAGCATACTCTTCAAGTAACTTGACAGGTAAAAATCATTGCTGTCCCAGTTCTTACAAAAAAAAAAATAGCACATGATATGTTCGACGCAGTCTTATGGAACGGAATTCTCCCGTATATAAATTATTAGCGTTATTTCTAACCCTTTATTGTTAACGACCCACCATACAAAAACTCTAGGGGGTCGTAAAAGGATCGTTAACTAAAAGGGCTGTCGTTTACACATCCTTTTGTGAACAAGATCTTTGGATATAGTTTGATGATGTGAAAGTACAGTCCGATATTAAGATAAAACACATTCAGTTGCGTGACGTAATAAGTATTATTATTACTGTATATTATTGTTAGTTATAGTTTTAAAGTGTTTAATATGACAAAAATATTTAGAACTAGAGCTAGTAGCGAAGCAAGGAGGATCCCAGTATGAAACGTTTCATTCGACCTCACAACAAACTTCTACGCAAAATATAATACCGATTTCATCATTGAAGCGGGCATAACACTAGCTTAAAGTCAAAGGTCATATAATTTGAATTCAAAAACACTGTCTCCAACACTCGGGTGTATTTTTTACTGAGTTATTTAAAATCTTGTGTATGCTTCTGCAAAAATGGCAATAGCTTTAGGTGTAATTGCTTGCATTAAAATACATTTATTAAAATCCCCAAATTTTCTTTTCACACATTTATTTCAATTAAGTTCCTTCCATGCGAAGATGTTAGGATTTGTTTCGCCTGTGAATTGAGACAATATCCATAATAATCAAGAAGAAAGTATGAAGTTAATTAACACTACATTAATTACAAATGATGTTTAATTAATCTAGATTTTCTACCTTTTTCAAAACTATTCTAATATGGGCTAAGTCAAGTCTATATTATTAATTTTATATTCAGTAAGTACCTATCTATAACTCAATTTAACATAATTTAAATACCAAAGAATTTTGTTCCATTTATCGGTCGATCAATTGTAAGCATTGCACTGTAAATAAAATTCGGTATATTATTTGTAATGCAATAGAAGAAAATTTATTTAAATAATTTCTATTAAAACTAGCATGTTATAGTTATAAAGGCAAGCATAATAATATTGATTGGTCTAGTAAAATATGTTTAATTAAAAGCTATAAGATGGTAACATTATGATAGATAACTTACCAGCTGACACATAACTTCCACCAACAACATCATGGATATACAACCACCAAAATGATTAAATGCATAATTGTACACATAATGCCATCACCAAAGTTTAAGGTCGAATACAATTATAAAATTTTGGTAATAAATGAACCTATACTCGAAAGATCATCCAAATTATTTATTGATTGACGTATGTTACTGAAATTCGAATTTATGTTTAAATTTTATGATTAGTTTCTACATTGATAGCGGGTAAATAAAAAAAAAACACATGCATTTTATAACATGATCCATAGCAGTCTACTAACATGGTTATGCAAACACAGAGATAGTAGGAATTTATGCTTTCAGTATCCGTACTTTTATTTTGATGTCACATTTTGAGAGAGCTGAAGAAAGACATCTAATACAAGTCAACAGTGTCAACATCACTAATATTTATAATTCTCAATTGCAAAAGAGAAATTTAAGACTAAATGTGAGGAAGTTTTTATCATAATGGCATAGACATAAAGTTTAAAATTGCTAAATCACTTTTCTAATATTTTCCACTTGGATTATAATTTTTGAGCTTCTTTTATGTATTCGACCTTATCAAACATATTTACATCAGCTTACCAGACATTCAAAGCTAAAGAGTTAAAAGTTCAATATTTTAAAGGATACAGCGTTATAAAACTATAAATTAAATATGCTTATTTGATACAGTATAGTTTTCTATAATATTTCCTTAATTACCCTAAATGGCGCTTATCAACTTCAGCATAAAATTAAACATCGAGTACATTAATTCAGCGCGTTCGATGCCCGCTTAGTACAAATATTTGTGGGCATGAACATGTCTGTTTGTATTGGTCTGGTTCTGAAACCATAACACAAGCTATATAATATATTCTTACTTTGGGTCTAGATGGCGTTGTGTGTAGTTGTTGTGATATATATATTCTTTATTAATTTAGTCTGCGCCAGCACAATATAATTTGTTTACCTACGAAACGCTAAGAAGAAGAACATCAAAAGCTCTCTTTATTTTTTGCACATAGTTCTAATTCAAAACCAAAATTTTCATATAAGTTTAAATTTTCTAGCAAAATCTCTTTATAACATACATAGATACATACATATATAACTTCACGTCTGTCTCCCATTAATGGGGTAAGCAGAGACTATAGAACGCTTATATTTAAAATGTTATTAAATTTTCAAATATGTAGGTGAATTCATACCCAGTCTAAATTATCAACCACAAATACAAAAACGTCTAGTTTATGAGCGCCATCTAGGAACAGTTTTGGAAACCACTGACAAAGGATTGTCAATACTTCTTTCTTTATAAAGATTTTATTACTACTGCAGCTAATAAAACATTGAACTATTAAATAGTGCAATACAGCATCTTTCGTTCCATATACGTCTACAATGCCATAGCCAGCATAAATAATTTGATTTTAGTAGCATAATTTAATACCTGCTTAAGTATGTACCAAACACATTCCATTTAAAAAAGCAACCGCTTATATTACATTTTATCGCTAGTATATAACATAATAATGACTATTGGAACGAAAGAAACGTTTTGAATATATTATTAATAATTGCTTGGAGCAGTCATTGCAATATGCTAAATATGAAGGGGATAACAAAATACGTACAAAGCTTATGAACAAACTAGTTTATATTTATCAATGCTTGCATATAAATATAAGAGTAGAATAATATCAAATAATAGTACCAGTCGTACAGAGAAGCCATGACTTTATTAATCATCATGATTGCCCAATACAGGCAATTTTAGTCAATTTTTTTATGAGAAAACTGTTTCATGATATTTTTCTTTCACCGTAAGTCAGAGGATTAGGTTTTAATTAAATTTGTTATCATTACTAAAATGTCACCATTCTGCCTGATACCTGCTTAAAAAAAACAATACCGATTTTGAGCTTGTACCTATCTGTACAAGCTCAAAATCGGTATTGTTTTTCCAGATCCACGTTATATTTATTCAACAAGCACATTTAAAATCCAATCTCTTTTGCTACAAAGGAGATTGGGTTGCTTGCATATACATGCATTTGCTATATCAAAATATTTAAAGTAAGTAAAGAAAAGTTCTTATACTTCAGCATAATATTAGCTAGTTTGTTTGAAGTTTGATCGAATTTATTTTATAATACAAATCGTCAATTAGAATATTTACGAAGCATAAGAAAGATTTAAATGATGTTAAATTTACAAAAAATTTTAGAACGAATATTTTGGCTATGCATTCAAAAAATCTGCATGCGACATGCGTTTACAGATGGCAAGACATATCCAGTGCATCATGTCTGTAAGCGATAAATTTAACAGAAAATGATTATGATTGAAGGACGTTTTATAAGTACATATTAAGTCGAAAATCTGCCTCGCTCGAGTACAGTTTTGTTAAGTTGCGCCTCACCCCATAGATTGACAGAATAGTATTTATAGTTTAGTTACAGCGGCCGGCTGAGCCGTAGTATATTGTTGATATGTCATGCATTACCTTCCGAGCTTTAATCATGTACTCGCGGGCCTTGCCTATCTCCCCGCGGCCGTAGTCGACGTAGTCGGTGGCCTGCGTCACATGGTACTCGATGCGATCTACCAGCTCGCCCTGCTTGCCTAAGGTAACGCGCTGGGAGGGGAGGGACACGTACCCGGCACACGGCCGATTGGTTCATACGGTATATACAAACCCCATCATTATATCGTGTTACAGGAACCGACCAAAGCGCTGAAGTAAAACGTTAATAGATTAAGGCAGTGTATAAACCCCATAGTTATGTTACCATAGTATTCCTATTGTCGAAGTTAAATATATGTTTTAATATAAGCACAAACGGACACACGTGTTACAATGTATATGACATTCAGTGTTAACCTAGTCGTTGCATATGTATTAAGTATGTTTTGACGAACATTATTTATGATACACCAAACAATTGTTACATAATAACGTATTTTATGTTATGAACGGACGAATATGTTAGTTACAGTTATTATATAACAAACGACACAATATACATAAGGCAAATTACGCACACACCAATGAAGTTAAATATTAGTGATACATATAATCCAGTAAGTTATGATTAGAAGCCCATTTCAACCGTATGTTAGTTGAGCCGTAAGAACACAACAGTCAAAGCGAGATCGTGTAGATACATGTATGGAAGGACAACACAAACACAAGTGTGAACCAATCACCGTATCGTCGTTAACAAAATGCAAGGGTTCAACGAATCAAATCATTCACGAGACAAACATGGTACAGGTGGTCGCGGGATCGGGACGGGCGGACGGAGGGAGAAACAAAACAAAAATACGATTAGTAAACAATGAATTCACATTGGAATGATCACTCACCCGCCGAGCTTTGCTCTGATATTTTAGGGCCTTCTTAGTGTCTTGTGTGGCAGTTTGGACATAGTCCACAGCGTGTTCTACATGATACTCAATGCGGTCGATCATCTCACCCTGTATCCATAATAACCAATTTAGTTTTGAGTACTACTCGACTACTAACTACGACACACTACTTACTAGGTCTTTACTTGCTAGGAGAGGACTCTTCTTTCTCGGCGTACCCAATTGAAAATTATTTGTCGGGCTTTATAGTTCAATAGACAGACCCTCAAAAATCTTGGCGCTCATGATAGGTAAAGACAATTTGTAAGATATTTCGAAGTCGCTTAAAAATTAATCCCAAACCCTCAAGCTTTCCCCAAGCAATCAGCTCCTATAAAACAGCTATAGTAGGAATTCTGTTAGAAAGTCTACAGTATAATAAAATAATGTGTGTGGTGACCTGGCTCTCGACAAGCATCGCCATATCCATGAACATGTCGTGGAGTTCGCGGATCGATGTCTCCAACTTAATGATGTCGGCGTGCCGCGCTTCGATGTCGGCCAGCGTCTGCTTTGCTTGTTGGGTCTCCATTATTATCTGGAAAGTTTATAGTACTAAATTAAACTACAATATACATTTTATAGAGTAACATCAATTGTCAGTATACTGAAATTACGGATCTATTGAAGCATGAATAAAGATAAGTTAGCATATACTGGTCCGTAATAAAGTAAGAAAAATTTAAATGTAAACCAAATTTTTCTCTTTTGTTGGAATATTGTTTTTAAATGTGGTCTTGTAATAGGTGTAGTACTACGATGTTAATATAGTAAAAATACACTTTTTAAATAAATATGAGTATAAAAAGTAAAAATTTAATGTAGTTTCAACTGCATAACATAGAGAATACATTTTTATTTCTGCAAAACGTGAAATCAAAGTAAAACTCATCCCCTCTTTGATGCAACACATAATTATACTACATAAATAGAACCTTGCACAACAAATTGTATCAAACATACATAATTAGCTCAAATATTGATTTTTCGAATTCACCCGCAGTGCATGATATCGATTTTTTAATTACATGTTTGTTAATGCACCATTTATCGCCACCAATCTTTTTTATTGGCTACGCTAAAAGTCAGCAATAATTGCCCTAATGATTGCTTGTAACTGTCGGTTTATAATCATCATCGTTATAATGCGATTGCTGAACGTAAGCTTGCTATAGAAGTCCAAAACATTTTGAACATTTAATACCACCTTTGCCATTTTATTTGGTGCGATAAAATCCGAAAAAAATACATTCGCTGGAGAACTAAGATAAATGACCAAGCTCAGGGGATACATGAGTTAATTTGGCTCGTAGGAACAATAACCGATGAAAGACTTTCGAATGGCGTCTACAAGTTGGACGATCGCGTGTAAGACCGCCGTTCATAGAAGTCACCGTTTTCAAGTTCATGTTCCCTTTATTGAACTTCTCGTTTTCAATATAAGTGATACTAAACCAAAGAAGGTTATTCGTGACTTTATTTATTGATTGTCACATTCATAAAATTTTATACACTAGCTTCGCCTGCGACTAAAATGTGTTTTGTCTCCCTCGGGAAACAGACCGATTTTCGGAATAAAAAGGCTATGTCCGGCACCGAATCTATCTACATACCTATTTTCAACGAAATCGGTTCAGCCATTTAGGCGGTAAGTGGTAAAAACACACGTACACAAACTTTTGCATTTGTAATATTAGTAGAATGATGTTGTCTCTGTATCACCAAACGTTGACTGGTAGGGAATGGCTTTGGCATTAAGTCCCGCCTTTGTACATCAATTTATGTTGTGCAAAAAGTTTATACTTAAACAAATAAATGTTGGTAACACCTCATAGTACGAAGAAACACAATTGAACGTTATGAACTGAATAACTTATGACCAAAAACTATAAGAAAGCCAATGATTTCGCAAAAGTCGACTAATTATGAGTTGGCATAAATGTACGACAATCTATCGTAATGATATGTTAATTGATTATTTCTTTTTGCGTATGATAGCCTATAGTTCTTGAGTAAGGTTATATAGGCTATGTAACATCACGCTACTGGCGACGGGAACAGAGCAGTAAGCTAAGACGTGGATGAAACCGCGGCGCAGGAAGCTAGTTTAAAAAAAAAGCAATGAAATGTTGAGGTATTCTTTTCTTCTCTGGGTGTTTCAGTCATGAATACAGAATTACCTGATCTCTGCGCATGGGAATCAAAAAACGCCATTAGGTAAGGAGCTATAATCACCATACTACGTCTACCAGCTCACCAAATCTGGTGTCTATAGAAAACCCTTCCTTTTGAAAGACATTAACCATTGCTGTCAGATAACCAATCAAAGAGGAATCTCAAAAATTGACTTTCGAAGACATCGTAGACAAAACAATGGGTCACGAATGCAGTTAAATGGGAGTACCCATACACGTATGGCGCTAAAAGTATAATATTGACAAGACAATAGCGAGTTTTAAGCGCATCAGAATTCCAAAAGAAACTATAGAATATATAAAATTCGAATGAGATGTCGTACTTTCCTAATGGATAGTATACTTATTACGATAGCTGCAGTACTCATACATAATTTCATCTTCAAGCTGAAAAGCAATAAGCTATGGATTTCATTTTAATTAAAAATATATATTGACGAAGTGTTCAAACGCGAGTGTAAAGATAAAATAAATGCTTATAGCCTACGCTTGCCGTTTATGTACCACAATTTGAAAGCACTTTCTTCATTATTTTTTTAGCTTCACGTCAGACGATAAGGGCAGCTATAAATTGAAGTCAATTCAGACAAATCGTTCAAGCGAAAACAACGAATAGATTTCAATAATGAGGGATCAACGAAGATAAAAATACTGGTGTATACTGACCCCCTGTGTGAACACTGCAGAGTTTCCTTGCTCAAGCATCTCCTCGAGTTCGTCATCAGTGGTCGCGCGACCCGTGATCTCCAACTGCCGCTGTATCCTGCTCTTGCACCGGTCTCGGTAATCCGTCTGCGTGCGATTGTACTCCGTCATCACCTCCACGAACTTACGCGACAGAGTTGAATGTTGTGTCTTTCTTATCCTCAGATCCGCCGATGATTTATTCGAGTGCTCCTCCTGCTCGATGTTCTGCTCTATGTCTGTGGATGTTAAAACGAAAAATAATGTAGATGCTTCTGTAATGTATGTGAAGAAAATATTTGTACCTATTTCATCACGCGTAGTGCGATGGTTATAGAGGCCTAACTCAAGAACCTATAATATAACTTTAAGCGTTCAGAGTTATAAATTTAATGAATAATTGTCGAATTTTGACTATGATACCTTTGTATTTTACAACTGTAAAAAAATTATAATACATGTATACACAAGTGACCATAGAAGTTACTTTCTAACAGTATGTATACGCTAGCTACATGATGTTAGCTAGGAACGTTTAATAAGCACAATATTAATAGCTTTGTAGCTTCAAGGACTTCTCATCGTTACTGCAGTGCGTTATTATTATTTTTTACAAGAAAACTTTTAGTAGCGAGTCACATATCTGCGAGCTGATGATAATGCAAAATATAAGATCAGTCAGGTTATGAAATATATTAAATATTCTGATAAACGTAAAGTCCTTTGTCCGTTGCCAACCTAGTAACTAAGCTCTAGCTACATATAAACAAAAGAGTTGAGAATTTAAATAACTGTTTATCAAATAAAATATAAATTATACGTTGAAAATTTTGACTTTACTTACGTTTTAACTTTCCTCTGACTTTATTGGCAGTTTTCTTAACGTCCGCCATAAGATCTTCTAGTTCATGTTTTGTTTCTGTAAAATAACACATGTTTTGATTAATGTTATGTCGTAAAATATAGTTCTTAATAAAATGTAGGTATTTCATATAATCCCATTTCAATCACTGTTTTCATTCTTTTCTACAGTGACTCATTGACAACGACAACTCATTTTCTTCTTTAGTGCGAGAGACTTACCCCCAGTTTCTTAAAGGCTGATCAACAAAAAATTAATTAATCACCTGTTAAATCTCATGTGGAGTACCAATTGGGCTGCTAAAAGCATAAATATGTCACTTGTACAGTACACATGTACTGACTGATGTTAAATAAGTACTTTCACTAAACCACGAAGAAGAGAAGAAAGTCGGAAAGACTTCTACCTTTAAATACATTTTATGAAAAATATTTTACATAGTTTGTAGGTACTTGTACATACCTACTGCCTTTACTACAAGCTCTATTGTATTCCAATCATTACAATTGAATGTCATTTGGATTGCGGTAGTGTGAACTGTGCAGGCACTTTATTGTTTAATTATCGAATTCTATTATATATCATTTCAAACTGGTAAAAAATTGCTCTGAATAGGTGTGAAATTTAGATTTTGAAAATAGCACTCATAATGCAATCTATCAGCTTGAAGATTTCAATTGCTGGAAATGAGCCTCACAAAAAGAAGCGTTTGGCATAGTTATCATGCTGGCACGCGGTTATGTGACAGCAGTAAGGTGATAAGTAAGGTATTCCAAATAATAATGTAAATTAAAGAGTACAAACCTACCTAATAGGTACCTACAAAATCTAAAATCAGTATGTTTGTGTTGAATACCCTTTTTTATATTCTGCAATATATCGAAGCTTGATGCTATGCCAAGCTATTATAGCCCGCTACAACAGATGAAAGGTCACTTGAGGAACCTATTGACCTATAAATAATGTATGATTGACGACATGTATAAAGTAGAATGTTATTAAGCCCGCATTTGAAAACAACGTCCTCGCTCTGTTTTCGTGATTTATTCAGACTAGTCTTAAAGTTAAAGTTATCAGTTATCACGCTTGGCAGGCGGATTTTGTGATTCTTACATGTTTTATATAAATATACGCTTTTGTCCGTTACCTGGTTACCTTGGGTCGGCAACGCGCTAGTGATGCTCCTGGTGTTGCATAGTCCATAGGCTACGGTAACTGCTTACCATCAGGCGAGCCGTATGCTTGTTTGTCACCTTAGTATAAAAAAAAATATCTATCTCTTAGTCGACTCTCAAGACATCATTCATACTTGGTTATAAAATGTAATGTGAATGCAAGTTACCTACGTGTTCGTTGTCCCGGCCATGAAAATTTGATATTTTTAAACAAATAACTCATTCTAGATAAATTTCAATACATTACACAGTGTTCGTGTTTCCGCTTCAAATATGAAATATGCATAGCTTACGAGTGACGTATATCTACTACAACTACAGTCATACAAATAAACACACAAAAATATTAAGTCACATTGTTTAATAGCTTGGATAATGTGAGATATGAGGCAAGGTTTGATTTGAAAGTAGGAAATTCTGAAGTAGAACCGATATGGGGTACTTATTGGCGAAAAGTGGATATCGTGGTGATTAACTTCCTTTCCCTTATTAAGCATTAAGCTAAAGAACGAAGTCAGTCTTTAAAAAGGTTTATAAAATTTACAATAATGATTCACATAACTAATTCATGTGAATCATGTTTCCTTCCTTACTTTAAGCGTAAACGTAGTAGTCATATTTATTTTAGGTCAACTTATCTATACTATTATATAAAGTGAAAGAGTTTGTTTGTTTGAACGCGCTAATCTCTAGAAGTACCAGACCGATTAAAAAAAAATTAATTTGATAGCCCAGTTCTCGAGGAAGGTTTTAGGCTATGTAACATCACGCTCTTAGCGACGGGAGCAGAGCAGTAAGCAAAGACGCGGGTAAGAGCGCGCGGAAAGCTAGTTTGATATAAGTACTAGATTCACCGCTATTTAAAACACAAAACAAACAGTACGCCTATGTAGGTACTTTATTAGTAGCAGCAGCCTGCTATTATTACTATCCCAGTGCAGGGCAAAGGCTTCTTCTTACACAGAGAAGTCATGAGCATTGATTACCACTCTTGCATTTTAGATTTTTTGCGATATTTTTTTAAATAAGTAGGTATAATAAAATATCTAAATTTAGGCCATACTCCTGACATTTTGACAGCAGGTTAAATCTATTAAAAATAATAATGTTCCTCTAAACTAAATGATAAAGGTTTAATGCTTATACTATGAATAAATTATAGCTACCAAACATACATCAAATATCTAATTATATACCAACTGTCATATTGACGATATTAATAATTTACACATTTACAGAAATGATTGTACTTGACATGTGGTCTAAATATTTTACGGCAAATCGATGTTTTTATTATTATAATAGTCACAAGTTTAATTACCGAGACTATTTTTGAATCTACTTTTTGAGATAAAATTGTCACAAACAATCATACAAATTCAAAAGAAAATGCAAGAAAACACGTGTTCTATAACACTTTGCATTCCTAAACCTATTTCTTGAAACTTGTTCAACCATTTTATTGTAGAAATTGAAGCTATTGTACCTACATTGTTATTCATATTTGGCAAGTTCGAGAATAGAGACGGATAGAGGTCACCCAATTATGTACAACAATGAACAAATCGATTGACATACGAGAACATCTGACAGTATTATATCGATGTAATATGAAAGAACGTTTCCGATGGGGTTAGTAACTAG
This sequence comes from Parascotia fuliginaria, assembly GCA_963082885.1. Lineage (NCBI taxonomy): Eukaryota > Metazoa > Arthropoda > Insecta > Lepidoptera > Erebidae > Parascotia > Parascotia fuliginaria. The sequence goes on along the minus strand of OY720174.1, from coordinate 6,288,251 downwards.
TTGATCTCTTGAAATATGGTGCTAACTGAAGAATCGCAATTACTAGTTTAATACTTAGTAATGTGACCATGAACGGACAATTTGTAAATGGTGCAATGCGAAATCTTGTTATTACCAAATTTTCAATAAAACACTGTGAATTCAATCGTTTGTATTTTATCTACCTACCTATAAAGTGAAATGGTTGGACTACTTTTAAAACTTAAGACTTTATTGATGTCACATCAATTGGCCGCGGTCAATGTTGCACCTTTCAAGTACAACAGTCATGTAAAAATCAGTTCAATATTATCTAAATGTTCTAACCTTTCTATGCATCGTATGTACCGTACCTATCTATAGATTGCAGCACATCTCCACAGAGTATCGAGAACGATTTCCCCTAGCATCACCATAACGACTTTTCCTGTGTATCGCGTACCGGAAATTGCACTTCCTGTAGCGACGAAGCGATTGAATATTTACCGAAACCGTACTCTAATCGATTACTGCTAAAACAATCGTTTTAAAATGTACTTAACGCTTTCAATTTATAACGTTGGAAGCTTTTTGCAAAATAGATTTAGTATAGGTACCCACAATAATAGCCAATAATCCATTTCCTATGCACATACATAAAAACATGAATAAATTGTCATGGTGATGAATAAATAAAAATATTAGCCCTGTAGTTGGAACTTACATAACGTATACGTTTTTAGCATAACTGAATAAACATGTAGCTCAAAATACAAATTGTCGCGTGTGGAAAGCACTTCCCCGATATTTTTGTTTCAGACCGCAATCCCTTGCGGAGCATTATCACCTGGTCGGTGCCTAGTGTTACATTCTAAAAGTTAACGCCAAAGCTCGTATCCCTTTCAAACTCTAAATTCGGGTCATTTCGTCGGCATTTTCGCACTTCGGTGGATATAAGATGAGTTTGCCATGCAATTTATTTCTAGATGATATACACTGAATTTTTTGTTACTCTTGATAAAAGGACGTGATTTTATTCTAAGTATTTTATTCATTGTTTGACGCCACTGACGTAGGCGTCTAAGAAGCAGAATATAAATATACACATACATAAACCTTAGGGTATAAACACATTTAGAAGAAAATACTGAAGGTAATTGAAACAAATATGAATTTCAGTACGAAGGAAATATCCAAAACGTGGAACATTACACTACGAAATTGGATGTAATCATAATGAGCTCAATCACAGGTAATGAGTTGTGAAAGTGTGCATTCATAGTTACGAGAACCATTTTATACGCGGCAACATTCCTTTCAAATTCGAGGAGGAATACCGTTGAAAAAAACATCTTAAAGGAAATTTAATTTTCTCCTTTCCATGTTGGAATAATTATGGTTTTGGTTTCGATGAAATCAGATAAACAATAATTAAATTAAACAAGCAATATGTATTATTAAAAAAACAAAAACTCATTCTCTCTGCTATTTTTATAGTATTATTGGGTCAAGGGAGGCATATCAAATGCAAGAGTACAACACGTCCACGTGTCCAAATCAATACTTTTTTTATAAAAAATCATAAACATTACGTGACCTTTTCCTCCGACAAATAAAAATAAATTCTGAAAACGTAACTGTTCAAGATATTTATTTTAGATAAATGTAGTCTTTTAAGCATCTCTGGGCGCATGGTTTCCAGATTTTATTTTTAGGATTATAATTTATTTTCAAATTTTCGATTTTATTTTTCTTCCAAAAAAAAGTGGAATTTGTGACTAGCACAGATAGATTGCTCTTACTAAGGCCTATCACTGATATAAAAAAAAACATGTTTCACTATTGCAGCTTGTATTTAAGAGAAATTGAATTTAAAAAAAATGTTTTATTGTTGTCATCCTATTTGACCTCAATTCATTTTATTTCGTTTTGAACTATATTTTTATTTATTTTATAATTACTTAAGTATATCATTTTAACATAAAACTTAATTACATGCTTAGCAGGCCTTTTATCTTAGGATAGGTCCATCGAATCCATAACGATTCATTAATTAAAAAATAGCGTATAAATAAGGGCAGCAACGGTAATATCGCATTCAAATTGAAATAAGAAACAGGATTGGGTTGGTTGTAGACGTGGTGAATCCTAATTCTGGAACTACAAATGATGGAAAATTGGCCCGGACAGCACACACACAAAAATTTGTTTTCATAATTATTGGGTTTCATAATTATTACGTCAAGTTGCACTTATGCAATGAGAATTTATTATGTAAATTACTTGAAAATTACGTCACAATGGAAAAAGCTCACTATAATCTATCTAGGCACTTATGCTATATTTAGAACTTCACATAATAAAACCTATATGGTTTCATTCGCTAAATATACAACTCATTCATTAACCCAACCATCAATTTCTTGTTGGCCTCTTTCTTTTAGACAGCTTCATTTTCGTACAACCTTTCGGAATATGGACGCAATATAAACCATTTTTCTACATTTGAATAATGAGCTAGGCATCGTTTAGGAGCATATTTATTGCAATATTAGCATATTTATATTTTGTTGTGAATAGAAAATATTCTGTGAGAACTTCAACATTTTCGTGGGAGTAGATAAAAGGGCAGAGGTTGGCGGGCGACTCGCACGAAATAAATAAAGTAACATACGCTCCCACAGGAATATGTGGAAATTCTTGTACCACCGTGTTTGTAGAGACTTCCTTACGCCTGGTTATAAATTACAGAGACTTCGTACCTCGTACTGCCTACACGATGTAAAAGTTTCAGATATTAAACGAAATTTGTAAGTAATGGAGACAGTTGGACAACATTTTGGCAAAATTATTCACTTACAATTGAATAAAATTTATGTCAAATGGGCTCATTAACAAGTTTTAGGCTACAAATTAGGATATTTTATTACAATAACGTATAAAACGTTATCGCGAGCTAGTTCGATATTAACGACAGTGCCGATGGCTTATTCGAGGCTATTTAGGTCGGGTCAATGGCTAATCGAGGCATTCGTAGCTATTCGTGACGCTCCTTTCGAGAGACCCTTGTTGTTCGCTGTCGACTGTGTATTCATAAAGGCGCGTGTTATAACACCTCTTAAAATATTATTACTACCGAGAACTTTTGTATTTGTATTGCATGAAAGCTTTTTATAGACATGTTTAATAACCACAGTAAGTAAAGTACTTACTGATTAAAATTATCTTTACTTGCTGGTTGTTGGTTTATTGTGTCAGTTTTATGATTTATGATTCTATACTTTTATTACTTAGTAAATGAGTAGGTTCTTCGAAAGAATAAAAAAGTGTTATCAGACGTCACAGAAATTCAAGCTAATCATGCGACCGAATCAGTAAATCTATGGCGACTGCTATTTATATAACTAGAAAACATTTTAGTATTCAAGCATTTACAAAGGTATTTTTGGCACGAGCCGGGTTTCAATGTAACTACCTAATTTTGTCAAACATGCATTAATTAAACGATGGCCGACAACTGCTACACGTATAATATCGATAACATGAAATGCTTTACAGAAAACACTGAATAAAATTTGAACATTGTTTCGTCTTTTTAGGAGACGTATTCACTCCCTTAGATATTTGATCAAATGTGTCATTTAGGTGCAGAATGTCCAAGTCTAGTTCTATCTTAGACTATCTTGCCAGTAGTTGTTTCGTGCCATTACTAGAAGTCGGTATTAGGTAGTTATTTATGTTCTTACACTAATTTCATACAGCGAAAGAATAAGTGGATATGCCTCAAATCCCGAGATTAATTTTAAAGAGCAGAAAAATCCCGTGATTTATATTAAATAAAAAGTTATTTTAAATTTAAACCACTGCACGCACGTCGTTGCCGAACGATAACGACATCGGATGACCGAAGTTGCAATTTTTTAATGCGCACACGCGCGATGTTGCCACAACATAGCTTAAGAACAAAAGAAAACATAAGCGGAAATGGGGAGCACTCCCCGCTTAACGAAATGTACTAGATTTTGTCTCTTTCTACCGCATTCAAATTTTTTTCCGTATTTATAAAAAAGGCGAAGTATAAGTTTCACCTAAAAAACAGTCTTAAATTAATATTTATATAAGCCTGTATTAATTATGTGTTGTGAATTAATGTTAATCCTATTAATATTATAAATGTAAAAGTTTGTGTGTCTTTGTTACCACTCAGCGCTTAAACAGCTCAACCGATTTCGATGAAAATAGGTATGTAGATAGATTCGGTGCCGGAGACGGACATGGGCTACTTTTTATCCCTAAGACCGTCTGGTTCCCGAGGGATACAAAACATATAGGCGCGGGCGAAGCTGTTGGGCGCAGCTAGCACTAATATAAATATCTATTTCTGAGGTTTCTATTATTATTTATTTGTAATATTGTTGGTCACACGTAAAAATACTGGGAAGATCCATATCCATATCAACATTTCGATGCAAGTAGATAAATAACTCTACCTAATTCCGACCTCTGGCCATTACACACATACAGTACACTGATATAACTTACAGTATCGACCAAATCCATTTTCGGACAATGTAAACAAACAGTTTTTTCAATATTTTTCTATCAAAAACTCCATAAACGATGACACATGGGTTTATACACATTCTGTTCACTATATACTTCATTTTGCAACTATTTCTACTAATGATTAATAATCAAATCTAGTTTATTTAATAAAATTACGAATTACTTTTTGCGGTCGAATTATGACGTCAAAATGATTGACAGTTTTATTTTTTCTGTACTCTATTTTGTCTTTGAAAACCAATGTTGTAATTTATCAGAAGAAATAAGTTTAACCAATACATATCATAGGTACATAATATTTTGTCATTTGCCCTCGCAAGTCTGAGTTCATTTGTTTTATTGTAATATAGTATAATAAAATCGTAACATACATACAAATTCCATATAATCAATATTTCACAAATTTTTATCAGGCGGGAAAATATTCAAAAGTATCCCAGTATTCCATTTCAGTCCGTGATCAAATAGTTGTAATTAGAGGTCAATGCTTAATTTAAATTACATTTATTTATACATTAGGTAAATTGTTTGTCTTATTATCTTATAGTTTATAAGTCAACGGTTACAATAAAATACAATACCATATTTAACATAAATACAAGTATTTGGAGTAATAAAAATAACAAATCAAATAGAATTAATCGATTACGCAAATAGAGTATTAGTAAACGTAATATTATTTAAAAATGTTAGAAAAAAAGAATGAGAAATTATTATTTAATTAAGTATAATGACATTAATTTTATTTTTATCATCCTTTTCCCCATCACTAGTAAATTCATGAAACCATAGGCAATGGCAATATGGAGGATTGTTTACATTGTCCGAAATTAGATTTGGAATAGACTGTAGCAACAACCATGCGGCTCAGTTGCATTGACAGGTTTAATCTATACTGCGATCAGTTCGTGAATGTATCACCGTTGGCATCTGTCATCGCTCTCATTTGCCTTATGAATATCGCTGACAGACAATAATAATACTTAGAAACTTCAACAAGTCTCTGACGAGAAAACTAGTGTAATTAGATTGTGCAGGCGAGAAGATCATCGATAAAATTCTTAATATATAACTCAATTACAATTCAGTGCTGGGCATCCCCGTGAATATCAGACGTACCTAACGCCCCCACGTCTACGTAAATGCCATCAACACCCTTTCAATTAGTGTGTGGGTTTTTGCAAACTAAGTTGATACGTCCCACGCGTAAATACTAACAATATGCCAATATCCATGAAATTAGATAAATTCATACACGTCGGTCGTTCACGTGTGGGAGTCTTTCAAAATATATTGGACATTGTAGGTATACATTTAAAATGTCAAGATACCCCATAAAAACTAATTTCTACTGAGCTTTAGAGGACAATAAGACATTTATAGTAACAAAATAGAAATCTTAACAATCGTATTAGTAATCGTATACAGAAACATTGATACCTATTATATCAACGCTCAGAATTTCTCTTTTTTGGGGTTGTATGAAGTACAAAATATGACGTCATCGGTTTTTAGAGACATTGAGTAATAAATAACAGTTAAATGGTCACATTATTTTAATAATTCTGTACGCAGTTTTAGACGTATGTTGTTATTTGTACATAAAATAATATTTTCATATCTGAAAGCATATTTCACAGTCTCTTTTGCGGGCAAGTAGGGTTAAGTAGATACAACATAGTGATTCACACACATACGTTAAGTGCGGCTTTTGGCTACTTTAATCACACGCGGCCTCGCTAAAGACTTATAAAATGTTCAAAATCTCTTGACAATTCTGAACAGTACTAAAGTGCGGCGTTGAGAGGCGGTAGGGTTAGTTAACTTATCTTTCATAATATTATTTTGACTTCAAAATAGTTAATTAACCGTTTGTGAACGGACATACGAACATATTATATTATACTATCAGAAAGACATTAGCAATATTAACCAAATATTTTTTTATATTTGCCACAACCGGCTGCCACAAATGAGTGGTCGGTGGTCGGTCGTTGTCCAATTGCTGCCATGGTATCAGTAGCATGATGACACCAATAGCTTTCGCACGCCTTATTTAAAAGAATGAATCGGAATCAAAGTATAACGCCCAGCGCACACCGCTGGCACCGCGGCGGAAAGCAATTTAAGACAACAATTTAATATAAACCCTAAGTACCTTGTAATACGGTATGCTATATTTGTATATCAAGAATAAATTCGCATGCGGTGCTCGGAGCGCCCTCAAGCTACTACAAGAGCATAAGCGCGGCTATTACTACAATCGCCGCGATGCTGCTCTGCGTTCCGCCGCGCCGCTCTGCGCCCAGCCAGATTTTATTAACATACGTTTATCTTTTTCTATTTAATTATTTTCTTCTTCTTCTGCAAGCGCAGCAATAATAATCATGCCTCAGTCCACATTCATAACGAACAAAAGCGAGTTAACTGTCCAAAGTATAGATCAGCACATGACATGGAACGCGGTAGGAGTAGCAGCGCGCCGCCACGTGTCTTTCCGCTCTACGGCTCTCAAGGGCTTTTGGTGCCGCTAAGGACATCTGAATCCGCCCGCGCGTTTGAAGAAAATGCGCTCCGCCGCGCTTCCAGCGGTGTGCGCTGGGCCTAAGGCAACACGCATCATAGAGAGGACCAAGTCGTATAGTTTAGTTCGAGGTAAAAGGATAAAATTATATAAAAGTTTTACTCACTTTCATCTGATTGAGGTGCTGATAAAATGGCACTGTGCTTTTTCTTCACTTCTTCAACGTTAGCCTGAATCTTGTCTATCATCTCTCGTATCTCTTCCACCTACAAACAAACACAGTGATATCAATTCAAAGTTTATCTACTAAAAAGATTTATACATATTAAAAAAATTAACAGTGATTCCAAGGTGATTTGGACCGTATCTTCTGTGTTATATAATGTTATAGCTTTTCTTTTACCCCGCGGGTACAATAAAACTTGTCCAGAATAAATTACTAAGATGCTTTTCATTTTAATAATTCTAAGGTTAAAAGGAGCACGTAGCAAAGACAGATAAGCGCAATTATCTTCGTCACTCCGTAGGTGTAAAACTGAGTACCGGTACCTTAAAGATCATGTTAAAGCATTCGAAGAAATCGTGTTTTAAACAAACAAACATTTATGGCAGACTATAGAGAATGGTTAGTCAGAAATTGAGAAATCTGACTATCGGTCTAATTTAGAATATCGCTGTCATGCACCTTGCGTAGCGATTTAACAAAGTTCGAGCATATATATTATAGTTAGTGCTCTCTTTAAAATTCGATTGAAGAACTGAGTTTCATAACGCTCGAGAAACTGTTACACCGCAGCATGTAGTTAAAACCAGAGATAAATTCATAAGTAACTGAATTCAGACTAGATCATTTGTGCTAGGTGTATGTGTATTTTGTTATATCGTATATCTTACGTCCAGCTACTTTGTTTTCAACCATTCGTAAGTTTCAACTTCATATTTGAAGACGATGGCCGATCTGTCAGTTGTGAAAACACTTTTTACAGATTCTATGGGAAACTGACTCGCGGTTCGAATATAACTGGTAAGTTTAAATTTTAACGTCATACCTTTTTTAGTGTTTGAACGATTTCAAACCGTTATTGCGACTATACATAGTATACAGTCAAGGTCTAGAATATTTTTAAACTAGCTGTTGCCCGCATGTCCGCCAGCGTTAATGTCGGTTATGTCTCTGTTTATATTGATGATTTTTCATCCCCTATTTCAACCCCTTTAAGCCATTTTTTCGATAAAAGATAGCCTATGTTGTTCTCCAATCTAATCTATCTCTATACCAAATTTCATCAAAATCGGTTCAGTGGTTTAGGCGTGAAAGCGTAACAAACAGACAGAGTTACTTTCGCATTATAATATTAGTATGGATGTAATTTTTACATTACTGTAGCTTATAATAGTGTCGGATGCCTACCAATCTTTTTGCATAAAGTTCTTGAAGCAAAACCTTTTAGACTTGTTAAGTTGGAAGGAACTAGGTTTTTTAAAACAGTAATAGTACGCCGTTTATCTTTGAATCAGGCAGCGGCTCTAAGTCTAGTCGGCGCGGCGACGATAGCCAATGCTGGCTCCATGCCAGCTGATACACCCTGACCTAACCTACTATTTAGTGAATATATTTTGTATTATAAAACAAAGTTTTGATAAATTTCTCACTACAAGGCTTATATAACTTAAATTTAACTCATAACATCATCTCTACCCTACCATTACCTAGCCTAAGTAAGTGAAGGGTGCACTTTGTTGCCCTTAATTGTATGTTTCTAAAGTTCTCCGTAACACAGAGAGCTTGTTCCCTAGTGCGGGAGTTTTAAAACTTCCATGCATTTGTTTTTCTTACATAAATAATGCAATCATACAATCTCTGTTACATTTAACATGCTATTAGGTATATCAAGCTTATATCTAATTAAGCTGCCCTGTTCAACCCAAATATTGTTATCATTTTCCCAAGCACCCACCACTGTATTCAAATGAAAATGAATGTATTTTACGATACGGTCGACCTACAACCCCAATTTTACAAGTTCTGTAATTAGCTGACCATATTACATGGCCGCACGACTTCTAGCCATTAAATAAGAATAAAAGATGAAGAGAATAAAGAAGAATAGACCACGTTCAATTTCCCGCATTTATTTGAAGTGTGAAGCCGTCGTTCTTAAACAATAAACGTAGTAAAATTTAATAAAAGGAAATGAGTTTATATAGAATTGCCGGCTGCATGAGATTCCACTACTCTGTTGAGTTAGCTTGTGCTCCCGTTGTTAAACTTTGCCTATGTAATCACTGGCTGGATCAAGTCAAACCTCAAAACAAACACTTAAATTTTGGTAACATTCAGTTACACAAAATAAATTTATGGTCTCAAGAATACATTGCAAAGTATAAAGACAGTCATAGAGAAAATATTTTATCAAGATTAAATCAGAAATACAATAGTACGCAGTGAATCACCAGAAAACTCTGATAAGTATAACAGTTTTGAATAGAATAAATTACTCGGAATAATGCTGCAAGTGGACAAACAACAATCATTTCTAAATAACTGTTTATGTAATTCCTCGTTCTATGTTAAATTTGTTAATTTCGTCGTAACGTTTATTTTAGTAGACACATCGATAACCAAAAGTTCAGGGCCGGGTATGTGGGTACGTTGATAGGAGACGTCCATGTTTGGATCGTGGGACACTTCACATTGTGACTCATCAATTAATCAGATTATAGCGATAACTGCTATCGTCCGGCACTCGATAGCTGAGTTTAATGATTACTCTCCGATATCATTTTGACGTTTCATAAAGCTCTATTCTCACGACAACCGTCTAGACTGTAGCAACTATAAACCCATTAAATAATACGGCACTATAAATAGACATACTCGTAGTAGTCATATATTGTTTTTTATGTAAATGAGGGAGCTATTGAGAGATGACAAGAAAATTGTATTACCAGGAATGGGTATTTTGCAAAAGTATAGGGCATAAATTTTTGACATGGAGAAACGATAACGCAATAATATTACGAAGCGATGTTTGTCGACATGATAACATATAAAATAAATATTCAATTGCATGAATATAATCTGATTCGTTACTGGTTCAATACTTCGCTATTCACTTTTGATTTGATTCGTGGAATAAAAAAGGTTCCTGCCTACAATAAAAACGTGACCCATTAATACTGTGGCAGAATAACTGCTAGAAATACATAGGTAAGTTGAAATGAAATTGCAAATGGAACGCAGCCGCCGACTTGCTTTTGTATTAGTATAGGGGTGTCAAACATTATTTATATTTTATTTTGTACCATTTGACACTTAATAAATAAGGTTGTAGTCGTCGTAATAACTTTGTGTTGGAGGGTAATTCTAGCTAACCATAAAACTAGGACTAACTTAAATTTAGTTTCTTCAAACCGACACGTAACACGAAAGATCTATGTAGTATGTACTAAGTTTTGCTTGTAAGTACATTACACCCGTTTTGCAAGCTTTTCAATAAGCTATCTTTACACTCGATGCCATAATGTTAATCGCTGTTTTCATATTTCATCGTCAAACGAAAATCCTTGTCATGCTCTCTTAACAGATTTTGCTATAGAGTTATGTCCTAATTGAGGCTAAATACCTCTTTAGAGTTGTGAGTTAATGCCATAATTATATGCAGGACGCACAGCCCTCAGACATGAAAGCGCCATAGCTCATAAGTATGAATGTGGAGACCAACACATTTGCACATCTCTTACACTCATAATAACATGTAAATGAATTGCACGATTATTATGAATACCAACCACAACCTGAATATCTATGACACATTGTTGTGTGTGCTGTGTTGTGAATTAAATGAAAACGAGTGAAGAATTCGTGTCACGAATAAAAACCGGCTGCGAGTTGTATTTTTATTGTATTTTGTGTATCAGAGAAAAACGTCGAGGAAGGAAAATTAGATATCTCCCTAGGGCAGTGCAATGTCTCTTTTAGTGAGACGGTGACAGTTACTTAATAAATAGCATTATCCATTTTGTTCTGTGTAAGATACTAATTATCATTTATTTTACGGACTACCTTTTCGTTTATTCGGCATTTAATATTGTCTGATGAGTGATGTGATGATGGTCTCATTTTTAACCAACTTCAAAAGTAGGAGATTCTCAATTCGGTTTTTTTAAGTATGTTACCCGATTACTCGAAGATGGCTGGACCGATCTGGATTTTTTTTGTTTGAAAGGGTATATATACTTCGCAGGTGGTCCCACAGTCATCAAGTCAGAATCTAATCATGGGATCCTGGAGAAATGGTGAAACTCTTCAAATTTTATAGGCACACTTGAAGCAATTTGGGTAGTTTTTGAAAGAGTACTTTCTCGAAGTAGTTTTATTTGGTGAAGATTTGATGAAGAACTTCGGAGATAGGCAACAGAACTCCTCAATAAATGATAGCAAATGGACTGGGATTGCTGAAATCTCATGTCTGTCTATTGTTTACATCAGTTCATAAAATAACATCACGAGCCGGTACGCTGTGAAAGAGTTAGCACATGTAACCCTTGAAAGTGCAAAAAAATATTTTTGAATAAAAAAACCGCCTTCAAACACGGAGGACACCAAAAAGTAAAAAATAAATTTATCTAGCACAAAGTGATTCGTATTTTGAATTAATTAATCAGAAATGATTAAATAAGATTTTATAATTTTGAAGTTAGTGCCAAGTAAATACTACAAACATGAACCTTATTATATTAGCAAATTAAGATTAATAAGATAATACCTATACCTAGTTATTGTTTTACTTGGCACCGATTTCAAAATTATAAAATACTTATTTAACCATTTCTGTATAACTAATTCAAAATACGAATTACTCTGTTTTAAGTAAATTTATTTTTTACTTTTAGTTTTTTCCTGTTTGAAGGCGGTTTTTTAATTTAAAAATATTTAGTACTTAATAAGTTATTGAACTTTATTGAAACGCAGCTATCTTTTATTAACGTATGCGTTTGAAAATAGAGGTCATCATCATTATATCAGCCAAAAGATTGCTGGACATAAGCCTGTCCCAATGTTCGCCACCGTCACGAGATTAAGGCTTTTAATATAAAAAGAAAAGAAAAGAAAAGAAAAAAGAAAAGAAAAGAAAAAAGAAAAGAATGAAAGATTTATGATTAAATTATTGATTTATATTCTTCGATGTTTTCAATTTCTGAACCACAGTTTAATTATTTATTTATTTATTTATTTAATAATAATAATTAAAACGGTTAATTACTACCAATTACAATAATTATTACACCATATACGATTCAAAACAATAAACACAGATAAAAAGGAATAAAATGAAAACAAAAAAAAAAATGATATGATAAAACACATTCATGCATCACGCTCGCAGAACCGCAAGCACTCTGACAATATTTTCTGCCATCCATCCGCAAACAGATCACAGATTTAAGGAAAAGCTTACGTATTAGGCTGTTCGTTATTCACGATTTACGAGTCTTGAAGATTTTTGACAGTTTTTACAGAATAAAAGCATAACTCTAACTAAAAGGGCAAATTTGATGATAAACAATCTCCAATATATAAAGTTATGTTTCGTCGTTGTTTAGTAGAAACCTACTTACTAAAAACTACTAACTTTCAGATATTTCCTAATTTAGGCCGTAACAAAAGCGTCATGATAGTCGACTGACATTTTAAAATAAAGTTACTACAACGTATGTAACTTATTGCAAGTGCATAATAATATGCTTAGTAACAATACGCTTAGTTCCCACAATTTAATCCAAGTAGCGGCGGCGTGTACGATAGTATCGATCGCAGCAATGTTTTAGCCCTTTGTTGAGTTTAATGTGGGAATTCGTAAGGCAAATTACTTAATTGCTGTGAGTATGCGATTGCCAATTAGCTGCAGGCATAACCTATTAAGCTGAAGTAAGTAACGTGGCAGTACTAATTAGTGTACATTTGCGGTTGTATTATCTTCAACAACTCAATTCGAGAGTTTTTATTTCTACGTTGATTATCTCTCTACGACTATACTGCCAAACCCTAGTAAAATAAGGTAGATTACGTTGAAGGTAAAGGTTATTTGATATATCCCTGGCAAAGCAAAACTAGTCCTAGTTATTCCTAAAACAGCTGCAGTTCTGATAAAATACACGGGTACTCAGCAAAGCGTCATACGCACAGCTGAGCAGTAGGATGATCGTTGAGTCGCGACTCTGCGACCTGGCTCGCTTCTTTCACACGTTTTTTTTTCAACGTTAATTACGTCGCTTATTCTTTGTTGCGGCAAAGTTGAGTTTGCTTGTACAACGTTAATAGAATAAAATACATAGATCTAAAAACTCTTTGCAATAACTCACACAATATTACATAACAATTATGTGTATTCCAGCTGCAAAAATAATAGTGGCATTATTACGCATTATGGTATGCCTTCAAGAAACGAGGCAGCATTGTTAATATGTAATGGGTACTTAGATATTTAGATAACTCTTTGCAGACACTTTTTTTCCTATATTAATTAACAAATAACTTACGATTGCAGTAAGCTACGTATCGATATTAAAGTAAAAAGGCTATTAGCCTTTAACAACTGAGAGCAAGGACCGAAGATTAAAATGTTGTAGGTGTTTTATTAAATCAATACGCGACAGGCACTTCAAACCACCCTCAACATTGGTCGAGTATGGTTTAAGTCTTTGAGTACCTATCATATATTAAAATATCAAGGAAGGGATAAAATTATACTATTTAGTACCTAATCAAAAGAATTAAAATGTTTTCGACTAAATTTTACATAAGATTTGCCAATTTTTCTACCAACAGTAAACACAACGTAAAATACTGTAAGAAAAAGAAACGTTCTTGATTCATATGCATACAAAACTTGCAAGTCAAAAACCGTAGTGGTAGGTAATTAGTAATGCGCGCTCTCGCTCAGCTGACGTGCGGTCTTAACCGCTGTTAAAGCGCCGGAAGCCGCTGATTTGTGGCTAGTGATAAAATACAAAAAATAATTAAAAATATTTCCTTTTTATTTTGATTGTGTGTTGTGTAGTCATTTTTCGATGTAGTTACTGCGATGAAACGATTAATTTAAATGTTTTGTTGTTAGAAGCTTTTAACTATGAATACTGCGTCGACACATCGCATCGTTCATTTGTGAGTTTCGTCAATAGAGCCTTTTAATTGCGAACGATTCGCCGACACAAGAATTGTTTTTGTGCAAAGTATAGGTAAAGTCAAATCCAGATTTTTTAAAGTCGGAAAAATATTAGATAGGTGCTAAACGTGGCCTAGGCTCAACGACTACGTCAAAAAATCTAATATCTGTGCGAGTAACCACTAAAACATTTTTTCGTGTCCATTACACTATTTTCAGTTTATTACTGAATGGTCCTTCTTGGTAATTTGATCGCCCTTTCTAAAAAATGCTTTGAATAGTGCATTATTATTTTCTATTATCCTTGCCTAAACTCGGTAATAGTTTTAAACATGGTTCACATATGTCGACCTCAATTCAAAGACTAAAGGCAATTCGATAAGGTGTAGTACACTACATATGTATTACTTGACTATCATGCATGTACTGTCCATGTAAAAAGTGGATGTAGATCAGATCATTTATCAAAGGATAAACAAGCAGTATGATGAATCATTTATAAATACATAGGAAGTAACAGATGTGAAGATTTTATAAAATATAGCGCTTTATCAAGGGGCACACGTCACGTCAGCAACTAATTTTGAGGAAATTGCTTAGGCAGACCGACCGTTTCTCTTTACGTTATCCTTTTATGGCACAAGTAAATTGTACGTAATGACATTTCAGCGAGGGTCGACTTCTCATGCCAACGAGCACCGGCTCAACATGTTTCCTTTGGGTCCAAATTGAAATATAAGCTGTGCAAATATAATTTGCAATAACATTGATATGTTATTTGGATAGTTAGTACATAGATTTATGAAAATAATTATCTGTAGAGATGTCAAACATTATCATTTTAGCAATTTGTTTTTCATTTCAACTACAACCGACACAAGATCGCAGTGATTTCAGAACTCTTTACTGCACTAGTAAGAGCATCTGCGTAGCGATTCTAAACTCACTGATTTTTCATTTCTACATGACTGACTAGCGGCATAACAACTTTGTATCTTGAAGATCGCAATGTGTCTTTGCAAGATGCAACCACAGAACAAGTACTAAAGCATAGAAGGAGTGTTAATCACCCTCATATAGTTGTCCTATTTTTCCAAATAAGCCGGATACATTGAAAAGAAAGCGATAAATAATTTTGCTAAGGACGGCTGGTGTACACTGTAGAAACGTCAATTTGGTTACCTTTGGTTACCTTTGGATGCCGAATTAAAAAGCGAACTAATGTCAAATGTTCCAACTTGTCAAGGCCTATAGACAATTTTGTCGGATTATACCGCTGCTCGTAATTTTCATTGTTGTTTATCTGTTTTGTGAAATAATATATGTATTTAATAATTACATAATGCTATTGTGAAGTAAAATTAAGCCCTTTGGATATGCAATGTCCTGCGTTATTGTAGGTTGTAAATTACATTCTTTTCGCAAAGAAAATGCAACGCAAGTTTAAATCGTCAACTTCCATCGGTGAGTAGATAACAAACCAATAATATATACTAAAAACCTATACATAAGTGCAAAATACCTAAGTGATTTATACTTTACTATACTGCAATCATAATAAAATCGTCTATTTGCCATTCGATTCAGTAATTTTTAAGTATTTTACATTTTTACCAATTTGTGTAGTCATGTTCAATAGTGTTGTGACTTGTGCTGCATATTTTATCGACGACAAAAATATTACTATATTTTGTAGTTAACGATTTTGTGGTAACTACCTTTCATAGTGTTTCATACATTGTTCTTTTGCAGGTTTCCGAAAGATCAGACCGGAAGATCCATGAAGCAAATTAAGAGAGAATTATGTTATATATTATATTGTTACACGTTTAACGTTCCAGCGGTGAGGACGAATCTACTCAAATTTGCTCCATTGTCACGCGCCATACGACTTATTAATATTATTTCTATAGAAATTGATATTTTTCAATGTACCCTGTCAAAATTCAAAGATGTTGCACAAAAATGTATAGTATTGGATAAATAGGTATATTTATTTAGTAATAAGTTAAATTTTAGGTTTTTATTTATGATATCGTATTGGATTTTTTATCTGTAATGATATTGTAAATACTTTTTCAATAAATAAATAATAAATAAATAAATAAATGTTCTAGATGACTACAGAAATTTATTGATAAAATTGATGGGGAAATATTTCTAAAAGTACCAATTCATAACATTACAAAAAATATTTCTGCTTATGCACAAATAATCAGGACATTCTTAAACAAAACTGCAATTTTAAGGGGCAGTAATAATGTGTTTCAATATTATTGGAAATATAATCATACATTTGTGACATGAATCTTACAGCTGTGTTTTATTTTTACCTTGGGGTATCTGTTTTGATGCTATACTAAGAAAGTCAAAAAAGAACTGAGGGCCGATACTGGTATTTTGGTGATCCACACACTGCACCGCACTACGCTGCGGGAGCGTGGCGACGACGCGGCGACGGTGCCACGCGTGCAGATGCGAGAGTACTGGTCTGCATCATCAATCAAGCACGTTACTGCAGAACTCGGTGTCCATACCGTCTGGCCCCGAACCCACGCGCGTGAGTACGTGTTTCTCTGCATGTAAGCGTGTGATCAGTAACACAGCGCTTAAATGCGTTTTCAGTGTGTTGCACCACGCGTGATTTCTATACAAAGAGAGATACTTACAATTACAAACAATACAAGAACACGCACGCTCGCACTACGCTCCTTGATGCGAGGCAGTGTGTGGATCGATCATATATATTTCAATTATCAATTTATTTAATTTATTCATATACAGTTTACATTGTGTTTGAACTTACAGCATGAAACATGAATATAAACTTCAAAATTATTTCACATTGAAAGTGCTCCTGGCGCCGCTGCCGGCCTATGCCATTCCGGTGAGGTGTAAAACGGCCGTTTGTTTCTTGTAGTTCGTTTACGAGAGCTTTTATGCAACCAGACCTCATTTGATATTAGCATGTCTGTTAATTTACCATAGCCCATAGACAAATTTCATCTATCGATATCGATAAACTGTCAGAAGGTATCGTAGCACTATTAAACTTCTATTTGTCTCTGAGTGTGTACGCTTTATTCTCCTAATAGTACTTCTATGCTTAGTACTTGTTCTGTGGATGCAACATTCCACATTTGTCTTCATAACAATAACCGTCAAATAGTGACAGATTAGCTACTTCGTGTTTCGTCTCTTTTTATTTCTGCCGTTTCAAAACTATAATGAAAGGGACAAAACACTGAATAGTTATTCCTTCGCCTCTCTCTGTTTATTAGTAAAACTTTTAGTAGATAGCATTCAAATATACATCAGTACCAATTTATTTTCTTGCAGTTTAGACTCAAGCTAAGAAGACTCTATGTATATTATTCGGTACAGGTTGTAACGAGATTTCAGTTTCATAGCCCATAGACCTTATAATCATGAAACAATCTCATGTTGACGTCATTAGATGTTACTGAACTCCAAGTTCACTGTAAACTGGTATTTATAGGTTGTCTAATAATAGAATTAACTGGAACCGGAGCTACGGGAATACTGTCGGATAATATCAGTCTTTATATGCACATAACAGCTACTCAATATCTACGTAACAGAATGTAGAACGACGTATTTAACATTAATGGTACAGCTACGATATTTCGCATGGACAAAAGAAATAAGATTAATGTGTTCCACAACGTTTTGTACGTTTTGTTTCCAAGTTGAATGTGATTCTAATTTACGACTGGGATAATGGAAATCTATGAAAAGCTAACAATTTATTACATGCCTTGTTTCCTTACATTATACTTGTATTTCCCTAGGCGCTGGGCGTAACAATCTCACGTACATGTATTCTATTCTGACTGATCAAATGTATAAAAACTATATAGGTTTGAATTATTACTGTTGATTTAATAATTAATGAGCGTTAATTAGAGCATTTTAATGCAATTCATTAAGGTGGCAATTTCAATTAAAGCTTTGGTTAGTTTAAGCAATCAAGTGGGTTAAATGTCAGTTTGTACAATCAAGTCATTTAGTAATTTATTGTAGCATAGCTATGTATGTATTTTAACGTTCAAATAAGCACATTTCGATTCTACTTATTTTACTAACATCGACTGCTTCATGAGCTGTAACAAGTTGTAACATGTGAAAAGGCAAACATCAGACGAGGCTAAATTTTGTTTTCTTCCTAATTTATGCAGTTTGATCACGCTGGTCTAGAATAGAACTACCTACACCATATTTTGTCGTGGATGCCGTAAAAGTAGTCGTAAGGCGACTAAGGGTAAACCAGAATACGGGCAGCAGTTACCTGCGCGTACTAAAAATCACCTTACAGCCTTCAACAACCCACCCGCGATCCGTAATAGCGACCTCCTTCCTTTGGGATAGTCCAGCAGTAAACCTTTTCTGCGCTTACTTTATTCTGGTTTTCTCTTGTCATGAATGATATTACCTAAGAAAAATTATGTAAGATTTCCTCGAAAACATAAAGAGTGCCTACCAAACTTCGAAATATAATTAAGTACCTATGTTTAAATGCTTGTTCGTAGTCGCGCAAAATCAGGTTAACTTAAGCTGAAAATTCAGATCGATTATTTCTCAACATACGTTTGTGACAAATGTAGAGTACAGAAATTTAGGTAAACACTGGGCACATGGCCCGGCGCCAGGCTCGTGTAAAATATCACTTCGTGAGTTTTAGAGTTTAAATTAGCTCAACTTTGCGCATTTACGACCGCTTAGGTAAATTTAGAATTATGACAGATTTATTTATTACTAGCTACGCCCCACGGCTTCGCCCGCGCCTAAAATGTATTTTGTCTCCCTCGGGAACCAGACCGATTTTCGGGATAAAAAGTAGCCTATGTCCGTCTCCGGCACCGAATCTATCTACATACCAATTTTCATCAAAATCGGAACACACAGACGTGCACGCACGCACGCACGCACGCACGCACGCACGCACGCTCGTACCCACGCACGCACGTACCCACGCACTCACGCACCCACGTACTCACACAAACTTTCGTATTCATAATATTCATAGGATAAGTTTCAAAGTTCGTGCCATACCAAATGTGATAAGTTATATGTAAAGACAGAACAGTTATCAAGAGGTTAAATAGCGCCTGTTTATGATGCTTTAAGTAGCCTTTAAGAATAAATGTAGACTGATCAGTTACGTCAAAACCACAGAAATGACCAGACTCACTGAACTGGATAAACGAGGTAATTTGTTCAGTAAGCGAAATCTAAATCTTAAACCGGTTTGTTTCAAAATATATATTCTATTTCGTTGATTTCTAATTTGACATTAAAAAACCATTAACGGCAAATTTCGTGGTAGTTCCTGCTATAATATGCACGTGCATAGCACGTATTATTAAATTGGTTTTACAGCTTCGAATATAATCAGTGTATATGTATTAGGTATAAATCACTCACAAACTGCAACAAAACATAGATTCCAATATTGCTATACATGTGTTACAACCCCCTTGACATAGAAATTGATATACATAGCTGGTAAAACACGGCCGTAGTGCTAAAACATAACTTCAGGGAAACACATAATGTATTTTCAGGTGCTAAAACAAATTTTAACAAGATTTCTTAACGAACGTCGAGGTATGGGTTCTCAAACATCTATCGAGGGAGATTAATATTATTCTATGGCAACGCGTGCCTTTCGCCCTGCAATGTAAATATAATGCTAGGATAGCAAAGATATATTTATACGTCCGTAGCAGGTTTTATTACCTTTTTTTTTCTCTCTTTATTTTCACATAATAATACAATAGTTACAATAATTGCAAACCAAAAACCACGAGGGTTTACGTGGAATGCTATACATTCTGCAGGTCATTAGTAATTTTAATTTTACATACGTAGAAAAAGAAGCACTTATAGTTAAATAACACAAATAAAAACATGAGTAATACAAGAGATATATCTCCCTCCTACCTACCTATAGTATAAAAATATTTACATTATTAGCGCCGGGCACCACATCTGCGCTCGAGCCGAAACCAGTTTTGTGCTAGGCATCACAGGATGTTTAGAAAGTGAAGTTTCAGTTTATGTTTGATATTTGTTTTTGTAATACTTTGTATAAAAGATGGACTTAGATTATTCAAAATACGCGGGATAAGACACGCGGAGGTTCTCTTACCATAGGTATTCACTGCACTGACTGTGACTAGCCTCCTATTAGTTCTTAGGCGAGTTAGTATGTTATATGAGATATTTCAATTTGAATACTTTTGTTAAAGAAATGTTCCTTTAGGACGCTATATGTAGCTTTGGAGTGTATGGGGAGAACTTTACAGTATTTGTATAGTTCGTATTCGTCAATTCTGTACTTTACTTTAATATTAGTTGGAACAATTTTCTTTAAGATTCGTGTTTGAATGTCATAAATACGGTCGAGGTAGGTTTTATACGTTCTCCCATAACTTGTTATGCCATACCCGATCATTGAGTCTGCTAGTGCATTGTACAGCATAATTTTAACCTTGTAGGGTATCCTATCTTTAATAATATATAAGTTGGCGAGAAAGGCTTTTAGTTTTTCACATATGTGATTAATGTGTGGTAACCAATTAAATTTGCCGTCAATAACCAAACCTAAATACGTATGTTCCTCAACGCGTTCTATTTTTGGGAAATTACAACAAGCACTATTAGTTTAATGTAAGCATGCATGCTCGTGAGCCACATCCGCAATGATCTGGTCGAGTTCTGCTGTATGGAGAACAAATGTGAAGCAGTTTGGTTTTGGCTGCATTTAAGACTAGTTCGTTGTCGTGACACCATTTGTTTATATTATCAAAATCTTGTTGCATTTTAAAAAGCGCACTTGGAACGTCGTGATCTGCGATGATTAAGCAGGTATCATCGGCATATTGATATGCGGTGCAGTAGCTGATCACATTATTGATATCGTTGACATACGCAATGAAGTGAAGAGGTCTAAGTACTGATCCTTGAGCCGTGCCAACGTTAGCTTTTATAGTTTTACTTAAGGTATCTAATTTATTAGCTAGTTTATTAAAATATAACTAATTCATGTAAAACTTCTACTATAGTGCAGTGAGTATTAACTTACAAGTATTAATAAATTGTAACCGAAGTCATTGCTAATTAAAGCAGCTTGGTTAAGTTTTAGCCCTTATAGTCCACTTTATTTTGTTGCAACCATTTCAATGTTTTTTTAGGCATTACAAATAATTATACTACCAGTTATATGTACAGGCCAAGAAGCCAAGAAACGTCATATTTATCTAAACTGCTAATAATATATATACTGCTTTGTTCACTTTTTAACATAAAAAGACAACAACATATTATTTAATAGATTTTTCCATAACAAAAATATATAAAATGACAGAATCAAAGTATCAATACAGATTATTATCTGATGATACATACAATTTTTTAATAAACCTAAACGTGTAATAACATAACATTTGGGTCTTTATCATGCATATCCAACAACCGTAATATGTTTTTGCATAAATATACGTCCAATGTATACAAGTCCCAACAGATTTATAATGCCATAGACATAAATGTATGTATTTATGAAGGTTCTAGCTCCGGAGTCGGGTCATGTTTGTGGGTTCTGGATTAATAGGGATTATGTAAGCGACATTCGTGTACCGCCCCTACTAATAATGTTGCTGTACGAATTAAACTCGTCGTTTACCTAATAACCCTTGCGAAATACTTCAAAAGAACCGGCGAAAACGTTATTCTACTTAGCAACGTAATAACAAGACAAAAGTCCTGTTTGCAAAGAAACTAACTTTTATGTGTGTGCTTGTAAGTAGAAAGTAAGTGTGTTAACTTTCACAAGTATCGCCACTTATAAATTCTGAAAGGAACTAAAACAAAAATTATTTGTTATTAGGGTACTTTATTACATATTAACGTGTGTAATATTCAAGTCTTCACGTTTAACGTTTTAGCTGAAATTATTGCTAATAAAGTTCGGTGAAAGTAATATCCTAATATTTTGCGGCGTATTAGGGAGAGCAACATACAATATACGTACATCTGAAATTAAATAAGCCGGCCTTCTACAAACATTGTTAGTAAGTTTTAACTCAATTCGGGTTACCAATTATTTTTAACAAATTATAAGGCTAAGCTGTCTATATTCTTGTACTTTTGAAGTGACAAACATTTGCTCGTTTAGTCTAATCGTAACCAACTATTATAGCTATTGGTATTTAGTTACGTAGTTTTCCTGTACGCTCTACAGGCAACCTTATATTCTTCTGGCGCTTCTGATAGTGCTTTTCAAATAGCTCTGAAAAAAATAGATATTGAGATACACAGAGTATCGCCTAGTTTTGTACTCATAGTAGGTATAGTAATTTCATTCTATTAGAATCGTTTGCAGCATATACTTGAAACAACAAGGCCAAAAAAATCTATAGTCATTGGTTCTTAGTCATTTACCACACCATTATAGGGGTTCCCTGTTGCTACAATATTTAGTATGACGTCATCCCTCCTTGAGTACGCAGGGCGGAGGCGGCATCACTTAGTAACAGTTTTACGTGCTCTCTTACTCCCAAAGGAGATCAGATGTCTAAGATGCTCGCTTATTCGATTGACGGTCGAACTAAGGCTTCAATAACTTGATCTAATCTCCGACAATCGTACAATAAAAGATTAAGTTAAGTGATTCAAAGATGTAATTAATGTTTTAGTTGTAATTACTTATGGCTTACTATAATTATGACATGCATATCGATAACGTTACGTGAAGCATCAGGTCTGAGAGTTCTAACTTATGATGATGAGTAATGATGACAGTCTAGTAAAGTTAGATAATTATACTATATGTACTAGTAAAGCAGATAATTAGTGCTTTCTAGACCGGTCTCAAAGAGAAGGACGCTCATTTTTAGGCATATCCTCAATTTTATGTACCTCTCAGTAGTAGAACTACAAACCAAACTAAAAATAATAATTGTTTTATGTCTGCTGTGAAAGAACTACCATTACCAGTTCTGGACCAACGGTTGCTATCAAAAGCTATGGTTTATCAGATAGGTTGAAATCGAAATAAGTGTTATTAATGCTTGTCCATTAATCGCGGGACCGCGTAAGCACACGCTTCACTAATTAATGGATATGGAGTATGACCAAGATAAATTAAAAGGCCTAAATTGTTAAGCTATTATATTGATTGCACATTGTGTGCTAGCGGACAGGTCGTATGTTACCATCATCATCGGCATTTCAGCTGAAAGACAGCCGCTGCTAGACATAGGCTTTCCTCGAGTCGCTACTTTATTCGGTCATGAGCCGCCCTCATCCACCATTAGTTCGCCAGCCTTATCAAGTTGACAGACAGTTGACATTCTGAGAGGGTAGACCACGCCCTGTCTTCGGATTCGTGGTCGTCACCTCAGATCATTCGTGTGTCGTGTGAATTCAATATGTTTCAAATGTTGGTGTGCTTTGAGTCCATTAATTAGGTGGGTATAGGTACGTTGTAAATCTATAGCCGATATAACCTGTGTTCTCTAGTGCAGATATTGTCTTTTTAAATAAAAAAATACGCCTAGTATTGCATTTCCGCTTAGCATTCAAATTTAAGATATTAATGTTTTTAGATCATAAGCAACAAAAAGATGGTAATCGTTTTGGAGAGTCTATAGAGTTATCTTTGACTGTATTCCGCTATTTGACCGGCATGGAAAGTTAAATAACATCTTTTGTCTTTTCCATAATTGTTTATATTTATTTTATTATGCACCCTGCGGCTTTGCCCACGCGGTTGGTGTAACTGGGGAACCAGAGCGATTTTCAAGATAAAAAGTAGCTTATGTCCGTCTCCGGCACCGAATTTATTTACATTTTTATCGAAATCGATGCAGCCGTTTAGACGCAACAAACAGACATACACACATACATACATACACACAAACTTTCGCATTTATAATATAATAGGATTAACCGCACGGCCATTGATAAATTATTTCAGTATATATATGATTCATCGGCCTAAATAGCAATAAATATATTGATTACAATAAATATAAATAAAGTAGTAGGAAAAACAGATACTACATAGTTCCGACGTTGCACCATAAACGACTGCGGCACATAGAAGCCTAAATGAACAGTGTTTTAAAGTGCACGCTTAAAATTCGCTTTCGGTTTCTTCTCTTCCCTCATTACTTTGATATTCTTGCATTTACGTAAATAGTTTTTGCAATGTTTAAACTATACAGCCACGTCTTTAGGCTGTATCAATCAACATTACCTACTATCAGGTCGATTGTCACTATTACTAAAATAAATAAACAAAAGAAGCAATGACTTGGCCGCATATAATTATGCTAGCTTGCCACGGCGCGGTTTCACTCGGGTCTTTGCTTACTGATCTTCTCCCGTCGCCAGTAGCGTGATGTTACATAGCCTATAACCTTCCTCGAGATCTGCGACTATTAAACGCAACAATATTTTTTCAAATCCGACTGGTAGTTACAGAGATTAGCGCGTTCAAACAAACAAACAAACTCTTCCGCTTTATGTAATAGTATAGATATTAAACATACACCGATTAAAACCGGATTTCGACCCGATCGTGGCAATTAAACAGTTGAATGGGCATTAAGTAAAGTAAAATACGACTTTTCCATGTTCCCTATATTTTACGACAAAACACCTTCATCGAAAAGGGGTTAGGTATAAATAAATTAAAGTAAGCTTACGGAATGTTCATCGTAGAAATTGGTCTAAGTAATTAAATCAAACTGATAATACAAATAGGTTTACAGAGCAGCCTTTAAAAGCAATAAAGTTGTTCAAAGGGACGTCATTAAATAACTTTATGGACGTATTACAACATGGTTATACCTGCGTTGCTACCATAAAGTATTGCTTTACTTAGTAGACTATGTTAAGAACACGTAAGTTGTAATTAGAGCGATTATGTTACAATGTTTTGTAAAAATTCTGCAATTCACACACAAATCAAATTAAAAAGCTGAAGGACAAACAATATAAAGTATTAGGCCTTAATTATCCCATTGCATGGTAAAGGCCTCTTAGACAGAAGCTAGAAGCAAATTACAAACATTGATGCTTGCTTTTTTTTTTTTTTTTTTAAATACAATACAGTAATATATAATATATAATATAATATTCTACCACATTCACACAGCGCTATCTAGCCCAGATTAAGCAATTATATTTGCTTGTGTTATGGGTACTAAACAACTGATAAACTACTTATATACATTTTTTTTTTGTAAATACATACATATTATAGATAAATTACACCTAGACACAGAACAAACAATCATGATCATCACACAAAGGTTTGTCCTGGGTGGGAATCGAACCCACGACCTCCAGCTTAGCAGTCAGGGTCACTAACCACTAGACCAACAGGCCAGTCAATACAGTGATAGGTAAAAATTTACATAAGCGGTGCGACATAAATCTGATTAGATTTTTCCGCACACCGTGCATTCATCGACACTGATCAAACTTATTTCTAATCATTTTAAATTATTGATTTTTGAGAGATTGACAAAACATATTGCCAATCCAGATTTATTCACGATGTTTTCTTACTGTAAGTCAATGCCCAAGATAAAGTCTTAAGTTAATTAGGAATAGTCTAAATTAGAATCTAAACTAATATTACTATTTTTGTATGATTAATGTGCGCTGAAACTGAATTCATTTTAGTTTTATGCAAGCAGATAATAGAAATTCTATTTTTGGAGGTCATCGGTGACTGAACGACGTCGGCTTAACGTCTTCAGTCAGACAGAATAATTATACAATAATAACAGCTTATTACATTTTCAAACAAAATTATGTGGCCTAAGATTCCTTAAGCCCTAACAACTGTAAACCTACAATCGACAAATCAAAAAAATTATTATAAATACCAAAAATACTAAAAGGCAAACGCATTTTCTTTCGTGTTCAAAATGTGATCCATAATCTCGTTTTACTGACACGGAAAACGCACGCAACGAACCATTTACTTGACAAATGAGCAGTTCACGTTTTAACATAATTAATGCTCTATAGTTTTCCAGTAGAAATTAACCCTTCCTGACACAAACTAATATCGGAAAACTAATAATTAACTAATGGCTACTTCAACTATCAACGAGTAGCCGAAGCGATTAGTTTTCCAATGCACCAACCGTGGTTCACTAGCGGAAAAAGTAATTTGTTCCGTGGAGCTTTCAAGGTTTTCAATAGCTGTATAATGCTAATTCTTATCGTCTTTAGATTTTTCAAACGAGTAGTATTTTAAATTCGTATTAAAAAGACATAAAACGCTCACTAGTGAACAAGCCGCAGTTGACTTTACAGACACATTTTTTGCACAACCACAGCGACATGTGTGGATATTGTATTGATTGACACTTGTCCCGAGTGGAAAACTAACCTATGTCACTCGGTGGCGACGACTTTTACCTGTTAGACCCCCCCAATGCAGTCAATGTAGGTGACGTATTTTTCCTAGCATTTATAAAGTCAGCTTAGTTTTTTGTGACTCATGGTCATGTCTTACTTGAGTCAGAGGAAAATGAAAAATACTTTAACCGTAACAATGTCTCATAATAATCTAAATTATAGCTAATATTAATTTATTTGTTTAATTTAAGTAAGTTGGACAGAGAGGATCACAAATGAAGATGTGTTGAGAAGAGTGAAAGAAAAGCGGACCTTGCTCAGGACAATAGAAAGTAGAAGAGGAAAGATGATTGGCCACATTATACGACATGACAGCTTTATAAGAAACATCATAGAAGGGAAAATAGAAGGAAAGCGAGGTAGGGGAAGACCACGGATAAACTATATGAGTCAAATAAAGAAAAGTGCTGGAGCCATGTCGTATAAGGAGGTTAAAGAGATGGCTCTGGACAGGGAGAAGTGGCAGGAATTGCATCAGTTCCACCGACAAGAGTCTAACTCTTAAATTATGGATGGATGGAATTTAAAGTACCTATATAATTATGTATTAATGTTGGTAATCAATGCCAACTATTTATCGTTTCTTTGCTGGCGAATACGTTTAAATGTAAACATTACGTCATTAGTAAAATAATAATAATAATAATAATATAATAATAATATTCTATCACATTCACACAGCGCCATATAGCCCCAAATTAAGCAATTATATTTGCTTGTGTTATGGGTACTAAACAACTGATATACTACTTATATACATTTTTTTTTTTTTGTAAATACATACATATTATAGATAAATTACACCCAGACACAGAACAAACAATCATGCTCATCACACAAAGGTTTGTCCTGGGTGGGAATCGAACCCACAACCTCCGGCTTAGCAGTCAGGGTCACTAACCACTAGACCAACAGGCCAGTCATTTATTTAAAGCATTTATTTACTTTGATATGTGTGTAATTTACACACAAAAGGGAATCATTCTTTGTGTGTGCAAAGAAATTTTGGAGGAAAATATCTTATCAGAGCCATTTTTTCAGATAAGGATTGGGAGTGAAGGTAACTATAATTAAATACCTGTAACGTCACGCAATATCACAATCGTAGCGAAACTGAAGCAACGCTTACTAGTACATCGTACATAACGAAAACAATAGAGAGGAACAAGTTGAAACTTTCGTCCAACTATGCTGATTGGAAAACTCTGGCAACATTTTCCGTGTCGGTACAGCTTGGAAATAAAATTTCTATTTTCTTTTTTTTCTAGGAAGTACGCATAAATATGGTGACATCAATCAAGTTTTGTGCTGGCATGCAAAAGAAAAACACACAAATCCTTATCACACTAGAATATTTAATCCACCTCACTGACGCTAAATCCGGCAATAAATCTCGTAGCAACAAAGAATAAATATTTTTTTAGATTGTATATCATACATGAACATCTTTTTAAGGAATATGCTGGGTCGAAAATAAGGGAAAACACGCGAAGAGAAAGTGCCATGTCAGTATAGCAAAGGCAAGAAAAATGAGTCATCGTATGACGAGTTCATTATACGTTGATTACAAGAGCTATAGGAACGACAAAAACGTCGCAAACGTGTATATCTTCCTCATAATGAAGTCACGCATGACTCAAGCGCCTTCAGATTAAGAAATATATAATACCATCTAGTTATACATCGGCGGCAGTCTTATACAATGCCTCCTTAGGATAAAACTAGCAATCCGACCCTACTACGCGCGTAAATACTTTTGTACTTTTTAATGACATGATTACAAATCGTTGAAATACTCGGCTTTTCTCTGCCATAACCTGCATGAGATACTTATAAAATTTCAAAAAAAATGAAATGCTATTGACATTAAAAACCGCTTCAAAATCCGTTGCGTGATTCAGAAGAAGTTAGGAAAGAAACAGACGGGCATAATAGCGACTTTATACTATTTAGAGATTGGATATATTTGTCAATGTCTATGACTCCATTTTTTTTTTTATATATAAACTGACGGACTCATAAAATTAAATTGCATCAAAGTTCAGGATTACTTTGAAATGATTTTTTTTAATAAGTATCCAAACTTTTTAGATTAAATTATATAAATATGGAGAGACTAGCTTTAAATCTTAAAAAAAAGCAAAATTTAAAAATAGAACTGCAGTAAAACAAATAAATATAGCCGGGAAAAGAAAATTTACTCGTAGTATCAGATTTGCGTGAATGGGACAATGGTCCGCAAGATCTTTTAATAACCGTAATAAAATCTATGCGAAACCGATTAGAATCCGTAATAAGGGCACGTGGAGGTAATACTCCTTATTAAAACATAAATAAACCCTTGCATAAAGTTTGTGTCAATTGTTGAAACCATTTTTTTTATTAAACCAATTTTCCTTAAATTTCTGTTTTTTCTCTTCAAAAAAGTCTTAAGGTCCTTTCCAATACACAAACTTAAACTTAAGGATATGACCCTACGCTGTTTTAAAGTTCACGAACCAATCTAGAGGTTTCAATTTTAATCTGTATAGAAAGTTTGCATACTTGGTTAAAATATTTATTTCAAAGTCGTCTATTACTTTGATGCAGTTTATGAGTCCGTCAGTGTATATTAGCCTACCAAAGTGACTCCACCCCGCCTGATGGTAAGCAGTCAGTGGAATCCAGAAGTGGTGGCCACCATACCAAAAGGTATCGTCTTAAACTGCTGGTATGGTGGCCTCCACTATGGCGGCTGGGAATAGGGTTAGGGGAAGGGAATGAGGGAGGTGACGAAAGAGGAAAGGGGGGAAAATGGGCGTGCGGCACTCACACTCACCGAATGAAACGCAGTAGTAAGGATACTACTACTCTTAAGTCGATCTTCTATGAGAGGGTAGTAATTCCCCGGACGATCCGGCCCATTCACGCTGAAACCAGCGTGGATCTACTACCGTCAGAATGTTAATGAATGAACCAGAGTTTACCGATTCGGATATCCAAAAATATGCAAGTATATGCAAGTGGGACTATTTATTTGGACGCATCTACTTTAAACATTATCACATTAATTAAAGCTTTATCGTAATGAATACAATCACTAATCTCAATTATATTAAATTTGAAGATATCGCCGGCTTTCATAAGCATTTGCTTATGGAATTATTATTCATTATTAATGCATATCATTCTTAGTGATACCGTTGTACCTACCTTTATTCCAAAGGTGCATTAATTACATTTAGCTAGTGTTATCAGAGGTGAAATTAAAAACAGACAACTTTTTTATTAAAATTACGTTCCAATGCGTGTGAATAATTGACACATTAAATTCTAGATGAAAGATTGTCAAGAGATTAAAAATAACCCCTTACATATCACGATTCATCCTCGTCTATACCTATACTAGCTTTTGTTTACGGCTTCGCTCGCGTAGATATCCTTTTTCCATAGACATTTTATATAATTTATATATTGTTTTCTCTGCTATTTCTCACCCCTGTCAAAAATAATGATGAGATATTTTTTGTTTTGATAGAATAATTCCAAAATAAATTTGTAAATAATATAAAAACTATAAATAAAAAAACAAAGAAGTAGCACACAATGGTTTTCTTAGGGATTTAATTTTAAAAACCCTTTATTAAGCCACTTTGACATATTAAGACAAATACACTCTCCAAATTTCAAGTCACTGCAACTAGCGGTTTAAGCTGTGCGTTGTCTGTTAGTCAGTCAGTACAAAGTTTTTTATAAATAATAATATGTATAGATTCCTACTTCTACATATAAAGTTCGCGTTGAAACAAGACACAAATCAATTAGCCGTCGCCGTTTCCCATCTCAGTCTTACTTGAGGATTTAATACGCTAAGTCTTAAGTCAAGCTGTCTTGTTTTCCATCCCACGAGGATATCTTATGTTTAAGTAATGTTTTCTTAAGAATACAAACAGTCATTTGCATAAAGGTACACACAGATATATTACCTATAGAATTAGAAGTGATGACTTCATGCCATTAAGTAGGGAGTTGCTAATACAACCCAATGCACTATCAACGTCACTTTTGATAGATAACAATATCTCGATTTTTCTTCCCTCTAACGACTTTTTACAATCGGACTAATAAGTCTGAAATTGATCTCTTTTTATGCTCATGGGTAACATTTTAAATTGTGAATTTTAAATTGATTCACAAAATTTGACTAAAACTGACACTATAATCAGTCTCTGAACAGTTTATAAATGGTGTATAACTTAGTTTGCTCAGACGTTTATTTACGCTACTATAGTTAATCAACAAAGTCTTCAGAATATAATGTATGTTCTAAATACCCAGTTGTAGAGCACTCGTCCTGGGTTAATTAAAGGCTATTAAGTTGATTACTCACTTTTGTTGTGTTAGCGTTGGATAAAAGTATGTACCTTACGTTAATGTAGATTAGACTGGGCCTTATAAGCCGTCTAGCATAAATAAGCCTGCACTATGGCCAAAATACCTATTGTCTTTCAATGCACAACGGAGGTGACAGACCTTAGCGGCTGTAAAATTGAGAACACTAACAAAAGATACAATCGAACAATAGAATAAACTAACAGTTAAAAACGAAGTTAACTACAGCAGTATCGAATATAAATCAAATTTATTATAAAATTAGGTTTTATACCTGTCTATGTTGCATGTTGATACACTATTATTTAGGATTAAACAATACTTTCACTTCATTATTTGATACTTTAACATTCTGTGGTTCATGTACCATTACAGATTACTTAACCTGTACTACTCCAGATTCATCTTGAAATATATATAAACAACAACTTACCTCACTAAAGAATTCATCCATAAAGCCTCCTTCGACAGCGACGTTGACGTCGTCGGGCCCGACATCGTCATCGTCGCTTTGCGCCTGCACAACAAAAAGAAAAACATTTTTAGTTGATACTAACTAGTAATAATTATTATACAATAACAATGTGCCTGTGCTGTAGGCATGGGATAATAGCGCTAATGAGAAACAATTAGCGCCGAAATAACATTGAAATCGTATTCGTATTTACCGATAACAATGATTCGTTGGTTAATGTTACTCAATGACAATGAGACATAGTATGTGTACTATATTTAATATTTACATTTTATTGTATTTTATAGGTGAACTGTAACAAAAAATATGCCTACTAGAAGACTGCCGTACCTTTATTATTTTTATTGGCTCTTTACTACTACTAGCGCTATTCTTAGACCACGTTTACTTAAGTAAATAAATTGATTTTCTTTTTTTAGGTCCATGTACAGTTTTAAGGCAATTACCTATCCACATAATTAGATTCGCGGCAGTCGGGAAATCATTAGTAGTTTGTTCGTGTGTGATAAACGCTTAGCACTCCATATATCCACGTTGTACCGCAATTCGTATCCATTTTTATGGCTATGCTGCATGCTATTTAACGTAGCGAACACTTTTACGTTTAGGTTTAGTAAAGTAAGCATGACAGGGAGTCGTTTTCATCGAAATAAGTTCGTTTATTTTATTAGAATCATTTACGCTTACAATTGGCTTTCGAGTAGTAAAGTAACAAACAAGTTTTTAATAGCGGCATAATATAGCTAGTGGAACTGATAAAATAAATTATTAACACACCATACCTATTATCGAATTATATACGAATCAGAACAAAACCCAAAAGTATTATTTAGAATGATAAGATTACACAATAGCCTACTGTTTCTGCTGAAACTGCTCTATTCGCTACCTTTCTCAATAACTTTGACGTTATGTAGAAACAGATAGATTGTTGAAACACAGGAATTTGTTATTCGTTAAAAATACTAATGAAGCTGGCACAAATATGACACAAATGACATTATCAGTTTTGGGGGCTTATTGTACATTCAAACAGGGTCTGTCATTCGACTCTCGCTAGAAATACCTATATCATGAGATAAACCAAGCGCCACGTATGACATTACAGAATGTATAAAGTACACGACACTAATGAAATTGAGTATGGAATCGTTGAAATACAAACCAAAGAAAAAATATATATGAATAGGAATAGCTAAAACATGATGAATTTAGCCGTGACGTAAGCAGAGGTTTTTATTAGATTATATAGGTACAGTACGTCAAGCAAAATACAATCAACTTAGTTGAGGCAAGCTAGCCATTATTCAATTTGTGTGCAGAGTTCGGATGCCCCTTACAAAGGTCCACCTGTTCGTTTATACACGTCTAAACTATCGTATCGTACAGTAATTTGCATATAATAACCATACCTGCTTTGAATTGTTTTTTAAATATTTTATTTCAATTTCTGAACTAAAGTACCTTACTGTAGCTTGTTATTTTTGAAATTTGTTCAATTTTAATGTTCTATTAAATTTCGGTTAAAGGAAAGAGGATGATGTTAACTGAGCGTGGATATCTTGCAATTTTCATTCACACCTGAGCTCCGAGAAAGAAAGAGCTTTCCTTCTTGAGATTTAGGTAGGCCTACTGAACAAAGAAAAAATCACTAAAATCCACTTACTATAAGCAAAGATATCGCGTAAGCGTAAAATACAATAATATCCTATCCTAAACGTATCCGGCCAAGGCGACTGATGCCTTACTATTGTGAGATTCGTTGGTGTGCTCTTAGGTGACTGACGTAGCCAATTTTTGCAGCAAATGTACGACCACACTCGTTGCAAGTCAGCACTCCTCCGATATAATTATAATTAATGGCCACAGGTGATCGGGCCTTGAGCTCATCTCGTTTAGCACCGAGTGCACTTACATGGATTTATCCTCTTTCGTTTGTCAGATGAATATAGCAGACAAGGTTAAGGTAAGACTATTTTAGTTATATTTTTATAGCAACCCTGAAAAGACAAAAAACAGAAGGACGCACTGTCGTTTTTCGAAAACAAATACCATTAAGATCTCAAAAGAATCGAACGCATCTCCCCAGAAATGTTTATCCAAAGCAGACTCGGAGGTTAACATCCAAATATTTGTTTGTAGGCATATAACTTAATAATAACAATCACAGTTCATTTTATTATACAATGGCTAATAAAATATGGGTTTTGTTAAATAGGTAATCAATAAAACATAAATTCGCCCGTTTTATGTATAAAACATGAAATCGCCGAGTTGCCGATAAAGTCAAACTTGATATTAGAGTTCAATTGTCATTGAGTCACGAGCACATGAATGACAACGAACATTAATCTTACGCTGTAGTCGCTGGTTACGTCAATGGCCATCTATCCATCCATCCATCCATTAGAACACCTAATTATAATTTTATATAATAATAACATTGTAAATCGCTTCTTGAAACAGAGAAAGTTATGAAAAATTTGACATTGAAACTTTATACTTCGTATTATTTTAGATGGTAATCATGTTTTTTTAAAAACGCTGAATAAAAATAGATACCTACAGCCTACATGCTTTAACGGCTGAATTAAGGCAGTTACTTTCAGATGTGCAAAATTATTTTAGTAATACAGATAATAAATAACAAGGATATAACGATTACGTCATAGCATCTCGCACGCAAAAATCGTAAGACTCCAAAAAAGGAAATGAGTTCTCGGTGTTTAGTGGGCGATAGGCTTGAAACTTGATCCTATTTTGTGTGGTTCAATGTTATTTGAATTTTTTTTTTATTTTAGATTTTAAAAATGTAACAATAATAAATAAAGCTATTTTATGTACTGGGTTTGACTCTTATTGTAATAAATATCTTTGTTTAACAAAAGCTCAGTCAGCTCTAGAATGTAAAAGTTTTTGAAAAATCGTCTGAATATTATTCTATTATTTATTATATATTAGCTGTTATTATAACAGCGTTGTTATCGATAAGGAAATCAAAAGTCAAACCAATTAAAAGTAGGTACTATTATTAAAAATGTGAAAAACTATTTCGCAACAAATATTTCACAGATTCATCAAGTACTCTCTTTTAAGTGCTTCCAGGCAATCATTCATCATCAATCCTATTAATGTTATAAATGCGAAAGTTTGTGTGTATACATATGTGTGTGTGAGTGTTTGTTACGACTCAGCGCCTAAAAGCCTGAACCAATTTTGATGAAAACTGGTATGAGATTCGGTGCCGGAGACGGACACAGGCTACTTTTTATCCCGAAAATCGGTCTGGTTCCCGAGGGATACAACAAAACATAATTTACGCGCGGGTGAAGACGTGAGGCGCAGCTAGTCATTGAATAAAACTCTGGGCCCTGTTTTTGCAATACTTCGAGAACACAACCATTTTTATACTGTATCTTTTTATGATCAAGACTTATTGTGCTAGTTTGCTACCTAAGTCGTAAAAAATCAGGATAGTTATTTTGCAGACTGTAGAAAATCGCACTACATATATGATGCATGTATAATATTGGCACTTCATTCTGCTATTTAATTTATTATATTGGTATCATAAATTTAACATTTATATATTAGTACCATATTTGATAGATATTCTTCTAATATACGATTTGGAATATTCATTGATGATCGCAAACAATAGATTTTCTTTCTCTTCTATTGTCCGTTGCGCTGCATTCAATGTAAAGTAGACTCCCGGTAATCCGGCCCCAGTATAATCCGGCGTCCACTATTATCTGCCACGCACTGAAGATGGAAAGGAACATTTTCGTGTTTGCAACTTAATACGGTTTAAGAATCAATTTATTTCTCAAAGATTACATATAATCACTTACGAGAAATAACTTAAAACTAAGTAGTTAAACTAATACAATTTGCGTTTAAGTAGGCAAATGACAAGTCTTAGTTAGGTTTCTATTCGATACACACATAATAACATAGTTACAATATTCAATAAAATTAATGCAAAGTTTATGAGGGTAACTTATAAAAATGTTCGACTCACGGCCAGTGCGACATTCTTATGTGGCATTTACACTTGTGTTAAACCGATACGGTAAACGGTCAAATAATAACATTTATTTTATCATGTTTGTTTGTAAGAAAAAAGAAAATATTACATCTGATGCATACCCACATTATGTTATAATATAATATATTAGTATAATAGGCACACATACCTACATATTACATAACACTAATAATACCTAATTATTATTATTTCTAGTAACGACGACAATAATGTAATAATACTTTATTATGCCTGAAACAGTAAGAATCAAAATAACAAAAACAACAATTATTAAGAAGGCTTTATAAAAAAAAATAACAAAAATCTGTCTGTCTGTCTGTCCGTTTTTTTCATTTCGTCGTCATTACTTTGCACAATCTTTAAAAATGTGGTTTTTTAAACGTTTCTTAAAGACGCGTAGTGATTTGCTTTCTATTATGTTTATTGGTAGTCTGTTGTATAGTTGCGCCCCTTCATATACGATTGTTTTCTTACCGTAGTTAGTTCTGTGTTTTGATAGTTGTATGTTATGTTTGTATGCTCGTCTTAATAAACGTTTTTGAATTTGACTTTTTTTAGTAAATGTAGTTTTAGTATGTATGGTTTTGTTTAGTATTTTGTGTACAAGAATACATGTGTTGTAGTGGTAAGTTTGCATGATATTCATTATCTTAGTTTCTTTATAAATTTGGACAGTTGGTGTTAAATAGTCATAATGAAATAGGGTCTTGACTATCCTGTTTTGTGCAGTTATTAGTGGTTGTAGATTAGTTTTGTAGGCAGAACCCCATATTTCAACCAGGTAATCGAGATGAGGTTTTACCAAGGAGTTGTAGATTGTGTAGCGGACTTTAAGAGGAAGACATTTTACAATATTTTTTAAAGAGCCGGTAAGGTTATTAATTTTAGTACGATTTTTCTCTAGATGAGGTTTCCAGGTAATGTGATTGTCAATGGTTAGGCCCAAATACTTCTCCGATGTTACCCTATTTAACACTTGGCCATTAATAGTTAAAGATAAGTGATCAGGTATACTTTTATGTATTGCTGAAAAGATTATATAATTTGATTTTGATGTATTTACAGTTAAAAGTTTGGAAGCAAACCAATGTTGAAGTAAAATCAGATCATTTTGAGCTTCACGCATTACTACCTCTATTGCACTACCATAATAGAATAAACAAGTATCATCGGCGTATAGCGTTATCTTTCCGTTTAGGCCTATTTTATGAATGTTGTTAATGTAAATAAGAAACAATAGGGGACCTAGGATAGAGCCCTGTAGTACGCCGCATCTTAGGTTTTCTGGACTACTAATGTTTTCATTGATCTTCACTACTTGACTTCGGTTGGTGAGATATGACATAAAGATGTTAAACGCGATTCCAGTGATGTTTAATTCAGTTTCCAATTTACTTAGAAGTAGGTCATGACTAAGTGTCAAACGCTTTTTTAAGATCAATGAAGACACCCAGGACTAGTGTGTTTTTTGTCTATATTTGTCTTAATATCGGTTACAAGATCCATGACGGCTGATAGCGTATTAGATTTCTTTTGGAAGCCATATTGTCCTTCATAGACATAACTTCTGCTAGTAAGATAGGTACTAAGACGGTTATATAAAACTTTTTCGTATATTTTGGACAAGGCAGGTAGTACAGAGATAGGCCTGTAATTACCAGGATCCGATCTCGAACCTGCTTTAAAGATTGGTGTTATTTTAGCAGTTTTTATAATATCCTTTGTGTGAGCTATCATTGATACAGTTGGTTAAGGGCATTATTAGTAGATTTTTTAAACTTTTTATGGTTTTTACACTAATTCTGTCTAACCCAGTACTAGTATTGCTGTTTAGACTATTTATAATTTGGTTTATTTCGTGCTGCGTTACCGGTGTTAAATAAGATAGGGTTTGTATGTGTGAAACTGTTGAGTTTTCTGGTTGAATTGTATGAGGAATGTGATTTTGTGTATGTTGTATTTTGTTTGCTAGGTTAAGACCAATATTTGAGAAGAAGTTATTAAAATGTTCGCATATTTCCTTACCATTTGTGATGGTTACTCCTGACTCTAACTTCAGTTTTGTGGAAACACAACTATCCTTAGTTTTGTAATTTGAAAGTTCGTTAATCAGTTGCCACATTTTCAAAGGTTATTGCGTACATTTTTTAAATAAATTAAAATAATAGTCTCGTTTAGTGTTTTGGATAAACTGATGTACTGCATTTCTATCCTTTATAAATTTCTGCTTCAATTTTATATTTTCAGGGTCTTCTTTATATTGTCTCCATAATTCATTCCTTGTGTTTATTTTGCTTAAGACGGTTTTATTTATCCAGTCCTGTTTTGGGTGATTAAGCGTTTTTTGTTTTGTGTGTTTATTGGCATTTAGTAAGCTTTGGATCAAATTTTTTAAAACATCGTAATCCGTAATCATTTTAATTGAGTTGCATTCACTCAAACTTTTATATAAGTTGGAATAGCTCACTGCTTCGTAGAGTACTTTTCTTGGTGCCTCCATTTCACACTTACCAATTTCAACATAAATTTGGTTGTGATCAGCAATTGCTGAGTCAATAACAGCCATATGAAAAGGGTGGCCATGCAAATTTGTGCTTACATGGTCTAGTATTGTTTTTGTATTCCGTGCAGCTCTGGTACAATATTGTACGTTGATCTTGTTAAGATTTATGTAACCGTTTACTTTGAGTATTTCCTTGTATTTTGTTATGTCAGGGTCTTTCTTAAGCAGGTCGTAATTAAAGTCCCCAAACACAATACATCTTTTGAATTTACTTAGATCCGGTGAGAATGTGTCAAGAAAATTCTGGGTGTTTGTTCGTCCTGGTATATATACTGCGCCAACATTTAGTGAAAACTTTTCGAGATGAATCCATAAGTAACGGTTATCGTTCATACATCTTTCTTTTATTAGTTCATGCTTCAGATCATTATAGGCATAGACAGATACTCCTCCGCCTTTGATGTGAGTTCTGTAGTTATAGTAGTGAGTGTAGTTTGGTATTTGTAACATTTGAGCATCCGTTTCAGACTTAATCCAAGTTTCTTTTAAAATTATAAAATAAACGTTTTGTAGTGCAGATAAGATACATTTTAAATCATTAATTTTTCCAGGCTTAACCAAACTTTGAACGTTAGCATACAGGAATTTTAAAGTTTTCTTTTTAGTAATAATCTCAGAATAATCTTTCACAATTTGGTGAGTTACGTTATCTTGACTTTGTTTTAGATTCTTGTAGTCAATATTTAGTTTTTTGAGAATCGCACAATTTTTGGAATATTTTCATTGAGAATACGAGATTGGAGTTCTTCTTTTAGTTTTTTTATATGTTGTTGTTGATGTGGAGTTTGGTCTGAGTATATTTTAATTGTAGAATTTTTATTTTCTTGTTTTCGTCGAAGTAAATTTTTTGCTGTATCAGAACAGGAGAAACAAGCCTTGATAGGACGATTATAGTCTGGTTTGAATTTACCGAGCCTAATAATTTTTATGGGGTCCGGGCATTCTGGTTCTATTACTTTGATCAGTTTTGTCACTTCAACACAATCTATGGTATAGCGTTCTTTTGGATTTTCGTTGGATGCTTCTTGCACACCTATAATACCTAAGTTTATACCTTAACTTGATGTTATTAAAGCCAAAGTTTTAGGCTCGTTTCTTGTAGCAGGCAAAAACTGATTTTAGATTTGGCGAAAGGAGGCAAATCTGTCGAGTATTGAAATTGTGCTCCCTAAATGGCAATTCTAAGCTTCCTATTATGTGTACTTGGAAATATAGGTATTTGGTTCTTGGATTTAATAGGTACATTTCAAAAGGCGTGATATAAGGTAGCACAATGTTTTTTTTTTTCAGTAATAACCCAGATTAACTTGGCTTTTATTCAATGAATGGATATGATTTCACTGAGTGCCTCAACATGGCGAATAAAAAGAAACCTATCCTACAAAAGTGCCGGATTGTTATAAAATAGATGCTACATACAGTTCGAGGAATTCAATGAATTGTAATTTTGCAAATCGTTTGACGAATCAGCGCTCTTCATTATATAAAAGATCGTGTGAAAGATTTGTCGTGACATTTACGTTCCATACTAAGTAGATATATAGACGGCCAAAGCGATATTTTTATACATAACCTTTGACACTTGAGGTGGTGTCAACAGTTCAACAGTTTGGCGCCTAAACGAGTGAACCGATATTAATTGAAATTGGAATGTAAATAGAATAAATATTTGCCCTGCGGCTTCACCCGCGCGGAAATTGGTATAACTTGGGAACCAGAGTGATTTTCGGGATAAAAAGTGGCCTATGTCCGTCTTCGGCATCGGTGCCGAAGACGGACATAGGCCACTTTTACCAATGTTAAACGTTATACCAATTTCCGCGCGGGTGAAGCCGCAGGGCAAATATTTATTTATGATGGTTCTGTATCGTTATAGGTTTTATTGCTGTAATGATATAGAACTGTGATAATAAATGAATAATTAAACATACAAATTTCATTTAGTTTTTACACTACATACATAAATTCAACCAATTTAAATAAAACTTGGCGGTTTGGAGTCTGTTTGAGTCAGCACAAACAAATTAACTATTTAGCAAGTCCCAGAAATGTCTACGTTCATTGTTCATATCATAATTTCATTGTACAGGGCGGTACCTAATGCCGAGCTCTGGTTGCGATAACACGTTGTAGGTAATAATTTACAGAGTGCTACAGTTACAAATAACTACACGAGTACATACGCACGGGAGCATAAAGAGGATTTGTATTTATAATACAAAACGTAATTGTACACATTTGTTGCGCTCGTTATCCTGATTTAATAGCGTAGGATACGACCAATTGTTTATGATCATTATTGAATCTCGTTAACAAGTTTCTGCTTTACAGTTTACACTTTATTTTGTTATTATTTTCAATATTTTTTTATGTTAGTCTAGTAAAATGACTCCATTCTGCCTGTTAAAGCAGTCTATGGGGTCAGAAGTTGTGACATGGTGGCAGCCGCTGCTAGCTTTGTGAGATGCTTTTTGCACTCCTTATGAGACCCGAGATGTTAATTGCAATGGTAACACACGAGCTAGTAGATTCAAATTTGTTTCATAGGTGATTTTAAATTAAATCTATCAAACTGCATTAAGGTCAATAATTAGTTTATGTAAATAAGCAAAACTAAATGCTTTTTAATGAATTTTCGCAACCGAATCAAAAAGATATTTAAACCATTTATCTGACCCAGGCTCTGTGAAAACATGAATGTGTGAGGCGGGACACGTATTGCTTGACCCGTCTATCAAGCGGAAATCCTACGATTTGTAATCGCACTTGTATCAGCAAGACAATATGATTTGTTCAGACTAAAATGTTGCGACAGATGAAGTCGTGAGAAAACTGTATTATTATAATATAACTATTATGGTTATCAATGTGACAGCTAAAGTTTGTTGTGGAATATTATCATTTTGTATTCTTAAGATAAGATACGACATTCAAGTCTCATAGCTAGCTCACGAGAATAACTTTGGATAACGACAAAAACAAAATAAACATTTAAATCTGCATAGACAAATAGAAATGATATCATCAAACAAATTAATACTATACTAAGTCAAAATTATTACTAAAATGTGAGCGCAAGTTTCATAAAATAATCAATGAATACTTACATAGAACAAAAGAGAGAGACTTACAAAGTTCACCGTACATAAAAGAGCCAATCCTAGCCGGGTAGTAACAGTAAGTAGGTAGTGAGTTAATTTTCAGCCGACGACGCGGTCATGGTCGCCACCCGCCCGCCCAGACAAAGGGCCTACATACACCGACCGACTTGAATAGCAATAAACTGCAGACCTAACTAATTATATTAAATATATTTTATCCATGCTAAAATAGAAATTATGAAAGAGATGCCAAAATTGCAGACGAATAAGATCAACTTCAAATTCAACACGATCATAATAGCTGTCCACAAAGTTACGCCCGATTCTATAACCTACTAAATACTCAGCAATGTCGTTGAACAAAAACATCTCTTACAGTCAAATTAGATAAAATATGTACAAGTTGTCTATGTTAAGCAACTTCATTTTATAAATAAACAACAAGTACCAGACCGTAATTTTATTACATAAATCAAACGAGTTAATAGTTAATTAAGGTCGCACATGGTTCATACTATCTTCGTGTCGTGGAGTGTTGAGGTAGCGTATTGAGAGTCAAGTCACGTATTTCAATCGAACCAGATCTGATAACGTCAGCTTTATTGCCTTCCTAACATGGGTCGCTCTCGATATTTTTTATATTTACACACCGAACATCCAGCGTAAATATTTGCTATCAGCAAATTGGCAAAACTACTACTTATATGTCCACTATCGTTGGAGTGTTCGATAGTGGACTCCACTATCGTTACGCAATATTTATTAAAAAAGCACTACGTATTTTAATCACAGAGATGTTTCGAAAGAATTTTTTAAATATTATTTTAAATAATATAATGAGACTCAAGAGGCAGAAATTGTAGCAAAAATAAATTTAAAGATATGCTGGCAGAATTGTAAAAAACTTCAATAATGGTAGGTAATTGTAGTTATTTTTTGTTAGCCTATGCTGTTCCACTGCTGGCAAAGACTTCTCTTAGATTCTTTCACAAACTCTTGTAAGTAGTTCTTTTTACATTTTATTATCT
The DNA here is from genome assembly GCA_963082885.1 of Parascotia fuliginaria. Lineage (NCBI taxonomy): Eukaryota > Metazoa > Arthropoda > Insecta > Lepidoptera > Erebidae > Parascotia > Parascotia fuliginaria. The sequence goes on along the minus strand of OY720174.1, from coordinate 6,245,977 downwards.
ACTAATACAATGGCGAACTTAGTGAACTACTTTATAAGTAGGGCATCCCCTATTTCTTTCGCGTTAGAAACTTAAGACTTTGAAATATTTAATATAATTTAACATTTCTTCCACTTGTTCGTCAGTTATAAAAGCACGTTCAAATAAAGTGTGTCAAGGAGTTTCGCTGGAGTTTAGTTTAACAAAGTCAAACTAAAATTAGGATGCTTATTTGACAGCATGATTCGCTTATACAACAAACAAACACAACAGTACTTAACACACGTTTAATTGAAACCTGACTCCAAATACATCCACAAGACAACCCAAAACGAAGTTCTACAAACATTTGGATTAAATATTTAAAAGTTTAATTAGCTGATTGTGGTTACTCACGTTTACATTTTAACAAAGTTTAATTAAAAGCGACAAACCAACCGTTGTATCGGGTTCACCAGAAACGTGTGTTTCCATATATACCTAATTGAATGGGCGACATAGTGATTATGACGAATTACGAGCACAGCGTGTTAAATCAAGTGTCATAATTAGTTAAATCAGTTTAGTAACACCTTTTTAAAATACAAATTAACATTTATGATGATGGTGCGCAAAATTCAAAATGCCATTTACAGTTAAAGCGACGTAGGCAACAAAAATTTTGTCCTTCAACTCAAATACCCTGCCGTCTAGACCCACGCCCCAAGGATAATGCTTGCTATTTCTTCTAAATCATGGACATGGTAAATTGGAATCAAGGTTTTTCATAGTATACATATTATAATAAGTTTTAACATAGATAATGTTTTTAGTGTCTCACATTACGAATAATATAAGTAACTTATGACAGTGCTCTGATAATTGAGAACTAAATGCGGCAATACTTCATGGGCTTCTTAGTCCGACCATTTAGTGCATAATGAAAACATAAAATATTTTAGTAGAGTACTTCAACTATGAAAAAAGATAACAAATGTGTAAATAAATCTACCTCATGCAGATTCTTCACGTCAATGATTTTAAAGCTATAGACTTTTCTACTAACAATTTGAAGAGGTGAACCACTGTTGATATTTTGCACTCGGAGGAGTGATTGCCAAATTGGCTTGCTTTTGTTCATGCTCTATCCCTATTTTTATTTGTGTTATTTTCAATATTTCTATTAAATAGTTTTTTAAATTTATTCTCTTCGTTACTATTTTTGGATGTATTTTTGCAGATTGTTTTAATTAGAAACAATGGTCTGCGAATCAATTCTTTTGTTTACGTTTTATTTTTCTGTTTCGCACAGAGTCTGTGGTCTAGAGGTGAATTGATATTTTAAAAGGTCTTCAGCCAGATATTGCAGAGACCATCAAAGAGCGAGAGCGAGGCCGAAATGTCTTTATAATTGAGCATAATGATTTTCGATCTATTCAGTGGAGCAATTGTTTGTATGTTGCAATGGCAGTGCAAATTACTGACCAGTCCACATTTAATTTGCTTGAGTCAAGCAACTGTTGGGTATTCTGCCTCAATCCACAGTTTGGTATTTTTTCCGGCACCAAGTGTGTGGTAGTATTTCCTTTATTACGAAATATCGAAGTGTATGAATTTGTACTTAACTCTAGACTCGCGGGTGCACGCCTACCATGTTTAAGACAGAAAATGACCAGTCCTGAACAAGGAGACTGATCCCAGGATTCTCCAGCCATTCGTCAGTAAAAGCTATGTGACAGACAAGTAATCGCTAATTTAAAAAAAATGACAATTTTGAGGGTCGACTATATAATATAGTATGAATATTTATTATGTATTTATTGTATTACCTATTATATACTAGCTGCACCCCACGGCTTCGCCCGCGCGTAAAACATTTCTTTTTAATAGAAAATATGTTTATGTATGTATATAGACTATTCTATGTATGGATGATGTATGAAGTATCCTATTAATATTATAAATGCGAAGATAGATTCGGTGCCAGTCCGTCTCTGATGGACTACTTTTTATTCCAAAAATCGGTCTGGTTCCCGAGGGTTACAAAACATATTATACGCGTGGGCGAAGCCGTGGGGCTCAGCTAATATATATAAATATAATTATATGTTTTATTAGAATTGTTGCTATTATTTTTTATTTAAAACTGTGAAACTTCTTATGCGCCTACTTTGTTTCTCTGCACCACCTCAAAAGTTAGACTGGTAGAAAATGCTATTAGCGTTAAAGTCTGCCTACATACAGTATGTATAAGAAGATTTTTGAATAAAATAGATTGCATATCAACGCCCTCAATTATGATGACAAACAGCTAAGCATCACTGTTTCAGATCGCTGCAATATTGGGCGAAAACCGAAATATCGCTGCATTTAAACTCTGCCTGGAATCTGGAACGGACAAACAAACAAACTTTGCTTCTCAAACTGTTGTTAAAAAGTGGTTACTGTAGCCTGTGGAAATGGCTGTATTCTTTAAACGTTGTAGAAATAACTAAACAACCATGTCGTGAAGAAAATGGAAAAATGTTTCTAAAATTTCCTTGACCTCTCGTTTCATATTAATATAGGAAAGTAGCGACGTATATAACAAGATAAAAACAATCCCTGATAGTTTAGCAGTCGCCGAGGGTATTATATACATCTGGGTCAATTCCAGCCCGGCATCCCTAAATCTCGACTCATTATGTCAGCGTGGTCGAGTGGCGAGGCATCTAGATCGCTCGTCAATACTTACAATTTTTTGACCCGTCCTATTTGTGGCCTCTTGAGAATCTCGACGACGCGGCGACGCAATTAATTTTAGCAGCAATATACTCATACCTAACTAGTCGTGGCGAATATGATATTAAATAATACGTAGAGCTTATAAAAAATATTCTGCAGCATATTTTCATTTCATTTACATAATATTGGGGCTGACATCATTAACATTTATTAAACTCAACTAATGGTTGACAGCGTTGAAAGTTCATTTTAAACGAAATACGATACGTAATACATTCTGTGCTGTATATAATCGATGGAGCTGATCTTGTGTACTTTTTATAACATTAACAACCTGGAGACGGTTGCTTTAGGACATTAAGCCTTTGCGAAAGAGGTGTCTGCCACAATCACCATATTTGGTAGGCGAAGCTGTAATAGACACAAATTAAATTAACAATAGAACATCCCTAAAACCTTTTTGTATTTTAAACGTTAATTAAGTAAACTCTTGGTTATTTAATACAGTTTCATAATAAATAATTATGCTATTTGATTTTATTTAAAAAGTTAATACATTTTATTTTAAACTATTAATAATAAAGTTTTCTCGCTCCAGCACACTATGATAAAGTACAGTTTGCTGGAGCTTGGTAGAATAAGATTGAAGTGATATATTAATATATTGCTTCGGTTCTTCATCACTAAGCAAAGCCGGATAAAGACCGGTAACTCGTAAGTTCACCGAGCTGGGAGAATAAGCTTGCCCTAAGGCGACGCAAAATCGCAGCATTAACAAGTTTTCCACTTGAAACAGTCTAGGAACATAGTACGGTAAACCGGACCATTAGGTTCGCTGCTGCCGGACGGTTTTATACCTTTGTTTAATTATGTTCTCTATTTGAGATCATTTATGAATAATTATAATATATTAAAATAAATTTACATAGCTTGAAGAAATTCGTATTTTGATTTAGTTAATCAGAAAAACAAAAAAAGAATAATCAAAATCAGTTCATAAACGACGAAGTTATCCGCGAACACACATAAATATATATATAAACGGTCGAATTGAGAAACCTGCTCCTTTTTTTTAAAGTCGGTTAAAAAAGTATGGAGAAGTTATATTGGATCAAAGTAAACAAGCAACCACCGTTATAACTAAAAGTAATAAGAAAACAACTCATAACATATGATGATAATGTTAAGTATACTCGTAGAGAGATAATCTCAAGGAAACAAAGGAATAGATGCATGCTCGGATAAACACGAGGAAATTACAAGAGATCTCGTAACAGTACCCAAAACTTGGCAAATATCTTACCTTGAAACAACTCAGGAGTTTCTCTAATGATGTCTCTACGTTACACGTATAAACAAAGAGTATTTGCACAAGAGACACGGTTGGATGATTCTCCATTACGGGCAAATATTCAAACATACTATACGGAACAAAACGGTATAGTAATGCATCGGGCTAGGACAGCGTTGTACGTTTTTAGGACTAAGTTATGAGCTCGACCACCAATTGCGTGAAACAATCCGAAAACTAATCGCTAAAATTCGTACAAGATGACCGATGCCCTTGAATGAGCCATAACATTTATATTGCCCCACGTTACGAACAATAAAGTCGTCTATCAGACAAACGTCGTCAAGTGCAATTTTATAGGTGTTGTACGTTCATTATTAACACTTTTACATTCGTAATAGTTCAGTCAGTACATCCGCATAAAAACTAATTACAACTAAGTTTGCCGAGTACAAACATAAACCCTAATGGAAAAGACTACTTTATATTTGCAGTTAAAAAAATATTAGTGAAACGCCAGAGCGAATATTATCTCATGTGATAATCACAAAAGAAATATTAGGACTTTTTCTTTACTTAAGCTGAGATCTTGCTCCTTGCCAAATTTCATGATTTTAGATGTAAAAACGGTATTTTGTTATACTTTCAAATGTTTGAAAAGTGTAACAATTTTTTTACTGCGTTTATTCAGGAGCATGATTTCAATTAAATTGAAATACTATGGCACCATAGACTTACACAATAATTGACACTAATTTCAGCTTGATAACTTCACGAGTTCCCGAGTCAAAAAGTTTTGACTTGCTGACAGACAGACAATGAAGTGATCCATCATATAGGGATCGTATATTTTTCTTCTTCAGGTGCGGAACCCTAACTATCCTAACTTATTGAATTGAAAACTTATCCCATTAACGATTCAATTCATACAATAGTAACTAGTGATGCTTTCGATGTAGCCGCAAACACCTGTAGAAATTACTCGTTTAATAATAAATAATGTGTTCAATTAGCGACTTTGACTACAATCGATTTTATTGATGAGTAATCACATAATGGCTAACTGTGAATAGTTTATTACAACATTCCCTTTGGAGATGTTTATAATACTCTTTCTATATATACTAGGAAGGCTAATTAAGCAGCAGTAGAGGATGCACCCTTGTCTAGAATTACGTACAGCGGTTCTCTTTTTTCATCATGTCGTTAGCGGGCGGAGGAACCAAAGGCATGCCCTTGACTCGCCAGAGTGCATATACTGGTGAGGTTGAAATCAGTAGGCGGCTTGTACCACTTACCATCAGATAGGCAGCTGACTTTGTGCCACCAATGGCGATAAAAAACATGTAGGTAATCCATTTTCCATATTACAAAAACGTAATTTTGTTACCCAGAAAATTTTCAAGGATTATTCAAGCTTAATTAAAATCATGTTTACGCAAGCGGTTTTTTAAATTCCAATTTAAATGTTTGTACTTATTAGGTCAGTCAGATTGAGCATGACCTATTTTGTACAAGGTCCCAAATCAAAAGCCGCTGTTTCACGCAACCTACGAGTTTACGGCGGTCGGTCTTAAAGTCTGCTGAGACCCTGCATCGTTGCTGACGCTGCGCACGTTTATTTACGACCTCTGGTATATATCCACGAATAAAATCCGTAACTTAACCTAAAGAAACTAAATAACAAACTTTTTAAAACATGTTTGCTGCAAAAATAGCTATATTTTAGCAATATTGGATGATTCATTGAATATTTTCAAAGCCGTCAACGCAGCGTAAGAATGTTATTTATCTAATCTCAGATTATGATATAAAACCACACAAAGTTGTTAAACAAAAGGAATGTATCTTAGTTTACATATAAAGCACGTATGAAATTGTTATTCCCACGAAAGCCGGTGTAATAAAAACATCATTGCAGTGACGAACAAGCGGGACGTTGTACTAGGCCAATAAAAATGCTGAGCTTAAATGCAAGCAACTGAGTGAGCGACTACAATAGACGTCACAACGTATATTTACGGTAGCCAGACTCGGTAAGCTAGGAGCGTTGCGGCAGACATTACGTAACCACCCCTTGCGCCCCTACCGCAGCCTGTCTTGACACTCCCGAGAGCGCTCGTCAGTTGGCCGCGTATGAATTGCGTTTTCAACTGTTATAATGTATTCGCAAGATATTGCAAAAAATAGAAGTGCTGTTCAAAATGTTAAATGACACTCGACTACATCTCAATGGAAAATTTATTGTATTTATTTATCGGAATGTTTTTGACACTAACATGTTTCAGTCACGATATTAGCCATTAAAATCATTGTCGATGTAGTTTATGTTACTTATGATATAAAATTTGTAGGGACGAGTATCGATGATCTCATTGAAAGCATTTTCACCGCCTTGTCGGATTTGAAATTTATCCCAGGATAGCTTTATAAGCTATCGAAAAATTAGAATAAGCTCAAGCGAATACCGAGGTTTACGGAGAGTCTGCAATCGAAGCTTCTGTAAATCCATTTGTATAGACGTGCATGATGGTACTTGAGAATGAGTCGACTAGAGCAATCGACAAGTCTCAGTTTGTTGACAGCGAGCTTGTTAATATTTTTTTAGCCTCGTACGGAAGGAAATTAAAAGGCTCGTACGGAACCAGTTCCGAAACGCCAGTTCTTTAATAATATATAGACGGCTGAAGCGGTTAAAATATTAAATTTATAGCTGTGATTATAAATTCCTTGTTTGACTTTTGATCCTATTGTAGAACTTTGTAACACTTTACGTACAAAACTCTACTAAATTAGCAAAAGAACCGAAAGAACCCAGGTACCCGGCTCTATGTTAAAACTGTAACCGAAAGAACCGGTTCTTAAAATATGGCCGGTTCTCGATGCCCTCACCACTGCGGATATGCCGTCTGGCCCACTCGACTTATGGACGTCTAGAGAAAGCAATGCCCGCCGGACTTCTCTCTCTGTAATAAAATTATTTTTAGAAAAAAAATTAAAATCGACTTCAAACAACACCTACATGTTCAATCCTTGACTAAAAAGTAGAAAATAATATTTTAATTACTTCATAGCAAAGAACATTAAAGGAGAATCAACGCAATCCTTGATACCTATAATACTTTACTATTTATAGTTTTTAATCAGTTATTTTGGAGTCGGTGCCAGCCAAGAAGGATCATAATGACCTTCATAAAAATAACCTACCTACTAGCAAAAAAAAATCTTCTTGATTAATCTATTAATATATGAATGAAAAATATAGATTTAATACAAGAAATCGAACGGAATCTGATAAGTGCGCTTCAAATTTTTTATGTATATCTGAACACAACTATCAATGATAGTAATAGTCCAAGAGGGAAGGCTCGCAAGTCGCTCGTCAATTCTGCCGACGTATTCGGTTTTTGCCCGTACAATAACCTTTTTACTGGACATCGAAGCAGCATTTAATTTGACTTCAAATCAGGCGCACAGAGATCCCTGATTCCCAGATGGTTGCTGAACTGACAGTATGAGGAACAATGCGCGATGTTCACTGCTTTTTGATACTACAGGTTATGCGGTTTGTAGGCATGGCGTACGGCAAGGCCCCCAGTCCACTCAATGCGCAGCAGACGGGTCGACTTATGACTGCGGTTTTCTGTAAGGAGGAGGTACTGCCCCAGTCGGGATCCTCAATTTAAAAATGAAAATGTATTTATTTATATAGGTTAATTAAATTAACGCTTATGAACGTTAAAAATTACAAAATGTCAGCCAATTCACCTACAGCCAGTTCGCAGACGAGGTAGAGCCATGAGAAAACTGGCATGAAACTCAGGCCACTCTTTTCTCTTTTCTCTTTTGTAAATTATAATTTAAGTAGCATGCAAAGTGACACAGGCAATAAATACACTTTTACATTTGGTCGAGATCGATTTTGATCACGGTATGCCATAACTCTAACAACTACAATTTGCAATTACGAGATACAGCATATTTCTGCAAACATTGGTGTACTGATTCTCAACAAAATTTTAATTAATAACACAGTACAGGACATCTATACATATTATAAAATTGGAGTGTCTGTTTGTAATATTGAAATAACCGTTTTTTACTACATGTATATAAATATATATATACGGTACATACACCAAAATAACATTTTTTACCATTTTTGGCTGTCTGTTTGTCTGTTTGTTCCGGTTAATCTCTGAAATAGGACGGACTTTGTAATAAGGAGTAACTTAGGCTACGTTTATTTTAGAAAAATTCTTTTATTTTAGAAAAATAAAGTAATGTTGATCGATTGTTAGGCGGAACAAATTTCGCTGGGTCAGCTTGTTTACTATAAACGCAGCTTCTTTTGACTCGATTTGAGTTTGGGACACGGTTTGACGTCTCCTTTGTGTTTAACGTTTTCGGTGACATTTTTGGTTGTAATATGGGTCCACTTTTCTTTGAAAGGATTTCCCTAATTTATGCCTGTTCAACAAATAAAGGCAAATTTTGTTGCAATGGAAAGGTATTTTGTTCAGTGAGTTCACACGGTGTCTATTACTTTTAGACCTATGAAATGACTCCAAATTGGCGTAAATGCATGAGTGTCGTTATGGCACTTACGTTGAAATAACCTAATTCTGACGTAGAAAACTAAAGAAAGAAACCATGTCAAATTTGAGAAACACCAGAAATCTGCTTCAACTATGCATCGTAATTAATTATCGGTCGGACTTGTTATTGAGATAAAAAAAATGCGATATGATTCTTGTTATTGCAAGTCCTGTGGACTGTGGTCCATACCATACAAAAATCGTCATTTCATAGATCAAAGTCTAATATTAGTGTCATTTATGATTGTCCGATTAACTGAAAGGTGTTTATTGATTTATTTATTTTATAAACTTAATGCACATGCGTACACAGGCGGACTTAATGCCGTAGGCATTTTCTACCAGTCAACCAAGATGATGCAGAGATGAACGAAGTAGGTGCATAGAAGTTATAAGATAAAAAGAAAGATAAGGTTTAGTTATACGAAACATTAAAGGAACCATGAAGGTATATTTAAATACAATACGCTAAATAATATAAATAATGTATACAAACCAACTAATATAATACATAAAATATACTACTAATAATACATATACATAAGTAAATAAATTACATATTACGTATATACATATATATAAATATATATAAGCTAACAAACGCGAGGTTAACGTGATATTACCGATAATTCGTCCAACAGGAGAGAACGAACCTTCTGCTTAAATGTAAATCGGTTTGTGGCCAACCTGACCTCAAGAGGAAGTGCATTCCAGAGGAAAATAACCTGGACTACGAACGATGAGTGTATAAAACCTGTAGTATGAGAGGGACAGACAAGTAAGCGATTGTTTGAAGAACGAAGATTTCTATTTTGAATATAAGACAAGTATTGGAAGAAAGACTTTAAATAGTTAGGAGAAAAAGGAGAGTTGATGATGGAAAAGAGGGTAGTGAAAGCCTGCAAGCTGCTCTGTTGCTGCTGTTACTTAATATTAAAATGACCACAAACCTAAAAATGGTTTTAACGTAAAGAGGTGGTAATGTAAGTAACTAGTTGGCTACGATAACAATAAAATGTTTCGTTTATTTAAATGTTATCAATAATACCTGCTCTGTTTAGCATGTTTAATACGTGCCACGTGCATAGTTTAATATTCAAATTTCATTTATACACGATAAATAGAATAAGACAGGTGTCATTCTTGACTTTGGTAGACAGTGCTCTGTCTATTACACTTTTGTAAGGTGTCGGTATATTGAGAATACCTACAATAAAAAAATCAAAGCATAATAAATTGGTGTAATTGAGTAAAATATCTTTAACTAGCTGATGCCCGCAGCTCTGCCCGCGTGAATGTCGGTTATATTTTTGTTTACATTGCCGATTATTCATACAAATTTTTATTTACTATTTCAACCCCTTTTAAGTCAGTTTTTGGCCATAAAAGAGCCTTGTTGTTCCCCGAGGTTTAATCTATCTCTATACCAAATTTCATCAAAATCGGTTCAGTGGTTTAGGCGTGAAAGCGAAACAGACAGAGTTACTTTCGCATTTATAATATTAGTATGGATTAGTAATCAATTATTGTGTAATCAAGATAAGTAATCAATAATTACATAATATTCAACAATTCATAATTGACAACTACATACCAAAATTAACATATAATTTGATCTCTTATACTTAGAAAGTCTACATTGAAGTCAATAGAGCTCGAATTGAAAGCAACGACAATGCACAAATGTTAGCTGAGATGTTACTCGAGATTGGTAACGGTTGACAATGGTAAAAAATTGTGCACTATAGGTCAATTAAACCATTATGTCTCTTAACTAATATTTTAGAGAGAAACAATTTGATTTTTGTATGTTTGTTTGTTTGCTGGATTTAACTAAAAATCTACGTTACCGATTTGTAAAATTTTTCAACTTTAGAAATCAATAAATTCAGCGGGTAACGTAGGCTATATTTTATTATGTTTAACGTCATAATATTCGTCATTTTTTTAAAACATTTTAAGCGCCTCCGTATATCTAAATTATGCATTACGACACTATTGCTATGTTATTGACACACGAAAAAATGTCGCGTTCCGAGTGTAAGCGAGAGCGCGGAACAAGCGATAATGAGACGCAAGACGTGTAAAATTATCTTTTTTTTTTATATTTATTAGCCTACCAAAGTGACTCCACCCCGTCTGATGGTAAGCAGTCAGTGGGATCCAGAAGTGGTGGCCACCATACCAAAAGCTATCGTCTTAAACTGCTGGTATGCTGGCTTCCACTATGGCGGCTGGAAATGGGGTTAGAGGAAGGGAATGAGGGAGGTGAGGAATGAGGAAAGAGGGGAAATTGGGCCTCCGGCACTCTCACTTACCGAACGAAACGCAGTAGTAAGGATACTACTACTCTTAAGTCAATCTTCTATGAGAGGGTCGTACTTCTCCGGACGATCCGGCCCATTCATGCTGAAACCAGCGTGGATCTACTACCGTCGAATTATTCAATAATTTTCAATAATTTTTTATTCAATAATAAGTAATTTGTACATAGCATACAGAGTTGACTTAAATTCTAAGATGTTAAAACAAAAACCAGTACAACAAAATGAAACTAGGTCTAGGATCCTCCATCCCAAACTAGGCAGGAAACCTGTCTTATCTTATTATTATCGTCCATAAACCTACTTTTCGTAAGATTTTGTTGTGAGATTGAATGAAACTTTTGATACCGAAGCGAAGCGAGGGCCGACCTCTACTATTAATTATGAAACAATACGATTATGATCGAATATATCGATCGATAGCATAAACAATGATTAAGACTCTAACAACAGTAACAACTATGGCAAAATAAAAAAGAATATTTTTCTTCAAACGGATAGAAAGGAGTAATAAAATACTAAGAGACCCTTTTGAATATTATTTTAGGCACACTGCAATAAAATTCTTAAAGTAGTCCATAAGTAGACAAATAAAGTAGCTTGTGTGTGTGTAGCGAGCAATATTGTTATGAGCGTTCACATAAAAGAGTGGCAACGTCGCAATTTAGTGTCATATTTTCGTGGTTTTCAATTTTTATCATTTAATCGGAGCTATATTTTAAAAATGTTTTAGAACACTTTTTAGAACTACGTGAAAGCTGAATAAAAAATAAGTAAACATAATACATTATGGTTGGTTACTTTTTATACAGATTTAACGTAATTCTAAAAAGTGTTCTAAAAACATTTAAAAAATATAGTTCCGATTAAATGATAAAAATTAAAAACCACAAAAATATGACTAAATTATCACGAAGTCGGTGCCAAGTAAAACTATAACTATAGATAAAGGTTATCAATCTTAATTTGCTATTATAGCAAGGTTCATTACTAATCTACTAATTACGTTATGCTTAATTTTTTATTACTTTTAAAATAGCTATCTATGTTGCTTTATCTATTAACTGGTATGTAATCCAACTATAACTAAAAATTAACAATCATCCTCTGTTTTCCTAACCTTAGGATTGAATCTTTTTTCCAAATTTACATGGGGCCAACCTTTTCCAATAAAAAAAGAATTATAAAAATTGGACTACTTTGTAAAAAGCTATGCGTGGTCTTACATAAAAAAAAAATACGCGTCGACTTGAGACCCTCCTCCGTCGTCGGTTAAAAACAAGGGAGTCTTGAACTGAAACAAAAGCACCAATTCCTAACTACTTACAAAAAATAAAATTGAGGGCCATTATAATGAATATGGGTGCGTGCGGGATATCACGTAATTCAATTCGAAACTGTATCCGGAGCTCTGTATCACAGATGACAAATGAGACGGGAAGGGACCTTGTCCGCCACATAACTGAATCCTCAAAACTACCCTGACCTACATATCGAATAGGTTACGTCGTAACGATGTCACTGACCGTTGACTCAAAAATTTGCGATTATACATAGAATAGAACTACAATTAAAAGAATAAAATAAAAATGATCATTTAGAATATCTTTTAAATAGGAATAAACACGATGAGTTGAGTTTAACATAAAGCACAGTTCAAACAATTACCGTAAAGGAACAGCGTTAGTAACAAAACGCCCTAGGCTAGAGTAATCACAGAGTATTAGTCACGAGTTTACAACGGTAAGATAATTTGACCGATAACAGGCGTGCCTTGTTTCAGCATTCAACCCGTGTTACGATAGAATCCGCACAAGATCCCCGAGGCGAGGTCGTACTGTATACACTAAATTACTTGAGTAAGTCTGACATTCGCCTATCTCCATGTGCCAAACTATTTAGCGGGCGACAAACGAATCTTGTTGAAACAAGGATCATATTACGCATGGCAAAAGCTTTTATTAATCCTGTCATACGTCACATCTGGTTTGGGTATAAGTTTTGCGGAGAACGTTACAATAGTTTAGAGTTTTACTATTGTTTTCTAGCTCTTTATAATCATTGTTAAAATACATGCGGTTGTGAAAATAATACTCGTTGCTCTTCGCCACGCTTACACATGACATAAAACATATTAAAATTATTCCCGAGAGGCAGTCTAGGGAAGGAGGGCACAGACGCAAACATTTAAGCTGTGAAAGAGGGGTAAGTTGTATGTTATGTATAGCTTCAAAATGACTTTGAGATGACACGTAAACTTACTTGTTCTATACAACTAAAGTGGTGAATAGGCAAACAGCCCGCCTGATAGTAAGTCTCGCACGCTTGCAACAGCATCGCTGGCGCGTTGTCGAGTCTGTAAAAACCTTTCTTTCTTCAAGAAATTCATATTAAGTCTCTCGGAGAAACCTCATCGTAGAGTTAGTTTCATAAACTTATAATAGGTAATCTGGAGTAAGTTGAAACCTCACTCTATGGATCCTAGTGGTTCTAATGTTTGAGAATGAACGAACTATCTAAATGAATAGTTTATTAGGTATCCTTATGAATCTCTCAATAACGCGTTGTATGTGAACATCACTGTACTGCATCTACGCAACATTCATAATACTGCCTATTCGATACTACATCAAACAACAATGTCTGGCCTAGTCGAGTTTTGTTTGCGTACCTGTTATTTTGATTCGAAATTTTGTTTTTCACAATATGAAAAGACAAAATTGCAATTAACACTAAGTTTTACCTAACATACTCAACATACATGGGAGTAAAGTAAACAGATTACAAAAATAAGAAGTATAGCTATAGTATTATATCGATGAATGCGATAAAAAATCTTCGTTTCTTCAGATAAGTTTATTTGTTATCAAGATAACGCATATAGTTTTTCGTTCGAGTCTTCATTTGAGCCCAAATATTATACAAGCTGACAGATCATTCTGTTTGTAAAAATAGGACTATAAAGAACAAAAAGGCAAATTTTAAAGCATGTTCCTAGAATTATATTAAATTATAAAATGACTACAAAGTGTTTATTGGTATGCAAAGCGACAAATGTTTTGGCGACATGCAACTCGTTCCAAAACCAGAGTACAGGAAACACATGGAACGTGAAGCTAGGTACCTACCTACTAGCTACTACGTATCTAAGCACAGCCGACTGCTTCTATTTGGAAGTTTAGTTTCCGAAACGTTGTCTGGCTCATGAATTTGTATAACATACAGCCTAGTTTTAGTAAAGTTAATTATTAACTGTATCACTCGGCATTTCAGGTTTGCCCAGGCAGTTTTCAATATCCATACCAATATTATAAATGCGAAAGTAATTGTGACTGTCTGTCTGTTACGCTTTCACGCCTAAACCAATCAACCAATTTTGATGCAATTTGGTATAGAGATACATTAGACCTCAGGAAACTACATAGGCTGTCCTTTGTCGCCAATGTATAAACAGAGATCGACATTTACGCGGAAGGAGCTGCAGGCAATACCTAGTATTGTTTAAAATTACTACCTTTCCGTGGCGCGGTTTCACCTGCCTCTTTGCTTACTGCTCTGCTTTTGTCACCAGTAGCGTGAGGTTACATAGCCTAACCTATAACCTTCGTCGAGAACTACGGTATCATACGCAAAAATATTTTTCAAATCCGACTGGTAGTTACAGAGATAAGCGCGTTCAAACAAACAAACCAACTCTTCCGCTTTAGATTAAAATCAATATACAAATAGGGAGATGTCCGTCCTCAACTGTAGAAGTCTAACAACTATAGTAATTCGGTACTTATCCGGATAATAAGTTTAAAATTAAAATTTTGCAAATACCGGCAGACGCAGCATCGACGTGGACAGGGCCCTTACAAGGTTAACCGACAGCGACGACCTCATAAAGATGGCGGGGATCGATGGATGAGGATAGCTCACGAGCTGGTTTCTTCGGTTCTTGTCCCCTTTCTTATTTTGTCCCAAATTTGAGGTACCCATATCATTTATCAAGGTGGTGCAACTTGGGAAAGACCTATGCACAGCAGTAGACATCTTTCGACTGAAATGAGGATGACGGTAAAATTGACTGCAATTAGCGTTTTGTAACTTCAACAGATTGGTCTGTACTAGCTACATATTTGATTAGATTTGGATGACATCAGTTATAATTACTATGTAAACTGTGTTCTCATCTAGTTTGCAAAGACGAAATTGAATAATCTATCATTCACGACCAAATCAAACTGTCAGAATGTATATTATTAACCCACATCGTAAGTTATGTCCAGCTCGTTCATATTTTCATGAATCTGTTAACAGTATCTGCGTGAAAGAATATAGGTACCAACATGTTGCATTTTTATCGAAGTGTTTGGAGAGTACGTGACGGTATGAAGCAAAATCTGATGTCAAAATTTAAAACCTGGCAGATTTACTTTGTTTTTCGTTTCTTTGTAATATTTATGAGTTATTCCGGTCTGATGCCCTGTATCTGATACCCTGGGGATCGGTTTATTTTTATTATATTCTCTGTTATGTAGGTATATCCATTATGTACTCGTACATGTTGGTGTTCTTTATGTGCGTGGTTATAATATAATGATGATAATGTAGTTCATTATCTTACATTAATACCTATATTTTCGTAGCAGTTAGATAAAATTCTTCGTATAGGATTATAGTCTTGCCTGATCTCAATTTGTATAAGATTAGGGTCAGATTTAGGTCTGATTTATCAATATAAATAAATTATATATTATATAGATGAGGCTTGACATAACAAACAGATAATAAATCATATCATAAAACTTGTATTCATAAATCTGAATGTGATATTTTGGCATACAGTAGTACCCGCACCTACAGCGGATAGGAGGAGGAGGAGGCTCTATTTGGAAAGTCGCCAGGAACATTAACACAAATAATACGTCGACGCCTAGACCCTTACGTTGCATTTGATTACGAAAACATTAAACTGAGGTTCCAGGGTATGGGGTAGGAATAAATTTAATGACACAGCACCTTGCCCCTCTAAAGGACAGACATGTTTCATCAGCTATGCTGGGTATCAGTGGCGTGCACTTCATATAGACAGAAAAGCACTGCCTACCTTAATAATTGCCTGAAATCACAATTTTAGCAACATAATTAAATAATGCCTACCCTATCAAAAATCTATAATGCCTACCCCTATCAAAAATCTCTGTGCACGCCACTGCTGGCTGTCATATTATTATCGAATGGCAGCCTGTTGCGATGCTTTACCGGATACAAATCTAGATGCCGGCGCCGGGAATACCGAGAACTTCTGGACAAAAACCCCAATATCACTTTAGGAGATGAAACTAGACCCTATGCGTACATACAGTACCACTAAAACACCAAGATAGTCAGTGAATTAAATGACAATTTGCAAAATCAAATCAAATTTTACAAAACCTCAATACAGTAGTACATCCACGCAGGTATCAGCCGGAATGGGTCGGATCGACCGGGGAAGTACTACCCTCTCAATTTCAATGTCCCCCTTTTCTCTTTCCTCACCTCTCTCATTCCCTTCCTCTACCCCAATAATTCCCAGTCACCATAGTGTAGGCCATCATACCAGCACCACTTCTGGATTCCACTGACTGCTTACCATCAGGCGAGATGGAGTCACTTTGGTAGGCTAATATAAAAAAAAACAGTGCCTAGATCTAAATATTCTCTCAAAAGACGATTTATTCGTTCAGACAGACCATGAAACGGAAACTAAAAATAGACACGACACACAACGTGAATCAGCTGTTGCAAGTGCATACGGCGATGTTCTCACGGTCATCTCAATCAATAGAACCTTGTACTTCTGCTTCAAGGATTTACATGTGTTTTACATAGTAGCATTACGGTACGGCATTTTTGAGTTGATAAACTACACAGCACGTAACTAATGTAGGTCCGCGTCCGCATGATTACGTTGAAACTAGTTTGCATAAAAATAAGTACGATACATGGCAATCCTAAAAATACGAACTAGAACTTGTTGGATTCTTCTAAGACATGCGAGTTTACTAATACGATTCTGTTTCAATTTTTAATTAAATCGTTCTGAAGGATTTGGATATAGAGCAATGCAATCCAATTAGTACGTTTAAACTGTAACATGTGTACTATTTCCGAATTGAACGCTATAATTGATGATGTAAATCTGACGGCTGTTTGTATGACTAAGTTTGGCGAAGGTCGCCGGATGCCGACATCGTCAGTTGATAACGCCAACTAACTTAGTTAACTGTTCAACGACGAACATAGCCATGAGTTCGCTTAGTTCCTTTGTTTTTAAAAGCTAATATTTGTAATGACATAAGCGATAAGCCTGTCAAATAAAAATAATCTAATCTTTTAGTGCACGCGATGTGGGCGTCACGAAACACAAACAAGCATACTTGTACACCTTGTTGCAAGAACTGCCTCATTATTATTAGGCGGTTCGCACACTGCCTCGCAATATGAAGCAATGCGCGTGTTCTTTGTTTCTTGTATCTGTCTTTGCATTAAAAACACTGCGACACACAGAAAATCCATTGACGTGCAGTGTAGACTTTCCTTTTACGCTCCGTGGTCATGAACCCGTCAGCATAGTGCGGGGCAGAGTGTGAATCGCCGTGTTTCTTGTTCCTATTAAATTTGAAAAACATGCTATACTTGACTAAAATGTCAAATAAAAAGTTGCAAGTGAAGCATCACAACGTTTGATATGCACCATAAAAGTACTGATAAACAGTGATGTGTATTGGGTGTGCCCAATAAACAGAGAAAATTTGCTTAAATCACTTTATTTTTAAGTATCAAGAAAAATACAAATTTGTTTCGTAATTCCCATTTTAGAATGCCACATGAAGGCTGTTTTGTAGTCAACAATTAAAGGATCTAAAGTTAACAGTAGTAGTTCTTTTATTGATGAGATCTTGAGTAAATAATTTTTTTACCTATATGACATCTACACAAAAATATATAATTTTATTGCATACTAAACTTACTATGCTATTATGAACCTCAAAAGGTATGTTATGTGTTGATCTGAGTTAATATTTTAATACTAATCTTTTTACTGCTATTTTCTTAATGCTCTGTCCAAAATAATCTAGTCCTGTAGATTTGTGATTTTTTACTTTTGATATGCTATTAAGGAGTTTATGAATGTTACATTATTATTTAATGTGCATACTTAATTTTATTACCATAACCAGTAGGTCACTCATTTTTCTCTTAATGTTTATTTTTAGTCTCTTATGATGCTTTGGTTTGGTGGACTTATTTTATAAAATAACCATAGCTGTTTTATGTAGTGATAATTTTATTTATTTATTTCTTTAATAAGTTTTTTATATCCACCCACAAAATTAATTATTATTGGGTACAAATATAAAATGTACAAATATAAAATATGCAAGTGTTCCTTTTTATGAACTGTTGTGGAGGCTTTAATAAAGAAGATTGACTAGGCAAAAATCATAGATACTGGACTCTTCAGACATTTTGAACTATTTCTTTTTATATATATATGTAGATTTATATATATGTAATTTTATGTTTCTTTTAGAAAGTAAGGTTAATATTTTGATGGGCCCTATGGATAGTTTATTATTAGGAATTGTCATTATGCATACAGGTGTGTTGTATAAAATATGAAATTAATATAAGTAATAAATTTATTTTTTGATAAGGAAGTAACAATACATATGTTTTCATTATATACAAGTTTATTGATAACTCATTAGAATATAATGAATGACACAATTGGTTAATAACTTGTATCATTGCAAAAGAATTAAGTACCTACAACAAATTAAGGAAAGATAGTTTTACTTATTAGGGTTTATGTATTTGGCAGCTTTGAGTTATAAGGATAATATTAATATAATTGTTAACAGGATAAATGAGAAAATGCACTCATAATCTAGCAACTTCAAATAAGTTAAATTTTTTATAGAAAACTCAACTTAGGTAAGGTGAAGAAAGAAAAAGAAGTAAATTACTAAACATAGCTTATGCCAACATGAAACCTATTAAATATTGGATAATAGAAACACTAAGACACAAGATATGAGCAGATACAACATTTTAAATTTGGACATTTACTATGATGTGGAGTGGGTAGATAGCCTTTTCGATGAGGTTATCCAACTCTTAGATAGCTTGTAAAACTGTTTAGTAAATGCAGATAAACTAGCTAAAATAGCAGCCCGTAACAAATTGTCTCGCTTCAATGACAGCTATCATTCAGCAGTGTCAAGTCTGGGGTGGGGCGACGAGAATAAAGAACACCATTGGAAGTACCTAGCTTCCTCGAAGGTGATTTCTTCATTTTGTCAGAATCAAGACCAAGGCCTACAGCATAGGTACTTGACTGATATGATATACGTTTCTTATGCTATTTTTCATGAATTCGAGGTCATCATTCGAAAGCTTTTGGTTAAAGAAACGATATGAAACTGAGGAAAACGAACTTACCGCTTGGAGCGCCGCTAACCTGTCCTTCGTCATCCTTTACAGAGAATCACACACCAAGTAAACGTTTTATCTCGTTACACAATCCCATTCACAGATATTTTTCTAACAAACGTCACTAAACTAAAGGACACGAACACTACGTTCACTTCACTCAAAAAATCGATACACACAAAACGAGCAAAACTTCACTACCTGTCTCGTGCACTGTGGAATATTTTGCATAGTTGTAGACGACTAGATGGCGCTACTGTTCAATACAGTATGTGACGTCAAACGATATGTCGATAAAACAGTATTTGGCGCTAATTATCAAGTTATTGTGTATTTGATTTTCTTATTTAAATTTAATTGATTTTAACCATTATCAATGCCATTAATTTATTCCGCATAATTTTTAATTTGTAATCTATAAAATTATGCATATTCAATGGGTAAATCTAAAAATTATATCTTTGTAAGATAGACATTTGACTACTAAAGTCAATGCGCCTGTCGTTGTCAATGAAATCTTCCGTTTAGTCAAGTGACGCCATTGTGAGCCGTAACGACTTTTAGCTGCAACGAGTTAAATCTCGAATTACTTAAACAATCTCGGTAACTAGTGCTTAAATTTTGTTTAGTTTGATTCTATAGTTTATATAGTTCCAGTGTGAAATTATATTTATGTGGCAGATTGTATAGTTTTAGTGTAATTCGTGTTAATGTCCGGTACTATAGAGCTAAATTCCTATGAGGCTAGTTGAGCGCCATTCTGTGAAAAGTTAGAGTAAATTTAAGTTGTCAGATTCATACTGCCACAAAATTTGTTTAATTCCTCACATAATGATTCTTCTAAACTATTTATAAACAATTTATTCGGTACATAGTTCATCAATAAATCGTATTGTTTTTGCCAAAGAGATGTACGTCATGGAGTCTTTGTCCGATTTTTACTAATAAAATCTCTTAAATCTTTTCAGAATTACAAGTAATAAAACAATACAATGGCAGATGATATGCCCACATTTAAATGCGTGCTGGTAGGAGATGGAGGTACCGGCAAAACTACATTTGTCAAACGACATTTGACTGGAGAGTTCGAGAAGAAATACGTTGCGACACTCGGTGTTGAAGTGCATCCATTGGTATTCCACACAAACCGTGGTCCTATCAGATTTAACGTATGGGACACTGCTGGTCAAGAGAAGTTCGGCGGCTTGAGGGATGGCTACTACATCCAAGGTCAATGTGCCATCATCATGTTCGATGTAACCTCTCGGGTCACTTACAAAAACGTACCGCATTGGCACAGAGATTTGGTGAGAGTTTGTGAGGGCATTCCTATTGTACTGTGCGGCAACAAAGTTGACATCAAAGACAGAAAAGTCAAGGCGAAAACAATTGTGTTCCACAGGAAAAAGAATTTACAGGTGAGCTTACATTAACTTGCAATTTTTATTTCTTATAGAACCTACTAAAAACAAATATAAAACCCATGTTACGACTTACTCACTATACTAATACACTCAAGTGTTTACAATTTGAAAGTCTAATAGAAAATTAATATTGAATCTTTTCTTGCAGTACTATGATATCTCAGCCAAGTCAAACTACAACTTCGAAAAACCATTCTTATGGTTAGCTAGGAAATTGATTGGTGATGGCAACCTTGAGTTTGTTGCCATGCCTGCCCTTCTGCCACCGGAAGTCACAATGGACCCTCAATGGCAGAACCAAATCGAAAAGGATCTCAAAGAAGCCCAGGACACAGCATTGCCCGAAGAGGATGAAGACTTGTAATTATAGCAAAGGCTAAGATAAAATTTCAGTGCTGTTGCATTGATCGTGCAAAAGATATGTATCAATTTAAAATTTCATTCCATTATGTTCTGAATAATCAATGAGTTGGTATAAAATTTGACACTAACTTATTAGATCAGCGTAAATTCTGTTATTGCTTTAATTACTTGTATGTTAAAAAGTTTTTTTAATGTATTAAGTTTTTTATTGCACTGTCTTGAAGTAATTAAACTCATCTAAACAACTTACTATAGTATTCAGCTCATGAGGCATCATATACCCAAAGAGCTGGTTCAGTTATTTATTGGAAGAGGGTAGTGTTTCAATTGTTTGGTACAGAACATCTAATTCTCAATATGTCAACATCTATACCCAGGATGCTAATTTTAGTTATTACATCAGTATACTAGGTCATAAAACAAAACATGTAATACTCATGATGGTATAAGGTATCTCTTCAGTAAATTTAATTATACATACCTACCTATGTAACACTTCAATGTTATTGATTGTTTAGTCTTGAAAGTGTACTGGTTTTTTGAATACTGTGTCGTAGTAATGTCAGATTCAGCAAAATGTGTATTTAGACTGAGATGTGCTGTTGTTTTGAGACCTTTGTATATTTGAAAATTGGATGTTTATGTACTTAGTCTCAATGAGGTGTCAGTAAAGGTCTCAATGCTGTGTCAGTAAATTGTATAACTTGTACCTACACAATATGACTGACAATATTTCTCACTGTAAATTTGTGGTGATAATTTTTGAAATAAACTTAAAAAAAATACTTGTCTTTGACAGACTCACTAAAGTGAGTCAACTTCCTATTTATATCTCTGATCATCGCCAAATGACGTCAGAGTTAGCAACAGCCTTTATTTAGCCTTGACCCTCCGTGGGCACGGGTTATTGGTCGTGGGTCACCATGCTTAGTCCACCCCGCAGTTCACCTATTCCGTTTATAAGGGTTGGCGCACATGACAAAGCGTAGTCAGCATTTTTCATCATCATTGCTACAAACGGGTAACTGTAAGGAGTGTAAGGAAACCTAGTCTACCTAATAAAATTATAAAGTGAAAGTAACTATGTCCAATAAGCAAGCGTGGTGATAAATGCTCGTGCCTTCTTTGTTCTGCTTTTGGATTTATTCCCAACCACTCCATCAAAGGGGTAGACAGGGCTGTCCACAGACTAAGTAGTAGGCATGGGCTTAGTAACTCCGGTAAAAAATTGCATATGTCGGTTATCCTTCCAAATAGGGAGATATATCCGATTAACATATCCATATCCGCTTAGTATATCCATAACTCCGCGGACTTATTCTCGCTTATTCACTCAGATGTCGATTTTGGAAGGAATAGCTTCAAAGACAGCAAAGTTAAAAATGGCGGCTGCCTTAATTAAATTTGACTTAAAAGTGCTAATAGACGACCGGATTTGGTACGGCCCCACCAAAGTAATATTCATACCGAATCTATAGTTTTAATCCGGATGTATAATTCCTATATTTCCACAATTAATATTTTCATCGTAATATTGACATCATCACGCTCGGACGCCGTGATGAAAATGGAGTATTTGCACTAGTGGAAGCCGTAGAAAATATTAAAAAGCCTCGTGAAAAATATACGCTATAATTTGGAACAAATTACAATGATAAAACAAGAATTAATATGTAACAAAAAATGAAAAAATGCTGCACGTTTGGAAGTAGATTTACGATTAAAGCGTTAAACGGTCTGGTGCTTCGTCTACACGATTGAACTTGGTGCGGAGTGCACCGCGACCGGGCGTACAAACAATCTCACCAACTGCACAGATGATAATAATAATAATAATATCCAGCTGACTGCTGTCCACACGATCGAATATGGTCCGCTGCGCACCAAAGTGATGGTGCGGAGCACACCAAATCTGGTCGTCTGTTAGGGCTTTATGATTCGTGTTTGGTCATCGCTGGGACACTCAGATATCGATTTTGAAAGCATTCTGTTCAAAAACAGCAACATTCATAATTGCGGCTGCTTTAATTAAATTTGACTTTTCGTGTTTAGTCATCGCTTGGACACTCAAATATCGATTTTGAATGCAATCGGTTTAAAAATAACAAAGTTCAAAATGGCGGCTGCTTTAATTAAATTTGACTCAAGATTTGGGTTTGGTCATCGCTGGGACACTCAGTTTTCGATTTTGAATGCAATCGGTTTAAAAATAACAAAGTTCAAAATGGCGGCTGCTTTTAAAATTTGACTTGAAAGTTCGGGTTTGTTTATCGCTGGGACACTCCGATTCCGATATCGATTTTAAAAGCAATCGGTCCAAAAACAGCAAAGTTCAAATTGAAGGCAAACGGTTCAAAAATAACAAAGTTCAAAATGGCGGCTGCTATCGTTAAAGAATCGTGTTCGGTCATCGCTATAAGTTTCTCAGTCTCAGTCCGGAGTTGCGTGGATATATGCTTCTTGATTTAAGAGCTCAGCTCTTGTCGGTGGAGCATCCGCCATTGTTCTCTGTCGTTTGCTTTAATTTTAACCTCTTGGTACGACTCGACTTTTAGGTTTTCTTTAATTTGTTTTATAAAACTCTGTCTTGGTCTTACTCGTTTATCTTCAGTTTTTCCCTCTAAAATGGTCTTAAACAAATTATCGTTTCGTATCAAGTGGCCAATCAGCTTTCCTCTTCTATTAACTACAGTTCCCAACAACTGTCTTTTCTCTTTAACAAGTTCTAGTACTTTCTCATTTGTTATTTTCTCTGTCCAACTGATATTTTCCATCCTTCTCCAACACCACATCTCAAATGCCTTCAGCTTTTCTCTCTCTCTTTAGTTTAGCGTTCACGTTTCACATCCGTATAATGCTATACTCCATATAGGTATAGGTCTTTATAAGTTGCTTCTTTATGTATCTATTTATAGAAGCTTTAAAAAGTTGTGGATATATGGATATGTCGGATATCGGATATATTGTTACGAAGAATAACGTTCGCAAGTACCTACCTACACGTATAACAGTAGCTCATCGGCGGTAGGCATACCCACGCGTCGCAGCTAAGTACCTACATTCATTGTTTTGTTATCGAGAATAGTCGGCAACTTTTAGTAATAACAGGAAGGTTCTAGAAATCTATTAAATGACTATAAAAAGGATTCGAACGTCGGCGATTCATTCAGTTGTGTATACAGCGATCTCGAGCGAACATCTAAGTGATACGGAAGTTTACGAAGAGCGATGTACGAAGCGTTATAATGCAATATATGTTTATTGCTTTATTTTGGTACTATCAGTGTATTGTGTGAGTCTTGAATAAACTCATCATCGCATAACTGGCATTTTACATTGAACCCCATCCTGACACGTAACAATATTAATATTTTGGAAAGGGAAGGAGTCGTGGGATATCCAGTTCCGGATATATATCCGAGGATACAGATGTGTCCGGAGTTACTCATGCCTATAGCTTAATAAGTAGAGAACAGGGCAAGTAGGAGACAACTGAGACAAGGGCTGTCCAGACCGGATATGATCCCGGGCCAATATCAATTTACTAAATAGATTGGGGAGGACCGCACAAATAATCTTTTTTTTTAGCCTGTAGAGGTTTATATCTAGGTACCAATAAAACTGAAAAAATGAAAACTGAATATTTGCAATTTTCTTTTGCGGTCACTGACCCTGTATAAGTATAAATAACGAATACGTACCTACTTGCGTACTTTTATTGTACAATAGAGACATAGAATAGCTCAGTGTTTGCTGTGCTCTGCCAACCGTACTCTAAAATAAAGTATTGTACTCTATGGGTTTGAGCCAAAATAAATGTACATTTCTCACATAACTTGGTGTGTGGTAGTAGTAACATAAGCAGCACATATTACCTAATCACTGACAGTAATAAATTACATCACCCACCTTTGTCCGGATTGTAATGCCTCCCTGCCGTTTTTCTTTAGGAAAAAATTGCAGAATATCTTCTTCCAACTTACTTATTAGGTCCTCAGTTAATCTATAAATTCTGATATAATTTCCGTCAGTTCTTAATATATTTAAACAACGAACAAGCCTAGCTTGCCGTCGTTTACGCATGTTATCTTCACGGTTAGTCTCCTCCAACAAAAATATCATACAAGAAAGACGAGCCATCGTAAATAATTATTGTCCTTTTGATTTCTTAAGATAAAACACAAATAAACTATAGATAGGTATTAAAAATAATTATAAATATAATTTAATTTAAAACAAACTAGATTTTTGTAATTATTTGTTGACTAAAGCACTGTGCAACGTTGAAAAATCTACAATTTAAAGACGATGTGATTTAACAGATAGATCGAAGGCGTAGATGTTTATGTAGAGAACAAGCTAACGGAACGGTCGGTACTCTCTCCCGCCTTGCCGCGCACATATATTTAAAAGGCGCGGTACAGCGGTTGCGTTCAAGCCAGTTCAAGCTATGTCTCAGAACAAGTAGTTATGTCATATTACCAGGGTTGCTAGCGTTTGCGATAGTGGCTTATTAATTTCTACAAAATTTTAGTGCCAAATTGTACCAATGAGATAGACAGGAATTTGAATTTTCGTCTGCCCCACATGGGGTAGGTAATATTATTTTAATGAGACGGGCCGTTTGTTTGCTCCATCGCAAGTGATGTGATTAGAGGCCAAGTGAGACAGGAACAGGGGACAGAGAGATAGAAACAAAATCTTTGGAATTTAAATTTTTATTGAACTTTACGTTGTTAAATGCAGAATACAATAACTTGAACTACAAACCTAAGCTTACAATTTTATATAACATCTAAGATTTACTTCTTGGCAGATGCCTTTTCGCGAGCCTTCTTGCCTTCTAAAAGCTTCAATCTGTCCTCTTCAGATAAGTTGTTATTGATTTTAGTAATAACACCAGTGCCAAGGGTCAAGTCTCCTAAACGCAAAGTAAATCTTTGACCAGTTTCGCATACCATAGGCTTCAAAAGGCGAAGACGCAAACTGAAAAAAAATACAAAACATAATTTACCTTACTGTTATTAATTTTGGCAAGCCATAAAATACTTTTAAAAAGGTTCTAGTGTGGAGACTACGAATCGAAAGGCGCAGCGTGTGCAGGGTGGCGGGCAACCGATGGATGAGAGCGACTCACGACCAACCAAGGTCGCGAAACTTATGAAGGCCTATGTCCAGCAGTGTTCGTATTTCGGCTGATTATTCTGATAATGATGATAATAAAATACTTACGAGGCATCTTCTCCAGGCATAACCATCTCCTTATCAGGAATTTGTACTTGGGTAGCGCAATCCCATGTCATGGAGAACATTTGTAATTGAATGAATGATGTGAATGGCTTTTGGCGGCCTCCTTCTTCTTTACTCAGAATATAAACAGCAGCTTCAACATTATCATGAGCTTTGACTGTACCGGGTTTGGCCATGACCATACCACGTTTGATTTGTTCACGTTTCACTGAACGCACTAAAGCGCCCAGCTGATCACCAGCTTGGGCCTCATCAAGCGTCTTGTGGAACATTTCAACTCCTGTTACAGTTGTCTTCATAATTTTGCCATGGCCAACAATTTCACACTCAGTTCCTTTCTTCAGTACACCTGAAAGTGTATTACTTTTACGTAAAACTCAGTTATTTCATAAACAAATTCAGTGTAAGTGGTTTTATACTATTTATATCAATTAATAATATTCTGCAGAAGGTATCATTTTATAGGCAACTAGTCCATAGCATATTGTCCTTTCCATGATACATTACATAAATAACTAGCGACCAAATTATCTTTAGATATAATATCCATGTATTACACAGTCATATAAACCTTCAGAAAGAAATTCAATGAATGATGGGGAAAACCCCATCAAAATCCGTTGAGCAGTTTAGAAGATCGAAGTGTATCAGACAGCAGGACCGACTTTGTTTTATATTTTAAAAGCGGCCCATCCGGCTTCGCACAGTCGGGTACGGAAAACTTCTTACTAAATATATAAATAATAGACATACCTCTGTGCAAACGGCCCGTTACAACTGTACCGCGGCCAGGGATCGAGTGCACCGACTCAACTGGCAGCAGGAATGGCTTGTCCAGTTCACGTATAGGTGTAGGAATGAACGCGTCAACTTCCTTCAAAAGTTCAGTAATAGCAGCGGCACCTATTTCAGGGCTTTTGCCTTCCAAAGCACATAATGCTGACCCTGCAATGAATTTAATTATTATAATTATATTAGTATTTATTTTATAAACAATGTCCTTAGGTAATAAGTTTCATAATAATTTTCTTTCAGCTAGATTTATCATAAAAAAAATAATAGTTATTTTGATTAATAAGGTGGGCATTGATTTTTTTTTTTTATACAACTTTGATAATGAGCCTCCGGCCCACCTGATAGTACGTTGGTAACCATAACCTGTATAGTCCATTCCAATTCCAATTTCGTACAAATGTAAACAATCCGCCATATTACCATTGCCTATGGTTTCATGAATTTACTAGTGATGGAGACAAAGATAATAAAAATAAAATTAATGACATCAATACATTGTTAAATAGTAATTTTTCGTCCTTTTTCTTACATTTTAAAATAATATTACGTTTACGAATACTCTATTTGCGTAGATTAATTCTATTTAATTTATTACTTCAAATATTTGTATTTATGTTAAATATGGTATTCTATTTTATTGTAACCATTGATTTATAAACATTAAGATAATAAGACAAAAAATGTACCTAATCTAATAAATAAATGTAATTTAAATTAAGCGTTGACCTATAAACGCAACGATTTGACCACGGACTGAAATGGAATACTGAGATACTTTTGAATATATTCCCGCCTGATAAAATTTTTTGAAATATGGACTAAATGGAATTTGTATGTATGTTACGATTTTATTATAGGTACTATATTACAATTCTAATAAATTACAACATTGGTTTTCAAAGACAATAGAGAGTACAGAAAAAATAAAACTGTTAATCAATTTGACGTCTTTATTGACCGCAAAAAGTAATTAGTAATTTTATTAAATAATCTAGATTTGATTATTAATCATTAGTAAAAATAGTTGCAAAACGAAGTATATAGTGAACAGAATGTGTATAAATTCATGTGTCATCGGTTATGGAGTTTTTGATAGAAAATATTGAAAAGACTGTTTGTTTACATTGTCCGAAAATGGATTTGGTCGTGACTATAGAGATGGCTGTGTTTTCTAAGCATTATTGAGATAATAATGCTTAGAAATATAACCAAGCCATTGCCGACCATGGAGAAGGGGATATGGCACATTGATACTTGCTTATTTCAATACCACAACCTTATGATTCAAAGACCAATCAAACTGCCTGCTAAATATAAAGACTCTGCCATAATGCCTTTGAGAAAGTCTATACAAAATGTTACCTACCCTTAACTACAGGTATTTTATCACCATCATATCCCATTTCAGTCATGAGCTCCCTAATTTCCATTTCAACAAGCTCCACCATTTCTTGATCAGCAGCATCTACTTTGTTAATAAATACTACCACATGCTCAATACCAATCTGTTTGGCTAGAATCAAATGTTCTCTTGTTTGTGGCATCACACCATCTGTGGCTGCTACCACCAAGATTGCTCCATCCATCTGAGCTGTGCCTGTTATCATATTCTGCAAAAATAACAAGCATGTTTTAGTAATAGAAGTAATAATATTTAAGAGGCAAAGGAATGTTTGGATGTAGCAAATGGCATTCTGCAGTCTCTGCTTAGCAAATTTATGGAAGGTAGGTGTCAAGTAATGTAAATCATGATCATATCAGCCAAAAGACGTCCACTGCTGGACATAGGCCTCCCCCAATTTTCGCCACCGTGGCCGGTCGTTCGCCGCCCTCATCCATCGGTTGCCCGCCACCCTTATAAGGTCGTCGGTCCACCTTGTGAGGGGTCTGCCCACGCTGCGTCTTCCGGTTCGTGGTCGCCACTCTAGAACCTTTCTGCCCCAGCGGCCGTCAGTTCTGCGAGCTATGTGTCCTGCCCATTGCCACTTCAGAGAAGCAACTCTGCGAGCCACGTCAGTTACTTTGGTTCGCCTGCGGATTTCTTCGTTTCTCAAACGATCGCGCAGGGAGACGCCTAACATAGCCCGCTCCATCGCCCTCTGAGCGACTTTGAGCCTTCGGATAAGACCCATAGTTAGCGACCACGTCTCTGCTCCGTATGTCATCACTGGCAACACACACTGGTCAAAGACCTTGGTCTTGAGACACTGTGGTAGTGCGGACGAGAAGATATGTTGTAGATTCCCGAACGCTGCCCAGCCGAGTTAGATTCGACGAGTGACCTCTTTCTCGAAATCGGACTTACCTAATCGGACTGTTTGTCCCAGGTATATGTACTCGTCAACGAATTCGAGCATCGAGCCTCCGACCGTAATAGGAGTGGGTGTAACATGGACATTGGTCATGACTTTAGTCTTGTCCATGTTCATTTTTAGGCCCACTTGTCGAGAGACTCTACTGAGGTCATCGAGCATTGCACTGAGTTCCTCCACGGTCTCAGCCATGACCACGATATCGTCCGCGAATCGAAGGTAAGTGATGTACTCGCCATTTATGTTGATGCCAAGTCCATTCCAGGTCAGAAGCTTGAACACGTCCTCCAGTGCAGCGGTGAACAGTTTCGGAGATATGACATCTCCCTGTCGTACTCCTCGCTGCAACTGGATAGGCCTTGAGCTCTGACCATTAATTCGTACTGACATGGTGGCGTTTTCATACAAACACTTCAGCACTTCGATATATCGATAGTCAATATGGCACCGTTGGAGAGACTGCAGCACGGCCCAGGTCTCGATCGAATCAAAGGCTTTCTCATAGTCCACAAACGCTAAGCACAGGGGCCGGTTATACTCTGTGGACTTATGTATAACCTGCCGCAGCGTATGTATGTGGTCTATGGTACTAAAACCTTTTCGGAAACCGGCTTGTTCGGGAGGCTGGAAGTCGTCGAACCTGTTTGCGAGACGATTAGTGATGACCCTCGAGAACAGCTTGTAGACGTGACTCAGGAGTGTGATAGGTCTGTAATTCTTCAGAAGGGTTTTATCGCCCTTCTTGAAGAACAGCTCCACCACACCCCCGTGCCATGTCTGTGGCGTTTTGCCCTCGAGGAGGACGGCACTAAAGAGACTCTGAAGGGCCTTCAGGACAGGATTTCCGCCTGCCTTCAGTAGCTCGGCTGTGATTCCATCCTCACCCGGCGCCTTGTTGTTCTTGAGCTGTCTGAGGGCCAGACCAATCTCGCACAAGCTGACGTCCGGGATGTCTTCGGTGTAATGTCGAGTTAACCTAGCTCTTGGATCTGATGCTAGGGAGCTAACAGGTGCATGTTGTGTCGTGTATAACTGTCCGTAGAACCTCTCGACCTCCTCTAAAACCTCTGGCTTAGACGAGATGAGCCTGCCGTCCCCAGTCTTCAGCTTGACAAGTCGGCTCTGCCCGACAGACCGATCTCGTGCGAACACTTTCAAGCCTTTGTTGCGCTCTATAGCCTCTTTAACACGTTGTGTGTTAAATTGGCGAAGGTCGCGAGTCAAAGACTTGGAGATTCGTCTGTTGAGCCGCCGATAGTCACTAGCTTCCTCTGGGGACCGCAGTACTATCCTGCGCCTTTCGTCCATAAGTTTGAGGGTCTGGTCGGTGATCTTTCTCGGTCCTTTACTGTGGTGGGCTTTAAAGATGTTCGACCCTACCGAACGGACAGTTTCCACAAACCTGTTGCTGTATTCGTCCACGTCTACGCAATCGCCGAGGCTTTCGAAGCGGTTAAGTAATGTAAATAGGACACACTAAAGACAGTTAATAGCATTGTTTTACCTTAATATAATCTGCATGTCCTGGACAATCTGTGTGTCCATAATGCCTGGCCTCTGTTTGGTATTCAACATGGGCAACATTGATGGTAATACCACGGGCTTTCTCTTCGGGTGCATTGTCAATGTCTGCGTAGCCTTTGGATTGGGCAAGATCCAAGTCTGATAATACTGTAAGTCAAAAATGATTAGTATAACTAGGTTATATAAAGTTATAAGCTTCACCCCACGGCTTCACCCATGCATATAATATGTTTTGTATCCCACGGGAACCAGACAAGCCTATGTTTGTCTCCAGTATCATATCCATCTACATACCAATTTTCATCAAAATCGGTTCAGCCGTTTAGGGGCTGAGTGGTAACAAAACGCTCACAAACTTTTGCATTTATAATATTATTAGGATTTTAGAAGAATATTTAACACAACAAATAGAATATAGAATAGAATATTTTTTATTGTACACTAAAACAATATTAAATTTACAAATTATTACTTAAAAACATTCATATGGATATGTGATAATGGGTCTTATTGCTAAAAACTATCTCTTCGAAACAACCTTTAGTTGGACTTTGTGGTTGAAAAGTAGTATGTGGTGTTTTATAAACATAGATTGTGAGAATGTATATAAATAAATTATGTGTATGCCTATACATAATATTAAGGTATGCAGTATATACAATATATATTATTTTATAATGGTATTTGATTATAATTATAAGCAAATACAAAAAATATAATGTCATTCTGTGAGAAATATTTATGATGGTACTTCTTTTTATTTTAAGAATTTGCTTTTTTATTCATGTTTGCTGTGGTGTATTAGTTTAATTAGTGTAATATGGATGTACTATTAGTTAATAATATTAAAATAAACATTTTAAAAGTTCATTTATTTCCATTGTATAGACCGGCTGGTGGGATTAAACACGCTATAAAATTCATGTAGAATCAGTAGGTAATGCAACTATAAGTGAACTGATACCACAACTAGAAATAATAAGTATGCAATGCAGATCAATATTCGGTTTTTGGACCAGTGAGGCTGATTAAGAAGGTCTAGGAGGAATCAAGAAGGTGGTATGTTCTGTGTAAGTATATAATATTAAGTAATCCACAGAATTTAATTTTCATAGACTTTCTTACCTTTGGTAATTGCAGCTGTAAGTGTGGTCTTTCCATGGTCGACATGTCCTATGGTACCAACATTACAATGAGGCTTGTTCCTCTCAAATACTTGCTTTTCTGCATAATTTCTTCTCAATATAATGCTCAATGGTGTCAAACCAGGTGAGGTGGTACTTTTCCAGTATGTGCAATTGTTCTGTTTTAATAATAACTTGACTGCTGTAAATAATACATTATTGTGTCAATAAAGCAAGTAACCTCAAAATTGTCAAATGAAAATTTATGAAAATAAATGGAACGTAAAAATATTTATACATAAATAACTGCAAAGGATTTCAGATTCTTATAAACCTCTTGATATATAAATAATGCTAATAGACATTCAGTCTCGTTGTAACCTACTTTTACATAATCTTCCGATAACCGCATAATGCCTCACACGATATAAATAACGTTAACTGCTAAGATATTAGTTCATCCTATTCATACCTAAAACCGCGTAACGTCAAAAACAAAACATTTTTGTTATAAATCTACAAAAACGAACAAGAAAATATAATTAAAATAAAACAAAAAATCAATTTGCCGTACCAGGGTTAACCAAACTTTTAGCAAATGAGATGGTCGCCATTATAAATTGATTTCCACAGCAAACGCTGCGCTGCAGGTTTTGCGTAATATTAATTGATAGTGTCAATTAATTAGTTTTCCAATAAGAAAATTTATTCACATGCACACACACCGATCGACGACACGATAGAATTAAATTTTATTGAGGGAGAGGGACAGGCAGAGACTAGAGATGCAACGATATATCGGAAAACCGATAAACATCGATATATCGATATCTAAAACTATCGATATGCATCGATATCGACTATGCAACGATATCGATCATGCTCGCCGATATCGATGTATCGTATCGAAAGAAGAAAAAGGAAACCTATTATTCTTAATGGTAAACAATAAAAATTACATACTTACTACATATTACATGACTTACTACTAAAAAAAACTAAATCTTCATTGGTTTGTACAAGCTTTAAAAAAAGGAATATCGATTTATCGGCCCTTTAGACCGACATTATCGTAATTCGAAATATATACCTAGATGTCGATTATCGATATTTTTTTAAAACTTTCATCCCTAGCAGAGACAGGCGGGCAGACAGCCACAGACAGCCTATTTTTACTGCGCAGATTGAACATTTGACAGACATTAAATATGATTGTAATCTTTATGATTCACACCGACATAAACTTGTCTATATGTTTTGATGAAAACCTTCTAGGTACCTACCGTATAAACTGTCCGAACTTGTTTAACTAACAAAAAAGTGTCTTGAATCAAACTGATCATTATTTAGTACTTCTTTAACTTCATTAAAAGCCTGGAACTCTTTACCAGCGTATCATTGTGTTCCAATAAAATTTTGATTCTGGGGCTTATAGGCGAGGCATGAATAAGCCTTATATAGCTACCTTGGAGGTCACCTCGCGAGCAGTTTGAGACGATAGCTTTTAGAACGGTGATCACCACTTCTGAATCACACTGACTGCTTACCATTCTTTGGCAGACCGGAGTAATTTTGATAGGCTAATTAATATAAAAGAAAAATCCTATATTTACTTGAATAGGCCACAAGCCGCAGAGCTGATAGTAACGGGTTGAATGTGAGTGGTGACACTACTGCAGTATTGAATCCTGGATTGCCCTATCCACAACAGGTACGTGTGGAAATCGTACGAGACAGTTTGCCTGCTCGAGATGTTCTTTCACCATCACTAGGAGAAGGTTCGACTGAAGTTGTCTGGTGCTGGTTATCTTATCGCCACCCAGGTAAGAGGAAGAGCGGTACTCATCGAATGTCGTCGTAGTGACGTGGATGAAGAGGAGAGACTTTCATCGAAGAGGAGAGAGGAGACTTTTTTACTAAATTGAAATCCTCATTTAGTCCTTAAATGAGGATTCTAATTTAGTAAAAAAGTGGCGGTGAGTAACCTGACATAATGAGGTCAGCTGATAATGTGTCCACTCTGAAGAGATTGGTCGTCGACACTGCCCTGCAGAAGTTGATCAGTGAAGAAATTTTTGTGGTGTGATTGACCATACGACTTCAACCTTTTCACTCGATAACGTGAAGTCCTTCAGGGTCTTTCAGGTTTTAGATTTACCTGGAGTGTGAAATTTATTGAAAAATTTGGGACGAACATTAAGGACCTCATTGTCCGGGTAACCAGCAGACAGCTAACCTTGACCTTCTTCTTCTTATGGTCTTGATCTTGAGCACCAAACGCAGCACGGTGGTGTCGTTTGCGTTATTCGATTACTTGTTTACCTCGGGCGAGGCAGACGCGTAATGTTAATCTATGTTC
The DNA here is from genome assembly GCA_963082885.1 of Parascotia fuliginaria. Taxonomy (NCBI): domain Eukaryota; kingdom Metazoa; phylum Arthropoda; class Insecta; order Lepidoptera; family Erebidae; genus Parascotia; species Parascotia fuliginaria. The sequence continues at coordinate 6,211,465 of OY720174.1, read as the reverse complement.
CTTTCCTAGGATAACTGTATTTAAAAATAAAAATAAGACACCTTACATATATTAAATTTAATAAAATCTTATTTTAAAGAAAACAAATTATTATTTGGAACTCTTAGAACTCAAAATCGTCACTGTTTGGGGTTTCCACCCTGATACTAAAATCACTCTGTTCATTTTCTTGCTCAGGTAAATATGTAGTGGAGGTATCTGAAACGTAAAAGCAAATAAATCATTTGTGACTAAGCAATTTACTTGTACATCGGCATTCTCTGTAATGGTCACAGACAAACATGCAGCCCATCTGCTGATCATAGGGCAAGATTCACAGACCGCACTTTGACTTTACTTTGATGCAAAGATCTACTTTGTACCAAAAATATGTTTCTTAGGCCCAGATTCACAATCGTGACTTTACTTTACAGCAAAGGTACCTTCGCAAAGTAAGCTTTGTATTGCCGAAGATTACTTTCAACTTCATATTCAAACATATTTTTGGTACAAAGTAGATCTTTGCATCAAAGTAAAGTCAAAGTGCGGTCTGTGAATCTTGCCCTTAGAAGCGCCAAGGCAAGGAAGGGGTTTACTGTGCCTCTGGCAGCTCCGTACTGCTGCTTAAAAAAATAATTTTTGTTTCAGAACAAAATCTGTAGTAGATTTTGAGATCTCTAGGCACAAATGAAAATAGGTCCTATTAAGATCGAGAGTTCAGTATTCCACGGAAATTATATTAGCAGCAGTAAAGATTGTTTTTGTTTATGCGGCAGTACGGAGACGTCAAATCTTAGAAGCGCAAACGATTAATTATTTTTTATTTTTACCATTATCAAAAGTGGCTTCAGTACTGCCTACTTGAACCATCATGGAATTTGGTGGTTTGTCAGTATTCATTGTCGCATCTTCCTTTGAATTTTGATCTTTAATGGCAGCATCTTTTTTGGTCGTATTAGATGTTAGTCTAACTTTGTTAATTTCAGAGATTGGTGATGGTCGCATTGACGAAGTTTGATTATTTTCCTTTCTAACTCTTTTGGGAGTACCTAAAATAATCACATTCTTATTTCTTGGTACGCGCTCAACATCTGTATCTTCGTCTGAATCAGAAATTTCAATCGGAAACTCAATATTAAACTTGTTCTTGAAGCGCTTCTGATATTTCTTCAAATCATTTTTATTTACTTTCTTAGGACTTCTAATTGTACCCTTATATCTATTTAAGAAACTAAACTTTTCTAAACGTTTTGCAAGAATCATATTTTTGGCTTCATCAGCCTGAGAAACGGCTGCTTTAAAACGAAGGTTAAGCTTTTTGTTCTTCAAATGTTTGTGCGTATTTTTATTTGAAGAGTAGGGCTTCAAGTTTGCTGGATCTATCCATGCTCGAGTAGCTTCCATATTATCGAAGAATACAACGTTATAGTAAGTCTGTAAAATTTTTTAGTTTGTTGATTTTATTGAAAACATTAGTCTGCCGGTGCTTTCTACTGATCACAAGTGTAACAAAGGCCTTTTAAACGACTTGTTTAAATTTTTAGATCGTAAAAAGTTAAGAAAGAGATTTGAGAAACTGTAGGTAATGTATCTATATCTATACAACATAATGCTTGTACTTAATTTTAGACAACAACCTTCTACTATTTCGGGCTGAGTAAGCCTGAGTAGTACTCATATCGGAAAGGCAATTAGTAATGACGATGGTTTTTAAAATGATGCCCATCACTTCTGGATCCCACTAACTGGCTACTATCAGGCAGAGGAGGATCACTTTTGTAGGCTAATATAAAAAAAAAATATTCAATACAGAATATGATTGCAATTTACTGCTAATCAAGTCTAAAATAAAATCGTAACAAAATTACGGGTATATCTGAAAATCCATCGAGCCAGTAGAATTGTTCGGCGTCTGGACAATCGTCTACCATTGCGGGCCACCAAGGCCAGCCGGTTAATCTTGCCCATACTAACGATCCAGCACTATACTCGCTATGGATCAAATCTTCTTCGTCATGCAATCTTAGTGGAGCTTCAGGTACTGAACAATTTGCAAACGCTGGATCTGAAATAGCGACAATACTTAGGAAAAGGTTCACATCATAGTTCTTGAAAGAGTAAAAAGGTTTTTAACAGGGTCGGCAACGCGCAAGTGATATTCTTGGTGTTGCAAGCGTCCATCGTAACGGCCTGTAATTATTCTACTGAAGGGCAAAACCTCTTCTCATACAGAGAAGGTATGAGCATTGAAGGCCACGCTTGCTCAATGCGGATTGGCGATTTCGTACTATTTTTTATTTCTTCATTTCCTAAGGATGTTTTCCTTCACCGCAAGCCAGTTATGTCCAAATTAACAGGGTCGGCCCCTATCTATGCTTTATTGTGAAGTTTACAACTAATTTGACAATCAAATAGGATAAAATTAAATTTGGCAAGTACCTATATTAAACGAGCTAATAACCCACATGATGAATGCCAGGGACTCTGCGAAGCTGCTGGCTACCTTGATGTTAATGCAAGGAAATTAAATAATAATAATATTATTACATACAATACTATAGCGTACAGCAGCGAAATGTAGGTAGGTACTAAGTACGACGTATGTGTCTGAATATTACCTGGATTCATAGAACAATACCATTTCATAGGCAGTTCATAGCGATCAACAATGGTGGGTAAGTATCGCCATTGATCACATTTATCGCATTGCGCCCACAAGCCGGCTGTACGACGCTGTTGCAGCCAAAGCATTCTTTGACTATGAGGGAGGGTTGTAGCAGGCTGGCTTAGCACATCCTTGTAGGAGCTGTAAAATATTAATAAAGGTTGTGGACAACCGATGAAGTGGGTGTCGGATGCCCCTACAATAAATCATGGATGACCTGAACAAATCCTGACACTAGGTTGACCCGTAACCTTCAATAAGAAGAAGGGTGGATTTCTTCATTCACCCTTCTTCTTATTAAAGGCGGTGGATCTTCTTATGGAAGTGTGGATATGAATTCCATGTGTCCAACATGATGATGATGTATGTAGAATAACTCGTAATCCTGATTCATTTAGATCTTTAGTGAAAATGGAGCCGCTAAGCGCCTATTTACGATAGTGATAGCTATTTTCTTGGCTAGTAGCCAAGGTATTAGAATATAGGCTTCAACCTACAGAAGACTTAAGGATTTTTCAGGCGGCAGTAGATTCTACTTTCAGCTTCTAATACCTACAGATACTTAAGTAATAAATAACACTTTTTGCTGTATTTGCGGTGCTTACAAGTTTTCTGTTACCTGTATTCGAAGCGCCGAATTCTAGTCTATTACTTTGGTACTGAACAGTAGACACGGTAGGTAAGGTCTAAACGTCTGATATTTATGACATTTTGCTTGTGTACCTAGCTGATTTATTAGCCATTGTAAAAAGGCTCATTTGTTCTGTCAATAAGGTCAACAATGAAATAAAAGTTCTACTTAATTAGATAAAAAAGAAAAAATATTTTTTTTCTTACCTGCTCATTTGTGACGATGGTTTCTGACACAATTCAACATTATCAGCAAACGTTATCTTTCTAGAAGAATTGTAATTAGCTGGAGGCGTCTTATTTTTTAGCTGAAAACAATGACGATTAGTAGGTAAAAATATAATAAGTATTTTGCTTTTATGTAACGAGGGTAGTTTGGTTTGTAGTTGTACTACTTCTCTCAGATTTCTTCGTTTATCGGAGTTACATAAATATACAAAAGTCGTAGCAGTATTACTGCTTAATTATGATAGATCTCTATTTTTTTAATTTCGTTTCACATATAACTTTTGATATTGTTTGTCCCTAACCCAGAAATTAATACTTTTTCATTGTAAAAACTTACCAGTGGCTGGTGAGCACCTTCATTAGGCTCAAAGGCCTTTTCTTTTGGTAAATCACCTCTTTTCATTATGATTCTATCAGTTTGATTATCCGATTAGTCAAAATGTAAAATTCCAAACCCGTAAACAAGCGAATTTTAGCGAGATATGAAAAGTGACCAAAACCAAACACCAACCAGTACAATGAGTACATTAATTATTTACATTTGGCGCCAATTCAATTGCTTAATTTTTTCATCCGGTTGATCGGAGCCAGATTTCTTTTTCAAGCACAAATTTTGAATATCATCAAATTTATAAATAGGTTTTATAAAACATTTATATTTCATCATATTTAAATTATGTTTGTGTAATATTTTTTGAATATTTTTATGAAAATAAACACAAATAAGTCTTTTTATTGAAAACCTATTGACATTCGAAAAATCGAAAATATAAAAAAATTAATCAAGACAATTACTTAATACGTATAAATTAAGTGTTTGTCAAGTTTTAAAATTAAAATAAAATTACTTAAGCCTAACGTCACGAGATTATTGTAAATTTAAGTTTTTTAAAACAATTCTGACTTGAAGTAAATATTTCGGCGGAAGTGCGCGTCTGATTATATCGGCTGGCTGCCGGTTCGTCGTCGGTCGCCATATTTGTGGCGAGCTAGAAAGATTTTTGCCCCGTGAAGTCTTCGTCGTTATCGACGAAAGGGAGTAGTTATACTCCCTTTTTTGTGTTCAGAGTCAAGTGTTCGTGTATTTACCGCTTGGTAAAGATATTTTTTCTACAGGAGAATATATTTTCTTTATTTTGTATCATAAACATGGCTTTCTAAAATGTCGGCCTTGCACGTAATATCGTTGTCTCCTTGCGGAGTTTCCCGCTCAGCTGCTTTTGTGAATGTTGGAGGAATCCAGAATGGACAAGAAATCTTTGAACCGATCTACTCAACCACAGTCGAGGGCATCAGCCATCGACTGTAAAAAAAATACTGGTGAGTTTAAAAGGTCATGCTTGTGATCCCTGTGTATAATGTAATTATTGCATAAAGTTACGAAAATCCTGATAAAATAGGACTCATGACTAATGCTGAGTAGGTAATCCTTTTAGGTACGATTGAACGAAATGATCACTCTTTTTAAGCAACCAAAAAACAAAAACATTAATATTGTTACAAAATGATGTTGTACAACATGCGTGGTAGGATCATCTGTCATCAGTAGTCATCAATCACACCTAATATTGTTTTTTTTTATAAATCGTGTGAACTGCTTGTAGCTGTTTTAACAGGTCTATATCTGTGTTTACACAGAGACTATTAGCAAAGTTGGACAGCTACAGTTTTACGGAATAATTTTGTCTTGGATATTAGAGTTAATCACAATTTTATAATTATAGACTCAACGCATAAACCTTGGCCACGAAATAATAAGAAACGTGAAGGAGCTGGAAGTGCACCCAAAAATGAACCATACCGCAAGAATGGATCATCACAGAGGGGTAGAGGACAGGTTGACAAAAGACCACGAGCTCGTGTTCCTGCTGGTTTCCCTGTGGGTGGAGCGTCGAACCCCAGGTAAAGACTACATAAATTAATGTATTTCTTTATTATGTTGAATGGTAGTATTTTCAAATAAACAAATGGGGTTTAGAGACATTCTGCCACAGAGTATTAGTGTATTCTGTAAAACACTGAATGGAGGAACAATGTCCAAATAAAAACTAAAATGAGGGTAAGTATGTGCCTTAATTTGAATCAGAATCATATTACCCTGGATGAGTTGGTATGTATAAATGTATTGTCATCAGGAAATGGCAATTTCTATGTAGTAAATCAAGGTCAAATGGTAGTCATTATTGTTGAATGTTAATTTAATTTACATCTTTGATTACTGCTCTACTTCTGATGCACTTAAACTTGATGTTACATAGCCTATAACCTTCCTCAAGAACTGGGCTTACAAATGCAAAAAGAATTATTCAAAACTGACTGATAGTTCTAGAGATTAGGGATTTAAACAAACAAACTCTTTCCCTTTTTAAAATAGTATAGTATTTATCCCTTCAGCTGTTGATCGACCCGGCTAGTCAGCCAAAACATAATTGATACATCACTAATTAAAATATACTAAATTAAGATAACACTTGATAAGATAACACTCTATCTAGTTTGTAAAGAAAAAATAATCCACAAGTGGCACCTGGAAAAGTTCATTGTGCCGACAGCTTGGCACACTTTTAAATTAATTATTTTTTGGTCAAATAAGTCGCCACCCTGACCGCAGTGTCGAAGGTATTCATGAGGTCCTCTAGCGTGCATGTCTCTGGGCATGCAGGACGTGAGATCAAGTAACACATAGCCGGAAAAGTTGATACTTATGCACATGTTTAGTTTTGTCCTAAAGCTAGAATAAATTTGACATTTACTTTCGTTTCAGGCTAGAAGAAGATGATGAGCCAGAAATTGGCTCAGTGTTTGTGCCTGGAAGCAAAAAGCAAAACTTGAACCATTTGCTAAACTTTATGTATCCCACCCGTGGGGTGCCAGAGCGTAAGGGTCCGCAACTACGGCGCAATGTGCAGCAGCATCGAGCTCCTTATCGTCACGAACACGATCTTTATCTAAGGGCATAGTAA